>OY821774.1:51900200-53370200 GCA_963682175.1 Triglochin maritima | reverse complement strand
AAACCCAATCAAATCTTGTCCAAACGGCTAGAAATCTTTAGGAGCTTATAAATAGAGGTTCACACTTAGTTTTCCACAAGATTTCACAACTCCAAAGTGTCAAACTTATAGTGAGATTTTCCACAACCTCAAAGCTCCAAATTAGTCATCCAAAGCCTAATTTCCACATCCTTCATCAATCATCATACTAGCAATTGTTGTGCTCAATTAGAGAGTGAGTTCCACTCAGTCACCATTGTTGTAAAGTGAGCAATGGTCTTGGTGAAAGCCCAAGACAAAGAAGCAAGGATTTCGGTGAAAGCCCGAAGTGATTCTCTCGGTTTGTGAGAGGTGGTGCCAAGCTCGGCGAGGGTACGTTGTTCGCGAGCTTGAAGACTTGTAAAAGGCGTTGCTCCCGGCCCGGAACGAGGAGGCATAGTGAAGACGCAAGAGGAGCTCGAACGGGGATTCGAGAGGGGCTTGCAAGAGAGGACGTAGGCGCGGCCGAACCTCTGTAAATCCGGTGTCTTCTTGTGTGGTTTGCATTTTCCTACACTTGCTTGTTTTGTTTTTAATTTCCGCTGCGCATATCGATTGCTTAAACAAGTAGGTGATTAGATTAATAGTGATTAGTGGACCCATAACCCACACGATCCTACAAGTTGCGTGCTCACACAATCGTCATACATTGGGATCCGCGATCCCTCAGGCCTGCTATTCTACAATGAGTCCAATCAATCCATCATATTAGTCACGATCCGTACATGGAGGTGACGTGTCCCGGACACCCACACTCTTCCACACGGCGGTCCTGGGCAGGCACGCGTAACGCGCCCACCGTCACCTCCCGGCTCACGCACAGGGCGAAGAAACGGGTTTCCGTGGACATAGTTGGCATCCTAAACGGAACCAGGAATTCAGTCTTGTGCAAAAACGGTCAACCAAAAGAGGCAACTCGGTCGACCGTTTCCTCAAGGGAATCGGTCGACCGAAAGTCTGTAACGGTCGAACTATTTGCGCAAAACTTAAGTCCCAACGGTCTACCGAAAGTCTAAAACTGGTCGACCGAAACGAGGTCAAAATCCGGAGTCTGATCAACATCAAATCAAACTATCGGTCGACCGACTCAGGGGTCTCGGTCGACCGAAAACTACCAGGGCATCCTAGTAATTCTAAGTCATATAACGGTCGACCGCAAACATGCATAAAAGGTCCAGTACACTTAGTTCCGGTCGACCGAACACAAGGGACCGGTCGACCGAAACACAATCGGCAGTCAAAATACACTACATTCGGTCGACCGCCCGAAGGGCCCGGTCGACCGTTGGTCGTCTTCAACCTCGCGTCGGCCGAGGATTTACTCAAAAACTCGTCGCCGGAGAGGTCTCCGACCTCCCCCGACCGACCAACACAACCCTCCCACGAGGGTTAACAACAAAATCACACTAAGGAGCGGCATACCTCAAGAGAACGACGAAATACGTCGGAGCTCTGCTCACGCACGCCGTCTCCGCACCTCCTCGCGCGTCCACCTCCTCGCACGATCGCCTCCGGACGCTTCACATCGTAGCCTCCTCCTCTACTGCGGCGGAAATGGAAGAGAATGAGAGTAAGAGAGTGCAAGTGAGAGAGAGAGATTTTTGTTTAAGAACCCCGCAACAACACCTCTCCACCACCCTATACCCATCACCTTACACCCACCAACAGTGCACGCCCCCTCTTCCCTTCCCCATGCAAAGCCTCTTCTCTCCTCCTAAACCCTCGTTAGCACCCTAAATGGGTTTAGGGATATAACACATACTATTTGCAGCCTCACACAAGCTCGGAACACTGTTGCAACACCTCGAACATCACCTTGGCCATGATATTTGGCGCGACGGAAATCTTCTTCTCACAACTCCCAACCTTAGACAAGATATCGACTCTATCGTACATTGCGGCCTCAATGTCATATTTGTACTCCTTCACTGGCCTCTACTTATCGGCCTTCGGACCCAAATTAAAGCGTGATTTACTCGGGGGCATGGTCGGTCCTCTACCCCCGTTCTCTAAAGTTTGGAACTCATTGCAAGCGCTCGGTAACATCGCTTTTGCCTACACTTACGCCATGATTCTCATTGAAGTCCAGGTACTTTCTACCATTAATTTTAATTATTCTCTTCGATGTTAATTTAATTATTACAATATCACTGATCAATACTGATATTTTCTCTTGCAAATTATCAATCCAATATGGACGACGTAGGATACGTTGAAGTCACCTCCTGGAGAGAACAAAACAATGAAGAAGGCGAGTTTGTACAACATTGGATCGACCACATTGTTTTATGTTGCTCTTGGTTACTTCGGCTATGCTGCGTTTGGGGAACAAACTCCGGGCAACATTCTAACTGGATTCCATGAACTGGTTTGGTTGATTGATATTGCCCATCTCGCAGTTGTTGTGCACTTGGCTGCTGCATATCAGGTACTGATCAGAATATATATACATTGAGATCGATGCTGTATATATAATCATGTTATAGTAAGTTAATATTTTTTTTCTATTGAAAGGTGTTACTAGAAGACCGTTAATCTCTGAGAATTACTTAATTATATTTTAAAAAACATGATTTCTTAAATTTCACACTCTTGTCGTGCATGCTTAATATCCTTACAATATATATATATTCAATTAATGAAGCTTCAGCCTTCCATTTCATATGAAGTTAAATGTACCTGTGTTTGGCTAAAACGAAGTTGTAAGTGACAGACAAAAAGGGTATATATGACTAGAGGAGTTATCAAATATTAAAGATGTTATATATCAAGTCTTGTAGGATATATATTAATGTTATATATCAAAGACAGAAATGGATATGTATCTTCTTCATTAACTTCAAATAAGTGAAGTCAACCAAGCAAATTAAGATTAGCATACTACGTACGTACTTACTTACTCAGAAGTTTAATTGCAATTGTTATACATTTAATTACAACATAAGGTATTCGCGCAACCGATCTATGCATTTTACGAAGAAGAATTGAGTCTAAAATGGGCAGACACATGGTTCTTCCACAAAGTCTACACCCTGATAGGGTCCATGGCCTTCTGGTCTTTGACCGTCTACTATCCGGTGACCATGCACATCGCCCAATCGAAAATCGCCAGGTGGCAGACGAAGTGGGTAGGGTTGCAGTTGATGAGCTTTGTTTGCCTTCTCGTGTAACTTGTTTCTTTCACTGGATCTGTGGTTCATATTGCTGGGAGATCAACCAATATTCAACATCATGAATATACAATTCGGCACTTACTTCCACAAATCTTTTTAACTTATTATTGTAATTTAATAAAACCCATATTTAATGGTACATTCACCAACAAAATTCATTGTCACATTGTCACATTGTCATGTGTGGGGTTGTACATACATGCATGCATCAAAGGGTTTTTTGTTGTTGTAAGTAACGCATCAAAGGTCGCGTGCATACATTTTTCGGGGGCAAGTTATCCTAAATTCCCTACATCTATTAATGTTTGAGGCCTTCAGTTTAGAATCATTTAACGAATTTGATCGACATCTTGGAGACATAATGTTATTCACACGTCAAGTATTAAACTAAAAGGTTACCTATAAGCCATCCCTCTTATCTATCTCATGTAATTTATTCTTTTGCGTCTCTCACCTTTTTCACCAACTCAACTAAAAAATGTCACAACCCTTTCGCCTCTACCTAGCCTATGCTCCCAAGATGAATTGGTTAACAGTAAATATGCCCACAATTTTATCTTTAATTGATTACCTGACAAAAATAATAGATGATAAAGAAGAAGAAGAAAAACTAAAAATCAAGAGTAAAAGTCATACCGATTGGGACTAATTCAATTAGAGATTTAAAACATGGTCAGGTAGTAAAAAAGAAAAATCTTCCTCGTGGACCGGTAGTAATAGGGTGTAGCCTGTAGTGTAGGATATACCGTTCAGGAGTCTTTAGGATAAATACTTGGCCCACCCAACCACGTCTGCACAACACACAAGGACGTAACGTAACCAAGTCTCCGAACACCTCCAACACCACAACCAGACGTGCTGCCCAGAAAAGAAAAAAGAAAAAAAAAAGTCTTCGTCAGAAATGAAGAGAAGACTAGAGTTCAAGTAATAAGAGAACACAAACACAGACATGTTGGCCCCACTGCCATGGCGTGGGCAGAACATAGGGAACTGTGACATCTCAGGGTCCCACTCCCACCCTTATATTTAGGGAACTACTAAACGTCGCCCCAAAACTACTTAAATCGCCCCTTGAAATTACCAAATTGCCCTTAACAATATATTTAATACCCATATCGTCCCGTGTCTATAAATAAGGCCTATGGTCTTGTATATTCATAATTTATCAGTAAAAACACCACGAAAATGTCTGGCGAGGGTGATGCATCGGGTGAGGTAAGCCTGGCGCGGGGAAATTTTTGGGCCGAGCGTCTGCATTAGACGCCTCCCCCATGGTGAGGGCGTCTGCGTAGACGCCCTCCCCATGGCCGAGGCGTCTAACGCAGACGCCTACACAATGGGAGAGGCGTCTTATGTAGACGTCCTCCCCATGGGTAAGGCGTCTGTATTAGACGCCCTTCCCTACGGCAAGACGTCCTACGTAGACGCCTTACCGTTGGGGAAGGCGTTTAACACAGACGCCCCATCCATGGGGCAGGCGTCTAATAGAGACGCCTGTTTTTTTTTTTTTGATTTTGATTTTGTTTTTTTAATTTCGACTTTATTTTTTAAATTTTTTAATTTCGATTTTATTTTTTAATTTTTTTAATTTCGATTTTATTTTTGTAGGTTCCAGATTTCGGTGGTGATGGAGTGGATTATAGTGAGTTATTTCAAACTACACAAATCTTTGAAACAATCGATGAAGCATGTAAATGGGCCAAACAAGTAGCTATCGGAGCTGGGTTTTTTTTGGTCGTGTCGTCGTACAAAACAAGATCAGATAGTCGGATGGATTGTTATTTGAGATGCGACCGGCGAAATCAAATGGAGTCTCGGGATATGGATACTGCACTTCGAAGAAACACCAAAAGAAAGGGTTGCGGTTGCCGTTTCTTAATAAAAGTGGTGGAGCGACGAGATCGTGATGGATGGGTTGTGGTTTATAATAGTGCTCACGGACATCACAACCACAGACTGGCAGTTTATCCAGAGGGTCATCGTCAAATTAGTGGTCTAAGTTCTGGGGCGAAGAAGATTGTTCGTGATATGACAGAGGCGCAAGCAAAACCACGGAACATCTTGAAGGCAGTAAAAGAAAAATTCCCGGAGGACAATCCAAATCAAAGGCATATTTATAATTTCAGAGATTACATGAGGAGGACAAAATCTGAAGATCGGAATCCCGTCCAGCAGTTTCTCTACCAAGCAGTGCAGTGTGAGTACTTACATTGGATTATGGCGGATCCAGAAACTGATGTCGTCACTCACGCTTTTTTGGCACATCCGACGTCAGTCCAGTTGTTGCGGACATATCCTTTCGTTATCTGCATGGATTCGACTTACAAGACGAACAAGTATAAGATGCCTTTGTTCGAAATGATTGGGGTCACACCAGCAAACATGAATTTCCTTATTGGATATGCGATTTTGATGGATGAATCTTACTCCAGTTATTTGTGGGTGATGGAGAAGTTGAGAGATCTGTTATTGGGGACTGTCAGCCCGACTGCAATAATAACAGACCGGGAGTTAGGCCTTATGCGACCAGTGAGAGAGGTTTTTCCTGACTCTGCTCATTTACTCTGCACATGGCACATCAACAAAGACGTATTGAATTACGCATACCACGTATTCGGCAAGAATAAGGAGATGGCAGAGACTTTGAGGCGTGGAAGATGGAGGAAGATCATGCTTTCTACTTCAGAAGCCGAGTATGATAGAGCTGTGTATGCTCTGAAAGATTTGTATAGATCGTGGCCGGCTATCACGGAGTATCTGGACACCACGTGGTTTGTGCATAAAGAAAAGTTTGTGCTGAATTGGACGAACAAAGTCCTTCATTTTGGGAACACCACGAATTGTAGGGTCGAAAGTGCTCATTCGGCTCTAAAAGAGTGGATTTCTACATCGACTGCAGCTCTGGACACTCTATTCGAGCGCGTCAACGCGGCTACTGAAATGCAGCTGACGAATATTCGAAACTTTCTTGAAGACTCGAGACGGCGAAATTTGACTAATTTCGGACATGCTCTATATCGTCACATAAATGGTAGAATTTCGTATCACTGTTTGCAGTTGCTGAGTCAGGAGGTGAAGAGAATGCAACAGTTAGATGATGAAGTTGAATATCGTTGCGAGTGCGCTTTTCTGACTTCTCATGGGATACCTTGCGCATGTACCATCCGTGGACCACGAGGCGTCATACTGCTCACGATCCAAGAATCGTCCTGGACCCTCTTCTTCTTCTGAGCGCGGGGATCAACAGTGCACGAGCTCGAATCCCCGGTCGTAAACCTCCCACCCCTACCCTTCCGCACCATCCATCCAGCGGAAGTAGAAGTACCCGCTCGACCACGTCCTCCGCTATAATCCCCCTGCCTCTCCACCTCCGGCCGCACTAACTCATACGGGCCATCATCGTCGCTCTCGTCGTCGAAACTATCCATATGCTCATCATCGAAGGAATCATCCTCCTCACGACGACGTAATGCCTCCCTCTCCCTCCTGACCGAAGCAGATATCCCCCGTCTACGTGGATGACGCGGTGCTGAATCATCAACTAAAGAACGGAAGGCGTGTAATGGTATCGACTTGCCTTTCCCTCCACTGTGACCCGATGACTATTAATTGAAATTTTAAATACAAATTTGTTAAATTTGTTAAACTAAATTATCATATTTATCAAAATTGTTAAACTAAATCAAAATTTGTTAAACTAAATTATCAAAATTGTTAAACTAAATCAAAATTTGTTAAACTAAATTAAAACAATTGTTAAACTAAATCAAAATTTGTTAAAACTAAATATCACAAATGTTAAACTTAATAAGAATTTGTTAAATTAATTTTTTTGATTTATCACTATTTATTAAAGTAATTATGATATTTATTAATTAAAAAAACAAAAAAGGTGGAGGCGTCTGCGAGAGACGCCTCCCGCAAGGTGGAGGCGTCTGTCGGAGACGCCGCCTCCTACGGGGAGACGTCTTCAGAAGACGTCTCCCCCATCGGGGATACGTCTTCCGCAGACGTCTCCCGCTACGGGTCGGCGTCCGAGGTAGACGCCCCCCGCATGGGTCGGGCGTCCTCGGAAGCCGCTCCCCCCATAGGGGGAGCGGCTTCCTCGGACGCCCGCCCCATGCGGGGGGCGTCTCCCTCGGACGCCGACGACTTTTTTTTTTTTTAAAAAACAAATAAATAACGTAATGTTACCTCATACGGGTACACCGGGGGAACTGCTGGCTGCTTCCCTGACCTCCGAGACATTCGTAATCTTGTGTAGTAGGTATAGGAAGAGAAAGTTTTGAAAAAAGAGTGAAATTGTGAGATATATAAGCAAAAATAGGAGGAAGGGCAATTTGGTAATTTCAAGGAGCGATTTAAGTAATTTTAGGACGATGTTTAGCAGTTCAGTATATTTATCTCTTAATGAATGCAAATTTCCTCTAAAAGTTTGACCATGCTTAACTTCGAATGATAAGTCAAATTAAGTTGCATATCTCATCTCGATTCATATCTCAAGTTTGAAACAATCATAGGTGTTCATTGTAATGTTGAGAACCTTCCCAGGCCAAGCTCTTACAAATTCCAATCTATTTTTACTTTTCAAAATCAGGCTTAATTTATGTGGTAACAAGATCTAGTTGAACATTTTAGCCAAAATGTGAGATAGTGTGATTTGTGAGAATTCAAAGAGCAATAGTAATATTTTCGTTTACTAGAAGGAAATTTATGAAATTATCCGATTAAATAAAGTGGTTTACTTTGTTGATATCGGTAATTCTTGACTTTTGTTTTACCAGACCTTTGTCTGCTGCACTCATCATTTCTTCCTACACATGCACACACCACTGTTCCAGAAACCATAAAGAAACGAAAGAAAAATATTAGTTAATTTATCAAGTGTTATCTTTCAAGTGTCAAAAGATTGTAGAACAAACACATGAAGGTATACTTTCATGCATGTTGTGGTTTGCTGCATTCTCTTAAAGTATTTATTTACATGTGTTTTTGTTGCTTCTTTTTTTGAGATTGTGGGATTAATCCAGCCTCCCATTCCATCTGGGTTTAATGTTTTTGTTGTTTTGCTTCATGTTTTATTATCAATCTTTCTTCTTGTTGTGTTTGGATTTGATGGTCTCTTGTCCTTGTGGACTTATTTCTTGTGCGTGGACTGTGTTCAAAGGTTGTTTGATGAGGAGGGAGAAGAACTTTGACGAAAAAATTCATGATTTGGGCCATTTTTCTGTTCACGGGTCCCTTTTAAAGTGATTTTTGAGGTGACCCCTAACATGAGATGTCAAACTTTTGATTGAAAATGACAATACCAGTCACAGGACAGAACTGTAACATTTAAAGAGAGAACTGCTACACTAGAGATTCTTGACCAGTAGAATAGGTAGGCGCATATCAACTGTTTGATGAAATGTTGTGGCAGAATGGGTTTGGATTTTTTTTAGTTTTTTATGGCAAGCAAGTATTCTGTTTGTTGGGATTTTAGCAGAAACATATGCTACTAAAAAGAAAAAGTGGAAAGGCAAAAAAACATAAAAGATATGTCATTCCATTCCTGCAACATGGAAAATCTACCGTTGTTTAAAACAAACATCTGGAATTTGGTATCACATCAACATGGTATAATTATGTTGTTGAGAGCTAGTCACCTTTGGGGGAAGAATTACTGATGAGTTGATTCATGGGTCTTGGTAGGCTTTCATTTCCTACCTGAACATAGTTATTATCCTGTTGAAAAGGACCCAAACAATGTCTGGTTTTCCTTGCGCACATTCAATTTGTTATCATAATCATTTTCTTTGAAGCAAGGGGTGTTGTTTTTGGCCATATAGGTCCCTATTAACAGGTCTAGTGTTATCATCAAATCAAGGAAAATTTTGATGAACCAACATGGAGATTACCTTCTCTTTATAGTTTATATCCATTTTTCTTTCACCTCCAAATCATGGTATCACTCACTATCACACCATAGCTTGTACAGAACTAGCAAATTTATGATGTTTCCTTGCTGAATCCTTCTGTTCTTGTGATGGGTCTGATTGTCTGAATGTGATTTGATAATTATATATTTGTAATGTACTATTAGCTTGCAGCCTTTTCACTTGTTATATAACACAGCCTTATGTGGCAGCTTTTCTCCTTGTTGGTCTTCTTTTTCTCATGTGTGGTGGTGGCAATGGTGGGAAGTCTAGGATGCTACATGCTTCTACTTATTTGCCTTTTCCTTTTATTCTCATAGTAAAGTTTCTTCCTTTCTTTTGATGGCAGATTTAGAACTTTTGTAATGAGCACTTCATCCACTTATGCTGCTTTAGGTGGATCAGAGTTAGGAGCACAACAGATAGAGATCCGAGTGTCCTATGTTTTGATGGTGTCCTCTTTCTATTCTGGTTCTTCCATTTGAGCTTTTGTTTGATGATTATTCTCAACCATGAGAGTTACATCAGTCATTTTGCTTCATTAGGTAACATATCTGTTTAAATCTCTATGTTTGAGTTTTGCTTGACTACGTTCTTTACTTCTCTGTCGACATTATGCTGGTTCCACATATACTGCCCAATGACTGCTAATCTGCTACTATGTTCAATGTGTTCTGCACTCTTGCTTGAAGGTGATGTGAGTTTAGATCTAGAATCTGTTAACTTGCTGATATATGAATTTGGATTTGTTAGGATAAATATTTTTGGTGTGGATTTTAAATGTAAGATTAAGTATTGACATTAGATTACCGTTCCTTGTGCCTTGAAAATACTGTAGTTAGCTGCTGAATTGAGATTTTGGTGAAATTATGTATTGATATTTTATTGTAGATTTTTTCTCTCGCCTAGTGTCTTTTATCTTGGAACTAAGTTTAGCTTATATTATATTGACATTATTTAGGAATCCTCCTTTCTGTCCATTAAATCAGAATGTTCTCATAGATTTGTGTCTGCTGTGCAAGAAAATATATCTTTTCTCCTATGGTTGCTTGCATTAATAAACACCACTTGCATTCCCTACTAACTAGCAATTATGTTGATCACATGTTTGCATTCTTATTTCTATTGTGCGCGACCTCTGGTCGGTCTGCTTCATTCCTTCTCGTTTCTTATTCCTGTAATAACTTGCAACATAAGTGGTTAGTCATTTGAATTTTGTACCATCAAATTGTTGGTTTTATAGTGAGTGTGATGTGTTCGCGCAGAGGTTGCAAAGTAGAGCAATCACCTTCTTATTTAACTTGTGCAACTTTACCTGACGAGTAGGCCTGACATATATGAATCAACAAACAGTCTGTTGAATTTCTCTGTCATGCCAATTTGCCTGTGCAGGAGAAAATAGTCGACAGTTCTAGTAGGATCTTCAAGAGAGTAGCAAGTGCTGTTTTTTCGAAGAAAAATCATGACCGACTTTCAAGGTAGACAAAATCTCTGGAATGGCAATATTACTCCATCCGAAGTAACAGATAGTGAGGCTCCATGGAGAAATTTAGGCACGTCCATGAGTGCCATTTCTTTTGGTTTCATTGCTACAGCAATTCTGATATCGATGTTCCTAATAATGGCCATCTTCGAACATCTCGTGAGACAAAGACCTTCTTTCCTTCTACCCAGAGGTGGTGATAGAGTGCCCAGGGATTTGACTCGTCACCGTAATGAAATGTGTATGGCAACAAAACTTGGCAACTCACAGAATGTAAGTCTACCTCTTATAAATAGAACCAGTCTTTCTTGCTTAGATCGCTCTGATTTTGCATCCACTTTTCTTATATCGCTGTCCACTTGCTGTCTTCTTGGAAGTGGCTGCTTCTTTAAAGAAAAAGCTTAGGATTTAATTTATGAATCTTGTGCCCCTTAACATGTTACGTGGTGGGACCATATGGTGAAATTTTTGATTGCATGTTTTCATAGTTTTTCTTTCTTCTTTTCGTTGTAATTTTCTTCTTCTCTATAACCAGTTTATTCGATGGTCAGCATGTTAATAACGATAAAATTACAATTTAGTGTCATCTGCCCTACTTAACGTCGAACACTCTACTAGCATGCTTGTTTATGTCAACAAGATCATCGAACTCATATTTCAGGTATTGGCACCACATCCGTTTGACGTGTCGGTCTTAATGCCGGGACAGGAGTATCCTACCTACATTGCTCAACCAGCTCCTCTCCCTTGCAGAAGAGAAGGGATATCTTGGCCTTCTCATGCACATTTCCACAATAACCCGCAGCCGTAGTCACAAGTACTATGAAATTTTCCGAGAAAATGTGTTAATTTTCCGAGAAAATGTGTTAATCGCATGTAGGTGAGATTATAAATTGGGGGATTTCTTGCTAACAGTGTTTGAGAGATTACAACTAGTGACTAACCTGATCTGTATCTCTTGTGCTGTTCCTGTTTTATTTGGTAAGTTCTGTGTCTAATGTGTTGAGATGTTTCTCTTTTGTATATAGTGGATGTTTTGTTCTTTTAATGTAGCATTTAACTCTTCGTTCATGGGTGTGATATTATCGTTAAATGGATTTGCTGTTCATAGCTCCTTGTTGTGAGATTGGAAAATGACAGTTGTTTTGGTAAACATTTTGCCTTTGTGGTATAAACATGGTTTCTATGATGTAGAAGTTTATAATTGTTTGTTTTATTTATTCATTGATTTATGTTGTTTGCAGCATTGTATTGCTTCCAATGGTGACTCTGTTGCCGATTTGCCTTAATTAGATTACATTACACACAAACAAACCCCTAGTATAGTAAGTAGTTCGAGGGCCAAGTCTTTTGGGCTACCAGAGTCATTTGTAATAAAGTTTAAGGGAGAGAGAGACTCAACAATCGTAGCCCAATATACAAGTCTAACGTTATGAATAACATCTAAAAGCCTTATTTGCAGACTCATGATGTCTCATAAGGAAGGAATATCAAAGCAAAAAATGTAATCCATTAATGATGATATTATTTCGAAAGAAACCTTCCGTATAAAATATAAAATATAAATACTCCCCTCTCCACCCATCGAAGGCAGTCTACAAAGCGCAAAATGTCGAGCCGGTCAACCCCATCGTCGTTTACCGGAACCCTAACCCTAACCCCGGAATCCCGTCCGTCCAACCCCCAACCCCGCAATCTCGTTCTCCGCCTCCGCCCCCCGAAGAAGAAGGTCACGTGGGAGGAGGGCACCGTCGACAACGAGTTCCTCAATCGGAAGAGCTCCAAAAAATGCTGCATCTTCCACAAGCAGAAGCCCTTTGATGAGGACGCCAGCGACGACGACGGCGACGAAGGTGGGGAAGGGGATCGGGCCGGTCCCAGCGGTGGTGGCTCGTGCTCCTCCCACGCTTGCCGATCGTGAGATTCGGTAATTTTATGATTCTTTGTGGTTGATTTGATTTTGTGGAAAATTAGAGGTCTTTTAGATGACTTACATCACTTGTATGAAGATTGGAAATGGAGTTCCATAATTTCGATTCTAGAATTTAAGTGGTTAAGATTATTTTCTGGGTGTGACTGGTTTGCCGGAAGTATTGGAAAATTCAGAATTCAATTTCATGACTTCCTTAAAATTTAGAGTTAAAAGTGGGGAAGTCATTTACATTGTATTTTTATAAGGATTTGGAACTCATAGTAACTCAGTTCCCCTTTTATGTTCTTCTGCAAACCAATCACCAGAAAACTATTCTGGATGTCGATTCCCCTACTTCCAAGTTGAGTTTCTGCAAAGGGTGAGCTTGTGTAATTGAAGCAAAAAAATACAGAATTTGATAATTATTATCTAGACTTAAAGGAAGACTTGTGTAGAGCTAAATAAATAAACAATTTAAACATCAAGAACAACAAAACCTTTAATCACAAACTAGTTGGGGTATGCTGAAAATACAATTTGAAACTGGATGAATTTCCTTTAAATGCTGTGAATGTTGAGATGTGGTACTCTTACTTTGGTTTGTTGGAATTTAAGAATATCATTTGAAGAAGACTTATTCAACTGTTAGGTTTGGATATTCGCAAATCTTTTGTGGAATAATCTCAAAATGGTTGATTACTCCTTGAAAATGCATAAAATAGTTGATACGAATGCTCTGTTAAGAGTGATGGTTATTTGCATAAAATAACATGCTTTTATCGGATGGATGACACTTTCGTTAAAGGTTGCAGCACAACATTTGAATCAATCTCTGCTTTCATTTCAACTAAACTGGTTCATGCCCTTGAATCCATGTAAGGTACGTAGGATGTAATTATGAATATGATATCCTCATTTGTAATGATTTAGTGTATTACTCCATCAGGTAAAAATAGAACTATGTTATTAAAAAAAAATTCTAGTTTTTTTTTGACCCAATCACCTAAATCGAGAAATTGTAGATGGATTTTGAGGCACTATTTTGAAGATGATACGAAGGGAAAAGCATTGGTTCAGCAAATGGTAAAAACACTACTTTGACTGTTGATTAGAAATACAAGGAAAGATAATTGAAAAATAAATAGGGTTTGAAGGATAGACACCTCTATAGTTGAAGAGAAAGTAAAAGAATGTTGACCTTGAACCACTTGTTTGGCTGGGCCAAACTGGTTTGGCACAAATTGCATGTGCCCAAGCATGCTCTAACGGCATGGCGGGCTATGAGGGGCCGACTAGTCACAACACGGCTTATGCAAACAAGAGGAGCGGGACATGACCTCACGTGTGTGTTATGTGAGCAAGGGGAGGAGGACATGAACCACTTGTTTTGGGAATGCGCCTACACAAGTTTGGGAGCTACTCCTAACCCGACTTCGAGTTAGCACAAACATCAAAAGGACTCTAGAAGAGGAGGCACAACGAGTACAAAGCATGGCTGGGAGTAAGACCAAGGTTATTGCTCTTAGATGGGCATTCAATGCAACCATCTATGAATGTTGGCAAGAAAGGAATCAACACATTTTCGAGGAAGAGCATAAGCGACCAATGGATGTGGTAGGGCTGATTAAAGATACCATACGAGCTATGGGAGGACGAATCAAGGAATTGCGAGGCAACAATGAGGCACTTAAAAGTTTTGAGGAAGAATGGGCCTAGATAGGTGGTGAATTGTAATAAAGTAGAGGCCGGTTTATGTTCTCAGCATAGCCTGCGGGCAAAGAACGTTTTATTTCTTTAATTTTGTAGGATGTATTTACACACAAATGAATTTAGAGACTAAGCCTCCCTTTTGATTGCCAATACAACAACAACAATACAACAACAAAACCTTTAATCCCAAACTAGTTGGGGTAGATTAGAAATGGAACTCTAAAAAGTCACGGTTCAGGCACGTGAATGGTCTTCTTCCACGCGTTTCTATCCAACGCAAATTCAGAGACTAAGCCTTGTCTTTGTTTTTAGAACAGAATTTGGACTTCTGAGGATCATAATTCCTTGCAAATGTATTTTTCTTAGTGATTCGTATTGGTTTGGACCTACATTTTACTTCAGCGGAGATCAACTTTTTCATTCAGATCCTTATATTTTCTTTGATATGATATGTGCAGATTGGAAGTATGGAACTCTTCGATCTGACGAGCTGACAGGGTTGAGTTAACATTGCCTACAAACTTAGACGAATCCAAAATCTCAGCATTACTACTATATATGTTAGTGATTGCTTTGTAATAGATAGTGTTTTGTTGGTGCCTAAAAATATTGAAAAATTCATACTAAGCTGGAGAAAATAAATCCTTAATTGGCCGTGGATACTGAAAATTGAGTAATATGATTGTTAGAAATATTAATTGTTTCAGTCTGTCTGGTTTTGGCTTGTGTAGCATAAGATCGTGGAGTTCTGTATATACCTTCAATAATTGTTTTATTTTTTTCTCTATAAACTTGTCGATGACTTATTCATAGGGCTGTCAATTTTACATGAAACACGATAACACGACATGAAAACGACACAAAATTAACGGATATGGATTGAGAATTTGAACACGATTAATAAATGGATTGGATACGGCAATACGATTATTAAATGGGTTGGATATGGATTTCTGCAGTAAAAACGATTAACACGATTAAGACACGATAAAACACGATAAGTAATTGGGTAATTAGGCACACGATTACGAATACGACACGATTAATACACGACTAATACCGACAAGTCTATAAGTAATATATAAGTTATAAATTATAATAAACAAATTCTAAGAACTGAATGTCATATTTATAATTTTACCAATTATATATATGAGTGGTTTGAAACTTTGATGTTTGAACTCTGAACGAGTGGATAATTGTGTTAATCGTGTGTTAAATGGTGTAAACGGTAGCGGTGTTAAACGTGTACACGAAATAATCCGTTTAATAATCGGGTATAAATGGGTTGGATATGGCAACACGATTATAAATTGGTTGAATACGGTAGAAATTTAGCAACACGATTATTAAATGGGTCGGATATGACGCAACACCTAGAGCTTATATATAGGAGTTGACACAACACGATTAGCACACGACACGATTGACAGCCCTACTTATTCACAAGCAAATTATTCGAGCTTTAACCGTTGGACTGGTGTAGCCGACTACTGGTTAGCACATTTATTATTCTGTAAAAGCTATCTTGTGCTCTATTCGCTTCGTGAAGATAAACGACGTTTGGTATCTTTAGGAGCCTCGTCAAGGACATTATTCATCCTAAGTTCCTAACTCATGCAAGAAGCATGTCGAATGAAGAAGTTAAAATTCGTAAAAAAACATCATCCAAAAGAATTTTGATTTTTAAGATTTAGATTTCTCCTTAACTCTATAGCTCGAGGATTATAAGGAATCTTTCCAGTACAATATTTCCAGACTTGAATTTTTCAAGGATATACTCTCTACCTTAAAGTTGCAAGTGAAGCTGTGAAAGGTAGAAACACTAGTTTCGCCTTCTGAGCTTTGGGGCAGGTAATCTTCTTTTCTTGTGAGGCACCAGTAATAAGATTGTGATACTAGGAAGAACGTACAGAATCTTTGTGTAATATCTAACATAAGCTTATCTTCAGATCTGAACTGAGGTAACTCAACCACACATGACACACGATAACAAAAATCAAGATGAGCAGAAAAGAAAAGTTATATTTCTAAAATGTTGTAGAACCCACTCCAACGGCAGTGACCATGGTACAATGGTAATATCACGGGTTGAACAAGCTGTTCAGGACATTTACCGCAATGACCGCACACTGATTTTTGTTGAAATCACTCGAGCAGCTAAGATGTTGTTTGACATGGACAAAAAATCAAATGAATGTTTCTCTACAAGCAAATTTAGATAATGTGTTGCTGAACACTATCGCAGACGTGTACCTCTATGGTATATCAGCAAAAATGCTATATGCAGAAGAGATCTAGAGCTCAAGGCTGCAACTCTCTCCTTATGATTTCCATCACAAGCTCGTTCCAAGTATCTACAGGCCCTGGCATGCACCAATGCAGGCAGTCTTGTGGAGGTGGCTTCCCATCTAGTCCTCGCTTTGTCAACTTATTCGGGTCAGGACTCCTGTATGGACCAGGATGCCCATCATGCCGGTAACTGAAAACTTCGGTGATATCCATAAATCTTAGCTTTGAACCATATTTCTTGGCTTTCTTCATCGCCTGTTCAAAGCCTTTAACCTGTTGTTCATGCATTGTGTCTGTGAATCCACTCCTAGCAAACTCAGTAGCTGGTTTGGTCTTCCCAGTGCATGACCCACCGGTGTTCCAAGCTCCACCCTCATAATGGTCGGGCGAGTAGGAGCGGACGATCGTTAAACCTGTGTAATTGGGATGGTTGGCGATGGCAGAAATGATCGTCTCAAAAGAAACACCAAAGGCGTCAACGTTGTTTGTCTGCATCTTCTTGTTTTTATCTGGCCACCAGAGTTGCCCCCCAACCACCTTGTTGTTAAGAAGATAGGCAGATTGCTTTGCAAACCAGTGGCCAGAAGATAGAACAACTACATCAAATTTCGGGAGTAACTCCATGAAGTTCTCATCTGGTTTGTCCAGGTGGAGCTTAACTACACCTTTTGGTGCAGAATCTACAGCCTCGTTGGTTGGTTGGACAAGCCATGAAGACCAAATGCGGACAATCATCGTTGAGGTGGACCTGAAATAATATCGGTGCATTCGTCGATTCCCGCGGTTCTTAGGAACTTCTACCTGGAAGAAAAAGGGGTTAACTATGCATACATGTCAAAGTAAAGTCAAAGAGATAAAAAAACAAAAATTACAAATATACTTTCGAGAAACAATTTTGTGTTTTGAATGAGAAAGTGCTGCGGGCATGCTCCTTTTAGGGAGAAAATGGAACTTCACTCTATTTCATCAACACCTTTTTCACGGCCTTATGCATTGTTATGAAAATTTTAACTCAGCTACACAGTTTTGAACTTTTGATGATAGCTCGCAAGGAAGCTATGTGCAAAATAGAGACATGGTTCTCTTTCGGCATCAAGCCATAATTACAACACATGTTGTTCCCCCTCTCAAAAAGCTGACGTTCTGATTAGTGATAACTGTCCGAAGAAGTCAATGACTGTCCATCTTCCATGAAATCTTATAATGATGCACAATACCGATGTAGGATAAGCTTTTATTTTAATGCAAAATGACCTACCTGCCAAAGAATGCAGAGCATCGACTCCATTTGATTTCGAGCGACGGAATCCCCAACGAATGCTAGCGTCTTTCCTCTCATCAACTCCAGGAACTTTCTTGGATCCATACATGGAAGAACACACTGATCAGGTTTCCATCTCCAATTCTCATAATCCTTGTCCGGCCTACCATTACCCTGGCAGTTCTGCATCTGAGTTATGATAGGACATGTGTTGTTTGTGTAAAGAGGTCCATCCGGATCATGGACCCATTTCCCATGGTACAGATCACAGCTACCTGAATCTAAAATGAGTTGACGAATCAAGTCAAAGACTAACAAAAAAATACATTACTACTTACTACAAAGAACACCATAATTTCATATTATAGCCCAGAACAGAACCGTATACAGAACTGAGTTGACCAATTTAAACAGATCATTAGCTTAATACATGGATAAATCTACCATCTAAACTACGCAGCAGATATCATTGTTCAGATCTATGTCACGGAAACAGATTCTTCAGAGATGCATATCCTATTTATCAATCACGCAGACGTGCCTACAAGCTTATAATCTGCAATCATCCCAGGACTGATCCTTCATCATCTCTACTGAGGCACATAAATCAAAAGATCAGAGAATACAGATCTTTTACTACAAATGACATTCTCATTACCATCTCATTAGCTTTGATATTGAAAGTTATAAAGATGTCTTAGTTTTTCATGTAAAGTGACAAAAATTGCAGTTCAGCCTCTTACATCTAAAAAGCAATATCTGCAACTTTGTACTCTGGAGGATATCCACAACGTTAAATTGATATAATGCCAACCAACTAGAGCAACAAATGAGCTAATAAGGAAACAAAACAATTATTGTTTAGAGTCATAATATCCTTGTTACTAGATAAGAACACTAACAAATTCCTGAAAATTCAGTTTTGAATATAATGATCAGGTACCCACTAAAAAAATCTGGATTGAATGGTTAACAGATGCATGTGGAAATTAAATAATGGTTCGTACAACGAATCATGTCAAGAAAAATAATGATCTATCCGAGCATGTCTAAATATGAATTAAAAAGACACAACAATGGGAGCTAAGAGCATCTTACCAGAATCTTCTTTCTCATAATCATTGGAAGTAGCTGGCAAGGAGACGAGCGGAGGTGTGGTCCCAGATGTTAAATTCACAAAAGACACATCCTCAGACTCACTAGCGGGACTAGAAACAGCAGGTGTAGAGATGTCCATGTCCTCATTACGTTTATCAGAAATGGGAATTTCATCATCAATTTGATCTTCATTGGATGCCGATGGAGGAGAGATCACAGAACTTGTGTTATCTGCACCTCTAGCATCTAGATCTTCACTATAACTCCTAGATGAACCATCCGTCACCAAAACAGTACTGCTCGTGCCATTCTGGTTAAAACCAAATGCATCCAGGTTCAAGCGAGTGGGATAAGAAACAATACCCCAGGACGCGATGGTGAGGAACACAGCTAATCCAGCTAAAGAGATCAAAATGGAGGAAAGCTTCCTTGGCCTCACTGCAGACCCAAGCAATCTCTTCTCTGAAAACATTGCCAACTAAGAGAATTTCACTTAAAAACACAACTTTCAAGTGAAATCAACCCAGAAGCAAAAGACCCATAAGAACAATTTACCTCAAAACCCCAATACAAGTCTAATTCCAATAGCAAACATCAAGATCCAGAAGAAACTACAAAATCCTAGAAAAAAATAACCATAACAATCCTACCACTTCAAAACACAGATCTACATATTAGATCTATACAAGTTTATCTACCTTTCTTACGCATGGGTTTATCTCATCTTCTCCTCCTACACATGCTACCTATACATCTCTCTTCGTGAAATATGGGAAGGTTCATATTCCTGTAAAAAACATTTTTTTAAGATCAGAAAATTCATTCCATGAGACTTTTAACCAGCACATGCTATTAAAAATTACAGATGTCGTACAAACCACCTCGTATGAATTATGACTACAAGCTTAGAATCAAACAATACATATTTACCTAACGTGCTATCCAAAATGTTGGAATCACGACCTTTTTGGTTATATTAAATTTCGAAAGACAAAATATTACTATGATATAGTGATCAAGAATACAGATATAGTGTGGTAAGAACCTAAGCTTTTAAACAAAAAAAGGGCTCTAAGTAATAGTCATCAAAATGGGATCTTTCTCGCAAATCTGTAATGCAAATTCGCAGTTTTTTTGTGGTTAAAGTTCCGGTTTTTAGCTCGTTCACATCAAGATTTCACTGGTAAAAAGCCAAAAAAGAAGAAAAGATACGCTAACTTCAGATTTGAGGGTAAAACCTAAAAGAGGAAATCTTATGGTGAGAAAATGGAAGAAAATCTTTGAAATTTGCGTACCAATGATGAACCGATTTCACATCGAAGTGTGTTTTTTGAAATTTGTTGATACGATTTCACATCGGAGTGTTGGGTTGGAAGTCGGATTCGTCTCAAATCTTTCACACGAAACCGCAAATAATAATAAAAAATATATTTGGACGACGGTTTCCGGGAGACATGGTATTGGTAGTATTGCAAACAAACCCCTTTGGTAATAGTATTTGTGTACTATGTACGTAGCCCTTGTAATATTTTTTAGTTTTCTTTCGCATAATGAATGACATGATAAAAGTTTTGAGTTAAAATAAGACCAAATAGAGAGACACGAAATCGACTTTCCTCGTGTTGTTTTTAAGATTTTTCTATAAACTCAGGTTCCTTCCTGAGCTCTTCCACCACTTGGTCATTGAGACATAACAAATAATTTTTGAGTCATTGACTATGACATTAGGATTTTTCATGGTTAGGTTTTCTTTGCATTCTTCTAGAACTTCTTTGGGAATCAATTTTACAATTTTATTCAATGATTTAACACGTTACAAGCTTCCATTGGAATTAAAACTTTTGAGTCGAATTAAAATACAAGTATGATACACCAGTCTCCTAATGTCACATTTGTAATTCTTTGGACTGAAATTTTGCTTAGAACTTTTAAGAATAAATATGCAGCCACAGTTGCAAATTTGACTTCATATCTTTGGGGCAAAATGTTTTGAAAGAAAATGAAAATACATTCATAGTTTTGGATTTATTCGGAGGTTAGGATACAATTATTCTCGGCACTATTGAATTTAATCAATTAGAAGTACGGAAGACATTCCGAAGGGAAAAAAACGTAATCACATTATTAAATATGAATCATTGACTCATTGCCTAAAAAAATTCGAGCATACGGAACATTAGGCATTAATGCATTACATCTTGAGTTGGATCCAGCATTTAGTCATTATGTATTACAAATCTTAGGAGAGAAGTAGGACTTTTAATTTTACACGAAACATGATTAGACGACACCAAATCGACACGAGTTTAGCGAATATTGATTGAGAATTTGAACACGATTAATAAATAAGTTGTATATGATAACAAGATTATTAAATGAGTTGAATATGAATTTCTTCTGCAAAAACGATTAAGACACGATAAAACACGATTACGAGTACTACACGACTAATACCGACAAGTCTACAAGTAATATATAAGTTATAAATTATAATGAACGGGTGATGTGTAATTATGCAACCCGGTATTCGTGTAATAAACAAAACTAATTGTGTCTGAATTATTATTTAATGATGTAAACAATAGGCGTGTTAACATGTACACGAAGTAACCCGTTTAATAATCGTGTATAAGTGAGTTGGATATGACAACACGATTATAAACATGTTGGATACGACAGAAGTCTATCAACACAATTATTAAATGTGTCGGATACGGTGCAGCACCTAGAACTTATATATACGACTTGACACGACACGATTAACGCACTGACACGACACGATTGACAGACTTAGAGAGGAATAAGAGGTATTTCAAGCATGCGTAGAATATTGAGTTTGATCCAACTTCATCCAATTTTAAAATTTGAAAAGCGTAGACCCACATTGCCTCCTCTTTTCCCGTTGTGTTAATATGTCATACTTAATAGTGAAGTAGCAAGTAGGTCATAATTGGTTGAACCAAACCAAGTTGAGCCTGATTGACAGTGGCACAATGGTTAGTTCGAGATAAAATTTCAATAGTTTGAGGTAGAGCATTAATTGTTTTTTCTTGATAGCAGATAATTAGCATTAATAAATTTTTGAGCGGGATTCACTAATCACTGCCTTTAGAAACTGTTGACAACAATTTGTCCTTTTTTATATAATCAATTTGACTTTGTTGATAACATAAAAATGAAAGTCCAAATGAAAATTCATACCTAGATTTTATTTTACACCACAATAGAAGTATTGATACATCGAAAAACATAAATTTTGTAGGTCTTTTTATTTAAGTCTACGTCATTTGATCTTACATAATCTTTAAACTTTATGTTTTTTGATCATTTAAGTCAACGTCATAAAATAAGACCTAATTTGGATTCTCCATTTGAAGTTTAAAATATAAGTTATCAATAACTTTTAAATTTATGTCAACACGGACGGATTGATTTTGTAAGAACCCAAACTTTTTAAGGAAATTAATCAAGATTAAGTGTTTGATGTTAATTGGATGCTTCTGTGTTTTAGGAGAAGAAAATTGATGAAGTTGGATGTGACTTGTGGAATCTGTGATTGCGAGACAGGCAAGTACTGATTCGTTATTCTTCAGTTTCATATCATGTTTGTCTCTCTTAATATTCGTAGTTGCATGCATGCTAAGTATTGATGTTGATTTTATGGATATGCATATGTTTGCATGGTGGTGTTTCGGTTGACATGTCATGTGGCTGTATGTATGTTTCTGGCTGAGCTACTTAGGAAAAAGCTACCTAGCGGGCAGCGTGGAGCCACCCAAGAGAGAAAATGGATGTCTGTCGTTGGTGTGGAGCTACCATGTTTGCGTCTGACAGATTGATAGATTTCAGAAGCACAGGATGTGGTCGAATCCGAATGAGGTTCCAGATTGTTATGCATACATTTTATTTGTGATGTATGTCTCTTCATCGTGCTTATTGACTGAAATGTCATATTCTGTATTATTTTCCACATGATTATGATTCTGATTGATTGACGGTTGGAACTTGCGGGCTGTCGAGCTCACAATTTGTTTATTATATTTTTCAGATTAATTATGGGCCTATCAGATGGATTTAAATATCAGAGTGCGCAACGGTCAGGATCGTGGATCGTATCTTAACGCACCGGGTTTGGACGGGTAAACACTTGTCTGGGCTCGGGGCGTTACAGATTTCCTTTCACGGTACTAAAGTACATTCCCACTACATCTATTAAATGAATGGTTAGTTCTGTATTCAGGAAACCAAAATAAGTTTTCACTTATTCTGAAATAATTTTCAATCATACCAAAAGAATTTTGATCATGCCAAAATGATTTCCAACCATAATTTGGTGTATAATGAGAAATATAACCTACTTAAAATACCATTCCAGTCCTTAAATCATCACCCTTGCCACCATTGAATTCAAAAAACATGAAGGACCCACCACTGCTGAGCACCCACTAATCTTTCTGCATCAGTGTCTTCTACCCCCACTTCCATGTTTCAAATGCACACACTGTTCGTTGTTCAGTGCCCATCATTTTAACATATCTTTCACCATTTAGGCAACTGACATCTCTTTCAAATTGCTCTTCATTGTTTCATATGTTGCATGAGAAGACTGGTGTTCAAAAGAATGAGTTGCTACTCCAAGCTTAGAAGAATATTGTCTAGGAAGAAGTCTACTTCTGTTGATGGTTATCAGAGGATCCTTCATGGCTGTGATGGTGAAGAGAATGGTGATGAAGAAACTACTCAACAACAAGTGGTGAAGCCTTCGAGGAAGAAGAGATGGAAAGTTGTAAGGGTGGTCAAGTGCCTTTTTGTATTTAGATCCAACAAATCAACTGCCAAGTACAAGTCCATTTAGTCCGTTTGGTGTTTGTTTTTGTTTTGTTTTATATCTTAAACTAGTTTCATTGGTAGAGTTTTCACTCAACTGTCAACTTCTAGTGCAGATTCAAGATATCTGCAATGATGGGTTTTGAGTTTTGATCTAAGTTTCTTAACTTATTACAAATATGTGTCTGATAATAGTCATTAATCTACCTCTTATTGCATACTCAAAGAACCAACTTGACCACCTTTCAAAATTGATTAGAATGTAAAGAAATAAAAGAATGCTGTGCTGTAATTTGCAACATATGCACAATACATGGTGTTCTGACATGAAAAAAAAATTGCAACATTTCTAGAGCTATGATTGCTATCCATAAGTGAACAAGTTCAGATTTCTAGAACTTGAAAGACAGACTAATTAATAGCTATTGGATAGATGTCGATCACAGGTGAGTAGGCAGGCAAAACTTATTATTACGCTCAATTCCAACACAAAACTTAGTCCAATCTTTAGGGTTGATGACTCCTCCATGATCTAGTTTAGAATACCAGTGACAAATTCCCAGAGCCACCAATGCCATACATAGAAATGTAATGGAGTCTAATCATATTCATAGCATGAGTATATTTCAGCAAGAAAACAAATTGATGTGAAACATGCAGTTAGTAACATGTTTTTTTCCTCGTCAAAGAAAGAAAAACACAATACCATACGGAAGGAACAGAAGGTGGTTCAATATTATCACTGCTTGCAATGAAGTTATCCAACAACATGCATGTTTTTTCTTATTTCCAAAAACGAGATACAGTTAAACCTCTACATTACTTCTCTAAGGTCCAAAGTCAGCAACAGAAAGCATAAACTTACTGGCATAAAGCCTTCAGTTCGCAACAATATGTTGTTGGTTAAGTGCTCTCCATCCAATGTCTTTACGGTAAAAGCCCTTAGGCCAATCAATTTCTTCAACCGCTCTGTAAGCTCTATCGCGTGCTTCTTTTATGTCCTCTCCCTTTGCGGTTACGCCAAGTACTCGTCCTCCAACTGCAATGAAGTTCCCATCAGAATCTAGTGCAGTGCCCGCATGAAATATTTTGACACTTGGTGCTGCACGCTCTGCGTTGTCTAGGTTCCTTATTATGCTTCCTTTCTCATAGCTGCCAGGATAACCACTGCTTGCCATGACAACCACCATAGCCGAGCCAGGTGACCACTCCAGTGACACTGAGCCAAGCTGTGCTTTACATGCTGCAAGGAGAACTTGTGCCAAATCCGACTCAAGCCGGACCATCAAAACCTGCAAAAATAAAACCTGAATATATAATAAATGATGGATTGAAAAAAGGGCACACTTAATATATTATCAAATAGTATTTCATCAAAAACACGTTACACACCTAATGTGCAGAACTTAAGGTTCAAACAGGGTTTTGAACCAAGAATGGACAGGCCAGTACAACCAGGAACAGGTGAAAGTTAATGGATCTCCAACCCAATTTTACATCTAAACACCTGATTATGTAATTCCAAATATTGCTTTCTCTTCCATAGGCCAATGTACCAAACTCACTTCAAACTTCTAAACCTTAGTTTTCCTCTTTCTCAAACCCTACTTTACCACGAGTACTCTCTAGTTATTTACTTCTCCTATAGCTCTAATGGTTTGTTGCATTTTCTATTTATATATGTGGTGGTTAACTTAGTTTTAATCTATGATTAGATTCTGTTGATATCAAGCGTAATTCACATGTTGCATTACAAAAAACATATGGACATCCAGTTAGACTTGGTTGAGCTCAATTCAACCGCCTACAGAGAGTTAATGGGTCGACCCAGCCACCACTTCATCTTTGCTAACGTCATGGCTCATCACTAGTTGAACATGTTTCATCAATCAGACTATATAAACCAAGTATCTAACATAGTTCTTACCATTTAATCATTAATATAAGAAGAAGAAAAATGATTACTTGGAGAGAAAAATACTACATCCATTTCCAACCTGGCACTCTGGATCTCCAAAACGAACATTGTACTCGATAAGCTTGGGTAGTCCGGTCTTCTTCTCAATCATAAGCCCCGCATACAAGACGCCAACAAATTTACAACCTTCAGCAGCCATTCCCTTTACTGTTGGGAGGATTATTGATTTCATGACAAGGGACTGCATTGCTTTCGTTACTATTGGTGCAGGAGAGTATGCACCCATTCCACCAGTGTTTGGTCCGGTGTCGCCATCACCAACTCTCTTATGATCCTGAGCGGACTCCAGAGGCAATGCATTTTCACCATCAACCAGAGCAAAAAATGAAGCTTCTTCCCCCTCTAGATATTCTTCGATAATGACTCGAGAACCAGCCGACCCGAAAGAACATTTTACTAGCATGAAGTCTGTGGCCTCATATGCCTCTTCCAAGGTCATAGCAACAACTACTCCTTTTCCAGCGGCTAACCCATCTGCCTTGACAACTATTGGTGCCCCCTGCTCCTTTATGTATTGTTTTGCATCAGACGGGTCAGTGAATGTTCTGTACTGCAAGAATATATCAGACAGAAATATTGAGATCTCAACTAAATATCGAAGAAAACTGAAAGCATGCATGTGAAAATAATATGATAGGATGCCAAGTTCCTATTTCTGAGCCTTTTGAAATGATAATTTAATATCTGATGGATAATATTAAGCAGATCAACTGGTATAATTGCAATCAACAGTGGTTTTTAGGGTATTTTAAAATCTGAATAGGAAATTGTTTTGAGCCTTTGAGTGTGTTCAGTGATTACGATAAGTTTGTTCTTTTAGCAACACTTTTATTGGAGAAAGTCTGTAATAAAAGCTATTCAAGCAATGTATGGCATTAACCTTTGCAGTAGGAATGTCATATTTATCGCACAACTTTTTCATAAAATCTTTTGAACCTTCCAATGCAGAAGCCTCCGCCGTAGGTCCAAATGTTGGAATTCCAGCTCTAACAAGATCATTTGCAAGCCCAGCAACTAAAGGAGCCTCCGGACCTACCACAACTAGCCCAATACTTTTTTCTTGGCAAAATGATATAACAGCTGAGCTGTCTAATACGTTAAGATCTGATATGCACATTGCAACGCCAGAACGTGCAATTCCTGCATTACCAGGAGCGCAGAAGACTACATTGCAGGATGGAGACCGCTCTAGGGCATAACATAACGCATGTTCCCTCCCACCAGAACCAATGACCAAGACTGACAGCCTTTCCCCTACACAGTAAAGAAGATCAAATGCAAACTCAGACTCCACTTGTTCAAACAATTACAATGTTTCACAGTCCAAGAACAATAACTGAGATGGGATCACCAACATCTCCAAGAGAGCATAAAGGTTCATATTACCAAAGATTCATCGCATGGACGTTACAATCACTAACTTAAGAAAAAACATTTAAAAAAAACAATAGGTCACTAAATTATAGTAGTCAAATTATATTTTGAGAGATGTTCAAATTTCTATCAGTGCATACAAAATTATCTGGATAAAAAATATTATATAGTGATTTGTCTAAATATTAGGGACGTGAATGTCATGCTAAAAGCATCCATGAACACTTTAACTCCCTCCAGGTTCGGAAATATATATTTTTCATGAATAACTGCAGAAGGTTTGTCACCTGAGGCACTTTCATTTTCATCGCTGGAGATCCCTGATTCTTCAGAAAATCCAACAGAACTCTTGGAGGCATTTACAAAAGCAGAAGAACGAAAAGATACAAACAATTTTGTGATCTGAAATGGAACTGCAGATCCCCATCTTTGACTTCTAGCAAATGAGATTGAAGTGTTTGCACGTAAATGGAAGTGCTTGTCAAGAAATGCTTTTGTAACTCGAACTTCAGGAATGCTTAAATTTGAAACTTTAAATGCGGCACAAGCCATCTTCCTGAAATAGAAAAATGGAAATCAGACATTGGAAGACAAAATGTTGGAAACACAGTGGAGAAGAAACTCATATATATTATGGATATCAAAAGATATTTGAAAGCATTGATTATTATTAGATGTGTATTCTTAAAACTATATGATAGACCACAAATTTGAAAGGTTATATTGGTAGGAGTATGAAGAACTACTAATACTGAGTATGTTCCTTTACTTGGTGATTTTGAATACAAAGGTAAAAGGCAATACGGAATCTATGTAAAATAAAATCTGGTATACTTAGAAAGTAAGTAACATTAGCAAAGCCGTTAACAACATTGGGGCAATTGTTTGAACCAGGCCCAGACCTTGTTGCAGTTGCACCATTTTGCATAATAAATGAGAACTTATTTATATAAGAAATTTCAAAACTTCATAACAATAAGCATTAGGCAACTTCAATTTTATGAAAATTTGAAGGAAATCCCATATTTCCTTGTAAACAACTTACGAGTAGAATAAACGACATGAATGCTGATTCGGACTAATATAAAAGGGTTTACCCAACAAAATAGAACACTTTTACAATCACAGAAACAAATAATCTACGCTCCCTGGCATTGCATTAAAAAAATTAAAACAAGGAACGCAAACCAACCAAAAATTTCAACAAAAAAAAGAGATTCTTCACTCCATACACAGAATCATGCAAGACCCAAATGTGACTAAAGTCTAAAGATGCAATCTTTATTACTATTTGAGAAATAAAAGCAAAAATATAAACGAAATAAGGGGAACCCACAAAAAATGACAACGAGAAACCACCAAAAAGGGTGAATTTGCATACTTTTTAGCATTTGATATGAACCCAGAAGGTGATCATCAAGTAACAATCAACACAAGGGCAACAACTAAAACCAATATCATCTAAAAGACAACAAAGGACAAAAACCAAAAGGGAGAATTAGGAAAGTGATGCATAGAAGAAGAAGAAGAAGAAGAAATAGAAAGAAGGGGTCGATTACCAGAGGATAAGACGGGTGAGGGACTTGGGGTTTATGCTTCGTGGAGACCAAAAGCAAACAGCGGGGCTTTTGCCCTTGTAACTTCTCTCTCTCATGTAGATTCTTTTTGCATGTTTGGTCCCTCCATTTTTTTTAAATGTGCCATCTTGGCAAATTTTTGTTGCAAGTCCTACGCCTCTACTTTTAGCAATTTTACCCATTCATGCTAACTTTTAGGTAATGAAAATTTGACACGGTGATTGTGGTTATTTGATGTAATATACTAAGGTGTGCACATGAAGACATAAAAACTTACGACGCTAGCAGAATGAATTCTAGTAAATTGTCAAATATTTTAATGCTCGTGATCTAAATGTGTTTCTGGTTGCGATAGATACACCGACATTGTTACAATATAATGTTATCTTAAATATAAGAATGTTTACATGTAAATATGTAATGTATACGACATGCCCATTTGAGGCAGAAGTGTGAAAATTTGCAATGAAGTCTCGTGATTTATAACATTATTTATGAAATATATATCATGCAAATGACATCAAATAAAGTCATGATATAAAAGTTGCTATCATTGATCATGCAGTCTGATATTTGATGACGTTTGCGGACTTATGTAAGAGATGAGAAAAATATTAGAAGCTGATAAAGTATTGGAACTACTAAACGTCACCCCAAAACTACTTAAATCGTTCATTGAAATTACCAAATTGCCCTTAACAATATAACTAATACACAATTCGTCTCGTGTCTTTAAACAAAATGTTTGACTCAGTTTTACTCACATTCCTAGTACTAACACCACGAAAATGTCCGGCGAAACACCTGAATCCAGCTAGGTAACGGAGGCGGATTTTTTTTTCCGACTCGGGCGTCTGACGAAAATATACGGTGTGTTATCTCAAATTATTTGAGGTTCTATTGCAAGATTTTCGGTGGTAACGAGGTCAGATTACAATGAGTTTTTTTGCAAGTGATTAATATTCAAAAATTTCAAGATCCAAGATCTCCGGTGGTAAAACTTCCCGACTTACAAATACCACATCGACAGGTCGTTCGGGGGTCTCGCTCCCCGGTGAGCGAGCGGCATTCCACCTCGCCGGTGAGGTGGCGGGGGTGACATCACTTGAAATTTTTTGGATTTTGAAATTGTTGGATCTTGAAATTTTTGAATGTTCATCACTTGCAAAAACTCATTGTAAGGTGAGATGTCGGAAGGTCGACCGTTTGCTTATCGGTCTACCGAACATGTTCCATGTGGATGACCGAGTTTCCATCGGTCCACCGTTATCGTAAAGACAGTAAGTTTTTGATCTTCCTAGAATCATTGGGTCGGTTTACCGATCTCTACCCGGTCATCCGAATATTTATTCTCAGTAGCTTCGACATTTCTCTGGAAATCTCTATTCGGTGTACTGAAGGGGTATCGGTCATCCGAATATAGTAATTATTAACTTATTAATTAATTAATTTATCAATTATCTAAATTTATAATCAATTATCTTTTTAATAAAAAAATATAAAAAATTACGGACGTCTGACGGAGCCGCCCCGCGTAGGAGAGGGCGTCTGGCTAAGACGCCCGTCCCATGGGCAGGGCGTCTGGGTAAAACGCCCCCCATGGGGGAGGCGTCTTACCCAAACGCCCCTCTCCTACGCGGGACGGCTCCGTCGGACGCCCGTAATTTTTTATTTTATTAATTTTTTTATTTTTTTATTAAAAAGATGTTGGATATTTTACCAGATTCGAGTACACCGGGGTGTCCGTTGGCTCATTACTGACCTCCAAAATATTATTTTTTATGATTATAAGAGGAAGATGAAGAGAGATGTGTGATAGGAGGGTAAAATGTCACGTTATAGCAATAGAAATGAGAGAAGGGCAAAATGGTAATCTGTTGGGGCGATTTAAGTAGTTTTAGGGCGACGAATAGCAGTTCAGTAAAGTATTGGAATCAAAATGCAAAATACCCAAGTAAATGGCTGATCAGATGTCCTCTGACACTGCCAGGAGCTGAGGTGAAGTGGAGCTTCATGTGTTCAATACTTTCTACTCCAAACCAAACCAAACCAAACCAAACCATCCAAATCCAAGATAAGATCCCAAACCCAAACCATGGAGATTTCCAAATCCCCAAAACCCTAATCCCCACCTTCTCCACTGACCCACAAACCCCAATGGCCACCCCAACCCTCCTCCCACCCCCCACTTGGCTCCCAACCAGACCCCAACCCCTGTTGACCCAAGAAAGAAGGCATTTTGGCAGTAATTTGAGAAAGGAGAAATGGGTTTTGCTCAATTCAGTGAGATGTGGTGGGGGAATGGTGGATAGTGAAGTGAAGAAGGAGAAAGTTGAGTACTTGGCTAGGGAGTCAGGGTGGGGAGTGAGGAGGATGGCTTTGGTGGAGAGTGAGATGAGGAGTGTGGCTTATGTCCAAGCTGAGGCCTTTCATGTTCCTGTTCTTCTGTTTGATGACTTCTTCTTCCAGTTCTTCCAAGTATTTATTCTCTACTTCTGATTGAATTCTTATTATTGTTAAATTATAGCTCTTATCAAGAATGATGTTTAATAATCCTTACAGCTATTAAACTTAGCAATTACTGTTTTTTATCCCAAAACATCACATGAAATGTGTCTCCTTATAAAATTAGTACCCAAATAAGTCACTATTAAATGAGTATGCCTTTAAATCTGAATTTCAAGTGAATCCCAAGTTCCGATACCTCATTCTTAAGACTTCTTTACGTTCTATTAACATGGCCTGATAAGTGGGTTTTCTTGTCCTTGTGGATTTTAGTGGATATCTACTGTAACGTAATGTTCAAACCGTAGGACGTCAAGAAGAAGAATACATCGCCCTGGCCTAGAATTGCCATAAGTACCACGCTAGAACTTTTGCTGCTAACGCCAAACTTATAAACTGTGTTGCACATCACTTAAAAACATCATTTGAACTGGATTGCATTTGCTGAAATTGTATATTTGTAGCCTGTAATTGTAGATATCACCTGGAGTTTCAACGCTGATTGTCTTCTTGAATGTGTTGGTCACCTGCAGGCTGAAGTACTTGCAGCGCTTTTCTACAAAATCAGGAATTCAACGTCCGATAGGTAAGAACCCTTTACAACATGTTTCCATGTTTACCCTCTCCATAAGATCTCAGGATCAAGCACTGTTAAACTGGGACGTACGTCGTACAAACTTAGATATCTTGTACAATTGTACAAACTCAGATGTTTACTAGTTGCTACAGACGTAATACTATAGTTAGAGTAAATAAAACAAAACTCAAAAGACATTTAAATAACTAGCTAATATTGATTTCACTTATTTTTTGTAGTAATGAGTGTTTTAAATTTACCATAATTCCGTCAACTCTGAAGTATCATTTGCTAATCAGGTACGCTTGTTTGGTTGCGGAGCCCATGGATGCTTCTAATATAGTATGCACATCAATGCAGGGACTTGTCGGTGTAGTAGACCTCACCGCCCAGAATGACTATGATGTTGTCAAGCATCTTGATGGTGCAGAGGAATACCTATATGTGTCGGGAATAGCTGTGCTCAAGGAGTACAGGTAATTAGTTGAACCAGAAGTTAATTATATCAGTTACTATTGTAGATCGCCCAGGCAAACAATTTTTCATTCGATCTGTATCAGAATCGTAGTTCTTGCATTATTGGTTCGTGCTGCTATCTTACCGTACCAAAAGGAAGAATGAAACTGTTGGCCCATTTGTCATTGGACAAGCTGTAGAGCATGTCTTGCTTTTGTAGATTTCTTGCACTACCATTTAAACTTCTTGATTTTCTTGCTTATTTAGTATCTTCCATAATTTTGATTTGAAAATAGGCAGTAATTCAAGACTTTGTAACAGGAGGAAGAAGGTCGCGACTGCGCTACTTAAAGCTTGTGAAGCATTGTCTATCACTTGGGGCTTTGGCAACTTGGCTTTAAGAGCTTATGAAGATGACTTGGCTGCTCGGAGGCTGTACACCAATGCTGGGTACCAAGTTGTCTCAAGAGATCCAAAGTGGTCGACCACTTGGATTGGGAAGAGACGTCGTGTTCTGATGGTTAAATCCAACTAACGTAAGTTCAAGTTTTACATGATCTCTTTGAGAGAAAAAGAAAGGGTGGTCTTAGATATTATTAACATTGATTTAGCGAGTCGTGAATTATTGATGCTGCAATTTCCTTGTTTTAGGGTGCTTCATTTCAACAAACCCAAGCAATACCCATCATACTTTCATACTTCGCCAGAGCGACTACATTTGTACCTATTATTCTTTGCATACTCTACAACAGACTGCTCTGATTGCAGGATTGAACCACTGTACTTGGCACATACATTGTATTGTGCAAGTTAAATGGTTCTATAATCTGTATATTGTGGTGAATGGTGATCCAATATGCAAGCTGGAATAATGGATCAACGGTCATTTAAACACAATTCTTCTTTCTTTCGCCCCGTACCTCACTGCCCTTATTCCCTTAACTCATTCCTTTATCAGAGAGAAAGATACTAGAAGTGACTTCAATTACCATCTATCGTAACAGCTTTGAAGAAACATTGACCTGATTGTTTGCATGAATCCATCAACCTTATAACCATAAATTCAAATACAGATTTTCCCGACGTTTTGGCACTGTAAGGAGCTACACGTCGCCAATACCTTTATTAGAGGTTAATTGCTTGAACGAAGCTGATTTACAGCTCAGAAGAAGACGCACGCCATCTATCTAAGAAAAGAGACGTTGGTGACTTTAGGGCTCACATTCTTTTAATAATCTTTTTTTTAAAACTTAACAAAGCATGGAGTGCGTCTTCTAAATTATTTGTACATAAATAACATGCTCAGCATAGGCAAGTCAACAACCAATCTATGAATTTATAGTATTACTGAACCAAAGAAGAAAACTCAAGTTAAAGCAAACACCTCTGCATCCCGATCATGTCAGAACTTCGAGTAGCCCACGAGCACGCTTATCTTCAACGAAATGGAGATGGAGGTTGAGAAAGGTTGAAGAAAAGTAGGTGCTGGACCTTCCTTCCATGGCCCACGAGGACATGAAAACAGGGGAGAGTCAAATAATGTCGATCAAAATTTCACTTCTTTAAAGCCATGAACATGTTCTGCTTTCTTGCATGCTCAGGAACAAGCCGGCGGAAGATCTCAGGGGAGATACCAACAAGCTCTGGCAAAATGAAGACGGAAAACTTAATCTAAACATCCAAAATCAAATGGGCATGTCACATGTGATTGCAATCACATGTCATTCCTCTTATCATTAGAGTCACACAACAACATACGACAGTGCAAGAGTTAAAGTTTACTAATCTACCGAAGTTCTCCCATTCATCTAGCCTTGTAACTAATCACATAACATACATGATTCCCTCAGGGCATGCATAATGCATTGGTTTAAAGTTAAGGTTACAATCTGAAGAGTGGGCGTGAAGAGGTAGAAGAAGGCATTAACTAAGAAACAATCATAGATATAATCTAAACTAAAAGGAAAACTCGTTCTCACCTTGGGTCTTGAAATTAAAAAGTGGAGGAAGCGGGCGACCATTAGGTAACCGAGTTTTTGGGTCTCTCAGTTCATCAAAAAATGGATGAATGCAAGCATCCAACTGCAATCTTGTGTAAAATTAAGCATTAAAAACTGATGATTACCTATTTACAGTAATATTAGATTTTGATTTTTTTAACGTACAGCACTGCAGCGCATATTTGGAGAATATTGCAGGAACCTGCAAGCCAGGTCAATAGCTTCTGGGGGCAGTCGCTTCTGGAAAACCTGTTCAAGTGATTCGGATAATTCTTTATATTGAAAGAAGTGCCTGATAGGCGATAGCAATATTATTTTTTTGGCTTAATTCTTATCTGAAATTGCACGTCTTATAAAGAGCATGACATCAAAAGTTAAATTAATAAAGATTCACATAAACGCTCCCTGTCCAAAGAGATAAGAGGACTTCCATAATTGGAAGTAAAACTTGATCCCATACGCATCATGTCTTGTAAAGTCAAACCCTCGATTTAATTATGCTATTGAACCCATATTTTCTTTTTCTTTTTACTTTAAATCTGCCATACCCACTCACTTGTTCCTATCATCCCATTTACATATCGTAAATATATCATAAATGCCCTTCAGAACTACCATACAGGGATCTTCAAGAAGCTTTTACATATTATAATGAAACCGTGAAAAAGGACACAAGGCTAGCCAAATTTGTTTTGAAATAACTAAAAAAATCACACAAAAAATCAAATTTAACATTTTTCCGATAGCCGGTCTTCCACAGTTATGCGTCAGGGCATAGACGCAAAGTGGAAGACCAACTCCGTGGAAGATTTTTTTGGCCTTTACAACAAATTTCAAATAAATTTTGACTGGTCTTGTGGCAATTTCTAAAATCTCTCACTCTTATGTTTCCACATGGATTGTGCATGTGCACCTTCTAACACCTACTACTGCTCGACCAGGGTACAGCTGTACTGTAACCCGTAACACCGTTTAAGACACAAATAGAGCAAAAATGTGTTTGGTGCTGCATTAGTAACTTGAAAATTTATATGATTTATAACATCAGATCATACTCAGCATACCTTGTGCAATGGATGAGCTTTAATTTGTGGAAACTTGAACTCGGTGTAGTTTGGATTCATGCACTTTATCTCTTCTCTTGTTGGTGTCCCTAAAACCTGGCTAAGTGATGCGGCTATATATGAATAAGACTGATTTTTGCTAAAAGTTACACCACAGAATCTATCAACGCTGTACGCCACAAACCTTGATGATTTCAACTAGCTGATCAACTCCACTCTCTCCTGGAAAAAGAGGCTTAATATGCCAGCCAATTTTGTAAAATTTGTAGTTAGAAATTGAAATTTGAATGGAAAAAAAATGATTAGGACATCTTGACCCTATACAATTTACAAACAATTTATTGGTCTAACTTATGTAAGAAACAAATTAACCTGCCCAAGAAGCAATTCAGCCATGACACAGCCAGTAGACCAGATGTCAATGGCAGTCGTGTACTCTGTCGCACCAAAAATTAGCTCAGGTGCACGGTAATATCTGGAACAAATGTAAGAGATGTTGGGCTCTCCCTTCACCTGATTTACACAAAAGAAATTAGAAAAAATTAGCTAAAAGCGAAACATGATTCGACCATAAATACAATAGGAGAGAGACTTTATGCATGAGGTTACCAGGACTTTTGCACTGCCAAAGTCACAAAGTTTCAGCTGATGAGTATGCGGGTTGACCTACCAGAAAAAATCCATGTTATATAAGATCAGGGCAAATGTAAGTATACAAGCTCATGTTGTTATGTGATACATAAAATTTCATTGTACTTTGTGTGTTCAATTAATTTCGGGTAAACTAGTACAATAATCGGATACACTTTATTAGTAACTCAACGCGATCCTCTGATTTATCATCTTGCTTGGAAGAACATAGTGCCAATATGCTTAGATTGTGATAAAGCTCCAGTTCCTTAAAATGAGAGAGAGAAAAGTTGGTATAACCCGTGAAGCAGGCCTGGTTTAAGTCTTGAAAAATGAGATTTTTGCTACTGTATGAGCAACATGTCCAGATATCAAGAAGCATTTATACTCCCAACTTATGGTGAAGAATAGCTTACAAAGGAAGATAAGTTCATACTCTGGATATGCATCATTAAGTGACTCGATCTAAGAAGCACCTAAAACAAAGTGCCAAATGGATTTTTTTCATTAAGATGCACCATCAAGATGCACCAGTTTTTGCAGTAGCTGTAAATAGCATCGAAATTATATGTAATTCAACTGCTCACATCCCAAAATATTATTACCCTCAATTTTCCTGCCCGAAAAATTACATGCTTAGTATCAAAGTGTGTTGTAAAAATTAATGAGTCCCGTACCTCCGAAATATGTTAACAGAGTTACAGAAAGAATCTTACGAGCAGGTTTTGAGGTTTAATGTCACGATGACAGATACCAATGCAATTATGTATGTATGCAAGAGCTCTGCAGATCTGCAACAAAGCCACAAATGACATTCATTAAGATAAATACTTGCCCAGTGACAACTGACAAGGATCTAAAGATCATGATAACCTTCAAAATTAATTAAAATTCTGATAATCTAATGATACAAGAAACGAAAAGATAATTGATATGCATGGACTGCTTAAATACACCATAAGAAGCATATGATGTTTATAGACCACAGTCACACAAAAATTATTCACCTGAACGACTCACGTAGTGAAATTATTATGTTTTTGCACACAACAAAATGCATGTCCATATAAGATTGATTCTACTTTGTCAGCCTTATGTAGTAAAATTAATAAGCTCACGTACCACATCAAGGCACGCCAAAGTAGACAGAATAATAACTAAGTAAATGAAAAATTGATTGTCTTGAATATGATATTAATCAACTAAATCAAAACATGTGGTTGATTTAAGGCAAAGCACAAGAAATATGCCTCCGTACCCAGATTTGAACAAGTGGTAAAATGAAAAGAGCAAAAGAGAATGCCCACCGACACTTGACAATTACAATTTCTCAGAGGTTTCCTAATTAAGAATTTAAGATACTAGAATTTTTCACAAGAAAAATTATCTATTTGGAAATTTCCAAGATGTCTATATCACTAGGAAACATGATAGATTGATAGTGGACCAATGTTCCCACTTTTTTGCTTTTCAGGTCTTGATGGAAGTAGTGACACCTAGAAGCTATAGTGGAACAGTGTTCCACCCATTGTAAAAACAATTTCCAACTAACACAACTTCAGTGTGTCTACAAGATTACTAATGTAATACATTACAAAATATAAATTTCCAACATATTAGAACCATGATAACTACATTACCTCAAATCATTAAACAAACTCAAAGGAAATTCACCCTGCAATATAAGGAAAGACAATTTTTACCTGATACGTGTACAGTTTTACATATATAAGGGGCATACGTTGTTTCATTCTGGTGTAGTGCCTCGCAAGACGATTCATTGTTTCAGGGACAAACTCAAGCACAAGATTGAGGTACAGCTCTTCTCTGCTAGTTTTTGAAAAAAAGTAGTGCTCAAGTGACACAACATTTGGATGATCTAACATTTGGACGATTTCAAGTTCCCTGTTTTTATAGCGTTTGTCTTGAAGGACTTTCTTTATGGCAACAATCTCCCCAGTTTCTCTGCATTTTGCCTGCACAAAGCAACAGACCATCCCCCTCAATTCTTCAAGTGATGCAGAAAAATATATTCAGAAAATGGTATATTTAGATAAACAAAAAAACAACCTGGAAAACTACTCCAAAGGAACCCGTTCCCACCACACGTTCTGCTATGTAACTAATCTTCTGTTAGTCAAACAACTAGTCAAACACAAGTACAGGTTGAAGAACCATAGAAAACTTATTATGAAATTCAATATACTTCCTCGTAACACCTCTTTGGATCCATTTCGACCACCAACAGTAGTCACAATTACACGACCAGCCTCTACGCCAACTCCATCTACAATATCTTGCTCCACATCCTGCAAAAGGGAACACCCTTGAAATCACTGGAAGGAATTGGGAAGCTGCAAACACTTATCTTAAAATTTCCAATTGAAATCAAATCTTGTACAGGGTCATCACTGTAACCTAGAGAAATTAAGCATCTCAATACCAAGACTTACTTTGTCATCGACAGCGTCTGCACTATTGTCCCTTAAATTCATCTCCATAATCCCTTTTCCAAGGGATTCAACTGTACTAGATGAACCCTTATGTATCCAAGACCTCCCAACACCTCCATGTCTCAGGCTGGTAGAAGTCATTGTTTGACTTTTTTGTGTTGGAGACGTAGTAGTGTCCTTCACCAATAGTCTATTTACAAGGTTGCTCGTTGCATTCTCAAGCAAACCAAAATCACTGCCAAAATCTGAATCCATGTTCAGTTAAAGCACTCCAGTGAAATTTTTCCTGGCAAAAAAAAACTACTACAAAGTTAAAGACATTAAAAAGGAATGTCGTTGTCAAGCATTTTATTTGTAGGTGAATCTTTCCAGAATCTGAAATATGCAATCCCTTCAAACACAAGAATTGAATCGGTACATTGCATCCTCAACCTTACAATACCCTCAAGGTCTCACCCCAAAATTGCAATATTTGATTCAAAATTGCAGAAGTTGATTTCTATTTTGGGAAATATAATAGCCCCTAGCCAGCTAGCAAGCTCAAGCTCAACAACTTCCACAACTCGAACATATCACAAAACACACACACAGCAAATTGTTGTGTGGTATTTTCCTGCAAACTATTGAGAAAATAGTCACACACTGTTAAAGCATTAGCTAAAAGTGTGCAATAGTTTATAATAAAAAATGTTGGATTGGTTATCCATCACCTAAGTTCTTGGATTTTATTGAGGTGGACTAACCAAATTTTCAAACAAACCAATTGCAAAGTCGAAAAAGAATGAGGCCATGTTTGGTTTGTTGTGGTCAAAGGTGTGATGTAATTTGATTATATCTTTAATTATATTTCATTGTTCGGTTGAAAATTTCAAGGTTGTGATCATTTTGTAGGTAATCCGATTAAACCCACTTCAAGGTAATTGAATTGTTTTATTGGAGGTCGTAATCAAATCACATTGCAATGTAATAAGCTAGTTTCAAATCCACTAGAAGTTTAACACATCATTGAAACTCGACCTCAACCATACAAGAAGTTTGTAGAAGCTTTGGCGATCTCACCGGACAAGTGACGAAGTTGTTGAATTACAAAATTGTTTTTAAATTACATCGGAATTCCAACCTTACCGTACAACGTGATCCAATTACAATGACTTCAGTTAATGAGAATACAATCTAATCGCTCGGAATTGGATTCCATGCAATCCAATTACGGAAAACAAAACATCGCCGCCCGAGTCCGAAACCCCAATCCGGCATTCCCACACATAAATATCCATAGTACCAGAGCCAGAGGGCCAAACCCTAATCCGATCGGAGTATCAAATAAAATAATCCTCAAATCCAACACAAACACACATTAACAAAACGAACAAATCCAACTCATTTAGGAACAAAAACGCACCGAACGATTTCCGATCGAGGATAAGAAGAGATCCGGACCTCACCTTTTTCCGGAATCGAGAAGGAAGACGCGATCGACCGGAGAAATGAGATGGATCGGATTCGTACTTCGCTTTCGCCGTCAGTGAGAGTGTGAAGTGGAAGGCAAAGAGAAAGGAACGGAAGTAACCGTCCGGATAAGCGTTATGTGTTTACTTTAAGCACGGAATTGCTTGTCTCATTTCCAACTCTCTTTTTTTCTTTTCTTTTTGTTATTTTTGTCTCGACTATTTTTTTATAATCGAGAAAATCACCGGATCGTCACCTATTAGACGCCGATCGTACTACAACTCCTAAGTTTGTCTACACCATTTTTACCGGAATACTTGACTTACGGAGTGAGATTATTATTTTTTTGATAAGCGGTGACTTACGGAGTGAGATTTCGAACACGCATAAATCAACAAGACTTGCTGGCTGTTGCACGTGGTTTTTACTATCTTAAGATGATAGATTATCTGATTGAATTAGGATCACTTGGTATTCTTTTCTTTTTGTGACGTTAAGATACAATTGAAAATCAACTTCGATTGCGAGTTATTATTTAAAGAATTGGAGGATGTGTAAGAAATGAATTTTATTTACAACACAGATAGATTGCGTGAATCATCAAGATTGTGTTTCCATGTGGTACGTTTTAACTTTGGGTTGCAGTTTAATTAATTAGAATTTCAAAATGGGTTATCCGTAAATAGGCTGTTAACTTTGGCTCGGTTTGATAATTCGACTCGAACTTGACTCGAAAAGCGTTCGACACTAGTTTAACTTAAAAGAAAAATCTTAATGAAAAACCAAAAAATCTTCAAACTTGGTTCGGTAAACGGGTTACTCGAACTCGAAATTTTTTGATGCTCGACTCGATAGCTCGTTCGAAATTTTTATTGCTTCGTTCATAATTATTTTTTGTATCTGTTAATAACATAAGATAATACTTATGACTCGAAATTTCGCTCGACTCGGTTCGTTTACACACGTAAGGTTAAGGGGCAAATTAATGTTACGAGTGTTTGGAAAGAGGTAAAACTTAAAGAGATAAAAATTTCAGAGTAACAATCATGGAGGTAACATTTTAGAAGAGTAATAATTATTTTTTCCTAAATTTGGTGTGCCAAGGAAATTTTTTATGGAGTAATAATTTCAAAACTTGAGAAAATTCAACCTGACCTAACAAAATTAGTATAAATCGAGTGATATTTCGTTTTTGTCATCATACAATACATTTCTACCGAAAAAAGTGTGTTAAAAAGAAAAAAAGGAAAATAAAGTTTCCATGATTTTTACACAAGAGATAACCAAATGAATTACCCGGTACGGGCATAATATATTCTCCCACTTTAAATTTTCCCCTCATTCCATGTATACTTCAGGAAGTGGAACATTAACCCTATGGCCTAATTAGTTGGTCTCTAACTTCCTGAGATGAACGTCAATTATTCAGATGTACATAACCTTTTGGAATACTGACATCTTTACATAGGTGTAGGGCTGTCAATTTTACACGAAACACGATAACACGACACGAAAACGACACGAAGTTAGCGGATATGGATTGAGAATTTGAACACGATTAATAAATGGGTTGGATACGGCAACACGATTATTAAATGGGTTGGATATGGATTTCTGCTGCAAAAACGATTAACACGATTAAGACACGATAAAACACGATAAGTAATTGGGTAATTAGGCACACGATTACGAATACGACACGATTAATACACGACTAATACCGACAAGTCTATAAGTAATATATAAGTTATAAATTATAATAAACAAATTCTAATAACTGAATGTCATATTTATAATTTTACCAATTATATATAATTGGTTTGAAACTTTGGAGTTTGAACTCTGAACTCTGAACGAGTGGATAATTGTGTGTTAAACGTGTGTTAAATGGTGTAAACGGTAGCGGTGTTAAACGTGTACACGAAGTAACCCGTTTAATAATCGGGTATAAACGGGTTGGATATGGCAACACGATTATAAATGGGTTGGATACGGCAGAAATTTAGCAACACGATTATTAAATGGGTCGGATACGGCGCAACACCTAGAGCTTATATATAGGAGTTGACACGACACGATTAGCATACGACACGACACGATTGACAGCCCTACATAGGTGGGTGGGTGTGCATATATACACATAAATAAACTAAAAAAGAATTTACAAGTGGCAAGAAGAAGAATGAAAAACAAAGACAAAACATGCACTTCGTGTACTTCTCAAAAAGAGAAACCGTTGTACTAAAATCCTGAAACGTTTCCTTAAGAAGAAAAAAACAATCTCCAGATATGTCCATTAAGTAGACTGTTTTTCATCTCATTAAGTAAACTATTTTAAGTAAACCCAAACCCATTCTTGTTTATTTTATAATTAAGATGGCGATCATTGTAAAAAGTAAAGTCCACCAACATCTCCCAGCTAAGTCCCAACCATAAAAATTTGACAACGAACCAACCAATCAAGACGTGCATTTAAAGTTATCAATGTCATATATCTTACAACCAAACATACAAAAATACATTGCAAAGTGTATAGATGGGCAAATCAATTAATTTTAACTAGTTATACAATCATACATAAGGTCATAAGTAGAGCAGCAGCAGCAGCAGCAGCAAAAACCCATATGTACACAGTACTATTGTTGCAGCATAAAGAGCAGGAGAAGACGAGGTAACGGGCCTGAACACAAAATTAAGATCGAAATTCATTTCAATTTAACTATATATCTTGGTTATAGCTCACAATTAACAAAAAAGTAGGTAATAAATTGACAGAATATATAAGATCGAGACAACATGAATAAATTTAATTAATTACCCTGAAGTTGGATAAAGTGCAAGATCCATAACCTGCAAGCATCGGAATTGTATTGTATTAATTAATTAATTAATTGCCATACATAAATAATGTACGATGCATGTGTTAATTAATTTGTACGTACTGGGGTTAAGGGTGGTGATGGCTGCAGTGCCTCCGAAGTTGCAGGCGATATCGGAGTTGCCGTTTTGCTGGTAGAAGCTATTGAAGGCGTAGGAGGCGTGGGAAAGGAGGTTGTTGGGCTGGAAGCACTCCCTCCCCGGCCGCAGCTTCTCGCAGTCGGCGGCTCCGATTCCGCAGGCCCAGTCCAGTGCTATCTGGAGCTCCGACTGCCGCACCCCGGCCGACGCCACACACCATGTCGTCCCATCTAAGAACGTTGTGTTCCCCTCCGGACCCAACTCAACGCCAACCCTTCGCGCTGCTCTGCCGCCTCTTGCTATAATTAATTAATTATAACACATATTCTATTATGTATATCATTAATTAATCTCACGTATGTACGTACTTACTTACCAACATGAAGGTGGTAGTAGAAACACCCCAATAGTAGAAGCAAAATGTAGGACAACCGCAACATCGATCAAAACTTAATTTCCCAACATATGAATTCAACTCTCCACTCACATTATACATGAGGTGGTCAGCAGTGGGCTGCCTTTTGAACTCATCGAGTGTGATCATCAAAAGGAAAAGAAGAATGACTTGAGCTGGAGGGAAGTGGGATTCTACGTAATTAAAATAAGATATGGATCTAATTATTATCAAGGAGAAAACCACACGTCTTTTAAGACAGAAACAAAAGGTAAATAATAAAATGGACCTTTCTTGTGGCTTAAGAGAAGAATTAGCTTAAGGCTAGCTTAATATCTCTAGCTCTAGGAGTAGCATCTTTCCATCTAGTAGACCTACACCACATTCTACGCCGTTCATGTTGTATGATTCGCCTCCTCTTTCATCGATATCAATGTATATATAACCTTGTGACGAAGAATGTATATGTGTATGTGTGTGTAATTTCTCTATTTGTGTGTACGTGTGTGTAAAGTTGTAATATCCTGAATTTTTTAGTTTAGATAATAATCAAATATCTTAATGGATTAATTAAGATTGTTGGATGATTGTGTGGTTTTAGGAGAAGATGAAATTTTTAGAAGAATATTGAGAAGAAAAAGATGGAGATTTTGAGGCAAGTACTGATTCGTTATTCTTCAGTTTCATATCATGTCTGTCTCTCTTGATATTCGTAGTTGCATGCATGCTAAGTATTGATGTTGATTTTATGGATATGCATATGATTGCATGGTGGTGTTTCGGTCGACATGTCCTGTGGCTGTGTGTATGTTTCTAGCAGAGCAACTTAGGAAAGAGCTGCCTAACGGACAGCGTAGAGCCACCCGAGAGAGGAAATGACTGCCTGTCGTTAGTGTGGAGCTACCAGGTGTGCGTCTGACAGATTGATAGATTTCAGAAGCACAGGATGTGGTCGAATCTAAATGGGAGTTTCAAATTGATATGTATGCATTTTATTTGTGATGCATGTCTCTTGATTGTGCTTATTGACTGAATGTCATATTCTGTATTATTTTCCACATGATTATGATTCTGATTGATTGATGGTTGGTACTTGCGGGCTGTCGAGCTCACAAATTGTTGATTATATTTTTCAGATTAATTATGGGTCTATCAGATGGATTTAAATATCAGAGTGCGCAGCGGTCAGGATCGTGGATCGTATCTTAACGCATCGGGTTCGGACGGGTGATCAGTTGTCCGGGCTCAGGGCGTTACAAAAGCAACAAAAAATAAACAGTTGCAATTTGCAAACGAAGAAATTAAGTGGCAAAACAAAAGGAAAAACAAGAACTTCGTGTATATACTTCTCAAAAAGAGAAAACGTTTCAGTAAAACCAGAAACGTTTCATCATCTCCACTATATACACACCACCAGTATATAGCGCGCATTTCCTTCCCCATACATGCATGATATAACATTTCAAGACAAAAAAAAACAGACAAATAAACTACATCTTTACCATGAAAAACCCAATCTACATATCTGCTGCTGTAATTGTTCTTGTTGTCGTCATGTTAAGTATCTCAGAAGCAGCACAAGTCCCAGCTATGTTTGTGTTTGGAGACTCTCTGGTGGACAATGGCAACAACAATTTCATTGACACAATTGCAAAAGCAAATTACTTACCATATGGTCTTGACTTCTCTGAGGGTCGGACAGGCAGATTCTCCAATGGAAAAACTTTCATAGATTCGTTGTGTAAATGATAATTACAACCTTAATACTGTGATTTTATTTTATTTTTTAAATGTGGATTCATTTTGTTTCTTAAATAAAAAATGCAGGTACTTTATTGGGAATTCTATATCCTCCACCTGATAGCACCCCTAATATGAGTGATGCAAGAATGCTTAGAGAGTTAGAGGAGTGAACTATGCTTCAGCTGCTGGGGGAATCCTTCCAGAATCCGGATCATATTTTGTAATATTTATTTGCGTTTTTCTCTTTTTGCATCCTATAAATTAAGAAGATGACAGGCTAGTACTGAACCGTTGCTATGGTTTTAAATAATACCTGCCTAATATTTCATTTATCAATCACTGCGTGGATAACTATATATATGTAGCATTATCAAGTAATTCTCCTTAAATGTGGTATGAATGAACAAAAATGAATAATTTGAATCATATGGTTAAAAATTGGTAGATTACTGACCTCGGTAGAACAATTAAAGGAAATATGCTTTGATGAAGTGGTTAACGTTTGTTAATTAACATGCTAAAGTAAAAATGAATTTTGGCAGGATTTAAGGTGACAGGCCAAGCATGTTGTGGGATAGAAGGAGCTTAGGAGAAGTAAATTGTGTTCCACTTGCAATGCCATGTGAGAACAGAAAAGAGCACGACGTATTCTGGGATTCATTCCACCCAACAGAAGCTGTTAGTGCACAAAGAGCCTTCACTGGACCTCCTTCAGATTGTTACCCCCATCAACATCCAGCAAATGCTTCAGCTCTAACCATTATGTATTTCACTAAACATATAGATGTGATCCACTCTACTTACATGATGTTTACGGTATTTATGGATATAATAAAATAAACTTGATGTTTGGGATATCATTTTCTTTGAAATCTCATGAAACTACCAAGTGAGGTTAGCTTAGTTGCGAGATCTCATTCTGATCACAGCAGTCTTATTCTAATGTTGACAGGTTGAGATTTAAAATGAGAGTGAAGTGGTATAGTAGATAAATTTTTATCATGCAATTGACATGTCATGAAAATGAAACCAAAACCAAAATGATAATTTTCCTTTTTTACCTAAAAAATGTACCCAAGCAACTTGTGAAATACAATTTTTGTTAGGTAAACAACCTATTTATTTGTAATGGAAATTTGAAGACACGACTATATAGCTCAACAGACACAATTCGTGATATTTAAGATTAATGTCAAACTCATTCGGACTACATCTAGTATCAAACTTTTGGATTGATTTGAACTAAAGATTACAAATTTGTCCATAATTTCCTCACATTCTTCTCTCTCTCACACACACACATTTACTGGGTCACTCATCAAAAGTTAAAAGAAGAAAAAAACACTTTTTTTTGCAAAAAATTAAAATGAAAAACAAAGGTTGTTTTAAAAGACTAATTTCCCACTAATAACTACTCTATAAGGGTGTAATCGATCTCTAAACGAGCGATCCAAGTCTGCTCAAGCTCGGCTCATTAAGTATTTCGAGCGAAAAATTCTGCTCGTGCTTAGTTCGACTTGCTCGTGAGCGGCTCACGAGCGGCTTATTAACCTGAATCTTTTTTTTTGGTATTGAATTGCTAATAATGTTGTCATAACAAGTAACTTATAAGATTACTTAAGACAAATATAATAATAGTTACTAACACAATTTTAAAATTAACACCTAAAATATAACACAATCTTATAAATTATACAACAACATCATCTTATAAATAAGATTATACACTTGGATCAAACAAAATCAACACAATCTTAAAATCAAACACAATCTCCTAAATCACAGGACAACTCACAACATCAACATCTTATAAATAAGATCATCCACCTGACACAAACCTTAATTTATTTGAACTTTTGGTGTAAAAAAGAATGCGAAAATAATAATAATAATGAAAAACGAAAATTTTAGGACTAATAATGTTTTGATTGTTACGAGGATTTTGATTTGGTTTGTTGAATGAATGGTTGGTTTTGGTAAATTAGTTTATTGAATGAGTTTAACACTTTACCGATTGGGTAATTGGATAGAATATTCAGGTTAATCAAATAATTAAATATAGTAATCAGGTTTCGAGCGATAATTGAGCGAACACCGCGAGCATCGAGCGAGCGGAGTCTGCTCGTGCTCATCTCGTTACTAACCGATCCGAATAACTTCAAGCAAAATCGGAACAAAATCAAGCGAACATCTGCCATTCTATCAATCCCGATCGGAACACTGAGGGACAGTCATACTACCCGAGTACTCTCCCATTTACATCTATTACCGCAACAAGCAGAATGAAGGCAGCTCGGCTGATGTTCTCCAGCAGGTCAGCCAAACCCTAGATTTCGATCTCACTTTCCGTTTCCTCAAAAGATCCTTTCCTTCGTTTTTACTAAACCCTAACACATCGGAGAACGCATTGTCGGGTTGGCCCATTTCCGTAATCGTCGATTCTGCTGCGAACCTTCCAGGGTTTAGGGTTTTGGAGGAAGAACACGAGTTAAAATGGAGTCTTGACCTCTAATGGACCGAAAATATCATGTGTTGTATTGTACTAGATATTTCTATGGGGGAAATCAAGTTTTTAAAGCTGAAAAATGAAATTTAGACTCCCTTAATTATGTTGTGAATGTCATGTTTGAGTTTGTTCTTGCTAGTGCTTGCTGCGAAGTTTCCGTAATCGTTTCTCTATGAAATTTCTAGGGCTTAGGGTTTTGGAGAGATACGAGTAAAATGGAATTTTGGCCTCTGATGATGATTGAATCATAGTACTCATATGTTAGGAAAAGGTCAAGCTTTTTTACCAAACAAACACTTAAAAATGAAATTTGGACCATGTTGTGAATGCCATGTTCAAGTCGATTATTACTCTGGGCTGTGGGTGCAGAATCCAGCATTTTGGCTCCTTTAGGGTTTTGGAGTGACTTAAGTAGAAGCTAAATTTTAGTCTGTGAGAGATTAGTAACAAGCATGTTGTTTATTTCATGAAAGATTAATATTGCAAAAAATAATAATCAAGCTACTTAGCCAACCAGACTTAAAAAGGTAATGGTGTTCTGGATTTCGAGTTGGTTCTTACTCTTGTTCACTCATCCTTTTTCTTTGCAATGAGCTTTAAATATGCGGTTCGGACTTTCAGTAATTTCAACCTTTTTCTCTCTATGTTTATGTTTGTGTTGTACTTGTGACATCTATGGAGAAGGATGTGGGTGAGTGATTTTATTCCACGAGATGTCCATGCTTAACTCTTTCTACTTTCTAGTCCATTTGCTGGTTTTCAAGGATATATATATATATATATATATATATATATATATATATATATATATATATATATAAAGTGTCTGTGGAGGAGGGTACTACAATTATCTTCTTTTAAGCCAATTTATCATTTCACAGGAAAGTGATCGGTCCTCTCAACACCTTATCTGCAAATGGTGCCTCTGTAAGAGATGGTCAATCATTACGTAATTATTCTTCGGGAGGTGGATTTGTGACTTCTAGCAAGAGCCTGAATGCTGGTGGTAAATTTGAATCTGCCAACATTTTCTTTTCTTGTTCTTTTCTGTCGGTCTATCTTCTGTATCAATTTACCGTCTCATAGAACCTGCAGGAACTTATCCAAATGTGATGTTTGTGGATTTTGCCATCTTCAAGGGTAAAGCTGCACTCACCGTCAAGCCTGTGTTACCAAAGTTTGTTACACGAGAAGTATATGTTTGACTCGTTGAAGTATATTTGCCTTGTTCAGAAATATAGATGCATTATATTGTGTAAAATGTATAAATCTTGTTACAGTCTGGGGTTTCTGCTATTGATAAGAAGGGTGTCGTGATGCTGAAGTTCATGCCAGCTATTGGTCAAAGGAAGTATAATCCAGAAAAGAAGCAGGTGTACTTTTTTTCCTTTTATTGTTTTTTTACCTCAACTTAATCTTTAGCGTGTCAACATTATTTTATATTAGCTCTTATGAATCTAATCTGATGTACTTAAATGGAAGCTCTATCGTGGCTTAACTTTTAATTCTCAAACCAATAGGGAGATGTAAGGATCAACCTAATACCATTTGTGTTTTTAATAGCAGGCTATATTCCATATTTATTATTTGGTAGCCTATTAGAATCTCAATCTTGATTGTTATATCAAAATTGTAGGCTTTTGCTCTGTCTCCTACTGAAGTTGGATGCTTGATCAGCCTAGATCCTGGTGAATCTTGTGAATTTTTTCACGACCCCTCAATGAAATCAAGGTACTGGTTTTCAACCTTTAATTTCCAAAATCCACGTGGATGGTGTTCCAAGAGGAGAATTTTGCCTTCTACATTGTCATTGATTGTCACTCAAAACTCTTACTGTTCACATGGTGCTATGATTTTCCCCATCAAGTCTAATCAATTTCTTAACTTGACTTTGTATTGCAGCCTCGAAGGTCAGGTGAAAAAAACACTAAATGTATCACCGATACCTTCTGAAAATGGGGGATATTTCTTTTCTCTGAGTAAGCACTTCATTCTGCCCTTTTGTGCAAATCAAGGCTCTTGATTTTGTTTCTAATTGCAATGTCAAATATATAGAGGATGTTAGATATGCTTGGCTCTGCCAAGTTGCAAGATAAACTTAGTTCATCTTCACAATCATTTTTTGTTCCGACGGAACAACTCAAAAGATAAAGAAGTATCGTTAATTTCTTCATGCTCGTTCCAAGTTTGAAGTACCATTTGTACAAATAAGAAAACATTTCCTTACGTGATTTCTTCTTCATATAGATAGATATTGTTTTGTTTTGGACATCAAATTCACTGAAGAAACTTCTTATCCTATAGTATATACGTAGTATATCCCCAAACTGGTTTGGGATTAAAGGCTTTCATGTTGTTGTATATACAAAGTATATCACTAATATGCTTCCAACCTTTTAGTTCTGGACGTATTGCGTTTGCACTTCATCATGCTATCAAAACCCATTTATCTTTTACCAATAAAAAACCCTTCCAACTTTCAATTTTTTAGCTTTATATGTGCTGCTGAGGCTCTTGTTCTCTTTCCCTGACAAACTGCAGCTGTAAACAATTCTATCCTGAAAAGCACAGAGCGCTTATCTGTTCCTGTGACGAAAGCCGAGTTGGCTGTGATGCGCAATGCTTTCAGCGTAAGTGCACTGATATATCTTTTTTTCATCTTCTGTACTTGACATCATTCTTCAAGGGTTGTTTTGACAGTTATTACTGTTTCTTATTTGTGTTTCTTCCATTTAAACGTAAAGTTTTAAACATGTTTTTATGAATGTTTCTTCCAGCCGGATGTTAAGGGCCTGAGACAAGGTTACCAACATTGCATCATTAACTTTCAGGACATAAGATTGTGGTCTCATAGGATGTTGAAAGAATGGACAGAGATACCTATTCCACAATTTTGTTTCTCAATGTACAAGTGAAGAGAAGTGGGTAGGTTAGAAACATCTAAACCGGAGGAAAATGCAAACAGCTTGGATTTGGAATATGTGTTCAATGTCATAACATGTGAGTATACGACATAGAAGTAAACTGGTTTTGCAATGAGGAAAAAAGTAGGAAATCGTGCCTATAGAAAAACAGAAACCAGATGCATGAAACATGTAGAAAAATAAGAATAAAAGCTACTGAGTACTAAACAGAAAATATGTAAAAAAGAATGATGAACCCACTTGGCTCTGCATGTACATTTGTTTGTATGGTCATAATACTATTGTGTATGTAATGCTGGTGAGTTGACTTTATGTTGAGACTATCATATGCTTGTTATGACGCTACTTGAAAGGTGATAACTACTCAAACAATTGTACTTTTGGAGTTTCACTATGCTGTCGCCGGCTCCTAGGAAAAACGTAGGAATTGAGCCATCACCCAAATTAACATCATGATGTAAATACTTTGGAGTTTATTTGAGTATTTGACAGTTACACCAACCTATTTAGATGCCCCCTCGTAGATCATGCATTCATAAGTTCAGGCAGTATTTTGTGTATTTAGTTAGTTTGCACAGCTCCTGACATTAATACTTCTGTAAGCTATGGAACAAACACAGGGTAACTAGACTGCCTTGCAGCTCAGGTTCTAGCAGTTAAGAGATTTGTATTTAAGATTAGTGGGTATAGACTATGGTGATGTGTTCTAATGTTTTACTGCAAAACATTTTCAAGTTAGTTTTTTGAAACCAACATTTCTCAATTAGTTACATGAAGTTTAAGGCAATAGACTAATATCTTCCATGCAGTTTGTCTTGCCTCACATCATGGGTTGGGATCGCCTAGTTGGGCAGCAATACCCAGTAAACACAGGACTTCAGGATACAGCCAGCCTGGGGCTAGGCCAGGCCAAGAAGCCATTCAGTGCGAAATCCGAATGGAGCAGATGATCAAGCAAATGTTCCAAAGGAGTTGGCCGTTCTAACTAGCTTGATTATGGTGGTTCTCTTGTATAAGGTTTACTATTCGGTTGTTTGACGGGCCTAATACTGATATTATCGACTTGTATACATGCGGTTTAGTTATGTAATGCTTGCATAAACTATCATATTGTGTTGGGTGCTGTGTAAGATTATATCCTTGCTAAATTTCTCCTTTGTTCATGGTTGCTTATTTACATACGTTTTAGTCTAAAAGGAATGGCGTATGGTACAAATGTAGGTGTTTAAAATGTAAAATACTCAAGCAAGGAAACATCATTTTTCAACAAAAGGAGTTCATCATGATTGTAATCTTTGTATTCTTCAGATGGTGCTGGTGCATCTTTTCTTGGACAGCTGGACGAGATTTATGCGGCATAGGGATAGGGGGGTCACGTGCAAGATGTAACCCTTCGAAGAAAATAAAATTGGAAAGAAACAGAATTTCTTGGACAGCATGTCTTGTTCTGTATGCTGGCAAGAAAACAGGCACGTTCGAACTAGGTTGTTGTCGTTAGCTTTTGAATTCTTACAACCTGGCTGGAGGAGACCTGTAAAGTGATACAGGTGTCTCTCGAGACAACATACAACATACTACGAAATGCCCATTAAAAGCAAATGCTCGTGCCTAAAAAAAGACTGCATTGCATGTTTACTGTTTCAGACTTTGTATTTGCGATCGTGGAATGTGGTCTACATAGCCCGAAGATTTTATTACCAATGCAATCTAATTTATCTCAAAAAAAAAGTTGGAAATTTTATCTGCAGAAGACAATAAAAACAGGGTGACAGATCAAGGATATGTCGTATGTGTTGTGATCTATTTTTATGTACTAATCGAATAAGAGAGTATAGTTTGCACATCAGCATTAAGCACAACAAAGAGAACATGAGGGGCTCAGCATCTTAACTTTGAACTCTTAGAACGAAAGGATAAGAATGCTCCAATACCTCCACCAACCCTGATCATTGTGCTGTGAATCTCATACCACACCTGAAATAATATAGATCGGTTTAAAAACACCGTGAGTTTTTGAATTTGATTGGATTTTGCATTTCGTGAAGCTCAACATTTGTGAGTGCTTAAAGGGTTTGTCGGCATCATCTTTACCCACGAGAAATACACTGGAAACCGTTGCAGACGGCCAACCAAATCCCAAACAAGATCAAGCACAAAAGCACATCAAAAGCAATAATTATCCTCACTTGACGACACCATAACCTCCTCGCAACTTGCTGCCCTCGGTTCCTGGTTGAACTTACGCTCCTTTGCAAAGAAAGTGCGTTTACTGACTGTGAGGGAATGTCAACGGCAACTCCTTTGTCTAAGTGGTTCTCTCCAACATCCCTTGTATCGATTGTTCTATCCTTCATCTTCTTTCTTTCATGCTTGCTACTGGTCCTTCCGAGCAAAGGTGCTTTGGTTGAGAGTGGGTCATCGCTAGGAGATGGTCTCTCAGGTGTTGGTTCTATATAAGCCGGTCGACCCACATCCTCAAGAGAAGCTACTAAACGTTGAATGACCGAAAGCAACTCTCCCTGCAAGCCATTCTTTTGTGCCCTATTGAAACCATCACGAACATGCTGAAGGAACTGCAAAATGTGGGAATTCCCAAGGCTCGACTTGGCAATAGTGAAATAGGTCTTACCATCTTCCACCAGAAACCCGTATGTCCTATCGCCCATGGTATGGAAATACCAAGAATGGAAAGATGGTGCATTGCCTAAGCAGAGCTCCGCCAAAGACTCGAGAGCATTGTCTCCACCATTATAAGTATGTAGCCTCTTGCTTCCGTCACAAACACAACAAAAATGAACCATACCCGCATCTAAAGGATCCATTTCAAAGCTACACATACAACATCAACGGTGCCGGATGAAATTTGGAGCACCCAAGCACATGTAAGTGATCTAAACCAATCTCAACTTTGGAATTGAATCTATATGAGCTATCCTTCTCTTCAGGTTTCGTCAGAATAAGTTAGATTTTGAGGGAAGACCCTGCAAGTAAAATTCGTTGGTGACAAAGCTACCCTTAAGATAACAAAACAAACAAACAATCATGGAGATATAAGACAAGCATCTCAAGACTAGGAAGTAAAAATCACATTTTAAAAAAACACAGATGCAAAAATAAACACCTTAATAGATTCCTTAAATTTAATGAACAAGAAAAATTAACAACAATAGCCATCATTCTACTAAGGTGAATTGGAATTCCGGATTATGCCACGAATTCAACAATCAGTTTCTTCTAATTGCATCACAGAAGCATCAAACATGAAACTAAACAGAACAACAAATGGACCTTTTAAATTGCAAAAGCTCGGATTTCAACTATAATCAGACAATTCCGAACACAAACTCCCCTTTCAACCCTTCACATCATTACCAAACACGAAAACGACCAACCAAAAACATGTTTTCAACCACCAAGACAGAGATTTCCAAGCCTAAAAGTCAACATTACACCAGCAAAAAACCATAATCCAACAAAAACCAACACCAACGCAAACAACCAAACGAACCCACAAAAAAAATCGGATTTTGAAGCTAAATTCACCTCGAAGAAGGCAGAATCCAACGGGATGGTGAGATAGAAGGGTGGGAATAAGGGGAGAGAGGGAAAGCAGCATCGATTGGTAAATCAGCAGATGAGAAACCCTAATTTGGGAGGGTGGCAACTCCTCTCTCTCATTTCCAGATTAAACCCAAATTAGTACTATTAGAATAGATTGTATTTGATTAGAAGAGGAAGAAAGGAAACATCTCCGTCTTTTCTCTAATCAACCCAACCTGGCAACATGTCTGGGGAGGAGAGAGACAATAATAAGGTGATATTTATTCCATGACACTTTTTAAATAAATAAATAAATAGGGTTCATCGTCATGTCAGTTTCTTGCATCGTGGTTACGATTCTTCGTCATTGACCTGACAACCCGTACCGTCCCATGTGAGGGCGGATTGTGGTGATATTTTTTCTACCCGTGACCTGTTAACCCGTCACCTGCCTACCTATCATATTAAATGGGACAGGTTGTGGTTGAAGTTCAACCCGTCCCGTTAACCCGTTTTACCCGTTATAAGTCTCATTTTGCTTATATTTGTGACTTTTATGTGTTTGTTAATTATTTATTTAACACTTAAATTTTAGACTTGTAATTTTATGGACTTGTATGAATGTTTTATGTATGTAAGCTTTATTATAGACCTGTAGAAACGTGTTTGTATGCATTTATGTATGTATGTGTCAATGTAATACGTAAAAATGAGTGTTTACATGAATTAGCCCGTTCAACGCGTAACCTGCCCCACCCCGCCTAACCCTCCCTTTAGTGGGGCAGGTAGCAGTTGATTTTTTTTATCCACCCCGTCCCGCTGCGTCTGCCCGCTAAACTTTGGCGGGACGAGTAGCGGTTGATGCCAAACCCGTTATGTCCCGTTTGCAGTCCTAATTCGTGATAACGAGTACGATCAAACGTACAATTACTATGTGAGTAGCAAGAAAAAAAACATTTTTGTATTTTTTTTTAACAAAAAATCATGTTATTCAAGCCATAGATCCTTTATTTTGGAATGACTAAGAGCTATAAATCTAGGATCCATGATCCATCAAAACAGGCGCAGTATTGGTAAGTTGAACTATAACATAAGAGGAAATGACAAAAAGCTTGGAAAATCTGTTTAGAGAACTAATTCTATCGGTATATTTGAACTCTAACATTCATTCAACTTTGTAATATGATCGTAGAAGTAAATCCAGCAGCATCACAATATCATCAAAAAACCATCAAGTTCTAGATGACATTCAAGATATATGATAGTATCATTGAACATTATATACCACCATCACATCCAAGTATGCAATAAGCGTCATCCCTTTGTATTAGTCACGTGACGTTTGTAGGTTTACAAGATATCTTGTTACAAGAGAAATAATTAAAAGGGGGAAGTGTCCGCGTAAGTAGATATATATATGAACGAAAAAGGGGAAATGTCAACTTGATTACCATAAACGTGGGTAGATTTTCGTACGTCACGGTGAAATTCTTAGACCGTCCTTAACAGATGGTCTTTTGGGGGCGGGTCGGGGGTTGACCCGACCCCAGGCCCCTTAACGGGTGGTCGGCCCAGGTCGGGTCCCCGACCTGGGTTGGCCCAATTTTTTTGAATTTTTTTAAATAAAGATTAAAAATTAGTTTTTTTATTTGTTAAATAATATTTAATTGATATGTACATGTTTTTATATAATTAGAAATAATTTCTGAAAATTAAAATAAAAGAAAATAATTAATGAAAATTAGTAAAATAAATGTAAATAATTAATCAAAATTAGTAAAAATAAATGTAAATAATTAATCAAAATTAGTAAAAATAAATGTAAGTAATCAAAGATAATTGTAAGTGTATCTAATTAAAGTAAAATTACCTAGTAAAATAGACGCATGAATTTACTCAGATTCACCTAAAAACGCATTAGTAACCTCAAACAAATCGAGCGAGACCCCCGACCGATCTGTTGGAGTGGTCATTATTAAATCTATTTTTCGAAATTGTTTGGCAATTAACGTAATTTAATTAGATTAAATATATTAACATTATTAACTATTATCAACATTGGAAAAAATAGGTAAATTATCTTATTGATATGTATATTATTTTATATAATTAGAATTAATTTCTGAGAATTAAAATAAATGAAAATTAATAAGATAAAGTCGTTGTAAAAATAATTTATTTAATAGTTTGTGTATTTTTTGTGGTGGAATAAAAAATGCGGTAAAAAGAAATAAATTGGAAGAGAGAGTGTTGAAAGTAGGGTTGAAGTTAAGAGATGAAAAATAAGTTGGATTGTGTTGTGGATTATATAGTGTTTTTTGCTGACGTGATAGATAGAAAAACTGGGTTGGAAATATTTTTTGGTTGGAGTTAATAGTGCTCTTAGATCCTCGAAAAGTAGTGAGACACGCATTCTATCATAGAACATAATGGATGGATAGATGTTCCACTAGAGCTGTAAAATAAAAAAAAGACAAAAAAATGTACTAAACCATCAAACAGTAACACACGCATTCTATCATAGAACATAGATGTTCCACTAGAGCTGTTGTGCATTCTCCATAGAAAAACAATAAACTTAATGGATGGATAATAATTGTTATGACTGTTATTTTCAAAATAATACTAAACTAATGTATTTCGTTTTGTTGCATTTGCACAAGTAATGGATCCTGAGTCAAACTTAAAATTATCCGAACTTAACATTTATATCTTCTCTCTCAGATCTCTATAGCAACCAAATATGTTTTAAGAATATATTTTATCGTGAAACCGTTAGGATATATTACATAATTAATTTATTATATATAACCAAATCATAGTGGCCTTATATAAGCATATCGTTTACAGTCTTACGGGCAAAATCAATCTTCCATTTTCAATTTTTCATGCTCCACATATTATGTTTCTCCAACATATATACTAATATAGAATAACACAACCACAAATTTAATATTATATTTTGGTTAGCTGGACAATCAAGCAAAACATGACAGGTAACAAATGATTGCATATTTTGACCTGTAAGACCACCCTCAACGGGTGGTCTTTTTCGGCGGTGCCCGAAATTCCCTCCCATCAAGGGAGGGTGGATCGGGCGGGATCACTCGGGTGTCCAATCCAGGGGCCACGTGTCTTTTCGGGATTGGGTGATTTTTTTTGTTTTGTTTTATTGTTTTCAAAAAAATATTTAAAATCGTTTTTTCAAATATATTTTTTATGAAAATATGTTTTTTATTTGTTTATATTTTAAAAAAATTGACATTTTTTTGTGTTTTACCTAGAATTGATTTCCAAATGATATGGAGGAGAGAGAATGTAGGGCGTTTGCGTTGTTTCTGGGTGTGGTTAAGAAAAATTTAGGGAATTTGGTTTGAGCTGACGCGACTGAGAGAGAAACTGACGTGATTGAGAGAAAAATCCGGACGCACGGGAACTGCCCGGGTGCTGTTAATGGTGGTCTAACGATCTTTCTTTAGTTCGGAGTACTTCTTGTCACACATCACTGGTCAATAGAAAAAGAAAAATCGAACGGAAAAGAACCCTAAGTCGTCACTAATCATGACCCGGACAACCTGGTCACGAGCGCTCTCTCTCTCTCTTTTACATCAATTTTCTCTTTTTCCAACTCACTTTCTTCTCTTTCCTACACTATTCACATCTTAACTACAACCCACCACAACTTATCTCTCTCCTCCAGATAATTTCGGGGGTCATCTTCTAAAAAATAAAAAAAAAATATAAAACGTATTTTCAAATAAAAAAATCAAAAAAATTTCAAAAAAATCAAAACCGAAAAAATAATAAACAATTCAACTACCCAGATAACCGGGCGTCTCGCGCCGTTAAGGGGGAGACGACCTGGTATCGTTAGTGATGCCCTAAAAGTTACCGACTTTGCATTCACGTGGAAGACAACTACACAATATTGTATTAACAAATACACAATATTGTAACTTCTACGATGTTTCTAACTTGTTTTTTTTCTTGTGCATGCTTAACTCGGTGAAAGCCCAAGTAAATAGGTTAAGTATTAAGTCCATTTTAAAATATATTAATTTCACAGTATTTGTTACTTTTGTTATCCTTCTGTGAACTTATTTTGTTGTCCTAGTTAATCAATGGTTGATACATTTCGTATCTCTTCGAGGCCAAGGTGTTAAATTTTTGCTTTGTTTGTTTGGATCTTTTGTTTGGGTACGTACCATTGTAGAACACTTTATTTCGTTTTCACTACGAAATTTAGCTGGCTTGGAAATTTCACCACTAAATTTAACAACAATGAGATATAATTAAAACAACGCCTACAATTGCCTCCGAAGATGTGATTGGGTTTAGATAAAACAAGTTGCGGAATTTTATTTTGGAATAGTCAAAACCGAAAATAAAAACCTAGTAGTCAAGTGTATTGTAATTTGTTTTTAGAAGAATGAACTCCTTGAAAGCAAAAATACAAGGAAATATTTTCACAACTCAAGACCAATATCAACATCAAATATAAACCAACTAAACCCTCAGCATTCCATTAATTTACTCCACACACACACACACACATATGAATGAAAACCAAACACTCCACCAAGTCGGCCATAAACTCATAAAAAACACGTACACACATCCATGTATGTACCAATCCAAAACCCCATAACTCTAACTCTCACCGCCCGGCGAGGTAAGAGGAAACAACACCAACAGCTCCGGCCGACCCCCACCTGATCGAGATCGAGGGGACGGATGCAAGTAAAACCTCTTAGCCTCAATCGCCTTCTTTTCCTCCTCCACGTCCAACTCCAAATGCGAGCAAGGGGAGTTGTTGTACTCGTCTGTGATCGATAAAGTCGTGAACACCGTCGACGGAGACTTCAACCCGCCACGATGGTTCAGCGAGTCGGGCTTCATTATCTCGAGATTGGGTCGCAACGGTTGCCTTCTCTGGTGGAGTTTCATTGGAGGAGGTTTTGGTTTGATGACTGGGAACTTGCCAGTCAATCGCTGGACGAGGTCCCGGAAGGAGTTGGGCTCGGTTTCGACGAAAATGGTGGTGTTGGGAGAAGAAGTCGTGTCTTGCGCCATTGGTTTAATTTCGAGCCTAGCTTGTGGTGATCAAAAACCTGCACAAAGCATGTATACGATGATTGACATCAGTTTTTGTGCAGTATTAATTAAACGTTTAAATGAAGAGAACGTATTTCTAGTGAGTTGCAAATGCAGATTCGAATTATTGGATGTTAAAAAATGAAGATCAAAATCATTAAAAAAAGAAAAAAATTGGTTACCTCTGTGTGCCGAGGCTTCCTATAGGATTTTAGGAGCCGTTTTTGGAGGTTTTGAAAGAACAAAGACAGCCGGTTATGGAGTGAGTGGAAAAGGTCAAAACTAACGTTGTTGTAGTTGTCATGGCGGAACAAGCTAAGGTCTGGTAACGTCCGCTTGGCTAATAATGGGCGCGCGGAGGGTCCCATACGATTTAAATGATCAAGAAAATATTTATGTTATTTGAAGGTCAATTTGTAATGATTTAGAGAAGAAGTTGCAATTCTATTGGTTGGTAAATCATCTATCATCGCTATCAATCCAAACTCCGTAGCTCCCTCCTGTACGTTGAAATGATCACAAAAAGAATAGGAGAATTACGTTTTAATGATCAACAGAAGAATTACGTTTTCGCAAGGTCAAATTTAAATAGTTTACCAAAAAAAGTTGTAATCTTATTGATAAATCACCTACCGTGGCTATCAAGTATCAATCCAAACCAAAGTTTTCAGAATCAAACCGGTTATCGAACCGATAAAGTTTTGGTTTTAGTTCAATATGGTCGAATAACGATTAAACTGTTGATGACGTCAGCATTTTTAGACCTGAAGTTGGACCAAACCTAATAAATATTAACGGTCAGACATGTTTGAACCGATTTCTGTAAATATGAACTAGATATTCGAACCGTCCATCGATTTAACTTAACCGACCACTAGACCATCGGTTCCCGGTCCAACAGGATCGAACCGTCCGATCATATCTGATTTTTAAAACCTTGATCGAAACTCCATACACGTTGAATATTTGATCAAGAATAGAATTCCACTTTGTGGAGGTCAAATTATAATAATTTTCCAAAAGAAGAGAAATGAGAGTAAATCCGATTCCCTATGCCAATCCCACAAAAACAGGACCACACACACACAGGGCCCGACTTCCAATCCCAGTCCCCCACGTGTCCCCACCTCCCGTCCCCAAACCGAATCCGCAGGAACAACGAACGAACTTGACCACTTCCAAATCCCTTCTTTCTCTCTCACCCATCAAAACCGAACGAACTTGACCTCCCAAAACAAAAAAACCCATTTCGTCGACCTCGCCATGCTCGGGTTGCCGCAGACGTCGGAGCTGATGGAGCTCCTCAACCGGGACGCCTCCTCTCTCACCGACATCATGGCCGACTTCACCGCCCACTTCCCCCGCCACGCCCACTTCAAGATCTGCACCGCCCTCGCCTTCCTCGTCGAGGTAGGGATTTGAGGGATCGGACCGTGGTTTCTAGGGTTTGGGGTCGTCGGGACTGGTTTCTTTAAGGTTTCGTGTTTCGATCTGGTTTTGGATGATGGATTGGGAAAAATGGGAATGGTGTGTTGGAACGATCGGCGTGTTTGTGGTTTTTGATGATGGAGTCGGTGTTAGGTTGAAATTCGTAGCTTCGCCGTGAGAGGTTTGGATGGATTTGGAAAAATGGGAAATGAAAATTGCGTTTTCTTTACGTGCTGGCATGTCTGGTTGGAAATGAAATGGTTGATGTGTTTAGGACTTTAGGTCATCGTTGTCGTGATTCCCGTGAATTTCGAGGTTGGAGGACGGTTGGCGTGGGGTTTCGGTTTCGGAACGGTTTCTTGTGGGTCTTGGTATTTCGATGTGTCTGGATGGGAGTGGAGTAAATCAGCTTGTTTTGGTTTTTGGGTTGGAGTTGGAGTCCTGTTGAAGTTTGGGGCTTTTCCATCCGATTGTGTGATGGACCTAATAAAGTTAACAATCTATTAAATAAAAGCTAAGTAGTGAAATCTCTGTATTTTCAGTGTTTGACATTTATAAGAATGACTGCTTCTGCTAAGCCAGGTTTGAAAAACGTTTTCATTTTTGTTCATACTTTATAGAAGAGAGGATTATAAATTTAATAGTTGCTTATTGTCTTTTAAGAGACACTGTAGCATTTGGGCATATTAGATGACCTTTTGAAGAATATAAAAATGAAAGACATTATAGCATCTAAAGTTGAAATATTATGAGCTTATTCTTACTAATTATGAGTGGGGAAATTTGATCTTAGATTAGAATTTAAGGATTGTCACTAAAGTTCCAACTTCCACACAGTTAATCTTGTTATGGAATAGAACCACAATTATCATGTAGTTTTCTTCTTCTTGTTTTTGTGTTTGCATGTGTTCTTGAGATATCTATTCTCGAATCGTTAAAAGATATTTCTTCTATAAGTTGAACTCCCATCACCTAGTTTATTCATTCATGCATTGTAGATAGATACTTAGTTGCATTACCGCCTTGTGGTGCCCCGACTTATTTTTGTATGATTTTTAATTTTCTGGGGGAAGGTTTGATTACTTTGTTATATGTTTTAGCAATGTGTAAACATTCTGAAGTTCGATGTGAACTGTTACTGCCCTCCATGTCCGCATTGGCTTATATTGTGTCTCTCAATTTTTTATGTTGTGGGATGTCTACAAAGTTCTTTCCATTATTCTTTTTTATAAATTTTTCTCGTCTTTTCTTGTTGGACTGCCTTTTAATTAAGATTACAATTCACTTATTTCTAATCTCATTTGGGTTCAGGACAAGTTACTTGAGTCCAGTCAGCGTTTGATTAGTTGTGGACTTCTATATCAAATTTACGCCTCTCACCCGTCATCCAATCCATTTCTATCATTTCTTGTAAAAGTAAGTACAAAACATCACCTTTTTTCTTGTGCTGCAGATATTGATGTATACATTTCAGAGATCTATATTATGCTCTCTATCAGTTGGATCAAGTTGATTTTTATAGACAACATAGTAGGAATTTTACCAATAAAATCATCTCATTGTGAAACTTAAACATTCTGTGGAATTTCAGTTATCAAGTATAATTTCAACTGATATAAGCCCCCAAAATCCATTAGTCACCTTTTGTCATTGCTATTACTTTTGCAAGCCGAAGTAGCAAAATAACTTTATTTTATTTAGCTTTAAATAACTTAATTTTTATTAAAGGAAACTACCAGTCCAGTCTGATCTCTTTGAAAGCTTCATATGAAGAGGTTCGGTCCACATATTCTTTTGATTGGTTGTGTTCCACCACAGAATTCAAAATTGTCGTTTCTCATTGTTGAGTTAATATGAATAACATTAACAAACTCAGTGCACTCATCGTTGTTAGGGATGGGGCCAAAATATTTTCCAAGTGGGGGCTAAAATGCAATTCGCAAATTCCATAGAGCTAGTGGGCTTGGATGTGGGCTTTATCTAGTGGGCACTCGTAAAATTTTCAATTACAGGTGTTTTATCTTGTTCTTTCACCAAGAACCTAAAAGTAAGAACATAGGTCGATTTAGTTTATTGACCAATAGTTATGAAGTGCCTTAAATCCTCAAAAGGGGCTTATGCAATGGTAATGGGAGCTTTTTTGTGGGCTATGTTCATAAATTAAATTATTTCATCATTTTATGGTCTATGTTAATGACTCAATTTACTTTGTTATTAGAGCTGATTAGTCTTTTTTAATCAAATTGTGAAGATGTCACGAGGCCGTGCCAGTCTTTTTTTTTGTCTTTTTCTGTGATCAATTGAGTCATTGGGATAATTTTTGTGTATTCGAACTATTACTACAGTTTTCATCTTTTGCAGAGAGCTTCTGATGAAGCTGTGGAAAAGCTCGAAAGGGCGTTTATTCTTTCGTTATTGGAAACCATTTTTTCTGATGGTAGCAGAGAGGTGCTTCACTTGTCTTTTTTATTGTGTATTATCTGGAACAATTCACTACTCATGCTTGCTTTTATAATAATTTTTTAACTATGAACCACTTCTTGTGTCTTCAATTAGTGCTTTCATCCGCCCCTCCATAAATGGTCAATTTGGATAGAAATGGGTAGAAAAAGAAAAACAGTAGAGTTGATAGAAGAGAAAATAGGGAAGAGAAGTTGTGTTTCACTACTGGTGTTTGAATATATATGAGTACGAGAATTAAGAAAAGAGAGGTGTTGCTCCACATTACTAGCATGATGATTCATCATTCATCTCTTATCCGAATGGACGGTATTGTTGGAAGAAAGCTATTTAGCAATTTTACGATACCAACTCTCTATTTTTCCCTGCAATGCTTTTTTTCTGTCCGCAATACGCTATGCAAAAGGGCTCAAAATCAATATTTTAGGTCATAGATATGTTTGTACTTGTGATTTGTAATAGTAGCTTACCTTTATTAGTATCCCATTTTATAAAAATTATCTTGTTTTGTGGTTCTTATGTTTGCCAAATTTGTTTATGGATAGATTTTGAAGCAGCCCATTGCAGACTTCATGAAAGCATTTGAACCTTCAGCATATGTAAGTTTGTGTACTTGCTCTGAGTTTTTAACAACGAAGTGTAGTTGTGGTTGCTATGGCTGCTTGTGGTTCTATTTTTTCACGGTTGGTTGATCACTGCAGAATTTTTTGCCACGAGAAAAATTGCAGAAGAAGTTTCTTGACGCAGTAAAAATGGAGCCTTATCCTAGCGTATTAAGAAATGCATCCGTAAAAAGTGTCATACCAGATCCAGATGTACCTCGTGGTGTTGATGCAGACTCCCCAGAGTATGATTTTCAAGCACCATTGCACATTTTGTGCTCTTTGAATCAGGTTGAAATATGAAACATTTATAACAATCTGTCAGGCTTAATGTTCCACCTAGAATTGGGTCAGGAGAAAAAGCAGAAGCTGTAGGTGGACTACTTGAGAATTTGTCTTTGGATGGATTGGGTCCACAATGGATACGACCAACTCCACCTAAGCTTCCAGTTCTAGAGGGAGAGGTAATTCTATGACCGTAGGACAGATTATATGTTCTTTGATTTTTAGCAATGAACTGTATTGTTACCGTGCAGCTTGCATGGCTCAACCCTGAAAACACTCACAACCTCTTGTGGGATTACGGCATGTGTGCTGACACCAGCCGTGGATCTGCAGTCAGGGATTTAATCGCAAAAGCATTGAAGGGGCCTCTAATACCTGCACAACAGGAGGTCATATTCTCTCTTCATTTTCGTAAGTTTATAAAGATAGATAGTCCTATGAAGAAGTGTATTAGGATCTTCACGTGCAAATGTGTAGGAATACTTGGTTTTGCTGACAAATAATGGTTGATTGAATTTGCAAAATGGATATTCTGTTCTCTTCTCTTGTGCTAAATGATTACGCATATTGCATGTGATATCTAAAGAAAGTAATCAGTTAAGGCTATGTGTTTGTGGCTGATAATAATTTTTAAATTCATATAAAAGCAGCCATTTGCTTACATACTCTTATAATTCTATGTACCTTGTAAACAGTGTATCCATGTATTATAGAGTTTCTCCGTCTTCAGATCAGGATTTCCTAAACTTTGCTGTTAAATTGTTCATTTGCTCAACTATTCTTACCCTTCCACTATTACTGAGTTTGGAAATGTGTAAAGCAGAAAATTTCTTTATACTTTGTTTGTCATCTTATATTCTCCAGTACTTGGCTCTTGTTTCTATAGACCTGGATGTTCCTAATCAACTGTTTACTTTCTTGCAGCAAGTACTAGTCGAGCTAGCCAATGATCCAAAACTTGTCTTTCATTGCGGCGTGACTCCAAAAAAACTACCGGTATATACTGCGTCTCATTCATGTTATTCAAATTTATGTCTAGATTATGGAGACCCCTCTTCGTATTTCAGGAACTTGTGGAGCACAATCCAGTAATTGCTGTTGAAGTCCTTAAAAAGTTAATGAATTCTGCTGAAATTTCAGAGTAAGTTTTTCATATACTGTGTCAAATTTATGACGATTGACTTTTTAATGTCTCTAACGTTTCTGTTACAGCTACTTCACAGTTCTAGTGCATATGGACATGAGTTTGCATTCCATGGAGGTTGTTAACAGGCTAACAACGGCTGTTGATCTTCCTACGGAGGTTGTTCATATGTACATCAGAAACTGCATAACTTCCTGTCAAAGCATTAAGGTATTTCCTGCACCTATGAAGTATGAAAACCTTTTTTAGTTAAACTACCGATGTGAGTTTTTTCGAAATTAAATTTATCCTTTGCACGAATGTATGACTGGATTTCCTGTTGGAATTTCTTGATATTAACTCCTTTAGATTTTGACATGTTTTAAACTTTGCCTCGTCATTGACCGATATTATTGGTTCTTAATGGAAGCCACCTTAGGGTTTGACATTTGAAGTTAGTCTGGTTCAGCAATTTGTGAAAATGGTTAGAAAAAAAGATAAACAATTTTACAATTTAGTTGATAGCATCTTGTTAGGATTTGATCCCATCCCAAAAGCTAGCTTGTAGGTTGGGGGAACCTATGAGGTTATATCCCACACTGGGTATCCTATTTTACCCGATGTGGGACTAAACCCCTTATGGATCTTAACAAACCACCACGCTTCTGTTCCGACGTCCTCGTCGGTCATTCGTGGATTCGAGCTCCACCCCGCTCCAATGATGGATTCGAGCTCCACCGGGCTTCAATGACACACACTGGGTATCCCATACTACTCGATGTTTGACTCATCGGAATTGATTTTGTGGAACCTAGCTCTGATACCACTTGTTAGGATCTGATCCCATCCCAAAAGCTAGCTTGTAGGTTGGGGAACCTATGAGGTTATATCCCACACTGGGCATCCCATTTTACCTGATGTGGGACTAAACCCCTTATGGATCTTAACACATCTTGTTTATTTATAATATATGGTGGTCAGCTGGAAAAATGAACCTTTTCTTGGAGTCTCAAATTCGCCAAATGGTTTGGTGAAAGAAAGACCAGTGGAGGATGAGTAAATGTGGTCATTTGACATTCACCTTGAAGCAACTAATGTTGCCGTTGATGAAAATGTGAGGCCTGAGACATTGACAACATTTTGATAAAACCTTACCGACACTTTATCAAAAAACAACAACAAAACCTTACCGACCATCTAAGGGTAACCGAGATAGCAAGGATTTAATAAGAACCTAGAACTATTATATTGAACTATTATATTAATGATAAAGAAGAGTCTAGAACTATTGTTGATAATCGGGAAATCCCTTGACCCACCTTCACACTACTTTGTGGCATCGTGAAGACTGGTGAATATGGATGTGGAAATACACACCACAATCACCGACCGACCTCTGGAATATTTGAGGCTTAACTCCAGGAAACTGGGAAGAAAACCCTACTCTTAACTGGGAAGCCACTGTAGGTAGGGCAGTAGGAGCCTGTAGCTTGGTGGATCTGTGATGTTACTCTCATGATTATTAATTCAAATATTTGGGCCCAACAATTTTGTTTCCAAACTAATTCATGCTATCTTTTTGAGGTTAGATTATTTCAGTTTTTGTGACATATCTTGAGGCAATTATTTAAATATCCTCTAGAAGAGAAATTTTTAATCATGCAAACATATACGGATTTATTTTGTTCATGGAGGCATAACTTAGACTGTAACCAATGGTTAATGATGTAGTAGGTTAGATCCTCAATTACTGATAAAAAAAGTTCCTCAATTTTGGAGGATAATTGATATGGTTTGTTTGTTAGGTAGGTCTGAACTTTGTAGATCTGAACTTTGTTTGTTAGGTAGATCTGAACTTTGTGAAGACAGATGACATGCCTGCCACATGTTGAAATATGAAATAGTGTTACATTTTGTAAGGAAATGCCTTGTACTGTAATCATGACAAGGAATCTCTGCATTTGACTTAATGGCAAATAACTGTATCCAGCTTAAAAGTGTTCCATTTAAATATCAGTGTCAACTAATGCCATTCATTTCCCTTCTGCAGGATAGATATATGCAAAATCGACTGGTGAGATTGGTCTGTGTCTTTCTGCAAAGTCTGATTAGAAATAAAATAATCAATGGTAAGTCCCCGCATTATTCACTGATTACAAATAACTTGATTGTTACAAATAACAAATGAATATGCTCACCCATGTGATCTAAACTCTATCGTGGAAAGGCTTTTGATTGTTTTTCTTCATCTAGAATGTGTTGAAAAAGATGGTCTAATTTCACATTGCTAAACACAAAAAAGTACAACACTCTACAATGGAGTTAGGTCCATCATTCATCCCCTAAGTGCTTGAGTTTTGTAGTGGTGAAAACCAAAGTTTACCAATGTGGTGCATCTCTCTGAGATGAAAATGCTGACAGTCACACCTCAACTGACAAAAAACACTAGTAGAATATTGGGTTTGTGAAATTTAGAAGGAATGAGAGGAAGTTCCTTGGGATGGGTAGGAAAGCAGATCCCACGCCATGAAGAATCTTATAAATTTAGTATATGAATCTGTATGGCAGAACCATCAACCATCTTTATTGCTTGATGTTTTTAGACCATCTGTTTTGGGTCTTCTGGCAAGAGTGTACCACACCCTTCCTTAACCCAACTGAACTGGCAAAACTAGCTATTATCAACAACAAAAAATATAATGCAAAACTAGCATTTCAGAGTCACCATTTTCTAGGTTGGGCTTTATTGACGCATCAAGACTACTTTAGAGTCGAACTGGTATTGATCCAGTGCAAGTCATCTCCACGTCAACCTGTAGAGGGAAAGAAACACCCCCAATATTACTGTCCATTTGTAATTCTCAAGAAAAGAAAATATTACTGTCAATTTATGAGCTGGTAATCGAAAGGCACTTGGTTCAGCGTGTTCCAATTTTCATGCTTCAACTAAAAATCCACAGCCCCACTGAAAACCTGCCTCACCTGACCCGTTGACTGGTGTGATGCGAGTTAATGCTTATTTGGGTGATGGTTACAAAATTTGGGTGGAACAAAGGACCTTATAGGCATAAAGCCATTAATTGTTAGATTAATTTCACCTGATTTAACTCTGCAGATATGTATTGGAAAATCATATGAATGAATTGATGTGATGAGTTTTATTTATTTCTAATTTTAAGCATGTCTGTGAGACATTATCTGCTAGGTTGCTATTCCATTTGATGTTTAGCTTGCTTTCTTCTTTGATTTGCTGATTTACTTTTTTACATGATATGCAGTTCAAGATCTATTCATAGAAGTCCAGGCGTTCTGCATCGAGTTCTCTAGGATAAGGGAGGCAGCAGGCTTGTTCAGGCTCCTTAAGGCTATGGAATGAGCTTGATCTCGGCTTTTATAGTGTTTTTTTTTCCTGTTCTTGCCTTGTATAAATGTCATGTATTTTTTTTACCGGTACAATTCTTCTTCTAGCCTAGATAATATGAATTGCGACTACCGAATACAATGCTAGAGCCTTGAGGTATATCTACTCTGTGCTTAACTGAAGCGCCACAAAGTAGATGCTTGTGGGTTTTCTTGTTCCATTAACGTTTATTTAATTTAACTTAGTTTGTTTCCTTTGGCACTTCTAGATTTTGGCTACTACGTATTTCGACTTAGAATATAGTTGTGGGTCTTAAAACTTAAAAGTGCACTTTGACTATTCATATTGTTTCAATATTCAGATCAGATCACGCGGACTTTTCGGTTTCTTTTTATTATCAACATCTGTTTGTTTTGTTTCGTCAATTTTTATAGTCCAAGGAATTGTTCGAAAAAGTATATTACTAGTGCGATACTAGTTGAACTACGTTTGAGGTGTACGCTGTCTTTGATGCACCTTCAAAAATATGATATGCCGCAACATACAAATGCGTTGCATGGAGAACATGACATCCATAATGTCATTAACTTCCTTAGATTAAAATTTTGATTTCACAAACAAATTGGTTTATTTCTCGTGTTAATCGAATTGAGTGTAAGAATATAGTTATGGCATGTGGCATGAAGTCAATTTTTTTACCTCCAAAGTGGCATGAAACAAATGTTGTTGGCGTTAAACAAATCAAATCACACCACAATAACCGCTTTTTTAGTTTATCTTGCGAAAAAGTTTATTTGCTACGTTCCGCGGGTTTTTGAATCTGTTAGTTAAATTGATACGAACACATATGGTAAATCGTTGACCATTAGTCATGAAAAATGAATACCACCAAAAGGGTATAGTATATAATCAATCTCTTTTCCGTACTATGGATTTTATTTAGCCCGTTACAAAGTCAACATTTCAACAACAACAAATGTAACCCAACAGTTATTTTGACTTGGGAACGGATTTTTTTTATCGCAAGTATACTGTTTCTAGCGTTCATGGTCACATAAACTATTGTCCAAGGGTGAAAAAAAAACTACCGTTATGATTAAATCTAAAATTCCATTAAGAACCGAAATATGGTTGTTCCGGTACAACATTAAGCTGAGGATAAGAACGAAAAGTAATGACCAATAGTAATCTCAAGTGTAATCTTCAATGCTGCCGTAAAAATCCTGCTTAGTTGTCGGCAGAAGACATGAAAGTATGAAACCAATTTCCTAGCATAAACGTCGTTACGAGAACACAGTTGTCGACGATAACAACTTAAAATTGATGTGACGAAAGTCTACACGTAAGACAAGCCTATAACCAAAACCAACATCTTCAATTAACCGGGAAGAAAAACAGTACATAAACACACTTGAGGTGGGGGTAAACAAGATGTTGCGTTGGCAAGCGAATTGAGGTGCCACTTGGTCAGCCTTCACAATTTCCACCCATTCTGATTCTGATTCTGAATCTGAATCTGAATCTGAATCCGAAGAAGAAGAAGAAAGGAAGAGATCGTTAGTGATCTGGCTGGAAGGTGATCGATCATCCATCCATCCATGGCTTCGATCTCCCTCGGATCACCCCCACCTCACCTCATCAGCTTCCTCTCCCTTTTCTGCCCCATTCCTAAACCCATTTTTTTTGCCTTCTTTGTATTTACTTATTCTTGTAAACTTGTCATCTCATGTGCTCATAAATTAATGCAATAAACAGTTCAAACACAAACACTAAATTTACAACTCTTCCTTTTGACATGACAGCACAAGGATTAAGTTCAATATGTAGTAACGTTTCTTATCCTTGTCTTATTTTGCTTCCAAATTGTTCTACTTCATCAATCAATAGGGGGATATTAGATGTTATACAAAATAGGATTTGAACCAATCCAATTCCATCACGCAACAAATAAAAATACCCATTTCTATTCCTTAGTACAATGATCTGTTGCAAATTTGTTGATAGACATTTGATTTTATCTTAAACATTTCACAAGTAGTTCCCATTAAAACCCTTTTCACTTCATCTTTGTGTAGGCATAATATCTATTTTTTGGTTATGATGTCAATTTGTCATTGAGTAACACTGCATTCTAAAATCACTGCATTATATAGTTAGCATTTCCTTGCACTATTAAAAAAAATTATTTTAGAGATAAACAGCTTGCAAAGTAAAACATAAATATCGATACTGTTTTTGTTATAATTGCAGAGGAGATTGTGTCGTAGATTAAAGTCCCAGTATTCATTTTCTGTCTTTCAAATTAAAGCGATCTTCTGGGGTCCTAAGAAAACTGCACCGCCAAGTGTTGTGGATGTTTCTCTAGGCACCTTTTCCTTGATTAATTCATCACAAGAGGTTTGTGTTTGGTTCTTTCTCTAGAGCAAATTATGTATTTCTGTAACAGACTATGATGTTTGCAGTGGGGATTAATGTAGGATGTTTCGGTTAAAACAGCGGAGACTCAACAAGTTTCATTTTCTATTGTCTCATCCATTTTAAACGTTCCGCCAAAGGATTGGGATGCTTGTGCAATTGATGCAACTGGGGAGGACAAATATAATCCTTTCCTCTCGCATGGTTTCCTTTCAAACTTAGAGGAGTCTAGCTGTGCTGGTAGAGATGCACAATTGTTTCAATTGAATGAGTATCAAAACTATTTCACATATTAACATTACCCCCCACCCCCCAAAACCCTAAAAAAGGGGGCATTTGTCAAAACTATTCCAGATGGGAAGAAAATACATCCCGACATTGTAGTTCAGTTATAATTATATAATATGAATTATTTTACATCTAAGAGCTAGTAATTTTCTTAAGTGATATTTGGTTTGGGTTTTTACCATGTTTTACCTTAATTAGTGCACAAAATTTCTTAGTAACAAACTCATCTGGCTGTTTAAACCTATATGTTGTATCGTCTACTAGTATTAACCTTGATTTTTGGGTATTGTGGCAGCTCCATGTCTCATCATTGCATGTGACATTCCCTACTGAAAATGAGTGGGACAAAATGGAAAAACATGGCTTCCTTCGAAGGACAGGGATGCAGTATCACTGGAAGAATTGTAACTACAAAAGGTATGTGATGTGAACTCCTTGCCTATTAATTATTTTCCTGTGAATCTCTCTACACATAGTGGGCTGAATCTGTATGTTGCCTACTTTCAGTTTTGTTTGTTATTCTAAATGTGATAATTTAGTATCAAATTCAACACGAAGTAGAAACGGTAGCTTCCTGGTTGATTTTCCCTTAATTTGCATTTACTTGTGGATGACAACTGCAATATGATTCAACTGGTCAAATTCTTATAACTGAGTTACATAGAGTTATTTTTTTTATATCTGATTGTTGTGTTTGCGTCATTGTAATTATAACACTAATGGTTACAAAATGCTGCATTTCATGACAGTTTTGATGACTTCTTGATGGACATGAAGCAAGGTAAAAGAAAAAATATACGTCAGGAACGCAAAAAGGTAGTCTTAAAACCCTTGTTATAGAATAGGCTGGTCAGCTATTGCTTTTTTGAATTTCATCCAAGTTGTTCTTAAAGAAATTATTCCCTTTACTAACTAATGTTAAGTATAGGAAATGTCACACTAGACTAAAACCTTTACCTTAAATAAAATTTTTCTGCTTTCTTATACGGATGAGAAATTTGTCTTGCAGATTTCTTCTCAAAATTTAAAAATGAAGCGCCTTCGTGGATATGAAATCAAGGTACCAGGCATTTTAAATTATTTTACTCTCGTGATATGCTATCTTAAGTTGCCCCTAAGTTTTGTTGCAATTGGCTTGCTATGAGCTCAGGATTGGCACTGGGACTCCTACAAGTTCTACAGGAATACGACAGACGACAAGTATACTCACTTCCTGTTTTACATTGTAACTGATAGTCTCCATTCTCCATGAGTATTTTCCTATATTGGTTCAATTGTACATCCAATCCAAGTCCACCTGCATGGCTATATATTATTTTAATATTTTAAAGTCACTGAATATTTATTCTGGTACTTTTTTCGTAATACGTTTTTTTGGGTGCAAACTATATCATTTTCTTAAGCAATAACCTAGCAGCTAGGCACAGCAACAAACACCCTGATGTCATTGCAATGAGTGGGGCAAGTGAATTAATTTTTTAAGTCCCCTTGTTCTCTGAGTTGTCCCCAATAAACTGAACACCGTAAATTCTGCTTTTCCCCCTCACTATCCAAAGTAATTTTCATTGTTTATTTTCATGCACTTGAACACTTGATTTACTTAAGTTTATTTCATGAAGGTGGGTAGAGCTTATTTAACAAGGGACTTTTTCCATAACATGGGATCGAAGATGGGAGATGATGTTCTTCTAGTTGTTGCTGAAGATGACAATGAACTTGTAGCTGGAGCCCTTAACCTTATCGGAGGTGATACATTATTTGGACGTTTGTGGGGATGTTCTCCAAGAGCCTACTTTCCTAATGTGCATTTCGAAGCATGCTATTATCAGGTAAATTAACCTGTTACAAACACATCTGAATGTCCTTGACAGAAAATATCTTGCAATGGTTCCTTGTTTCTGGAGCCTTAAGAAGCATATCCTAAAAAAATCAGTGTGCTTAAGACTAATTCATTTTGGTTAAAATTGCCATCTTATCTTTCTAGTACACTGAGAAAGTGCAGTCAAGTACTCCTGGCAGAATCTGAACAATATGGTATCTACGGATAGGGTAAAATATCAAACATCATGGATGCTCATATTAAAACTTATAGGTGATCAGTCCTGTAGTTTATCTGAAGCTTTATTAGTTCCACGATGGTGAGTTTTGATCAACTAATTAACCTGGGTTTCTCAAAAAAATTGTGCAGACTTTGTTCATTTTATTATTATTGATTTCTGTTGCAGAAATTAAATCCACACTATGCTTTGTAAATTCTACTGACTTTAGAATACATAAAAATGATAAAATAGCTTGAGGTTAGTAATACCTGCATAATTTTTAAGGCCATAGATAGAAGCTGCTATAGAGTTAAACTTGAAAAAGGTGGAGGCTGGAGCTCAGGGAGAGCACAAGCTTCAGCGTGGTTATATGCCAGTTACGACCTATAGCTCCCATTACATTGTCGATGAAAGCTTCCGAAAAGCCATTGGTGAATTTCTAGTGCATGAGAAAGAACAGGTATAACAATCACACCTTCAGGTATAACAATTTCTATTTTTGCCTTCTGGTACATGTTGCATGCAAAGGTTAACTTGTCTGTGGTATAACTATGTTTCAAATTGCAATATTCTCAGAAAACTACCGATGCTGTTCTTGATTATTTTCTTCCTGTTTGTGGCAGGTGAAGCTTGTAATAAAAATGTTGCATGATTCTGGGCCTTTCAAGGAAGATTTAGAGTGAAATAAACTCTGAGGCATAATTTGTACTACAATTGTAAATACCTTTGTAATACATGTATATATATGTGACAATTTGAATATAAATCTTACTATGGCTATCATATTCATTGTAATACTGGAACAAATTCTCGCCAAGATAGATATATAGGTTGTCCTAACTCAGATTTATAATTAACATCACAAACTGTTTTATATTTGCTCGGATATGAAGTATACAAGACAGAATCTCACTTGGGACCACCAATTTCAAAACCTGCCAAATTTCAGAATGACAGAAACTATCAGCATTTTGTAAATTATCAGCAGAAACCAAAACCTTCCAATATTTGGACCAAAACTACTATGGATTGATATTACCTGGTAAAGAAAAGTGCCACCAATACATCCAAGGATAGACAAATTTGGCAGATACACAAATGGACACACACCCAAGGCAATTTTTTTCATAAGCCTTATTTTTGGGCAGAAGAGATCAAAGGACAAAAGAAGCAACTATTGTTGATACTTGACTATGTTAAACCAACTCAGGCAACAGTTACTCCTGCCAATCTTGGCCGTCTGTTCGACTCGTCGGTGCCATCGGTTGTAATCTCCACCGACAATTTTCTCTTACTCCCTGCAACAGATGCTGCTGCCATAGCTGTAGCTGCTGTTGATATTGCATAGTTCCTAAGTCTTTTTATGTCATCTGCTCTAAGAGGCTTTATGATGAATTCTTTGGCTCCACTGGCTTCACACCTGCAACCAAACCAACAACAATGCCACCAAGGTGAAGCATTCTTCCCACTTGGCATTTGATGTTTTGCATATTTTAATTAGATATTCGATTTGCTAACACACTTTTCTTAATGGCCACCACCCCATGCCAAATACTTTAGTGCAATTATTTCATCACTTTTATTGCTCACAGGTGTTAGTAATAATTTATGATGTATTCTTTTGTCAAAACCATGTGAAGAAACCAATAATTTAGAGAAAGTTCTCCTCAACCCATGATATAATACATTTCATAATTGAATGGATATCTATTTTAGTAAAGAACAGAGGAACTAACCTGCTTATCCTCTGAGATTCGTTTTCTGAGGACATTATAACAACTGGAATTGACTTGACCTGTATGTTGAAGAAGAAAAAACTTGTCAGAATCTTTTGAGGGGGAAAATCTAAACAGATTTTAGACAAATACAAATATTTCAGGAAACATGAGCTCAGGGATTTGTATTTCTACCTTGACAGTCTCAAGCAGATCATAGCCATTCATTTCTGGCATGCAGTAATCTGTAAGAATTATATCAATTTTCCCGGCCTGCTAAAAAAACTGCCTTTTAGATTGAATTATGAGTAAAAACACAATATCTGCATGACATAATAATCTGAAACAGAACCTACTGCAACAATGAATTAGACATCACATCCTAATGAGTTATATACACATTTCAATCTAATATCAATGCAGGTCAAAGCACTTTACATCGTCAGGATGAGGTTCAGTCCTCTCTTTATTCAACCCAAGAACCTCCATAGCCTTCTTTCCACTGTCAACTGCAACAACTGAAACAATAACTAGAAAGAATTATGTCAAGCAATGCCAGAAAGGACCATTGTTCTTATGCTTGACTCATGATATAGTGTTAGAAGGACCTTAAGAACATAAGAAAATAATGGTATGTTATTTAGTTAAAACTTGAAAGGGTTAGTTACAAACACACAAACCTTTAAAAAAACTGAATTGCAACTATAACTATAACACATAAAAGTGTAATTGGCATGACCCAATTCCTCAAATGAAAATATTGTTATTGGATTTCGGAACTCAAAAGGAAATTCCTAGTACCACTTATTATGAATCATAACACATGATTCAAACAAACCACATTGTTGTTTTTGGAAGAAGAAGAAGGAGACTTGGGTTTACCTTCAAATGCACCAGTTCCATTTTTTAGAAGCATTCTCTCCACAATCTTCCTATCAACAATGGAGTCATCCACCACCAACACCCTCACAGCCTCTCTCCTTTCCTCCTCCATATCTCCACCACTCTCCTCTTCCTCTCTCTCCATCACAACTCACCACCAAACACTTCCAACCGCCCAAGAAGTAATAGGAAGAAGTGAGGAGGATTCAGAAAGAATCAAATGCCAAAGCATGAGAGAGGAGAGAGAAGGAAGTGAAAGATTCTCCTCCCGACAGGCAAATCCAAAGCATTCCATCGCTTGTGATCTTTCTCAAATCTCCAATGCGTGGGCCGGTCCACTTCCACTGCTCACTTTATCAAGACACAACACAACACATGTGGGCCCACCAACCAACCTTCTCTCATCTTCACTGTTCTCACTGAAATCCTCTGCATTGGGTTGGGAGGGAAAGGTTGTGTGTGTTTTTGCCTGCATGCGTGTTGCCATTTTTCCCCCACCCAAGAATATGAGCTCACATATAATTGTTTATTTACCTGTTAGGGCTGCTTGTCTGATATCTTAATAACATGTCTCTTTGAGAATTTTGAACTCATCAGACGCATTGTGTATCTTAATTCCCAACGGGGTTCGAATGCAAGTTTTAATATCGATCACTTAAAACAACACGTTGTTCGTGGAATGAGAATTGTAATCTACCGTTAATAATTAAATTCAATCTCTACTATTTATCAAAAAGAAAATTGTGAACTCAGGCTCACGAGCAATCTCCATCTTCTCACAAAATGGAGTATCAATCTTTTGAAAATTAAAAAAAGTAATATATATGCATAATGCGAGGACTTAGGAATAGTATTTGCTTGTCAAAAATTATAGTTTTGTTCTCACGTGGACTAATCAAATATCACACGACATAAAGTAATTCATTGTCCAATTCACGTTGTCTAGAATAAATAAAGTACAATATAAATTCACTGTCGGAAAGAGTTTTGAAAATACGACTGCACAAATCTACATAAATTTTTGAATTCAAATTTTGAACTTGTACAGCGAGAGTCATGTGTATTACATAATCACTTAGAGTGTGAAAAATAAAATTCTTGGCTACAGAAAATGAGAAAAAGGTGCAAGTAGGGGTGGGACTTGGCGATCGATTTAAAGATGTGATAAACACAACCTTTGAGTGTGTTATCATAAATGTGAAGAGATCTTCAAATCTATGGAGGATGAGGAAACATAACAGACAGGTATCATGTCTTTTACTTTACCTGTCATACAACACTGTCAACACCAACTTTTGTTTTGAGATTTAGAGAATGGAACATCACATTTCATTCACCTTTTATCATAAATCTAATGCCAAAGGATGAAATGGCCAATCCATGAGACAATATTGGGTTTTATTTCTAAATTTGTTGAAGTTGGGTACTTGGGTAGATCAAACAAACTAATTGAAAGTCTATGAGGTGTAAATCAAAAGAGCAAAGGAGACACTCAGACAAGCTTACTAGAGAGCAGAGACTATTAACTGCAGGAAGTGTAGATATGACGGTGATTACTATAGTTTTTTTGTGTAGAAGATTGCTAGAGAATAATTGTTTCACTATGTTTTAGTGTCTTACCCCTACATAAAGATGATATAATACGTTTTGCCGAGCAAGATGATGTAATACTCGTTTTGCAGGATAATCCAGCCCTCAGAAAGAATTGCAAGGCCGAAAAAAAAGTTTTTTGTAATATAGTTTTTAATATCATTCACGAATGACATGGAACATTTGATCACTGATAATACTGCTCTGCCAAGATTGTCAAGATTAAGAGGAAACAACTTAGAGGGAGTACCCTTCTATTATTACTTTATATTATCCAGATAAAACTATATATTTTCCATTATATATAAGGCCCATAAGTAATCACATGGTTTCAGGTTTGGAAGTGAAGTAGAGGTTCAATCATTTTCTGTGCTCAAAATTAAATAAGTAACATAATTAAAAAAATTCTGGTGTGTTTTCTGAAGACCAACTGTCTTGTCATCTTATGATAAGTCTTGCAACTTGGGTGGTACAGTTCTCTATCAATTTGAATGCTTCAATCAAAACAAACAAAAGATCAGATTCATAAATCTTGCACGTACAGGTTTATTGATTTTCACGATATTTGATTCACATTGGAGGATAACATGTGCAAAGATCTCAAATCTAAATTTATGGATTTTTAATATCTGGCTGATAAAAGATAGCCAAGTTGGAACCATATTTGGTTGGTCGCCAGAAGTGAAATTTTACTTTAGATACAATTTTATGATCAATTTGAAATAAATAAAAACAAAGAAATCCCCGTAAGAACATCCTTAGCGGGGTCATCCGCAGGCGGGGATGACCCACTAAGGACCCGGTCATCCAACGACCGGACCGATCTGGTCGTTGACCGGCCACAACCCGGTTGGGTGAGTTGTTTTTTTTTTGTTAATTTTTTTTTGTTTCTTTAAAATTAATTTTAAATTTTTTTATAAAATGTTTTGTATTTGTTTTTATTTTTAATTTTTTTTCAAAATCAACCCTCAAATGATCAGTTGAGATAACGTATTAAAAAGTTTGGTTATTTTATTCAATAAAAAAATTAAAAATAAAAAAATTAGAAAATATTTTTTTAAAAGAAGATTTAAAAACAGATTTAAAAAATACCAGTACGAGATTTATTGATATTTTGGTTTTCCAAATAGATTACTATTAATATTTTTGGTAAATATAATGATTTTAGAATATAATAAAAGTTTAGAAAAAAATTAATGATGCGGATGAAAGAGAGTGGGATGATCTAGGTCGTGATTAATGAGTGAATAGTAATGGAGAAATATGAGTTTGTGTCATGATAATGTGATAGTAAGAGAGAAGAAAAAAACGTAGATGACCTAGGTCGTCGTTCTACACGGTTGCTCTAAGATTGATAGTCTTGGGGTTTGTTTAAGTTTTGTTGGTTAATTTCGGGCAGCATGTTAGTTGGAGTACTTTATGGTAAAAAAATGTTAGGTGGGGTAGCCTATTTATATAAAAAAAACACTTGCGAAAGTACTGGTAGTTAAAAAACTTCAATAATTTAAAATACCTTTATATTTGCTTCTGTAACCTCTTGGAACTTTAGAAAATCTCTTGGGAAATTGGGAATTAATCCCATTACCTATCTCATACATGTTATGCACTGACACAATTTTATTACTTACGAATGCACTAAAGACCGTTCATGACAAGAAATGTCATTAATAAATCTTGCAGTTGCAGGGAGCAAAGTCTGATTATTTAAAAATATGGGGGAATCCTAAGTTAAGCATGACTTGAGTAAGATTAGACATTAGCTTTTTCTTCCTTAAAAATGAGCTTTTGCAGCACTCATTTTATGGGATTTGTGAGCATAAGAAATTCTTCTTTTGTAACGACAGCATCTCATGTCACCACTGCTCTCACTTTTCTCCCCCTCCTCAGTCCTCCCCTCTTAACTTCCACTCGAAGAAAATAACGTCATCTGTGAATTTCGATGAGTTGTCTCACCAAGACAAATTCGAAGGTGTACGGGCGGTTGTCCGACAACGACGACGACCACAACAACAACAACAGACGATGATGAGTACGCAGATGCATGAAGAACTCACGACCAGTGACATTGAAGACGTTGCGATGTTACAACTTGACCACGCGGAGTACGTGTGCTTCAAGAAGTACGATAACGAGGAACTTTGATGCTATAATTCAGATGATATTTCTATGGTGGGCTCCCGACGTACAGGGGAGTCCAAAGAGAAGAAGTCAGAGCACAAATAACAGTACCCGGGCTACCTCGGGCGTCCTGCACTCTCTCTCTACCACGTCAGCTCACCCGACCCACCAAAAAAAACCCTTACCCATGCCAAGGCTACCCCCACCCACCCTACACTCTATTTCATCTACATCATTTCTTAATTAAACAATTATAATTTTCACACAACATTTAACAAATTACATTTTATATAATTCTAATTCTAATAACATTACAATTCTATTTTAACTCGAAATATTGTTAATAATTACTGCTAAATCACGAAATTATTATTAAATATTACGGAGCCACATTACATTTAAGATAAACTGAAATAGGAAATATTACACTCAAAGTTAAGAAACAACAGTACATATTACATAAACTAAACTTTCAAATACTACATTAGCAACTACGTTAACCGATTTTCAAATCACTCCTCGTCTGTAGCGTTGCCATATATGCTCGATTAAATCGCATTTCAGATCCAAATGTTGGTTCTTGTCGCGCACTCGATCTTGATTGACAAAAAACTCGTGAATATCCGCTATACGATCGGTCGAATACGACGTTTCCTCAGCTGAAGTTTCAGGACGATCTTCCATAAATTCGTGACTATCTCCAAAATTAGCATAACAGTTGCGTTCGTCCTCCACTATCATGTTATGCATGATGATACAAGTTGTCATTATTTTAGACAGAACGTCCTTGCTCCAGGCAAGAGCCGGGTTTCTGATGATCGCGAATCTCGCTTGTAACACTCCGAAAGCGCGTTCAACATCTTTACGTGTTGCCTCCTGCACTTCAGCAAACAATCTGTGCTTCGGGGTGTGAGGGTGAATGATGGATTGGATGAAGGTCGTCCACTGTGGATAAATATCATCAGTAAGATAATATCTCATATCATATTGAACAACATTTACCTCATAATTTACAGGTGGTACTCAGCCTTCTAGTATGTCGTCGAAAACCGGAGATTGTTGCAGGACGTTCAAGTCATTGCATGAACCCGGTATTCTGAAAAAGGAATGTCAGATCCATAAGTCGTACGATGCCACCGCCTCAAGGATCAAAGTTGCTTTCCCAGCACGCCCTTGATGTTGTCCCTTCCAAGCAGCTGGGCAGTTTTTCCACTCCCAGTGCATACAATCGATACTCCTCATCATACCTGAAAACCCACGTTGCTCACCAACATAAAGTAGGCGTGCCAAGTCATTTGCAGTTGGCCGACGTAAATACTCAGGGCCGAAGATGCGAATAACACCTTCACAGAATTTAAGGAGAGCATTTCTGGATGTTGCCGCACTCATTCGTAGGTACTCATCGATCCCATCAGCGGCAACGCCATATGCTAGCATTCGCATTGCTGCCGTACTTTTTTGTATACCGGAGATGCTCATCCTACCAGTTGCGTCAGGTGTTCGTTGGAAGAAGACATCAGATGCTTCGATGGCATTGTGGATGCGCAGAAAGACATGCTTTCTCATCCGGAATCTTGTCCTGAAAAGAGTATCAGAATACACAGGGTTGTCAGAGAAATAATCGTCTATAAGGCGTCTGTAACCTAGTTCACGATCTCTATCTGGGTTCGTCGTTCTCCTTCGACGCTGCTTAGGACGTGTAGTCCTTTCGTAAACAACTTGTCCAGCCAATTCAATAGCGCGGTCCACTATATTTAATGTCTCGTTCCAGTTATCATCGTCGGATTGACCGGAGTTTAAACTATTATCCGACATTAAGAAGTTAAGGAAATGTGAGGAGTGAGGAGATAGATAGATGTATTTATAGTTGGGAGGGTTTGGATGTATCTGTTGCACTGTTCACGTGTGATTGCACAGTTTACTCTTTGGAAGCGTGATTAAAGTGCACGCGTGATTGAAAACAGTGCACGCGTGATTAAACAGTGCACGCGTGTTTGCTCAGTGGAATCGTGATTAAAGTGCACGCGTGATTGAAAACAGTGCACGCGTGTTTGCTCAGTGGAAGCGTGATTAAAGTGCACGCGTGATATTAGACCATACTATTAAACCACATTGACAGGTCGTTCGGGGGTCTCGCTCCCTGGAAATTTTTTGGATATTGAAATTGTTGGTTCTGGAATTTTTTGAATCTTTATCACTTGTAAAAAATTATTACCCCACGTTAATAACAAATACCCAATCCATTAATAACAAAACATCCATTAAATAATTAAAATCTTAAAAAAATCGACGAATGGGGTGGGGGGACACGTGCCCCTCACCCGAGGGCGCCCCGGGCGTCTGCCCGGGACACCCAACGCTCGGGCAAGCGCCCGGGTGGGCGTCCCGGGCGGGCACCCGAGGGTCGCCCGCCCCGTTAACGGGGATGCGCCCGGGCGCCCGACCTGGGTGCCCGGGCGGGGCACCCCCGTTAAGGGTGCCCTCAAAGAAGGACAAGAGAAGGCGGTGATGAGGTGGCAACAATCACTTGTCATGTTGTGCAATTTGCACAGGTAGGATTTAGGATCCATTGTTAGATTAGCACGAGTTGATGTAATATTTAATTCGTTATATGTACTAGAGTAGTTCCTAACACTTCATTGTATGCTTTCTTTTTGACGTGTACGTTTATTGAGACATCAACAAATTTCGCGGTTATGTCGAGACTGTTCTTTTGTTTGCCAAAAAAAAACAGATAATTTTAAATTTTACAACGTCAAAATTTTCTTACTGTAACTACGAGTAGATTTTATATCACAAAAAAAGTTTACCCCACACAATCGATTATCCGACACTGATACCAAGAGAAACAATGTTTCATGTGAGAACTCAACCCAAAAGTTAGTTTACAGGTAAGAGATCACACAAGTCTTATAATCATATTGGAAAACATTAAATCTGCCGTGATTATTATTTACACTTCTCGTCACTCCTGACTGATATTTTTGTTATGACTACGAGTGAGTTTTATAACACATAAGGAGTAAACTCATATTCGATTATTCCGTTCTAATACTAAGAGAAATAAAGTCTTATGTGATAACTCAACTAAAAAACTAGTTTGTGGGTTAGAGAGTACGTGTCATGAAATCAGATTTGAGAACTTTAAATAATGCGAGATTCTTTACAATTGGAACATGATTTTGGAGTTACATTATGGTTTTTCTACTGATCTAGATTTTGGTGGGAAATGAACCGACAGCATTGAACTTATACATTCTGACGTCTGCACATGTGTTCTTCATTCTACCTACATGTCTCAAAGAAATACGTAGTATTATACTCGAGAATAAGTATAGAATGATTTAGAAAAAATAGATAGAGGTGAATTGAATGAAGTTGAAGTATTGACGTTATATGATGGTGTTCATCTCAGCATGCCATTGCCTGTTTCCTTCTACTTAAGTACTTAACACTTACGTTTGTTTCCACTCTCCCCTCTGTCATACCACAGAAGAGCACAATCATTGGGTTATACTGTACATGGGATTTATTCTTTGGTTCTTCACACTTAAGACAAATGATTAGTTTAAATGGACATGGGAAGCACAAAAGGGAACTATGATGAGCAAGTCAAGTCACGCACCAAGTGGCCTTTGCTCATGGCATGCTGCAATGAAAAATAAGAGCGAAAACTTTATAAGTGCCCACCAGGTTTCAGACTTTGCAGCTGATTGATCTAGGTAGTTAGTCTGTTTTTATGAGTTCGATTTGATGGAATCCAAACAAAACAAACAGTTTACACATTAGAATTGCCATTTGAATGAAAAATATAATGGTTAACCTGTACAGTGAAAAAATATTAAGCTGATATCACCAATGACAATCCAATTACACAAGATCTTAGCTTAACTTTCATATTCAACATGGTTTTGTACTTTTGTTTGTGCATGGACAAATTTTATTGATATGAAAGATCCACATTCAATCAAATCCATGCTAGATAGTTATAATTCTCAAAGTTTAAATAGTCATTGAGTTTTAACAGCACCATCAGTTTACACAGCAGATGGCAGTCTCCGTATGCTTTTTATTTAGGGTTAATTACAATTTGACCATCTGAACTATGCATTGGTATCACTTTGTCCCCCTGAACTTTCAAAGTTAACAGTTACCTCCCCTGAACTTTAATTTTGTAACACTTTGCCCCTTGAACTTCAAAAACTCATTATTTAACACACATTCGACGTTTTTTTTCCTAATTTTTTTTGTTGTATCCCTAATACACTCCTAAATCTATATTGACTCAAATTCCAACCATATCCGACCTCCGTTTCGATCCAAACTTTCACGTCAATATAGGTTTAGGAGTGTATTAGGGATACAACAAAAAAATTAGGAAAAAACGTCGAATGTGTGTTAAATAATGAGTTTTTGAAGTTCAGGGGGGCAAAGTGTTACAAAATTAAAGTTCAGGGGAGGTAACTGTTAACTTTGAAAGTTCAGGGGGGCAAAGTGATACCAATGCATAGTTCAGGGGGTCAAACTGTAATTAACCCTTTTATTTATTTATGTGTGGTTCTTGCTGCAAATAAGAAAGAGAGAACATGGAGAACATGGTTGCTTGAGTAACCTTGGTTCTCTCATCTCTGAAATGCCCTTGAAACAGTGTAGGCAAGACCTTCAAGGCTTCAACTGAGGTAGATATCAGAGAATGCTCCTTGTACCTGCTTCTATGTCAATAAAGTTTAGTGATCATTATTAAGTAATCAGAAACAGTACCTTTTTTAGAGAGAAAAAGGCTCTAAGCTCCAATTCGTGATAAGTCCCATATTCTGGCTAAATACTGAAAACCAAAGGCATAAGCTGCTAAGTCCCAAAATGCAGAGATCTGTAAGCTGTGACCTTTGTAATAAAAATAAAAAATCAGGCATGCCCATGAAGCTGTTCACATTTTCAGACTAGCACAATGTTATTTGCTATGGTACAAATTGTGAGTCCAAAATGGAGGACTTTGATCTACATAATCTAAGATGTATAATTGCAGCACATAGTGTACAAATTCGGACGTTGAAAGAACAAGGACTCAAAGACCAGAACTTAATTGAATAAAAATATCAGCTTCAAAATCAAGATTCTAAGGTGGTTGTGTCTCTATTTTCTCTCTGTTTTTATTTTTATAGTAGGCAACTTCACTTCAGTACAACGAAGATATACAGATAAAGTTAATAACAGTCTAATACTTACAAGTAGATCAAGCAAATTATGACAAAAAAGAATAAAAAATATCAAGCAAATTAAGATAAAAGTACAGTGCAACAATCAACTTAAACATAATAAATGTCAGAAATTTTAAGCCTCAGCCCATTCACTTGATAACTTCAAAATTAGAACATAACCGAACTCCCAATGAAATAACTGACTTCTCAAAGTCCTCATGCTGAAATTAATCATTTTTAAACTCTTCTCCTTTAGAATGTTTAATGCAAGAAGTGAAAGGTATTACATTCTTTGAGTGAACTGATTTTGAAAAATCAGCACATTCAGAAAGGTGTGGATTATTCTCCACATTATCCATCCATTTCCCCTAAGCAAAAGAAAAAGAATGAAATAACCACTCTAGTATGTATATCCCCTGCAAGAAACTTCAGGTAGCACGTATTATCTAATTATATCGTATCAAAGAGCATTGGAAGCTGTAGCAAAAGGTTTGAAATGCTAAAATAAACTAAATTATGATATTGATCTAACACTTCTTCCCAACTGCTGAATAATCAAAGCCATTCCGTTATCCAATTTAAAACCTGCCATCTCCAATTCCTTGCAAACCTGTCTGCACTTAGCCAACCTCCCCGAAGCAGCATACACTTTAGTCATATCTCGATAAATATCATAAGTGGGAGAAAAGCCCACCTCCTTGAGCCTCGAAAAGTATCTCACAGCCCGGTCAAGGTCATTTAAAGCAACGCACAACCTAATAACAACACGATAAGCTGGAAGATCCAAGAGGACATCCAACCCTTCCATTTCCCAAACAATAGCCAACCCTTCACGGAAATTCCTGCTGCAGTACCTACTATGGATCACCGTGGTGTACATCACCACGCTCGGGTTACGACCAGAATTTTTGAACCACTCGAAAAGACTTTCGACAGCTTGGAATTTTCCCATTCTGATGCAGACTTTCATTACTGCAGTGCAGTCCTGCGGTTCCAAATCAAAATCCTCACGCTCGCCAAGCTCATCTATCAAGACTTCCACGAGCCGGTACCGATCCGGATTCTTTCCCGCCTCCAATATTAGCTTGGCGTGAATGCTGTTGTCCAAAGTTCTACTGTGGTCTTTGGCAAACAGAAGGACCCTGCGAGCCATATTCAAATTTCCCGCCTTTATGAACCCCTTTGCCATTGCCTCCATCACACTCCGGCTGGCCGAAAACAAATACTCATCTATCCGACCGTCAATTCTTAACTGCCCATTTCTGGCAAGGACCTCAACTGCCGAAGCAAGCACACGGTCATCCGGGAACAATGTGGGTCGATGCTTCTGCACCCAGCAAAGTGTTTGCAATGCCCTTTCTGGCATACCCATGTGGCCCAATTCCCGGATTGTCATGGACAACGATCCCTTCCTTATGAATCGTCTCCATCTATCCAGCACCTCCGATGCATCTATATTTTTGGGAAGCTCTCCAATCTCTTTGGCAATTGCTACAAGAACACTCGGGTCTTTGCACGTGCGAGCCCCGAGAGGCGAACGAGGCGAGAGAGTCGATCGCGAGACTGACCGAATGTGCTGCTTAGTTGTGGGGATTCCCGAGGACCTGTTTTTGTAATTCGGGGGAGGGGGCGACCTCGGTTTTGGCAAACTCTTGGGTTTCTTTGGCGGACCTCTCTCAAACAATGACGATATAACCACAATCTCGTCTTCAGTCCAGGCAGAATCATCAAAAGTCTCGTCTTCAACGCCAACACTTTCGTCACTAATGTCTTTTTGTTGGGATTCAAAATCTTCATCCCGAGTGGGATCGGGGAATGCCGTTTTCTTCAGGGGTATTCTTTTGGTTTTGGCGTCCGGTGGGAGCTTAGCGCGACGCGGGTAGCGGAGGTTTTTGGGCAATTTTGGACCGGAATTGGAACGCTTTAATGCCACAACTCGCGAAGGAAGGAATGAGAATTGGGGTGGTGAGAACGAGAGTAGAGACATCAGATGCTGATTCGGAACAGATAGACGCAAGTTCCTACTTGAACTGTAATCAGCAGCGAAGATATCGCTTCGTAACATGTACGGGGCAATTTAACGAACAGTTGCTGTGCACTATCTTGCTGTGACAATTTGGTTCCCTCCTTGTAACAGAATCTTGCAGAAACAATATAGTATCATTCTCATCAAAATTGAGAGGGAAATCGAGGGATTTGAGTGCTACAACTTATGGGTCGGTTGATTTAAGACACAAAGGAAAGAGACACTTACGTCGCTCGAAGCGAAACCGCTACGAGAGGAGAAGAGAGAATGACAAAAGAAATGGTTTGTATTCACTCGTTAACAAATTCAGTGGGATGAGTTCGTTTTGTCCTTGATTTGGAACTCTTTGATATCAATAATCTTTTATACAAGATCCGATAAAAGCTTCATTTTTAACAATAAAGTCGCTATCCTTTAAATTTTCTTCTTAAACTTGAAGCATATCTTCGTGTTAAGTTCCATTCAAGCGTAAACGATGAGCCATGGTAATATTATTTCTTGCAACATTTTCAATTAATCATGTTGGAATACAACTCCAAAGAAGATATCTTCTACATTTACCTCCTTTTATCTACTATAATATAAAATTCTCTTTTAAACAAAATCCAAGAGAACAAAAAGGCTGAGTAAGTGAGGGAAGAGGACCAACTCCACATTTTCATTTATATAATATGGTTCCAAGCTCATGGAAGCATCATCAAGAAACTACAATCCATCCATTATTAACATCAAAATCATAACATTGTAACCAATATAAAGTTTCTGGCTTCCAATTGGAGTATGTGATTTCAGACTGTAAACATAACTTCTACTTTTTTGTTATACTCCTGATAGTGCTCATGGAGTATATAGCTTCTGGAGAAACCATGGTTGGCAAGTGATTTGTATTTCTCCAATGCTTGCCTTGCGCAGAAATAGACGTAGTAAAGATCACCTGATCCACAAATATCTTCATCTCTGTGGAAGGGAAACTACGAAGAGCAACGGATGGTGCCTGTTTCAGTGCAAAGGTAAGATTCCCCATTGGTGAAGCAACCCTTGACCAGTGGTTACTTCTAAGAACAATAGTAGGAACACAGCTAGCATGGCTGCCCTTCCATTCCATGTTTCAGCACTTTTTGTCCAACCCCATTCCCAAACTGTAACAGGAGGTGGTAGTTCTGCACGCTTGCTATCATATACTGCCAGCAATTCTTCGACACTCCCAAGGGGAACAAGGGACTGCAACAAAAACAAAAACAAAAAACATGCAGTGAAGACTTTGATAGACAAATTAAAGATGACATCATGTGGAGACGAAGATCAAAGCTGGAAAAATCGAGCAATAGAAACGCTTAACAATAATGTAAACTGAAAGCCACAAAAGAGAGGTTCCTGTCCATGACAACAGACAAAATTTACTGTTGGAAAGGAAGGGTTCAAACAATCATGAAACGAAGCCGATGCAATACAATTTAAGGGGAAAACATGTTTAGATGTAGCAATTACGGAGTCTCAAATCATAAATTTATTTATTTGCAGCAGTATGTTTCTAAAATTATAGGTTTACATCGACCCGTTGCTTCTTATTTAATACTTAATACTGGAAAATGTGAGGTTATCTTCAACAAACAAGCAATTTAAGTTTAGGAATCAGTGTTTCCAGTAATCTGACATTACAAGTAAGGGAACATATTTATAGCAGAAAATGCTGAATGACCTGGCACACCCACTCATTCTAAAGACCAAACAAGTGAAGAACAACGTCTACCAGATACCAACCTGACGAGCCTCGATCCTTGATACTGCCATAGCTCCAACATAGGGAAGACTTTCAACTACAGCATCAGCTAAATCAGAAATAAAAGTTGGTTCGCAGCCCAATGCAGGAACCCTTCCCCATTCAACTATGCCAGATTTTAGAGCCAATTCCTTGTACTCCACATCAATTTCTTCAAGGGTTTCAATATGTTCACTCACAAAACTGCCAGCCAAATGCATAACAATTTGAGAGCAAAACAAAGGCTAATCATAAAGTGCTTCTGGACATGCATGAACAACGTAAATACAAGATTGTGGTTGTTACTAGAAACAACACACTATTCTATTAGTCTAGACTATTTATAAAAACATAACAATAGGTAAACACATTACCTAATGGGTACCGCAAGAAGGCTCTTCACGCCCTTTTGTCCAAGCTCAACGATGGTTTCATCAGTGTAAGGCTTTAACCATTCTACAGGACCAACTCGACTCTAAGAAAAGAATCAAAACTGTCAATAGGATCTATGATACCTACAACACCAGGTGTAATTACAGGACCATATCCTACTGAACCAGTGAAACTGCAGAAAAAATGTGATGTAATCAATTTTACGAGTTGAAAATTAATTCCCAAAATTGCAAAGCAATAATGACTAATATAAAAAAAGGAACAGCCAACGCCATTGGTCGATCACTCCTTCCTGATGGGCACCAATTTCATTTCTATGTACAGTCTTTGAATGAATTCATCCGCCTCCGAACCCTTGCTGACATCATGCAAAACATGCAGAAAGGGCAGGAAAAAGGTTTTAGAAAGGAACTAAAACTACAAAATGTTGATTTTTTTCCCTTTCAAACATGAACATATATTTTGAATTTCCTATTAAACTTGGCTCAAATCCATTTTGTTACGCGGTATTGGCTTTCAAATGTCTAGAAAATACCATGGTCCTACTTGCAAAAAAAATACCATGGTCTTTATAAGCATCCTACACGCAAAGCACCAACTTAAGCACCCTGGAATGCTTTATAAAAAATAATTTCGAAGATCAAAACATTCACCTGATAAGCAAGAGTATATGCATTGGTAACCTGTCGATTTTCCAATTCCACCATGATCAAATCAATGCATTCTTCCATCTCTGCCTTATATGGGTCTCCAGCTTCATCCACATAAGCACGTGGCACACCATGCGCACTGAAAAATATTGTTACCTAGTAGTCATTTACCAAAGAGAGAAAAATACCGATTGTGAGAACATATGTCAGCACATCAAATCAATTAGAGTAACCATGCAAAAAAAAAACAATTAGGTAAACACAAGAAAGAGCATATGAGTAACATATGCATTATAGATGGAAGAGACCCTTCTGAAAAGTTTTAGTTTTGTATTAGACAACGTTTAGATCTCTGGGTATCGATTTGTCTTTTGCTTTATTAACACATACATAATTCATGACTCTAGCTAAAGATGATACTGATTTGTTGTTTAACTACCAAAACATTCTGAGAGAAACATCATTTGAATGGGTGTGTGTTGAAGAAAACACCAAAGATATTTTTTCTTCGAAATTTTCTAATTGGCTAGATAACTTACTTGGCTTCAGCATTAAAAGGAAAGCATAATATGATAACTTTTATTTGCATGAAGCTATGTTGCAGGAGCAGGTATGTTGCAGAAACTGGAACCATGGAGCTATAATATTTTATTTGCATTTTAACTCATCTCTATAAGCAGAAATTCTACGAAACTCGATTCACACTTCACTCGTAGTTATTTTAAGGAAAAAAGGGTAGACAATGATGCCCAAATAATTACATATAGACACATTTACCAGCTTTTCATGAAAATTAAGAAGACACATAAAAACTTGTCATATTTTGATCAATCCTAGCATGTATATAGGGAGATAGGGAGAGCAATTTCATAAGAAGACAATTGAAAATATAGGAAGCGATTGGGTTATAGTTTGGTTATTTTCACGAGTAAATACTGCAGAGCCTGTTATGTAAAACTGAATAGGAAATGTGTTGACTATGAGCACAATACCATTGACTTATTTGGGATTGTAGGACTTGGTATCTTACAATCTTCTCAAAGTTTAGGATTCATCTCACAAGATGGTTTCATAATTAAATTCTTCTTTGCAGTTTGAACTATTTTCTATTTGCAATCATTTAGTAAGTGTTTTTCTTAAGGAAAATAGATTCTCAGAATCTATAAAATCCCTAATAGCTTCTTGGCTGTAAACCAAAAAACAAAAATCACCCAATTTTATTATGGTATACATAAAAAAGGGCCCCAAGAAAAAACTAATTTTGGTATGCTCCATAATATACAGCCATACAGGTGATACCATAATTGATGCACTGCAACTATAAAGCAAATATAGAGTTTTAGCTTTATCAGCTTAAAGCCTAAAAGAGAACCATCATAAAAAATAGGTTTCTTAGAAATAACCAAATTGATGTAAAAAACAATTTCAGAAAATCAAAAAATCATAAGACACGAGCTGTGTAAATAAATCACAAGTTTAATTTATCAACAACACTAAGAATGTGAAGAAAACAGTGTGTACTTACCTTCTCTGGGTCTTCAAACTTTTCTAGTTCCTTTTCAATTAAACTAGCCATGGCTTTGATATATCCCTCTCGCTGATACCATGACGGGATAACTGTGTGTTGCATGTTAACCAAATACTCATCGTCCCTACATAACTAAAGCATGTATTAGAATATAGCTCCTCTACCATTGAAGATGTGTTAAGTACAAAGATAAGGCCCACCTGAATATACTTTCTAGCAAGCGGAGGCTAGAACCACTAGTCGATATTGAGAACTGTGGGTAAAGAGGAAGTACAACGAGCTTCGTGATGCCATCACGTTTGATCTGCATATGATGACAATGTGACATGAACACAAGATCCCAGAGAAATCCTAATAGTAATGAAATTTTGTAGAATCCAAAATTCGTAAATTTCTAGTGATTTCCAGAGATATCAAGAAATATTGATAAAAAAAATCATGATTTTCTCCTACATGTTATTAGATGATTAAAACCAACATTCAATTTATTAGCTTTTAAATAAATTATTAAAAGTTGATTACTTACAATCTCAGCACATCCTCATACTTTAACTAAATTAATAATTGTCTGTTTTCATCTTCCACACATCCTGTGCCAACCTTGAGGTAACTAGGCCTATACCTATTAAGTGAATTAACAACAAAATCCACAAGTGTCTACCTGCTCTATGGCTTCTTCTGTGAATGGGTGCCAATAACGCATTCCAACATACACATGGGCAGGGACATCTTTATCATGAAGTGACTTCCTTAGCTCTTCTGCCTGAAAATTTAGGAATTTTATGGCACATCTGAAGCCAGGAGTCTATAATCCAGAAGGGTAGATTAAGGTACTAAAATATCGTACAAAAATAAACTTTTTTTTACTTTAATGTCGAGCTTTGCCTGGAAAAAAATGCATGAAAATGGTAGTACCTGTGCATCCGTTATTTTCCGAAGGGGAGAACCTCCACCAATAGAAGCATACCCTTCCTTGCTTTTGGGAGCTCTAGTAGTGGAAATAAACTGTGCCAAAGGTTTTTGAAGAAAACGGAAGAACCTTGGCAACCGGATGATGTCCTGCAAAATACATGTAAACACAGCTAAGGGGAAAACACTCTTAAACACAGTTATAGCTAAGGGGAAAACACTCTTAAACACAGTTAAGGGGGAAATACTCTAGTAGATGGGCGAGATACATAATTCTAAGCAAAATTTAAGGCAAAGATAAGATACATGATGAGTTCCATGTGGATAAAAGTTTAAAATAGTTCTTACAAAATTCAAATTGCACGAACCATTCGTTTCTCCTTCATCATCATTATAGGTTTGAAGTGGTATAAACAAATATGAAGCACAAATATTTAAAATTCAACATATTAAGTAATTCAAATGTTGTGGTTGCATAGTTGCATGACATCGAAATAAACCGACGAAACATTCGTTTCCACCTAAGTAAACCTACAATTGAGTTGGTATATCTGGAGCATGCATAACAAGGACATTTGTTATTGAAAATATAGAAAGATTACAGGATCGGCAAAAAGATTGAATAGAAATGGCTGCACATCATCCAGTGTCTCTGGCCCTCCAAGATTAAGCAAGAGCACTCCGACCTTATCATTTCCAACAACTAGTTTATTGGATGCCTCTTCAACTTGACTGGTTATCACTGCCTCGAAAGAGGATGAATGTCTACCAAACGACTCCTGAGATAATATTAAAGGGTTGCCGAGCCATCTTTTCAACTGCCCAGTAACTGACAGAGTTCGACTGCTCAATAAGCCAGCTAACTGATCCCTTTGAACACCATATTTGTGATGAACTTGACTTGAGCATGCCTGAGGATAGAACCTGTAATGACAAGTGATAAATCTGTCATGCATCAAACTGACGATTGATACCAAACACAAGCACTTGGGAAGACCAGACATGCCCAATCCTTAGGAGAAGCCTAAACAAACACGGCCAACTTGCACGGAAGAGACAGGCAACAACTGAGATCACGAGATGTAACCAGGCAATTGGCACGTCTAACAAATGAGCGGATCAAAATCAACCAACACTTGAGAAGTAAATTTCACAATTCATAGTAACAAACTCACATCTAGTTTCCAGGGGTGTGATTCACAATAAAGATATCACTGATAGTTTCCAAGGGTGTGATTGGGTTGGCAGAGAGTGGAGGGAAGTTTAGAACAACACTTCTATGGCATCACTTGGTTTTAAAGCGAAAGCTAAAGTAATTCACTCTATTGAAAGTACAGTTTTTTAAGGGAACTCTAGTTGTAGTTGTAGGATTTTTAACCTCCAAAATGGATTTAAGTCCTTCACTTCTTTAAAATTTTCCTCCAAAACGATCAACCCTAGGTGTTATTGGTTTGCAGAAAGTTGTGGAAAATTCATAACTCAAGTCTATGACTTCCTTAGAATTTAAAGTGAAAATGAGGGAAGTCATACACTCATACATAGTGCATTTTTATAAGGGTTTGGAATTTACATAACTCAGTTCTTAGAATTATTTTAAGTTTTATTCTGAATCACCAGAAAATCATTCTGAAAGACAATTCTCTCACTTCCAAATTGAGTTTCTGCAAACCAATCGCAACTAAATATACCTTTTCTTAACCAGCAATGTGAAAACAACAACCTACACCTTAACATCGGTAATATCCCTAACTACAACATATTTTTCTTCTTTGTTATCTTAGTGTTCATGAAGAATTTTTCTTTCTTTCTTTCCAATAACTCGAATCCAGTTCGAACTCCACACATAACAATTGGATCCGCTAGAAATGGCAAAAGGAAGAATACCTGGACGATGCCATTGGCAACTTCGCGGAACAACCCCTGCCTTCAACTGCGCATCTCAACTAAACCGAGTCGAGTGAATCTGTGTTGGGAAAAGACCGGTGGCGTTTCACTTGTTAGGGTTTGGATGAAGTGAAATAGTGGTTTTGGTTTGGTTGGAGTAATAACTAAAGATCTTTCGACGCTGTTGGGGCGACCAACAACACCACGTGAACATTTCCTTCGATTTTTATTTTTATGTGTATAGTGATTGATAAATAGGTACATTATACTGAATTATTGACCCAAATAACTTAACATCTGCAACTTTGAAAGCTAACGCTTAATCCTTGTACTTTGGATTTGTAATATTTTATCACCTGAACTTCTTTTAATAGAGTTAACACTTAACAATCTTAACCTCTTGATCTTTGGATTTGTAATATTTTATTTCTTGAACTTCTTTTAATCGTTAGATTTCACGTCTTAACTATTATTTTTTTATTTTTTTGTGTTGTTTGCTTACAATACTAATATATTTAACTTAATTGTAAAACTCGATTCAGATCGGATGTCAAATCTAATTTGAATTTGAGTCTGATTGTTACTCAATTTGATGCAAATATGAATCAAATCTGAGATCTCATATAATCTAAATTTTACCATTAATAAAATAATAAAATTAACAATTTAGCTATGAAATCTAACGATTAAAAGAATTTCAGATGGTATAAGTGTTACGTATCCAAAGTTCAGAGGAGTTAAATATTAACTTTAAAAGTTCACAAGATTAATTGATTTGGGTCCATAATTCATAGGGATTATATGTAATTTACCCTATTTATTAATCTGATTTTTTAAAGAAAACTACAGACGGCGGCTGAGCCTTTATGTCATTAATGATAATAAGATAACAACCTACAAAGTTGGTGATACATCCGTAATAAGATAAAGCCAAATCTGCTATAAGATAACCCCTCCCCCAACGGCCAACCCCCAGCAATAAAATTTGGAAAAAATGATTTGTTTGTAACCTTGAAATTGATTTCATGACCATTGATTATCTTTGTCAACGGTATGTTGGTTTTTTGGTCTTAATCTATGTTTTGATGATTTAATTAACCTAATTTTAATCATAATCAAATATAATGTAACACACATTATACATAGAAATACATATTGTATTGTGCTAATATCTACATGTGATCAAGACTTAAGGAAGAATGAAATAAAGCCAAGACATGTAATGAAGTTGATTGAAGACATGTAATTTTATATTTTATTTGAGTCTTAAGAACTTATGTGAACTTGAGCATACAAGCGTTAGTAGAAGTCACACACTTAGTTTCACATCAATTGGACTTCAATAAATCACCCAAACTTTAACCAGAAAATCACTCAAATCAAACATAAACTATCTGTGCAAAATAGTCGACCGAAACCAGTTCTTTGTTCAACCGTTTCTATCAGTTATTCAATTAACCAATAGTGATTTCACCCATCACAATCGGTCGACCTATTTTACCTTTTCGGTCGACTGATTGACCCGTATTTTCCGGATGATTGTTGTACTCGTCGTATTCTACAACGGTCATATTCTTATTTTCTCCTAACCCCTAAAACGTATTTGGTCACCGATCGAATGTTGACCTGAAAACGGTTGACCAGACATATACTATTTTGTGCACCAAAAGTGCCAATTATTTTTCAGTCGAATGTAACCAAATTTTGTGTTCGACTGATTACTTTTACCCTGGCCTAAACCCTCATATCAGTCGACTGACCCCTGACTTGGTTCGACCGATAACTTAAGTTATAGCCATTTAGGTACGACCGTTGTCTTATTTGGATCGAATGTTTCCTTATCTTTATGGAAACAGTTGACCGTTCATCCCGTACCATGCGACCATTATTGAACAGATTTGCTGAACTTAGATTTCTATTTTGTGTATCTTGCACAAACTTCAACCAAATTTTCCCAACGGCTAGAAAACTTTAGTAGCTTACAAATAGAAGTTTACACATCATATTTACGCAACTCTCCAACTTCTATTTGTTTCCTACACTAGAGAGTAATCCTTCAATCTTCAAATCAAATTCTACACACTCAAAAGATAAAACTTTCACACATTTGATAAATTCATAATCATACTCAAAGTGTGCTCAAGTTAGAGTGTTTGAATCCACTCAATTCAGTTGTCAAGAAGCATAAGTTTCGATGAAATCTCGAAGCAACTTGCAAAAGTTTGGGTGAAAGTCTGAAACATCATTCTCGGATTGTGAGAAGAGGAAACCAAACTCGACGAGGGTGTTCACAAACTTGTTTTGCAAAGACGTTCTCTCCTGACTCGGAACGGGGTGTGGTTAGTGTAGACGTAGGTGAAGCTCGCTGAGTCGAGCGGAGCTTGCAAGAGATGAAATATGTGGGTGACCGAACCTCTATAAAATCGTTGTCTTCCTTGTGGTTTGTTTGTTTCTCTACTTGTCTTTTTAGTTTATTGTTTCTGCGGTATCTTAAGTAGATATTTGGCGAATTGGATTAAATCAATCAGGGATAATCGATTCCTACACAATACACATCAATTTATGTATTTACTCCCAAATAAACATCGGAATAATCTTATTCGAAGAGTAAAAACATACTTTTGACTTATATTGTTGATGAAGATAACCCATGGTCTTGGAACCAATATTCAAGGTTAGAAACAAAACCTTTTATTTTCCAACGACTTTAGTCATTCATCTATCAACCTTTTGATCCATCTACTTTTTACCCAATCTTATCTTAAACCCCAAGAACAAATGTGCATGCTTCGATTCTCCAAGCGATCTTCTAACCGAGTAAATGTCAGTTGGTTTATCGATCGATTAGTGATTAATATGTTACAAACAAAACATTAGTCCAAAACTTCAAACTAATACTTTATTTTCTTAGACACCAGATGAGGTGGTCTAACTTGTAATTGCACTGAAACTTAATATTTCATTATTGAGAGTGTATGTTTGACTTGAAATGACTTATTTCACTAAAGTCCAAAAGTGGAGTTACGAAATGAATATAGGCCGGCCCAAGTAGCCCAACCGAAGCCTTTCCAACTCTAATTTCGTACCAAAAGTAGAGTCAACCATGTAACCGTGTAGCGATCTATTTACCAGATTAAGGATCAATAATATTCCTTGTGAATTTATTAACTCCTTCGATCAAATAAGAAAAAGAAAAGAAAAGCAGATGGCGGTTTCTATTTTAATTGTGAGTTGTGTTCGACGTTTTTTAACACCAATAAAATAAACCATCTAAAAGACAAGCCATTCAAGGTCAATTTTGATGGTCGTTACTCGTTCGTTTTCCCAGTCTCCATCTTCGTCCGTAAATTACATTAAATATCGCGCATCACTTAGAAATTGCTTAGCCATAAATCTATTTTTAAACAAATTCCCGACCCAATAGTTAGAATAAAGTAACAAGTCAAATGGTGGATCAATGCTTGGACGCAGATAGTCCTCAGAATTCAAACACGGGAGCGTTTCGAAACACTCAACGGCTCTGCAATGTTTCAAGGGTCAAATGGAAACTTAAAAAAAACGAGTCTACTTAATATTTACTAATGGGATATATTATTTTTTCCCCGAAGGATTTAGTAATGGGATATGTAGGTATGACCTACGCATTCTCTGAGCCGAAATCGACAATTATATTAAGTTATCTCAGAAGGGGTCGTGAATCGTGATGCACCAACAGTTCGAAAATGGAAACTGACGAGTAATGTTCCATCTCATGGTTGTACGCAATATGGTAGAAACTTCCACCTTCCAATCCATTTTCGTTGTTCCCTTCCTTCAGTATTACGAGTAGATAGACTAAATTTAGGGTCATTAGCATGTAAACATCCCAAAATTCACATATCACGAAATGGCCTCCAAACTTTCTTTTTGCAGAATCGCCCCTACCAAGAGTTTGTCGTTAAAATTATGACTTTAACCCGTAAAAATTCGTAAACTCATAAAACTACTTAACAACGCCTTCCTTGACCTTCTAAAATTTATTTAATCCTATAAAAGTATAAATTATAACAAGCCGCCCAAGTACTCGGTCATATATCCCATTAACTAAGTGGAAAATATCAATAATGCAGTGCAGGAAATAACCCAGTGCCCACCAGGAATCACCCCTTTGATCCAGTAGAGGGTCACCAGCATAAGCAGACATAGAGGTGGAGCCAAGAGGGGTGCGAATTGGTTTGGCACCATCAAGATGTAGTCATCGTAACACATCAACAAGATACTTGTGCTTGGAAAGAACGAATCCATCGGGATGTGGAAGAAGTTCTAGGCCCAAGAAATATTGTTGAACGTTTTAATTAAACCGCAAGTGCACAGCCGCGATGAAGCGGTGACAAGTACGGGTCGTTCTCAGGGAGGTGAGCATCCTCTTCTTTATCAGAAATCAAGTGACAAAAATTGGGGGAGAAAGATTGATTATGCTACTCTACACTAAACTACGCTAAGAAGTATGAAATGCGAACGAAAGAAACAAACAATGAAATGACAACTAAGCTAAGAACAAAAGAAGAATGCTGGAATACAGAAATGGGAAAACCCCTAAGGGGTGGAATGAGTGCACACAAGCAAAGAGGTGGGTGTTGAACACATTCTTTAAGCACAAATAAAAGTGGTGTTATCATGCATAGGAAGTGTCTAAATGTTGTGGCAAAACCTATCAATCTATTCATCAACTTAGTTGATTAACATTTACATATGCAAGACGTTTATTTCAGAACCTAAACAAGCATGAGAGGTGTCTAATCATTTTGGCAAAACTCATCAAGTTATAAATTATATCCTAAACAAGCAAGCATACATTCATGTTTTATCAAACATTGGAAATAAAGCATTCAATCCTTTCTCATTTGCATGTATGTACATCTACTCCACCCCCCCCCCAAAGGGGATGAAACTACTCACTAAATATTACACTAATTATTAAACTAAACAAAGAAAGCATATTAACTAAACTAATAAAACTAATGAAATGAGATTAAGCAAAGAAAAACAAGAAACATAAAACAAACAACATAATAAAGAAAACTTGTATTAAAATGACTCACATTAAAAGTAGCATCCTCATACTTTAGTGTGTGCTTCAAGGTCTCACTTCTAGTATAGTCACTCAAAATATGGAGTGATTACAATGGAAGGTGAAGAGTTCTATTTATAGCCATGGAAAAAGGCAAACCGGGACAATCCCCCGATGTGGGACTAAACAGATACCAAAAATAGCCTAAATATCCTCTAATACATGTGTTGGAGAAATTTGAGCGGATTTGGGCCAAAATGGACCGCCAATTAGCGGTCTATATGGTTCAGATCCTGCTCATTTTTGTTGTGGGCTTTTCTTGGTATATTTTCTAGTCTTGGATGCATTTACTTCATTTATTGGAGCTCCGACCCGAATAGAATTGCTAAAATACTCCCCATAATGGTGTGGAGTATTCTGTTTTGCTATTAGGTTCTTCTGTCTTACATTCAGGTCATTCTCCTTTGCATATTAGTCCCCAGATCTCACAATTCAGTCCTTTTTCCCAGCTTTTGGGTCCTTTTATGTTTCATCTCTTCAAACCTATTTATTCCTGAAAACTAACCATAAAACTTGTAACATAGCATTGTTTAGGTGAAAGATAATGGATATAAGATACAAATATAAGCATGAAATGATGTCAATCAAATACCTCAACTGTCCTAAGTCCTTGATGGCAAGGGATTGCGCAATGGATGTAATGACCAATTGGACATGTGTTGAGGAGCTCCCAGTAATTATGATATCATCAACATACACATGGATGAAGGTTCGAATGTTACCATTCGAATAGATGAACAAGGATGAGTCCATTTTAGAGCCAACGAACCCGAGCTTAAGAAGAAAGCTTGATAGACATTGGAACAATACGCGAGGCGCTTGCTTGAGGCCGTAGATGGACTTATGAAGACGACATACATGATTGGGACGTGCAGGATCGATAAAGCCGGGAGGTTGCATCATGTAAACCTCTTTGTCAAGTGAGCCATGCAAGAATGCATTTTGGACGTCTAGCTGGTGCAACGGCCATAGAGATGAGGTGGCATGAGAGAGAATGAGGTGGATCGTGGTTGGCTTCACGAACGGACTATACGTCTCATGAAAGTCCAAACCAGGACGTTGATGGAATCCCTTGGCTACAAGGTGTGCTTTGTCGCGATGAATGGAGCCATCAGTGTTTCGTTTCAACTTGAATACCCATTTGCATCCGACCACATTCTTGTTGGGGGAATGAGGTATTAACGTCCAAGTGCAATTCTTTATCAAACTATTCATCTCATCAATCATTGTGTGTCGCCGGGGTGATGATTTCAGTGCACTAACATGCGATAGTGGCTTAGTAAGGGCTGCATCAGAGGTCGAGAGCAAGGCATATTTTGTTGAGGGCCGACGAGTCCCATTCATGTTGCGAGTAACCATTGGGTGAGTGCGCTCAAACTGGGTTGATTCATTTGATATAGATGGTGTTGGCTCGGGAGAGTGTTGTATAGGGCTAGTGGTGGACTCATCAGGGGCCAAATGGGCTGAATCAGGAGCAGAAGTTGTTGGGCTGGTTGAAAAGAATGTGTTCTAAAAGTTACTTTTATATGTCAATTATTATGAATTGGATGTGCAAATATTTTGTTTCTTAATTATGGTATTCGTCTTTTAGAAGTGTTAAGGAAGAGACATTTGGTCCTTAACCGTAGAGCTCCAAAAGATAATGGTTTGCATAAATCAAAAGTTATTCACAATTATGGTAACTCTACAAATAATTGACGACACGAGTATATAATAAATGAAAAGATTACTTTTATATATTGAATAAACCTAACAAGTAAAACATTATGGAATTGTGTTTCGTGTCATTAATGTTTTACTGTGTCTTAGATCCTAATATACGAGACTTATATATTTTCACTCAAGAATGACTTGATTTGATTATTGTCAAAAGTTATCAATAAGTATAGTGATAAAGACATTAGTTGGTTGAACATGACTTGTGCTGGAAAATATAGCTAGTCAAACGATTATCGTTGCCCTTCTTTATTGAGTAATGATATTAGTGAGCCCCTTGATAAAGCAAAATTATAATGTGCACAATGTAACTTGAGTTAAGTTACATAGTTATAATTAGCTTAAAGAGATCAAGAAATGAATATAATACAAATGTGACATATTTCTACTTTGTATATATTCTTAATATCATGTGGCAAGAGACGAACACAAGTAGTGCACTTACATCACTGAATGGATCATGTTTAGTTCGAGTGGAACAAAGACAACTACGCTAATTGTGTAACTATAATGTGTAGCTAGATACCGCTTATAGTTTGAGATATTAAGTGTTTAATATCGCTGTCAATTTGACTTAGATCCTCCTTTAGGTCGCACCACAAAATTGGGAAACAAGAAGGTTGATTTTGAGTTCATATGATGTGTCAGGTTTCATGTGAAAAAGGACACATGTGGTGAATGAATAAAATCAATATGTCATGAGAATTGACATAATTAGAATCATAATAAATTCATATGAGGTGTATATATTATGAGGTGTAATAATTTAATATTACATAGAATAATATATTACATAAGACATGAATTTGCTAAAACCCCAAAAGATCAAATTTTGTTGGAAATAATTCCAAAATTTGATAAAGGCAAAATCGGGGACAAACACGGTAAACCGTTTAGGGTTCGGTTGACCGAGGTATCTTCAGATTGGGAAACATGTAAACATAATTGGTTGATCGAAATTGTCTGGAGTGCCTTAACAATTGGGTTCGATCAACCGAGAGAAAATATCCAGGAGATATCTTGGGATATTTTTGGTAGACCGAAGGTGACACGATCGTCCGATGAATATTCGCCAGGAGAAATTTTGGTGGTCAACAGTCGACCGGAGCAAGACGTGGATCGTCCAAATTTTTACAAAGAATTTTTCTCATGCATTTTCGGTCTACCGTCTAGCTCACGGTCCACCGAACATGTGTTAAAATCAAATGGTTCGGTTAATCGAGAAGAATTCTCGGTCAACCGAACAATACGATTTTTGCCTGAATTATTAAGAGAATAATTAGATCATGGGTTGGATTAATTCCAGATTTAATCAAACGTTTTTTAGGATGCTTATGTGAAATTTTGAGATTAATTTTAGGAGAGAATACACAAGATATCGTGACTAAAGAATAGTTCTTGATAAGGATGTTTTGGGAGCCTATAAAATGACTCATCATCCTACTTGTTTATGTTAATGCAAAAAGTCTTTCTCTCATTAATCTCTCCCTTAATCACCACGAAAATCTCTTAATAGTTTTGAGTTTTAGAGATAGAAACTCAGGAGCTCAAAGATGGGTTATCAGCTAGATTATAAGCTCAATTAGAGATTGATTGACTAGCTCATTTCTCTCTAATCTTGTTTAGAGTTTGGTGAACACTTGAAAGCGAATCGGCAGGCGATTCGACGAGCAACGGAACTCTGGATCTTCTGAAAGGTTTTAGAGAACATTTGGGTATGATCCTTTATCCTTTGTTTATTTTAATATGTGTAGGAATGCATGATATTAGAATAAACAAATACATGTTCGTAAAATCTATGAAAATATGAAATCGATCTTGTATGTTTGTATTAAAAATTGGGGACACGAAATCCTACACTGGTTGTAGTAGTCAACGTGACTTCCAGCCATGCAGTAGGATCACGTTGAGATGGTAAGGAATCTGCAAAGGAGTGGAATTGGAGAGGAAAGATGGTCTTATCAAAGCGTACATGACGACAAATGTAGATACGTCCCGAGTTGAGATCAAGGCATCGATAGCCTCGATAGTTGTGCGGATAGCCTAGAAATACGCATTTGGCGGACCGAAACTCAAGCTTGTGGCGATTGTACGGTCGTAGCAATGGATAGCACAAGCAGCCCAGGACTTTGAGAAATTGATAATCCGGGAGATGACCAAACAATTGCGTGATCGGGATAGCACCACTTAAGGATCGAGTGGGAAGTTGGTTGATTGTGTGCACCACAGATTCAAAGACAAAGTCCCAAAACCGAAAAGGGGTGCATGCATGTGCTATGGTTGCAAGACTAAGTTCAACTATATAGCGATGTCGCCGCTCAACTACCCCATTTTGTTCATGCGTGTGAGGGCACGTGACACGATAAACAATGTCATTCACGCAGAAATGTTCTCGAAGAGCTACAAATTCGCCACCACCATCAGTTTGCACGCTACAAATTTTCCTATTAAGTTGCCTTTCCACCATAGATTGAAACAAAAGAAAATTATTCTTTACATCGGATTTTTTTTGTAAAGGAAAGAACCAAACGTATTTGGAGAAATCATCTAACAAAGAAATGTAATAATGATGACCGCTACTTGATGTCGTCGGCGATGGACCTTATACGTCAGCATGAATCAAATCAAGTGCGCCATCCGCAATTGACAACGTCGGAAGAAGCGGCGACCGATGTGCTTTGCCAAGCGAACAACCGTGACAAGTCTGTGATGACTCGAGTCGACGATGCGGTAGGGAGAAACGAGACAACACATCCATCGTGGTACTCATTGTAGCATGACACAATCGGGAATGCCATAGAGGAATTGAAGCTGAAAACTAGATGCAAAATAACAACGAACACCTTGCGTGCAAGAATCTTTATTCTTGGTGGAAGGCAACGTTAACCTGTAAATCTCCTCATCACGCGGTCCTATTAGGAGGAGTCTCCCCGACAACTAGGGTTGTGCATCTGGTCTGGATCGGACCGAACTGGTCTGGACCGGAAACCAGACCAGACCGGTTGGATTCAGTCTGGTCCGGTCCAGGACCGGTTTTTAACCTTAAAAATATAAAAAAAACGGACTGGTCCGGACCGGTCCGAAACCGAAATTTGAGAAATGTCCAGACCGGTTGGTTTCGGTCTGGACCGAACCTGAACCGACCGAGTCGGTCTGGTCCGGTTGACCGGACCGACCCGGGTTCTACACACCCCTACCGACAACACCTCATTGATGTTAAAGAAATTACAGAAGAATTCAACGGAAACATCATTGTCACGCGTTAGTTTCGACACTGAAAGAAGACGATGAGTGAGATCGGGCACATGAAGAATGTTGTGCAAATTTAAAGAAGTAGAAGGAGTGGAAATAGAGGCAGAGCCAGTATGATGTATGCGCAAACCTGAGCCATTGCCGATGCGAACATTCTCTGGTCCGTTGTATTCGCGATGAAGAAAGAGAGATGAGAGATCAGACATCATATGGTGGGAGGCACCAGAGTCCACATAGTAGTCACCGGGACTCGGAGTCGCTTGAGCATAAAATGCAGCGTGAGAAGGAGGGTGAGTCATTGCAGGAGGTGGAGAAACTTCATTCGCCAGCAGTCCTGGAAGCGATGGCAGTAGCTTAAGACATTGAAAGCACCAGTCGTATGTATGGTTCGTGTGGTTGCAGAATTAGCACGGAGGGAGGTTATTATGACCACGGCCTCGACCGCGTGGTGGACGAGATGCTTTATCCGATGTCGCTAAGGAGAGAGAGGGTGATTCCGTCGGGATGATCACCAGAGCTGCCAGTTGATGTCGGATTTCATGGCTGACAAGGAATCCAACAAGCTTCGGGTAGTTAAGACATCTTTGTTTGCTTTTAGATAGTGACTCTTCTAGAAATCACATAATAATAATAATAATAATAATACATAAATGCATATGCATTAAGGTTATGCATATTTCAGCACATTTCTTACTTGCAATTTATTTCCCTGTAAATATATACAAAAAAGATAATTAGCTTCAGTGCTCGTATCATGTTACGGGTACACTAAATATTCTATACGCCAAACAAGTAAACTCTGGTGGTGTTGGCACTTGATTAATGTCTGCTTCGCTGAACACATTGGATTGTCGTTTTGTAGAAATAATTAGGGATGTTTGATAAATATAATATCTTCAATATGACATCATCGTTGTGGAATTCGTAATATCTTATATCATTAATTTTGGCATGAAATAAAGAACAATAAACTCATACAATACAAGAACCTGATATAGAAAAAAGCAATTATCGATTTAGGCATTGACGCGTTGTAATGGACGCGAAAGAAGTCTTTAAAGTCCAGATAAAGTTTCAAGATGAATGTATTGCTGTTACTTTATTTCAAATTGAAAAGTTATATTACAATATAAAAAAGCGTGTGTGATATGTTGAAGAGAATTCTTGTGAGAGCTGACAAAAGAGATACATCATACACGCACACAATTTTGTCTGAAAACCCACCTGTGACATCACTTGTATAAGAAGTTTTAGTTGATACATGTTCAACCTATTTAATTTTCAAACGAAGAAAACAACCCCATAAAGGATTGATCATTGATTCATTGGAGTGAAGAGATTGTTTGAGAAGTCAATTTTATCAAGAAACAATACAAAGTGATTGTCCGATGTTGAAATCATACGAAAGGTGTTTAGAAACAGAAAATGAAGGTTTGCTTGCGAAACAAAACCATGCAAAAGAGATATTCCAAAATACCTACAGGCAATTACAACATCAAGGAAGAGACAAATTATATTGTAATAACCATAATAATGATGTGACGAACTTAAAATATTTCACCTTGATTATACAAATCCCTCAACACACTAAAATAAACAATGATTATTACTGGAATCGTTCGTAAGACAAACCATGTAATCCAATTTTGGTCAGTTTAAACTTACTTCAACGAGAAGTCTTCAAACTTCAACTGCATACACATCACATCCATTTGTAAAATTACTCTTACAAATACTACCAAAATTTCGTATCAAAATACATAAATGCGATCATAAAAGAGAACAAAAATTGTCCGTCCGTCCGTCTGACGTTCCATATATACTACGTATAATCTTATATATAATAATATAAGGAAAAAAATAAAATCAACAAATTTCATACATTCAATCATTATAGGTATTTTTTTTTTCAAATTCTTTTCATACCATCACTTCATTTTCGTAAACTAAATCAACACACCCTACAAAAAAAGTCGTCTCACACAAAAAAAAAAGTCGTTTCATACCATCACTTCATTTCGTATCGAATGAATGAATGAAATTTATAAAGCAAGAAGTATTAAATTTTAAAAAAAACATAAATAAAGGTAATTTTAATAACAAGTAAAAAAGAAAGAAAAAGGCATGTCCATTTTTCTTTCCTACACAAAACAAAATATAAATGTGGAGTCGATACGAGCCCGTTCTCATTTGTCAAACAGAGTAGGTATTGCGGTTTCGATCGATCCGTCTCGATTTCTCCCTTTCCAGTTTCCACCACCACCACCACCACCCGGTGGGGAATTTTGACGAAGAAGAAGGAGGAGGAGAAGCGAGCAGATCAACTCCGGGTGGAAAAGTTGCTCTTGTGGTCCCCTTCCTCACTCACGCCTACCACTTCCAACGCGTCTCTCTGTATTTGTTTTTCCACTTCTTCCCAACCGCTCTCTATTTAAATATTTTTTGTCCTCTTCGTACTCATAAACAGAATTCGGAAACCGTTTCTGATCTTCTGAATCTGATCGGTTGTTTGACTTGGTTTGGTTTGGCTCTTGTGGGTTAGTGGTGTTTTTGGGATTGTTTGGCGTTCTGATCTGGTTTTTCGGGACGGAATCGGCGTTTTGGGAAGTGGGTTGTCGTCAAAATCGCATCTTTCCGGTTGGGTTCGATTTTTACAACTTTTTTCCAAAGTAAAGTCTGGTTTCCCCCCTTTGAGAATTTGAGTTTGATTGGTAGATTTTGGAGCATGAGGCTTTTCGAGAAGAGCAAGTCGGAGGAGGTGGAGTTCTTCCCACCGAGTCCAAGGAAGGACTTCTCCCTCGGATTGATCAAGATTGTGACCGTTCTCGTCATTTTCATGGCCGGTACAGTTCTGGGTCTGTCCGTTAGCTCCACTTTCACTAGATACTACCCGTCCCACACCGAAGTTTTCTTCCCCAGAAAAATGTACACTTCCAACTGCGACAGTGATTGTCTCGACATTAAGAATTTCGTAATGCCGCCGACGCTGAAGCACAGCATGACCGACCACCAGCTGTTCTGGAGAACCACCATGCTGCCGAGAATTGCCGAGTATCCCTACAATAGAGTGCCCAAGGTCGCCTTTTTGTTTATGACCCGCGGGCCGATACCGCTTGCGCCTTTGTGGGAGAGGTTCTTCGAAGGCCATTATAAGTACTTCTCCATTTACGTTCATGCGCTTCCGGAATACAGTCTTAATGTTAACAAGACGTCGGTCTTTTACGGGCGTCAGATCCCAAGTCAGGTATGCTTTGTTCCGTTTGTTTCGCTTGCAAAACATGTTCTTTGGTTAGGTGTGTTACCAAACTTCATGTGAAAGATTGATACTGTTAGGCTTTTCAAATGCTTTTGAATTGGCAAGGTAAGATGCTTTGAAATAACTTGGAATTTTCCCATCAACATTCTTTCTGTCAATTAATGCTCCAAGATTCCCTGCTCTGAAATATTAATTGTCTCTCTCTTTATTTTGGTTGTCTGTATTTTATGAAAACTAATGATTTAATATTGGATGCACATGTGAGTTGATTATATGCTAGTTTTATAAAATTTCAGTTGCAACCTGCGCTTATGCAATTTATTATTCATATATCAGCTTTCAATGCTCCTTCTTGCCTGTTAACTACTGATATCACAAACATCTGACTATTTCGAAATTGAAATGTTGTCTATTGCATCTTGGGGATTTGATTTCAATTTTCTTCCCATTTAGTGTTTCTAGATAACCTATACTGTAATCGTATACTTGGTATACTCAAGTGAACCATCTATAATACACAACTATATTCAAGTGATAATATGTTGATACTTCTTGTTGTGAATTTGTTCAATCAACATTTTTGATAACTTTAGTTCTGTATATCTCATCATTCACATTGTCACGACAAATTGTGGAACCACTCGATTCTAGCCACTTACGTAAATTTCAAGAATCATGCACTTGATCATCGTTCATTTTACTATTCTTGGAAATTGAAAGTTCAAAGGAAAACATAATCGATGCTTATAATTTCCAGCGATTTTCTTCCATTTTTCTGACTTTTTGGAAACAATGTTGTTTATGTGATTACCCGATTGATTAAAAACCATTTTACAGAATCAATGAATATTATATTCTTGATTGGATTCGAAGATAGTTTGGTTTTTCCACATCAAAGTATATATTCAACCCATTCTTATAATTGTTTCTGTTTGCAGAAAGTTGAATGGGGATCAATATCATTGGTTGACGCAGAGAAGCGTCTCCTGGCCAATGCTTTGCTTGATTTCTCCAACGAACGCTTCGTGCTTCTATCAGAGAGCTGCATTCCAGTCTTCAATTTCCCAAAGGTCTATAATTACCTTATCAACTCCAATCAAAGTTATGTTGAATCCTACGATGAAGATTCTCCCCGTTGTCGTGGACGCTACAACACTCGCATGTACCCTGACATTATGGTTGACCAATGGAGAAAAGGTTCAGAATGGTTTGAATTGAGTCGCAGTTTGGCGGTCGTAATGGTCTCCGACCTGAAGTACTATTCCGTCTTTAGAAAGCACTGCAGGCCTTCGTGTTACCCTGACGAACATTACATTCCCACTTATCTCAACATGTTCCATGGCGCTCTGAACTCCAACCGAAGTGTGACTTGGGTTGATTGGTCTAGGGGAGGTCCTCACCCAGCGATGTTTGGCAGCCAAGACATCACCGCGAACTTCATTGAGGGTATAAGAAATAATGGGACCATATGCACTTACAACAACAGACCAACTTCCGTTTGTTATCTCTTTGCTCGGAAGTTCGCCCCGAGCGCACTCGAGCCCCTTCTTGACATGTCTGCCAAAGTAATGGAATATTAAAATTCCTCTACAGATAGAATTTCTAGATTGTCCGATTTTTTTATTGTGCATAATTTTCTTCTCTTTATTTGGTAGAAGGGGACTGTTGTCTTGGTCTTCTACACCTTTTTCCAAAGGCACTTGGATTTGATGTAGAAAATTCCATTTTAATTTATTCCTTTTTTCTCTTTACTATCTTACCAGAATGTGATGCACAATTCTCTTGATACCACCTTTTTTTTCAATAGACAAATTCTTTTTCTTAAAGTGTGCGTTGTTGTTCATCTCTCTTTGGTCAAGTATAAATGTTTTTTTTTATTGTTATCCATGTTGGTTGATTTCACTGGAAGTTTCTGCACATGGCAGAATTTGCCGTGATGATGTTTCCTTTAAGAGACCTATCTGTTCAGACTTCAGAGTCTCCATATCTTGCAGGTGAAGTTGTTATTTCTAAATGTGGTTTATCAGGTACTTACTTGAATATTGATTGTGGCATCCTATTCTTATGGTTTTGTGGTCGACTTGGACATCAAGTGAAGGAGAAAAGAAGGAACCTTGAAATGTGATCATGTTTTTCTTTAACTGAAAATTTAAGGAGAGATGATAAGTGAAATGAGGAGTGCGAAAACACATGTCTCCTTAATTTATCCTTCTCATAAACATTCCCAATGGTTTTGACAAAACATAAACAGTTTTACCTTTGGTGAACCTACTAGAATGTTTTCTCTCCCTTACATCTTTTATGATTTTCTGTTATTTTTTCCATCTATCCACCTTAGTTAGTTATCTAAGAAATGGGCCATGAGGATTTCTATGAAGAATAATCAAGTCATTTTCACATATCAAAAGGAGATTAGGTATTGCATGTGACCTAAAATTCCTTTAAGGGAATCATGGTGGAATTCTGGAAGGATGGGACCATTTTTTCCCTTTTATTTAAGAAAATTTAAACTCTCTCATGAAGAAAAGCAAACCAACTGTAACTATCTAGCCCATCTTGAGGAATATGACAGATACAAGAACATAACTGTCTTATCAAATACCAATTCTCTCTTACATGAGAGCACTGACAGCTCAGTAACAGAACCAACTGCACTTTCTTCTATTCCATTTCCATCCAAAGAGTAATCGATCTATGTTCTGTTACTGGCAATAATTCAAGTTAAAAATGGTACATGCTGTTGCTGGCAATGTGCGAAAAAACATATGAGATACAGCCTAGGAAAACGCTCGAGTGATAACTTCCAGCTCAGACATGTTGGCTGCTGTTTGGAAATGTTCGTGGACCCCCCGAATCAATTATTTATTTTGAGTTTCTTTTTTTTCTGAATTGCTAAACATCGTTCCAAAATTACTTAAATCGTCCATTGAAATTACCATTTTACCCTTCCCTCATTTCTACTGCTATAACGCGACATTTTACCCTTCTATCACACATACATCTTCATCTTTCTCTTATAATCATAAAAAATAATGTTTTGGAGGTCAATAATGAGCCAACGGACGCTCAAGTGTACTCGAATCTGGTAAACATCTAACATCTTTTTAATAAAAAAATAATAAAAAATTATGGGCGCCCGAAGTAGCCGCCCCCACGTAGGAGGGGGCGTCTGGGTAAGACGCCTCCCCATAGAGGAGGCGTTTTACCCAGACGCCCCGCCCATGGGGGAGACGTTTTACCCAGACGCCCCGCCCATGGGACATGCGTCTGTGTCAGACGCCTCCCCCATGGGACAAACGTCTGTGTAAGACGCCTCCCCCATGGGGGAGGCGTCTTACTCAGACGCCCCCTCCTACGTGGGGGCGGCTCCTTCGGACGCCCGTAATTTTTTATTATTTTTTTAAAAAGATAATTGATTTTAAATTTAGATAATTGTTAAATTAATTAATTAATAAGTTAATAATTACTATATTCGGATGAACAATACCCTTCGGTACACCGAAAATTCAAAAATTTCCAGATCCAACAATTTCAAAATCCAAAAAAAAATCCAGGTGAATTGCCGCCACCTCTCCGGCGAGGAGCGAGACCCCTGAACGACATGTCGAGGTGGTATTTGTAAGTCATGATGTTTTACCGCCGGGGGATTTTGGATCTTAAAAAATGTTGGATCTGGAATTTTTTTGAATCTTCATCACTTGCAAAAAACACATTGTAATCCGACTGGTTACCACCGAAAACTTGCAAAGAAACGTCAAATAATTTGAGATAACACACCGTATAATTTTAATTTGACAAAAAAACTAAAAAAAGGGACGTCTGGCTAAGACGCTTGTACCATCGTGGAGGCGTCTGACTAAGACGCCTCTACCATTGTCTAGGCGTCTGGTTAAGACGCCTCGACCATGGTGGAGGCGTCTGGTAGGGGTGTAAGCGGGGCGGGGCACGGGTTTTTGGTCCACCGCTACCCGCCCCGCATAAGTTAAGCGGGTATGCGGGGCGGGGCGGGTCAAAAATAAAAAAACTGCTACCCGCCCCGCATAAGGTTGGACTAGGTAAGGTGGGACGGGTTATGCGGGTCTGGCGCTTTTTTTGATTTTTTTTGATTTTTTCTAAGAAAAATAAAAGAAATTCAAAACTTGAAAAATAGTAATTACTCATTGTATTTTTTGGGAAATTGGATGTGTGTTGAGTGAAAAACTAGACATTTGGTTAGTGTTGAATAATGATTTGGTAAGGTGGGTTAATGGTTATGAGTAAAATTGAAACATTAAAATGATTTTGGTATATAAAAAATTAATAATATATTTGATTAGGCGGGTTGCGGGTTATGCGGGGCGGGTTGCAAGACAACCGCAACCCGCCCCGCTTATTAGGCGGGTTATGCGGGTGGCGGGTTAGCGGGTTGGCGGGTAACATTTTTTTGTCCGCTACCCGCATTAGGCGGGGCGGGGCAGGTTGCGGGTAAAATATTACCCATTTACAGCCCTAGCGTCTGGCTAAGACGCCTGTACCATCGTGGAGGCGTCTTGCTAAGACGCCTCCACGATGGTACAGGCGTCTTAGTCAGACGCCCATGTCGGAAAAAAAAATCCGCTTCCGTTACTTCGCCTGATCTAGGTGTTTCACTAGACATTTTTATGGTGTTGGTAGTAGGAATGTTAGTAAAACTAAGTCAATAACTTTGTTTAAAGACACGAGACGATATGTGTATTAAATATATTGTTAAGGGCAATTTGGTAATTTCAATGGACGATTTAAGCAGTTTTGGGGCGAAGTTTAGTAGTTTTTTTTTTTGAAATGTGTAGAAGAGATTATTCAGGTTTTTAGGAGTGTAAGTGTGTAACTTGTCATAAATTCGTACAGATCGACATAAACCACAAAAGAAGAGGAATGACACGTTGTACAAGGAAAAGGGATTATGAAAAATTCTATCATCGTTGTACAATAAATAAACACATGATATTTTGCACAATTGAAAATCTACGAAGTGATTCTTACTCTCAAGCCTCAACCCAAACTTACCTTTTATCATAATAACAAAGTTGCACTAGATTGTGATAATTGGCTTGATGGATGTAGTCATTAAATAATAGAGTTTTGAAAAATTGTAGTATCGCACATGCCCACCTAATTAGAAGGGTCGGTTGGTTGGACAATTTGGATGTGGGCTTATGATGAGCTGGAAATCTAATGGCACCCACTGTGGGTGCCGTTTACCCAGGCGCGCCTGTTAACGCGGATGGCAGGTCGTGACCTCAGGCGTCCTGTTTATTTTTTTGTGTTGATTTTTTTAAATCTTTTTTATTTTTAAATATGTTTTTTAAATCTTATTTTTTAAATATGTTTTTAATATATCTTTAAATCTTTTTAAAAAAAATTGCTCTTTAAATCTTATTTTAAAAAATGTTTTTTAAAAATGTTTTTTTAATTTATTTTTATTTTTAAATATGTTTTTTGGTTTTTATTTTTTTAATAATCTTACTTTGTATTGATCTAAGTTTATGTTAATATTCATTTAATTTAAATTAGGCTAATTAAATTACAATTCTTCAACAAATACACTAAACAATTTGGAATGAAAATACACTAAACAACACTAATAAACTACGACACTAAACAATACTGATAAACTAAATAAATACACTAAACAACACTAATAAACTACGATATACAATCTTAATGAAAATATAAAACACAAAATGGACAAAATACGACATAATTTCAATGTGATATGAATTGAGCTACATTAACTTATTACGTTCTACCTGATCTACCATCTTTGCGAGCATTCTATCTTCCAACTCTGTTCGTTTTGGATTTTTGAGCAAAACGGTTATCATTTCCAACTTACAGGTATCTTGGTTCATTTTCAACTTCCACTCCGAACGTTCTACTTGCTTTTCCTCCGATCATCAACGGAAGTTCTGATGAGGAACATTTTAATTATTCCACTGATGGTATCGTGAATAGTAACAAATATTTGGATAATAGAGACCGAATTCGTGATAGACATGAACATCTACGTTTGAGATCCGATTTAATCGAAATTTTATGTCAACACTACGAAGGGAATGCAAATTAACATTTTTTTTTGTAATATGTATTTTAATATTTTAATTATTAACATATGTAGTTGTCAATTATTATTTATCAATAATATTTCTGTGGTTTTAATCGAAATACTTGTTATTTAATTACATTAAGTAATTACAAAAATAATTTATTATGTAGTTTGTGGATTGTTGTGAAAAAATAAAAAAGAATGTAAAAAGAAATGATGTGGATGAAAGAGAATGTTGAAATATTAGGCTAGGTTAATGAGTGAGTTTGACGTTGGGTTGGACAAAAAATTGTGATGACGTGACAAATAGAGAAATGTGATGTGGGGTTGGATAAAAGGTTAGGATATTGGATAAAAGGTTAGGATATGTGATGGGTTTGCTGAAATCATTATTCTGATTTGATCGATCTTTGTTGTCACTTAAGAACATAAATAACAAAAAAATTCTGACAACTAAATGATCTTATGGTTCCGCGTCACGTGATGTGTATGAGTAGGGGTGAAAATCGGACAGGGTGAGTTTTTCCACCGTTATCTGTTCTGTCTAAGTTAATCAGGTAAATGATGCATATTCGGTGGGTTGAGTCACTTGAGTCTTTAGATTATTTTTTATTATTATAAATTAGAACATGTAGAACCACAATAAGTTTGTATATATCATTAAAATACTTCGATAAACAAAAATATATACAACATAACATATTTTCATAATATATAACATTTTCATAGTTTCATGTCCAAAACAAATATAAAAATATATACATAAAGTGCATAACCACAAAAATAATCATTCAATCCAAAGGCTACAAATCAAAACTCGACAATCCTAAGTTCATAACTCCATGATATAGACTAAGATGTGTTATTTGATTAAGTTAGATTTAAAGTCATAATAATGTAATATTAATTATTTTATAATATATATTGATTAAAATTAAATATATTTTAATGCAGGTCGTGAATGAGGAGAAACGGATAGAGAAATAATGACAACCGACCTAAATTATTAAGCGGACTGACGGATAAAGATTTTTTGACCACAACCCGGTTAAACACACCCACCTACAGCGGAAGGAAATAACGTGGACACGAAAAAAGTCATCTACAAAGTCCAATTAATTTTCTGACATTGTTATAAGAAATATATTAGGTGATTTAGTTAACATTTGATGGATTCATGAAGGCCGATTTTGGGCCTCCATGATATATGGATTCCGCCCATACATATACACACAAAAATGTGGTACTACAAAATAACCTTAAAAAAAGACGTAGACGGCAGGATTCGAACCTGCGCGGGCAAAGCCCACATGATTTCTAGTCATGCCCGATAACCACTCCGGCACGTCCACGTAACGTATGATAGTTTTGAAAACCCTTTGATCATACAAGTAAAGCAAACACAACCGCGAATTAATGAAGATTGAGATAACAAGGACTGACTGGTAATCGGGGCTACTGGTCGTGACTCGTGAAGTCACTAGAGTTTGATCGGACGAGCAGCTTTGTATCCAATATTATTTCTAAATGTTCATTTATTTTTCCAAATTATTGTCACCACACACATTAGACGTAGGGGCAAAAAAATGGATTCGAAAGAAAAAAAATTCACACCAAACATTACATACTAGCTCTAAAAAGTAAAAAGACATCAACTATATATCTTTCGTTGCGTTTCTCATCTTAAAGACTAAAATCAAATATTTTTTTGGTCTCAATGGTCCGATACGTTATGTTATCAATTAACATAACATTTTAGCCATAAAATGTTATGAAACAGAAGAAGTTGCAAATACGAGGACTAGTACACAAATTTGACACCCTTTCGTGTTACTCGTTGAATTCCCATAAACTCAACTTCCTACAAACCCAACGTGACTTTTTATGGGAAAACCAGAGGGAGACGGTCAAACTTCCCCGGCGGAAGAATCAAGAGGTAAACACCATAAGTCCGTCCCTTTTCTATAAAAAAAACTTTCTTTCTAACTCTTCCAACTTCCAATTATTACAATACTATCCAATTTCTCCTAACGCAACCCCAAAAACTTCCTACAAGCACAGCTTTATAATAACAAATCCAAAAATCTGCTTCTTGTCGGGAATCAACCAATGAATTGCTTCACATGAGAACACATCCAGAATTGAAACATTAGAATTTGTTATTTTGGATCCCATCCCAAATATTCTAATTCCAAATCCCATCAAACCCTAGGATCAAATCACAAAGGAAGCCTCGATTGGTCGGTCACCGCGTCAACCCCAGCCTCTATCGCCGACCTCCTTTTCAGCTCATCCAATTTCTGTATCTCTTAGATTTGGCACTTTTATTTGTAGGTCTTGTGTTTTTTATTATTATTGACTTTTGGTTAAGTATGCTTGTTAGGTTTGGTTGTTTACTTATGTACTTTTATTAGGTATTTTTGGTTGTTGTATACTTCATTTACGATCAAGTTGGTTGTTGGGTTTGGTTCTGCTTCTGCATTTTGGTTTTTATTTGATGTTGTTGATTTGTTTGTGTACTTGATGTCACCTTTTCGTTTCGTTTTATGTATACTTGATGTCCTTGATTTGTTTCTTAATTGGTCATCTACTTGTAATGGATATTATGGATTTCTTTCATTTTTTGTTTCTTATGTTTATAAAATACCAAACTTTTGGCTCTTTTTACCAACTGTTAGGTTATTAAGTTTCATTTTTTTTGTTTGGTATAAAATTCTACATTCTTCGGTGGTTGTATACTTGTTGATTGATCTCTTACTCGTGTGTCTCAAAATATTGTTTTTTACAGTATTGGTATTATTGGTTCTATAGTACTCGTTACTTCTACTTGTTTCTTCTATTTTACCTAAAGTTTCACGTACCAATGAACATAAGAGCAAATGATTTTCACTCAACAATAACAACAGAAGCTTTTAATCCTAAACTAGTTGGGGTAGACTATAAATGAAACTCAATAAGAATCACGGTTCAAGCTTGTGAATCACCATCTTCCATACACTCCCATCCAATACTAAATCTTTGGATATTTTCTCTCATTCTAATTAAAATTTATACTTATCCCAGTGGGTAAAAATTAATTTGGTCTTCTTGGAACTAGAGTTATGGATTTTTGTCCATTTTCCGCAAAAGAATTACACCCTTAAGAAAACATACTATTAAGTGGAAATATTTAAAATGTCATCCTCTTCAAAGTGATTTTGAATCTTTGATTACAAACGGGATGGAAAATTTGTTTGTTTGAAAATAGATGGAGGATGAGCACTAAAAATTATTATCAAACAAGATGATGCAAGGGGAATCTGATATGCTTTAAGTTTCTCTTGGTAGCTCAGATATAAATTGGAGGAGGCTCAACCAAGCACTCATACGAACTACTACATATGAACACTCTTGTGCTTTCATGTTGTTTTCTGTCATGATGTCAGATTTTGGGTGAACGATCTTTATCTAGAAGTTTGATTCAAACAACTATTTGCTAGACCTTGATTTTGTATTTTCTTCACCTTATCTGTAAGCTGTCTTGAGTTTCAGAAAGAGAAGACTGCAAGTAGCACACCATTTGTATCAAAAATTTCTTACTTTACTTTATACTTTTATAGAATACCATTTCTTTGGAAAATTGTTTCCATTGGCATTTTGGGATTAACTGCATTTTACATTTTCAACACGTATTGGTTATGTTCCATCACTTTTGGTCTTTCAATTCAGAAAATCCCTTTAAGACATGGCAATGATGTTGTTTTGTCAATGTTGGTTTGCAGAAAATCCAGGATCAGATATGAACCCTGGAGTTGATTTGCCAAACAAGACCAACAAAATTGAGGATTTTCCACTTGAGATCAAAGTTTTGTTTTTTGCCAGAGCTCGGGATCTAACCGGCTTAACGGAAACGTCTCTCAGACTGCCCTCCAGCAGTACAGCAGCCGAGTGCATGTGTAAGCTTCTTGCCATGTTCCCCGCGCTGGAAGAGATCCACAGCTCTATGGTTTTGGCAATCAATGAGGAATATGCAGAGGAAACTACATTGATGAAAAGTGGCGATGAGTTGGCCATCATTCCTCCAATAAGTGGAGGCTGAACTCGAAGATACCCAGGAAGTGTATATACTAGCTAGTTAAGACGTTTTTTGGGTTGTGATGATGCCTCTGGTGTTTGGGAGTTGTTTTATGATTTATTTAGATCTTCTTCTAAAGAAATCATAAGGTAGAGATGTTGTATTTCTAAATCCCAAAATAAACACCCGTGTATTTGCCGTTTTTTGTTCAGTTTCTCATCCCAAAATAGACACCCATATAGAATTCGATTTAGACTTTGTGACGTCAAACTCAGTTTTGTTTTTCTTGATAGTAATGCTTCATATATTTATTTCTCAACCTTGTTTCCGTTCATTATTTATGATTAATCTCAGTCATTAGCGGTGGTAAACCCAGACAAATAAATTGCACACTATTTGATCATGCCCATATGTCGTGAGTGTGATAAATGCACCATGTCTTGCAATATATTGTTTGGTCCAGAAATGGGATCAGGCAATAAATGTTTAAAAGATACCATCCAACAAAATTAGATAGGCAACGATAACGCAACCACACTTACTCCAAACATCCAAATCCGGACATAGAATATAATAATGCATCTCATGTTTTATATTTCAAAAAAAGGAATGCGTTAATATATTGGTATCACAATCCAAATCCCTCTTACCATATTGTCATCGCGGACAAATTAATTTCCAAATTCCAACTCAAGAAAACAATACCATACCATGCCAACAATAAATCCTTAAATATACGCAACAGAAAACAGATACTATGATACCACCTCTCATTGATTTGATTTAGAAAATATTTTTCATGCAACCATAGCAACTTGAAGGAAGCAAACTGTGGATATAATATGGACCCTGACAAAATGAACTAGAAGAAACCAAACTATGGATATAAGAACGAAGCCTATGTGACCTAGATAAAAAGTATTTGTCTATGGAAGTGTATTTGCAGATACAAAGTGATGGTGCTTCTGGTTTAGTCTTCAGGACCTTCTCTATCAATCATGATGGTGCATTTCATCTCAGAGCCATCGCAGCCCAGGGAGTAATTTCAGTGCTGCGAATGGGGAATGATGTTTTTATGAGGGGTGCAATTCTGACAGTGGAAAATGCTTCATTCAGACGTGCAACTCGTGTGACAGATTCAGTTACCTTCTGCAGAACAATTAGATACAAATGAGGAACAAGGAAAAACAATATAAAGTATAAGAAAGTTTAATACCATCTATTTTTAATGATACATCATTGAAGAAAAAAGTTCTCTTATGTAAAGGTCATCACTAGTAGAGCTTTCACAAAGCTCAGTAAGTCCCGCAATGTATTGAAACAATCTCAATTTAGACATCTACATCTAATTATTCATATAAGTTATGTAAAATAATATCAAAAAGCATAAGAATGACCATTAACTTATAAAAACCCATGAAACATTGAAAAGTAGCAGCATGTAAAGGACATAAACTATTGTATGCTTCATCACATGTTAAACTCTGTAAGAAATGTGACATCTTAAATAAAATACAAGTCCTAGATGACTAGTCAAGTTGAGATACTGAAATCATCGATAAGATGATGGATGATATTGTTTAAAGAAGTTGAAAATGTGTGGACCAAATAAAGAAGCCATTTCTATGGAAGAGACACACACCAAGTTTCTATGTTTCTACATAGATTTTGTTCTTTTGAAAAGAAAGAAAAAAAGGACAAAGGGAGGAAGACATCCCTAAAAATTGCATTTTAATTGAGAATAACACTCAAATGTTGCACTCCGGAGGGACCTTTAAGTCGTCAAGAATATTATGTAGTCGACCAGTTCAGCGGACAGACCAACAGATTAGACTCTAATACAGTTCTGAATTATTCAAATTATGTTGGCAACAATAGGTGTCAAAACATAATGCAATTGTAAGATAAGCAAAATATAAATGTGTGAAATTCTAAAAGGCCAGGAAATAAAACAAGCAATGAAATCAACCACTATGTCGGGTCTGTAATGCTAATATTGTCAGCCTTAACTACATTTTTAGGACAAACTAAATTTAACTGACCACTACAACGTAGCTAAGACACGTCTCCAGAATCCGTGAAATCACAGGAATCTTGGTACCATATGGCAAATTGGGGGTATTTAACTAGATAACACTATGAAGTCGTCAATGAAATTTTATCAGTCAAGCAAATTGGTTCGATCAATTCATGGTACTTTCAGTTTCAGACATATAAATGTTACCTATCAAACATGAAAAAACACGAAGTTAAAACACACCATGACAACATCGATCAGACATGAAATTGAACCTTGTTATCATGTTAAGCACACAAAAAAGTATAAACAGGTCGAACACATGTTTTTCCTCAATTAATAGTATAACTTCAGAGTTCAGACCCATAAAATTCGTCAATGAAGCACAAATCAAGCAAATGTATAGTAGAGTATTGCAACTACAATCAAACATGATACGGACCTTGTCATCATCAAACAAGAAAACAAGAGCAAATCGATCCAAAAAACAACATTTTTTTGTCCAAAAGCAAGCAAAGAGGCATAAACAACATCACCTTGTTATCAATCGCAACTCTAACCCTAATAGCCCGGGCGCGTTGCCTCATCCTATACCACCTCTGTCCAACCACAACAAACCCCAACACAGCCGCAGCAATGGAGACACCCCAAACAGGTCTAAACCTGAGTACACAGAACTTAACGATCTCCATCGGAAACTTCCTCCAGTCCACCTTCCCACCACCATCACTCTTCTTAACCCCCAAAGATCCCACCTTTTCGACACCACCACTCTCCTCCACCCCTAAAGATTCCACCTTTTCAACACCATCACTCCTCTCGTCCTTCTCGCCCCCCAAAGTCTCCACCTTTTCAACACCAACACTCTCCTCCACTCCTAAAGATTCCACCTTTTCTACACCATCACCCTCCTCGACCCCCAAAGATTCCACCTTTTCGAACCCGTCTCCCTTCGCCTCGCGGTTTTCTTCCGGATCCGCCTCCGCGGATTCCACCTTTCCGACCTCTTCCAGGATGGGGGTATTAGGGTTTGCGATGGATTCGGTGGAGAAGTAGTCGGCGAAGACGCTTGGGTTGGGATCGGGGTTTCGGGAAAGGAGAGTTAGGGAAGGGTCGGGGATGGCGTCGGGGCTCTGGAGGATCTCCCAGTCATCGAGAAAATCCATCGCGGCGACGTTGGTTTTCGGGTTCTTCTTCTCTCGACTCTCAAACAAGAGTAGAAGAAGAAGAAGGGTGGAATATTAAAGTGGGGGAATAAAGGAGATTTTTTTTCTTCACTTGGAGGATAGGAATATAAAATTAGTGTATATCGTGTTAAATCATATAAAAATTTACCTCTTGAATTAGATAAAATTATAATTTAACTATATTAGTGTAGAAATATAATAAATTTTATGCGTGGTAGTAAAATTTTAAGTAAAACTTCGAAAGAATCAAGAAAAAATCATTAATTTAAACATATATAGGAAAAATATTATATTAATGCTACGGATCTGTATATGTATCCGATCAAAATATGCATATTCGTATTCACCAAAATCCAAAATTTCATATCCATAATTCCGTATCCACAAAAATTTCAAAACGGATGTCAGTATCTATATCCTTAAAAACCAGACACGAATATGGATTATCCGCTGATAGTCCGTATTTGTTTGCCCGTACCTCCAACCGATTTCTTACTATTTACCATTAAATATATATTATTATTTATGACTATTTTGGAAAAGCAAAATTTATGAATATATTTGTTTGAAACGACGTAGTTATCCCACTTGAGTTATAAAAAATATTATTTTCTCAAGATCTACATCTGTATTGTTATATAATTTTTGTAATTTCAAATTTCCTGTGGTTAACCCACCCCCGGTGGGTTGCAGTTAAATTTAAGTATTAAACTTAGCATTATACAAATAACATCAAAATAAATCCTAAACTCTACTCTCTCATAATCCGTCTCAATTAGATAAAATTTTATAAGCCAACCCATTTAACCCCTCTCGCCTAACCCGCTCTTAAGTGGGGTGGGTAGTGGTAAAAAAAATCAACCTGCCCCACCCCACTAACCTGCTATTCTTTGGCGGGGCGGGTTGCGATCGAGGGGAAGCTTGTCCCGTCCCATTTGCTTGTAGCCATAAATTTCGTATTTTGAAATTACAAAATTTATATATTCCAAAAAAGTGGGAGTCTATCTGAAAATCATGAAAATATATATTTTTGGTTTTTTTTAGTTTTTTTAAAACGTTTATTTTACATGAAAAATAGATTAGAAAACATATTTCATATTACTCAAATAGTGGGCCCCACCATCCGAGTGAAATACCTAAAGCTTTTGTTAGTGTGATCAGTGATCACTTGTCCCCAGGCTTAAAAAAACAACTCAAGTTGTGCTTTTGTTGACTTTTGTCGTAGTCGTTATTAATATCACCTTAAATTCCTTTAGAATTACAATGTAATCACACTAAATTATGAGTGGTGGTGCCACGCAAAAAAATAACGAGAATGACAAATTTGTGACGAACGAGAAGATAGAGTTTGTAGAAGCAATGAGAAACTTTTAAAAGTAGTTTGTTGAGAAATAAACTTGGTCATAAGTTGAGTGAGCGTTTAGTGTATAAGCTTAGGGGGAAATCACTACGAAACGAATCCTAAGGGCATGTTTGGTAGAACAAAGGTTTTAACTCATCGTTTCAAATAATGTATTATTCGATTTGGTGTCCATTTCAAATTCATAGATTTGTAAAAAAAGGGTTTCCCATCTTTTTTGAAAACTATATTATCAAGAGATAATGTAGAACCATTTATACCCAGCCGAACACCTTTGTAGGTTTAGAATCCGTATTTTCTAAAAAATGCAAGCTTAAACAAAAAATGTATTATTAAACCTTTCCAACGGGACCAAATCAATCATATTAACTTCATTTTGTAGATGGGAAAGATGAGGCTCGAGTGAAGGTTCAGAAAGTTATTCGTCCGAGAAGCGACAAGATTGCAGAACATGTATACGTTTCGAGGTTACGACATGTCATTAGACCCAAATGCTCAAAAGATGGTGATATGATTATTGGGTGCACCAAAAAACTCGTTTTGATAATGTCGGGAAAAAGTCAAAAACAGGCCACACTTATTCAACTAAGTGTTTTCAAATATCGGTTAATTACATTTTACCCCCATTATATTTTGCCCATAAACCTTAAAATGCAACAATTATCTTCCATGTATTTTGACTTTGTAATATTTTGCCATCTTGAACTTTAAAAACTTATTTCCATGAATTCGTTGATTTTTTGTTGTTAAGTTGTACGTTTAACACACCCATGATCTTAGCTTTATATTAATGTTTAAATCAAATCAAATGTTAGATCTTATACAATTTTATGTCGCAGAGAATCATAATTCTAGTTTGTCTATCATGCAGATGAACATGAGCCAATAGACTCCACCACGAGAACTCTATGGTTTTCCACGTTCGCATGCACTTTCCAATCCCAATAAAGTATACTACTCATGCTACTAAATTTCCTTGTTGACACGTCTTCTAAAATTTGGAAATGTCTTCTACGAATTGGTTTCCTTTTTTGTGTATTGTTGTTCTCTTTGTTAATTTTTTAAACTCCAACACCAACTTATTAGTTTACCAAAAATATTTAAATAAAAAAAAACTAAATTAACTCAATCTTATATATTTCATTCTAGATAATTTCACACTTTTAATTCAACTCGTTAACATCTAAAAACATCCAACAAACTCTACAGATTTTAATCTTCATTGTGTGACATAACAACATTTCATGCTCCACCATAAATAAGAACCATGTCTACTGTTTCATTTTATTCCCTAAAAATGTTAACATGCCATAATTATTTACGTTTTGACAACACTCAAGCAAATATATCTATTATTATTGTTGTGACAAAAATAAAAAAATAAATGAAAATATATCTATTATTTCATGGCATTCACTAACAAATGTTCATAATTCAGGATTAGGACAGTGTTATTAGTTGTAATTACGAATTTCAAACTTTTCATTGACTATATAATTTTTGACAACAAATGTCAAATTTCAAACCATCTAATTTCCGTTCTATCACTTTGTTTTGTTTTTGCGGTTCTTTAAATCTTATAATTGTCATTTTTACTCTGAAATTCATGTAGGTATCGTTTGTTTTGTTGGAAAACTCCTATCTCAAACCCCTAATCTTGGTTCCAACACTTTGGTTGTTTGTGTTTTAAGGATTTGTATGCAATGGTCCTATCTCAAACCATCTAATCTACGTTATAATCTTTGTTTTTTCCCGTTCCTTCCGTGGTTTTTATAATACTATGAAATTAATGTAGGTTTTGTTTGTTTTATTGGAAAACTCCGATCTGAAACCCCTTAATCTTATTTCCAACACGTTGTTTGTTTTTAAGGATTTAAATACAAAGGCTCGATGTCGAACCAACTAATAAGCGTTCTAACACTTTATTTATTTGTCCATTTCTTTCGATGTTAGATTCATGGTTTCTACTTTGAAATTAATTTAGGTTGAAATCGCTACAACTAACACTCTAGCATTGAACACGCTTGGATATGATAATAATTGATACACAAGTGATGAAATTTGACTTTGAGTGTACGAAAAAAGAGTTTGATTTTTTTTAGGCTTGGAAACAAAAGATAAAAGTATAAAGATGTGTTTTAGTGTGTAAAAGTCATGTATGAACTTCTATTTATAAGACTTTAAGTTCTACCAATCATTTATGAGAGTTGGTAAAATTTGAACAAAAAAAGATATGATTTGACTTAAGTTTGGGTAAAATCAGTCAATCGTTTGAAGAATGGGCAAAAAACTAGAGATTTAGTTCAAAAATAAGAGTTGACTTGGTCAAAATTAAATATTCGGTTGACTGAGCAAAAGTTAGACAACTGATCACCAACTTCTAATAACTTTTGTCGATTTTCCTCTGATTTAATTTTGCTGAATTGAATTGGTTCAGTTGGCCGATCCAAAATTGCAGTAATGATTTAATCGACCATTTCATAAGGATTTTGGTCATCCGAATTAAGATCTTGTCTTTTAGTGGTAATGGTTGGAAATCAAACATCTGTTATAAGTCAAATAACTATATTAACTCATAGAAAAAGTCATTGTGTCAGATGTCAAGATATAAACGGTTGATTGATAGGAAATCAGTTGTCCGAAATAGACAAGGCAAATAAACTGCAAGACAAAATACAAATGTGACCGTTGAAGTGAAATCTCATACCAGTTGAAGGTGATTCGGTCATTCAATAGTTTTTTTTTTTTTGCTAAGAAACGTGTCACCTCTGGAAGTACTTGTTTCTATGATGGGGAACTTCTTGTTCCAACCTCGTTTCGACATATCACGGTTTTTTCTTGCAATAGAATGTTAATGATCAGGTTTTATACTGGTACAAGTATTGTTTAGTTTATTTTTATTTTATAGTTGTGACTCAAAGGTTTTCTGTCGTGTTTCATTCTGGCATTCTGATGTGTTAGAAACTTTATTGGTATGAAATGCCGGTCAGATCACAATTTCTAGAAAACATTATCTTTGATTAATTTGTTGAGAATCATAATTGGAAAATTCTATAATTTCATACGCTCTAATGTTAGAATTTGTGTTGCAGGTTTTTAGTGTAATCTTGATCTTATCTCTGGTGACTTTGATTTTGTTTTGTTTTGTATATTTGAATATGGATGCGGCTTGCATATTTGGGATATGGAAATCCTGATCCAAATATTTTGTTCTGGAAATTGCTGTAACGTAGATCTGGAATATCCGATCTAATATTTCTGTAACATGGATCCGATCTAAACCCAAATCAAACAACTAGCTTATTCAAATTTTGGGTTTTCGGTAAAAGTTAACTTGTAGAATCTGTAGGTTGTAGTGGTGGTAAAAGTTAACTCTTAGGCCATCACTAACCATGACCTGGACGACCTGGTCATCAGCACTCTCTCTCTTCAAAATCAACTTTCTCTCTCTTCCACATCAGCTTTCTCTTTCCACAACCCACATTCTTCTCTTTCCTACACTATTCACCTCTTAACCACAACCCAACATAACCCACAACAACCTATCTCTCTCCTCCACATCATTTCGGGGTCTATCTTGGTAAAATTTTAAAAAAAATTAAAAAAAATTCTAAAAAATCTAAACAATTATAAAACGTATTTTCAAAAAAAAAAAATTAAAAAACTAAAACAAAAAATTCTAAAAATCAAAACAAAAAAAAAATAAAAAACAAAAAAAAATTTAATATTATTTTATTCGACGACCCGGGAATTCCGGGTCGTCGACCCGGGCGTTTCAACGCCCGGGGCAGTGACCTGGGCGAAGATGCCCTGTGTTTTCCCGCGTTAAAAAATCCACAAAGCCAACGACCTGGTCACGACCCGGTAGTGACCCAGGTTTCCCCCCCCCCCCCCCCCCCCCCCCCCCGATAAGGGATGGCCTTACCACAGAATGACAGAATAGCATAATCAATGGGCTATACATGAGATTTTTTTTCTTTGTTTTTCACTCTAAGAGAAATTATTAGTTTAAATGGACATTTGAAGCGCAAAGGAGGACTATGATGAGCAAGCAGGTCAACCGTCAAGTCAAGAAACAAGTAGCTTTTGCTCATGGCATGCTACTATTTTTTAAAAGTAAGAATGACAACTTTGACTGCCCACCTGATTTTAGAGTTGGCCGATAATTGATTTAGGTAGTTGCTCTGGTTCCATGTTTCAAGAGTTTGATGGAATCAAAAACAATAAATCATCGAATCAACATTTAACATTAGAATTCCCGCTGAATGTAAAATATAAATGATGGTTAAAAATGTTAAGCTGATATTACCGATGACAATCCGACATAATTTCAGTGAACTACTATTCGTCGTCGGGAAAGTACTTAAATTGTCCCAACAATTACCATTTTATCCTCTACAATTCATTTAATACACATTTTGTCCAGTGTCTTAAAACAATATTTTGGCTCAGTTTTACTCACATTCCCAGTACCAACACCACGAAAACGTCTAGCGAAACACCTGAATCTGGTGAGGTAAGTGAGTCGGATTTTTTTTTCCGTCTCGGACGTCTGACTAAGCCGCCTCACACATGGTGGGGGCGTCTGGATAAGACGCCTCGCCCATGGCTGAGGCGTTTTACCCAGACGCCCATCCAAAAAAAATTAAAAAAATCTTAAAATTATACGGTGTGTTATCTCAAATTATTTGAGGTTCTGTTGCAATTTTTCGGTGGTAACGGCTCGGATTAGAATGAGTTTTTTTGCAAGTGACGAAGATTCAAAAATTTCAAGATCCAAAAATCTCCGGTGGTAAAACTTCCCGACTTACAAATACCTCCCCAACAGGTCGTTCGGGGGTCTCACTCACCGGTGAGCGAACAACGTTCCACGTCGACAGTGAGGTGGCGGGGGTAACAAGGGGGCAGCGCCCCTTGGAAATTTTTTGGATTTTGAAATTGTTGGATCTGGAATTTTTTTAATCTTCATCACTTGTAAAAACTCGTTGTAATCCAACTCGTATAATTACCAATTAATACCAAAAAAATTGGAACGAGACCTGAAATAATTTGAGATAACACACCGTATAATTTTTAAATTTTTTATTAAAAAAATTAGGGGGTGTCGTAGTCAGACGCCTCCCCCATTGGGGTGGCGGCTTCGGCAGACGGCACTTAAATTTTTTTATTATTGTTTTTTTATTAAAAAGAAGTTGGACATTTTATCAGATTAGAGTACACCGGGGTGTCAGTTGGCTCATTTCCTGACCTCCGAAACATTGTTTTTTATGATTATGAGAGAAAGATGAAGATGAAGAGAGAGGTGATAGGAGTGTTAAATGTCGAGATATATGAGTAGAAATGAGAGAATGATAAAATGATAATTCGCACGAACGATTTAAGTAGTTTTCCGGCGACGAATAACAATTTAGTAATTTAAAGTCATGCTTCTTTATCTGGTCCACAAGGATCTTAGCTTAACTTTCATATTCAAGTTGGTTTTGTATGTGCTTCATTGATCACCAAGATTCAGATTAATTCAAATACATGTTAGATAGTTGTAAACTTGTAATTCCCATAGTTTAACACCCAATCTATTTTCACACCACATAAGTTAGCAGATACCGTATTTGGCGTAATGTCATCAAACAGTGGAAATTTTAAAATTTAATAAGAAGTGATCAACATGATCAAATCATACACCGAGTGAAGGGAATGTGTTCTAAAAGTATTCTTTTATATGTCAATTATTATGAATTTGAAGTGTTAAGGAAGAGACTATTCGTCCTTAACCGTAGAGCTCTAAAAGATAATTGTTTACATAAATCAAAACTTATTCACAATCATGGTAATTGACATGAAACATTAATTACCGATATAAGATCGTCATGTTGGTTAAAGGGTATTATAGCTCTACAAATATTTAACGACACGAGTATATAAAAAAAGTAAATAATTACTTTTATATATTGAATAGACCTAGCAAGTAAAACATTATTGAATTGTGTTATGTGTCATTAATATTTCACTGTGTCTTAAATCCTAAGATACGAAACTTATGTCTTTTCACATAGGAAGTGTTTAATTTGATTATTGTCAAAAACTATCAATAAGTATAGTGATAAAGTCAATAGTTGGTTGAACAAAACTTGTGCTGGAAAAAATAGTTCGTCAAAGAATATATAGAATAATGTAAATAAAATCATCAAAAATGTGATAATCGATCATGCATGCATGTATAAAATTCGAAAAATATATACATACATAAGTGCACAGAATCCTACACTAAGAACATTACGAAAGACCACACCAGGTACACCAACATATATATAACATATATATCCGAATGTTCAAAAGTGTGATTACATCAAAAGGCTATAAAGAAATGTACATGTAATCACTACAACCTTCAAAAGGGGAAAACAAGATCACCTCCCGGATATGCTCCTCCGCGGTCACCACCCTCTAATGCCGCTTCCGGCGTGAAAGGTAAACATGCAACTATGTCTAAGTTTCCAGAAGAAAACCTCATATGTCAAACTCCTAACACATATATGAACAAGATACAACAATCAAAACATGCAATTCTAACACAGTAGAAGAAGCACAATCACAAGGCTAGGCTCTAGGGTTCTTTAACCCAACCACAACAACCACGACCAGCAGACCAAGGCTCCAGGGCTCTTTCACTCAACCCCATTATCACGCGATCTAAGTCAGAGCTCTTTCACCCAACCCCGACTCACGTGCACATGACTCCATGACTCTTTCACCCAATCACTGCACCAAACAAACAAATACGAGACTTCAGGGCTCTTTCACTCAGCCGCCGTATCACACATGAACACAATACACCATTTCCGGAAAAACATCGGCCAACAACCTGTCTCACAAGGACGGCAACACAAAAAGCACCTCACAAGTGCAAAACAGAGCAACAACGGTCAACCAAACCCAAACAGACGGTCGACCAATTCTCTCAAGAACTAGGCAAGTGTCTCGACCGACTCACCAACGGTCGAACAGAACAACTGCAAACGGTCGAACCAAGGTCACAGGCGGTCGACTGTTAGAAGGTCTACACCACAACACCAACAACATCTCATGCCTATCGGCCAAACGACTAATGGGTTCTGGTTGACCGAAAACTACCAGGCACTCCCTACTTCTCTCTAAGTCACACCGGTTGAACCACACTTGCACCGGTCGAACAAACTTTAAGTTAACTTAAGTAACCGGTCGGACCAGAGTCAAGAACGGTCCACCGTTTGGATGGTCCACGCTCTGTTCATACCAGTCCAGAAAACATCAAAATCATATAGGCGGTCGACCATTTAGAAGGTTTAGGCCCGAACCGACTTAGCTACAAGTACAATTGGTTGAACATATCAAAAGGGCAGTCGACCGTTTATATGGTCTATGCCCCAAACCGACTTACCACATTGCAACCGGTTGAACGACAAATGAGATTCGTTCGACTGAAAACTCCTAGAACTTACCTACTATGCTTGACTGGTCGACCAGTCAAGGCATCGTTCGACTAGTGCAAGGCAAAACTCCTGCAATTACACTAGAAATGATCGACCACTGCACAACCTGGTCGACCATTCTTAGCAGAACTCCTGCTGCACATCAACCTCTAACGAGCCTAACGACTACCGTCGACTAAAACCACAACTCACATACCTTGGGTGAGTCTTAAAGAGAAGTTTAACATATCTTGAAGGCGTAAATAAACCTTTGAAAATCAACCGCGAGCACTTCCACACCAAAAACACTCCCTCGACGAACTTACACCGAACGACGATCACACCTCCTCCGATCACACCTTGCTGAACTCGACTTGCTCTTCTTCACCTTCACTGACGCTCCTCGAGTGAGATCAGAGAGCTCAACTGAGAGGGAGAGATGAAAAGGAGAGAGAAAGAGAAAAAGAGAATGAGAAAAAGATGGTTTAGCATTTAAAACCCCACACCTCAACTCAAACCAATTCCAGCTGTCCACCTCATCAACCTAAACAAGATTAGTTCACTAATTAAGGATTAGGATGTCATACTTGGTTCTCTGAAATGCCCTTGAAACAACATACCTTCAACTATGACAGATATAAGAGAATGCTCTTTCTACCTACTTCTATGTCATTAAAGTTCAGTGATCCTTATTAGGTAATTAGAAATAGTACATTTTTTTTAGAGTAAGGGTTAGATACTTAGACCTCTAATGTGTGTCGTCGGAATAGAAATTTTCCTAAATCTAATAAACGCCGACTTCATAATAAACTTAAAACAAACTTTTGTATCCTTTTTCGTAAACGACGGGCTTCGTCTCACCGTCGAGCTCAAAACCCTACTCTCCTTCCTTCCTCTCCCAATGGACGACGACCTCAACAACCCTCCGTCGGCCTTCTCCTCGATCCCCTCTCGCCCCGCCGTCCAGTAAGACCTCTTCTTCTCCGCCGATCGTCTTCTGTTTTCGCATTTCAATTTATTAGTCTTTCGATCGGACGTGGATTCCTTTTTGGTTGATGTTTCCGGGGAACTTCTTCTCCGATCGTTCCATACATTCCCTCGTTTCGAAGTCCATTAAGAGATCCTTTTCTCCTCCGATCATTTCGTGTTTGTGTTGATCGGAATAGATGATGTTAGTGGATTCCGGTTTGGTTGATATTACTTGAGAATCGCGATAGAAAATTCTTCCATTGGCGTGATCTTGTGTAGGAGCCGTTGACGTTTGTATTTACGAGTTATGTTTGTTGCTGATGCTTAGTAATTGCAAACATGCCCTTGTAATTGTAAATAAAAGACTTCATAATACAAATGCTGTTTCTAAAACTTGCAAGACAACAGTAAGTGAAATTTAGCTCATCACTTTCAACTAGCTATAACAATCCATTACTAGATAAAATTGAGTACTTGCTAGACACCATGCCACCGATGCCAAGAATATTGTGTAAAAAAACATTATTCGCAGTCCACACCCAATATTGAAGATCATTACATTCCCAACTGCTTTGCTTTAATGGAATTTTTTTTCGATTCTGTGACTATTCATTCCTTTTCATTTCAAGTTATGCAGGTCACGGTACCATTATGTGTGTACGGAGTTCAATAAGTTGCCAATTGCATTTGTGTCTACTACCTAATTACCTACTGTATTTGTCTGTGCAGAAGTCCACTTGAGAAATATGCACCACGTGACTGGAGAGATTATTTCGAGAAAGAAGAAGATATACAAATTCCCGGTACAAATGATGTAAGGTTCTTTATTCTGTCATTTGAGTTAAGAGCCATGAGATGATGTCTTTCTTTTAATGACAAAAAAGTTGTAATCCCTTTACACTGCCTTTTCAAGTAGGTATTTCATGTATATGAAGCTGGATCTGAAGGCCCAGTTGTTTTCTGTTTACATGGAGGTGGTTATACAGGGTAATTCTTGTGGTTTTATTCATTTTGCTAATATTGTTCACGACTTAACAATCATTTCATAGTGTTTGTAAGGTATGTTTGACCTTGCCTACATTAATTTGTGTAGCACAGCTTTATTTATTGAGATGATACCTTGTGCATATTGCCAGGCTATCTTTTGCATTGTCGGCAAGCAAAATCAAGGAAAAGGCCCGTGTTGTGGCCATGGATTTGAGGGGGCATGGAAAATCTTCCACGGATGATGATTTAGATCTATCTGTTGAGGTGGGTTCTTGTTATCATTATAATCCATTAATCATTTTCTTAAAGGTTGTTTAAGAAAGCACTCACTGGTAGTTTGAGTAAACTAAAACATTTTTGCAGACTTTGAGCAATGATGTTTTAAAGGTTTTGAAGACAATGTATGGTGATTCTCCGCCTGCTATTGTGCTTGTTGGACACAGGTTACCATCTTTCTATGCAGTCATTTGCATCAGTGAATTTTAGGATTGTTGAAATATGAAAATATAACAACTTTAACATCAAAAGATGATGTGTGCTATAATTAAATATAGCAAACTTCTTATTAGTATTCTGAACAATATTATGATTTCAATGTTGCTATTTGCTGTGGAACACATTGAACTAGTGCCTTAAGTTTTGCACAAGTAAGTCGTCTATCTTGATTTGTTAACATCTAAAGTAGATTAAACCTAACATCCTAATCCTTATTGGGACAACATGCCAATGATACATGGCCACTTTTGGAACCTGAGATTTTAGAACTTATTGTTGACGTATTGTCCACTTCCAGAAGTTTTAAGAGTTAATAGAGGCATAGATTTTCTCGGAAAGCTATTAGAGTTATGAGCTATGGTGTTCCTTGGAAGTTAAGGGTACAAAAGTGAATTTGTGGTAAAGTTAGGTGCACTACTGATTAGGAGTTTATCTTGTAGTTAGGAATTAATCAATGTTGCTCTATAATATTTGGAGTGATCTGAAACCAACTTATTTTGTTGTTCAACCATATTCCCTCAATGTCATTACTACTTTTTGGCTTTTTAAGCACTTAAACTTAACACAGCCTTGAAATTGGGACTTGAGAGAACTCATGCAAGCTTATCTCACCACTTTGTTGATAGCTCAACTTGTATTAAGAAATGAAAAATATCCATGGTCATTCCATCATTTTCAAATATAATTTTTGAACTAGATATGTCATGTTATCGTGGATGCCTGGATGGTCACGAGCCAAAAGTCGTGCTTGTATTGCAACTTATTTTTGGAGCCTTTTGCTCGCTCTATCAGATGGTTTAACACTACAACCTATAACCACAAAACCCATTGTTTTGCCTTGGCTTACATCCTCTTAAGTCCATACATGATCTTATGATTCTGCCATGTCACTCTAGTAATCTCCTTTCTGTCATTTAATACATCATAATTTTTTAATTTTTTTTCCTGCTGATCCCCACTGGCAGTATCTTTCTCATGTCTTGTAAGTTGTAGAAATGACTTCTATCTGTCTATTTCTGGAGATCTTATTTTGTTTTCCACCATCTGCAGTATGGGTGGTTCTGTTGCAGTAGATGTTGCTTGGAAGAAAGTCTTACAGAGCATTGTTGGTCTAATAGTTATAGATGTTGTAGAGGTCTGCTCTTAATTTTGAGATGGACTAGTTAACTTGCTTTTAATTTTTCGATGTTATGTATATTTTAACGCTGCTGTTCAGGGAACTGCCATGGCATCTTTGATTCATATGCAGAAGATTCTGTCAAACAGAATGCAGAACTTCCATACCATTGAAAAAGCAGTAAGTATCCTAGTTAATCACATGCATCAAATAACATAATATAGTTCAGTTGGAATCTTAACCCTTCAGACGAGTTCTCGGGGCTTCCAGATTCTCCCTAGAAGTAGAGAACATACCTGATGTGCACTTTGTTTCTACTTATTTCGCTCAATCTAAGATGTGTATCAATCTAAATATGTTCCATCTAAGATTCAATAATATTTGGAAACTGTATCAAGCAGCACTTGTTTTCCAAATCTTTATCCAGTTGAATGAGATCCATCTGATTGTCCTCTCCTCTCTTTCCTACCTTCCAGTGTATATCTACTTCCACTTGGCCATCTCATTAACTTACTTAAATTTTCTGTAAGATGTGTTGTCATTGCTGCTTTTACACCACCGAATCTAAACAATATGATCTCAGACAGATAGTGTCATAGCACAACTGGGCCAATACATTGGACCAGAAAGAATTTTGTGCTTGTGTAGTTGTGTTTCTATCAGACTGCAAAGATGACTGTCGAATTGCAAAGTAATCTGTAATTCACTGGTGGTCCATTTGCATGATGTTGCAGTGGAACATCGTTGCTTAAATCAAAAGTTCTGCAAGTTGGTTTTTCTCCATCTAAATAATCTGGTATATTCAGAAACTCTTGAAGAGTAATACAATAACCATCATATTAGCTTCCTAATCTACAAGTCTAATTAACATTTAAGAAATTGACCTTTAAGAGAGATGCCATTAGACATGAACTAAACCTAACATTATTTTTCTTATTTAGATAGAATGGAGTGTAAAAGGAGGCTCTTTGCGAAATGTGGAATCTGCTCGGGTATCAGTTCCATCCACATTAATATATAGTGATGTGAAAAAATGGTAAGCATACTCTTTTTTTAGGGTGTGTCGATCAATTTGCATAGGCCATATTGTTTTAACTGTCTAATACTCTCTTTGCGTGCCATGCAGTTATGTTTACCGCACTCGACTTGAAGAAACTGAGAAGTACTGGAAAGGCTGGTATTTTGTCACTCTTGCACTAATACTCTTTGAATCCTCGGATTTTTAGACTGATTCACCTAAAAAGCATATTTAAGTTGTCTATTTCTGTTGGGTAACAAATCAATATAGGATTCTAACATGGAAGTTAATGGGTTTACATAAGGAAGGGCAAACGTGGGAATCTAGTAACTTCTTACATGAAGAGTAGATCAAGTCAAAGGACAACTGAGAGGACTACCAGACATGAAATCTTTTTAGCTTGTTCAGTTGTGCACTTGCCCTATGTGCTTACTTGGGCTTTTGTGGATACTTCTGTTTCTTGATGGAAACTGTTGAACTATGCATAAAGGTCGTTATTTTAACTGCATCGAATTCCAGGTATGAAGGACTTTCTGAGAAGTTTTTATCATGTTCTGCCCAAAAGCAATTGCTACTGGCTGGGACAGACAGATTGGACAGGTTTTTACACATCTTAGCTCTGTACTTTCTTTCCTGTTATTTACTTTGGCACATATATACCCCATATAACCCAAAAATATGTGTTCCTCTTTACACTCCCATATGTAGTAAATTTGTCTTCGTTGTGGATTTTATTATTATCTTATATTGATGTAACAGAACTTTGTGAAATTATAAGGCAAGAACGCATGTAATCGTTTCTGAAGTTGACCTCGTATGAATAACACTTCACCATGTCCATGTTCAAAAGTTGTTAGAGATTTTCTTCCTCTTCATCAGGTCTCTGACGATCGGTCAAATGCAAGGCAAATTTCAAATGGTAGTGGTCCGAAATACTGGACATGCTATCCAGGTAGTCTTTACTTTTTATTTTCATCAATTCATAAAGCTATACAGTTTATTTTTTTAAACTTACCAAACATTTTTTTTTGTTTGCAGGAAGACGTGCCCGATGAGTTTGTATCCCATGTTCTGAGTTTTATATCTCGCAACCGAATAGGGCCACATGGTGTAGAGGTACGCCAATCTTCTCGGTTTGAGTTTGACACACTAGGCATCGTCTGCGTAATATCCCTTCTGTATTTTCCGTGTTATTATAGGAGCCCCTGTAAAACCTAATTTTTTAACTTCATGTTCCTCAGATACCTGGCCTTCTACGCCCGCGACCCCGGCCATGAAGCAATGCAAGATGATATTCCCACTGGAGTCTGGAGAACAGTTACAGCTACATCTACGTTCTACTCAATTTGTTTACAAAAGTTGCTCCATCAGTGGCCGCACATCTGCTCCGGTGAATTCCATATGAGTGCTTATGCAACAATTTCATCAATAGTTCTTTGAGGCTTTCTTAGAGACTTCTAGATACTGTGTAATTACAAGTTTTCTTGTCAAATTGATGACTACAATGTATTCTGGACGGATGGACTAGAGGATCACAATTTGCCCAGAATGGTACGTGTTTACCAGTGCACTAGCCTAGCCGGCAGAACTGAAATTTGTAGTCACATGAATCAGATTCGTTTCATCTTGTAATTCACCGAGGATTACTAACAAAATTCAACAGTGCAGCCAGAGGATTGATAAATGTACAAAGCTGAACCAGAACTGCAAAATGCTACTTTACTGCTAGCATAAGAATTGCGTATAAACATGTTTGACTCACATATCGGAAAGAATATCAACACCAACATGCAACGTATTGCAAATCTGCTGTACTCAAGGAACAGTCAAACGATCACGGCAAACCCCACGTCAAGTAAAAAATTCAGAACAAAAAAACCATAAGTTTAGGCAAAAGGTTAGCACAAAAAGAACAAAATAGTGTTTTTGAGTGTTGTAAAAATGTAATGACATTCATAGAGCACTATCTCCAACAGAAAAACAGCTCACCAGAACTCATGTGGAGGGAAAAATAGAGGGTTTTGTAGCTCAGTTGCTTTTTACATTTAAAAGCAAACAAATTTATTAGACTAACACTGCAATAGCCTCCTTGAGATTGGCGAGAAAGAAGTTGCTTAACAAATTTTACTCAGCAGTAGCCTCCTTGAGATAAGAAATGAGATCAGCACGGTCCTGTGGCTTCTTCAGTCCTGGGAAGACCATCTTGGTACCCGGGATATACTGCAAGAAAGTCATTCGGTTAAATCAAGCCACAGAAGCACCATATACGCTAGAAATGGTAAGTAAAGACATTAAACATAAGTACGTAACTATCACATGAGAGGTTCGGGAACAGTCCTAATTTTAGACAACATGACAGACTCGATTGAAAATTAGAAAAATGGCATTTCCTATAGAGAAGATTTGTGTTGCTGTAAAGTCCATCGATGTTTGCTACCTAAACTGCCACAAATTCCATAATTTATGTTTTGTACTGTTTCACTATAATTATAAGGAAGATGCTCTCCAATGATTGGAGAAAAAAAAAATTAGCATTGGACTACATACTCAAAATTCAAAAGCATGGATAAATCAGTTGAACCGGTACTCAAAGTGAAATAAAAATCTAACGGGCAGAACAATGCATTGGATTTCTAATCATAATGAAGTGCCTAATACTGATGTCTTAGGAGGCATTTTTTTTCCTAGAGGAAATATTGTACTTATATCTAAAAGGTGAAGATGTAAGAATTTTACCTTCTTAGGGTTAAGGAGGTAGTCGTACAAGGTCTTCTCTTCCCATATAACAGCCATGTTCTTGTTGGCAGAAGAATACGAGTAACCTGGGGCTGTACCAGACTGCCTTCCGAACAAGCCGTTCAAGTTTGGTCCTGCAAATATCAATCATACAAAAAAGAGAAGTTAAGGCAACCAATATTATATTATATCTTCTAAGAATGTCAAAAGGTAATGGAGTCAGAAGTTCTATAAATGCACTTCTCCCTTCTACCTCACTCCAACTTCTTTATCCTTTCTACAAAATATCAACACAAACAAGGTCGGTGGTAGTTCTCATGTCAATGTTGCCATTGACAACCGTGTTTTTTGGTCCTAGTGGCATTGCAATGTGGTGGTGAGTTTGTGACGGCAGTGGTGGTGCTGACTTAGACAAAGTTGCTTCGTGGTCAGGGTTGCAGGTGATCGATGTGACGTCGAGGGTGGTGATGACGGAACGACTATGATGTTGGGGGTATGGTGGTGAAGGATATCAGCAATGGTGATTATGGACTATGGTGGTGATGTGGTGGTAAAGATTGTGTTTTTAAATCAGTAGTGGCAAATATGGTGTAACCATGACGGTGATGTCGTAAGCTTTTTGGTGATGAAAAATTTGTTGTCCGCCAAAATATATTGTCAAGGTTGGTAAAATTAGTAGTCTTCGCCTCTTCGGTGGGTGTACGATGGTTGGTACAATGTTTGCAGCATGGTGGTGGTGGTGTGATGTTGTTAGCTTCCTAGTAATGGGTAGCATGCCAGTGATCGTGGCGGTGAGGTACAGTCTTGGTGCGGGAAAATGTTCATAAACAAAATTGTCATGGTTTGTAAGGGAAATTCAAAATGAAGAGTTAGAAGTTGGTTCTGATTATACAATGGATTTGAGGACTGCTAAATTTGTTTTGAAGGGTGTCAAACCTGTACCATCCTAGGGCTAGAACTAGGGTACATTTTGTAATTCACATGTAGCATTTTATTATTACCTACATAAATAAAAGATTAATTTGCTTGATCTTCCACTTTTATTTGGTTTCTATCATGCTTTTGAATAAAAAAAAGGTTCAGACATTTGAAAATTATGTTCCAAGTAGAAACCTAAAAATGACACTAACATCTGTTGGCTTTTTGGCTAATTTGGCGTAGTTCTATTAAAACCCTAATTAGTCTATGCACCCCCCCTAGACTATGTTTATGGGCTAGTAGATCCTACAACATCTAACATAGAAATAAAACAAAATAAACATAGGATACCAGACGTATGGCATCTTAACTCTTACGGTATTGCTTCACATATTGCAAAGACCAATTAGATATGAAATTCCTGTTATTTCCACCACATCAATACTTTTAAAAAAGAGAGTCAAACAAACAAAGCAAAACAGAACATCCTTATCTAATCTAAATTATCTAATACGAGGCGTGCAATGAAAACACAACAAACACTACCATTCTAGTGCATATTACTGGAAAATTAACAGATCTAACATATATATCGTATCACAGAATTAAATAATTAGATGCATAAAAACCTAAACATCATCAAACGACAAACAAAATCAGAAATCTCAGATCTAATGAATTCCAGATCCACGACATCTAAAAAACAACTTCCAGATCCACGCCACTCCAATCAACAACAATCGGAACAAGATAAAATCTAGAAACAGAACCACAACAAGAGATCAAAAGGCGAATCGCAAAAGGATCGGATCGGAGGAAGACCTTGCTTGTGTCCCGCCCCCTTATCGACGGTGTGGCATTGGGCGCACTTGGTCTTGAAGATCTTGGCTCCGGTGGCAGGATTCCCTGCAGGAGCCTCCTCGAACGACGCCATCGGAGCACGAAAATCTACGGCGAAATCAAAACTAGGGTTAGGGTTTGGTATGGGTCTTGTGGTTTCCACGAAAAAGGAAAAAAAAAGAGAGTTATATATGGGTGGATGTTTACCGGAGAGAGACGGAACTAAGCGTGGGGGTGTCTTGGACCGCAAGTTGCTCTCCACCGGCCCACGAGAATGACCCTTTTATAGTCGAGAGATGGCCACCGATGTTTAATGGAACTTTCCCGAGATTCTTTTTTTCTTCTAAAACCATGCTTGATTATTTATTAAATCTTAAACATGTTACTTACAAAGTTAAAAGTTGAGATTCGGTTTTTGGTCCAAACTAATTCAAGACTACGAATCTCATATGCTGAGATTCAAACCCTTCGTTTCGTAACTTTGTTAGTGGTTTTTTTTTTTTGGTTGTTTGGGGAAAGTGTAAGGGTATGCTTAGTTACTTGATCTTGTAAAATTGAATTTTGCAAAAAAAATGTTTCTTGAGACATCATCTCCTTATCGATTTTTGGTAATGGATTGAAACCATTTGTTACTGGTCTTATTCACTGAACACCCAACTGATGCTCCCCTTGTCTTTCATCTTCTCAATGGATTCTAGCAAGTTGCCTTTGGGTGTAGCTATGCAGTATTCGTATCATCAATTCTTTAGTTTGGTTCCAGTCAACTGTTTCAATGAAAATGATGTCGGTCATCTTCAATTTAGAACTCTAAATATATTTTTCCAAAATGGAGATGAAGTTAAGGTATTTTGGGAGAAAAACCTCTAATGAGTCCACCATGATGAGTTAAATTGCTATTGAAGATGACGTCGATATAAATGAAAAATGAAAATATGAAATAGCAGGACAATGTTGACAAACGAAGGACATGGTCAAGAGAGAAAAGGGATAAGGGTTTTGATACCCCAAAAGCGTTAATCAAAATTTACTCCCACACAAGTCAGCTAAAAATCATCCCAATTACTATGTAAAATGAATGGATGAGAGGAGTGGCGCAGAAAATTGTTAATTCCTCAGATCACTTCGACAAAATTCGTTTGGAAATTAATAGTTGGAAATACAATTGCGTTCAAGAGCAAACGCCTTCGATCAATCAAACCAGTATTTAGCTGGTAGGCTTAAATTCTTAGGTCAAATTTGTGAAGGTAAGAAGGAGGAGATAATCCGCAAGAAGAATCTAACTCATAAATGAACGTAAGTCTTCTATTTTCATTAATATGTGTATGGAAACATGCAACGTACTACTTATTAATCGATCAATTGCGTGCGTGTCTTGGTTTGTACTAGAAGCCACTGATCCATCTATTCAACTAATTGGCTGGGATAGAGCGATAGACTTCGTCGTGAGTGGGCTAGTGGCAGTGACAAATTAAGTTTTTCACGATTGGCAAATGAACAAGTGTTTGCCCAACGAAACAGTCCTTAATTTGGCACAAAAGATATGTCTGCTGAAGGCACGTCAGAATGACGAAATTTGAAAACTTCAATGTTTGATAGGTGATCGTATTGGCATTGGCTGTTGACGGCCGTACGTGGTTACAGTGTGAGAGATAGTCCCACGTCGGAAGAATGTAGGCTTCTCCTGGACTTATAAGTCCTTGGGTCCCTCCCCTCTTGACCAATTGGTTTTGAGGTGGATACCCGGTTCTCATATGGTATCAGAGCTTCCGCTGCGCACTCTACCCGGTTGGGACATTTTCTCCACTCGTGTACACGGATAAAAATTCTGGTACACGCGTGCGGGGGAGTGTGAGAGATAGTCCCACATCGGAAGAATGTGGGCTTCTCCTGGACTTATAAGTCCTTGGGTCCCTCCCCTCTTGACCAATTGGTTTTGAGGTGGATACCCGGTTCTCATATACTGTTGATGGCAATGTAGCCAGAGGAGTAGCTGGGTTCACTGATCGAGGCTGGCCATTCCCAATTCCCAACGAGCGAGGTCTTCCTTGCAGTCAGTCCCCGGCCGGGATCGGCAGAACAGAAGGGACTCGAATGTCCAACCACCCAATACATCAGGAACAAACACTCCGTAAGACATAATATCGACAAGCCTCGACGATCATCGCCCTTGCATACTCCTCAATGTGTCCATTGGTATACTGTTACATCCTAACCCTTGTTAATTGGGTTGATTGTGTTTTAGGTGAAGGATTAGAAGAAGTTTAGATGGATGGGAGATGAGGTGGTGGATGGTGGAGATTGAAGGAGGAGAGGTATAAAGGGTTGGTTTTCTCTCCCTTTCCCTCACTTGTCTCTCTCTCTCTCTCTCACGCGTGTCTCTCTCTTTCTCGATCCTTTCTCTTCCAGCCTTGGAGTCGTGGTGGAGTGGACGATCGATGAGCGAGGTAAAGCCCCGTTGAGTGCCGGAGTAGAGGTGATCGCGAGCGAGGAGTTCGCTGGAGGAGTTGAGGAGGTGCTCGTGGAAGCGACCTTCGTGGGTTCTTCAAAGGCTTCTTCAAGCCTTAAAGATATGCCAAGCTTTAGTTTAGTTCTCCTTTTAGCCTTTGCGAGGAGTGGAGTGGCCGATGGTAGGCCGGAAGGCTCGTCAAGAACCTTGCAGCAGCTTTTCTGCTCTACAACGGTCGACCGGTCGTAGTGTGATTCAGGCGAAAACCCTTGCACCGGTCGAACGATACTCTTCGAGTGGTCGACCGGTGGTACGTTTTTGCAAAGGAAAAGGCTCTGGGTGTTTTCGGTCGAACGTGTCCCCTTTGCCGGTCGACCGAAAGCACTGTTGTAAGTCGGTTGGGGGCGTTTACCATCTAAACGGTCGACCGCTCATTGACTTCGTCCGACCGGAACTTAAGTTAACTTATTGGTCGGTCGACCGGGGGTGTGGTTTCAGTCGACCGTGTAGTGCGGATTATTGGTGAGTTTTATTGGTGGAAATCGGTCGACCGTGATTTTTAGGTCGTTCGACCGTTGTTGCTTTTTGAGCAAAAGAGGATTTTCCCTGTTGGATTTCGGTCGAACGAGCCCCTTTGCCGTTCGACCGGCCGAACGTTATTTCGGTTTTCTGCGGAATAGTAGTGGTGTTCGGTCGACCGTTTGGGGTCTTCCGTTAGACCGTTTGGGCACAGTTTGCATATGGATGCTTGTGTCGTGTGTGGTTGGATCCGCCTCGAGGGAAACAGGTCTCTGGCCTTTTTTGGGGCGACGGTATAGACATTGCCGGCCTGTGAGGAGGATCATGGTTGTTGTGGCTCTACGGAGCAGGTGCCTTGTGTGCACGTGTGATTGTAGGGTTGGGGTGAGAGGACCCTTGAGACCCGTGACCGACGATTTTTCAGCGGTGCCTTGTGTGCACGTGTGTTGTTGTTGCCGATGTTTTCCGGCGGTGCCTTATTTGCACAGGAGATTGATATGCTTTTACTGCATTTACATTTCATGTTTCATTACGCATATTATGTTCATATTCTAGGGGTTTGGCATACGGGGTTTCCTCTCGGGAAACTCAGGCATATTCATGTTTTATGACAGGTCATAGGCAGCATTAGGAGGTGGTGACTGCGGACAGGAGCACCCAGACCATATCCTGTCTTTTGTTCTTCGAGGTGGATGGTTTTCCCTTGTACATGCGTTGTATATCTTTTGTGTTGGGTTGTAATCATCATTGACTCTTGTATTGTACAGTTTACCACCTTATATGATATATATACTCGTGGTTTGGTGACGACCCCTGTGTTGATTCTTATCTGTTTTAAAGTTTTAATTTTTCTGCTATTTCGGGGCGTTACATATACACCTAAATTAACCGAGACGATACATCATATATAATTATCAAATCATTATAATTTTCTAGGAAAAATATAAGGAATTAATAAAGACGCGATCACCTCCGTCTCTTCTTTCCATTGCATCTCAGCTCCCTCTTCCAACATAAGCCTTCCTCTACTCATGTCATGAGTCCCGATCCATCCGTGAGTCGCAATCGTAATCCCGACGTTGTCCTTCAGTTCATGTCTCAATGTCTCATAAAAGTTAATGAGCCCTGCCTTTGCAGCCTGAAATCAACAAACAATACAAGAAATCATTTCAAAAGGGGAAAATATATACATGTCCTGTGAACAGACAGTGGTTATTAGATCAACTTGAGTTTTCTTGATAAGTTACAACAAGTCACTGGAAAAAAATATATACAAACTCACCGCGTATATGCTCATTCTTGGCATAGGCAACCAATTTTCAACTGAGGCACTAACTACGATTCGTCCACGGCTTAACCTCAAGTATGGAAGTGCAGCATATGTAGGATAAACATTCCCCCAAAAATTAATGTCCTATACGATCGTATTAAATAAGTTATACATAACACATATATGTACAGATGTACTACACAAAAGAAACTAGAGACAACTATGTAACATATACAATGTATACCATCACATGAGGAAAAACAGTGGTGTCAAGTGCTTCCTCAAAGTAAAAGGTATGTCCCAAGCTCACAGTGTTCACAAGATGATCCACTGCACCATCATTTTCTCATTCAAGTCAATAAAAATTGTATTCCTAGTGAACTTACAATATTTATTAATTCAAAGACAAGAACATGAAAATGATGATTTTTATCGAAGGCAGGGAAGGAGACTTATACAACGACCAAAGTAAGTGATAGTGTAACATCCCAAAACAGCGGAAATTTAAAAATTTGTAATCAAGACAAAGGAACTCAATAATCAAAGACGGGATTGTTACTTCTCATAAAACAAATAGCGGTGCACCAAAATTACATTAGAGTTTGTCAAAATGATACATGATTACAACAAAACGACAAAAAAGATAAAACGTAATCATGTCGACCTCAGCGGTCCGAGAAGAGGATCCAACTCCAAAATGCGCGTGCCCGCCGATCACCACCCAACTGGACCTACTGCGGTCCTGAAAATATATAACAACAATGCCTGAGTTTCCAGAAGGAAACCCCGTATGCCAACTCACCTATATCCATGCATTACGCAAATGAATCTATCATTCTAGTAGCATGTCATGACATCAACAGAAAGGAAAACAGTTTCCCCGAAGAGTAAAACGGGACATCAGTCCGACAGTCAACATCGGGTCTCCCGAGGAGACCTACTGCAGGCACATGCAGTCTTACAGCACGCGACATCGCACCCCCCACACGCGGCTACACTACTCCAGGGTTCGGCAGGGAACCTCTGTCACGCCTGCGGGCCGATAGAATACAGATCTGCAAATCTCTGTGGTCGGAGCCACGGGGACCAACGGGGCCGTCACTCGAAAGGTATAACAACAACATCTCGATAGGTGCCCAGTCGAGGAATCAACATAGTCGGAACAGCCTCGGCCAACAATCATCATAGCCGGTACAACCTCGGCGGCATCACCGGTACAACATCGGTGGTCCATCACAAACGTCCAGCACAACATCGGACGGTCCAGACCGAAGTCTGCCAGGTCATCAGATTCCACGAGCCGCAGACACCAACCGCGCCGCTATAAAAGCAGGGCAGCGACCTCCGTAGCCCGAAGGCCGGTAGTCACCTCACCCAACGCCAGTTGCGTGCCCGCACAAACATCAAACATTGAGATCCGCGATCCCTCAGGCCTGCTATACTACAATGAGTCCAATCAATCCATCAACTTAGTCACGATCCATACATGCAGGTGACGCGTCCCGAACACCCACACTTTTTCACACGGCGGTCCCTGGGCAGGCACGCAACACGTGCCCACCGTCACCTCCCGGCTCACGCACAAGGCGAGGACACGGGTTTCCGTGGACAAAGTTGGCATTCAAAAAGGGAGCCAGGAATTCTGTCCTGGGCCCAAACGGTCGACCGGAAGAGGTGATTCGGTCGACCGGTTCCAGTAAGGAATCAGTCAACCGTACGCCTAACACGGTCTACCGCTGCGCTCAAAACACAATCCCCCAACGGTCGAACAAAGGTCTAAAACCGGTCGACCGAACGAGGTCAAAATCCGGAGTCTGGTCAACATCAAAATCAACACGATCGGTCGATCGACTCAGGGGTCTCGGTCGACCGAAACAGACAGGGTCAACCTAGTATTCTACGTCATAAAACGGTCGAACTAAAACATACAACGGTCGAACAAGCATACATAATAAATCAGTACACTTAAGTTCCTGTCGAACGTCCCAAGGACTCGGTCGACCGAAAACAGACAGAGAGTCCCAACTCACCAGCAATATGCACTACCGGTCGACCGCCACAAGACATCGTTCGACCGGTGAAGGTTAAAGTCGGGTAAAAACACTACATTCGGTCGACCGCCCGAAGGGACCGGTCGACCGTTGGTCGTCTTCCACCTCGCGCCAGCCGAGGTTTCTCACGGAAACAACGCCGAAGAGGTCTCCGACCTCCCCGTCCGACCAACACAACCCTCCCACGAGGGTTAGAAACCACAAAACCACACTAATGAGTCGACATACCTCAAGTAAGGACGACGAACCGTCGGAGCTCGCTCACGCACGTCGCCTCCGGTAGACCTCGAGCACGCGTCGCGCCTCCTCTGGACGAGCACCTTCCTCCCGCGCGACGTCCTCGCCTCCTCCGATCGTCGCCTCAGCTGGATGAAGGAGAAGAAGAAGAAAATGGAGAGAATGAGAGAAAGAGGGAGAGAGAAACGGGTTGCTCTATTTAAACCAAACAAAACGCGTCAACAGTGCCCTACACACTCAACCATCATCCTCCCCTCACATCAACAGTGCACGCCTCTCTTCCCTTCCCCATGCACACCACACTTCCCCATGCTAACACCCTCTCAAATCCAAGATTAACCCTAAACCGGGTTAGGATTCTAACAGATAGTATCTCCGATAAATCTTTTGCAATCATCTTCTTTGACGACATCAGCTGCCATGATCAGGACTTGTCGATCACCAAGAAGCAAAGAATTCTCTCTTATACTTCGAAGCGATCGGCTTTCTCTCCTGGCCACTAATACAAGATTTGCTCCCATCGTTGCATATTCATATGCTACTTTCTGCATATGCTTGTAGATTAGAAGAAACGAAAGATATAAACTTGTTTATCCAAGCATGATTAGAACTATTGTTTGTATCTTGTACGAATAAGTTGTATATCTTGTTTATCTTGATTTGAGTAAAAATCAAGTTCTAATTGATACAATATATATTCGCAAGTTTTTTTAGAAATCGAGTCACAAAATTTTAAAAAAATGATTTCCTTTTTTGATGTATTATAGTCTTTTGATGTATTATAGTCATCTGCTATCCCTCAGGCCATCACAACACATTAGTCACGCTCCATACATGGAGGTGACGCGTCCCGAACACCCACACTCTTTCCAACGACGATCCCTGGGCAGGCACGCGGAACGCGCCTACCGTCACCTCCCGACTCATGCACAAGGCGATGACACAAGTTTCCGTGGACAAAGTTGGCATTCAAAAAGGCAACCAGGAATTCTGTCCTGGGCCCAAACGGTCGACCGAAAGAGGTGATTCGGTCGACCGGTTCCAGAAAGGAATCGGTCGACCGTACGCCTAACACGGTCTACCGCTGCGCTCAAAACACAATCCCCAACGGTCTACCGAAAGTCTAAAACCGGTCGACCGAACGAGTCCCAGTCCCAGTCCCCGGCTGGGGTCGGCAGAACAGAAGGGACTCGAAATGTCCAACCACCCAATACATCCGGGAACAACACACTCCGTAAGACATAATATCGACAAGCCCCGCTGATCATCGCCCTTGCATACTCCTCAATGTGTCCATTAATTGGTATACACCTAAATTAACCGAGACCATACATCATATATAATTATCAATTTCTTATAATTTTCTAGCTGCCATTATCAGGACTTGTCGATCACCAAGAAGCATAAAATTCTCTCTTATACTTCGAAGCGATCGGCTTTCTCTCCTGGCCACTAATACAAGATTTGCTCCCATCGTTGCATATTCATATGCTACTTGCTGCATATATATGCTTGTAGATTAGAAGAAACGAAAGATATAAACTTGTTTATCCAAGCATGATTAGAACTATTGTTTGTATCTTGTACGAATAAGTTGTATATCTTGTTTATCTTGATTTGAGTAAAAATCAAGTTCTAATTGATACAATATATATTCGCAAGTTTTTTTGGAAATTGAGTCACAAAATTTTAAAAAATGATTTCCTTTTTCTTTAAAATAATGTTTCCAATTTTAAGTGTGCTTGTAAGACGTACGAGTAAAGAAATGAAGCTCTTTGTCCATGTATAAATAGATTTGCAAAAACTGTAGGATCGATCCAAGTCATAATATTTAGTTAGTTACAGAAAATGGATTTAAATTCTTCGCACTAATGTTTCCGAATTACTTCTTCCGAAACCAATAACCCTCTTATAATATCATTATAATCAAATTCAATCTAACAACATAAAAAGAGCTAATTCAATTTGAAAAGCTCAGAGATCGGATTAAGAGATACCACAAGTGTCAAATTGAAATCCCAAGTGAGAATTAAGTGCGAACGTACCTCTCCGATCCCCGACGAAGCACCAGTGATTAGAAAAACCTTGTCTTCCATGTAGACAGTGCGGTAGAGCCACCCACATGCCCGGAGTAAGGCCAAAGTTGGCCATGCAAAGGCCAACGTCACCAATATGCCTGCTGGTGGCACCACCAAATTCAACACCAACTTCATCAGATCCATCTATTTTACTCTCTAGCTCTGTTTGAAACACAACTTAGGCTAGCTTGTTCGTTGATTATCTTATAGGAACTGGATATATGAATACGAATATGAATTTGTGTTTTTGTTTGGTTTTGTTTTGTTTTGCCGGTGATGGGCATCGATCGGTTTGGTGTTGCATGGCGGCCACGAATAGGGCAGTGCAAAACCCGGTTCGGACCGGGTGATCGGACCGGACCGGACCGATCGGTCCGGGAAATCCTGATTTCATCCGGTCCGGTCCGGATTTCTGTCCGCCAAATTTTTAAATTTCGATCCGGACCGGTCTTTTTTTGTTTTTTTTATTTTAAAAAAATCATGTTTTAACAGGATCAGACCAGACCGATTCGGTCCGGTCCGGTTTTCGGTCCGGATCCCGGACAAAAATTCGGTCCGTTCCGATCCGGTCCGGACTGAATGCTCAGCCCTAGCCACAAACACTGGTGTTGGAAGAGTCCCACGTGTCGTCTCATTGATGGTTATTCCGCCATCATTTTTTGTTTTTGCTGAAGTTAATTGTTAGAACATCCGGAAACTATAAATGATCCTACTTTGGGGTCATTTAAACCAGTATGCGCTAGCGTATGGAATTATATTTTGGGAAATGAGAAAAATTGAGTTTTCTTTGATTGATTTTAACTAGAAAAAGTGATTAATTAATTTTATGACTAAACCACCACTACCAGAAACATTAGTTGGCCAGTTCTCTATGATTTTAGTGTTTTCTCCTGTGCCTGTTCAAGCAGATGCAACGATAGATTATAAGTAACAAATAATATTATATTACATAAAAAAACGAAAAAAACACTAATTTCTGCAACAAAAAAATCTGGTTCATCATCAAAATAACTACATTGCACACCCACCACCACTTCAGGCCGACCGATATAAAAAAATACACAATCATTGATCAATTTGAAGGGAAAAAAAGAATTCTAAAGAAAATAGCCAAAAATCATTTTTTATATAATGTAAAAAAGGTTTTTTATATTAAAAATATAATTAACATAATGTATTGTATTTCGAGTATAACTAGTCTAAGTATAATTCAAAATCGTAACAAATAGACGAGAAGGGAAATCCACACAAAAATCGATAGTAAAAAGTAGTTTTTTAAAAAAATAAAAAATGAGTACAATTAACATAAAGTATTGTAGTTTACATTCAAATTCAAATATAATTCGAAAGCATAACAAATCACATGAAATTCAACCGTTAAAAGCGTGCGGGTCTGTTTCTGTCTCTTGCCTCCCACCAATAATTAAGGGAACTACTAAACGTCGCCCCAAAACTACTTAAATCGCCCCTTGAAATTACCAAATTACCCTTAACAATATATTTAATACCCATATCGTCCCGTGTCTTTAAACAAGGTTTTTGACTCAGTTTTACTAACATTCCTAGTACCAACACCACGAAAATATCTGACGAACCACCTAGATTAGGCGAAATAACGGAGGCGGATTTTTTTTTCCGACTCGGGCGTCTGGCTAAGACGCCTGTACCATGGTGGAGGCGTCTGGCTAAGACGCCTCCACCATGGTACAGGCGTCTTAGCCAGACGCCTCCACCATGGTACAGGCGTCTTAGCCAGACGTCCCGACCATGGTGCAGGCGTCTGGCTAAGACGCCTCCACCATGGTACAGGCGTCTTAGCCAGACGCCTCAACCATGGTGGAGGCGTCTTAGCCAGACGTCCCGTTTTTTTTTAATTTTTTTGTTAAATTAAAATTATACGGTGTGTTATCTCAAATTATTTGACGTTTCTTTGCAAGTTTTTGGTGGTAACCGGTCGGATTACAATGAGTTTTTTGCAAGTGATGAAGATTCAAATAATTTTCAGATTCAACATTTTTTAAGATCCAAAATCCCCTGGCGGTAAAACATCCTTACTTACAAATACCACCTCGACAGGTCGGTCGGGGGTCTCGCTCCCCGGTGAGCGAGCGGCATTCCACCTCGCCGGTGAGGTGGCGGGGGTGGCAAGGGGGCAGCGCCCCCTGGAAATTTTTTGGATTTTGAAATTGTTGGTTCTGGAAATTTTTGAATTTTCGGTGTACCGAAGGGGTATCAGTCACCCGAATATAGTAATTATTAACTTATTAATTAATTAATTTAACAATTATCTAAAATTATAATCAATTATCTTAATAATAATAAAAAAAAAATTTACGGGCGTCCGACGGAGCCGCCCCCACGTAGGAGGGGGCGTCTGGGTAAGACGCCTCCCCCATGGGGGAGGCGTTTTACCCAGACGCCTCCCCCTTGGGCGGGGCGTCTGGGTAACACGCCTCCCTTATGGGGGAGGCGTCTGGGTAAAACGCCTCCCCCATGGGGGAGGCGTCTTACCCAGACGCCCCCTCCTACGTGGGGGCGGCTCCGTCGGACGCCCGTAATTTTTTATTATTTTTTATTATTTTTTTATTAAAAAGATGTTAGATATTTTACCAGATTCGAGTACACTGGGGCGTCTGTTGGCTCATTACTGACCTTCAAAACATTATTTTTTATGATTATAAGAGGAAGATGAAGAGAAATGTGTGATAGGAGGGTAAAATGTCGCGTTATAGCAGTAGAAATGAGAGAAGGGCAATTTGGTAATTTCAAGGGGCGATTTAAGTAATTTTGGGACGATGTTTAGCAATTCAGATAATTAACTAACAAAATCCATCGTTCGGTTCCCCCGCGTTCTAATTCCCGCAAAACCCTCCCTCTCTCCACCCATTTCTCTCCTCCAATTATTCCGGATTAATTCCACAAACCCATCCCTCTTCCCTTCCCTTCCCTTCACGCCCCCAACGTTGGTTCCAAAAAAATAAATAAAAGATTTGGTTTGATTTGTCCCGAATGAGATGGGCTGCATCTGCTCCAAGGGGGCCCACCCCGAGGAGGAGCCGCAACCCGGCGAAACGGTCCAGCGAGAGAAGGCGTCCTCCCGGAGGGGTGACGTCATCGTCGTCGTTGCGACCGACACGGACGACGGAGGTACCGTCAGACTGCTGCCGAAGTCGCAGGAGAATTCCGTCAGTACTCCTCCGGCGGTGGTCGTGTTGGAGGGGAAGAACATGGTGCCTGTGCATGTTGTCATAGATGCTCCCGGGCCACGTAAGCAGACGGCGCATCGGAGAAGGGCGACGGTGGATGGGAGGAATGGGGAGGTTGAGATGGTTTTGAGGTTCCCTAACGTGGCCGAGGCTGAGCATGTGGCTGCCGGATGGCCTTCTTGGCTTGTTTCTGTGGCTGGGGAAGCAATCAAAGGGTGGGTCCCGAGGAGGCCCGATGCGTTTGAGAAGTTGGATAAGGTTGGTTCTTAATTAATGTTACATGCATGTTTTTAATGTGAAAGTTCCCAAACTAACCATATGACTAGCACAATGTGTATGGAAAAGATGGTTTTTGACAAATTATGTCAAACTATGGGAATTTTGTGTTTGTGTCGTTGCATGACATTGTGTGATCGCTGATCGCGTATGTTGAATACACCGTTGTTGTTGTTGTATGCGACGGTCTTAAATGCCATTTTCGTCAAGTGTGTCAGTTGTGTGAAAACATTGCTTCGTTTTGCTTCTAGTTCCACTTAACTTGATGTGAACTTTGAAGTACAAGTGTTTGATGAAATGTCACCATCTTTGGCTGTAAATTCAAAAATATGATGTTTGTAGCATGCCTAAATGAACTTCACGATTAGGATCAGAGCCCATTTTGTGTGATATTTAATCATCACGTTTCAACTCCTTTCACTTGTGCAAATTACGAGAGCATGAAACCATAATCAAGTAATTTAAATATTTTTATCATTCCTTGTACAATTTCAGATCGGGCAAGGAACTTACAGTAGCGTGTACAAAGCGCGTGATCTTGAAACGGGAAAGATTGTGGCGTTGAAGAAGGTGCGGTTTGTTAATATGGACCCAGAAAGTGTTCGGTTTATGGCAAGAGAGATACATGTTCTTCGCAGATTTGATCATCCAAATATCGTGAAGCTCGAAGGTTTGATCACATCAAGAGCTTCAAGCAGTCTCTATCTTGTGTTTGAATACATGGAACATGATCTTGCTGGACTTGCTGCAACTCCTGGTATCAAGTTTACTGAGCCACAGGTCTTTACTCATATAGATAAACACAATTTCACACTTGTCACACTTATCATCGTTCTCAGCTATCTATATTTTTGTTTCCTTTTCAGGTCAAATGTTACATGCAGCAGCTGTTAAATGGACTTCATCACTGTCATAGTCGAGGAATTCTCCACCGCGATATCAAGGGTTCAAATCTTCTGATAGATGACAATGGAATACTAAAAATAGCTGATTTTGGCTTGGCAACACTCTTTGATCCTGATAATAAACAACCATTAACTAGCAGGGTTGTTACATTATGGTACCGTCCACCTGAGCTTCTACTAGGTGCTACAGATTATGGTATTGCGGTAGATCTGTGGAGTACTGGCTGCATCTTAGCAGAATTGCTTGCCGGAAAGCCTATCATGCCAGGAAGAACAGAGGTAATAGCCTAACCAATCCATCTGCTTAGGGTTTTGTTGATCATGAAAGTGTAATACAAATGTACTAGAATTTATAGGTTGGTAAAGATTCCACAGGTTCAAATAATTTTGTTTTCTAAGTGAAACGTGATTTATCAAACTTTTGTGCTTCTCATGTGTGGTCCAATTTCTTGCTACTGAATTCGTTTGAGTCATCTGGCATCGGGACATAACATATATAAATCACCCTTAGAATCCCATGGTATCGTGATTTCTGTGTTTCTTTTTGGCTAGAAAGTGAGGGGCCGTCTTGAAATCGTCATCTGGAAAATGAATTTGATCCAACTATTCTCTATAACACTCGTTCCAGGGTACGAGAGTAGGCTAGGCACATTATAAAGACCATAGTTGAAATCTTCGGGTACTTAATGATGCCATGAAAATATACCATCTTCATTATTCATTTTTTTCGTTTTTCCCTAATTTTTATCTGTATTGCTTTAGAAGAAATGCTTTTGGTTTTGATTTTAAAAAATTGGAAAATGAAGATGGATGCATTTACTGTGCCTTCACAGTCAGTCTTAACAACATCAGGAGTTAGTACATATGGAAATCTTTCGAAAGAAAGTGAACAGCACAGCAACAGAACTTGTTAAGAGACCACCGCACTTGCAAAACAATTTTCATTTGATGTATTATAGTCTTTTGATATCCTCATACTTCTGAAAGAAGTTTGTGATGCTGTTTATTTTACAGACTTTATGATGTTTAGCAGCCTTCTTTGATCCAGTCTTATTTAGAACGTCTAAAGGAGTTTCCAATTTTTTCACAACTAGTAATTGGATACCTATAGGTGGAGCAAATGCATAAAATCTTTAAGCTCTGTGGATCACCATCAGAGGAATACTGGACACGGTCAAAATTGCCACATGCGACCATCTTCAAACCTCAACATCCTTACCGTCGTTGTGTACATGAGACATTCAAAGACTTCCCTCCCTCAGCTCTTGCCCTACTTGATACTCTTCTTGCAATAAGGCCAGAAGAGAGAGGAACCACAGCTTCTGCCCTCAGCAGTGATGTAAGTACCTAGTTGGATGGTGAATTATGTTTGGTGTTCAAACTTACCATGTCGTTGGTGTAAAACTTGTTCTGTGCATATTCTGTCTGGCCAAGTTGCTCTATTGGTTTTATTTCACCATTTGGTTTAGCAAAAACCCTGTAAGAAGGGATTACCAAAATATTTTGCTAGTGCAGAAGTCACCAATTAGCTAAAAGTATTGAAGTGACACACATCATCTAAAGAGAACTATACATCAAATTGGTGCATCCAAGCTGTTGCTCTATGTGCTATCATTTCATGGTCATGTTTTCTATATGTTTATCATGTCAAGCATGAAACTTCCATAAATTTCGTTGATGCTTCTAGAGGCCACACAGTTCGTGGCACGCTGGTATTATTTGAATCATATGAGAACAATTTGGTGAATAATTTTTATATCCGTGTACAGTTTTTTACAACAGGACCTTATGCCTGTGATCCTTCAAATTTGCCAAAGTATCCACCAAGCAAAGAGTTTGATGCTAAACTTCGTGAAGAAGCTATGAGGTAATATTTTGGTGCTCAAGTGCGAGTGAAACAAAATCAATGTGAAGACTTATTCAATATCTTCCTCTTTGATAACAAACCCAACTTCACTTAAGTTATTTTTGACAATTAGGCAACGAATGGAAGCAAATCCAGCGAATGGAGCACAAATTGCAAGAGATACGTCCAAAAGAGTCACAGATACCACTACATCGGGGATGCCATTACAGGTAAAAGTTAATACCTGTTCTGTCTACTTGTTTGGCAGTATAATATGCTGAAACAAACATAGCCCTGATTTCATTTGATCACTTTTGCACTCGTATGGGAGCTTGCATGTTCACTATAAATGGTTAAATTCTTATCAGTAAGTTACATATTTTAGTTAATTTCTGAAGCTTGAAGTTTTAGTAAATCTCTCAGCTTAAGAAAGAACCTTCTTGTGGCCCTTCCTTTGTGAATTACAAAGAACATCATCACATTTCTTCTTAAACAGTTCAATCTGATGCATTTTCTGGATATTTGTAGGTAGCCTCTTCCAATTATTGTTCAAGTTTTTGTTGTCCAAATATAATCTACTCGTCTTTGCACGACACAACAATTTTCAACCACTGAATTCATTAACCTTTTTAGTCTTTGAACTATGCTTGTGATTTAATCATGGTTCTGCATTTTAAAACATTTTGTTTGTTATCTCAATGAACTGTACAGAGAACCCAGACACGTCAAATTTCCAGAAGAGACCGATCTGATTTGCTACTAGAAAATGGTGGGCGTGCTAGTGGAACTGCACGCAATGTTATCTCTCACTCAGGTCCATTGGTCCATCCTGTTGCATTTGGACATTCGATGTCAAAGAAGGTGACGGAGCATGAAAACCGTGCTGTTGTTCCAGTAAGCGGGTTAAATGCCCAAGAACTGAAAACACAGAAATCATATATGCCTCAGGGCAGAGGTGGAGATCTGTCTATACTTCCAGGTTTAGCAACTGCAAGAGAAACTGCTAAGTCAGAGAATCACAAAGAAAAGGGCAAACACACAAACTGGCCAGAGAACCGTCTCGACGTTGTTGAAGCATCAGATATGCAGGAGTGGAGACGTCATGTAGATCTTGATGCCCCTTCTTGTTCTTCATCTAATAAGAAGGATGAAGCTAACATGGTATGTGCAGTTACTTCTTTCATCAATTATCTTTATCTTCTGTAAAAGTTTAGCATGCTATGTATAAGATAATAATAATAAGAGCTCTGAAAGTAATATTTGCTAGAATACAAAGTGATAAGCTCCGAGCCTTGGTTCCATTTAAAAAATTCCTACAAGTTATAAAAGTAGTTGTTTCTTGTTGAGTTTGAATTCAAATGTTTAAATGTGATATTTTCAGGGTTATGGGACCAGGAAGAACAGAATACACTACTCAGGGCCACTAATGCCTCCGGGAGGAAACCTTGAGGAGATGCTAAAGGAACACGAAAGGCAAATTCAACAGGCGGTACGCAAAGCACGTCTAGACAAAGCAAAGACAAATAAAAACTACACTGACCACAGACCAATCTGATCCCTCCACGGCCAACGTGGTTGCTTAAAAATGAGATTCTTCCATACGATACACCGGCACAAGTCATTTACGAAATCAAAGAATTCGCAAACAGAAGGTAATTGATCTCCCGCGCTTACATTGATTCCATGTTTAAGGAGACACCCACCATAGGGTGAGTGGATTTACTATGTGGCTTCGTCATCTGATTTGAAGAATGAAAGTTCAAATTCTGCGAATTCGGGGGGATTGAATTCTACGGAAAAGAAATAATTCATCTGTGGAGAGCTTTTTTTAATATTCTTTTGGTGTATATTCTGGGAGGGGAAAACTGTTTGTAGCAGTTTTGGAGTTGTGGTTGGATGATTTGCATCTGCAGTCATATGAGTTCAAGCTAATCTATCTAATTCGCTGAATTCGTCTACATAGACGTGATGCCTTTTGTTGCGACCTTTTCTAGTTCATAACGGCGCGTAATCTTGCTTGGGTGAAGCGCATATTACAGTAAAGGATACACAGGTTCAATTTTATTTTTGTTGTCTTTTACATAATGTTTATATACGTGATATATATATTAGATATTAAAGATGCTCAGTTATTTAGTAAAGCAACTTCAAATCACATTATTGGTCGTGCACTTGTCAAGTGAGTTGAATCTGTTCGGATTGGGCACCACTCGCCAGGTTAAACGCTAAAACGGATACTGGTTGATATTAGAGACCTGTGGCTAGGATGCCCTGCTCATAAATTAGTTCACAGGAGCTGGTTCTTTTTGGAGTTAATTGTTCCTTAATCACGAAGTAATAATAATAATTTTAAATAATTCTACGTGATGAACAGACAATGCTATCGGATGCAAACCAAAATTTAAATCGATCCGAGTCACAAATCAAAACTATTTGGTTTAATTTCATCCTTTTACTATCGAAATTAGTTTGGTATTGATATCACACCTTAAAATCGAACTCGAACTCAGCCAGTTCACAATATGAATACAGATTAACATAACAGGAAATACAGTTGTCCCGACTCCCAATGTAAGCAGCCCAGTTCAAGACATTTTTCAGACCTAAATGGTAATCAAATAATTCTCTCTTGACCTAAATGGTAAGCGACGCATTAATAGAAGGAAAATTTTTCAAAATAATTTTTTTTTTAAAAAAAATTACCAAAATAAACCTCCACTAAAAGTAATTTCCAAACTAGACCCGCTGCCACCACGTGGTGACACGTGGCGGCGGCGGGTTTTGTTTTTTTTGTGCATAGAGAACTCGGCATCACCAGTGCCGAGTTCATCTTTTGAGAACTCGGCACTGGCGATGCCGAGTTCAACTGGTATAACTCGGTATGGGTGATGCCGAGTTCAACTTTGGTAGAACTCGGCATGGATGATGCCGAGTTCAACTTTGGTATAACTCGGGATGGGTGATGCCGAGTTCTACTTGGTTTTTTATTGGCCAACACTTGCGACATTTTTTCTTCGGTGATTGGCTCTAATAGAACTCGGCACTTAGAGTGCCGAGTTCTATTTAAGAAACTTCTCCTGGCGATCAGATCGTGTATGAGATTGATTGCCAGGAGAACAGTTACTTAAATAGAACTCGGCATTCTAAGTGTCGAGTTCTAAAGGAAGAACTTCACGTTGCTAACGTCGAGTACGCCGATTTCACCTGAGAAAAAGTGAGTTTGCAAATTTGCGTCCTAAAAAATACATTACATTCATTCGTCTTACAATTAATCAACTCTTAAAAAGGATTTAAGTCTTCGTACATTCATTCAAGTCATAACAAAATACATTACAAGTCTTACAATTAATCAACTCTTACATTCATTCGTCTCACATACAAAATATTTTGCTATATAGGTTCTTTACATCGCTTTCGGTTATGCCCTATATCGCCGCATCTCCCACACCTTACCTTTCTTCCAGAGTGTTCGTCCATCTCGTTTCGGATTCGCGTTGATTTAGGCCGACCGGGAGGTCTTTTGGTTTGGGGAGGCTTCATTGTGATGATGCCTCGATCTGGCCAGTGCCCCACATCAGGAATTGGGACAAATATCGGTTTGTACGCCTCCCTGTACATTTGAACCTCATAATACGGGGATACCAGATGTGAAGTGTTGACATTTGCATGTCTGCCACTGCAAACTGCTAGTACATGTGAACATGGGACGTGCATTGCAATTATGTATCCACAAGTGCAAGTAATAACTCCTTCAAATTTGACGAGGTATTTTTTGTGGTCATTGGCTTCAACCTGATACATCAGCTGGTGGTACCGAGTTACTGTATGTGTTCTGGCCAGATTACTGTTTGTCATCACCACGGTGTGGACTGTCGGTGCATATGTTTCATTCCACGACTCGGCGACGTCCCTTCTTTTAACAAAGAATTTGTTCAAGCGGAGAAAGGTCATCAAAATCATGGTTGTAATTGGCATACCGCGTGCCCCTCGTAAGACATTGTTGAAGCTTTCTGACATGTTTGTTGTCATACATCCGAAACGCCGACCCCCGTCGTGACAACAAGTCCATCTTTCCAAATGACCTTGATGTTGAATCCACTCATATATTGGTTTATGTTCCTCTGCAATAGCCTTCATTAACTCTTCAAATTTCATAAATGAATGAGTTTTACCCGCTTCGTAAAACTTGATTTGTCCCAATCTTTCCTTACAATTTCGATGTTTAGCAAGATTTGCTTTCATGTGTCGAAGACAGAATCGATGTACATAGCCCTCCGAAGGTGGAAATGCGGCTCGCACACAAGCATTTATTCCCGAAAATCTGTCGGTGATAATACACAAATCGGGTCGCCTTGTACCTCTACTTGCCAGCAAATGAAGGAACCACGTCCACGACTCTGTATTCTCGCTCTCTACAACAGCAAATGCCAAAGGAAAAATTCCGTTGTTTGCATCCGTGCCCACAGCAATTAGCAATAAACCTCTATATTTGCTATAGAGGTGCGTTCCATCCACACTGACAACGGGTCTACAATAATGAAACCCACTAATTGAAGGCCCGAACGCCCAAAACACACACTTAAACATCTCCTCGTCTGAATTTACCTGGACAGACTCTATTTCGACAACAGATCCTTCATTGTTCTGACAGAGAACCAGTGCCGAGTTCTTTTTGAATCACATCAGTAAAAATTGTCAAGTGTGGCCAATAAAAAACAAAGTTTAACTCGACATCACCAGTGCCGAGTTCTCAAAAGATGAACTCGGCACTGATGATGCCGAGTTCTCTATGCACAAAAAAACAAAATCCGCCACCGCCACGTGTCACCACGTGGTGGCAGCGGGTCTAGTTTGGAAATTACTTTTAGTGGAGGTTTATTTTGGTATTTTTTTTAAAAAAAATTTATTTTGAAAAATTTTCCTTAATAGAAGGCTAAAAATCGTTCTTTATAACAAACTACGTTACAATTACAAAACCATCAGATGGTCTTATTCATATACTTACCAGTACAAACACATACAGGTTATGCACCAAAACATGTTCTCATCAACTTATTTCCAATATTACAACATTATCCTTTTACACTATCACGCTCAATTTTTGAGATTTATTGTTTATGCATGTGTAGATTATGTGTATAGATCTAAGCATATATGTATTATCTAAGGTTCACTGGTTTTGGCATCAGAAGAAACAGCCAATTGAGTGCAACCTCCCAAGATGCAAACCTCCCCAGCCCTGCAATTGTTGAAGCACCAGCCGCAGTGGAGGGGATTCACGTTCAAATCCATGCAAACACCATTGCAACACCCCCACATCAGGGCGCATTGAAGACTACAAGCCCCACAATTGTTCTCATCTGCACGGAAAAGTTAAAAAACATTTTGATTTGGACAAAATAAAAAGAAAAATCGACATGAAAATTTGAATCTTCTAATTAGGATAAATGTGAGTTCTATGTTAACATCATTCTAAATGGAATGCCACGGTTGAAATGGCTAAGAGATAATGGACAAGGAGGCGGATTAGGCTTCTTATCGAGGAAAGCAGACCCATCGACTAAGTATCTTATTTAGAAAGGAAAAAGGCTGACCATCTTAAAACGATCGGATAATTCCAGTGTCGGACCTGAGAAATATTGTATAAATAGAACCTGATGATGTTTCTCTTTGTAGACTGCAATTCTCACCGAAACAGAATAGGATTGACCAATCAAGTCACAATCCCAGTGAACCAAAATTGACGTTAGGAAATCAAACTGCTTGAAACAAAAATTCACAAGTTTGCAGAAGAATAACCTCACAGGGTATATGGCATGCCACAAGCAACATCTTCCCTTGTTTCTAGCTAGCACAGAGATTCTGATAATTGCATGCTAGAATTAAGAACATCTCGTCTGCTGCCAATAAATTTATTGTGAAATGAACAAAATTCATCATGCTTGATTGCTTGTCTTATTGATTCAAAGAAGCCAAGATAATGGTGAGTATTATGTCTGCAAAAAAGAATTGACACATAGGCTTCAGTTCACCTGAAAAAACACTTAAACACGAAGACAGGGCAAAAGAACAGTAATATGTAGGAGGCATCAGGGCGAGTGATCATTTACATCTCCAATAAAGTTTGTGCCAACATCTCATGGACATTTAAGAGATGATTAATGTATGCTTTTGTATGATTTTGACATGTGTAACAGCGACAGTTCTTGATGATTGGTGAAGTATCTTTCCTGCGAAGTAAGAGGAATTGTGTTAGTAATGGTATGCTAATACTGAACATTTCAATTTTTGCAAGTGAAGGCATGCTAGAGTTTGTGGTTCAGTTGATCATTTTGTGAGCTAAGTTTTTTGTCCCATGGATCCAAAAGCTACCCCAAGAAAATTTACATACAAAATACAGCTATAAAGTTCACACTCGATCCAAAGATTTGCAGATTAGCCTATTATTTATAGTTTAGTGAGACCTCTTTTTTATTACAATTCTATCTAGGTCATGAGATATCCAAGTTCAACTCAGTAATAGCTTTGTTACAGTTAGTTGTCACAATATTATCTACTAAATTGGTTATCATGCTATACTAAACCTTGAATACATCTTAACAGTTGTCAGTCTTAGATCTTAGATGCATATCGGAGAATTCATGGATTCTTATGACTTCAAACTTTCAAGAATTTGATATCATAAAAAAAGAACTACGAGGAATACTCGAGTACTAGAATACTACAAAAATGTGTTTAAGAGTGGAATCTAGAAACCTGTAAATGGTAGCTCGTAGATTGATCTTCGTCCCATCACAGCCTATATCAGAAAACTGGGAATCAGCTATGCCTTTTTCAGCCTCACTGAAAGGGAATACTAGAGCAAATCCTCCAGTAGTTAGATGGTAAATGTACCTGCAAAGAAGAAGAAGAAAGGTTTAGCGAATAGAAGGAGAATCTAATGAAAAAAATTGCTCGGTTGACTTTGGCTTCTTACGTGGAGTCAAATAGATCAATCCCTGCAGCAACGCCTTCCAATATCTCCTCTGGAGGAAAAGTAAATTGGAAAGTGCTTTTTTCAAATCAATATAACCAGAATATAATATGTAAGGGTTACCAGTGTAAGACATCAAAGTAAAGCATGTCAGTCCAGAATACGAAAATAAATTCTCACTTCTATCAAATAAAACTGTTTCCACAGGCACCAAGAAGGGAATCACATTTCTTTCTATAATTATCTTTAACGGTCTAGTCCAAACATCACATCAAAATTTTTCCACAGAAATTCAGAACCACCCACTTTTTTATTCTTTTCATACCAATAAAGTTCCTCTGAGTTTCTTTCACTTAAATGTGACCTTATGCAGAGAGTCCTAATTTCTTTTCTCTGTTAACCCTTAAAGCTACAAAACATCCTAAAGCAAACAACAGTGACAATTTCTATAACTTGCAGAAGAGGGGAAAAGTTCAAGAAAAAGTTTTTAAAAAATCCAGAACTTCTAACCGACCACGGACCCCCCAAAACATAAAGTATTTCAAAGTTATAAATTATAAGAATAACATTTTCAGTATCCAAACAGTTATTGCAGGAATTGCTTGGAAGTCCAAGACCAGATATTTGTCGCAACTTTTGCTCGGGCAAGTTCTCCTGGGAGCAAAAGGAAAGCTAATACCGAGTACAAAACAAGAACAGGCATCTGCTTGATTTGAAACAGAAGAAAAAACAAGGGATTTTGCTAACAGGAAATAGAAGAAAAAGGTATCACAGAAACCTAGCCAGAACTCTTATCCATGGTTCTATTATTACATACTTGAGACTTGAGAAAGAGAATATGCAACAAATAGCTCATACATGCTGACGAAGTACTAGTGTGTTTTGCATATAAAACCTCTCTCATAGGTAGTGGTGGTGGTGTAGAAAAAATACAATATCAACTCCTCTAAAATTTATTACCGCAGCCACCTAGGCCACTTCCCAATATTATCTTCAAGACCTCAACTCCAAATCTTAATCATCCTTTGGGATTTCAACAAAGCCAAGTTCCTAAATAACCAAACATTTCGCAGTCATTCCAAGCAATTTTTTACAGGCGTTTCAAGCGAGTCTGAATGTCTGATAAAAAGTAAATTTGCATAGGCTTTAGTCTCAGGCATCATATCATCTATAAATTCCGGTATTCACGATTATTCCCAAACAATACCTTGCAGAATGGCAAGCAAAAATTATGTGCCCTTTTTTTGCTAGATCTTGAGATAAATCCTCCTTGAATAGGTGTCACTGATGTAGTCCACAAAATCCAGGATGAAGAATTGGAGATGGTGCTGGAATTCAGTGGATAAGGCAATAAGGTAAAATGGAAAGTGGGGAAATCAGGGAGATGCTGGTGAACTTTACATGCATGTGAATAATAACAATGTTTCTAAATTCTTTAATATTACCTTTTTATCGGTAATTCTTAAATATTACTAGAACGGGAAAAAAACGGAATTCACTACCCTATGAAGAGATTAGAGTAAAAAATGGTTTAGGGTTAGGACTCAAACATAGGTTTTGTGTCTCCTTTTTGGGCAATATTAGAAAGAAGAAGTACCCAAAATTTATTAAATTTAAAATGTAACTCTTTCATCTTAACAAAGGAAAAGTTCATACCATGATAGCATCAAGAAGGGCAGGCCGTTCGTCCATGCTCTCCCCAAGCCCAAACCCTCCAATCCAATATCCTGAAACATGAATTTGTCAGAAAGGGAACCACTCCAAAATAGAGCAAATAGATAGCCTGAAAATCTTTACTATCAAAACATAAACAATATACAGGAACGTTGAGGGATGAAACAACAAAGTGCATTTATTTTTTCTTTTACCATGGTGGACAATTTCGCTGATATTCAGAGAAAATATTAAAATGCTAAACCAACTTGAACATAAAAACTGTGTGAATGAAGTTTAATTAGCGGTGGTTGGATCGTTTTGAAGGTAATTTGTTTTTGCCGATATTCTCGAAAATATCAAGAGGCCAACCAAACTGAAAATAAAGGTCAGTGTGAAGTGAGAAAGCCACAAATAATCACGTAATGAAAGTAATGAAACAACCATTTGTAAGTGTTCTTAGATGAATCATATGACAATCATAATTTGGTGGGAGAAACACACTCAACCAAATATCACTGACCTGCAACTGCAACATCTCGAAGTGCCACTTCTTTAGAACAAGATCGACGATTTTCTAGATTTGATCCTCCAACAATTGCTCCCAAAAGTGCCGCTCCACTTGTCTGTGTTTTGAGAAAGTTCTCATTAGTTCTCAACTCAACAAAAACATATGGTACAATCATTGAAAACCAAAAATAATGTTTTATCTTTAAAAACCAAAAACCATGTTACAATTTATATTGTTTACATAGAAACTAGCTCTTCCAAAGATATTGGTTTGGTGCACATACATGATAAGCTTAATGGCAATTAGATTAGCTTTATTTTTTTCCATTTCCAGCAGAGTTGTACACTTTATTTCCATGCTAAAGATATATCATATGCAAGTATTAGAATACAAAATCTGAACTAATCATCTTGGAATAATAATAAAGACAAAATGGATGCTTCACGTAATATCATCAAAACCAAAAAAAATTCTGAATTACAGCCATAAAACAAGTAATCACAAAGTGTGCAAAGCACGAAGCTGAATTGCATATTGCCAACTTACAGGATCCAAAGCAACACATTCGTCCAGCCAACACACAGTTCTATCCACAGAAGCTTGATTCCTCTTTTCTGAGACCCAAGCCGGCACCTCGTCAGCCAAACTAACCCACATGTTGGGCCTCATTGAAGAAATCATCTCCTTGTACTGTGCAGGTTTAATCTAAAAAAATAAACACAAGCCATCACAACTAAATTTCAAATTTATGAGAAATTATATTCTATAAAACAAGATGCGACCCACCAAAGTAAAGTTAAACCACACTAAAAGTATTTGCACCAAATTTTATATGCTTGTATAATGCACAATATAGCTATACCATATGCAAGACTCGAACACAGGAGCTGATTAGGGCGAGAACATTATACACATGACCAAATATTTAATGTATATTACACAACCTTATTATAACAAATACTAAGGTGGGATCATAGTAGGTACTGGAGCCACTATATATTTTTTTAAAAAAAACTGGGCAACAAGAAACTACTCAACTGTACTTGATTAGTTTTATGTTTCATACTCACAGTTTGACACTAAATGTAGGTCAGAGTGGGCCCTCATAGGTCGATGACACTCAAATACCATATGAACACTTGCTTTGTTACCATCTGAAATTTGATTAACAACCACTTTTGTAAATGCTAAATAAAACTCTTTAGAATGTCACAAATTTTTATTTCGAGCAATATGAGACTATTTTTTGCATCTATATTAGCTTACAATAATAGCATTCAGAGGACAAACACATGATTACGCTTACAATACAATGCAAATGCCACATCACCACAACGAACCGAATTCTGAAACAACAATGACAAAAATAACATTCAATGAGGTTAAAAAGTACCAAATGGCGACCGCAGGGGGTCTCGAAGGAAGTCCCGAGCTTGTTGGATCTACGGTTAGCGGGGAGACACTCGACCGAGTCCTGCGGGGAAGCCACAAAAACATAACCTTCCAAACCCAACATCCGGTGCAGACCTCCGATGCTGACGATGGTTTTGACGGAAGGGCAATCCAAACTGTACCACAAATCAAACGGAAGCCATAAGTATCGAATCTGAAAAAGAAGAATTTCAGTTGTAACTTACTTACAAGTGGATGGGACTGACGTGGAGTCGGGAGGAGAGAAGGTCGGGGGGGATGAAGTTGGGGAGGCCTTTCCGGGTCGACAGGAGGAGGGCGGGTGTTTCGATGGTGGAGTGGAAGAGACCCGATCGGGCTCTTCCGTTGCCGCGGCTTCCACCCGCTTTCGTCAACATGAATCTCATTAATATATATATATATATATATATATATATATTAATCCATTAAATAAAAGTAAAACACGTCACCATTCCCAAACTGAAATAGAAACTAAGCCAGAAGGTATTTAAAGCAGTTTTATTAGATATATTAAATAAAGCATTAGGTTATGAAACACGAAACACCAGCGGTATTAAATAAAAGTTATCATAGAAGCCTACAAATTCAAAGCTGGACTTCTTCGATATGAAGGCCATACAACACATAATATAATTCTGATGCAACTGAAAATACAGTCAGTCTAGGTAGTACAGAGGCCTCCCGCTGTTAAGAACACCGGTCAAGAGAGGCCAACTAAGTTTCAATTAATCCAGAAGAATACAACAGCTATAGTGCATAGCATAAATTATCAGAGCAATGCAACGGTATTCCAATTCAAGTAAGCTTCGAATTTTCCCAGTTGGAAAGGTAGTCCGAGTGCTCGGAATACTGCAATAACACAGAGATTGTCAACTATCCAATACAAAGAAACAAAGTAACAAATACAAATGAAAATATACCTTTTCGACAACTGCCTCAATTGCTGAGACTAGCTTATGCACTTGAGCTTTACCAACTTCTCCCACAATGATAGCTTCTTCCTTAGCCTTTTCACCCTGTACATGTTACACAAAACGGTTTCATACATAATCAGGAGTTCTGGCAGCCTATTTCTGCAAGATCGCAACATGCAACAACTAATTCTAACATCTACTTGAGATAACCAACCATTTATTATGTCACTAAATGGAGCAACCAGTCAAGTTTTATTTCTTAAGAAATAAACCAAAGGCTAACTCTAGAACCTAGATTGGTTCTTCAGATGATAAATTCAAGGTGTCCATGTTTCGTATTCCTCGAACAAAGCGCAGCTCATTGTCACACCTTATTTAGTATGGATATTTTTTTTGACAGTGTAGAGTAGAGTTTAGAGCTCACCAGTCTCACTAGAATATCACCACTATTTTGAATTAAAAATTTGAGATGATACCAAATTTGGGTGGTGCTAAGGAATACCATTGGGAAAGGGATCTACGTTCAACACTTCCAGATATGAAAAACAGAGATATCAGAGACACCATTGGCTCCGGTCTAGCTTCCAGAAATAACCTAATCCATATCTTACATGATGCGTCAAAACCAACACAAATTTCCAGTTGAATCAACCTACAAATTAACATTTTCGATAACAAAGCATCTATTGGATTTAACATGTCATGTAAGAAATGATGTTGGAGAACAATGTAAAACAAACATTTCTAAGGAATATCATTACCGTTGCTTTTGTTGCTTCAATTGTAGATTCCCTCAGATCCAAACTGTGAATCCTAACTTCAAGTTCGGATTTCACCCTATCAAGGTAATTATTTTGCTCATTCAGCTTGAGATTCCTCTCTTTTTCCATTGCATTGAGCAACTCCAAAGCATGTTTTTCTGAAAGCGTCAACTAAAACATATAAGAAAAATAACCTCAAGAGAACAACGATAAAATGAGAAGAGGTTTAACAGCTAACACAATTGATAAACAAAATGATAATATTGACCATGAAATCACCTTTTAGTTGTGCTTCTGCTATTTGAGATTCAAGAGGCTTCATAACAAGTTCATCATCACTTAATTTGGCGTTTAGTGACTTAATTGCCTTCTCAAGACCTTTAGTAGAATTAACCTGTCAAATGCAGCAAAGTTAAATGCTCAGCCAAAAGAGGCACTCAGTACGAAGAATTGAATGATCAGAAGTTTTTCTATGCCAAAAGTGACTTCTTTTTTGCGCAAAGAAGCATACAGTCAAAACTCACTTGTTCTTGGACAACCTTCATCTTCTCAAGGCGCCGAGAAGCTTTAATGCAAGCCTACATAAAACGAACCCGTAGCGTAAAGAGAATTTATAGAAACTTGATAGACTCAAAAGACAAGCCAAGAACACTACAATGAATACCACATAAGGGGATAAGCCATGTGCATCAAAGTGTACCCTATACATGCTAAACATGCATTTGTATGATGTAAGCCTAAGACTAAATACTCATGCTCGGTGAGATACTTTTAATTGATTATCTTGAACTTGTTACCTTGGATAGGATGGGACAACATTATGTTGCATCTTTGGAAAGGGTTAGACAGTTCCAAATGGTCCTCATACATTACCATAAAATGGATGAGGTTGCCTTTTATGTGGGTGCATACAATATTAAATGTTGTTCAATAAAAAGACTTGAGAGCTTAGTACCCTTACAACAACAACAAAGCCTTCAATCACAAACAAGTTGGGTGGGCTAGAAATGAAACTCAATAAGAATCACGGTTTAGGCACGTGAATTGACTTCTTCCATGCGCTCTTGTCTAATACTAAATCCTTGGAGATTTCTCCACCAAGTTTTCTTTTATGCTAGCAAATTAAAATTCACTTTGGAAACTCTAGCATTTAACAAAGCGGTAATAACAATATTTAAATGATATATATGAAACACTTTTGTTGAAGTTTAAGTGTTATTCTTGGATTCTATATAACGATGCAAGGATTGACACGTTAGAAACTTTTTCCTCTCAATATAAAATTGAAAATGTCAACCATACGTTGACTAATGTGTTGTCGTAGAGGAATGGAGGTTGCATGGGTCACTAGGCAAAGCTACAAAATTGAGGATTGTCATTTTGCAAACTCAGACTAGAATTTACATGACCGAAAGGTAGTCTGCATGTGCAGGATGCACCCATTAAGAATTTGATAAATTGAAAAAAACCACAAGCTAAGTCAAAGGCCAATAAAATAATTCAACAATTATCATGGGATAGAAAATGTACAAAACAATTAATTTTGGGGTAGGCTAAATTGCATAGTGTTTCCCCAAAAAAGGATAAAATGAGTTCTTTTGTTAGAAAATGAAAATGAAATTTCGCTTGAGAAACGTACGTTTGATAGAACTTTGTGCTTCGTGCTACATTCCTTAAAACTTGACATGGCCGCCTTTTCAGAATTCATAATCTCAGTACGATGTGCTTTCTTCTCGGCTAATGTCCTCTTCAGACAAGATAAAAAGGTATAAATTTTATTATAGGGGTAAATATAAGCAAACAACAACAAAAAGTGAAATGATATCAAGATTTCACCATCCTAACAACATGCTACAGGAATCCAGGAATAGGATCTTTCATGTGGCGCAGAATCAAGACAATGTAATCCAATACGAAAAGATGGACCACAGTCTGAAGATAACCTCCAATTGGAATTTCTAAAACCTGAGTAGAATTGTATTGAGGAAATGAAATTTTCGATATTTAAGGTAGGTATAATTTGAAATGAAGATCATGGTTCTTCAAATAATACTTGATTGCTTCTTCAAAAGCTAAACCGATCATAGTTGAACTTTGCATGGCCATGATATACTGATTTTATAAGTAATATCAGAGAAATATCCCTATCATGATATGCTAGTTGTATTATCCAAATGAAAAAGTACACAAATATTGAAACTATAAAAAAACTCCAATTAACTAAAGAATCTAAAAATATGTAACACAAAGCGAAACCTGTATCTTATCTGGAGATTGTACGATCTTTGATGCCAGATCAGCCTTTTCTTGAGAATTGAATGCCATTTCAAGATCGACTTGTGAAATCTACATAGAAACACATAAATATAATTTTAGTTCAAAACAAAGAGAATGAGGTCAACAAAGTATTACAAGAATCTGACTCTAAATTTTTGATGATCATACTTCCAGTTTTATGTGTAATTTATTTTTACAGAGAATAAACATTAAACTGATCTAAGTGAGACTGGCAGCTTGCATATAAATAACATATATAAATAGTTAAAGCAGTCATGTGATTGCACGTGAATTACTCCTCTGGAAGAGTAGTAAGATATATAAATAAAAACAATTGTTGGGTGATGATCCGATTGCATCTTGCATAATCAAGAAGTGAACCTTCTTTAGACAAACAGCTGAGAACTGAACAATTTATGGCACATTCTCTCAATAGTTAAAGCAATCATGCGACGACAGAGAAGTCATCTCGTGTTCATTCTAGTATTCTACTCTAGTAGTGAGGTAATCGATGACACTGGTTGACCGCACTTAGAAAAGAGCAGATAGTCATGCAAAGGGATACATAGAACTTGCTGGTTTATAGAATTTAGCAACATGAAAACAAGAATTGGGATTAGAACAAGGCTATTACATTTTCAGCACAAAAACAAATATGAATACAAACAAAATACCATCACGTACTTCGTTATCTAATTCCTCTATCCCCTTTTTAAGAACCAAGGCTTCATTCTTCACCAACATATGCTCCTTACTAGAATTCTGGATACCTTGTGTCAACTCACTGATCCCCACTTCAAGCTCTCGAACAATGGGCAATTCCATTTCCGAAGCTTTTTCGTAGTTCACAATTTCCTCGTTAAGCTACACTCCAACAAATCAGATAACATCCAAAACAACACAAAGAAAGAAAAAAAGTTTTGACGAATTGACAAAGCAACACTAGTTGACCTCGGCAATCCTTTTCTTGTTTGCATTACACTGGTCCTCAATGCTCCCAATGCCATCCACGACCGGCTGCAACATCTGCACCTTCTCGTCCCTACCCCAAAAAAAAAAAAATCACAAACCTAACGTTAGAAAACGAAGACACCACAAAAACCAAATACAAGGCGGATTGCAACTCACATGTAGAGCATGAAATTGACAACGGCACTGAGTATCTCTAAGGTGCGGGTGGGGTCGGGTGACAAGATGTCTCTGAAATTGATTTCGGGGGCGTGGATGGATTTGAGGAGTGACCGCATGCTTCGGAAGATGCGGAGCATGCTGATGGCCTGATGGTGGTTGTCGGGGTTGTCGACTCTCTCCAGCATGGAGAAATCCACCTGGTAGGGGTCGAAACTGGACCGGAAAATCAAAAATTATACTTGGAAGGGGGATTCTAATTTTTTGTAAAGTTTAGGGGGTTTTACCCGTGAGGGTGGAGGCGGTCGAGGATGTGGGAGTAGACGGCGCAGACGAAGTCGGGAGTGGGTTTGGAGAGGTTTTCGGGGGAGATGGGGAACTCGTTGAGTGACTCGATGATTTCGGAGACGGAGAGGATCGGGCACGAAAACGACGACATCGTCGGAGATCGATCGATCGGTCGTCGGGTTCGGTCGACTTGCCAACACCGAACCCTGGAAAATGGGTTTCTTGTCTTCCCGCGTTGTGATTTGCTTTCTTTCCAAAGGCACGTTTCGAACGGATCCGGATCTCTCGTCGCAAAAGTCCATTTAAATTGGATCGTAAAGTTGTTGGAAGTTGGAAATTACGTGAACTTCGTCAACGGATTATTTAAATCGTTTGTATCAATTATCATTTTATCATTCTTTATTTTCTATTTATTTTCTCTCTTCATTACACTCTCCCACCACCTCTCTCTTCATTTTCCTCCCAACATCAAATTTCAACCACAAAAAAAATATCTCGGAGAATAGGAAATACGCCGACAGACGCACCGTTAGATTCGAATATTGTAAAATTTCTACCTCTAAAAAATTAAATTTAAATTTGGGGGAGGCGGACGCCTCCCCCATTTTATTATTATTAAATAATTAGTAATTTTGTAAATTTAGTAATTTAATTTCATTTAACGAAATTTTATTTTTAAAATGTAATTAATAGTCATCGGGTCACCGTGAAGGAAAATGAATATTATTTTGCTCTATGAGACCTTATGAAGAGGATTCAAGTTCTCGTCATTCACGTGCATGTGGTATATCTACTTCGGTTAGGAGGGAAGGAGAGATTTCACGTCATCATCAGACACGTAACAACATGTTTGATGATGAGAACGTTTTCGACGATAAGGGGTGCTATGGGTTGGAGTTGGAGCGGGAGGAGTATGGTAGAGGAAGCGGGAGACGTGGTAGTTCTTTTGCTATTGAGTATATAATTGGGAAGGGCAGATATGATAAGTTTATGAGTGGCGATACCAGTTCGTTAACTGTGGAGACCCGAAGTCACAAAAAGAAGATGGTTGATTACGATTCTTGGATCGCGACTGAAATGATGCTCATGTCCTATAGATGGGAGCGTAATTCCTAGTTTGGGGGTCACATCGCAAGACGCATTTGGACGGGCGATGATCAGAATGTTCTAAAGTGTCATGATCGAAATAGAGTTTGTACTAAACTACAGAGTTGGCAGTCAGTTTTGAGTACTAATATCATGAAGATCATTGTTGCTAGCAGATTAAGTCATTTGCCTTGGAGCATGTTCACTCGCATTAACATCTTAATTGACGTCGGATGTACCAAGAATGCGTGAGTGACAACATTAGCTTCTTCATCGGCTATAATCCAATGCAAGTACCGATACTACACTACATGATGGAAAAACTGTTGAGCGGGGTTCCTGCCTTCAGAGTTCACCTTCATCATGTAACATCTACAGTATAAATGTGTTTCCAATTCGGATGTTTTTCGGGAATTTCTTATTTACGACTAACAAGATGTTACGCGGTTTAACTTGTGTCTCAGTCCATCACGAACAATTTTCTTAGCCTCAAGACTAAGACCGTTGATCTGTCGGTGACCCTCTGGATAAACAACAAGGATGTGGTTGTGCGGACCATTTGAACTATCAGTAACTACGAACCATCCATCACGCTCCAGACACTCGCCAACCTTTATCAAAAAACTACATCTGCAACCTTCATTTTCGTGTTCTTTCGTACTGCGGTATCCATATCCCGAGTTTTCATTTCTTTTCTCCGATCACATACTAGATAACAAATTGTCTGATCATCTTGTTGTGGTTTATAGGATGATACCAACAACAAAAAAGTCGGCTCCGATGACAACTTGTTTCACCCATTTTATAGCGTCCCCGCATGCTAGGAATACTTCCTGACAAAAAAACTCACTGTAATTCACCCCGTTACCACTGAAATCTAGAAACGAAACCTGAAATAATTTGAAATAACATACCGTATAAATTGAAGATTTTTAAATAAAAAAACCAGGCGTCTGCAAAAAACGCCCTCTCCTTCCCGACCGATTTTTTTGTTTTTTTGACTTACCGCACCGGATTCAGACGGTTCGTCAGACATTTCCTTAGTGTTGACACTGGTAGAGTGAGGATAATTGAGAGAAGATAATTATTTTAAGAGATGAGATAGAATGAGAATTAAATAGGAAGTGAGGGCAAAATAGTAATTGACGCAGACGATTTAAGTAATTCGCGAACGACGTTTAGTAATTCCCTAAAATAATTATAAACCAAATTCCAACGAGCTCGCTGGCTCCAAGCAAAATTGAGATGCAGTCCTACAAAATTCATAATTTTTTTTTGCTGGTTGTTCAGGTGTCTCTCTCTCACGAATCGAGTTGGAACTATACATTTTTTACGCAAAAATGCATACAAGATGAGCATTTCTCTATTTTCAACCCCACTCACGAATATATATATATATATATATATATATATATATATATATATATATATGTATATGTATATATACTGGATAGTATTAAGGAGTGTCTACGTGGTGTTATGGAATGTCATTTTTCTTAACAATATCTGACCTTGAACTTGGATGCACTAATAGCGCTTAGAATGGATTTTTAGATTGACTACAATATGGTGGAAAGTTGATCAATAGTATCTACGTGATAAAGATATTTTATAAAATTTTGATATAATTTGACATACTAAGATATTTCATATTCAGTAATGTAATTTTTAATGCCAACGCTTTTGCTTGACTCTTGTTCTTCAAAACCCCCGCTCCGAGGAAATTTTGAACTCACCTTTGTTTGTTTAGCTTACTGTTTCGCTATTTTGCAACATGAAAACCATAGTTCCGTTTAGATTCCAAATTAGATACAATAGTTTATGGGAAAACTAAGGTCGACAGTATCAACTCATTTATTAATTATATTCCTAAATCCTTAATCATATTAGACGTTTTTTTATGATTTAGAATTCCCTGGTATCCGTCCTCACTTGAGTAAGACGGGTTGCAACTCTAGGTAGTACACATCGTTTGTACCAAGATCTAATTAACTACATTATTGAGATTCAAACTTGCAGCTACCGAATAATTTGTAGCTACCGAATAATTTTCACATTCCTAACCAACCCTGTTACGCCCGGAGGGACGTATTTTTAATCATATATACACACCCCCTTTGTACATGATTACTAAACGTGTCATATTGTCACGTTGTGAATACACCACCAGGCTAGGACATCTTTATACATTAAGTACTAATTATGATAACACAACTGTTACCCATTCCAATGCATTACAAGAACACGTTTAGAGATGTTATCTTGGGTGCAATGGAATTAAATCGCAAGAATCGCCGAGAATAGTTTCAGTTGAAGCTAAAAAGAAAAACAAAAGAATCTCATGCAAAACATAATGTCATTTACTGTTGCACCATCTGGAGCCGACAACACTATGAAAAACACTTCATGTCAACCTCAAGCATCACCAGGTGTCAGCCTCTGCCCATTCCGGTACTCTAGAGCAGAGACCAGATAGAGACATCCAAGGTTGATCTCTAATGGTAAAACTGTAAACGATGTTCCTCCGCTTTCCAGCAAGACACTGATTTGAAAGTTGAAACCCAGCAGTGGAAGGTAAAATAAGTGGAAAAGAATCTAAAATTCTGGTAAGGCAGTATTAAGTCGTTATGTTATAAGATTTTGTTTAACAAATTATAATTGCTAACCAAAAATTACCAATATTCAGATCATGAAATAAAACTTTCACCGTGCAAACTACAAGCAGATCAATAATCCTTCCATTATAAAAGAAGACGCATGTATTGAACTCCTCGAATGCCAACCACATGGCACTTTATATTAATCAAACACCACGAAGTCATTCCAATTTTATTTCCCTCTTTTTTAGCCACCCGCCAATCAATCTCAGCAGTTAAACTCCACCAAACTAGACAAATCAAATTCCATCTTCATGTCATGAATAGCTAAGATTAAGTTGACAACCCCGATGTCCTTTCTAGAAAAGAAGGCACCACCTAGAGTGACAACCACTACAATGATTTCACAACAATCCTCAACTAATCCTGGACCAAAGGTGCCAACTAGCCAATCATCACCAATCACTTTACTAAAACGATAAGTAAAATGGAAGCACAACAAACCCAAGCAACAAACCATAGTTAAGTTCTTTCCATGATGATTTATTCATTAAACCCTTTTCCCCACCCAATCCATGATTGCTGTTCTCCAATCTACATCAAACAACCCCTCTCCCTCTCCCTCTCCCTCTCCCTCTCCCTCAGTGTTTGCTGCATCTTGAAGAATTGATAAGACTAGAGCAACCACCTTGTTGCCAGCTTGCACTTCAAGTCATCAAATCACCTTCTCTAGGAGAAATATAACCTCACAACCATAACCCACACACTTCACTACCCATCAACCCCTGCACCATAACCTCTTAACACCCGTTGTTTCTCTCTCATGCAGAATCTAAGAAAAACACTGCCCAACTTTACCAGAAAAATGAGGTCTAAGGTCCATGCAAATCTCAATCTCAAATCCATCCTTCTTGCATGCTCCATGGTTTTCCTCCTAGTAGTCATCCTCAGAGTAACAACCTTCTCACAATCACCACCAACAAGCAAGTCACTGCAAAAACGACAGAAACACAAATGCGACAAGATCCCGCCCTCCTTGGCAAGGGCCATCATCCACTACTCGACCTCAAAGGACGTCCCTCAGCAGACGATCAATGAGATATCAGTCACTGCGAAAATCCTAGAAAAGAAGTCCCCATGCAACTTCCTTGTCTTTGGGCTTGGCCATGACAGCCTCATGTGGGCGTCACTTAATCACGGTGGGCGTACCATCTTCCTTGAGGAAGACAAGGCATGGATTGACATTGTAAGGCAAAAACAGCCTTCACTGGAATCCCACTATGTTGTCTACAACACCAAGGTGAGCCAAGCAGATGAGCTGCTTGAATCAGCAGAAGTGAAGAAGTGCATGAAAGGGAAATCTACCAAGTGCCCACTAGCACTGAAGGAGCTCCCTGGTATCGTGCATGAGATAGAGTGGGACTTGATTATGGTGGATGCGCCAACTGGGTACTTTTCTGATGCTCCAGGAAGGATGGGGGCCATATACACAGCAGGTATGATGGCAAGGGAGAGAAGTGCAGGGGAGACTAATGTTTTTGTGCATGACGTGGACAGAAATGTAGAAGACAAGTTCTCAAAGGCATTTCTATGTGAAGGGTACCTGACTAAGCAGGAAGGAAGGTTGAGGCACTTCACAATCCCAAGCCATAAGACCAAGGCTGGGATGCCATTCTGCCCCTGAAAGCAGAACAAGGGGATCAGTATTGAACTATTGATGTATCTCTTGAAGATTTGTGTTCCTTTAGGGATTTCTTGTGTTTCTCACTTCCTTTGCTTGTTGTTCTATTATCTGTTTTGGCATAGATGATAAGTTTTTTGTAATAATTTCATCGACAATTGGTAGAGAATTCATTTACACAACAGGGTTATGTTCAATGTTCTTATTAATTTTCTCAAAGGACATGACCAAAGGATTACAAGGGAAAATGGTGGATAATTTATCTAACTCCCTTGGTTTGGACATTTCTTTTTCTTGGAAATCTTCTAGGATCAGGTGAGATGTGACAGAAGAGGTAAAAGCCGGGCGAATAAAAATTACCATTAGATGAGATAAAACCAAACAAGGGTTTCAACTTTCAAGAACCATTCGAAAAACAAAAAAACCATAGGTCAAAGTTCTTACATTGTGGCTAAAATTCTGGAAACAAACAATTACATTCTGAAAGGTAAAATATTTGTTAGACCCACATTAGAGTTGTACAAACTGGGCAAGTCTCAACTACCCAAAGCAATGAGACGCAAAACCAGTACTCTGAATTCTACCGAATCTAACAAGCATAATAAATTTTCTATGTATTATCAGCCAAGCTTTTAACATTTTACAGTTGGCCAAAGTTGAAGACCTGGTGGGTTTACTCCACCAATAAAGGAGGAGTTTTATGTGCATACTTGATAAGGTTAGTGGCTAAGTGGAGTTGAGACTTCAACCCCGACGATTTCCTACATATAAAGAAGGAATTTCGCGTGAATGATTAGTGAGTTACTGGCAAGTAAATAGCTGAGACGTTGTCTGACATTTTTAATTTTTAACAATAACAATGAGCTGCTCGAAAATTGAAATACCATATAGAAGAATAAGCTTGTGCTCAGTAACAGAGGAGATCACATGGAAGGCTGCAAATCAGCATCAAAAAAGTCGCATCTCATTTTGCAGTGCCCCCACGCCAATAACCCCAATTACTCATCCCACAATCTGATAAGAATTTTTGATATGCAGGTTCAAGTTCAGAGTATGCATGAGACATTTCCTCAAAAGAGACTGCAGATTCCTCTTCTTCAGATGGATCCTGCAAAATCAATGATATAAAGCTAAAAGGAACATCAGCAGATCAAATCAAAAGTCAAAACTTGAAAGTTATAGTCCAAATTGATGAGAACGCCGTCTTTCTCTATTACATTCTTTGATCTAATAATCAGGAACTAAAAATAGATATTCCCTATTTTTTTTATAAGTAAATTGCAAACAGATAAAACTGGCATCTCATAATTCATGATTATTTTCTTCAAATAAAACTGGCATCTCATAAGTTATGTCTGAAAGAGCACATTATCACTCTTGGGTTACATTGGGTAACCTAATTTGGGGGGACTAAGTAGCTCCCACATTAATGTTCAATAAAGCCCCACTTCACAACTTTGTCATTTCAGCACCAATTCTCCTTGCTACTTTAAGAAGGTAAAATTACATGTCTACAATCAGTAGGAAGCAAGTTGTTGGTTGCTTCATAGTATGAAGTGCTCCAAGAAACTATGATTTCTAAATATTTCCAACTCAGAAAGAAAAATTTCAGGAATCTAGATTCCTGCCAACCTTGCAAATTTGTAGGAGTGAAGTGGTGAAATTTTATGACAAATGCACCCTTAATCTTATAAACAACCAGTGCTGCAGCTACTGTTGGTTTTAGATTCATAATCTCCCAAATCTGCCTACCCTACATTTGCTTGAGCCTTAGAGCACAAGTACACCAGCCACTCTTTGTTATAGATCCATAATCTCCAAATTCTGCTAACCCTTCGTTAGGTTGAACCTTGAAATGGACATGGATTACCAGACTGATCTTTTTATTACAAAGAGGGATTGCTAAATGGAACACAACATAGTTTGTTAAGTAAAAAAATGTGGAAAATCCGAAAATTGTTAAGGATCCCCGGTTGTACGAGCAACATAACCACAGGTTGACCGCACTTAGAAAAGAGCAGATAGTATAGATTATTATAGATGTGGGTGCGCTCATAATGTTTACACAGAAGATGAGATTTTCTTACCTTGAAATTATCTTTCAGTTCACCATCTGCTTCATTGGACATGGAGCTGTCATAGAGAAGTGCCCTCCATCTTGTGCCTTTTGGCTTAAATGTATGGTTACTGTTTGGCCCTTGTCGTTTTGAAATAACAGATATTCTACGATACAACATCTTGAGCAGAAAGCAAATGCAGACTCCTACTAGAGGAGCCAGAACTAGAAAACGATCACTGCGTTTAGCCTATAATGGAATTAGGGAAATATATTGCATTATTTCATTTGATTAATATTATCAGAATTTGAACCTACCCTTAGGTGCAAGTTGAGGTCAGTCAATATTAATAAAGGAAGCAATTCCAGGCAAGATAGAAAAATGGAATTAATAAAAGTTGCTCACCAGATGGAGATGACAGTTCGACATTGTTGAAACAAATCTCCGAGACTCGGTCATCAACTGGACAGTTAAAGAACTTACATATTTATCCTGCGGACGTGAGTGAATGCTCAAGACATTAGATGGTAACCCCTTGGAATCACAAACATACTAGAAAAATTATGTGATGAATAATAATAACAGTTGTAGGCCAAGTATTACCGATCAAAAAAAAGTGAAAGGCCAAGTATTTGCAAAAGAAAAGCTATTAACTTATGACTATCATCTCAAAGCGTAAAGAAGAACCACAACATTTGACATCAAGTAATTGGCAAAAGGAGAGGTAATTCATTTTGAACCAGAAGTTGTCTTGTACTATGAGTGTGCCTAACATAAAAGTTGCTACAAAAATACATGAGCACCTTCAGGTCAAAACTCCTACTAGTACTAAACCAAGTTGTGGTTCACATTTTATGGTGAAAGTCAATAGTAAATCTCTGCTTAGAGCCTTAGACTCCAACAGTCTCCACAAAATAACACTAGCTGAAGAACTTTTAAGAATCTCGATTTCCTTCAACTCACATTTCAGATGCCACATTGAGGTACCTTGCTGGTTTTAATACAACCCATGTTTCACATAAGAAATGATAGGGGGGGAATAATCACTTGGTGTGGAAATGCACATCTACTGTAATGCACGTCAAATCTTATGGTGAATTACTTTTGTGATTGTTGCCTGCTGCTTGTGATCCGTTAGTCCAAAGTCGTGACAAAGGACATCTAATGCAAACAAAAACACAAGCAAGCCAAACATAACGTGTTTAGACTTTTCCACGATTTTTGCTTGAGCGGAGGACCTTGAATTGGTTCATGGTTCATGGTTCATGGTTCATGGTTCAAAGCTAGTTTGGATTGAGTGTGGAAAAACCTCAATCCTTACTAAATGGAACTGATTAGCATTTGCACCCGAGCCATTGCAGGAAGCAGCTGAATCACTAGGTTACATGTTGAACGCTTAACGCAGAATTATTTATATGGAATTTTAGTTAGTTACATGTTAAGTTTTCTCCATAAATTCACACATATGGTTTATTTTGCTACGAATTTTTCCTCAAGAAAGAATTAATTAAAAAAAAAATACTATACCACTTTGTTATCATCAACTCCTATTGGTAGATGAAGGCATCGAGCTTCAACAACATCTTCACCAGCAATCAGTTCAACAGGCATCCCACATTCCTTTGAAATAACTGCAACCATTTCGTCTCTTCCCAGACGGTTCAAAGAATACAAAATTCCCAGAGTAAATCAACTTGCGATTCAATACCAATTACCAAACGCAATCACCATCATCATAACAGAAGAAAAAACGAGGCGAAATAGCACACCTTTCCGCAACAAGAGACTCCAACTGCCCAATGGAGCAGTGCCCGGGCTCTTTCTCTAAATAAGCGATTCTTCTCTGAGAACATGCCAAGTAAGAAAACTTGAAGCATACATACATTTGTGGGGGGGAAAACAACTACGAAATATGTTTAAATTATTCAATAACCACTGGATTAGGTATTTAATTTCCCTGGAAATGTACCTTCGTTGGTAGGCCTTGGCGCAACCTGTTTTTGGACGATCTGTTGGATTTCCTCCAGGATTCAACGCGGAAGCTACGGGAGAAGGAGATGGTTATGGATGGGAAGGTGGAGAAGATCCATTGGGGGGGGAGAGAGAGAGAGAGGGACCTGGAAGAGGAGGGGGAGTTGGTGAGTACGGAAGCTTCCATGGTGGCGGCGAGAGTGGGCGGGGAAGAATGGGTGGCTTTCAACAATCGCGCGCTCGCTTTCTCTGCGCAAGCAGCAAAACAAACTGAATGATTTTTATTTGAACCGTGATAGACTGACGCGCGCGTCACGGACGCGCCTTACGTGGATCTGTACAACTCAGATATTTTTCTTTGAGTCAGCGTCCAGTCAGCGAAATTTCTCTTTGCGCGTTTTGGTCTTTTTAAAAAACGCCGGTTCTTTAAGTTGAACGATTCATTTCCCAATACACAGATAAGACATTGTGCAGACCCTAGGACATCGTGCAGTCTCATTATTCGTGCAGAGTCCACACTTATCATAATAAAATATTTGTTTTTAAGTTTTACGTTGGATCAACTTAATTTGTCTAGCTTACTTTATGTGTATGTGCAGTTTACATTATGTGTTTGTCCTGTTTACGTTATGTGTCTGTCCGGAATAAGTGTATTTGCAGTCCGGAATAAGTGTATTTGTTGTCCGGAATAAGTGTATTTGTTGTCCGGTTTAAGAATAAAGTGTGTCCAGAAACAGAACATAAAGATTGTCCAGAATAAGTTGATTTGTTGTCCGGAATAAGTGTATTTGCTGTCCGGAATAAGTGTATTTACAGTCCGGAATAAGTGTAGTCGTCCAGAATAACAATAAAGTGTGTCCAGAAACGGAACATAAAGTTTGTACGGAATAAGTGTATTTGCTGTCCGGAATAAGTGTATTTGTTGTCCGGACTAAGTGTATTTGTTGTCCGGTTTAAGAATAAAGTGTGTCCAGAAACGGAACATAAAGTTTGTCCGGAATAAGTTGATTTGTTGTCCGGAATAAGTGTATTTGCTGTCCGGAATAAGTGTATTTGCAGTCCGGAATAAGTATAGTTGTCCAGAATAAGAAGAAAGTGTGTCCAGAAACGGAACAGAAAGCTTGTCCGGAATAAGTGTATTTGTTGTCCGGAATAAGTGTATTTGTTGTCCGGACTAAGTGTATTTGTTGTCCGGTTTAAGAATAAAGCAACGTTTACGTAGGCGACCGCCTAGGCGTTAGGCCCGCCTAGGCGGTCGCCGGTGGCGGTGGTCGCCTGGGCGACCACCGCCTTTCGCCCAGCAGAGCTGGGCGAAATAGGCGATCGCCTAGGCGATCATTTCGCCTAGGCGAGAGCCGTTGGAGGCTCTCCAACGGCTCTCTCCTTTTAATTTTTTTATTATTTTTTTTTTCAAAAATTACAACTTTACCACTAGCCCCAAATCCTATATAAACCCCTCCAAACCTCTTCATTTTTCACACATCTCTCATTCTCTTCTTCTTCATAATCCTATTCTCATCATCAACCTTCCTAATCATCAAGTTTTGCGATTAAGTCTCCGGTCTGGTGCTTAGTTTTGAAGTTGGAAAGTGAAGTCTCCGATCCGTTTCTTCATTCTTCAACCGTCAAAATCAAGTGCACTCTTTCTAACTTCTCTTTAGAATTAAATTAATTAGTATTTTATTTTCATATTAGTCTAAATTTTATATTAGTCTAGTTTTAAGATATGGCTTACGTACCCGGCACTAGTCTACCTATGCATCACGAGAGTTACGATGACCTAAGACCTACCCGTACAAATGACCCCGGTTGGAATACTGCCCATTACATTAGCGCTAATGATAAAAATTGTATTGTCTGTGAGTTATGTGGTAAGGAAACTAGAGGTGGTATAGCCCGTCACAAACAACATCTTGCACACACACCCGGTAGCAATGCTAGACCTTGTGATAAAGTTCCTGACTCTATTAAACAAGACATAACTGCATACATGATTAGAAACAGTAGGACATTACAAAACGAAAATGTATGTCTTGATGATTATGTAGACCGAGAAAACATAGAATTTGATCTAGAAACCGGGTCGGGTTCCGGTTCTGCTCCGACCCCAACCTCCCGTTCTCGCCCCGTTCCTGGTCGAAAGAGACAAAAACAACGTTTGTGGGCACCATTTTGCGGACGTGGGAAGGACGTGGTTTCCGGCCCCCAACAAACAACCATCGAAAGAACCTTTAGAAAAGAAGATAGGAAAACAATTAATCAAAAATGGGCTAGGTTTTTCTATAGATGTGGTATATCATTCAACACTGTAAGGACGCCTGAGTGGAAGGAAGCAATATCCGCTACTAGTACTTACGGACCCAGACTTAAACCCATGACGTATCATGAAGAAACTGAAGAAGATGATGTCTACGTCGACAATCCGAATGAGAACGACTCCGACGACTCTGATGGTGGTGGAGGATATGATATGGTTCCCAGTTGGACATTAGATCAATGTGTCCAATGGAATTAGTTAGTTAGCTTGTAATTCTACTTTCTCTTTTATCTACTATTGTATGAACTCTGAGTTACTTTGTAATCGTACTACTGAGCAATAAATTGTATACCTAAGTGTTTAGGTGGGTAGAGGGGGTGCCTAGTGAGGCCTTGGTCGAGGAACTAGGTGTCTTTTCGAAGCCTAAACATGTATGGTAGTTTTAGAAAATATTTGTGTATTTTTTTCTATTTTTCCCGATTTTTCCTGATTTTTTTATCTATTTTATGAAAATTAATTGAATTTAAAAAAAAAAAAAATTACCGCCCAGCCCTGGGCGGTCGCACAACCGCCTAGGCGATCGCCCAGGCGACCGGACGCCGCCGGCCGCCTAGGCTCGCCTAGGCGGTGCCTGAACGTTGGAATAAAGTGTGTCCAGAAACGGAACATAAAGTTTGTCCGGAATAAGTTGATTTGTTGTCCGGAATAAGTGTATTTGTTGTCCGGAATAAGTGTATTTGTAGTCCGGAATAAGTGTAGTTGTCCAGAATAAGAAGAAAGTGTGTCCAGAAACGGAACAGAAAGCTTGTCCGGAATAAGTGTATTTGCTGTCCGGAATAAGTGTATTTGTTGTCCGGTTTAAGAATAAAGTTTTTCCAGAAACGGAACATAAAGTTTTTCCGGAATAAGTGTATTTGTTGTCCGGAATAAGTGTATTTGTTGTCCGGTTTAAGAATAAAGTGTGTCTAGAAACGGAACATAAAGTTTGTCCGGAATAAGTGGATTTGCTGTCCGGAATAAGTGTATTTGCTGTCCGACCGTAATAGCATCTCAACAAACCTCCCACTGTATATTTTACCCCACAAGGGAGGGGGGGGGACTCACGTCCCCCGCAGGGGTTGCCGCCCCCTGCCACCCCCGCACAAACTCAACAAACCTCCCACTGTATATTTTACCCCACAAGAATTACGTTTAGGAAAAAAATAGCATCTCAGATTTCCTGTTTATGTAGAACATCGGGAAGTCTTCGCACCGTCTCATTCACGCTGCTTACGTTGTAAAGAATCCTGGGAGTCGGCATCAGACGCTTTTTCGACCTAATATCTTGCTCGAAATGGTGATTTATTCTGGAGAGAAAGAATGAAGAAGAAAGAAAGAGTGTCATCATATTTGTATTTGGGTGGAGAGAGAGAACGTGCCGAGTTGAAACGCATTTAATGTGATTTGAGTGGACATCAGGAAGAAAAAACAAAAAAACATTCATGCCTTGACCACGTAAGGACTGACATGGATGTCTACGTAGAGCGCGTCCGTGACGCGCTGCGTTCATAAATCATTTTCCTTTTTATTTTTATTTAGCTCTTCAAAGAGTCCTGGCAACTTCCTCTTACACTTACGAATTACTTTGTGACACTGTAAGGATAGGTAGAAATATGTATGTGATAATGGTTGACTAAATCTTCAAATATATATGTTTGCGTTAGCCGTTAAGCAAAGGGATGCACTTGAGTTGGGCGTCAAAGAGCAGCACGTTTGCTATCTACACTAGGGAATTGCACATTCTTGGCTCCAACGCGTTCAATGTCCGATTGAATGAACCAATGATTGTTGTGCGGTATCTTCTAAATGCACATAAATCTAAACTGACGTGGAAGAGAGATAAGTGTTGTTTGAGTTCATTCGACATTTTTGAGTTGGGAATGAGAATTGATGCTTTTAATGAAGCTAGAGTTAAAAGAATAAGAAGTGTTCTCATAGTAGTGCGTGTAAAGGGTATGTTTATCCATTGAAGTCTGATTGTTTACCCATTGAATATTTTCCGTCTAACAATACAATCGCAAAATCAAACTTTTGAGAGTAATGCGGACTGATTCTCTTCATAACCCTCTTTTGCAACCCGCAACATCACACATGAAATTATATACCCAACAAAATCGACTGTTCAGCCAAAACTTATTGTTACTTGAGAATTTTTCGACAAACCATGCATCTAGTAGCTGTCTTCAATTGGTAATGACTGTTGAAACAATCCCTGTCACAACTTCATTTACAACCTTAACTTTTGGACATGAATCAAACAGATTCAAAAATGATGTTAACAATGTGTTTTCATCAACTAGGTGAATTTGATACTAGTGGTTCACCACCTTATCCCACCAATAAGCGTTGATGCCAACAGTAGCATCACCATTGGAGTATACTTGACTTGCATTTTAACTATGTGAATCAAAAAAACTAATAAATGCAGTTGAGCTCCTTTCTTTTCCTTCAAATGATCACACCTTACCCAAAGCCACCACAATTTCTTCAACAATATACATTTACAGCATACTGGCTTCAGGACCCAAGCTTGCAGGACATTCAGCATGGTGTTCTGGCATAAATTTAACGTCCATGAAAACAATTCCATCACTCAGATATGTTCCCAGCCGTTTCTTTTTTGTAAGCATGTAGTCTCTCTCTAAACTTTTTACTTTCCTCAAAATTGATCTTTCTCTTCAAAGCTTTCTGCATTGGTAGAAACATTTTTGAGACAGAATAACAAAACAATACTGAAAGAGTGGGAAAGGTATTATAGATTTATAACTCACTTCCTGTCTGAAGCAGTGGTCGAGTTTTATTTTCAAATCGGTGCATTCTCCAAAGAACTTCTTGATAGGGTGGTCAGTGTGGCATTTCTGGAATTCCTCAATAATCTGCAGTGTAGAATGACACAAAACGGAGTCACTATCTCGTACCACACAAGTATACGAGGGAACAAATGTCTTAATCAATGTACTTGGTGTACAATATGGAAGTAGAGAAGTAGACTCTTGCAACTTTTTTCTGAATGACCAATTTGCATGAAAACTTCAAAATGCTAAAACTAGAGTCCATGACTGAAAATTTATACTACAAAGGAATTCTTCCACTTCCAATCCAAAACCCAAATAAGTAAATTTGCTCTCCCTTCATGACAAAAAAAGGGTATCACTTCCCTCCTTTAGCATAAATATTTATATGTATCAATCATTAAGAAGTGCATTGGAGTTTTGAGAAAACTTCTCAGTTCTCACTTGAACACCACTTTCTCCACAACAATTTCACCTTTTGTAATTTTCATCTTGATATATATACTTCGGAAGCAGATGAGTTAATTAATCAAAAACCTTTTGCTTCTAACTTTATGCAGCAACAAAAAAACCTAAAACCAAGATAAACAAATGACCATTTTCCAATAACGTCAAATTCCGAAAGGATGAATAATTTGTACTTGATCTAGGGTTAATTTTTTCCATTTGAAAAATGCTTACTAGAAATATGCAAGTTTATTTTTAATGAATGTCAAACCATGGTGCATTAAGTCCAGAAGGATTAAACAAAAGAGCAAAATGATAAAACAACGATACTCTTATAAGTAGGCAAAAAACAATGCATTCTCACACACTATAAAGAAAGATAACATACTTCAGCGCACATTGGATGCCGGTGTAGAGTCAAAGGAGGATGCATACTTGCACACTTAGCGACTATAAACTGCAAAAAGAAACAATTCAATATTTAATGGAGCAGAACAAAAAGCAATCACATGAATAAGCACAAGGATTCTGGTATCTTAAGCTTTCCTTTCTTGAAATACTAAATGAAAAGATGATCCCTCCAAATAGTTTTGTGGTAACTTGTGATTGAGATAAAATACCACGAGCTTACAAAGGACTTGTTTGGATGCCAAACAAGTTTGCATTGGCACCCAACAAAACGAAGTTTAAAGGAAACATCCAACGAATAATGTGGTCTCCAGAGGTGTGTTGGGACACAAAATGTAACGTCCTCGAACAACGAAAAATTTAAAACTTTTTAAAATGTAAAATCAACAATCAGAATAAATCACTGAGGACATTACCAAAGATAAACACAAGGTGCACCAACGTATATATCAATATACAGATCTGAGTTTACAAAAAAGGTGATTACATCAAAAACTATAAGATAAAATATACAAATGTAATCACCACAACCTCAAACGAGGGGAAAGCAGGATTAGGTCCCAGTAGCTCTCATCCGCAGGCACCACCCTCTAACACCGCTCACGGTCTGAAAGCAGACATAAAATATGCCTGAGTTTCCAGAAGGAAACTCCGTATGCCAAACCCTAACACATATATGAACAATAAGGAAAGATGCAATGAACAATGAATAGCACAACCGACACAACCGCTAAGTTCCTGGGACTTCTCTCCCAGCCATAGCCAAACGACAACCCGGGTTTCAAGAGTCCTCTCACCCCAACCCCACCAACACTCGTGCACACAAGGCACCGCCACAAGATATCAAGCCGACAGTCCGTGTTGTTGCCCACTGGGGCCGGAGAGACGACCCCCTTCAATCAAACACTCATACCACTATCGGACGACAGTCTGTGCCGTTGCCCAAAGGGACGGAGAGACGAGTCACCTTCAAGCGTACAAACACACCACTATCGGGCGACAGTCTGTGCCGTTGCCCAAGGGAGCCGGAGAGACGAGTCACCTTCAAGTGTACTCATAAAACCACGAATCCACCGAAAACAGGCAGAAACGGTCGAACGAAATCCGTTTAACAGTCGACCGATACTCACCTAGAGAACTGGTCCAACCGAAAAACCCGTCAATCGGTCGAACGACAAAAGGGATCCGGTCGACCGAAAAACACCAGTAGAAATCCATTTTCGCAAACCACGATAAAACGGTCGGACGACCCCAAACTTCCGGTAGACCGAAAACCTCCAGTACAACCCACCAACCATCCATACTACACGGTCGACCGGACATTAAGTTAACTTAAGTCGTCGGTCGGACGAGTCAAACAGGCGGTCGACAGTTTTGCTTGATTTTGGAGCGTCTTTTACAATTTTGCTTGCTACACCTGTGCAACCATTTTTATTCTCCCTCAAGTAGAAAAACTAACAACAAGGTATAACCTTGGTTTCCCTCACCAAATCATTTTTTTATTGTGTTTGAAAAAACAAAAGAAAACCCTGAAATAAAAGCTAATTAGTAGATTACTTATTTTTAGAGTTTTAACCAGTAGGTAATCACTTAACCACTGAAATGATCAATAAAATTTATCAGCGAAATCACTCAGAGAGGAGACCAAGCCGGTTTTGAGAGACGGCAAGGGAAGAATATAGGTGGAAGAATAACCAGCTCAGGGCTTTGTGAAAGGAGCAAAACAGAAGATCTTTGTAATCCTGAGATGAAGTGAAGGTTTTACGGTAAAATTGGGAACTTAGGACGTCGTGTTTCATGGCAGGATATGTAAGTAAAATAGTAAATAATTGACATTAGGGGAGCAAAAGGTTTATAAAATATGGGATAAATGATGTCAATTAATCAGATAATCCAAGTTCACGAGTAATAAGCAAGAAAAATAGGAATTCACTGAAAATTGGATTTAGCTGCTGAGTTGCATTTCACTAAGGATTGTTGGTTTCTGGATGAAATTTCAAGAACTATCAGCATGAAAATTTTATTTTCATGCAATTTGGGCATTCACAACACATTTCCACCAAAAATCCAAAAGTTTTATATAAAGTGTTTGAGTGTTGACTTATAAACTGTAATGTACCACAAGCAGTGAAAAATGAACAATCACAATAGCTGTAGCACCGTTTAGTGCACCATTCGTTAAGTTAGGCATAAAGTGTTATTGCATTAGAAGGTTTTTACATTGGCATATGCCGCATATCTATCTATTGTAGATAAATATGAATCACATTTATCTAATATTATATGATATTGATGTTTATATGAAACAATAATCTATTAATGTTTCTTCCTTTTTATCAGTTAAAAAACAACAATTTTCTTGAAACACAAGAACACTGCATCAATCCAGGATCACAACGTAGATCAGCGCAACGCAAAAATGTTTAATCGGAATAAAATCTAGAAAGCAAACACAAAAGATAAATATCCTCATTTCCACAAAAACAACACAAATACTGTAAAACTTCAACATCAAAACGCATATCGATGCAACAAAAAACATTTCTGGATAAAAATCCACCAATAACGCAAATACACATAAATCCGAGAAGTTCTACAAAAAATGTAACATTTTCGTCCGAAGCAAAACAACGGATCGACAAACGACGAGAACGGGGAAATCTATAACTCACCAGAGCCATGGATTCGGACGAATAAAGTAGATCTGGAGAAGGAAGAGGAGAGATCCTAGTTTACAACAGCTGAATCACGAAGCTCCGGCGAAGAAACCCTAGTGGTGAGTTAGGGAAGTCCAAAAAATTCCAGGCACACAATAAAAACTTAACCAAACAAGCCTTATGTATGTGAAATCACAAAAATTCCTCAAATCACTAAATTCACCACCAAAAGAACCCCCACGAACCATTAAATCGCATTCAAAATTCCCAAAATAGACTACTCATACCTGAATGGAAACCAAATTTTTCCAAAGCACAGAACAAAAACAACAACAACTAACATATCATATCAATAAATATGTAAATTGCAAAGAAAGGGGAAGAATCATCACCTCAGGAAGAGCCGAAAAGATTTGGAAACAAAGGCGAGAGGGCAAAAGGCAAATTCCTTATTTTGTCTTCGCAGAACTCAGTTTGACCAATTTACCCCTCCACACCTCTCCCATCAATGTTAAGATATTTGATGGCACATTCGCAATTAACTGGACTTACATGCCTCAGTTGACATCTTTATTTGCAAATTTACCCCGAGTACGGGTTTATAAGGGTTGGTCTTCCACTAGGGTTTCTTCGCCGGAGCTTCGTGATTCAGCTTTTGTAAACTAGAATCTCTCCTCTTCCTTCTCCAGATCTACTTTATTCGTCCGAATCCATGGCTCTGGTGAGTTATAGATTTCCCCGTTCTCGTCGTTTGTCGATCCGTTGTTTTGCTTCGGACGAAAATGTTCCATTTTTTGTGGAACGTCTCGGATTTATGTGTATTTGCGTTATTGGTGGATTTTTATCCAGAATTTTTTTTGTTGCATCGATATGCGTTTTGATGTTGAAGTTTTACAGTTTTTGTGTTATTTTTGTGGAAATGAGGATATTTATCTTTTGTGTTTGCTTTCTAGATTTTATTCCGATTAAACATTTTTGTGTTGCGCTGATCTACGTTGTGATCCTGGATCGACGTAGTGTTCTTGTGTTTCGAGAAACTTGTTTTTTAACCGATAAAAAGGAAGAAAATTGTCGTTTTTCGCTGAATCGAACATGCTTCACTGTTGTTGGATCCACGTAGAATTTACCTCATTAATATCCTTGTGTTACGTTGATCTGTGCTGTAATGTGAAATCGAGGTAGTAATGTTAGTGGTCCAAAATATTCTGATTGTCCTCGTGTGTCTGTCAGAATGAGCTCTGATGGTTTATTATTTTTGTTATGGGAAAAATATTATTCAGGAAACCAAAGGTATTTAGAGCCGATCTAAGAAAGTATAAGTTATCTCAAAGTTAAGTTTTGAACAAAACAAATGCCAGGATGCATCAGTAGTTATTAGGAAATCCTTTAGTCAATACGATTCAAATAAGCTGTTTTGCATGAAGGCTTATGTTTACTAATGTATGCATGGATTCGTCTTTGTTGGTCCTCCAAGTTCATTTTTGAACATCATCTTTGTTAGACAAGTTTTGTAATGACTAATGAATTGGGCCTTTTGTGTTTGACCTTTTATGAGTATGTGAACTGCTAACTTTATGGGTTTATCTGTTGGTTGCTGGACTTTGGATCACCTTAAATCAAATAAGCTAGTGAGAATGTTTGATCTTCATTCAGGTCCTGCATACTTTCCCTGGAAACAAAAATGTATTTAAGGCACTTATTGCTGCTGAATTTTGCGGTGTTCAAATCGAGTTGGCTAAGAATTTCGAGATGGGAGTCACCAACAAAAGCCCTGAGTTTCTTAAAATGAATCCCATTGGGAAGGTAATGTATCTTTACCCAAAGGTGTGCTCAATTTCTGTATGCAACAGACTTATCTTTTAAAGCTACGTTTAGGTACCTGTGCTAGAGACTCCTGAAGGTGCCATCTTTGAAAGTAATGCCATTGCTCGATACGGTAATATGAAGGACACTTCTATCCAATATATATTTGTGAGATTTGCATAACTAGCTATTTACCATTTGTTTGGTTGATGTAGTTGCTCGCCTGAAAGCTGACAGCCCTCTCTTTGGATCTACTGCAATTGATTATGTAAGAATTCTATACCATGTTCTTTCACATGGCTAGAGCTTATCTGTAGGTTGTAACTTTAAGAATATTTCCTGATAGGGTCATGTTGAGCAATGGATTGATTTCTCATCAGGCGAGATTGATGCAAATATTGGACGTTGGCTGTATCCCAGGCTTGGATATGCTCCTCACATTCCTCAGGTTGGTTGACTTTTATCTTCTAATTTTCATCTCCAGTTGATACGATTTCTGTAAATTGAATTTTCTCTCGTTGGAATAGGCTGAGGAGTTCACCATCACCAGTCTGAAAAGAGCGCTGGGTTCCTTGAATACACACCTTGCAACAAATACCTACTTGGTTGGTCACACAGTGACATTGGCTGACATTGTCATGGTTTGCAACTTGTATTATGGAGTTAAGTCTATCATGACAAGGAGCTTCACTTCAGAGTTCCCTCATGTTGAGAGGTACTTTTGGACCTTGGTCAATCAGCCGGTCTTCAAAAAGGTTATTGGTGAAGTAAGTCAGGTCGAAGCTGTCCCACCTGTTCAATCTAAGAAGCCAGCTCCACCCAAGGAAGCTGCCAAACCTAAGGAGAAGTCTAAGGAGGTCAAACCTAAAGAAGTACCAGCAGCTGCGGAACAAGAGGAAGCACCTAAGCCAAAGGCAAAGAATCCCCTTGACTTGCTTCCCCCAAGTAAGATGATTTTGGACGAGTGGAAAAGGCTGTATTCTAACACCAAGACCAATTTCCACGACGTTGCCATCAAAGGTACTGTACCTTTTCTGTTCTTTTTGTCACTTTTACCATAAATTCTTATATGATTGGTTATAAATTTCAATTCTTATGACATTATCATTTTTAACACGGAAAACGAAAACTCAAGTGTCTATCTAAACTTATAGAGAAGTTCTTTGTGCTTTCTAGTGCTACTGCACTGTTGAATCCCTTGTAAGCTGCCTTTGAAAACTTCCCAGTTGCAGAAGAATCAACTTTGTAGTGGGAATGGTAGATAATAGAGTTGGCTTTATATGTTATTAATATTACATTATATGAGCGTTCTTTTGGTTTTTAGAAGTGCATGTATGGTTGGAATATAGAGATCTGTTTGACAACATTAGCATGAAATAAAATATACATGTAGGTGCACAGCAATTTTCACTTACAAATGAGCCAGATCAGGTAAAGAGTTCATCTTGTTTGGACGAAAACTTAAAAAGAAAGGGGGAAAATGAGTTACAGTTAATTTACTATGTTTGTTTCTTCCAAGAGGGTTGACCTATGTTGTCTTATTATGGTCATATATTAGTGTATCAAGCGATATTGAGAGGCCTTGTCAGTCTTTTAAATTGTAGTGTAACCTAATGACAACTAATGATTAATTGGAAATTTGGAACTGTCAGAAATGGACAATTGGTGCATGCTAGTTCCAGTAAAACCTTCATTTAAAAAAAAACTTCATATGGATGTCTGTGTTGTTGCCCACAATATTGGTCCTTGTGCAACTGCTTTGCTAATCATTTCGCGGGTTCCCTAGCCAATACTAAGTCGAGATACCTCTTGTGTGTTTGTTCAAATTTTACAAAACATATCTATAGCTGGAGGATATTCGCTTATCTGTCAATATAATCATATATGATTAGACCTTGGTTTTATAAATGTTTTTTATTGTACTATATCTTTGCTAGTGATGGTGCATGTTGTAGGGACATAATGTTTGTTCATATGTTATGAAACATTTATACTACTTAAGGGTACAATAGTTCTGTGAATATATATAACCATGTGATCAGACCTTTGAGGTGTTTTGTTCTTCCATGTGTCATACTAAATCTGCTTTCTTGCATTTATTTTCAGGCTTTTGGGACATGTATGACCCTGAGGGGTACTCCCTGTGGTTCTGCAACTACAAGTATAACGAGGAGAACACTGTTTCATTTGTTACCCTGAACAAGGTTGGTGGCTTCCTCCAACGTATGGATCTGGCCCGCAAGTATGCGTTCGGGAAGATGCTTGTTATTGGGTCCGAGCCACCTTTCAAGGTGAAAGGCCTGTGGCTCTTCCGTGGGCCAGAAATCCCTAAATTTGTGCTCGACGAGTGCTACGACATGGAACTTTATGAGTGGACAAAGGTGGACATTAATGATGAAGCTCAGAAGGAACGGGTCAATGCCATGATTGAGGACCTCGAGCCGTTTGAGGGTGAGCCGCTGTTGGATGCCAAGTGCTTCAAGTGATCATCTTCCCCGTCTCAGTAATTGGGTTTCACCGCCTTTTGCCCCATCTCATTCTCCTGTTTTGCTACTTTAGTTGGTGTCTAATTTTGTTTGTATCCCATTAGCTTTTGTTGGTGTGTAACTTATGGTGTCACGGATAGGCGGATAGCTCAACATTTAAGATACCTTTTATTTTTAAAGTTGCGTGATTTCATTTTGAAGTTTTTATTGGACAAATATTTGGGGATAGATGTGATTTTGTTTAGATGTTGCTTTCTTCAAATAGTAGGTTTAAGTGTTTTAGTGATGTCCAGCATCCGTATGTCCGTAATGTTTCTTTTATGTATCTCGAATGAAATCATCTCAAGGCATGTTCGTAGAAAATATGATTAATTTTAATTATCTTAATCACCAATGCACACAGTTTCACTACATAATGACTTAATGAGAATGATTCGCAGACTTAGGCAACAAGTAGTTTTATTATTGGTATAATCACAACAAACAATTTTGCTTCAATAATCAGAGCAAAGATAATAACAAACAATCTAGATGCACATTTACACATCATAAACATCAAACAACTCCAAAAATATCTTAGTAATAATAAAGTTTATTTTCCATAGCCCCAGAAGTCCATTCCACCCCTAGGACCACTTATTTGATTCATTTGTTGCACTCCACCGGCAGCAGCCGTGGGACCACCAAACCTGCCTAGCATGGTCCAGTCACCCTCATTTTCTCCCCCCTCACCGATGTCGAGTTCCGTCGAGAAGTCGTAAGTCGGCTGCGGCGGGCGGTGGTCGGGGAGGAGATTTTGCACTTGGATTTGGTTATATTGCGGGGGGTAATTGTTGTGCAAGTTGAAGTTGTGAGTGTGCTCGTTGTGCATCAGTAGAGGCGGAAACCGAGACGGGCCGGCGGTGGCGAGGCCAATGTGGTCGTCCATGTTTTGGCTGGTACCACTGCTCCCGGATGTGGAGATCTTGAAGAAGTGTTTTTTCTTGAACACACGGCAGACCACCCACCCATCTTCCTGTCATATTTAAGGACAAATGAAATTGCCAAGTCAAGAACTGCTCATCAATATGCAATAATATGTTGACTGTCTTTGTTTAAGCCTTTCTTATATAGGCAACAACAATTCCTTTCACCGCGCATGCAATTTTATTCAGTAATACTTGTAGTTTGCTACGTTAAAAGTAGCTCAAAGACAATAAAAATACAAAGAGTACGTTACAAATCCATCGAATTACTGGAAGAAAACATTAACATAACACATGCACATGTTTATATGCTATACTCGAATAAACAGTGTTTATAACATCTTCAAAAGTTTGTTAAGGAATGCTTTAGAAAAGTTTGTCATGTTTTTGCTCGTGATTTTTTCTCTCACGTACGTATCTGTTTACCTGGATTAATATTCTAAATATATAAAGGCTTCTATATACTTCATGTATAACTAACTAATTTTAGTTGCACATATACATAAACATACTACACAAGTAGATGACAAAGAGCTTAAGGTGTTAATTGAAGCGTCTTACGCTTCCGTTAGAAGACGGTTGAACGTCGTCTGTGTCTTCGAGGCGGTATTCATGCATGATCCAGTCAGACTTCTGGCCGTGAGGAGCTCTCCCTCTGTAGAAAACCAGCGTCTTCCTCATCCCGATCTTCCGGTAGGTGTCCCTTATGCACTTGTCCCTCCCCGTCGCCTTCCAAAACCCTGCGTTCGTTGCCCGGTTCGTCCTCGACCCGGTCGGGTACTTCCTGTCCTTGTGGCTGAAGAAGTACCACTCGTTCTGGGGTGCCGACCCTATCCTGCATCTCTCTATGCGTAACAATGCAAATTAATAGATTCATGCTTCAGAATTAACTTATCAGTCCATTCAAATTTATGTTTTTATCTCAATTTAATTTGAAATATTAGTCATGCTGCATTAATGGTAAATTGTTAATTAACTTTCTATGATCGATTTCTTACACAGTTTAATATGCTCTACACCGATCGATCATCGAACTCATAATATATATATATATATAGGAATTCTCTAGTGAGTCCAGGACTTAATTTTTCTAAATTAAGCCCCCACAATATTCACCACTCATTTCAAATTGTAAGGTGTATTAAGAAAAAAATAGTTATACAAATGAATGATGATATTAACTGTAAATAAGATCTAATGGTGAGATTGTAAAGGGCTTAAACTAAATTTGATAAGCTCTGGGCTCACTAGAGTTTGACCATATATATATATATATATATATATATATATATATATATATATATATATATATATATATATATATATAAAGTCTAAACACTACCAAAACAGTCTAATTGAGATTTAGCGAAATGAAGGGCATCTAGCTAGGATGTTGATTACTAGATATTAGAGGGTACGTACTTGTGATATTTTAAGCTAATTAGAGAGTTTCTTTTTGGTGAAATTATTCCTAAATATATAGTAACAACAATATTTACATATAATATAAACGATTACTGAATCTAATTTAGACTCATACTATCAACACGTTTGAAAAATCCCAAGAGAAGCATTAAAAAGCTGTTTTTATGGGACGTTGCATGTGGAATTTGGATTGAAGTTGGTATTGCATCGGTTGTTTTTGGAAATCACTTGTTTTATCGTAAATACGATATAATGTTGCTGCATCGACTTGTAAGTGAATTGTTATTATTTATAGAAGTTCTATCATTTACTTGTGACAATATGCAGTATTCAAAAAATATATACTCGTAATACGTGTAACAACCCGGATCCATGCTGAACAAGATGAAATCTAACTACCACTTGTCAATTAGGAGTTCGGGAGCAGTTTGAGGAGAAATTAGTAGAGAAACCTTGTGAATTGAACCCAAGATGAGTCACTTCATCATATTTTAAAGAAGTCAAGTAATTAATAAAGAAAATATGTTGAATAATTAACTTATAACAGCTTCAGTGGAGAGCATAAAAAGCCCACAAAAGCATCTTTTTGGTTTTGTTTTGAAAGCTCCCAAAAACATCAAAATTGGCATATACAGACTGGAATTTTACATAAAGATGAGGGAAGGAACCAATCAAACAATTAATAGGCTATATTTTTGGTCTTGTGGAAGGGTATCACTTAGTTTGTTCCTCCTCCAAACCATATACATGATATACTCGCATATGTGTTACATGCATGTTTGCTCAATTAAAGATCTAAACACATGAGTTCATTCTTTCCGATAATCATAATAATTAAATCACCAAACCATAATAACTACTGTGATTCATGATTCCTAAGTTAAATAAACAAACAACACCACATGTTTTTAGCGCCCAATTTACGTACATACACGTCTTACGGGTAATTAGAAACTCTAATAGATATAATTATAAAAAAGCATGTATATATTAAGTGCATATATGCATCTATACATACCTTGCAGCTCCCAAGGCTCCATCCTGTTCAAGTCCACCTCTCTGATGACCTCAAGATCAAACTTCTCAAAAGAAATTTTCTTCTTGAGGTAGTAGTGGAGGAGCTCCTCGTCGGTGGGGTGGAACCGGAACCCCGGAGGAACTCCGTTACCGGACGACGACGACGACATACAATTCTAAACTCTTCCTCTCTCCAAAACCCAGTACTGTAGGCCTAAAGAGCCAAATTAAGGCAACAAAGTTCTCTCACGCAAGCACACAAACGCCAACATATATGTGAAGGGGTACGTGTGCCTAAAAAGTTGCACCACCGGCAACTACGCCGGAGGGTTGGGATTGGAGGAGGCTTACTTAGAATGAACGTAAGTTGCATGAGACTAATGAGGAGAGCATTTGAATAGAGAATTGTGGGAACGATCCCGAGGACTTAAACAATGCCTCAATTATCACTATATTTGAGTGCTTTTTAAGATATGTGATTTCATTTATGACTATGGCGAGGTTTCGGTTTGTTTGCTCCTCGCTACGCGTTGGAAATTCAATTCTTCGTTGCTCAAAAAATACCAATTAATCCTATTGTACTTAGTTGGTAGATATTATTAATTATATAGGAATGTAAGGTGGCCACGCGAGATACCACGCCCATTCCACGCGTGGGGGTCCCAGAATTCATTGTGTTATTTGACCTACGGACGCCCATTCAAACTCATAGTCCATCCTTGCATATATAGGCATGAAAGGAATTACGATCGGTATATACATGTGTTAGAAATATATTGTACGTTGTTCAAAATTAAAATCAATTAAGAACGTATAACAGCGTATACAAAGTTGATCATCCACACCACAGGGTCCTAACCTAAATATCTATTTTTTAAGAAATAATAGATCAACAAAGTTCCTTGCTAGCTAAAGTAACAAACCTATGATTTTATGTTTCTCGGCTACAAAAAAAAAATCTCATTAAAATGCCATTGTAATATATATTCCACCGAAGGAAATTTATCATTGGACGTTGTAGTAAGTTGCTAAGTATTTCGTCTTTATGTCTTAATAATTTTAGTTGACTCATGTAATATGAAATTATTGTTTACAAGAATTCGTCCAAACCAACAGAGTATATATGTATCATGTATGGTACTGGTTCAATTAGTTATGACTTGTGAATCTTACATTTGCTAATGTTTTTTGGCCTCCTTTTTCCTTCTCCTTTGCACATTAAAGTGACTATAATCTTTTTCTTTGGCTTGGCTGATATCTCATCTAACACTACTTATTTTCCTTGTCCCGATAATAAGGGCTTGTAGATGTAGAATAGAACTTTTATTTTCCGAACAAATGAATTATATTTCTTGTTTTAATCTCTCAATTTTTTGGAAGATATGTTTGTGAGAAAAAGAAAAACAATGACAGAAGAAAATAATTTTAGAAAAAGGAGAATTGTTTCCCTCTATTCTATGGAATTCTAAATGTGTATATATATATATATATATTCTAGAAAAGATGTTCTCATGCCCAGCCCCCCCCCCCCCCCCCCACACACACACACACACACACGAACACCTATTAAATAACTTAATCACTACATATGTTATATAAAAGCACATAAAACCACTTTGGAAAAAAAACACGAATTACATGAATATTTTAAATATACATAATTATATTAAAAAAATATACTAGAGATTACTAGTAATAATATGTCTTACGCCAATATTATTCATAAATAAAATAATTTAATTTCTAAAGGTCCTATAGATTCCAATAACAACCACAAGCATCATAAATTTAGTCCCCGGAGAAATAAATTATGCCTGCTTCTATCTCTTTGTAATAAGCCTTCTTACTAGCTTATATAGTTCCAATTGTATAAATCTAGGCACACTGTTTTGTCACACTGCATCATCTAACTTATTGCATCAGCAAAATCAGCAAAATGAGGATGAAGTTTTCCCCCCCTGAAAGCAATGTAAATGATGAGTTGTTAGAAAGAAAAATACATCTTTGGCATGCATGCGTGTCAGCCCTTTCAATTAAGACTTAACAAGTTGATATAGCTTAATTGGTTATCATGGGAATCCGTCAACAAAAAGGTTGTATGTTAAAACTCTACCAGTCCACAGTGGTTGGAAATTATTCTCAAGGTTTATATGTACACATTCGTTTATTTTAAAAATAAAAAATGTAAAAAAAAATTAAAACTCAAAAATTAAGAGTTAAGAAAAATCTTTCTTTTTGTGGAAGATATTAATGCCTACATCACTGAAAGTTGGATAGCTATTTGGTGGAAATTACTTGAAAATGAATACCTATGAAAAAGATTCACATACTCAATTTTGCTTCCATTTGCACACCATAAATCCTGAAGTTATATATCTTACGTGTAAGTCTGAATATGATATCCAATTTAGCATAACTTTCATTATTACTTTGTTTATTTAGTTACACAACACAATGCAGTTTATATATTGAACCTGTAAAACCTCATGCATGTTCCACAAAAGTAAAATTAGTAAAGCGTATATAATCTCAAAATATAGTAGCAGATGTAAGTTCATTACTAGAAGGACCAGTTTTAGGTAGCACATTTGAGAGATGAAAACCATCAATTGAGACCAAGCATGTGAAGAGGAAGACTTCCTGTGATTTTGATAAGATTTATTGATTGAGATCTACGCTTCACTTGTTTTCGTCATCCCACTGATCATATCGTATTAAAATTTAAAAAATCAAATACAGTTGGTGGTGATGTGTCTGCATGGGAAACAACACGTACCCTTTTGGAACTTTACATTGGTTTGTTCACAAATGACGTCCTCTTACCATAAAGTCGGTGTGCATAGTTTGGTACCGAACACTAATTTGACTACTGGCTGATTCGTGATTAGCAAGCGGAACTACTAAACGTCGCCCCAAAACTACTTAAATCGCACATTGAAATTACCAAATTGCCCTTAACAATATATTTAATACTCATATCGTCCCGTGTCTATAAATAAGGCCTATGGTCTTGTATATTCATAATTTATCAGTAAAAACACCACGAAAATGTCTGGCGAGGGTGATGCATCGGGTGAGGTAAGCCTGGCGCGGGGAAATTTTTGGGCCGAGCGTCTGCATTAGACGCCTCCCCCATGGTGAGGGCGTCTGCGTAGGACGCCCTCCCCATGGGCGAGGCGTCTAACGCAGACGCCTACACAATGGGAGAGGCGTCTTATGTAGACGTCCTCCTCATGGGTAAGACGTCTGTATTAGACGCCCTTCCCTACGGCAAGGCGTCCTACGCAGACGCCTTACCGTTGGGGAAGGCGTTTAACACAGACGCCCCATCCATGGGGCAGGCGTCTAATACAGACGCCTGTTTTTTTTTTTTGATTTTGATTTTGTTTTTTTAATTTCGACTTTATTTTTTAAATTTTTTAATTTCGATTTTATTTTTTAATTTTTTTTATTTCGATTTTATTTTTGTAGGTTCCAGATTTCGGTGGTGATGGAGTGGATTACAGTGAGTTATTTCAAACTACACAAATCTTTGAAACAATCGATGAAACATGTAAATGGGCCAAACAAGTAGCTATCGGAGCTGGGTTTTTTTTGGTCGTGTCGTCGTACAAAACAAGATCAGATAGTCGGATGGATTGTTATTTGAGATGCGACCGGCGAAATCAAATGGAGTCTCGGGATATGGATACTGCACTTCGAAGAAACACCAAAAGAAAGGGTTGCGGTTGCCGTTTTTTAATAAAAGTGGTGGAGCGACGAGATCGTGATGGATGGGTTGTGGTTTATAATAGTGCTCACGGACATCACAACCACAGACTGGCAGTTTATCCAGAGGGTCATCGTCAAATTAGTGGTCTAAGTTCTGGGGCGAAGAAGATTGTTCGTGATATGACAGAGGCGCAAGCAAAACCACGGAACATCTTGAAGGCAGTAAAAGAAAAATTCCCGGAGGACAATCCAAATCAAAGGCATATTTATAATTTCAGAGATTACATGAGGAGGACAAAATCTGAAGATCGGAATCCCGTCCAGCAGTTTCTCTACCAAGCAGTGCAGTGTGAGTACTTACATTGGATTATGGCGGATCCAGAAACTGATGTCGTCACTCACGCTTTTTTGGCACATCCGACGTCAGTCCAGTTGTTGCGGACATATCCTTTCGTTATCTGCATGGATTCGACTTACAAGACGAACAAGTATAAGATGCATTTGTTCGAAATGATTGGGGTCACACCAGCAAACATGAATTTCCTTATTGGATATGCGATTTTGATGGATGAATCTTACTCCAGTTATTTGTGGGTGATGGAGAAGTTGAGAGATCTGTTATTGGGGACTGTCAGCCCGACTGCAATAATAACAGACCGGGAGTTAGGCCTTATGCGACCAGTGAGAGAGGTTTTTCCTGACTCTGCTCATTTACTCTGCACATGACACATCAACAAAGACGTATTGAATTACGCATACCACGTATTCGGCAAGAATAAGGAGATGGCAGAGACTTTGAGGCGTGGAAGATGGAGGAAGATCATGCTTTCTACTTCAGAAGCCGAGTATGATAGAGCTGTGTATGCTCTGAAAGATTTGTATAGATCGTGGCCGGCTATCACGGAGTATCTGGACACCACATGGTTGGTGCATAAAGAAAAGTTTGTGCTGAATTGGACAAACAAAGTCCTTCATTTTGGGAACACCACGAATTGTAGGGTCGAAAGTGCTCATTCGGCTCTAAAAGTGTGGATTTCTACATCGACTGCAGCTCTGGACACTCTTTTCGAGCGCGTCAACGCGGCTACTGAAATGCAGCTGACGAATATTCGAAACTTTCTTAAAGACTCGAGACGGCGAAATTTGACTAATTTCGGACATGCTCTATATCGTCACATAAATGGTAGAGTTTCGCATCACTGTTTGCAGTTGCTGAGTCAGGAGGTGAAGAGAATGCAACAGTTAGATGATGAAGTTGAATATCGTTGCGAGTGCGCTTTTCTGACTTCTCATGGGATACCTTGCGCATGTACCATCCGTGGATGTCTTGAATCAGAAAACGGAATTTACTTAGAGCAGATTCATTCGTTCTGGAGGACACTTGTCATTGGGGAAGGAGCCGGGAACGCAGAGTTTGTGTCTCAGGCAGCTCAAGACGCCGAACATTTTCGCAGTCTGGTTGATGAGATTGCAGGAAGTGACCCTACCGTAATTCGATCTGCCTCTCGGGTTTTATTCGAGCAGCTACACCCCGAACATTCGAATTTGAAAGAGCCTGCAGTAAAAACAAAGCTACGAGGTCGACCAAGGGGAAAGTCGACACGACGGGACCCTAGTGCGTTTGAGTATGCAGAGCGAGGTAGTGGTCGATCTTCAGGTAGTGGGAGTAGAGGTCGTGGTCGTTCTTCCGGTAGTGGAAGCAAAGGTCGTGGTCGATCTTCTGGTTCTTCGTCTGTGAGGGGAGGATCAGGTATACCATCCCTATATTTATTATTATTATAATTTTGTTATTTATTTCAGTAAATATGTATCTTTTGTTATTATATGTAACTGTATTTTTTGTTCATATTGTAGTGACTGGGCGGGCTGACGTAGACGACTTCCCATATGGAGATAGAATTCCAGGAATCATTATGTCATTCCTACACCATAGGGGGAGCGGCTTCCTCGGACGCCCGCCCCATGCGGGGGGCGTCTCCCTCGGACGCCGACGACTTTTTTTTTTTTTTAAAACAAATAAATAACGTAATGTTACCTCATACGGGTACACCGGGGGAACTGCTGGCTGCTTCCCTGGCCTCCGAGACATTCGTAATCTTGTGTAGTAGGTATAGGAAGAGAAAGTTTTGAAAAAAGAGTGAAATTGTGAGATATATAAGCAAAAATATGAGGAAGAGTAATTTGGTAATTTCAAGTGGCGATTTAAGTAATTTTGGGACGATGTTTAGCAGTTCAGTCAGCAAATTCACCGTTTGATGGTTGAAAAAGGTGACCCCTGTGATTTGATCACTTCTGGTTTAAGTTACTTAGACATAGACTAAATTTTCTGGAGATGGCATCTTCCCCCAACCAGCATATTCTATGGATATCAATCAAAGTCAACGCGGGAAAATATCAAATATTTCTTGAGATCCAATTCTTTCTCGCTCTGTCTCCATTTTAACCAAAGATAATTAAGACTGGATTTCACTGTAGTTAATATTTGGGTTTTTTACTGCAGTACATATCAAAAAGTTCAAAATCAGTCTAATATAAATGATTTCTCACAAATTGTTTTGATACCTATAAAAAAGATGTAAACTGTTTTAATGCAGTTCCGTAACGTGGGTCTCACTTTTGTCTGTTGCCGTTAACGGATTCCGTTACGACGCCGTTAATGAAATAATTAACAAATATATTAACCCACTAATTAAGTAATTAAGAAAAATTATTGTGGTACTCATCCCAACAGTTAAAATTGGTATGTTACCCATCCCAAAAATTATAATTGGTATAATACCCATGAATTTTGAAAAAATACCTTTTGTTAAAAATGTGGTAATCCAACTAGTTACATGTTCCAACAAATAACATGATAAATTTCGTTTAACCTTTATAATTTGATATTTTTCAAATTATAAATTGGATATTTTCAAATTATAAAGATTAAATGAAATTTATCATGTTATTTGTTGGAACATGTAACAAGTTGGATTTATTACATTTTTAACAAAAATATTTTTTTTCAAATTTATAATTTGAAAATATCAAATTATAAAGATTAAATGAAATTTATCATGTTATTTGTTGGAACATGTAACAAGTTGGATTTACCACATTTTTAACAAAAGATTTTTTCTTCTTCAAAATTCATGGGTATTATACCAATTATAGTCCAATAATAATATAGTATAGGTATAATACCCATGAATTTTGAAAAAATATCTTTTCTTAAAAATGTGGTAAATTCAACTTGTTACATGTTCCAACAAATAACATGATATATTTCGTTTAATCTTTATAATTTGATATTTTTCAAATTATAAATTGGAAATTTTCAAATTATAAAGATTAAATGAAATTTATCATGTTATTTGTTGGAACATGTAACAATTTGGATTTATCACATTTTTAACAATTTTTTTTTCAAATTTATAATTTTAAAATATCAAATTATAAAAATTAAACGAAATTTATCATGTTATTTGTTGGAACATGTAACAAGTTAGATTTACAACATTTTAACAAAAGGTATTTTTTTCAAAATTCATGGGTATTATACCAATTTTAATTGTTGGGATGTGTAGCACAATAATTTTTCTTAATTACTTAATTAGTGAGTTAATATATTTGTTAATTATTTCATTAACGGCGTCGTAACGGAATCCGTTAACCGCAGCAGACAGAATAGATACACGTTAACGGCGGAAATACATTAAAATAATTTACTCGTAAACTTTACGTGGACAATTATTTACCGACCCCAAGAGTCGAGGAGGTCATATTTAATTATTTATGTGTCTGCAAGGGAAATCTTTGATAGCTGAAAATAATTATAATATCCGAATTTGAGTACTTACTGACACACACAATCAATCGTCAAATTTAGATTCTGTTTTACCCTTAAAATGATGGTCAAAAGCAAAATGTATAGAAAATCCAAAACAGCACTAACATTAATTCCAAGACCCATCATTAATCTGATGTCACCCAACCTCAAACTAAGTATACCGTAAATCAAGTAACTTAAAGTAAAGTTAAATTAAGTACAGTAACTGGTATGTCTGGAAACATACCACGTCAGTTCTTTACTCGGGAAGAGTTGAAAATAAGAACAGAAGAGAAGAACACGATCTGACATGTAAAACTTAAGTATCATAAATATCTAAGTGTGAATCTTCAGAAGGTCAATCTCCACATTCTCACGTTTGACATGTTTTTGGAAAGGGCTATTCCGCATACATCCTTCAGATGATTTGAAAATACCACCAAATATTTTTTAGTTTTTTTAAAACATTTCATGGTGCATACTTTTAGTTTGACTAAAGTTACTGATATATACTTTTATTAACCATCTGAACACCGCCTCTAAATAAAAGCAAATTTGACTTCATATGAACTCGACCTTTTAAATTTCAATTACTTAGTTCATGACCTCACGGGCATATGTTAAGACAGCCCCTACTAATACATAATGATTTATCATCTGCTATTAAAAGTTCAAAAAGATACAATAACTTCATATGAACTCGACAGTGCAGTAACCCAGAAGATTATGGGAGCAACCAGACACTAAATATAGCTCATTGTGAAGGTATGAGCGAAAATTTACTTCAGTTAATAATACATCTATCTACTTTGAATTACTTAAGGACTATAGTAAAATTATCCCTTTTAAAATTAAACGATATATAAATCACGTAGAACCACCCACCACCAGTAACATCGATTCTTCTTCTTCTTCTTCTCCTGGTTAAGGTATAAAGATGCAACTTGCAAGGGACATCTGCATGGAAGCGACCAGGAGATGTGTTGGAGAGTGGCATGTGGCTCTCCAACCGAGGAGGGAAGAGAGGGAGAAAGAGGTGAGAGGGTGTTTGTTGTGAGATGGAAGCGATCAAATTAAGAAGCACTTGACTTGAGATATATGGAAGTGTTGGATTGAAGCAAGCCACAGCATGCATGGGGTTGGATGGTTGACCAAAGAGCAACGTCCTCTGGCTTAGCCGCCGTTGGTGGCAATCACCTAATCACTATTACGTGGGCGTTGACATTTTAGCGCTTTGGTATTTGTCACTGGATTTGGACATCTTGGACACGTTTAAACGTTAGGCCCACAGCATCTTATTCTTTGTTTTGTTTTGCTTTGCTTGCAACCTCGCAGTAGCTATTTTGCTGCAATATAGTTCTTGTTAATGATCCATTATCTTGAGACAATGTCGGTCTACTTAGTATTTTTTCTGATATAAAAAAAATCTGGTATTTTGTGTTGATTGGGATACATCATGAGTTGATGACGGTAATATTGTTCAAATCGAATGGTTCAGTCACTTGGCAAACGATATCATGTTTAAATAGTTGTATTTTATCCAAAGAAAATGAATAAAAGGCAGGAATTAGCTAGAGTGATACATATGAAAGGAATAAGTAACAAACATTATGAAACACTACTATATTTTCCAAACATCTACATATCCCTTGAAAAAATGTCACCAGCTTGCCTTCCCAACAGTCCATCATCTTAGCATTATCAATAGAAAAGTGAAAAGAGAGTACATGTACAACATATGCAAAAGAAGAAAATAAAGGTCGAAGACTAGAAGAAGAAAAGAAATCCGGCAGGTAGAGAACAACAAACTAGAAAAATGTTGGTATCTATTCCTATTTATTATTATTCCCTGCCCTTAAAAAATAAAATTACGTAGCAAACTCCCATAAAACATTGTTAACTCCCAAAACCAAGGGGGCACGGGAGCAGTCGGCTATTGGATTTTTGAAATTTGTTAAAGGATAGTATTATATAATATTTTTTACTATTTCATAAACACAAAACCTTAAAATTAAACAATCATTTTAACGAAAGAAATATAGAATTATTCATTTGCATGTTGTGCTCATGTCAAAGTTAATCCGTTTTAAAAAATATTATATATTCTAATGAGTTCTCCACTATAGATTATATTAGTCTTTCACTACTGACTCTTTCTAATGAAATTCAAACATATATTTTTGAGATGCATAACTCAACTGCATTTCGTAACTTTGAAGGAATTGGTACTTTAGTATAGAAAATGATTGCAACCGTAACATTTGAAAGACATTTTTTTGACGATTAATATTGTTAAACACCATTTGTGCAATTGAATAGAGAATCATTGGTTGAATGACAGTTTGATGACTTCTATTGGAAAAAAATTACTTGGTAAAGTTAACGACAAGACAATCATGTATCGTTTTCAAAATACAAAAGGTCGTGAGGTAAATTTTAGTTTTTCTAGAATCAAAAGTTCCCTCTATTAATTTTTTTCCTTTATATCTTCTCCTTCGAAACAAAATTCACGGTGGTCCACCGCTGGTGATTCCTATTAAGTTTCATTACATTTCAGCAATTTACCCAACCTTCAAGTCTTCAACTTCAACAAAAACCCAAAACAACAGCCTTCCCGCAGTCGTCATCTTCAGCTGTTGCTAGTAGTGGCCGTCTCGGAGGGGAGAAGAGACCGGACGAAGCAAAGATGGACCACATGGGTCGAGCTTTCGAGCGAGCGAAGATGTTGGTTGGAATGGACGTCGACGAGGAATCCGCCGTCGAACAGAACAACTCCTTCTTCGACGACTTCAACCGGAATTGCACGCTCACCACCCAACAGGTGGAATTCTCTCATATTTCCCTTTTTTTCGTTGCTTTTCTGTATCGGATCTGTAGAATTTGTTTTTCTGGTGTCGATCTAGGTAGGGTTCAGAAGTGAGTCTCAGATCTAGGGTTTGCGTACTAACCTGATGTTATGTGGCGTTGATGTTCGCATCTGTTCCCGTTAACTGCATTGTATCGTGGCTTATTGGTGCGTTTACGGATCGATTCCGATAAGTGTTGGTTTTAAGAATTTGAGTGTGTCCTGAATCAGTTACAAATGCAACATTATGATCTTAACTTCTTAGCATGATCATGTTGTTCCGAGCATTAGATGAAAATAATAAATTGGAATTGTTTGGATGTTGTAATTCTATATTCTTGAAAACTAGCTCGCAGATGCCAGCCTATGTTGAGTACTGGATCAGTAGATAGCGTTCCAGTGACATTGTATTAGATGCAGTAGTGCGCTTACATAGTTAGAATCTTGAATTTTCTTTCAAGAAGTTTTAGAGTAGATATTGAGGAAGTTGCATTTTGCTAGATGTAATTTAGTACTTGTACTAGTTAGGATCTTGAATGTTTGAATTTGCTTCCTAGAAGATAATTTTTGTGCCTCGTTTTGTAGTTTATGTGAACTACATCGGTACATCCACAGATTTTTAGTTTGTCAATTTTATGGGGGTGGCGTTTTGATTCTTGAGAATGCGAACTGCGTGTGTTAGTTAGCTAGATTTGCTGATTACCTTTAATATGTTTACCTCTAATGGAAATATGAATATCTTAGTTGTCATTATTCCTCTTTGTTGCAGAGAATTTATGGCTTTGCTGTTTGCTTGACTGCTGGTTTGGCGTGCGCCTTTTTGGTACGCACAATAACCTGTTTCGGCTTGCTTTTCTGTTTTTGCCAATTGTATAGTATCTTAACTTGCACTCTTTAAGTTAATTTAGGACTTTCCAATGTGAATTTTAGTATTTATTCAACCAAGTCCTGCTGGCGTTGTTCCATCAGCACCATTTTCAACAAATTACTTTACCTTCCTTAATTACTTAAGAGGGTTAGGACTTAGGAGTAGGAGTTAGCATAGATAGACATCCAGTTATATATTCTTGATTGTGGGGTTGTTAGAAGATCTCATATAATTTCATATTTTCTTGGATTGACATGTGAAACATTAAACCAAAAATTATAAACTGGAACTGCTTTCCAATTTTGAGACTTTTAGTGATGCCAGGTCATACAGTATCAGACTGGCGGTAGCTACTCCATACATCGAAAGATGAAGTTGCACCTTTGAATGCTTTTAGAGTCCCGCAGAACCATTTTTTGTGTTTAATATTAATTAAAATGTCACATTTGAATTGATCAAAGAAGAAAATGTCACATTTGATTTTTTTATTCTTTGACTGAGATTGTTCTCCGCTCGAACCACCTCAGGCCTATCCCCGATGTTTTTCCCTGTTTCTTTTCTGCTTTATCGTGATAATTTATACTTTTTGCCTACTTTGATTCTTATTCCAACGTGATCACAGTCGCTGCTTGTTTTCCTCAATCCTATCAAGTTTGGGATAACGTTCACCTTCGGAAATTTACTTGCACTTGGAAGGTCAGTATACTATTTTGCTGATGTTTGCATCTTCTTTGTTCACAGAACATGTTTGTTTTATGTTTTTTTGTGGTTTTTAGATAAGCATTTGCACATTCAATCTGGATTAGCAAGCAGTGCAATAGCTTGTTTGTGTTTCTTTCTACCAAACATATATGTTTATTACTTTATTATGCATCTTACATTCTGACCTGCGCTCTTTTTGATTGTCTTTTTTATAGTAATAATTTCACTTTTCAGTTTTTTTATCCTGTAACCGAGAGTGCTTATTTATATGTAGAAGATACCGACTTTCCTGCTATGTGCTAACTTTCTGTGATATGTGTTCATTATAGATTTATATCTGGTGATCATTATATTCTAATACTTAAGCAAACTGTTTTTTATTTATGAGATTTATTGTTTGTAATTCTCTGTTACAGATGCTAAAATTGGAGCCTTTTGTGTGACAGTACTGGCTTCCTCGTAGGTCCTAAACGACAAGTCACAATGATGCTTGATCCAGTGCGCATATATGCTACAGCCGTATTCATTGCAAGTACCATCATAGCTCTTTTCTGTGCACTTTATGTAAGTTTGACTCCAATACTGCGTATATCACATTATTACAAAAACATCATTTGCTAGTGACTTTACATATTTTTTGCGACGCAACTTTTCTGTTGTGAGTAACAGGTCCACAACAAACTCTTGACTTTACTTGCTATCATTTTAGAGTTTGGAGCTCTAGTTTGGTAATACACCTAGTTCATAAATGTTTCTTCGTGATTATTTTGCATTTTAGTTCTCTTTACTCTCTTTGTTTTTGCTGAAAATTCAGGTATAGCCTCAGTTACATTCCTTTTGCTAGATCGATGGTCACAAAGGTCATGGTGGCTTGTTTCGACACTGAGTTCTGAGGTCATGGAAATTTATAGAGGTCGTATGTGTGGGAGACATCTTCGTTCCAAATTAGGTTCCTTGGGATCCTATGTCTTTGAGTTGTTGTTCTTTGAGGTTAACATCTTTTTGTGGTTCATATTCTAGATTTGTGGAATGACATCAGTGTTTCTTGTGAGAGTAGGTTGCTTGAAGGTTTGCATAGAGAACACCACCTTGTATGCTTTTTTTCTTCGAAATAGGCTATGTGAGTGCCACAGCAAGAAGCTTAGCGTGCATAAAATTGATGATCTTCAGATGAAAGTGATTCCATTCAGATGATGCCTTGCTTTCGTTATACACCCCCTAACTGCCTTCTGCAGGACCCTCTTGCATTTGAAACTCCGCTACTCCATCATTGGCGTGGATATCCTCTACAATGGTAGGAAACATCAATACCGGTCGAGGGGTGATGTTGAGACGAATAAGTGCCATTGCGATCCTTTTTTATGCAATTCTAGAACTCACCATCCTTGGTAATTATGGCGACTAAACACCAAGAATTAAGATCAAATGCGTATAAAAACGTTCTTTTGTTTCTCTCCATCTTAGAGTTCGTATGAAACAACATTTTGAATCTCCAGTGCACCGTGGTCTTCGTATAAAGATTCTGAGATTTAGATAGCAGTTGTTAATCACATATTCACATTTAAGTATTGATTCTTGAGATACAAAAATTGATTATCAAAATGTAATCCCAAAATATTAGTCGAAGAAAGAATCGTAAGGAATATCCCATTGAATTGAAAAATAATGATCAGATTCTCGCATTCAAGATGTATTCGAGTTAGGTTTGTCAATTGGACCAAGCTAACTCGAATTATTCGATTCGAGAATGTTTTAAGTATAACTCAAAATTTAGGAACCAACATGAAATTGGAATTAACACGAACTAACCTTAAGTCGGTCAAATACAGCCCCACCAGCACCTCTATTCCGAGCTATGTAGCCAAAAAAACGTTAAACGTCATGCAACTAATCCCCATGGACAACCAACGAACCAAAATATCTTCCGAACACACACATATAAGTACTGTGGTTTATCTTCCTGGCTCGACCCCTTTCGGCCTTAGTTTTGGTATTCTCTAGGGTTTTGGCCATGGAATTACCTCAGAACGACTTGGATCGTCTCCTCTTCTTCGAACAGGCTCGCAAAGCCGCCGAAACCGAGTACACCCGAAACCCTCTCGACGCCGAGGCAAGTCCTCCTCTCCAATTTTCTCTCCTTTCCTGTTTCCATCGTCCCTTGTGAATTACCCTAATAAAAAAAAATCGTTTTTTTGGTCTTGTTTAGAATCTTACTCGATGGGGCGGAGCGCTTTTGGAGCTGTCTCAGTTCCAAAGTGGGTCGGAATGCACAACGATGATAAAAGGTATTTAGAGTTTATCCATTTGGTAGTAGTTATTGGAAATATAGTTTGATATGGTCTAATGACAAAATCTATAGCACTACCAGACTACCTCATAAGTCTTACCTAAGTAATTAGGTTTTTTATCAGGTTTCACACGATATCGTGTTGGATCGACCAACTTATGGGTTGATGTTGTGCATGTGGAGACATAAGAAATAATCACAGTCCCGCCTTCGGGGAGTGTTGGAAACATAATTGCAAATTGCTCGATATGAAATTTTTATATCTATATCCAATAGAGTCGTGTCCATCTATTCTCAACTTTCAGTTGTACTTGGTTTTTGAAGAGGTGACACTGAGTTTATGGTGCTTCCATCCTTGTTTTAGAGGCTATTGGTAAATTGGAGGAAGCTTTGATTGTCAACCCGAAGAAGCATGACACTCTTTGGTGCTTGGGCAATGCTCAAACTTCACAAGCTTTTCTCTCTGCGGATCATGAGGCTGCTAAGGTGCTCTTCAAAAAGGCTTCTGAAAGCTTCCAGCTGGCGGTTTCAGAGGTATGTAGCTTACTTCGCATGGTAGATGCTTTTTAATTGTGTTTCTTGCTGATAGTTCGGTTGTCTTGTAGGATCCTGGAAATGAGCTGTACGTTAAGTCATTGGAGATGACATCAAAAGTAAGTTCCATTATTGTCTTGGATATGAAAGTAGTTCTTTCTAATAGACATTTAATCACCAGGGCAAGTTTTATCTAGCTTACATCTTGTTAATAATTAAAGTCAACCCACATGTAAGAGCATCCCTTAACAGGGAAAAAACTTCGGTCATCCGAAGGTCGTGACCGGGTCATAAATGACCTCATCTCTTAACCGTGAATTTTTTCGGTCGTGGATGACCGGATCATCGACCTGGGCGTTGAAACGCCCGGGTTGACGACCCGGTCGTCCATTAAAAAAATATTAAATATTAAATTTTATTTTTTGTTTTTTGTTTTTTTGTTTTGATTTTTAAAATTTTTTGTTTTAGTTTTTTTAATTTTGTTTTTTTGAAAATACGTTTTACAATTGTTTAAAATTTTTAGATTTTTTTTTAATTTTTTTAAAGTTTTACCAAGATGGACCCCGAAATGATGTGGAGGAGAGAGGTAGGTTGTTGTGAGTTGTGTTGGGTTGTGGTTAAGAGGTGAATAGTGTAGGAAAGAGAATAATGTAGGTTGAGGAAAGAGAAAGCTGATGTGGAAGAGAGATAAAGCTGATTTTGAAGAGAGAGAGAGCTGATGACCGGGTCGTCCAGGTCATGGTTAGTGATGGTCTAAGGTGTGTTGGTTTGGAGAAACTCTTTAGAGTTCTAACTTCTAACTACTCTAGTCAAGGAACTATAATTTGGTAAATGGAATAGACATTTAGGCGAGTAACTTGGATTTCTTTTCAAGTCAAAATTGGAGAAATTATCTAATTTGACTTGTTTTTGTTTTTGTTTTCCATGTCTTCTAATTTGTCCAACAAGGATGCAAGGGAAATTATCATATGTATAATCCTTTTAAGTCAAGGATCCAAGTTCCAAAACTTCCAGCAAACCAACCACATAGATGTCAGCATTGGGAATTTAGCTTTCCACTTCCAATCATGAATTTTAGATAAAATTTTCACCATTCAGTAGTTATCTATATTGAGAAATAGAAATAGGACAATGAGCCACCATTTAGCAGGTTCTAGGATTGATTTACTTTCATACGTTTCTTGTTGGACATGTCCAACTGTTTTCCTATCATTTCCTCTTTGTAGATATGATCAGGACGTGTAATGGTGCAAAGTTTGAAAAGTCACACGAGGGTTGGGTAATGTGATTTTGTTCAAGTTTATCGAACTCATACAATCTAAGTCTTAAAACCTCGTAATTCACTGATGCCAGAAGGACATGGACCAGTAGATAATATATCTTACTAATATAGAATCAGGCCACGAAGCTAGCAACATCAAGTAATATGGAAAATTTTGCACAAAATGGGTAGATTTTGTTCTCTTTCCTTTTTCTTCCCACTGATCACACATTAGAAGGATACCTCAAAATAGTTTATCTGCCTTGCTTTGCCCTTTACTTTTTGATGCATAGGTAAAAACTTTTCTTTTGCTATTTACAAGTCAAGAGTTGGTAATCCTGCATCCATTTGATGTAGTTAATAACTTTTTTTATCTCAAGTTGGTTAGGGAATAAAAAAGGTGTAAAACTCAACATGCATCGTTACATAAGTATTAACTCATTATGATCATGCTTGCATTGTCAACTTATATTTGCTTTATTTCTCTCCACTGAAGTGATGATGTCTTCAGGCCCCTGAGCTTTATATGGAGCTGCAACAGCAGATGGCTGTTCAACAGGCTGCAGCATCTGGCCCCTCTACTGCCTCAAGTGCCGCCAAGGTATTAAAAGTTGTTATTTCGTAGTAGTATATGGAAATTTTGGTCATTGTATAAATTTATAACCACAGCATGCACTTAGTGTAATTGGTTGAAGTGGGGTACAATTCTGAATACAACCCTGTCCCCGAGAGTTTGCTACAGCCTATTTCAGAGCAGGTGTGCCTTATGTATTCTGAATTGGGAAGCTTTAGCTGAAGAAAAGTAGCATATGTAAACTTTGTCAATGCTTTTAGCTATTTTAGATGAAACATGGAAATATAGAACATGCAGGCAAAGCAAATGCTAGATATTATTTCTCCCACTCAAGTTTAATGAAAAATGGCTCAAGTTAAATCATATTTCGTCTGAATTCAATGCCAGATGCATGATGCATACTTAATTAAGTCTTCAGCTTTTCTCTTTTTCTAGTATCCCCAGCTCCATACCTTCAATTACTATTGATACACATCCATAGAGTTTTGTTAATTCTAAAAGAAATTGCTAAATTAGACACATGAAAGCCAACGAACAACTGATATAACTTTTTCCACATTTGGATTACAAATTATGCACCACCACATATGCTGTAATAATGTGCTAAAGCTTTAAACAGAAACCCTGTTATTGTTTTATTTTCTTCTTGTTGGAAAGAATTGGTATATGAGATGTTTGTCGTGTTTAATTAACTGTCATCATTTCTTTGCAAGAATCTATTTTATATGTAACCATATCTTTTCATCTTTATTGTGAGCACTATTTATGCAATTCATAAGTGTTATTGAATTTTAATAACTTTTTGTGTGTTTCTATATACTACAATGATATATTTGATTGACGTAGTTGCTATTATCTTTTGTTAGATTAAACTGCAGTTATATAGCATAACATTTTATTTTTATTTTTATGTAGCAGGCAACCAAGAAAAAGAAGAACAATGATCTGAAGTACGACATATGTGGTTGGATCATCTTAGCAGTTGGTATTGTTGCTTGGGTTGGAATGGCGAAATCCCATTTACCCTCATCACCCCCTGTTTGAGAGGTTCTAGTATTTTTGTCATCCCCGAGTTATGATCTGCCATCTGATTTCAACTCAGATGATTGATTTAATCCCAGAAAAACCTTTATGCTTCGACTCCTGGGATTGGGTTAACTGTTCAATCAGGAGGAGGATATCTCCCACCTTGCCTTCTTATTCAGATCTGGAATTGCTAGGGGACCAATCTGTCTTCTGTACTACGTTCTATTTATATTTGCATCATAAATTAAACTGGTTATGTATTTTGGTGAAGCATATTTCCTTTTTCGTACTCTTGTTCTAGATTTTGATAGATGTGATTATTTCCAGAAGACCATAACAATTGTTGTGCGGTTATGCCTAGGGGTGAGCACATACCGGGTCGGGTCGGGTTTTTTGACCGGACCGATCGGGTCGGTCCGGACCGAATTCGGATCCGGTCAGGTCTTCGGTCATGCAAAATTTGGAATTTCGGTCTTCGGTCCGGTCCGGACCGAACCCGATAAAAACCCGATAATGACCGGACCGGACCGGATCCGTTTATCCAATTATCCGATTACCTATATACCCGAAAAGTCTGATTCCTCCCACAAACCCGAGAATTCTAAACTCTACCCGAAATTCCGAAACCCAAACCCGAAAGCCAAAATCCCCAAATCGTAACCCTAGCCGTTCCTCTCCTCTTCCCCAACCCCCTTTGCTGCCTTGCACCCACCGGCGTCCTCCCAACCGGCAACCCCTCCTAATCGAAGACCATTACACCAGCAACCCCTCCTCATCGACGACCGTTCCACCAGCAATCCCTCCTAACCGACGACCGTTCCACCGACAATCCCTCCCCATCAGCGTCCTTCGGAGTCCAGCAACACGCAACCTTCGGAGACGCACCTCAGGTTGCCTCTTCCCCCCTTTTTTATGCCCGTCTTCTTCTCTTTGTGCATCTTGTATTTTGGTTGGTTGTTTTCAATCGATTTTGATTTGCATGAAAATATTGAAGTTTGCCATCCTAGTTTCATTGCTCTTCATTGTTTGCTTTCACTCACCTAATTACAACTTGAGCTTTGTCGTGGTGGTGGTTGGATTCTTGATGAAGTAGTTTTTTTTCCGGAAGTGTTTTCTTGATGTAAACACTTTCAACTCCATTGGTGCTGAATTCAGAAAGGGTTCTGTGAGGTTTAGTTAAGCTCAAGTTAGATCAGAAAGGGTTCAACAAAAGAATTCTCCTCTATGCTTGTAATTATCACTAAAATTTCTTGTTTGTTTATTGAGTTTGGTCTGAAATTTATGTTATGATTTTTGCACTACTAATTATTTTTATTGATTTTTTGAAAATGACAGATTTCGAGAATGCGAGTGCACCGGACGATATAATATATGTGGAGTAATTGTTTATGTAATTTATGTTGTTGGATTCGTAGACAGTAGACTTATGGACTTATGTAATTTATTTTTTTTATTGTGATTTGTGGAATTTGTGTTGAATTTGAAGTATTTTGGTTCAAAACAAGAATGTTTAAACTTAGCAGGTAGTATTACAAAACAGTCAAAATCAAATCTGTCAAAGTCAAAATAGGAAAATTAATTCGGTCTTTGACCGAAAATCGGACCGGACCGGTCTTCGGTCAACATGAAATTACTTCGGTCCGGTCCAAGACCGATTCGGATCGGTCCGGTCTTCAGTCCAAACCGGATAAAATAATTCGGTCCGGGTCCGGTCCGGTCCTGGACCGATGCTCTCCCCTAGTTATGCCTATCTTTTAAGAAAAAGAAAGATTCGTGCCAGCTTAAGCTTCTATCCCCGAGAAAGGACTTGAATGATGAATCGTTACAGGGGCTTATTTTAATTAAGGCAATTTTATCAAGGTTGTCATATTGTAGAGGGCAAACAAACCTGTAAATCAGGTGTTAATATGCAAAAAAAAGTCGAGAAGGTGTTAATTACAATATGCATAAAAGAAGTAGATTAGGTGTTAATTTGTTAACTAAAGGCAAAAAAGAAGATTGTAATGTTAAAAAAACTAGTAGATTAGGTGTTAATTTGTTAATTAAAAGCAGAAAAATAATTGCAATATACAAAAAAAGCAGAAAAATTGTCGTAATATGCAAAAAAAGTTAATTAAGTGTTATTTAAAAGTGGAAAACAAATTGTAATATGCAAAACAAAAAACTAGTAGATTAGACTCAATTTGTTGATTAAAAGAAGAAAATTTGTAGATTAGATTACATCCCATTCCCATCCATCCAGGGCCACTGCCACGGGTGGGCCTTGAAAGTTTAGCGCCGCTTAATATATATATATATATATATATATATATATATATATAGAGGTATACCCGAAAGCACACATACGACATACAGTCATACAACACCACCGCTTGGACTCACTCGTCCACCACTTCACTTCAAACACAACTTCCACTTTTCCACTCCAACAACACTTTGTTCTTCTCACTCCCAATCCCAAATCCCAAAATGCTGTCCTCGGCTGCGACCCCCCGGGCCCACCCAACCCTCCCGCTTCCGCTCACCTCCCATCGGTCCACCTCCGATCACCGCCCTTTCCTCCTCCCCCACACCCCTCGCGTCGTCTTCCGCTCTCCCCTCGCCATGAAGAAGCGGAGCCCGAAGCGCCTCAAGTACTCCTCCCAACGCCTCTACAAGGTGCATGACTGGGGTTAGGTTAGGGCACAATTCTAGAAACTTCAATTTCTGACACTGGATTTGTGGTTGGTTTTGTTAGGAAGATGGGAATGAGATGGTTTATGTGGAGATGGACCCGTCTGGGGAGGATAGTTGGAAGCTGGAACCCGTCGTTGAGCTCATCAAGAGTGGTGGTGTTGGGGTCATTCCTACTGATACTGTGTATTCATCTCAACTCTTTTTTGTGTTTCTATGATTTGGAACCTTAACGGTGTGTAGATTGTTAGTGACGCAAAATATTGGAGAATGAAACTGCGTTTGAGTTTATGCCTTTTCTTTGGATCCGGAATACTACTTTTTGTCGGTGTGATTATTTTGGTGTTAAAATTGTTTAGGTACGCTATTGTTTGTGCCGTGACTAGTCATTCGTCGATTGAACGGCTTCGCAGGTAATGCTTTTGTGTTCATCTGCTTCTGTTGATTGGTTGGTTTTTGCTTTTGTACTTGGCGTTTTTGGTTATTGAATTTCGAGGTTGTACTCTTTATTTGCAGAATCAAAGACATAGAGAAAGCAAAGGCAAGTATGCTGTCCACTTTACTTTAGCAAGAGAAAAACTATGCTTTAAGACATGTTTCATTTAGTTTGAGGTTTTTAGGAATCACTATTGTTCAGCCAGTACATTTCCAACCATTAAAGCACGTGTGGATACATGAAATCTGATGTTTAGTGTAACACATGCTCAACAATCTAAAATATGCAAATCTGGATGAGAATGGTTGTCGGAAGATCAACAATTTCTAAGGGAAAATCAAAATCATTAAGCTTAATTCTGAACAGTATCCTGTAACAAAATAGTTTCTAAGAAAGTGATTGTTTATTTGTGAATATATTTGCTAATAAATTGTTTTTCTTGTTATATTTATAAGCATTCGACCACAGGGACCTGAAGTTTCATTCATGCTTTCTAACCGCTTTTTTAGTCGTTTATCTAATTGTTTGGACATTATTTTGCAGCCTCTCAGTATTCTATGCCATTCTTTACGAGATATTGACACATATACCATGGGGTTTCCTCGTGGTAATGACCATGGTCAAACAAATATCTTCAAGGCTGTTAAGAACTGTTTGCCTGGGCCCGTAAGTATTTACTTTGAAGAAATTGTAGAGAAAATATGTCATTTTGACATTTGATAAAAGAAATTACCAAATGTAACAGTACACCTTTATCCTGCCTGCGAGCAAGGCATTGCCGAAGCAGTGTATAAGGCATGGGAATACAACTACATTCACAACACGAAAAAATGTTGGAGTTAGGATGCCTGATGATGCTATCTGTCAAGCCGTACTGGAAAAGCTAGACGGACCATTAATTTGCACCAGGTTGGCTACGATCAAATTTACTTGTTAGAAGTCCCATTTTCTATTTTCTTCATGTTAATCTTCGAACATGGAAGTACTATGATCACCATAGCACCACTCATTTGTTGATACTGGAACCTTTATAGTGTGAAATGGCCAAGTAAAGATCAATGGATGGTCGACCCTGTTATAATCGCAGACATCTATGAGCCCGAGGTATGAAATTTCATTTTTAGAAATACTCATTTTTTAGAAATTTACCGATAAAAAATCATTTTTTAAAAGATACTCATTTTTAACCAAGAATTTGTCTTCTCTTCTAATGCATAGTGTATGATCACAACCAACCAATCTGGTTTGGCATAAGTATATGTTGACATGAAGGATAATTGCCAACTTCAGAAATTATTCTTCCTTCATCTTCTATGCCATGACACTGACTATTTGTAATGTACATCCGTGTGGTAGTTTTTCTTGGGCATTCAAATATAATGATTCTTGCATTATCAACAGAAATAAATTAAAATATTAATTTTTTTGGTCATGTTCTTTTAGGTACACCTTAATTGCCTTTTTGCTCCTTAGTCATTGACTTGGCTTAAATTTCTTCTTTTAGGGGCTTGACTTTGTTGTTGATGGTGGTGTCAGAATGGCTGAGCCATCAACTGTAGTTGACATGACCGGAAACACACCAACAGTCATTAGGCAAGGAAAGGTAAAGAGATGTATCTCTGTATTATCCTTTTTTGTTGAATCTGTCTCACCAAGTTAATGGTAACTAATTTATCTGTTTAAATTTGAATTGGTTTACCCTTCTTTGCATCTTATGATATATTGTGGTCCAAGCCAGTTGTAGGCTGCAGTTTGTTATGCCTGAAATTGGTTCTATTTTCAGTATGTTTGATTGAATTCGGTAAAATGAACGTCTGATGTAGTTGTGTAGATGGATTTAGATTTTGCATTTCAACTTTCATGATATTATATTCTTGGAAATGAGCAGATGCAAACATTTACCTGTTGGACACCAACTTGGTTTGAGTTTAATAACGAACAAACTTTGAAATCATGTTTCATAATACTTAATGGTGTATCTGTGTAGGACATGGGTATGGTAAATTAGTAATGTTTTGGTTATTAAATCTTTGTTTGGATTTGATTACTTAACGTTTAGCCCAAATGTACCTTATTTGTAGAACATCGTGTCAAAATTGTAGATGTTGTAGGATCATAAATTGGACACTCAGAACACTTGCACATCAGAGAGTTATTTTCACCATAATGATTGCAATCAGTTGAGCTCTCGAAGCTACTGATGTGACCCATTAAGGTTCTTATATCCTAATGTTCTCTTATCTTCATGAGGCATCTTGTATGACGAGATAGAATAACCGGGTGAGAGTGTGATTATTAGTCAACGTTGATATGATCTCAAAATTGGTAAAATGAAACAAAAGATGATTTTTAACATGCAAAGTGAGTGTTTCCTCAAAATGTTTCTTGGTATTTTACCTTGACTATGAAGTTCAGTGATTGCCGATATTTGTGAGAACTTCTAAACTAGGTGCACAAAGTGAAAGCTACTGATTGCAAAGTTGCAATCGATCAGTTACCTTGTGATTGCCATCTGCTCTCCATGTATTCATTTTGCTTCTTATTTTCATAGAATTGGCTATTCAACACATTCTTTTAATGGCTGGTTTCTACACGTGCTATTTCATTTATTTATTTTGCCAGGGGCCAATGTATGACTGGATGTCTATAGAGACTAAAGAATCCAATACAACCGACTATGAAATTCTGCTTACTAGTGGTCTTGCACAGTGAAATTCTGTTTCAACAGACTACGAAGGGGAAGCTGCACTAACATATATGATTGACCGAAGAAAGTAAAGCAAGTTAGCTCTTAAGCTGATCATAATATCATACCATGTGTACATATTTGTTAAGCCGATCATAGTGTCATACCACAGCAGAGATCTAAAAATGAAGGTTGTAATGGTTGTATTAGTTAACTTTAAGAACTAAGACTTTTGCCGATGTTACATGTTCATTTCTCTATACTGCTGGCTATTGATTCCAAAATTTTGGGACAGTTAAACTGAAAACTGTTATTTTTCCATTTGTTAAATCACTGGAAGTAGGGCTGAGCAAAACCCGGACCGGTCTGGGTTTTTGGACCGGACCGGTCGGTCCGGAAAGTTTTGTTTCGTTCCGGTCTGGGTTTTTGGTTAGAAATTTTTAAAATTTTGGTCCGGACCAGTCTTTTTTTTGTTTTTTATTTAAAAAAAAATTGATTTTTGACCGGACTGATTCGGTCCAGTCCGGTCTTCGGTCCTTAGGAATTTGGTCCGGACCCCGGACAAAAATTCAGTCCGGTCCGGACCAAATTCTCACCCCTAACCGGAAGACATTTATTGCCCAATGTTTTTATTAAATCTAAAGCAGGGTTGCATTTGGATGACGACGAATTTTAATCGTCGTCGATATTTTGATGAACTAAACAAATTGGTACAAAGATCCCAGATTTATTAAACGTGTAACAACTATATCTGTTAACCATTTTGCGAACATGATCAGTATATGGATTGCTAGGGGCAACTTAATTTGATCATGGAAGCCACGAAGGACCGAAGGATTTTGTAATTGCAGTGAACGAAGTGGAACCATATAAGCTTGAGAATCGGGTGCGAGTCGGCATTACTCATTGTAATGCTGGTCAATTAGCTGTGAATACAATGCAACTGTTTGATGTTTTCTTTTTTGTTATGCTTTTACTTGATCCTAGACTAGAAAGGTACTTTTTACAGTGTGTAACGCCCTGAAACAGCGGAAAATTTAAAACTTTAAACAGATAAAGAATTAACACAGGGGACGTCACCAAACCACAAGTACAGATATATATATAATAGGGAGACTGTACAATACAAGAGTCAATGATGATTACAACCCAACACAAAAGATATACAACACATGTACAGGGGAAAAATCATCCACCTCGAAGAACCAAAAGAGACAGGATCTGGTCTGGGTGCTCATGTCCGCAGTCACCACCTCCTACTGACGTGTACGACCTGACATAAAACATGAATATGCCTGAGTTTTCCGTGGGAAACCCCGTATGCCAAACCCCTAAAATATGAACATAATATGCGTAATGAAACATGAAATGAAATGAAATGCAGCAAAACATAACAATCTCCCGTGCACACCAGGCACCGCCGGAACACATCGGCCTCGGGTCTCAAGGTTCCTCTCACCCCAACCCTCACTCATACGTGTACACAAGGCACCCACTCCTCAGAGCCACAACAACAACGTGCACACACGACACCGCTCCTCAGAGCCACAACACAACGTGCACACACGGCACCGCTCCTCAGAGCCACAACAACAACGTGCACACACGGCACCGCTCCTCAGAGCCACAACACGACCCTCCTCTCAGGCCGGCAATGTCTGTACCGTCGCCCCAAAAAGGCCGAAGACCCGTTGCCCTCGAGACGGATCCAACAACACACGGCAGAAGCATCCATATGCAAAACAGTGCCCAAACGGTCGAACGGAAGAACCCAAACGGTCGACCGAACACCACAACTATTCCTCAGAAAAACCGAATTAACGTCCAACCGGTCGAACGACTCCCAAATCACGGTCGACCGAAATCCAACAGGGAAGAATCCTCTCTCGCTCAAAAAACACCAACGGTCGAACGACCCTCAGATCACGGTCGACCGAAAACAACCAGGGAAATCCCCCAACAAAACCGCACTACACGGTCGACCGAAACCACACTCCCGGTCGATCGGCCAATAAGTTAACTTAAACGTCGGTCGGGACGAAGTCAATGAGCGGTCGACCGTTTAGATGGTCAACGCCCCCAACCGACCTACAACAGTGCTTTTCGGTCGACCGGTGATGAGAATTAAATTTATACCGCAAGTGCACGGCGTCAATGGAGACGTGACAAATACGGGTCGAACACAAGGAGGGAGAGATTTCGTTATTTTTGTTATTTCGATTGGGGGAAAGAAGGAGAGAAGAAATAAATTGGGTTTTGAGCTTTTTGGTTTTTAATTATCTAAAGCAAGAAACAAGAACAAATAAACTAAAACAAGAACAAAGAGGTGAATTCCGTCGGGTGGAGGTTTAGATTTAAGGTTTAGATTAGAGAATTTAGAAACTTATAATAAATCATATTAGTTATAAAGCATTACATGATAAATGATTTAACATAAACTCAAGTAATCAAAATATACTAACACGAAATTAAAATAATAACATTCATTCATCTTCTCTTCACCCTAATCCGTCACCTCCACCCTTTGGAAGGAGTTACTCATAGAGGGAGGAAGAAGGGGTCCTTGAGACATTACAAAAGAAAACTAAAAGTAAGAAATAAAAGACAGAATTTTATTAATGAAAAGAAGATTACAAAACTAAGATTAAGAATAAAAACTAACACCAAAGACTAAAGACCATTCTAACATCGTTATCGGGTCTATTTATAGTTGCTACAAGGGATCTAGGTATAATATTGGAAAGTACACGTGTCCAGACACGACTGGACGAAATTGGAGCACACGGATCGATGCTTGGGCGGCGGAAACGCCGCATATTGTATGTGTGGTGCGGCGGAAACGCCGCACAATCTGGCCTGATTTTGTCCAGATTTTGGTTGAATGTTTATGGTATGATTTGATCCTTCTTTGCGCGTCTGGATTGATTCTTTCCATTCTTTTGAACTCCGGATTAATTCTTTCACATATTTGGAGATATACATTGATTTTTCTATATATTTTCTCCAAGAGAATAAAAGCTACTCGTGATTTGCAATTAGGTCCTTGACTTTTTGCAGTTAAGTCCCCGGTTACTTTTGTGCTTATGTCCTTGTTCTTTTTGCAATTAGGACTTGAATGCTTTTATGCTTGGATACATTTCCATTTGTAACCCGATAAACTTGAACTTGGTCTTTATGATAAAAATGAATCTTTTGCACGCGTTTATGCTCGGGATGTGGGTAAATTGCATTCAGGTCCCTATATTCTGTAAATAAGACTAAACACATACCTTAGTAGCATTTATTGATGTAAAAGTAATCTAAATGAAAGAATATGATGCAATGTATGCAATGCATCAAATACCCCCACACCTAGATTTTGCTAGTCCCTAGCAAAACTGAAGATACGAAAAAACAGGGAAATCCTAACTCACTTTCGTAGGAATCACGGTTGCACTTAGCATGTGCAACAAGCCTTTAAACCTCCTTGTTGCCAAGGGGGAGGAGTGTTGTCTCCTGAGGGTTTTCAGCGGATATACCCACAAAATCCTAAATCAACGTTTCATTAATAGTTCTCAATATCCCTACCTCAACCTTATCACTAAGAATTTTTACATGCTCATTATATAAATCTAACTCATTAAAAATATGACTTGGTCTTTGTTCCTCCAACATTCACACCACTAACCCTTCTACACATGTTTATCACTTGAATTATTTTGCACGCATCCTCTGGTGGTGAAGTATCATTCGGATCAACCATGACATGAATCATTCTTTTAGCTTTGGGTCTTGAGTATTATTATTATTATTTTTTCTTTTCTTTTCTTCCGTGATTCAACACATTTGCTTTTTGACACTTTTACCCTTTTGCATTCGTGTAGCGAGTTTGGTCGATAATCCCGAGTTGGTAGACTCAAGTTACCGGGTTTCAAGATACCCCTACGGACCAGTGACTCAAAGGCTTGGGCTTTTGTAATCATTTTGCAAAATGTGTTTTCTTCACTTTATTCCTTTATTTTTATTTTTATTTTCTTCAAGGCTTAATTGCTATTAGAAGTCCACACTTCCCGGTATATTTTCCTCAACCTCTGCTTTTTATCAACCACTTCAAAGATTTGATTCATCCAATTTAAGTGCATACATGTCTTAAAGGGCAATGGGTTATTTCTTTGGAACTTAGATTTATGTCACAATTTCTACAAGTAGAACTATATAATAAGGAACAAAAACTCAATGCAATTTGTACACGGGTTTTAACAGTTCAATCTTAAGCTATGTCATGAAACATTGATGATTTTTTTTTGATTTTTTTTTGATTTTTTTGATTTTTTTTATTTTTAGAAATAAAAGACAGATCTTTAGATAAATATATACATAAACACCCCCCACACCTAAATCATGCATTGTCCTCAATGTATGCAAATATAAAGCAAATGCACTTATTACCTTGGTGAACTGCGGTGGACGGATGGAATTTGCTCAAAGTCAACCATTGTCGGAACTGGATTGAATGACACCATATTGGTGCATGTATCCAGTTGAATTGTTCCCCATGTTGCAATGAGATTCCTGAATCACAGGTTCCACACCCCTCACATAAATTGGTTCTCTTATTTGCTCGAGTGACGGTGGGTGTGTAGATGAATTTCTCCCCTTTTTCTTACTTCCTTTTTGATTTTGTGATGATTCAGAAATCTTATAGATACGCGATTTCATCACAACGTCACTTTGATTGCATATTATTTCTGACTCATTATCAATATGAAAGATATTAAATTCAGCTTTTAAGTTCCCAAAAGATAATTGCATGAGCCCATTTTGACAGTTTATCAATGCTTCCGAAGTGGCTAAAAAGGGTCTGCCTAGAATTACAGGGATTTGTCGGTTAGGATTTACAACATGTGCGGTATCTAGTACGACAAAATCCACTGGGTAAATGAAGTCACCAACCTTGATCAAAACATCCTTTACTACACCTCTTGGTTTCTTAATAGAGCAATCAGCAAATTGAATGGTTGTCTTAGAGGGTTTTAATGGACCAAGGTTGAGTTGCTCGTAGACAGAGAATGAGAGTAGGTTAACACTAGCACCAAGGTCTAGAAGGGCTTTGTTGATATAAGTATCTCCTATTGCACATGAAATTGTGGGACATCCAGGATCCTTATATTTTATAGGAGACGAGTTGGAAAGGATAGAGCTTATGTTTGCAGTTAAGAATGCCTTCTTTGGTACGTTTTTCGCTTTTTAGTGCACAGATCTTTTAAGAATTTAGCATAAGCAGGTATTTGTTGAATCATGTCTAAGAGTGGAATGTTCACCTTAACTTGCTTAAATACTTCCAAGATTTTCTCCATTTGTGCACTTGAGTTCTTTTTGAGTCTATTGGGAAATGGGGCTTTAGGAACATAGACTCGCTCAGGTTCAGGTTGAGCTATGGGTTCCGGTTGAGTAGGTGGGTTGGGCGTTTCAGATTGGACGTCGGGTTCACTGGTTAGGTCATATGTGGTTGCTTGGTGACTAAGTTGATTAGACGTTCTAGGATTTACTACATTGTTATCAACTTGTCTTCCGGACCGTAATGATACTACAACGTTTATTTGTTGGAACAGTCCTTCCTCATTAACCATTTGAACCGGTCTAGGGTTGTTATTTCCTGAAGGTGGTTGATAGGGCTGATATGAATTATTAGATCTAGGGTTCACCTCAGGTTGACTTGGAAACTGACCCTTTTCTCTTGCACCTACAATTTGTGCGAGTTGGCTGACTTGTGTCTCTAGCCTTTGGAAGAACTGGTTGGTTGTTTGTATAAAGGTTTTCATCAAATTTTCCAAGCTTGTCAACCTAACCTCATGATCTCCATTGTTATTGAACCCAGATGATGTATTATTTTGGTTATACGGGTTTGGTTGTTGTCTAGGAGGTTGACCTTGTTGGTTTGATGAGAAATTGGAATTATTACGCCAACCCGAGTTATAGGTTGATGCGTATGGGTCATTTCTAGCATGGTTATACATGGCATTAACTTGTACCCAGTCCGCACAATCCTCCATTACATGACCCGTCTGACCACATCTAGAGCAAGGGATAGACGAGGCTTGATTCACTCGGGTTTGGGTTTGTAGCTCTAAACTTTCCATTCTGCGCATAAGGGTAGCTAGTTTTGCTTCAGCCACTATGTTGGCATCTACAGCTAAGACACCTGGTTTGGGTTGACTTGCTATTCTAGATCCAATACTCGGGTTAAGCGGTGTTCTAGCATTGTCCCATTGCATACTGTTTTCAGCTAAATCCTCAAGAAAAGTCCAGGCATCATTTTCATTTTTCGACATGAAGTTCCCTTGGCTTACGGATTCTACCATAACCCTAGATGTGGGTGTCAATCCCTCATAAATAATTTGGCATAATTGCCATCTTGGAATTCCATGATGAGGGCATTGGGTCAGAACACTTTTGAATCTTTCAAGATAGGAATAGAATGGCTCGCTCTCAGATTGAACGAATGCAACAATTTCATTCCTAATCCTCATAGTCTTATGGTTGGGGAAATATTTTTTTAAGAAAACTTGAACGAACTCGGCCCAACTCCTAATAGATCTTTCGGCTAGACTATATAATCATTTCTTAGCGTCGTCCTTTAGTGCTAGAGGCACGAATTTCAGACGCACTGCCTCCTCAGGGATATGCTGGTATTACATAAGAGAGCAGATTTCCTCAAATTCTCTAAGGAAGAGATATGAGTCTTCCCTAGAGGTGAACTTAGGCAACATACTCATGTATTGTGCCTTAAGTTCGAAGTCGCGACCCGGTATGGTGGGCATAACGATGCACGATGGCTGAGCAGCCATCGCTGTATAGCATCGATCCCTCAGAGTTATAGGTTGTGCAACAGGTGGGTTCACAACATTCTCACCCATTGGATCCGGGTGAGGTGGTGCAGCAGATGGATTGGGGCTAAGCTCTAGACTGAAATCTAGATGAACTCGTGAGAGTCGATTACTCAAGTCCCGAATCCAAATCTGAGTGCACCGGGTTGAATCAATTTGAGTTCAAATTCGAAATTTAAATTCCAAATTTAATTTCAAGAATTAATTGCAATTATTTTTTTCGCTTTTTTTATATTTTTTTTATGCTTTTTTTGGAAACAAACAATAGAATGTGGAAAGATGAGAGAGGAATCCTAATCTAGAGAATTTAGGTGAGAAGAGAAAGAAGACTCAGATGAGAAAGGAAACTTAACTCTAAAGATAGAAAAGAGGGTTGGTCAGAAATTTCCTAAGAAAGCACGGTTGAAACAATCCTAGACATAGTGTCGCTTATATCTAGACGACTCCTAACTGGTTGAGTCGAATTGATTCGCTTGATTCACCTCCCTCACTAATCAAACCAAATTGGCCAGGTAGTGTATAGCTAGTGGGGGCGCTTCCGACAGAGTCGGTGCCAATTAGACAACCACTTCGCTTGGAAGACTCTCGTCAACACAAAAACACTTCCTAGACACCAAATTGAATTCGATCGGCTTCAGGTCATAGCAAGTCAAACCAATTCTTCTCCTTAATTGAGTCTGAGTCCTTAGGGGCCAATGTCTAATTGATTTTAAATTTTAAGGCTTGGGTGACACTTTAGGATTGTGATTTGTGGGCCACGGAAGGGTGATGAAATCCCCACCGTATCTTTTCCTACGGAGTTGCCCTTAAAGTAGTTTAACTTAAATCTAGCAAAGATAGTCAATCAATGGTCTTTAGAGGGGGGCAATTGCAAGGTTGTATGCAAACTAAATTATATGCTTAAATGCAATCGTTAAAACACGATACGTACCTTGCCTCCAGCACTCTTCAACAAGAATTAATTTGCAAGAATTTAGCAAGAATAATGCAAACAAAATATTATATGATGCATGCACTAAGTCCTTCTAATTTTGCTAATTTTAGGTCAGAGTTGAATTATTGCCAATTATGGAATTTTTGCCCTAACACGTGCAATTCTAATAAAAAGATTTTTTTTTGAAAATAGAAATTACGAGGAAAAGAGGCAACAAAGGTTACCTATGCAATGCTCAGTCGGGTTCACCGCCCGCTCTCGAAATTTCAGTAGCTTCACGCGTCCACCCAGAGATGAGTCGCGTCCCAGAAAAGTTTGAAGCCCAGAAGCTCCAAGTGTGCGGCGGATTCGCCGCAAATTGCTCTATAGGTGCGGCGATTTCGCCGCTCGTTTAGCTCAGAATGTGCTCGGATTTCGCCGCGCACTCTGTTGTCTCCTGAAACACAAATCCAAATACTTAGATCGCGCACAAGATAAACAGGATAAAATCGAAATCAACAAAAGAAAACAAAATCTGCGTCGCCTCCCCGGCAACGGTGCCAAAAACTTGATGAGATTTTTATTTATACCGCAAGTGCACGGCCGCGATGAAGCGGTGACAAGTACGGGTCGAACACAAGGAGGGAGAGATATTGTTATTTTTGGATTTTCGATTAGAGAAGAAAGAACAATAATAATGTTGATTTTGAAATTTTTGGGTTTTAATTATCTAAAGCAAGAAACAAGAACAAATAAACTAAAACAAGAAAAAAGAGGTGAATTCCGTCGGGTGGAGGTTTAGATTTAAGGTTTAGATTAGAGAATTTAGAAACTTATAATAAATCATATTAGTTATAAAGCATTACATGATAAATGATTTAACATAAACTCAAGTAATCAAAATATACTAACACGAAATTAAAATAATAACATTCATTCATCTTCTCTTCACCCTAATCCGTCACCTCCACCCTTTGGAAGGAGTTACTCATAGAGGGAGGAAGAAGGGGTCCTTGAGACATTACAAAAGAAAACTAAAAGTAAGAAATAAAAGACAGAATTTTATTAATGAAAAGAAGATTACAAAACTAAGATTAAGAATAAAAACTAACACCAAAGACTAAAGACCATTCTAACATCGTTATCGGGTCTATTTATAGTTGCTACAAGGGATCTAGGTATAATATTGGAAAGTACACGTGTCCAGACACGACTGGACGAAATTGGAGCACACGGATCGATGCTTGGGCGGCGGAAACGCCGCATATTGTATGTGTGGTGCGGCGGAAACGCCGCACAATCTGGCCTGATTTTGTCCAGATTTTGGTTGAATGTTTATGGTATGATTTGATCCTTCTTTGCGCGTCTGGATTGATTCTTTCCATTCTTTTGAACTCCGGATTAATTCTTTCACATATTTGGAGATATACATTGATTTTTCTATATATTTTCTCCAAGAGAATAAAAGCTACTCGTGATTTGCAATTAGGTCCTTGACTTTTTGCAGTTAAGTCCCCGGTTACTTTTGTGCTTATGTCCTTGTTCTTTTTGCAATTAGGACTTGAATGCTTTTATGCTTGGATACATTTCCATTTGTAACCCGATAAACTTGAACTTGGTCTTTATGATAAAAATGAATCTTTTGCACGCGTTTATGCTCGGGATGTGGGTAAATTGCATTCAGGTCCCTATATTCTGTAAATAAGACTAAACACATACCTTAGTAGAATTTATTGATGTAAAAGTAATCTAAATGAAAGAATATGATGCAATGTATGCAATGCATCAACCGGCAAAGGGGACCCGTTCGACCGAAAACACCCAGAGCCTAAATCCCCTGGTAAAACGCACCATCGGTCGACCACTCGAAGAGTATCGTTCGACTGGTGCAAGGGTTTTCCGCCCAAAATACTCTACAACCGGTCGACCGAACCAACCCGCCGGTCGACCGATTATAGTGCAGAACGCTGCTGCACGGGTCCGACGAGCCCTCCGGCCTACCGTCGACCACCCCAACACCCACCAAAACATAAGTGAGCATCAAACCAAAGCTTGACATACCTTAAGGCTTGAAGAAGCCTTTGAAGAATCCCGGGGAGCGCTTCCTCGCAAATCTCTTCTCCACCGACGAACTCCTCGAACACGATCACCTTCCTCCGGCCACACGATCCGACGAGCCTCGAGCTCCTTCTCAGCTGGATGTGAAGGATCGAGAGAGAGAGAGAGAGAGAGAGAGAGAGAGACACGCGTGAGAGAGAGAGAGAGTGAGAAAACGAGTGAGGGAGAGAGAGAGAATCCAACCAAACCTTTATACTCCTCCTCCTTCAATCTCCACCATCCATCACAATTCCTCCCATCCATCTCAGCCCTCCATCTCCTCCTCCCCCAATCCTCCACCTAAACACAATTAAGCCCAATAATCAAGGGTTAGGATGTAACAGTCTGCCTGGTGGAAAGGACTGTGGTACATGGACGTGGGCGTACGTGTCTGACATATCAGTCCAGTTAGCAGAGAAATTTATTTAATAACATGTTTGTGTCACATTTCTCAATGTAACATTACTTTCTCACTGTAACGTTTGGTTTTCCCATGCAACTTTTATTTTTCCCAACTCAACATTTGGTTTCCTCGTGCAACCTTTGAATACAAAGGTAAAATGAAGAGTTCATGTTTTGTCTTTTTAAACATATAAGTTTGTCTTTTTTAACATTTACGTTTGTCCTTTTTAACATTTACGTTTGTCATTTTTAAACATAAAGTTTGTCCTTTTTAACATTTACGTTTGTCTTTTTTAACATATGAGTTTGTCATTTTTAATGTATAGTTTGTCTTTTTTAAATAGTTTGTCCTTTTTAAGTATGTGTTTAAACTTTTTAAGTACTTGTTTGTACTTTTTAAGTATGGTTGTCATTTTTAACAGTTGGGCGGTCCTTATATTGGTGAGTTGTCTTTTCTATGTCATGGTTTTATCATTTTTAAGTAATGATTTATCCTTTTTAAGTAGTAGTTTGTCATTTTTAAGTATGATTTTGTCATTTTTAACAGTTTGGTCGGTCCTTCTTATATTTGTGGGTTGTCTTTTTTATGTCGAGGTTTTGTCAATTTTAAGTAATGGTTTTTCATTTTGAAGTAGTGGTTTGTCCTTTTTAACTATGATTTTGTCCCTTTTAACAGTTTTGTCGGTCCTTATATTGGTGGATTGTCCTTTCTATGTCGAGGTTTTTTTAAGTAATGATTTTTTCTTTGTAAGTTGTGGTTTGTCCTTTTTACGTATGAGTTTGCCTTTTTTATCGTCTGCGTTTGTCCTTTTCAAGAACATGAAATCAAACTCAATTCCGTGAAAACAAATCAGAAACCCAAAAAATTAATATCAAATACAAACCAACTTTAAACAAGAACACCACAAAGAAACAAACTTTCCAAAATAACATCAAAAAACAAATATCGATCTATCACATAACAAAACCAAAAATTTCAAATCAGCCACAAAGAAACATTTTTTTCCGCAAAAACTCAAATCAACTACAAAGAACCAGACTTCCAAAAAAACCCAAGATCAATCCATCACAGAACAAAACTAAAAACTTCAAATCAACCAATAAAACCAAACTTTCCCCAAAAAAACACCACACAAAAAACTCAAATCAGCTACAAAGAATTACATTCCTCCACCTCGCCTCGAGACAAACTCCAACGCCGTCCACTCCCTCCTCCTCCTCGCCGACCAACTACACCGTGCCGTCCTAACCAACGTCGTCGGCGTCCCCACCTCCTCGAGATTCACTCCCGCGTCGTCTCCCTCGACATCCCTCTTACCAATCTCGCATTCCACCGGAAGAAAATGATGGAGAATGAAATGTTTTGGGGGATAATGGAAGGGTTTGAGGAGATGTATGGTGGAAACTAAAGGTCACATAGTTTAGCGTGCGTGTGAGGTGACACAATAAATAAATAGGTTATTTGATTAATTTTTGGTTTTGTTGACTAAATTGACCACGTCAGACGGCGTCCCGGACACACCGCGTCAACAAATCATTTTTCTAGTGGAAATGATTCTTAGTCCGTATTTAATTATTGTTCGAACCAAACTAACGTCGATTCTACAATTAAAATAAGAAAAGCATATGCAAATTTATCAAAACTAAGAAAACATTGTTGATGTCCAATTGTCTTATAGGCCATTTGTTTAGAAAGATCAATAGATAAAATAATAAGTATGGTAACACCTTTGACAACAAGACAAAAAGTTTCGTCATAGTCTAACCTAGGTTCCTGGTGATACCCTTTAGCTACTAGACGAGTTTTGTAACGATTAACAGACCTATTTAGATTTTTTTTATTTTGAAAACTCATTTACATCCTACTACATTAGAAGCAGAGTTAGAAGAGAAAATGAAGATGATGGATCTTGAAGTGAAGTGTTAGCTTCTAAAAGATGACTCTGATACCATGTTGAAACATAAGAGAAATATCTTCAACGGGAAATATGATCTTTTCTCAATTAAGTTGATTGAGAGAGATGATTTTATTTATACTATGATAGTATGATGTAAAAGTTACAGTATGATCAATATGAGACTAATCTAATGTTTACAGGTGTGAATAAAACTTTGTATTGAGATATCTGGGCCTAATGAGTCACATCTGGATGTGTTAAATTCTGGATTTTGGTCCTTAACAAGAGCTCTAGAAAATATGCATAATCGTAAACAACCCCTTCCTCTTTGTATACGTGTTGAGCTCTTTACTTCTCTAGTTCTACCACACTTATTCTAGTAACATTTACCATTAGCAAAACAAAATAGGCACCCAGTGATTCTCTTTCGAGTGTGATGGTCGAAACTCAATTCAAAATTTGTAATTAGCTATCACATTAACACGTGATTAAAAAAATAGTTGACACTACTAGAAGCGTAGGTGCCACGTGTCACAGGCAACAAAGGCATGACGACCGCGGCTATAAAATCCCCTCCCACGGACCCCAAAATCCTCTACTCCCGCCATTACCATCACTCTCACTCACCTTCACTACAGATCCTTTTCTCCTTCTCGTCTCCGGCGATCACCGGAATCTCTTCGAAATGGTCTCCGATCAAACCGCAACTCTTCTATTTTCTTCTTCCTTCTGTTTCGTTTTCGTCATTTCCCTCTTCGACGTGACCCGATTCGTGATTTCCCGATGTGGATCGCAGGCGAGAGCGGCGCAGAAAACGAAGGAATCGGAGATCACGGAGCAGGACTCGCTTCTTCTGGTACGAACCTCGATCCGATGTGGTTTTCATCTCTTCGTCGATATCGTTAGATGATCTTCGTAAGGAGTTTAGTTCCGATGCGTTTTTGTTGAAGATCTGGTGAATGTTGCGTTGATTTCGGTGTTTTTTTGTTGGATTGAACCTTCGATTTGAGTTCCTATTCTGATTTTTTTATTGTTTTTGCTGAGTGCCGGATATGTAGATGTTTATATAACCGAGGTGTTGGTAAAGAGCATGAACTTTCCTTTTTGGTGTTATTTTTCATACTGATTCTGATTTAGCTTAACGAGACATGCTGCTTAAGTTTGCTTGGAAGCACGGTTCGTAGTGTTTTTTTCGGCTGGATGAGTTCGTTTTTACGTGGACTGCTTTTTGAAGATCTTGAAAAGTTTGTGAATGATCTGTTGGTTTTGATGTCCTTAGATGGATTACCATTCAATTCGAGCAACTGAGATTTTCATATATATTCTGATTTCCATGTATTCTGTTTACTAATTCTAGATACGTAGATGAACAGAACTTCCTCCTTTTTGTTGTTGTTTTTACCTACTGTTTCTGTTTCTGATTTTGATTTTGTTTAACTGGTCATCTTTTTAACATATTCATAATCTGACTTGAGTTGCTTGGTTAAGTATAGTTAATAGAGCAGTTTCTGCTCGATCAGTCGCTTTTATGTGGATTTCAATTTTTTTAGAGGTCTCAAAAAGTTCATGTTCTGTTGATTTTGACGTTCTTTTTTGTAGATCAAAATTTTGATTTGAGAAACGAAAATATTCCATATACTCAGCTTCCATCTGTTTTGAATAGATTTTTATGGATCCGAGGTCTTCTTAAAAATTTGTCTACCTTTTCCGCTTTAGTTTAACTGGACGTGTTGCTATTTTGAGTTTTTTGGGTCAAATGTAGTTGATTGCGTGTAGCTTATTAAGGAGATTTTTGTGCCTCAATTTTTTTAATTTCCATGTATTCTGTTTTGATGTCCTTAGATAGATCTCCCTTCAATTCAAGCAATTGTGATCTTCAGTATTCTGATTTCCATGTATTCTGTTTACTAATTCTAGATACATAGATGTTTATGCACCTCCGTCTGGATATTTTTGCTTCCATTTTTGTATAGTATGGTCAACTCATTGTTTTGTTGATATGAGTTGCTTGGTTGTCTTCATTAGATTCATTGACTCACAGCTAAATTCAGCCAGTGCATAATTTTAATGCTTTGAGTTGGGGTTTTGATCTATTAGACAAGGAATCTGCTTCGCATAGCAATTTTCAATATCAGCTACATCAGAGGGCTCTTCCCTGAGAATTACTTTAATGACAAGTCCGTCCCAGCTTTAGGTATGTATGTTTTTTCTTCTAAATCTATAATAATTTTCTTTGAGTTGTTTGAGATAATGCATCTTCAACTGTTCCGCTTCATTATAATAACAGGTATCAAGATTAAGAAGCTTTTGCCCATAGATGCTGATTCTCGGAGACTCATAGACTGGATGGAGAAAGGTTGAGTTATTAATGTCTGATATTATACACGTTCATACAAATTTTTGATGACCTATTGATTTACATTTTGTAAATTGTATATCTTCAGGTGTTTATGATGCATTACAGAAGAAGTACCTAAAAACACTTCTGTTCTGCATCTGTGAATCACCAGAAGGTCCCATGATTGAAGAATATGCATGTACGTGCATCTTAACCATTATTGTCTGCATGCATTTTGAAACTTTGGATGTTCACTATAGGAACAGTATACATATAATGTAAATATATGTGGTCATACACACTCATACCTTGCATAACCTCAGGCTTGTTTCCTAATATAAACTCATGCATATCACAATATAAGCATCTTATCAGATAGCTGTTCTTGGTGGACTTTATAAAGTGTATTGCTGCTGGGAGAGATGATGATTAGAATACCAGTTAAAAGACTAATTGAAGACTATTTGAAATTTCTGCAGTTTCTTTTACTTACTCAAGTTCAGATAATGAAGAGGTTTCCATGAATGTCAGTAAAAAAGGAAACAAAAAACAAGGAACAACATTCAAGACAAATTCAGCTGAAGTTACTCCAGACCAGATGCGGTGCATTTTCCACATCCTTTATATTTCAAACATCTGTATACTCTAAAATAACTCCTAATTGTTATAGGATATTTTATTATACGCTCATATTGGCCACTATACAACTACTTCTGCAGGAGCTCTGCTTGCAAGATGATTAGGACCTTGCTTCAACTAATGAGAACTCTTGATGAGATACCTGAGGAGGTACATGTTTTGGGTCCTAGTAGTTAGTATATTGTAATATTTTCAGCTGGAAAGAAAATCTCTAAAGGTAATTTCCTATTCATATTTTCAGCGGACCATTTTGATGAAGCTCCACTATTATGAAGATGTGACGGTATGCAAATGCCATTTCTGATTTGTCTGTTTGTATTGTGTCAGGTGATATGGTGATGCGTACCTAACTAGAAAATTTTGTATTATTTGTCCAATTTGATTTCATTTGAATATGCTACGAAGAAATAACATTGTTTAGGACAAAGATGGCATGATATTCTTTTCGTTTGAGCAAATTAATGCCTTCAGTTGTGGTGAATCAAAAGTTAGAAATTTGCTTGTATGCTACTTTTGTTTCTTAATGTGCCAACTTGTCCTTGAGATAAGAGATTATATGCCCTGTGAAGACTTCTAAAAATTGGTTCCTCTTGGAAGTTTTCTGGACTGGTAAATAACCCCAATATGTACTTGCGATCCAAGAATCTAAATGAGTTTAAAAAAGATACGTGTTCTACTTATATTGTTTTGCAGCCAGAAGAATATGAACCTCCATTTTTCAGAAGCTGTTCTGAGAGCGAGTCTAATAACACATGGACAAGAGATCCTTTTAAGACAGAGGTCGGGAATGTCAACAGCAAGCATCTTGTATTGGCTTTGAAGGTAAGTAACCACAGTACCAAAATGATGTGAGACGTGAGATACATATTGTCGGACTCTCATTTTGCTAATGTGAGTGATTATTTATTGCAGGTTAAGAGTGTCCTTGATCCATGTGGGGATGAGAATGATGGTACTCCTGATGACGCAGGGATCAACTTGGAAGAGAAAGCAGTGCAGCACGATGACATGTCATCTGATAGTGAGGTAAAATTTACACTGACTGTATATATTATGAACTACAAAAGTTAGAAGATTGTGCTCATTTTTGTTTTCAGGTTGATCTTTCAAGGGAGAACCAATATATTTTGGCACCTACAGGTACATTATTTTCTTTTCCTCCATGAAATGTGCTTTTTTTTTGCATGAACCATGCAATGTACGCTGAAGTTTAAATGTCTTTGGAAAAGACTAAAATTACATGCTTTGCAGGGGGAAGAGGGAAAGTTGAAGACAATAGCACAGTCAATGAAGGTTAGTCATATGATGGGCTATCTGATGAATTTATTGTCTTTCACTGTATATTTGCATGTGCAGTGTGTGCAGATTTATTCAATTTTAAACCAATATGATTTTTTTATTTACAAGTTTTACCTCCTTTTGGTGGTGTTTTGGTATCTGTGTTGATCATTCTTACTTACCAGATACTCTGGCAGATAATACACAAGATGCTGAACTGGAAGAAGAAACTACTGCCCAGATAAGGAATTGGATCAGCTCTAGGCACATTGATACTGTTGATTTAGTAGACATCCTCACAAATTTTCCAAACATATCAGTGGTAAGTAATATTTTGTTTTTCTCCATCAATCACCGATTTCATGTTCCTAGCATTTGCAACAAATTGAGATCTTACTATAATTACCTGGATTTTTTAAAACTGTTTATCTGCCAATTGATATTTTCTTAGTTTAGGCATGACTAGATGCACATGGAATGCCATGGTTTCATGTTATATCATTCTCCCTCTTGAATGTCTGCAGGCATTAACTGAAGGTAATGGGGGAAAGAAAATGATTTCAAATGGAAAATGAATGGGAAAGAACATCTACCTCTGATTTATTTGTTTGTTTGCTCTCCTTCCATTGGTAGATGTTTACTAAGCTGCTTTTTTTGATTCTTCACTAGAAATTGTTGGTAACCTGATGAAAGAAGGGCTGTTATCGAACATCGGAAGGGATAGCTATAAGATCAACATAGAAAAGGTAGTAACATGTATATTCATCTATTTTGGTGGTTATAGTAGGTTCTTATGGCTGTTTGTTTTTCTAATACAAATTTTACGAATTAGTGCCTCAACTCTAGTGTCAAGGAAGAAGTTGACATGCCAATTGACCTTCAGACTGGGAAGGGGTTGCCAAATAACTCACAAGCTGAAAGGGTCAACAAGAATGAAAAGTACGACTATCTATATATGAAGGTGAGAATATCATGTAGCTTTTCGCGAATTATGTTAAAAGTTACTTTATCACATGCAGACAATGTTGATGTTTTCAATATTTTATGAAACAGGCTTTGTACCATGCTCTTCCACTGGAATATGTTTCAATTACAAAGCTTCAAAGCAAGCTAGAAGGGGAAGCAAACCAGGCCACTGTGAGGAAGTTGATTGAGAAAATGATAGAGGATGGATACATAGATAGCACACCCAATAGAAAACTAGGTGAGCAAGACACTTTGCAGAGTTCCAATTAAGGGTAACACTACATGTTAATAGTGCAGTTATAAATGAAAAACTTAAAAACAAAGTTTGATCATACCATGCCATTGGAGTTTATTTTATTTTTCATGATCTGACTTCACTAAACAGCTGCATGCCTTTTTATAGTGCTTCAATTTCTGCATTTGATTTGGATTTTTGTAAACTTGTAAGATTGCTCAACCTGATTACAGCCTTATGGTGTAATTCAAGTGTTCCATATCTTCTTTTTAAGATAAACCATATGATAATATTAAAATTTTGATTTATCGTGTTTGACGAAAGTATCTAGTCATGCTTATTCCCAGTTAATTTTTGTACTTAAAATGTCTTCTTCATGATCTTATTCATTCCATATGAATATTTAAAAAGCACATGCTATGTTGCAGGTAAGCGTGTTATTCACTCTGAATTTACTAACAATAAGTTCACGGAGGTCAAAAGGGCACTAGAACGGAATGTAAGTTAACCTTTTTACTAAAATTGAGTAAAATTTGTCTCGACAATAAAGTCTGATGTTTCAGTTTTCCTACTTCTAACAGAGTATGGAAATTGATGGGCGGTCCTCAGAGTTCAAGGGTGTAAGCATCGATCCCAGTGGTAAGCTATGTTCAATGTGATAACATAATGATATTTATATATGCAATTTCTTTCTGTGAAACCGTTACTTGCAGTTGATGATCATCAGCTTTCGTTCTTCTATTAGGTTCCAATATTAGAAATGGTTCTACTTTTGGCGGACTCCATTCCATGGGATCTGATCTCACACGCACCAGGGTACAATCCGACATACCTCAGAATGCATCTGTTCGGAGTGGACAGACTTCTCTTACTAAAATGCAGGACAAAGGCAACACTCCCGTCAGCAAGCCTGAGGTAGTGTTCCTTACAATATATTCCCTGGATAATAGTCAGAAAGAGCTAACTAATACAATCAGTGCACAACTATTATGCAGCCCATTTCATCCCTAGAGAGTGGAGTAAATCGAAAAGGGAAAGAGAGAATTACTGATGAAATTCCTCGCGAAGCTGAGGTCAGTGTGTACCGCCGTTCTAGCCAAGACAAGAGGGTCAAAAAAGTTGCCACGGTATGTTTTTTCCATGAATCACCAGCTAATATGTCTACCGTCCATTGGATTTGTTTTTGCATAGTTCTGTAACTACATAACATGAACTCAGCTGTTATGGAGGTTTACTTTAACTACATAACATGAACTCTTCTGCGAAACTTGACCATTTTTGGAGATTTACGTAAGATGAAGATTTTATTTTTCTATATGGAACTGTTGCAGGTTGAGGAGCCAATTCAGTATGTGAAACGCCAAAAGCTCGGGTAGGATTGCAGAGCTGAAAGTATTGTTATACAGAGGTAGTAAAAGAAAATGTTTGTGAATGCTTTAGTTTTTGTAAAAGCATGCTCTGTTTTTTATTGAGCCTTACTGAACCGATTCGACAATTGTAAAACACAAACATGCTGCATCAGGTTCTTTGGAAGTGCCATACGTTTTTATAGATAAGGTCTACAAACACTTGTAGAGAGCTTATCTTAAGGATAATATGCTGAGAGAGCCTTGTAGTATTGGTGCAGCTAGTATAGATAAGGTCCCAAGGATTGTAGAAGTCGCTGTGGCTGATAGACTGAGATGATGTTATCAGTTAACGTCTGTACATCACCTGTCGGTCTTGTCCAGTGTGGCTGCGTTGGGGTGCCTAAAGCCTGAAACAGATTTGCGAGCTCTCTTGAACCACGACTGATACATCAAGCCAATTCTTCGACAATCTAACACAAATTTTTATCAACAAAAATATCAAAATGAGATCTTTAACGATCTAATCGTAGGTAGGCCAAACAACGTTTGGAATGTAACTTCTACAGAATGATGCATAAATAAACCAGTTCATGCACAAATCTAGAGCTTCATCCTTAGGGAAAAAAATCCTCACCATTTTGCTACATGTTGCACGAACTAGTCTTTATACTTCGTTTTACATGATTACAGAAACAGAATAACTAAAGTACATCTTGAAAGTATCACGGGCACGGCAACAGCCAACAGATGGATGTAGTCATGAAAACTGCTGTTTCGGTGAGCAGTTGACTGGTCTATTACACTTCTAGGGCTCATCGAATTTGATTAAAATTTGTTCCATTTTCGGTACATGTTTCCGGACCTGTAACAACAAGATTTGGCACATCACTTGACGATAAAATTAGATTGCTAAGATACCACACATATTGCTAGTTATTCTTAACCTTAATGCCAGCCATGTGTAGCAACTTGTGAGAAGCAACATACAAGGTGTCAGATTTACCCAGCCTTTTCTCCACAAAATAGATCACTTCAGAGACACCTGACTGCAGCAGCAAAACAATACATCGTAAGATCAAGTGTCAAAATGGATATCATTGACAACATGAAGTTGCAATATTTAGCAGAAATTAAATTGTAAAGAGAACTAATTCACAAAAAATTACAGGATGGGGGTTATAGCATTAGCAGTATATTTGTACAAAGAACAGAAAGGGAAAAAACAAAAAATTCACAATATTTACAAGTGAAGCAATAGGCCATTGACCGACAAACGTGGAAGGAATGGTTTAAAATAGACCAGAATATACGACATTATTGAAAGAATGACCAACCCTAGGTTTGGTTCATCACTCACAATCACAATGACAATCGTAAATAATGTACCAGGAAAATGAAAAACTTAAGGAAAAAAGGATAATAGGACAATGACAACCAATTATCTCCAACTAAATGAGCACGGGCAACAGGAATAAGTGACCATAAACAAGATGTAAGATCTAATAGACGTGTTAGACACCAAAATATCTCACTGAATGACCTTTTTGGCTCTACAGGATGTATCATATATCAAATTCCTATCTACAGTCAACAGATGTTCTCATTTAGAGTGTGAAACACACATATGACAAACAAAACAACTAGGTTCGCTAGATTTTACAGCAATTGCACTCTGTGACACTACAAAGAAAGTTATGTCCGTGAGACAAAGCCAATCAAGTGCAGGAATCATGCTCACTATGAAATTGTTCATGATTTTTGCATAGTGAATTTGCACCAAGCTATTTGAGATATTTACTTCTTCTAGAAAAAGGTTAATCAATCCCTAGTCAGAATGAAAGCAAAGGTTCTGTAGATTGAGCTCACCTGGATGATAATTTTTGCGCACTCATTGCATGGGAACATTGTAACGTAAAGTCTCTGCAAATGAGCCATAGATGATGATATTAGGTTACGTGTTCAAAATATTCATCTACAAAGTCACAAAATCAGAACACAAATTAAAATGTTTGATTTGGTTACTTAAGTTTGTTCTGACGTACCCAAGGAAGGGACTGCAAAAAAATGTAATACAAGGGCTGAAAAGATAGAAGGGGCACAAGAAGCATAACCTTCTGTAAAAACTCCATAACTAAAATATAGGACAAGGTGATATAAAACTATTTACCTCTCTATAAGATGGAAATTGGATATAATGCAATAACCTTCTATTGAAAGTTCACCAAATTCCAAATTCAATCATAATAATAAGCATCTCTCTCTCTCTATCTAAATAAAGACATCTAATCGCATGTCCGTATATTGTGCGCACCTATATTTTACAAAGCCCACTGAGAATGTATTGGAAATCGGAATCAATAACAATTTCTATAGGGTGGTACTGGTAAGGTAATGCTAAAGACCTGCCAAATCAAAAGTCTGATTGCGCACAGTAATTTTATATGAAACTTAATATGTTTTTATGAAAAAGGATATGTGATGTAGCATAGAAATGAAAGCAGCATAGTAAGAAAACAGATTAAACACCTGACCAACTGCAGATGCGTGGTTAGTATTCAAGATGGCATTGACTTCAGCATGACAGACATAACTGCAAAATAGTGTGGTAAGTTCCTGTTCAAAAGAGGTACAATCAACTGAACTAGCGGAGACCAAAAATGTATTATTTTTCTGAGAAATGTTGCTAATATTTGAAAATGAAATGTATTAAAGAAGAAGAAAATTGATCTCACTGGTGCATAATAGAATCGCAGGTAATAGGAACAAAGAAAAACAAGACAAAATTCTATGTATTTAAAAATGTTAAGAATGAAATCATCTCAAGAACATTTCTTACTTACGGGTATTTGGTTTCCAATGGATTTCCTGTCATTGACTTCTGAAATAAAGGTACAATCATGTTAATAACCTATGAGACGATGAGTAGAAAAGGCCAGTTCAGGTGAGCATCAAAACTAGGTGAATGGAATTTTTAAGTAGAAGACAGACAAAAAACAATGAAGCAATAGGTATACTCCCATTTCACAAGTTTTGATGACTCACCAAACTGACCTCAATTTAAACTGGAGAAATGACCTTTGCCCATGGAAGACTATTGTCAGAACAGCCTCTTGGGAATCCATTGTAGCCAATTCCTGAATACAAAATGATAATGTCAGAATTAATTAGATCTTGAAACAAACAAGAAAATCGAGGACTTAAAGCAATTGTCTGACACAACAACAAAAACGATTTAGTTTAACTAATATGGCCGTCTACCCCCAACTAGTTTGTGATTAAAGGCTCTGTTGTTGTTGTAACTAATGAGGCCACTAAAAGTCCAACTTTAGTCTGACGTGAATCTTTTGAGACATAAAGCACAAGAAGAAGTTTGAAAACAAAAATTGAAGAACCAAGTATTATCCCATTCTCACTGACCAAACAAGTTCACAATTTTGATCTTACCAAGTATTATCCCAGTCTCACTGACCAAACAAGCTCCGACCTGCAATGCAAACAATTGTTGGTTGCATCAACAAAGCGAAATGTACCAACAACTTGATGACCTTTGTATGCACAAATATAGTGATTGCCCAAGTAGTCTCTGTAATGTTCTGAATTTGGAAAAGTAATACTTGTATTTACTTCGTAAATAAAAAACAAGGAGATAATCCTCCTCACCGCATCACGGTACTTGTATCATGTATGTGATTTATTTATGTATACCTATATACAAAGCAGGCATTGCTTCTATCCTTTAGTTTTACACATTTTAGTATTATATGTAGAATTTTTAAAAATATAGATATTACATGATCATTATGGTTCTTTTGTGTTTTTGTGATGCACAAGACTACAAGAGATGCATGCATACTATTTTACAGTGAAATTTGAAATAATATCTACACACTCAGACTAACCATTCTGAGAACTGATGATTACTCGTGGTTAGTATTAGTATAAAGTGTAAAATGTATGCATTAGGCACCCAATATACACCATTGTTCGAATATTGAAAGCTCAAATGAGGTTTTCACACAAACAAAATCGAACAATGCACAGCTAATGACATTACACTATAGTTAATTCCACATAAGTTGCGTGTTCAAAAACAATTTTACACAAAAATCAGGAGAGTCCACTAATTTTACGAGAACATTAGAAAATACGATATCACCTGGCGATAAGGATCTTTGGAACGCTTAGCAGAAAGGAAAGCAATAGCCATGAAATAATCATCCCACGACAAATACCTAAACCAATTCCACACCAAAACAAACAAACAAATAAAAAAATAAAAACAAAAATCCATTCGAACAAAAGCTTATCCTCTCGTCCACTAATTACCCTTCACGCTTGGAGGGATCGAAAGGGCTCGGTTTCGGCGACTGCTCCTTGTACCCATTCTCCATCGAAGACGACACAACACTCGAGGAAAACCTTCCCGGTCTCCTCAACAGAAGTCGGATCGCGATTGCGGCCGAAACCGCTCCCGCCGTCGCCAAAACCACCAAATCCCTAGATTTCATCCCTCTACCTCACTCGCACAATCCGAGTGAGATTTTTTGGGGTAAAACAAAAACTTATACTGATGCCATTAATGCCACTAGATGGGAACTAAAGCCATAGAAAACCATCACATGCACACATAATATTATTATAATTAATAATTAACAATTACCAACTTAAATGGTAAAAGTTGTTATCAGAAACTTTAATTGAAACGGAATTACCAAAAAAACCAACCACACAAATCAAATCAGAATTCACAAGGCAAAATTGTACTAGAGATCCATTTTCTCCCAAGTAATTACATTCAAGTATAACAACAAATACAATTACAACAGCGCGCAGTCTTTAATTTTTGAATCCCCGAGAAATTCCATTAAAAAAATATCCAAATAACCCACCAAAGTAGTTGATCTGATCTGACCGAGAGCTGCTTAATTACACCCACTAATAAGTAAGTAAGTAAGTAAGAATTAAAAAAACTTGGACTCTTTCTATTCCCCATCAACTGGGCGGGTTGGGCCGGTCGACGCGGAGCTGGACCGGAAGGGGGCGGCCAGTCCCGGTTCCCCCGCAGCTTCGGCAAGCCATCCTCCCCGACCCAGCGCACGTGCGACAGCCGACATCCCCATCCGACCACCGCGAGCACATGCACGCCACCCGACCCGTGCCGTTGCACGTGACGCAGCGCGGCCACCCGCCGGCCGTGGGTTTCACGTCGAGCGCGAACTTGACGAGCGCCGCGCCCGCCACGACCCCGAGGCCGGTGGCCAATTGAGATGCCAATACGAGAGGACCCATGCTGGAGTGAGAGGTTATGAGAATTTGGTTGTGGATGAGGAATTTGGGTTTGGGTTTGGGAGTGATGGATGTGTATTTATGGGATTGGAGGATTTTGTCTTTGTGTGGTTGGAAGGAAGGCCACGGGTGGGAGTCAGTCAGTGGAGAGAAGACGTGTTTGGGTGGGTCTTCATTGGCTTCCGTGTGTTTTTTCAAGAATACGGACCGGATCGGACCTACTTTAGTTAGACTATTTGGGTTCGTTCAGTTCATTTGAGGTGCGCCTCAAACGGATTAAACGGGTTTTGTAGGTTGTGGATGTAACTTTTCTTGTTGAGTATTACGTGCAATTTGTGTTTACCAATACGTTGTTATTTAATCAACACGATATTCTTCTTATTATTTTTTAATTCGACAATCTTCTCTTACATTGTTTTACTAGGTTTTTAATATTTTGTACTATTTACCAAGTTTAGACACGTATATTAGCTTCCCAAGCATAAACTCACACACTCCTCTACGTAACAATCCAACGTTCCAACCAATTCTGAATCACAGCTTTTGGACGCCCAGATGGGTGTCCCAAACAAACCCTTTGTACGGTATAAGTGGGCCGCAAAATCTTAATTAATTAAGATGATTTTTATTCTAAACTGTTATTCATCGTCGGAAAATTACTTAAATCGTCTGTACAGATGACCATTTTGTCTTTCTACTATTTATACTTATATAACTCTTCATTTCACTCGCCTAACACTCTTATCTCTTCATATTACTCTCATATTCAGTAAAAAAAGGTCTCGGGGGGCGGGAAAATGACCAACGGACGCCTCAGATTACACAAATTTGGTAAAATGTCTTGTTTAGTTTTTTGTTTTAAAAAAAATTGGGACGGGTGTTCGCTGGAGACGTCCGACCCAACGGTCGGGCGTCCGCCGGAGCCGCCCCCGGGATAACAATATTCAATAACAGATCTCGCAACCTCTCCAACACCCACCGGTAACTAAACTCGGTCTCATCCTTCAAAATCGCATATCCGACGAGGAAATTCATGTTTGTTGGAGTAAGCACAATCATCTCAAACAAAGACATCTTGTACTTGTTCGTCTTATACGTCGAATCCATGCAGATTACGAATAAGTATGTACGCAACAACTGAACTGAAGTCGGATGTGCCAAAAATGCGAGAGTGAGGACATTAGTTTCTTCATCTGCCACAATCCAACGCAAATAGTTATACTGCACTGCCTGACTGAGAAACTGCTGAGCGGGATTCCTGTCTTCAGATTTCGTCATTCTCATGTACCCTCTAAAGTTATAAATGTGTCTTTGATTGAGATTATCTTCCGGGAATTTCTCATTTACTGCCAACAAAAATGTTATGTGGTCTTGCTTGTGCCTCAGTCATATCACGAACAATTTGCTTGGCCCCAACACTAATCCGTTGACCTGTCGGTGACCCTCTGAATAAACTGCAAGTGCGTGGTTGTGCTGCCCATATGTGCTATTAGAAACAACGACTGCAAATTTTTCTTTTGGTGTTTTTTCGTAATGCAATACTCGTATCACGAGAACTCATTTCATGTTTGCGATCACATCTCAGGTAACAATCCATCCGGTTATCTATTTTTGGTTTGTATGGCTATATAACCAAAAGAAAATAGCTTCTATTGCAACTTGTTTCGCCCATTTACAAGCTTCCTCGATTGTTGTAAATATTTGTTTACTATCAAAATGCTCACTGTACTCTACTCCATCACCACCGAAATCTTGCAACAGAACCTGAAAAAAATTAATTTAACAGAAAATTAATTTTTTTTATAAAAAACGGGGCGTCTTAGCCAGACGTCCGAGTCGGAAAAAAAATCCACCCCCGTTACCTCACCGGATCCAGGTGCTTCGCCAGACATTTTAGTTGTGTTGGTACTAGGAATGTGAGTAAAACTTAGTTAAAAACCTTATTTAAAGACAATGGACGAAATGAGTATTAAGTGATTTGTTAAGGGTAAAAAGGTAATTGTTGGAGCGATTTAAGTAGTTTTCCGGTGATGAATAGTAGTCCCCTTTTTATTTGGGACTGCGAACTTTCAACGTCCTAGTTACGACAATTTTTCTTTTCCCAAACCCCTTTTAGGTTGAGACTAGCATATGGTTGAAAATAAATCCATGTGTGGGTTTAGTGGGGTTTATTCCGACCTCAGATGTTGTGGGATGTGGAAAAATATTTAAAATATTTTGTCTCTCTTAATTTTTTAGAAGTTGAGAGAGTGGAATGAGATGATGGTTGGTCGGACTCATGTACACCCACACATGTGGTTCTCATGGGCTCATGTTTGTGGGAGATAAGAAGTCGTATTTTTATGCATAGACTATTATAGAATGTCTTGCACGCCACCTACGAAAGTTACATCTTTTATTTCTCTCTTTCTCTCCAGCAGCGATTCTTGTGAGGTTTTGATCTGATTTCGTGGTTCGTCGGCTCCAGTGTGCATCCGCTTGACGAAAGAATCATTATATCATGTTAGGCGATATTTTTACTAAGACAAGTCAGAATTCGACGGTTCCGTTGGGAAGGTCTTTTCTTATCATTATTTTTCGTTTGTTTGTTTTTTTCTAAACATGTTTTTGTGTTGACTTAATCTGTATTATGTTGATTTATTTATTCGACATTTGTAACTTACTATATTATATGATTATATTTGTAATTATATCAACACATACAGATCTAATCGTAGAATTTGAGTGGACGTTATTTGTTCGTATCAGTTTCGTGGTAGAATTGGGATCGATGTGGGACGAGGGTTGCTTGTGGTCTGTGGCCATGTGGACCGTGTTGAGCGGGGGCATTGATGGAATTAGTCACATGGATGGTTCAAGGAGGTGTCCAGAGCCTACAAGAAGGAAGATCCGTGGAAGTGATCGAACGCAAAATATCATGATGTTTTTATTTTATAGAGATTTTACATATTTTAATATATATCTTATCGTGGGAATGATCTCTAAGCCGCAAACATCTCTATTGTTCCTGTTGAGTGCAAGATAACGCTTGCCGATGTTCACTCGGATTCGGCACCTCCGCTCGATTTCGTACACAATGGGAACGTGAGATCCAAAAGTTTATGTCAAAATCACATTATATAATAATAGGTACATGCATTGACCAGAAATGGAGCAGAAATCACGTGGCGCGAGTAAATAATACTTGTTCAGCAAAATCTCTTTACCTAATTCACTAAACCGCAGAAACGATAGTTTTCTCACCGTACGAGAAAGGACGGTAGAGGAGAATTTACAAGATGATGGTATCAAAAACTCTAGGTACATGAGCTCGCTCAAACGTTCGATTAGTGCTCGATTTTCAAATTCCAAATATCTACTTTTAAATTACATTTGATAACTCGATTGAATGAAAACCCCACAAATAAGTGCTCGGAACCTTGGACTATAAAAACATCTAAAGTGATGGATGTATATTAATAAAGCTGATAGATACCATATGACTAAAAAAAGTCCCAACATTTAAGTGTTCTAAACCTTCGTATGAAGTATCTGTGAAGTAATATTATGTTACTAAAGAAAGTGAGGTATCGGCGTCCGGCGATAACTAATTCAAGCTCGAGCGCGCGCATTGACGTAATCAGAATAAATAATATGCATGAACCACTTAAAATGACGGCTCTTCTCGGAAAAGTCGTGGCAGATGAGCACACAATAGACTACCACGTCCCCTGCACGTTTCTTCGACGCCGACACGAAACCACGCAAAGACAACAATCAGCCAGCGTGCTGGATTTGCACGTCGACCATTTTTTTGTCGTCCACGTCAAGAGTAGAAGAGCTACGACCACATGTATTTACAAGTTAAATACGTCTTTCTACACGAAGTTTAGAAGTGCCAATGATTGTCCATGTAACCATGTTAAGCATGTACCTCACGGTGGTTCCAAGCGGAACAAGTTTTCTACATAAAACATCACAAATTATATTAATTAACAAACAGTACTTAAATCTCAATCTTGATTATATATATATATAATTACTATGTTGATGTGTGTAATTCTTTGACGAGGCCGACTGGACCTGGATTTCACAATTTTTAGTTTTTACGTAGCAGCGTTGCAAAAAAATCATGTTGGTAGCCTAATATGGTCGGACATTGTCAGAAGGATAGCTAAAGGAAAATTCTTATCTAACTGTTTCTATCACAATATCCAAAATGGTCAAAATTCAAAACATCATAAGTCTAAAGAAGTCGAACTCTGTGAGGATGTTTACCACGAAATTGTAGAATCTTAGGGGTCTCTAAGCCCCTCGTGCCCCTCTATGTGAAGTTGCCATTTAATCCGAGGACTCGAAGATCTAACAGGATGAATCCAATCCAAATCTGGACACTAAAACTCCTTAAGATCTAAATTTAAACTTCAAAGAATAGGTTTTATTATTTTCACCTAAACAAAGTTTATACTTCAAAACAACACAACAATAACAATGACCAAAAACCCGTCTTGCATTTCTATACAAAATTTCACTCCAACCACATTAGATACTATAGCAAAATGGTGATGAAACTAAGCATCAATATATATAACATAAACACATTTAGGATAAATAGTTCCGATTTCCACATTCGTATTAATAGCTGCCCTTCCAATTTCCACATTCGTATTAATAGTTCCGATCAATGGAGAATCTATTGAAACTTCTTTTTTGTATCATACCATTCATCACAAATGTCGTTTTTTTATTTGAGTTTGACTTCCCTATATATCAGTTGCAATGAGAGAATTTCAACGTGGCATGATCACGGACAGCCAATTAAATTAATTAACAATATAATGAAAAAGCATGTGGCCAATTCTTGATGCTAACAACCTCGATAATTTCGTTTACATGTACAGGATCAAGGGCACAGTGTTGCGTACAGGATCAACGCCTTCGACCTTCGTTGCACATATATGTCGTTTTATGTTTAAACCCTATATAGTTGTTACATTTATCCTTTATATATAGTCTTGACCACTTTCTTGTGAATTGAGAGTCGGATCGGCCTTCAACATGGGGAACTATTTTATAACCAGATGTGTCGTCTTGTAGACTAAAATAATATCGCTACTAACTACAATAGCCATAAGATGAAGACACGTGCTGTATGCTTTGCGTACAAATAACACTCTTATTGCAGCTGCCTTAACAATGTCAACAGGTGTTGTTCAGATCGAGTCAACTCTAAATATACTTGCATCAGTTGAACTTCATGAATACTAGAGGACAATAGTATGGCATATTTATTTGGATCTGAAATTCCAAATGACCTAACTTTGAACTACGTACTGAAATGGTTGACTTCAATTTCGTTGGCATGCATTGATTGTCTTCTGCTCCCCCGTTGCTATCAAGAGAACATTTAGACACATAATATCCGATTTTGTTAAGTGCAACAGGGAGCTTTCAAATCACGCGCTAATACTAATTAAATGCTAAGCAAAATTAAATAAAAACAAACCTTCCCTGGTTGTGCCTATCTGTGTCCATGTGACTGTGAGCGTGGTGGTTTTCACTTTTCAGGCACGGGTAGAAATCGAGTACGTTGTGTCAATTAGTGTCTATTATTACTTCCATCTTTTGTTAACCTCACGGTCCGGACATTCTTCAAACCTTCAGTTCATGCTACAAAACTACAAAAGTATTCTACAAATGGTCAAACCTATTGCTTCATTTTCTGAAATAGAATACAGAAATGTCGCTGCGAAAGACTTCTCTCGTGAAAGAATCGTGTGAACCTTCTCTTGTTGGTGCTATTGGCTTCAATCTTCAAAGATCTTTTTGTCTGTTGTTGCTTGAAATTGGAGATTTGTAAGAATTTATGTTACGGTTTCGTTACTTTAATTTTCTTCAAAAAAATTAAATGAAAATTACAGATCGATGCTTCTTTTATAACTCATTTTCCCCACTTGAGTGCGTTTGGAATAAGAATAAAAATTAAAGGAAGAATTTTGTTTGGGTGAGTAAATAATTACTTTTTCTAATGTTTGGTATGCCAAGGCAAATCTCATGGAGTAATAATCTCAAAACATAAGTAAAATCAATCCAACTAGCTAGACAAATTTAGTAACTCGTGTGAATTTTCGTTTTTAGTTGTCTTACGTTGTAGTTCTACCAAATAGATGAATTAGAAGTTAAAAAGGAAAAAAATCATAATTTTTATCGATGGAAAAAAGAAGAAGATAGGAATGGATCACTTCCGTATCAGAGTAATAAATTCTCCTGCCCTAATTTTCCCCCATTCCAGGTATACTTGATGGGGTGATTTTTTTTTTTACATAAGTACACTTTTAGATAAAAATGTGGTAAACAACGTCTAACAACGTGTCAAAGTCGTTGGAAGTTAAGCATTGGTAAACTGATTTTGTCCTCCACTTTCCATTTAATTCTCAATATGTCTCATCTCTTAATTACTCTCACTTTCTCGATTATTCTCAATTTCAGTACCAACATCAAGTAATTGTCTGAATCCGGCGCGATAAGTCAAAAAATAGTCGGTTTTTATTTTAATTTTTTGAATTTATACGATGTGTTATTTCAAATTATTTCATGTTCCGCTGCAAGATTTCGGTAGTGACGATGTGGATATTTATCCGGTTACTCATATAACCGAATCCGGAAAAAAACACAAACGTAAATAAATGGATAAACAGATCAATATCCCTGCCACCCCTGCATTACTATTCTAATTTTATTTTTCATGATTATTTTTTGTTGTAATACGAACATAATAGAGACTATTGGAGCAGTTTCATGCTTTCCGAGACATTTTTGGTAGTCGAAATTTGATATTGGGAGGAAAATGAAGAGAAAGTGGTGATAGGAGAGTAAAATGAAGAGATGAAATAAATAAAAATGAGAGAATGACAAAATAGTAATTGACACAAACAATTTAAGTAATTCGCGAACGACATTTAACCGTTCAATTTTCTTATTGTCGTTTTGAAACTACTAAAATGTTTTTATATAACTCATTCACATAATCAGAGAACGAGATCCATTCTGCTAATCCGATCAAACCATAATACAAACCGAGCCTGACTAATGATTTTGATTAATGATGCGATCCGTGTAGATTTTGATTAATGATGCATTTGTAGTTTCATTTTGATATTACAGAGCAGTCAATTGTATCGTTAAGGTCATCACTAACCATAACCTGGACGACCTGATCATCGTTTTTCTCTCTTCAAAATTAATTTTTTCTCTCTTCCACATTAACTTTCTCTTTCTTCAACCCAATTTTCTTCACATTCCTATACTATTCACCTTTTAACCACAACCCGACACAACCCACAAAAACATATCTCTCTCATCCACATCATTTCGGGGTCCATCTTGGTAAAAATTTAAAAAAAATTAAATTTTTTTCCAAAAAATCAAAACAATTATAAAACGTATTTTCAAAAAAAAAACACAAACAAAAAATCAAAAAATCAAAACAAAAGCACAACGAAAACAAATAAAAATAAAAATGGATGACCGGGTTGACAACCCGATCGACCACCACCCGGTCATCCCAGGTCGTGAACGACCTGACCTGGGATGATCGTTGTTTCTTCCCCCTTTAAGAGCATCATTAACAGCGCCTGGGCAGTTCCTGGACGACCTGGTTTTCTCTCCGCCACGTCAGCTTTTCTCTCCGTCACGTCAGCTCAAACCAATCCTCCTAAATTTTTCTTAACCACACCAAAAAACACCTCAAGCGCGCTATATTCTCTCCTTTACATGTCATTTCGGGATCAATTTTAGACAAAATACGAAAAATTGTCAAAAAATTCTAGAAAATATAAACAAATAAAAAACTTATTTTCATTAAACAATATTTGAAAAAAAGATTTTAAATTATTCTTAAAACATTTTTGAGAAACAAACACACACAAAAAACAAAAAAAACCTGGGGACCAATTGGGGGGAGGCACGTGACCCCCCTCCGGACGCCCTGAAGCTTGAATCACATTTCCAAAGTACGATCACCTGTGAAATATTTAAACGATTGCACATGCTATACCTCTTTCAACCGAGAATAATGTGACAACTCTTGTTAAGTACTCAAAGTTCTTCAGGACTTTTAGCAAAGTTCTAAAGAAACATGTTTGCATTTTTTTTGTTGAAAAAAACGATTTAAAATAATTTTAAAAAAATTGTTAACATATTTTATCATAATTTTATATTAAAAAAAATTGAAAACCCAATCGGAAATCGTCCAATTTTCTCCCCGAGCGGATGACATGCCACACTTTCGTCCTACGTGGCCTGACGCGCTACAGTGTCGCCCGACTACAGTATCACGGTTAACGGTGTTCTTATGACAATTAAATAGATAGTTGTGGACTTTTGTATAGTTGAATGAGAATTACCAAAAAACGAGACACACTAACAGTTATTATTTAGACGTGTCAAGTTAACATGAGCTCGTAACAACACTATTAGGTAGGGGAGAGTATCGGTCTGGACCTGGACCGGACCGAACGCGGACCGAACCTTGATGCTCTTCGAGTCCAGACCGAACCGAACCTAGACTGATCGGTCCAGTCCGGTCCAACTGACTGGTTGATGCTCTACCATTGTCAGGTATTAAATTAGGGTTGGACAAGAATAAATTACTTAGGGTTGTAAACGGGGCGGGTGGGTTTGGCTCCGCCCGCTACCTGCTCCACCAAAGTCAGGCGGGCAAACGGAGCAGGGCAGGGCGGGTAAAAAAAAAATTGGCCGCTACCCGCCCCCTTCAGGGCGGGTTACGCGGGGCGGGTTCAGCGTGCGTAACAGGTGAATTCCTGTAAAACTCATTTTAACTTATTACATTGACACATACACACATAAATACATTTCTACAACTTTATAATTAAACTTACATGCATAAAAAATTTATACAATTCTATAAAATTACAAGTCTACGATTTAAAGTGCTTAAATGAATAATTAACAAACACATAAAGTCACATACCATCACATAAATGTTAGAAGTTTAATGAAATAATGTATTTTTTATAATAATTATATTTGTAACGGATAAACGGGTTAACGAGACGGGTAACACATTAACCGCAACCTGCCTCGTTTAGTCCGGCGGATTAATGGGTCACAGGTAAGAAAATTTTCAACCGCAACACCCTATGCGGGGCGAGACGGAGCGGGACGGGTTGTCGGGTCAAACCCTCCACCCGAATAGCCCTAAAATTAGTCCAGAGATCCCGTAAAGAAACAAAACTTCGGATTTCGTGTAGTCAATTAGTACGTCCGGACTCCGGACCACCCAAGGGACAAATCCTCACTGATCATTCAAACCCCATCCATCGTGCCACGATCTCATCTCCCTCCCTATCACTACCAGGAGCAACTACGTAATTTCACCATCCCAAACCCACACCCACTTATAAATACCCCACAACGTCTACATCACCACCAGGGGTTTCTTTCTCAGACCGAAACAGAAGAAACCACAAACTCCAATCTCCGGCGACGATGAGGATGGTACCGGAGAAGCCTTGGTTTTTGCTGGTCTCCGCGGCGGCGCTGATCGCCGGAGCTCTGTTCCTCTCCTCCCTCGTCCGATCGGGATCCGACCAGACCTCCTTCCTCTGCTCCCTCACCTCCTACTCCTCCATCGCCCCTCCCCTCTCTGTCGAGCTCTCGAACACGATCCTCCACTACGCGACCTCCAAAATCACGCCGCAACAGTCGAAAGACGAGATCCGCGTCTCCCTCGAGGTCCTCTTCTCTCGCCGGCCCTGCAACTTCCTCGTCTTCGGGCTCGGCTTCGACTCCCAGATGTGGAACGCCTTCAACCCTAAGGGAACCACTATCTTCCTCGAGGAGGACCCTGATTGGGTGAAGACCGTACTCAAGGATGCGTCGTTCCTCAACGCGAAGCACGTCAAGTACCCGACGATGCTCTCTCAGGCGACTAATCTGTTGAAGAAGTACAGATCGGAGCCGTCGTGTTTGCCGAAGAACGCGTTCGTGAAAGGGAACAAGAAGTGTCGGTTGGCGCTGGCGGATCTGCCGGAGGAGGTGTACGCCAAGGATTGGGATCTAATCATGGTTGACGCCCCCCGCGGGTACTACGCAACGGCACCGGGGAGGATGGGGGCTATCTGGACGGCAGCGGTTATGGCGAGGAGGAGGAAAGGGGAAGGTCACACCGACGTGTTCCTGCACGACGTCAACCGGAAGGTGGAGAAGGAGTTCGCGTTGGAGTTTCTTTGCAAGAAGTATTTGGTGAAGGGAGTTGGGAGGCTTTGGCACTTCAAGATTCCCGCCGTTAGAGGTAACGACACCGCCGATAGGTTCTGTTGAGTTTCAGTACACACGCTTTATCTTTATTGTTATTTACTAGCTATGTTTTTTTTTTGATGTTGTATTTCGATCGGGTATTTTTATACGCAGCGAGATTTTGGATTAATGTTGTTTATTTATATCGAGTTTATAATAATTTTGATTGTTAGTTTGGAAATGGGAGGGGAAGGTGGTGGGTTGGGAGTTTGGGGCTTTGGGAGGGTTTGTGTAAAGGAAGGGGAGGAGATTGGGGATTGTTGGTTGTTAGGCAGCTTTACGCTTCCCATGTTGGTAGGGATGGTGATGATATGTGAATCTAATCGATATTCGGATCTTTGTGGTAATTTTCTTTTATATTTATATGTGCTTGTCCCGTTTTAATGTTTTACATAAGATAGATAGTGTTCAGTGATCCAGGACTCTCATAAGATCCTGAGTGATCGAAAAATTCTATTTATGAAGTAGTTTTACTCAAAATGCTTTTTCGTCTATTTAAGAGGAGCTTTTGAAATCATTAGGTGATCTTTATCGAGTTGTTTTTTATATTATAATTTTTTTCCATCTAGAATGAAGCTTAATTGACTAAATACATGGACATGAAATTGGTACCTCACTCTAATTCCTGTTAGAAGATGTTGTATATTACATTTAGTATCTTACCTTCTGGAACCAGGATAGGTCTAGTGCAGTGAGATGAAAATTGTGAATTACCACCCACATAGGGTACAAATTTCTCTTAAATAAAATTTTAGTCACGAGTAATAATATCTTGCTTCTGGAACTTCAAAAAAGTAAATTGAATTCCTAGTTCATGTCAAATGTTAGGCTATTTTGTTGAACAGTTTTCATTTACATCCTCCAACTTGATATTTGTTATTGACCATCTACATTTGAATCATGTTAGTCCATGTTTCTGTTCTAGTTGTGATGGTTTTTGTTGTCGTGCTTTTCAAATTGACGGAGATTGAAATACAGGATTTTGTCCCAAGGTTTTAGATTTTTTGGAGTCTTTACCTTCCATCCTCGTTCCATGACTGTAAATAGGAGATGAGATGACTGATCTAGATTGAGATAGAGAGTTTGATTGATTCTGAAACGAACCGTGAAGAGGATATATGATAGCTGATAATTGTTCAAGGGTATTGTTTTGATTTTTGAACATTGTTGCACGACTGTCTGGCTGCTGCTGTGGAAAACTGGAAATTCAATTCAATCCACAAGAGGAGCAAGTGCCCGTACAAATTACAATAGGTCTTGGCGCCAATATTGCTTTTGGATTTTGAAATACAAAAATTAAATTAAATATTCCTTTATCTCTGTTTTTATTTATTGGGTTAATTACAGTTTGACCCCTGAACTATACCTTGGTATCACTTTGCCCTCCTGAACTTTCAAAGTTAACAGTTTCCTCCCCTGAACTTTAATTTTGTAACACTTTGCCCCATGAACTTCAAAAACTCATTATTTAACACACATTCGACGTTTTTTTCCTAATTTTTTTGTTGTATCCATAATACACTCCTAAACCTATATTTACGTGAAAGTTTGAATCCAAACGTGAGGTCGGATATGGTTGGAATTTGGGTCGGTTTGACACTCAATCCGACCCAAATTCCAACCATATCCGACCTCCGTTTGGATCCAAATTTTCACGTAAATATAGGTTTAAGAGTGTATTAGGGATACAACAAAAAAATTAGGAAAAAAAACGTCGAATGTGTGTTAAATAATGAGTTTTTGAAATTCAGGGGGGCAAAATGTTACAAAATTAAAGTTCAGGGGAGGTAACTGTTAACTTTGAAAGTTCAGGAGGGCAAAGTGATACCAAGACATAGTTTAGAAGGTCAAACTGTAATTAACCCTTATTTATTTTATATCTATGTTTCTTTGACGATGCAAACCGCCGGCCATCAGTCCTTTATAAAAGTGTTTAATTGCTTTCACTTCCCACAAAGTACCCTTTTTATATATATTATATCTACTTGCGTAAGTTTTGCAATTCGATTGATGATTTTGAATATCTAAGATAAGAAATCTTCCAACAGTACAACATGTGAATGTATCCAATTCAAAGGCCAGACCCCCTCCCCACTTACACCAGAAGCAAACTTCCTCTTTGTTTTGTCATTTTTTCAAATTATCCGTAACTATGACCCGGATGATCAGTTCATAAGCTTTCTTCATATCTTTTCTATCAGATTTCATTCTCTTTCATATCAGTTTTCTCTCTTTCTAACCAATTTTCTTTTCTTTTTTATACTATTCTTCTCTTAACTATAACCCACCTTTCTCTTTCACATTCTCTTTTATTTTCACTAATTTTTATTTTATTCCAAAATCAATATTCACCTCAATTTGTTTTTAAAAATAACGAAAAAAATAAAATAAATAAAACAAACTTAAACGTGCCATGTGGTGCATCCGGGTTGGACGGCCCAGTCTTAACGACCATGTCCTCGCCCCTGGTGAGGGGAGACAACCCCATTAATGTTGGTCTGACTTCTTTCCAAAAGTCATAGCTTAAAACCATATCTCACACGTAAAATTTGAATTATTTTATTCAAATTATTCGAGTGGACTACCCATCTGCCATATCTTCGGTTAAAAACTTAAATTTCATCATATAAAGCATGATAAGGGAATGATATAAATGAGCGCGTCCTCAACATCAATTGCTGGAGACTTGGGGGACCAAACACCGTAAAGATCAGGGAAATATAAGGTTGGTTTGACTTTCGGTCCGATTGGAAATGTAGAACTGTTCTCGTCTTTCATATTTAAGTAGCAATGTTCTTGTCACGGTTTAATTTTTCGTAGGCATTTTCTTTGATGACTGACTACCGTGTTAATTGCATCTTCATCCTATTTTCTCTTCTACCTTCCTTATATTGCCAACTTGTCCGCCTTTCTTATTTTCTAGTATATTATGCCACTACATCAATGAGAAAATAAAACATCCTTTAGCGATTTCATTGTGAATTTACTAAACCACTTCTTTCCTTTAAAAGATGGACATCAGACTATCCGTAACTAGGGGTGAGCAAATTTTGGTCCAATCTGGGCACCCAGATCGAACCAAATTGGATCGAATTTTTCGGTCGTGTCTTTGGTCCGGAGGATACCAAAAAATTGGTCTATGGTCTGATTCCGGACCGACCGAAATTTATTTTGTCGCATTTTGCTAGAGTTATGAATGATTTGTCTTTTTTCCAACAACAATATTATGAATGTTGCATATTTATGTGTTTCTATGGATGTTGGATGTAAAGTGTGAATATCATGATCTGATAAATAAAACATAGGTTTACATGATTTACTTACCACCCTATCAACACCAATTGGAACAGTACAAAATCTAGAATGTGTCCAGAATCAGTTCATAAAAAATGTGTCCACAATCAATCGAAAATGTGTCCAAGATCGTGTTTAGAGTCAATCTAGAATATGTCCATAATCAGTCCATAAAAAATGTGTCCATAATCAATCCAAAATCGTGTCAAGAGTCAGTCCAAAATTGTTTCCAAAAAAGAACATTCGTGTTTAAAATTAGTCTAGAATTGTGTCCAAAATCAATACAAAGTTAGTCGAAAGAATGTCCAGAATGTGTCCAGAATTAGTCCAAATTCGTGTCAAAATTTAGTCTGTAATGTGTTAAAAATCAGTCCGGAGTCAATAGAGAATCGTATCCAAAATTAATCCACAGTTAGTCCGGATTCATGTCCAGATTCAATCTATAATGTGTCCTGAATCAGTCCATAATTTGTCCAGAGTTGTGTCAAGAATTATCTATACTATATGCTGAATCATGTCCAAAATCAATTCACAATTAGTCCAAAATCGTGTCTAAAGTTAATCTAGAATCGTGTCAAGAATCAATCTATAATCATGTCTAGAATCAGTCCAAAGTTAGCCCAAATTATGTCCAAAATTGTGTTCAAAGTCAATCCATAATGTGTAACCACGTCTGAGCTACCATAATCCACCATACATTTTATTCACTTCCACATGATTTGAAAATCAATCCTATGTAAAATATATAAAAAATTCTACAAAATCAAAACAAATAAAAAACATATTTTTCAGATATTTTTTGTTGAAAATATATTTAAAACCCAAAAAAAATCAAACCATTCGGGGCGACATGTGCCCCCCGCCCTGCACCCTGGGCGGCTGACCGAGATGCCCAACCCGTGAACTGGGGGGGGGTCGCCTGGGGCCAGAGTTGGGCGCTCAAGCGACCACCCCTGTTAACTATGCCTACGACAACGTCTCCTTGCTAGCTAATTTCTTCCGAAGCTAGAAAAAAGAACGTCATTTTTTTCTCCCTGAAACTAAGCGCTGTTTTACTTCACATAATTACATTAACATTATCCGAATAATTTTTCACAGATGCGACACGGGTGTGAGTGGTGTATAACCGGGAAGAGCTTCCTTTCTTTTACTGGTATCGTTTTTTTTTTTTGGAAAGTGTCTTTTACTGGTATCGTTGACGTGGACTGTGATTCTGTGAAGGAGGACCGATTCTTTAGTTCTTTATTTGTCATCATCATAGTATATCGACTTACCGAGTGACTACAGTTTCGTATGGTATTGTAAATGGACTTTGACAAATTGAGTGCAAATTTGTCCTTGTCCTGCTCTTCTGGCTTTTCACTTGCCATTTGTGACATAAACGCGTGAAACTTATTGCTAAGTGACATTGGGCTTTATAATATACATCCTAACTCCGATACACGAAGTCATTATCTTGTGGATGCATGATTATGATTTCTTCTCTATAAAGTGGAAATCCATTATCTACTTAAATAAATCTATTGGTGTATCTAGCAACTCTCTAACTCCCGGAAATTAATTTATATTTGGATATAAAATTTCCAAAGATAACAACATTGCCTGTATAATTTAAAATTTTAGTTTTGATGCTAACATTGCATGTATCGGTCCTTTGAGAGTGTATTTTAAACAATTCTTAACCGTGATTTTGAGCGGAAGATCCCTAATTTTGTTGGTGTGACGTATCAACAATAGAGTTTTTTGTTGTTGCAAAAACAAACCAGTGCAAAGTTAGTTACCGGTACAAGGGTGGATACAAGATAAAAAAATGATATATGGACGAACGTTGCCCAGTTTGATGATGATGTGACAGTTTTAATATTTTATTATCACGTGTGTGTGAGTGCGTGTGCGTAACAATTTATGCGACGGTTTGATTCCAAATACATATTTAAATATTTTTTTCTTCCCTCATTCCTCTACGGCTTCACTCTTTCCCTAAACTTTCATATTCCATCTTTCTTATCCTTGCGTAGGTGGAGGGTTACGTTGATTCATATTATGTTGGGGATCTGGATAAACGGAGGTCCACAACAGACTATGTGTTCACTTTAGGTGGAGGTCCAGTGAGTTGGAGATCGGTTCTCCAACATACTACCGCATTGCCTACGACGGAAGCAAAGTACATGGCAACGGTCGATGCCGGAAAGTATATGGCAGCGGTCGATGGCCTAAGTCGTGCACACTCGCTGGTCACCCGTTTCTACGCCCAAGAAAAATACACCGTTAAGGGTTCTTTAAAAGGTTGTTTTCTCGTGCACAAGCCACGCCAACTTCTTTCTAATATAATCAAACTTATAAATACCAATTTTAAGATTGGTCATTTCGGATTGAAATCTTACAAAGTCGAGTTTCAAGTGATATGAATCAATTTGTTTCCACTCATTTTCCTACTACAGCTGCAAAAAAAGGCTCATGAAAACAAAATAAACAGTTTTTTGAAGTCACAATGCCCTGCCAAACAACAACCAACTTCCATTCATATGAGATAGCGGAGAAGTTGGCTCCAAAAAATGTGGCACAAGATGATGATGGAGCAGTTTAGGATCGAGATTGGGCTTTTGAGATTTTGGATCCTTCGGCTCGCGATATCAACTTCCGTCTCTGCTATGAATGATTAACGAAGTTGTTTCGTGGGAGGTTAACTGTCGTAATGTGTTTTTGGTTTTGTAATATTATTCAACGATAGTGGTTGATTATATTGCGTAGGATCTAAAACCCCCACGTTATTTTGGTGTAGGTTTCTACAGGAAAGGCATTAAAGGAAAGTACATATTTGGGTGGAGGCGTGTCCGCGTGTGTGGAATTAATAACATTGCCAAATTGCATAAACAACCCTTTGTTTTGACATATTGATAATTACAAAATTATCTTATTTGTTTGTACATCAAATTTGCATCAATCCAACAATGTTAATCGGAATGCATTGATCCAACGTTCCATTCTAACAACATATTTTAGACAGTAATGAGGTTGACCTCGTTGGAAAGTACACACACATGTATATAAACAAGTTTTAGTATTGGCAACACAAAGATTTGAGTGAGAATTTTATTTTATATTTAAATATGCCAACTACAATTATTATTTTTATCTAAATACAACTTTCGAATTATGATATGTAAATTACACATTATTACATACTCGGTCAATTTAGGTCAAAAATTGTGGGCACGATTATAAAGTCGTTATAGAGGACAAAAAATCGTGACAGTTGTCTATTTCTATATAGGGTTTTGGGAATAATTTAACTGAACTGCTAAACATCGCCCCAAAATTACTTAAATCGCCCCTTGAAATTACCAAATTGCCCTTCCTCCTATTTTTGCTTATATATCTCACAATTTCACTCTTTTTTCAAAACTTTCTCTTCCTATACCTACTACACAAGATTACGAATGTCTCGGAGGCCAGGGAAGCAGCCAGCAGTTCCCCCGGTGTACCCGTATGAGGTAACATTACGTTATTTATTTGTTTTTAAAAAAAAAAAAAAAAAAGGCGTCGGCGTCCGAGGGAGACGTCTCCCCGATGGGGGAGACGTCTTCCGAAGACGTCTCCCCGTAGGAGGAGGCGTCTGCGACAGACGCCTCCACCTTGCGGGAGGCGTCTGTCGCAGACGCCTCCTCCTTTTTTGTTTTTTTAATTAATAAATATCATAATTACTTTAATAAATAGTGATAAATCAAAAAAATTAATTTAACAAATTCTTATTAAGTTTAACATTTGTGATATTTAGTTTTAACAAATTTTGATTTAGTTTAACAATTGTTTTAATTTAGTTTAACAAATTTTGATTTAGTTTAACAATTTTGATAATTAAGTTTAACAAATTTTGATTTAGTTTAACAATTTTGATAAATATGATAATTTAGTTTAACAAATTTAACAAATTTGTATTTAAAATTTCAATAAATAGTCATCGGGTCACAGTGGAGGGAGAGGCAAGTCGATACCATTACACGCCTTCCGTTCTTTAGAGGATGATTCAGCACCGCGTCATCCACGTAGACGGGGGATATCTGCTTCGGTCAGGAGGGAGAGGGAGGCATTACGTCGTCGTGAGGAGGAGGATGATTCCTTCGATGATGAGCATGTGGATAGTTTCGACGACGAGAGCGACGATGATGGCCCGTATGATGTGCGACCGGAGGTGGAGAGGCAGGGGGATTATAGCGGAGGACGTGGTCGAGCGGGTACTTCTACTTCCGCCGGATGGATGGTGCGGAAGGGTAGGGGTGGGAGGTTTACGGCCGGGGATTCGAGCTCGTGCACTGTTGATCCCCGCGCTCAGAAGAAGAAGAGGGTCCAGGACGATTCTTGGATCGTGAGCAGTATGACGCCTGGTGGTCCTTTAGATGGGAGCGTCATTCCTAGTTTCTGGGGTCACATTGCTAGACGGATCTGGGACGGAGAGGATCGGAAGGTTCTGAAGTGCCAGAATCGGCACAGAGCCTGTACAGCACTACAGGGTTGGCGGTCTACACTGAGTGCTGATATCAGAGAGGAGATTAGTGCCACGCATTTGGGGCACTTACCGTACAGCATGTTCCCTTATCTCGACATGCCTTTGATTTCGGCGTTTGTGGAGCGGTGGCAGCCTGACACCAACACTTTCCACATGCCTTTCGGAGAGATGACGATCATGCTTCACGATGTTTTCCAGATCCTGCGACTTCCTGTGGATGGTCGTCTGGTTAGTGCTCAGGGGTCGACGTCTGAGCTGAGGTGTTATGTGGCAGAGTTGCTTGGTGTCACACCTGATGGTCTGGCGAGAGATACAGCTTTATGGAGTGGTGGTGGTGTCGGCATCGACTCCCTTGAGGACCTATGCAGACGGGCACGACCTCCGCGGGCCGATGATACACAGTTGACGGCGTACCTATTCTTGATGCTCGGAGCCGTCTTGTTTGTCGACAAGAGTGGTTGTCGGATCAGACCACGCGATCTACTGGAGGCTAGGGACCCGGAGACCGTTCGTGAGTACTCGTGGGGGTCAGCGACGTTGGCATACCTGTACCGGCAGCTTGGGATAGCTAGCCGTGCGGATTGTTCTGGGATTGCAGGTTGTCTTACGCTGCTGCAGGCGTGGATATACGAGTACTTTCCTGCATTCCGCCCGCATCGTGAGCGGAAGATTATCGACGAGGGTCATCCACGTTCGGGTATGTGGGTTGTCCGGAGCGAGGACAAGAGCGATGGACGATTGCGTTCCATCCGCGCACGGCTAGATCAGATGACTGCATCAGAGGTATCAAACTTTACACCATTTATTTAATTTTAAGATGTATTATTATTAATGTGTTAAACTTTAGGTGGAGTGGTTACCCTATGGTCCTGACCCAGCAGCGGATGTCCCGAGGACTTTATTGATGGGTCTTATTCGTTATCGGGATATCATAGAGCCTTATATGCCCGATCGGGTCTTGCGTCAGTTAGGATATGTTCAGGTGATCCCGGTTGACATTCCGACACCAGAGCATGCGGTGCGGTCTGCGACAGCAGCGACGTACGACGTCAGGTTCCCCGCTTCTACAGCGGAATCGACTTGGCGGACATTTCCGAGATCATGCCGATTGTTCCTTGGCGACTTCAGACGTAGTCGCGGCCCCTCCGAGTGTGATGCACGTTATCTTGATTGGTTCGGTAGTTACTCACATCCTATCATCGTCCGTGGTGCCTCCCGGAGAGCAGATCGACCACCAGATAGGACGTGTGGCGATCTGGTAATTTTTTCATTTTATCTAAATTTATTTGTACCGTATAATTTGTTAATGTACGCTAATGTTAATGTTATGTGCAGTGGATGGGTAAGATGATACGGGCTGTAGACCCAATCTTGCAGATGAGGGATGAGCTGCCAGACGATGCCAGAGCTGCATGCGGAGATGTGGATCAGATCATACAGTCATGGCATACTCAGTTAGGCATCTCCGACCATGATTCGGATGATGAGTAGGCTGATCTGTTGTACCGTACTCTTAGTATTTGCATTTATATTTGTTTATCTGTTGTACGCTTAGTATTTGTGTTTGCTTATCTGTGGTACGCTTAGTATTTGCATTTATATTTGTTTATCTGTTGTACGCTTATTATTTATTATTTGTGTTTGTGTTTGCGAACATGTCGTACGCTTATTGTTTGTATTTGTGTTTTGCTTATCTGTTGTACCCTTATTATTTGTATTTGTGTTTGATAACCTTTCGTACTATTATATATAATGCAAATAAAGCAAACATATCAAAACATATTACATAATAAAGCAACACTATATAATGTACAAACATATCAAAACATATTACATAATTATACAAACATATCAAAACATATTACATAATTGTTGCCAATATGCTATCCTATGTTGGTACTCCAGCTCCCATCCAATAACACTCTCATCTCGTATTTGATACCACAGAGTCGCTATAGGAGGTACGGGGAATCCCTCATTCAATTCCAAACGAATGTAATGAGCGTAACTCCCTAAATGAGCAATAATCAACTCTCTGCACGGTCTCGTCACGGTAGGCGGACTCTCCCAAGGCGGACTTTCCCCTTGGTCGACCTCGTAGCTTTGTTTTTACTGCAGGCTCTTTCAAATTCGAATGTTCGGGGTGTAGCTGCTCGAATAAAACCCGAGAGGCAGATCGAATTACGGTAGGGTCACTTCCTGCAATCTCATCAACCAGACTGCGAAAATGTTCGGCGTCTTGAGCTGCCTGAGACACAAACTCTGCGTTCCCGGCTCCTTCCCCAATGACAAGTGTCCTCCAGAACGAATGAATCTGCTCTAAGTAAATTCCGTTTTCTGATTCAAGACATCCACGGATGGTACATGCGCAAGGTATCCCATGAGAAGTCAGAAAAGCGCACTCGCAACGATATTCAACTTCATCATCTAACTGTTGCATTCTCTTCACCTCCTGACTCAGCAACTGCAAACAGTGATGCGAAACTCTACCATTTATGTGACGATATAGAGCATGTCCGAAATTAGTCAAATTTCGCCGTCTCGAGTCTTCAAGAAAGTTTCGAATATTCGTCAGCTGCATTTCAGTAGCCGCGTTGACGCGCTCGAAAAGAGTGTCCAGAGCTGCAGTCGATGTAGAAATCCACTCTTTCAGAGCCGAATGAGCACTTTCGACCCTACAATTCGTGGTGTTCCCAAAATGAAGGACTTTGTTCGTCCAATTCAGCACAAACTTTTCTTTATGCACCAACCACGTGGTGTCCAGATACTCCGTGATAGCCGGCCACGATCTATACAAATCTTTCAGAGCATACACAGCTCTATCATACTCGGCTTCTGAAGTAGAAAGCATGATCTTCCTCCATCTTTCACGCCTCAAAGTCTCTGTCATCTCCTTATTCTTGCCGAATACGTGGTATGCGTAATTCAATACGTCTTTGTTGATGTGCCATGTGCAGAGTAAATGAGCAGAGTCAGGAAAAACCTCTCTCACTGGTCGCATAAGGCCTAACTCCCGGTCTGTTATTATTGCAGTCGGGCTGACAGTCCCCAATAACAGATCTCTCAACTTCTCCATCACCCACAAATAACTGGAGTAAGATTCATCCATCAAAATCGCATATCCAATAAGGAAATTCATGTTTGCTGGTGTGACCCCAATCATTTCGAACAAAGGCATCTTATACTTGTTCGTCTTGTAAGTCGAATCCATGCAGATAACGAAAGGATATGTCCGCAACAACTGGACTGACGTCGGATGTGCCAAAAAAGCGTGAGTTACGACATCAGTTTCTGGATCCGCCATAATCCAATGTAAGTACTCACACTGCACTGCTTGGTAGAGAAACTGCTGGACGGGATTCCGATCTTCAGATTTTGTCCTCCTCATGTAATCTCTGAAATTATAAATATGCCTTTGATTTGGATTGTCCTCCGGGAATTTTTCTTTTACTGCCTTCAAGATGTTCCGTGGTTTTGCTTGCGCCTCTGTCATATCACGAACAATCTTCTTCGCCCCAGAACTTAGACCACTAATTTGACGATGACCCTCTGGATAAACTGTCAGTCTGTGGTTGTGATGTCCGTGAGCACTATTATAAACCACAACCCATCCATCACGATCTCGTCGCTCCACCACTTTTATTAAGAAACGGCAACCGCAACCCTTTCTTTTGGTGTTTCTTCGAAGTGCAGTATCCATATCCCGAGACTCCATTTGATTTCGCCGGTCGCATCTCAAATAACAATCCATCCGACTATCTGATCTTGTTTTGTACGACGACACGACCAAAAAAAACCCAGCTCCGATAGCTACTTGTTTGGCCCATTTACATGCTTCATCGATTGTTTCAAAGATTTGTGTAGTTTGAAATAACTCACTGTAATCCACTCCATCACCACCGAAATCTGGAACCTACAAAAATATATTCAAAAATAAAAAAATAAAAAAATAAATTCGAAATTAAAAAAATTAAAAAAATAAACTCGAAATTAAAAAAACAAAATCAAAATCAAAAAAAAAAGGCGTCTGTGTTAGACGCCTACCCCATGGATGGGGCGTCTGTGTTAAACGCCTTCCCCAACGGTAAGGCGTCTGCGTAGGACGCCTGACCGAAGGGAAGGGCGTCTACTACAGACGCCTTACCCATGGGGAGGACGTCTACATAAGACGCCTCTCCCATTGTGTAGGCGTCTGCGTTAGACGCCTCGGCCATGGGGAGGGCGTCCTACGCAGACGCCCTCACCATGGGGGAGGCGTCTAATGCAGACGCTCGGCCCAAAAATTTCCCCGCGCCAGGCTTACCTCACCCGATGCATCACCCTCGCCAGACATTTTCGTGGTGTTTTTACTGATAAATTATGAATATACAAGACCATAGGCCTTATTTATAGACACGGGACGATTTGGGTATTAAATATATTGTTAAGGGCAATTTGGTAATTTCAAGGGGCGATTTAAGTAGTTTTGGGGCGACGTTTAGTAGTTCCCTAATTTAATTAAGGAAAGAAGACCAATATTTATACGTAAATTTTCCGGGGAAAAAGAAACCGATATTTATACGTAAAGAATATCTAACCCTACGTCCCTACGTATAAATATTCTTGTTGTTGTCTAACCCTACGTAACATACATAATCCTAATCTTATTTGTTCGCGTTTTGATTGGAGATCAGATTTGTCATGGACAAGGACCGGAACCATGATAGGAAGAAAAGAAAGCACGACGAGGATGAAAGCGCAAGGATTTCGCTCAACCAACATGGGAAGAAGCTGCGCCAATCCTACCAAGTTGTAAGTTTCGTCGTTTAATTCTCCATCGATTTTTTGTTTTTGTCTCTAATTATTTTTTTGCTTCTTCTATATATAATTACTTGTTTGGGATTTGTCTCGAAAGGGTTTATAATGTTGATGGGGTTTATTTAAGCTTGCACTGCGTTTAAATATATCTTCAACAATTTCTTCACTACCTAACTTTTTTTGAAGCAATATTCCTAATTTTCTCATGCATCTGCATGGAAGTTTACTTCAAGGATATTTCTTAGGATTTATTTTTCAATCGATTTTAATCAATAGGATGAAACACAACTATAAAATCAATTATTCTATAACATATGGTATATATGTGTTGAAATAGTTGAAAAAGAAAGATTTTGACATAAATTATATATTTATATGATTATATATCGTAGGGTAATCCTGTAATTTGCGAAGATGTTCTGCGGACAATAATTTCCTATATGAACATGAAGGATGCTGCAAGAGTCTATCTTCTTTCAAGCAGATGGAAACTGTAGGATTTCATGTTTAATTATACATATATATTTTTCGAATTTTCATGTATAATAAGGATCAATTTTCAATTTTCTAGAATTTATTGCATGCATCGGTTTGTTTTAACAAACTAGTTTCAAAAACTCTATTAAAACAAACATGAAGGAGCTCCGAAATTCATACCTAGAAGTTCTCTAAAACTTCTCGAAGATTCGGAGACGGTTGAGATGCTCCTCGCTGCGCCGGATGCCTCCGAGTATTCACCAAACTCTAAACAAGATCGGAGAGAGGGAAGCTAGTCTCTCAATCTCCGATAGGGTTTAGAATCTAATTACTAACCCCTCTTTAGTTCCCTTTAGAAGATGACCTCTGAAGAACTAAAACTAAACTTAAGAATTAAGGAATTTTCGTGGAGAATTATGGAGAGAGATTTTGCATAAGAAAAATAATGAATTAATTTTAAGGAGGTAATGAGATAACCTTGTATTTATAGGTTCTCTCCAAATTACCTATTCATGTGCAACCTCTTGCCCATGATTCCATGCAAAATTCCATCTAACCATCCATTATTTATTAATAAATAATCTTAGCCACGAATTAAATCAATTATGGACCAATTCCATGCATGATCTAATTAATTCTTAAATTAATTCTGCATAAAACCGTCTGACCGGTCGTCCGTCTGCGAGGTCCGGTCGACCGTTTAGACCTGGTTTCGGTCGACCGTTTAGACACTCGGTCGACCGTTCGCAACATTAAAATATTTCATCACAATGTTCGGTCGACCGACCGATAAATTCGGTCGACCGAAAACGTACAGACGAAATCCCTGTTACGATGTACACACATCCGGTCGACCGTGCAATATTGCGGTCGACCGTCCCACATCCGGTCGACCGTTTACTGTTTAGCGGTCGACCGTTTGTGCACTGTGCTGCAGACTTGTCAAATTTTGGTTTAACCCCTACAAAATTTGACATTTCGGGATTAGTAATAAATTCACAACTTATGTAACATATTATCCTATGTAATGATCAATCATTACACCCCATAATATTTACATCACATATGAATTTAATTTAGATTCTAATTATGTTATAAATCACAACATAATTTTGATTTTGCTTGTTGATGAAGATTTAAATTTATACCGCAAGTGCACGGCCGCGATGAAGCGGTGGCAAGTACGGGTCGAACACAAGGAGGGAGAGATTTCGTTGTTAATGTTATTTTTCGATTAAGAGGAAGAAGGAGAGAAGAATTAATTTGGGTTTTTGGGGTTTTTGGTTTAATTAACTAAAGTACGAAACAAAAGCAATTAAAATTAAAACAAGAACAAAGAGAGAAATCCGTGGGGTGGAGGTTTAGACTTAGGTTTAGAGTAGAGAATTACTGAAACTTATTATAAATCATATTAGTTATAAAGCATTACATGATAAATGATTTAACATAAACTCAAGTAATCAAAACATACTAATCATGAACTTAAAATAATAACATGCATTCATCATTCTCTAACCCTAATTCCATCACCTCCACCCTTTGGAGAAAGTTAGAAACTCATGGAGGGAGGAAGAAGAAGGGGTCCTTGAGACATTAAAAGAAAACTAAAACAAGAATTAAAAGAACAGAATTTTATTAATAAAACTAAGGTACACAAATAAGAACAACAACCAAGGACCCTATTTACATCGTTCTCGGGTCTATTTATAGTTGCTACAAGGGACTTAGGTATAGAATTGGATAGTACACGTGTCCATACACGAGTGGACGAAATTGGGACACACGGATCAACCAATGGGCGGCGGAATCGCCGCACATCATGTGTATTGTGCGGCGGATTCGCCTCCCACGTTGGTCGGATTTAATCAGGATTTTTGTCACGCGTTTATGGTATGATTTGATCTTTATTTGCGTGTCTGGATGATTTCTTTCCATTGTCTTGAGCTCCGGATTAATTCCTTCCATTGTTGGAGATTTATAGTTGATTTTTCTTTTGACTTTTCCAACAAAATATCTTGATCCTTTTCTTTTGCAATTAGGTCCTTGGCATTTTTGCAATTAAGCTCTTGACCTTTTTGTGATTAGCTCCTTGAATGCTTTTATGCTTGGATGCATTTCCAATTGAAACCCGATAAACTTGAATTCGGTCTTTATGATAGAAATGAATCTTTTGCACACGTTTATGCTCGGAATGTGGGTAAATTGCATTCAGGTCCCTGTATTCTGTAAATAAGACTAAACACATACCTTAGTAGCATTTATTGATGTAAAAGTAATCTAAATGAAAGACATATGATGCAATGTATGCAATGCATCAAATACCCCCACACCTAGATTTTGCTAGTCCCTAGCAAAGCAGAGTATAAGAAAATGAAAGCAGGGAAATCCTAACTCACTTTCGTAGGAATCACGGTTGCACTTAGCATGTGCAACAAGCCGTTAAACCTCCAAGTTTCCTAGGAGGAGGAGTGTTGTCTCCTGAGGGTTTTCAGCGGATATACCCACAAAATCCTGAATCAACATTTCATTAATAGCTCTCAATATCCCTACCTCAACTTTATACATCTCACTAAGAATTTTTGCATGCTCATTATATAAATCTAACTCATTAAAAATATGACTTGGTCTTTGTTCCTCCAACATTCACACCACTAACCCTTCTACACATGTTTATCACTTGAATTATTTTGCACGCCTCCTTTAGTGGTGAAGTATCATTCGGATCAACCATGGCATGGATCATTCTTTTATCTTTGGGCCTTGAGTATTATTTTTTCTTTTTTTCCGTGATTCAACACATTTGCTTTTTGACACTTTTACCCTTTTGCATTCGTGTAGCGAGTTTGGTCGATAATCCCAAGCTGGTAGACTCAAGTTACCGGGTTTCAAGATACCCCTACGGACCAGTGACTCAAAGGCTTGGGCTTTTGTAATCATTTTGCAGAATGTGTTTTCCTCACTTTATTCCTTTTATTTTTATTTTTATTTTCCTCAAGGCTTAATTGCTATTAGAAGTCCACACTTCCCGGTATATTTTCCTCAACCTCTGCTTTTTATCAACCACTTCAAAGATTTGATTCATCCAATTTAAGTGCATACATGTCTTAAAGGGCAATGGGTTATTTCTTTGGAACTTAGATTTATGTCACAATTTCTACAAGCAGAACTACATAATAAGGAACAAAAACTCAATGCAATTTGTACACGGGTTTTAGCAGTTCAATCTTAAGCTATGTCATGAAACATTGATTTTTTTTTTTTTTTTTTTTAAAGAAGAAAACAAGCAAATAGATATATACATAGTTAAACGCCCCCCCACACCTAAATCATGCATTGTCCTCAATGTATGCATAGATAAAATAAATGCACTTATTACCTGAGTCGGCTTGCAGTAGAGGGGTTGAGTTTGCTCAGAGTCAACCGTAATCAGAACTGGATTGAATGACACCATAGTGGTGCATGTATCCAGTTGAATTGTTCCCCATGTTGACTTGAGGAAAAGATTCCACTCTTCTCACTTGAATTGGTTCGCTTATTTGCTCGAGTGATGGTGGTTGAGTAAATGAATCACTCCCTCTTTTCTTACTTCCTTTTTGCTTATGTGATGATTTATTTGATTCAGAATTCTGATAAATACGTGCTCTCATCACAACATCACTTGGGTTGCATATTATTTCTGGCTCATTATCAATATGGAAGATATTAAATTCTGCTTTTAAGTTCCCGAAAGATAATTGCATGAGCCCATTTCGACAGTTTATTAATGCTTCCGAGGTGGCTAAAAAGGGTCTACCTAAAATTACAGGGATTTGTCGATTAGGATTTACAACAGGTGCAGTATCTAGTACGACAAAATCCACTGGGTAAATGAAGTCACCAACCTTGATCAAAACATCCTCTACTACACCTCTTGGTTTCTTAATAGAGCAATCAGCAAATTGAAGGGTTGTCCTAGAGGGTTTTAATGGACCAAGGTTCATTTGCTCATAGACAGAGAATGGGAGTAGGTTAACACTAGCACCAAGGTCTAGAAGGGCTTTGTTGATAAAAGTGTCTCCTATTGCACATGAAATTGTGGGACATCCAGGATCCTTATATTTTATAGGAGATGTGTTGGACAAAATAGAACTTATGTTTGCAGTTAAGAATGCCTTCTTTGGTACGTTTGTTTTTCTCTTTTTAGTGCACAAATCTTTTAAGAATTTAGCATAAGCAGGTATTTGTTGAATCATGTCTAAGAGTGGAATGTTCACCTTAACTTGCTTAAATACTTCCAAGATTTTCTCTATTTGTGCACTTGAGTTCTTTTTGAGTCTATTGGGAAATGGGGCTTTAGGGACATAGACTCGCTCAGGTTCAGGTTGAGCTATGGGTTCAGGTTGAGTAGGTGGGTTGGGCGTTTCAGATTGGACGTCAGGTTCAATGGTCAGGTCATATGTGGGTGCTTGATGGCTAGATTGATTGGACACTCTAGGATTTACCACATTGTTATCAACTTGTATTCCGGACCGTAATGATACTACTGCATTTATTTGTTGGAACGGTCCTTCCTCATTAACCATTTGAACCGGTCTAGGGTTGTTATTTCCTGAAGGTGCTTGATAGGATTGATATGAATTATTATTAGATCTAGGGTTCACCTCAGGTTGACTTGGAAACCGACCCTTCTCTCTTTCACCTACTATTTGTGCTAGTTGACTGACTTGTGTCTCTAGACTTTGGAAGGTCTGGTTGGTTGTTTGTATAAAGGTTTTCATCAAATTTTCCAAGCTTGTCAACCTAACCTCATGATCGTTATTGTTACTAAACCCAGAAGATGTATTATTTTGGACATACGGGTTTGGTTGTTGTCTAGGAGGTTGACCTTGTTGGTTTGATGAGAAATTGGAATTATTACGCCAACAAGAGTTATAGGTTGATGCGTAGGGGTCATTTCTAGCATGGTTATACATGGCATTAACTTGTTCCCAGTCCGCACAATCCTCCATTACATGACCAGTCTGACCACATCTAGAGCAGGGGATAGACGATGCTTGATTCACTCGGGTTTGGGCTTGTAGCTCTAGACTTTCCATTCTGCGCATAAGGGTAGCTAGTTTTGCTTCAGCTGCTATATTGGCATCTACAGCTAAGACACCTGGTTTGGGTTGACTTGCTATTCTAGATCCAATACTTGGGTTAAGCGGTGTTCTAGCATTGTCCCATTGCATACTGTTTTCGGCTAAATCCTCAAGGAAAGTCCAGGCATCATTTTCATTTTTCGACATAAAGTTCCCTTGGCTTACGGATTCTACCATAACCCTAGATGTGGGTGTCAATCCCTCATAAATAATTTGACATAATTGCCATCTCGGAATTCCATGATGAGGGCATTGGGTCAGAACACTTTTGAATCTTTCTAGATAGGAATAGAACGGTTCGCTCTCAGACTGAACGAATGCAACAATTTCATTCCTAATCCTCATAGTCTTATGGTTGGGAAAATATTTTTTCAGGAATACTTGAACAAACTCAGCCCAACTCCTAATAGATCTTTCGGCTAGACTATATAGCCATTTCTTAGCGTCATCCTTCAGTGCTAGAGGCACGAATTTCAGACGCACTGCCTCCTCAGGAATATGCTGGTATTGCATAAGGGAGCAGATTTCCTCAAATTCTCTAAGGAAGAGATATGGGTCTTCCCTAGAGGTGAACTTAGGCAACATACTCATGTATTGTGCCTTAAGTTCGAAGTCGCGACCCGGGATGGTGGGCATAACGATGCACGATGGCTGAGCAGCCATCGCTGGATAGCATCGATCCCTCAGAGTTATAGGTTGTGCAACAGGCGGGTCCACTACGTTCTCACCCATTGGATCCGGGTGAGGTGGTGCAGCAGATGGATTGGGGCTAAGTTCCAGACTGGAATCTAGATGAACTCGTGAGAGTCGATTACTCAAGTCCCGAATCCAAATCTGGGTGCACCGAGTTGAATCAATTTTTGAATTCAAATTCGAAATTTAAATTCCAAATTTAATTTCAAGAATTAATTAAAATTGCTTTTTTTATATTTTCGTTTTTTTATATATGTTTTTATGTTTTTTTTTCAAAAAGGAAACAAACAATAGAATGGGGAAAGATGAGAAATGAATCCTAATCTAGAGAATTTAGGTGAGAAGAGAAAGAAGACTCAGATGAGAAGGGAAACCTAACTCTAAAGATATAAAAAAGGTTGGTCAGAAATTTCCTGAACAAGCACGGTCAAAACAATCCTAGACCTAGTGTCACTTAGATCTAGACGACTCCTAACAGGTTGAGTCGAATTAGTTTGCTTGATTCACCTCCCTCACCAATCAAACCAAGTTGGCCAGTTAGTGTATAGCTAGTGGGGGCGCTTCCGACAGAGTCGGTGCCAATTAGACAACCACGTCGCTTGGAAGACTTTCGTCGACACAAAAACACTTTCTAGACACCAAATTGAATTCAATTAGCTTCAGGTCATAGCAAGTCAAACCAATCTCCTCCTTAATTGAGTCCGAGTCCTTAGGGGCCAATGTCTAATTGATTTTAAATTTTAGGCTTAGGCGACACTTCAGGATTGTGGTTTGTGGGCTACGGGAGGGTGATGAATTCCCCACCGTATCTTTTCCTACGGAGTTGCCCTTAAGATAGTTTAACTTAAATCTAGCAAAGATAGTCAAACAATGGTCCTTTTAATGGGGGCAATTGCAAGGTTGTATGCAACTAAATTATATGCTCTAATGCAATCGATAAAAACCTCGATACGTACCTTGCCTCCAGCAATCTTCAACAAGTATTAATTTGCAAGAATTTAGCAAGAATAATGCAAGCAAAACATTATATGATGCATGCACTAAGGTCTTTCTAATTTTGCCAATTTTAGGTCAGAGTTGAATTATTGCCAATTATGGAATTGTAACCCTAACACGTGCAATTCTACGAAAGGAAACTTTTCAACTATTCAGATTTTACGAGAAAGGCAAGAAAAGTTACCTCCGCAATGCTCAGTCGGGTTCGCCGCCCGCTCTCGGAGATTCCAGTAGCTCAATGAGACCACCCAGAGATGTCGACGATGCCCCAGAAAATTGAAGACCAGATTCCAACCCTGTGCGGCGTTTCCGCCGCACTTTACCTTGTTGGTGCGGCGATTCCGCCTCCCACTTGGTTCAGAATGCGGTGAGATTTCACCGCGAGCTCTGTCGTCTCCTGAAATGCAAATCCAAATAGTTAGATTGCGCACTCGATAAACAGAAAAAAATCGAAAATACAAAAACAAACGAAATCTTCGTCGCCTCCCCGGCAACGGCGCCAAAAACTTGATGAAGATTTAAATTTATACCGCAAGTGCACGGCCGCGATGAAGCGGTGGCAAGTACGGGTCGAACACAAGGAGGGAGAGATTTCGTTGTTAATGTTATTTTTCGATTAAGAGGAAGAAGGAGAGAAGAATTAATTTGGGTTTTTGGGGTTTTTGGTTTAATTAACTAAAGTACGAAACAAAAGCAATTAAAATTAAAACAAGAACAAAGAGAGAAATCCGTGGGGTGGAGGTTTAGACTTAGGTTTAGAGTAGAGAATTACTGAAACTTATTATAAATCATATTAGTTATAAAGCATTACATGATAAATGATTTAACATAAACTCAAGTAATCAAAACATACTAATCATGAACTTAAAATAATAACATGCATTCATCATTCTCTAACCCTAATTCCATCACCTCCACCCTTTGGAGAGAGTTAGAAACTCATGGAGGGAGGAAGAAGAAGGGGTCCTTGAGACATTAAAAGAAAACTAAAACAAGAATTAAAAGAACAGAATTTTATTAATAAAACTAAGGTACACAAATAAGAACAACAACCAAGGACCCTATTTACATCGTTCTCGGGTCTATTTATAGTTGCTACAAGGGACTTAGGTATAGAATTGGATAGTACACGTGTCCATACACGAGTGGACGAAATTGGGACACACGGATCAACCAATGGGCGGCGGAATCGCCGCACATCATGTGTATTGTGCGGCGGATTCGCCTCCCACGTTGGTCGGATTTAATCAGGATTTTTGTCACGCGTTTATGGTATGATTTGATCTTTATTTGCGTGTCTGGATGATTTCTTTCCATTGTCTTGAGCTCCGGATTAATTCCTTCCATTGTTGGAGATTTATAGTTGATTTTTCTTTTGACTTTTCCAACAAAATATCTTGATCCTTTTCTTTTGCAATTAGGTCCTTGGCATTTTTGCAATTAAGCCCTTGACCTTTTTGTGATTAGCTCCTTGAATGCTTTTATGCTTGGATGCATTTCCAATTGAAACCCGATAAACTTGAATTCGGTCTTTATGATAGAAATGAATCTTTTGCACACGTTTATGCTCGGAATGTGGGTAAATTGCATTCAGGTCCCTGTATTCTGTAAATAAGACTAAACACATACCTTAGTAGCATTTATTGATGTAAAAGTAATCTAAATGAAAGACATATGATGCAATGTATGCAATGCATCACTTGTTCACCCCATGTGTCATATTTTCTACATGAAACCCGACACATCCTATGAACTCAAAATCCCCATTTCTTGTTTCCCAGTTTTGTGGTGTGACCTATGGGAGGATCTAAACTAAGTTGGCAGTGATATTAAGAGCTTAATATCACAAGCTATAAGCGGTATCTAGCTACACATTATAGCTCCCAATTAGTTAGATGTCTTAATTCCACTCGAACCAAAACCCGATCCATTTAGTGATGGAGTGCACCACTTGTGTCCGTCCCTTGCCTCATGATATTAAGAATACACACAAAGTAGTATTGTGTCATCTTTGTATTAGTATTCATTTCTTGATCTCTTTAAGCTAGTTATAAATATGTGACTTAACTCAAATCACATTGTGCACATTATAACTGTGCTTTATCAAGGAGCCCACTAATATCATCACTCAATTAAGAGGGGCAATGATAATCTTTTGACTAACTATCTTCTCCAACGAAAGTTATACTTAACCAACCAATGCCTTTACACTACACTGATCGATAGTTCAAGACACTGATCTAATTAAGTATTCCTTAAGTGATTAGATATAAGTCTCATATCAAAGGACCAAAGACACAGTAAAATATTAATGACACAGTAACACATTTCTATAATATTTTACTTATTAGGTCTATTCAGTATACAAAAGTAATATTTTCCTCTTTTGCATACCCGTGTCGTCACTCACTTGTAGAGCTACAATGATCTATGACCAACACGACAATCTTAACTCGGTAATTAATGTCCCATGTTAATTACCATGATTGCGAATATCTTTTGTTTTATGCAAACCAATATCTTTCAGAGCTCTACGGTTAAGGACCAAGAGTCTCTTCCTTAACACTTCTAAAAGACGAATAACATAAACAAGGAACAAAATGATTTCTCATTCAATTCATAATAATTGACATTTAAAAGTAAAACTTTTAGAACACATTCCCTTCAGAAACATCTTTCCTCTTCTCCCTTGGACTTGTGTTTTACCAGTGAAACTGTTTTGGGAGAAAATTTCGAAGAAGACTTGTTGGATATACTTTCCGACGAATCGTTTACAGATTTGCAAGAGAGAATTATAATGAGGAGGATGAGTAAAAGTTTCTTAAAAACGTGGACAAGTACCTTGAGAGATTCGCAAGAACATCCCGAAGTGGGATCAAGAAGTTTGAGCTTCGGTTTTGCTTCTATTATCGGATATAGTATGTGGGGTCATATCTTGACAAATGGATTCAAATTGCGACCGCCCACACTCCTCGAGAACTCATCATTGATTTATGGAACTCGGTTTACTTTGTTGTCGACCCTGGTACGGATCAGATGAAGTACCCTTTCTATTTGTCGAGTGAGCTTTACATACTCCCTTGTCATCTTTTTATGGACATCCCATTGGAAAGATTGTTTCTGAGATTTTCGGCTCTCCAACTTCCTTCAAATTTCAAGGGTTTCAAACTGCTAAAGCGCCTCGACCTTCGTAAGATGAAAGTAACTCAAGAGGACTTCAACAATGTTGTAAGTGGATGCCATCGCTTGGAAGAGCTGAGAGTAGAGAAATGTTGGGATTTGGAGTACTTGAAACTTAGTCTAACTTCGACAATAAAACATTTGGTCGTCCGATCATGGAAACGCCTTCGGACAATAACACTTTCTTCCAAATGCATCATCTCTTTCGAATACACTGGACGTCCGATTATCTTTACCGCAGATGCTCCTCTACTTTCAAGGATCCTTTTCTGCTTCAAACCCAAACGGGAATCAGATGGTATGGAATATTTATTCACCCGGTCATACCATGAGTTCCCTCAAATGAAGACTTTATTCTTGGAGGATATTCCAAAGGTAAGTTTTTTATAAATTAGTTTACACTACTTAAATATAATATTATGTTGTTTATTTTGCCATACATTATCATCAAGCTGTTTTACTTAATTTTCAGATAGCACCTGATTTTCTACCACCTTCTGGGAAATTCGCCAAACTCAAGCGTTTGTTTGTTAGCATTGAACAGTTAGACCTTACAAAAGTTGACCTTCTCTTGTTGTCTCGTGTATTAAACGAGTCACCACAGTTAGAAACATTTCATCTATGTGTAAGTTTATGTTATATTACTAGCTAGTACTTACAATTGTTAATTTGCTTCTTATGCAGTTAATATTTATACATTGCTTTCGGTACTTCTAAAGTAAACATTAGTACATTTGAAGAATGCATGTCCATTTCTTTTCCTCCTTAAGCATTTTAGTTTTATTTAAATTAAATCCAAACAAGTAACCTGCATATTAATTAGATTCTATCTCAGATTCAATATAGCTAGCTAATCTAAGATTAAAAAACTACTAACTAAATTAACCCAAGTGATATTCATTTACGTTATTACCTTTGATCATTGATGAAATGACTTACTTTATTGCATACAGGTGCTTTCGGTTCGTGGGTCCGCTGAAGATTCTAAGTGCATATTTAACAGCGCCCGGGGTACCTCCGGGCGCCCTGCACTCTCTCTGCCACGTCAGCTTCTCTCTCTGCCACGTCAGCTCACCCAACTCACCCAAAAAAACCCTTTACCCATACCCAGGCTACCCCTACCCACCCTACACTCTCTTTCATCCACATCATTTCTTAATTAAACAAATTTAATTCTCACACAACATTTAACAAATTACATTTTATATAAATCTAATTTTAATTACATTATAATTATATTTTAACTCGAAATATTGTTAATAATTACTGGTAAATCACGAAATTATTATTAAATATTACGGAGCCACGTTACATTTAAGACAAACTGAAATAGGAAATATTACAATCAAAGTTAAGAAACAACAGTACATATTACATAAACTAAACTTTTAAATACTACATGACAAACTACGTTAACCGATTTTCAAACCGCTCCTCGTCCGTAGCGTTGCCATATATGCTCAATTAAATCGCCTTTCAGATCCAAATGTTGGTTCCTGTCACGCACTCGATCTTGATTGACAAAAAACTCGTGAATATCCGCTATACGATCGGTCGAATACGACGTTGCCTCAGCTGAAGTTCCAGGACGATCTTCCATAAATTCGCGAATATCTCCAAAATTAGCATAGCAGTCGCGTTCGTCCTCCATTATCATGTTATGCATGATGATACAAGCTGTCATTATTTTGGACAGAACGTCCTTGCTCTAGGCAAGAGCCGGGTTTCTGATGATCGCGAACCTCGCTTGCAACACTCCGAAAGTGCGTTCAACATCTTTACGCGTTGCCTCCTGCACTTCAGCAAACAATCTGTGCTTCGGGGTGTGAGGGTGAAGGATGGATTGGATGAAGGCCGCCCACTGTGGATAAATACCATCAGTAAGATAGTATCCCATATCATATGAAACACCATTTACCTCATAATTAACAGGTGGTGCTCGGCCTTCTAGTATGTCGTCGAAAACCGGAGATTGTTGCAGGACGTTCAAGTCATTGCATGAACCCGGTATTCCGAAGAAGGAGTGCCAGATCCATAAGTCGTACGATGTCACCGCCTCAAGGATCAGAGTTGCTTTCCCAGCACGTCCTTGATGTTGTCCCTTCCAAGCAGCTGGGCAGTTTTTCCACTCCCAGTGCATACAATCGATACTCCCCATCATACCTGGAAACCCACGTTGCTCACCAACGTAAAGTAGGTGTGCCAAGTCATTTGCAGTTGGCCGACGTAAATACTCAGGGCCGAAGATGCGAATAACACCTTCACAGAATTTGAGGAGAGCATTTCTGGATGTTGCCGCACTCATTCGTAGGTACTCATCGATCCCATCAGCGGCAACGTCATATGCTAGCATTCGCATTGCTGCCGTACTTTTTTGTAGACCGGAGATGCTCATCCTACCAGTTGCGTCCGGTGTTCGTTGGAAGAAGACATCAGATGCTTCGATGGCATTGTGGATGCGCAGGAAGACATGCTTTCTCATCCGAAATCTTGTCCTGAAAAGAGTATCAGAATACACAGGGTTGTCAGAGAAATAATCGTCTACAAGGCGTCTGTAACCTAGTTCACGATCTCTATCTGGGTTCGTCGTTCTCCTTCGACGCTGCTTAGGACGTGTAGTCCTTTCGTAAACAACCTGTCCGGCTAATTCAATAGCACGGTCCATTAGATTTAATGTCTCATTCCAGTTATCATCGTCGGATTGACCGGAGTTTAAACTATTATCCGACATTGATGAGAGAAGAAGCTAACAAGTTGAGAAGTTAAGGAAATGTGAGGAATCAGGAGATAAATAGATGTATTTATAGTTGGGAGGGTTTGGATGTATTTGTTGCACTGTTCACGCGTGATTGCACATAGTGTACGCGTGATTGCAAATAGTGCACACGTGATTGCAAACAGTGCACGCGTGATTGAAAATAGTGCACTCGTGATTAAATATTGCACCCGTGATTAAACAGTGTATTGGTTCTGGAAATTTCTTAATTTTAATCACTTACAAAAAATTATTACCCCACAGTTATAACAAATACCCAATCCATTAATAACAAAACCAAAACTAAAAAAAATCAAAAAAAAATTAACCAATGGGAGGGGGACACGTGTCCCCCTCCCATGGGCGCCCGGGCGTCGAAGATTCTTGCTAATCGGTTAAAGAGAGTCTTGCCGCCCGTTAACGGGGGTGCGCCCGGGCGCCCGACCAGGGCGCCCGAGCGGGGCACCCCCGTTAAGGGTGCCCTAATGAAATAAGAAGACCCCCATGTGCCCCCACTATTCTATTAGAGAATTCCAAACTAATATTTTCCCTCTTTTCAACCAGCTTGAACTTATGATTTATATCGTTGAAAATGCAGTCAAACTTGAAACGATTATAATAGATCGACACCCCGTTTATTACGAGGGAGATCATCAATGGATTCGAGCAGATTGGGGTTTAATATGGAATCGAAGAGATGAAGAGATAGTTATAGATCCTGAAGCGTTTCCTACCAATAAATTTCTAACACTAGTTAATCGCACTTCTAATGCTTACCGTCAATTCCTACTTAGCATTCCTCAAAGCGTTAACCTGATCAAGAGATGAATTCAATATCATTTTGTGTTTATGGGTCACAGGTTGCAAAATTATTTTGTAAACTAGATTTATTAAACATTTGATTTTGCCGTTTATATTCTTATGTAAGCTTGTATTAAATTATTTATTCAAGCCATTTAGCTTAGCTTATCTAGGTTGAACGGCTCTAGTCTCAGACAATCATTAACAACGTTCGAGTACTTTTCGGATGTCTGATTTTATTTTTCTGTCACGTCAGTTTCCCTCTCTATTATGTCAGTACAATCTAACTCACCTACAAAATTGTTAACCGTTATCCAATTCACTCAAAAACCATAATCCTAAATAACCATTATCCTAAAAAAGACATTCAAAAAACTATTGTCCTAAAAAACAAAAACATTAAAAAAACAATGTGCCCCTTGGATTGGGCGTCCAGACGGGATACCCAGCAGTTTCCCGTCCATTTTCTTTTTGTTAAGGGAGCCCTCGAGGCTGGAGAGAGGTTGTTGCAGTTAGGTTCGATATTATTTAATCCCGAGGGTTTTTGCTTGACTGACATTTGAACTTGTTGTGTGTCATCATCTAAGGGCCTGTTTGGACAGGGATTCTCAACCCACGTCTCCAACCAAAATCCAACTCTTCTGAGGAGCCAAGGAAGCTGATGAGCTCCCTCACCTAGGAAGACGTTTGGGCAAGGTGGCTTCGACTCCTCCTCCGACACATGCGAAATTCCCAAAATGCCCACGAAAAGCAACGCCCCTTCTTCTACCCCCTTCCCAAGCAACCAGTCACTTCTTCGATCTTGCTTCCTCCAGCCTCGTGTCCATCTCTCCCTTCTCGCTCCTCCGAACCCATCTCGACGACGACGCAATGACGGCTCCGTCCACCCGTCCAGCCATCCCGTTTTGTTTTTGCGGTGTGCCGGCCAAAGTGTGGCTTCGAGTGGAAGACGGTGCCCCTACCCGGGTTTTTTACGAGTGCCACCGTGATGTGGTGAGTTTGGGCGTTCGATCGATCACGAGTAACATATGCTCCTCCCTTTCCGAAAATTTCCCCTTTTCTGGCGTTGTTTTGAATTTTTTTTTTGTGAAATCGTAGAGAAAAGGGTTGATATATAACGTAAGAACAACAATGCTAAGAAAAAAGATATCGAAATGTATTTTTCGTTGATATTTGATCATATTCATTTTGGTTTGCACTGATATTTGACCGTATGCACAATTTTTTGGTGGGTGAACAATGAATCCAATTTTGTTGTCAAGAGTCTCTGAAACGCATCATTTCAGTAGGTCAACCTTAGTTAAAATGCTTTGGATCTTTGACATACATGCTTGGGGTGGTTGTATCAGGTTGATGAAAGGCGTTGTCAGTATAACATCAGTGAGGAATCCGTCGCCGCCACGATGGCGGGGATCGTCGGTCACCTGCATGACCACCTACAGAAGATGGAGAACACTATAATGGCAAAAGTGGACGCCGCGGTGGATCGTGTGGCTGAAAATAAGGTTAAACCCGAGCAAGAGGAGGCAGCCGTCCCCCCAAAAGCAACTCCCTTCGGTAATCATCTACTTCTCATTCCTGCGGAACTTTGTTCTTACTAAAAAACATGTCACAATTTACATGTCTAACAAGTGATTTCTGAAATGGATTACCACAACTTAGTTGTTTAGCAGTACAATTCAATGGTGATGAAGTACCAACCATCATATCCTTTAATCTTGTTTGTAAAACTATAAAGCATCATTAATCACTTAATTTTTTGTCGCACAGTAGTAGTATATCCTGGCTTCTGAACAAACTAATTTGATTTTAGGTTATTGTATAGTAACAACGGGTTTTCTGTGGCTTTTCTGTTTACCAGTTTTCGGCTCCACCATTTGTTGTAGCTGTCGTTTTGAATCATGACAGTCATATCATATCCAAAGAAGAGTTTAGGTCACCATGTTCAGTACTTTATTGTCATATCTACCACCATACAGGCTTCACTTCCATTGGATGTTATTCATTAGTCATCTCTGTTATTCATGTTTATTTTTATGGAAAATATGATGTACTTGGTGTCTTACCAATTCCCTTTGTTAGTTTCATACTTTCTTATGTTGGAACAATTGAAAGTTGCAATATAAACTTTAAGTCTGATTTGAATATTAGGGTGTGTATGAAGAATAATGGAAGTAGGGGGTGTTCATTACTGAAAGTTATGGTTATTTAGACTAATTGAATGCTTAATATTTATAACCACGGTCGTGGGAATATGTTTTTTAATTGAAGAAACAATGTTTATGCATAAATAGGCATCCCCTTTAGCTTATCCTTTTCCGTAATGAATTAAATTACAATCAAGTCCCACTGAGAACCTTTAATGTGAGAGATCTTGTGTAAGTGAGAATAATATAAAAATTGGTTGATTTTGAAGTTAGTAGATCGGTGCAACTGTTGGATGACCCACACAACTTGAGCATAACTGCTTGGGCATCCAACTCAACCCCAACCTTCGAGGAGAGGCTTATAGACTACGAACAAACTATGGCAGAGGAAGAGGAAATAGAAAGGCGATGTTGCAACGAGATTATAGCTGAGGAGGAAAAGTGGCAACGAATCCGCACGCAAGAAGGGTACTTCCAAGGTCCTTCCTATTGGTCTGACGTGGGTAGTGATAACTGAGTACGGAAGGGCGGTTGTCGTCTACCTATTTAATAATGTTAGGTATTAGAGTATTAGAAATTACTCTACTTTCAAAACGTTGTGTTTGTAACACAGTGTCCTATCTAAATCTGAATCTTGTTATAATATTAACGATAATGATGAGTGTGTAATTGTATGCAGTTTAATTTCAATTTCTAATGTTATGTAATTGCTCGCACTCCTTTTATTTAAATAAATTGCAACAGGTCAGCCTTCAAGGAAAAGGAGGAAAAAAAAGATGGCATACAAGCAGCACCGATGCATAAGATGTGGGAGGACATGTATCGCTCAACAGGTAGAAAGATCGATAAACAGCCACTCCGTAATGAAGCGCGGTCCGGTACTTAATGTCAGGCCGCTTCGAGTCGTCTTACCACACAACACCAATGCTTCCGACCGAGGCAGCGGTGTTGAAGGGTAGTAGGGTAGGTAAAAGCCCTGTGGTGAAGAATTTTTTGTAAAATTACAACCAAACTTCGTACATTTCGGTTGTTGTTTTTATGGTTGTAGTGTGCTGGTTTGCAGGGTTAATCTGACTATTGTATAGTTATGTTTTTGTGCCTGTCCGCATTTTACTTCACAAAGTGACCAGCCAGATCTTGTTTCCAGAACAGATGGAAATATCATGTCTTTTTGTATTGATAGTGGTAAATGACATTATCAATGTTCACATGTAGTGCTTCAGTAATTAATGCTTCTCCTGGATTCCTTTTTATTTTCTCTTATGGTTTGGTAAATAAGTTTATACCAAAGTCATGCAATTGGAACGTAAGCATCATTTGCAAGTGGCAATTGGACGTAAGCATCATTTTCAAATCCAGCACCTCAACTATCAAATGTTTGTTGTCAGTAACGGAATTTCTTGGTCTTAATGAATTTTGATGAAACTTCAGTATAATTGTTATGACTTTGTGTGAGGACATCTTCTTATAAGTCAGTAAATTGCAAAATATTATGATCCTGGATTTGAAAAAGAAATGACTCAAACATGTCCTCATAATACAGCAGGTAATAATAACTGTATAAGTACACCCAAAAGGGTTCAAGGTTTAAGATTATGGGGTACAACTGATCAAATAAAAGATTTGCTGTTAGATAGAAGCAATCTAATTAAACATAAGTCTGATATATTAGGTGGCCCGTAAACATGAAAGTCCTACTGGTTTACATGAAAGCCATGTAAATAATCCTGAAAGTCTTACATATTATTGGAAAGTCTAATAACAGTAACGAGCTCTATGAAAGTACAACAGAAATTAACTCCTACAACAACTTCACTTCGAACTACTTTGCCTAGAACTGTCCATAACAAATTGTTTCTCTTTAAACTCCCATGCCAACCACGTCTCTCATGCTTCGACTGTTTTGATGGTCTTGAACGACAACCTCTTTTTCTTCTGCCAAAGCATAGACACTGCGAAGCCATAGATCTCCGATGTTGCCGTGTACTTTGTTTCTTCAAGAAGGGAGATGCAGTGAATATAATCATCATTCTCATCCACGGGGTCTGCTTGTTCATCTTCTTCTTTATTTTTTCTCTTTAAGGCTGTTGCTATGACCGAAAGTGCATCAGTCATTTCATCTGGCATTGGTGGTGGTGACTTCAACATAGTACTAGCAGAAGCTGTCCTACTTCTTCTTCTCTTTGGTGGCGGTGAAAGTAAGTCATCTCCCTCGTAGGTCACTTGTCTTTGGCCACAATCGGCCTCGCCTGTGATGTTCATACTTTCTGAGGGACTGGATGACATAAATGATGAAGAGGCCACACTGCTCTGGGTTTGAAATGAAAGCATCCCAACAGCACATTTACCGCGGAATATTTCATCCAACATTTCCAAATGCTTAGGTGGCCCGTCCTTGAATTCTTTAGCCTCAGGATATTTCTGTATTAGTAGAAGTTAGGAATTTTAAATATCAAATATCACAAATCAGCAAATGGGGTAGAAATACCACTATGTGGGTTTAATTCATAAAGCTTACCTTAATAGTATCCTCCCATCTCTCAGAGTCCATTGTGAAAGTCCCTATGTCATCATTCCATCCTAACCCGGTCACCATACTTAGTCGACGAAACAAACCCCATTTACCTCTTGTTTTGTCCCAATGATTCCGGAATTGCTTGTAATCCCATTGCAATGAGGTTTCCATTTCGAAGTTGGCAATGAGATTAGCAATCCCATCTCGGTTCAACGAGTTGTTATGGACATTCCCCTTCCTCACCTCGTCGAGACATAATCTAAGAAAAATCTCATGTCGTTGAGGTGTCCATTCGGCTTTAGGCCCGTTATCTTTAATAGCCTTCTTCCCCTTCGTCCTTGTTGTTTTGGTTCCTTCGTGTTTCAAGGGTTCTAGTGGGCTGCTGTTGATTGTGGGTGTTGGCAAAAATAGTGGTTCAGGGGTGTGATTCGACAAAAGTGATGGGGACATTGTATAATTTCCAAGAGATAGTTGGTTGATTCCTATCCTACCCGCACCACCTGATTGTGATCCTACGAAAACAGTTGTAGTGGTGTTTGTGAGTGGGACATGTAGGGGGAGGCTAAAATTGTTAGGGTTCCTCAAGTCCAAGTTATGACGAACTGGTGGTGTATGGAAAATGAGAGAGTCATCGTTTTCCACTGCTTCTACTTCAGACTCAGGAGTACAACATAACCTTTGAAGGTCGCCTGCCATTTCTACACAACGAAAATGTGAAACGTGGTAACAAATTAAAAATGAAGCAACAACAATTACAATATCATGAAAAGGTGAAATAGAGGAATATTTCGTATACCATAAAACAGTAGAACAATACTTACAATATGGTAACTGTTTTTTAAACACATCAAATATTGCGACAAACCACTAATTACATTGACATTACACTACAGTCCATGCGCTTCGACTATCAAATCGCAAATTGTTTCCCTTAGTGTATTCATTTGGTTGTCCTCTGCCATCCTGCTTTCATCAGGTTGGGTTGTAGGCTGAGGCAATGAGGTCGTACAGTCTCGGTAAGTGTCAAGAATCTCGTCCCCCATTCTTTGTTCAATTATGAAATTATGTAATGCCATTGCAACAATTACAATTCGCACTTGATTCTTTAAGGAGTGGGGGGGCATCACTCTGAGAATTTTCCACCTTTTTTTCAGGACTCCAAATGCCCTTTCAATTACATTCCTTAACGACGAGTGAAGCTGGTTGAACAACTCCTTCCGTCCTCTAGGACCTTGTGATTGAAACTCAGGAAGATGGTATTTCGTATTACGGTATGGGGCTAGAAATCCTGGTCGGTTCGGGTAACCAGCGTCAACAACGTAATACTTATCTGAGTATAAGAAATTGTATATTAGTTGAGTGTTGACTGACATTATAATTGATAAACAAGTTCAATAATCTTGTACTGACCGGGATGACTGGGAAAACTGTTGGAGGGATGGTGTAGTGCGTCATTCAGAACTCTACAGTCGTGTGCCGATCCTTCCCATCCAACGGTAGCAAAAATGAACCGCATGTTGAAATCGCACACTCCAAGGACATTTTGAGTGCACTGCGTGGGGTGTCGACCAGAACGGTATGCTGGTTGGAATTCTATTGGTACCCACGCGTCAATATGTGTCCCATCTAATGCCCCAATACAATCCTTAAAGTATGGGAAGTACTTACCCCCGCCACCCTCTATTATGTGACGTGGTGTGTCTGCTAAACTACCCTTTGGTCGAACCATCTCACAGCCCCAAATGAAACAGGAGTGTATGGCTTTGTTAAAATGCCTACTTATTGTCTCTCCACTATGTTGTAATTGAGCTTGAAGTGATCGGTTAGATTCCCCATGGGCTAACGTTTTCAACATAATCCAAACTTGCTCCTCCACCGACACGACCCTTGTATCACTCATTAGTCCCCTTCCCCTCATAATACCACACAACAATCTAAAAACACCTGGTAACATTCTAATTGAGTCATACGCTATTCTGTAGTGTCCTTCCAATAAGTCATTAATAATGGCATTTCCTGTAAAAGGGGCAGTGTGAACTAGTGGCCTAGAGACACGGTACGTGGGTACAACAACATTTTGGTAATACGCGACAAGGACACATACGACGGTGACCAACTGAAATTCTTCCTCCGACAAATCAACTTCTGGGTCATTCAAAACATTTAATAACTCATCCATAAGTCCACACCTAACACATGAAATAATACATCATGGGTTACATATAAACTTGGAAAATTACTCCAACTTGAAATGAGAAACCATACATTAGTAGGTAGACCTTTTATTCCTATTCCTCTCCATTATACCTAAATTTCCCCCAATTTGTAAGACAAATAAATGTTGCACATTATAAAGTCAGCCTTGAATTTATCAGTGAAGTTTATAAGCGAAGACTTTTCGTTAAGTCAATGTTTACGTTTTTGGTGATTATATTGTAATTGTTATTTGGTGCATCTGTCCATAACAAAGACCGAATAAACCCAAATAAATTTCTTAACTTAATAAACCCAAAATTTTTTGGTCTGTTCTCCGAATTGTACTTAAAACGTGTAATTTTTTCTGGTCCCCACAGAACACTTTGCCTTACATGATAATAGGTTTATGTACTCATGATTAATATCACTACATCCTGAACCTCTAATATCTACTATCTACTAAAAATATGACTAGATAAAATGTCATTTATGTACTCATGATAAAGCAAACATTTTATTAATATATACCACTTCCTGAAGCTCAATCTTCTGTCAACTTAAAAAATGCAGATAAAAAATCCGTAATAATGTTTGGACCAACAAAATGGGAGATGATCCACATATAAACATGTAATAAAGTAATAATGTTTGGACCAACAAAATGGGAGATGATCCACATATAAAGTAATTTGAAACAAGGCTCTTTGATTTTATGTTCGTTCTTGGAAAATGTAACAAGAAAATCAGAGGTGATTCACATATAACACACACAAGAGGAAATTTTTTGAAAATGCATGCATGTTGGTTTTTACAAATCAGAAATGATTCTATCAAAAAAAGAATAAAGTATTGAAAACCCCCAAACCGGATCTAAAGGAGATTGGTGCCGTACCTGGCGCAGTAGGAGTCGACGAACAGTGTCAGAGAGAAGATCGACGACGAAGGGGGCGACGAACGTCTTCCGCACAGCTTGGTGGAAGAACGACGGGGAAGAACAATGGTGAAAATCTCACCACGGCGGTGGAGGTGTTGGAAGAAAATGAAGATGGGGTGAGAGAGGATTCGGTGATGAGAATTTGGTAAAGTTGGTGGCAGATTCGTAATTTGGTGGTGGTAATGACCGTAATTTCCATGAACAATGGTGGCATTTGTTATTCTCTGTTTGGGTGGAGATCCGGAAGCAGCCCTGATGGATCTTCTGGAGCACTGTGCATTTGTGAGTGGGTTGAATCTGAGACTTCTGGGTAAAATCCGAACCCAGGAGATGTTTGGTTTTTTAATTAAAAAAAATCCAGCTTCTGAGATGGAAGCTGAGCCCAGAATCCCTGTCCAAACAGGCCCTAAACTTTTCAACGCCATTAATATTATTTGATTTTATTACGGTAAATTGTTGTATGTCTCCTCTCTTTTTTTTAATCCATTTGCACATTGCATGTCTTTTGAAAATTAAAATTAACACCCGTGATCTGTGTTAATTTGGTAGTTTGTCGTTCTCTCCAATTTTTCTTTTTAAATTGACCATAATGTTATAAGGTAACAAATAGTAATTTATTTTACAAGGTCAATTTTCATCATTTTAATTTTTTTTCCTTTTATATTCTTTTTAAAAATAATAACGAATTAAAGAAAAGTATCTGAGAAACAAAAGAAAACGAAAATAAATAAAAATGTCCTTAATATTGCAAGATAATGTTTCTTTCTTCATTACTTTTATTTATTTCTCTTTTTTTTCTCAAACATATTTCTGTAATTAGTTATTATTCTTTTAAAAAGACAAAAAATGATGAAAAATGAACTTATAAAATTAGTTATCATTCATCAATTATAAAATTAAGGACAATTTGAGAGAGAAAAATTGAACAGGGTTGCAAATTGACAAAAAAAACAAATATCAGGGGTGTTAAGTGTTTTATTTCTAAAGTGAATAGTATTTATTAAATTATTACTGAAAAAAGAGTAATAAAATTTTGTAAGATTTACAATCAAAATGTTATTTTTGTTTACGTCGGTCATTGATGGTAAAGGTCAATCGAATTGCAGTTCTAGGAAAAAAATGACATTTTTGCACGAAAAATACTGTTAGAGTGGCATACTGAGAAAAAACTATATGACAATATTAGAATTACAAAACGACTTTTTTCCAACGGCATTGAAACATAAAACCTTTAAAATTTGCATGAAAGCATAAAAAAGATAAAAGGTGGCAAAATTGTGTGCATTTAAAAATCTTTGCAGGGTAATTTGGGTAATTAAAGCTTATTTTCGGTCATATATATGGAAAATTGAATGCTTAACTTTGGGCATTGCTTGAGTGTCTGGCTTGGTCGGGCTAGAACATGTACACTGGATGAACGCCAAATAAGCTACGAATGGAGAATAGTACTAGATTATAGGAAAATTAACTAGCATCTGATTTGAGACGATGAAAGGTTATCAACCTAAAATGATAAAATTAAGAAACAATAAGTAAATACAAAATACATGCAAATGCTGCTCACCAAACTAGACTTGGGTAATGGCCCGCCTGTAAGGGGAACATGTTTTTCTCCATTGCTGCCCGTCTCGTTTAAGAGTGGACTATGCGGGACGGGTCGGGTTTGGTGGGTTATTCTTTATTAAAATCTAAATAAAAAAATCAATCAATTTTGCTCTTTTTTTAGTTTGATCAAACTAAATACAAAATAAAAATAAAAATCAATCGATGTATGTTTTTAACTAAATATAAAAAAAATCAAACCAAAATACAAAAGGATCAAACCTCAATACAAGGCAAACATGGATATGAATTATTAAGTTATGCGGGTTGCGGGTTATGCGAGGCAGGTTGCGAGAAAACCACTACCCGTCTCGCTTATTATGCGGGTGGTGGGTTGGTAGGTTGAGTTTTTTTGAGTGGGTTGGTGGGGCTAGACATGAGACGGCGGCCGAAGGAGTAAGCCCAAAGGAGGGATGGAGGCTGAGGTTAGGCCTAGTTTGGTCATATTGAGTGTTTTTAAATATATGTTACACATAATTTGGGCTAAATCTAGGTGGGACAAGTGCCCTAATGTGTCCAACCTAGGTCCACTTGTGTTACACAATTTTATGACAAAGATGAGTTCAAAATGGTACACAAATCAAAATTTAAGGATGAAATTATGCAAGGATGATGATTTAAAATCCTAAATGTCAAAATATTACTCGACCATATTAGTCGAGAGAGTCAAATCGTAATTTACTTTTTTTTTGAAAGATGACGAACATATGAAGTTGCATTGCAAGGTTGATTTTGATGGAGTACGTTTTTCTATGTCTTGTCAAATTTGTCATTGTGATTTTCACGTATTCCTAAATGTTCGAAGAGGAGATCTAATAATTTTAGACATGGTTTGAAATTTTTCTGGGCAATTGTCGGTTTAAATTACTGAACATTTTTGTAGCTTTGGGAAATACATCCAATTGCATTTACAGTCATTCTCTTCTCGTTCTATTTGGCTCATTTTCATGTCAAAAGATTTTTTTTAGGAGTCTGGTGAATAGTGATCTATACATGGCCAGTTTTATGATAATTCAGAAATTTGGAATTTTCAATTTCGGTTTTTAGTTGGATATATTAGGAGTTGAGTTGAGTTGAGGTTAAGATTAGCATGGATATATTACGAGTTGAGTTGAGATTAAGATTAGCAGTGGTTATGGGCTTTACGTCCCATTGGGTTGATATTTGGACTAATCCTTTAATAAGAACCTCTAAAATCTAATTACTGGGATGTTAGAAAGTGAACTAGCGCCTTCTTTTCTTTTTTTATACTCCGAAGTCAGAAGTTAGTCTATATCATTTCTAGAAAAAGTTAAAAAATAATTCTACATAAGTTCTATTTTTTATTTTTTAAGTAATTGTTGGAGTATTGAGTTTGGGCTAGGCACATGAATAACTTCATTGAGTAAATCCAATGTTGAGTTGAAGATGAGAATTATTGCCCAATGTGTCATCTGTTCACCTCACTTTTAGTCCAACATTGATTAATCTAACAAGTTAGATGATGTTGATAAACATCCACTTCACTTGACCATTTGTAGGTGGAAAGAGAGGAAGAGAGAATTCTTTACACGTGCACGTACACGTGCGCGTGCACTCGCATGTCCCGTCCATGGCTTGGCTTGGCTTGGCGTGGGGTTTTGGGGAAAATTAGATGCATTAACCTCAGGGTTATGGGTTTTTTGGACCTCAAGTTAATTGCCTTTTGCAAAATTATATATGTTATGCGTCTTCCTGAATACACACGTTTTTATTCTCATCCTCTCCCTACGAAAACCATCCCTCTCAACATTCGTTTTTGCGATCGATTCTTGCGAGGTTTTGCGTTGTTCTCGTGGTCCGTCGACTCCGATGTGCGCATGATCGACAGTGAGACTGTTCTACCCTGGGAGAAAACCGACAGACCATCAAGCACACTGGTATGTGGGCCGACATTTTCTCTGAGGCAAGTCGCATTCCGACGGCTTGGTCTTTGAGGTCGTCTCTGATCATTGTTCGTTCTTTTGTTGTTTTCCTATATATGTTTTTGTACGTTGGCTTTATCTGGATCTTTTGGAATATTTATTCGACATATGTAACCTCTTATATTACATGAATCTATTTGTAATTGTATCAACAGTAATATTTACTCCTTATATTGGATATAAAACATTAGATATATATAAATTCTATATCTGTTTCGCGTTCTATGGTTTCAATTATATGTAGAAAGAAATTTAAAATGTACTTATGTTGTATAAATCCATTTTAAAGTTATTTTTATTCCTATTTTAAATAGAGTTATTGAAATAATACTATTTTTATCCTTTTAATTAAAAAAATACACTCCGTATGAATCGGCTTTTGCATTATCATCATCAGATCAGTTGAACTTTAGAGCACCCTTAACGTGGAGGTGCGCGCCCGAGCGACCCCCCGTTAACAAGATGTGTTTTCAGAAAAGAAGACTGTTGTGACATTATCACAATAAATTTTCAGCGACTTGGCAAGAGAGTCGACAATTCCAAGTCATAAAATATAATTCAAGAGAGTTGACAAGGATGTGTTTTCAGAAAAGAAAACTGTTCGTGCTCCGTTGATTTTTGTGTCTGTGTCGTTGATGTTTCTTTTACGATGTTTTATCAACTCATACGGATTCTGATTTAGCTTAACTAGTCATGTTGCTTAAGGTTGCTTGGAAGGCCGTACATAGTTATGTTTCGGCTAGATGGCTTTTTGAATAATCTTTGGTTTTGACTTCTGTAAGACCAATCGCTCATCAATTCGGGAAACTGAGATTTTTCAAGATTCAGATTTTCATTTATTCTCGTTACATGCGTTAATCTTCTAGATACGTAGACGTCTATGGATTCAACATGTTGCTTAAGAGATGCGGGTGACGAACATAACTTCCTTTTTTTTGTTGTTTTTACTTATTCAAGACCATACCCCATTTTCGGATCACTAATTTTGTTTAACTGGATGAGTTAGTTTTTTGTCGATAACTGTAGTGTTATTTTGACCAGCTTCATGAGTTAGTTTTTAAATGACCTGATGGTTTCGATGTCCTCAGTTAGGGTATGTTTGGTTAACAACTTGAGGAGAGAAAAGAAAAGAAAGTTGGGTTTTCCTTCGTCTGGATAACGATTTAAGGAGAGAAAAGACAAGAATTTTTTTTGGAGAGAAACAGAGTGAAAATGAATAAATAATAATTTAGTAACCAAATACCCTTATTAAAAAACCCACCCAAAAACTCAAATTTGCTACATCTAAATACTCATTCCTTGTTTCGTCTTCCATCACCCAACGGTTCTATCTTCTTTTCTTCCCTACCTAAATATTTCATCATACTTATCTTCTCATTTCTCACTCTCATTTGAATTAGTCTATACCGATTGAGGTGAGTTTTGTTAACACTGTGATAGGAAAATTGTTGAAAATTTATATCATGTTATAATCATTTTGTAGTATTATTTTATAATTTTTCAATTGAATTTTTTGAATTTGAATAGAATTTGTTTTTTTAATTTATTACGAATTTTGAGAATTTAAATTTGATATATTCATATTTATGGGTTAAGATCTATATTCAAAATAATTTTACATGAGATTTTTTTAATATTTTGCACATTACATTGTTTGTAACATTTCTATGTTTGTATGACTTCAAATTTTCAAGTTGATAGATATATTCCACGTTCATCCTGGCAGCATAAGCGTACTTGGTTTGCCCAGAGGCATCGCGGATCAATCCACCAAAACCAGCCCGCTGATTCAAGAGAGACCCGTCCACATGTTGTTTCCCCGGGTGGATGAATTTCCTTTCGCCGTCTAAGAAGCTGCTTCAACATGATCCTAGGGAGTTTATTTGTAAAAATTTATAGTTCTGAACATTATTAAAATAATGTATAAAGATGTAAGTCAGATGTATAATACAAAAGTAAGGGTATTTCGGTCTTTTAGAATGTTATTTTGCTTTTCTTTTCTCTCGTAAGATGTTAACAAAACGAGAAAAACATATTTTTATAATGGGTATCCAAACAAGAGAAAAGAAAATCTCTCCTAAGTTGTTATCCAAATAGTCCATTAGTGCAAAATTTATTACTGACTTATATATATATATAAAGGGATTAGAGGCATCGGCAGAATATTCTGCGATAGAGGTCACCCTAGCTCTGCACTATATAGAAAGAGCATCTGAATTATTCATTAGAGAGAAAGATAGACCTGGGCGCTCTCTTGAAGAAGAAAAGGGCAAAAAGAATGGGAACAAGAAAAAGCCGAAAAGGTTTAAAAAATTGTAAGTATTTGTAATTGTTAACTTGTTTCCTTAATAAATATTTGTCTCTAATTTAAGTCATTACAGTTTTGAATAAAAAAGTTCCCGGATCCTCTTCTCCTCCCGTTAAGAAGGAAATGGGGGAAAAAGAGACGATGTCGCTTAATCTCAGTCTCTCTATTGAGACTTTGCAGACTTCTAAAGAGAAGATTCAGGCCGTTGTGGGTTTTCTGGATGCTGCTAGAAATGAGGGCAAGAAATGTCTGAAGGCTGCAGAGGAGGCCAAGAAATGTCTGATCGTGGTCGAGAATTGCTTTAAAGTTGACAGACATTGTTCTTGATTTGTGCGTATGATTTCCTTCTGCCTTTTGTTTCTGCTTATCGTTGTGTTTTGGGTAGACGTTGTATGAAGATCTTTAGTTTGTCTTTCGATTTTATAGTTTGCATGTCCTTAGATATATAACTTTTCCATTGGGTTGACTGTGATTTTCAATATTCTGATTACCATGGATTTTGTTTCGTAATTCTAGATTCGTAGATGTGTATGCTTTGAAGGTGTCTCGAACTTCCATTTTTTGTCCTTTTTTCCTTATGTTTCTGATTTAGTTTGGCTCTAACATCTTTGTATGGTATTAGTTGGTCGGCTAATGTGAATTAGGGAATTATTGTGAGTGTTGAATGGATAGATGGCTTCTGAAATCAAAACATACTGAAATCTTACTAGTCATACAAATTAGTGATTAGAAAATGGGGTATGGTCTTGAATAATCATTTTACAAGTGAAATACGTGCATCATGGACGAGTCTGAGCTCAGTCTGGACGTGGTTTCGATAAGCATGTCTAGAATTGTGTCTATCATGGGCTGTGAGTTTGGACTGGGTATAGAAAAGCGTGTCTAGAACTGTGTCGAGAGTTGTTTCCATTCTGGACGGGTCTGGTGGACGGAGTTTGGTCAATCTCGTCCAGAATTGTTTCCATTCTGGATGGAGGTTGTACCATCTTGTCTAGAACCATTTATTTTGGATGGATTTAGATCGACTCTGAATGGAATTTGGACATGTGCGTCTACAACTGTCTGGACGAAGTTTGGTAATCGTGTCTACAACGGTCTATCTGCACGAAATTTGGTATCAGTTAATTCTTTTTTAAAAACAAATAAAGTTATCATTATTTATTCGAAATCCTGACTCCCTCATAATTGTTCTTACATCGCTGCTTACTTGGTACAAGAGTAAAGGCACTTTAGTAGAAAATAGCTGTGGAAAACAAGAGTACTTCGGTACAAGAGTAAAGGACAATTTGAGAAATTTTTTTTGAACAGAGTTGCAAACTGACAGAAAACAAATATCAGGTGTCTTAAGTGTTTATTTCTAAAGTGAATAGTATTTCTAAAGAGAATAGTATTTATTAAATTATCACGGATGAGTGGACAGAACGCATTAAAAATAGAATTTTTAATATAATAATAGTAATTTTCGAAATTAAAAATTTAGGAAAAAAATACATTTCAATTTCTACTCGGATCGGGACCTCACAGTACCGATTGGTTAGTTTTTAATATTTTTCTGTGCATGGATCGAGCTTACCAGGTCAGATCCGTGACTTTTTTAAAAAAAATGTTGCACGGATCGGGGTTTGGTAGCCCATTCCGGGACGTTTTTTATTTGTTTTCTGTTTTGATTTTTTTAGAATTAGTTTTAATTTTTTCCTTTCCAACAAAGCTTTTATAATTGTTTTCATTTTATAAAAAGTTTATTTTTTTTAATCTTTTGAGGATCGATCTTCAGATAATGTGGATGAATGAGCCTGCTGAAAATAAGGGTTATTTTATTTAATAAAAAAATAATTTTGTTTATTCAGAATAATAATTGCTTATTAAAGAAAATCTAAAATTAATTAAAACAAAAAATGAGAGGAGTTGTCAAGTCCATACCGTGTACACTTATTTTTGGTGGTCGACCAAGAAAAAAATTAAAATTATTTTTTGAAAAAAATAAAAAATAAATAGAAAAATATATAAAAATATATTTAAACAAATAGTTTTTGTTTAACTTTTAGTTGTAAATAATGTATTATTATGGATAAGAGAATTGATTTTTTTGTAAAATAAAATAACTTTACTTTTTCAGACCCTCACATCTACGTCATTTTGAGATCAATCTTGAAAATATTTAAAAAAACAATTATAAAACCTATTTTGATAAAAAGAAGATTTAAAAGATAATTAAAACTAATTCTAGAAAAATCAAAAGGAAAAACAAAAAAAACAAAAAAGTCGTAGATTGACCTTTCCATTGAACTAATTCAATCATTTAATAAAAAAAATAAAAACAATTAGAAATTAAAAAAAAAGATTTCACATACAGATTAGAAAAAGGCAAACATAAAACAAAAAAGTAATTCAATCATTTAATTAAATGAGTTGATTTTTTGTTTTGATTTTGATTTCTTTTGGTTTTTGGTTTTATTTTCTGATTTTAAAAATTTTAGTTTTTTTGAATTAGGTTTTCTAATTGTTTTTATTTTAAAAAAATAGTTTTGATTGTAATTGTTTTCTGAATTTACCTCCGATAATTAGTGTAACGAGTGTACACTGTACGGACATAACAACCTCACCTATTTTTTTGTTTAAATTAGTTTTAATTTTTGTTTAATATTTAGTTGTAAATAATTTGTTATGCTCATTGAGAAATAAATAAATTTATTGAATAAAATAATTCTATTTTTTCAACACGCTCACTCATCCATATCATGTGAAGGTCGGTGGTGAAAAAATAAAATGAATTTTATAAAAAATGAAAATAATGATAAAACTTATTTTGAAGAAAAAAGATTTAAAAAAATTAAAACTAATTCTAGAAAAATCAAAACAAAAAACAGAAAAAGTCACAGATTGGACTTCCAAACCCCGATCCGTGCAATATTTTTTTTTAAAAGTCATGAATCGGGCTTGGTAAGCCCGATCCGAGCGCACAAAAGAAAATTAAAAATGCACTGATCGGGACCATGAAGGCGATCCAAGTAGAAATGGAACTTTGTTTTATTTTCCTAAATTTTTAATTTCGAATTTTTTTATTGTATAAAAAAATTCGGTCAGGGAAGTCCTAGCGGTGTAGATTTTGATTTTTTTTTTCTCCCTAAAAATTTAACTTCGTAATATTTTATTATTATTTAAAAAAAAATCCGATGAAAGTTACATTATTTTGCCGAATAAACCTTTTTCCTTGGCACGTGTCAAACCTCAAATGTCTGACGGACCCAAGAACCGAACCGTTGAAACCAAACCCCATTTTAATCAGGATCTTATAAAATGAGAAAACACCGCCTCTGGTCCCATTTCCCGTCACCTGACACGATACCACCGGCAACACTCGGTCGAAACCCCAAACCCAAACCGATCACAACCCCCAAGCCTTCCGAAGTTACCAAGATAAACCCCGACACCACCACAACACAAACCCAACCAAAACCAAAAACCACAACAACAACAAAAAAATGAAAAATCTGTACGCTAAGAACAAGGGCAAGATCCACCCTTCCCCTTCCTCCACATCCCCTCCCCAATCCCCCGGCGACGCCTTGGCCATGCTCAAGCTCCTCCCGGTGGCGATCCTGACTTTAACGGCCGTCCTCGGGGAGGAGGACAAGGAGGTCCTCGCTTACCTCATCACCCGCTCCCTCCACGCCTCCGCGTCGGAGACAGAGAAGAAGAAGTGCAAGAAGCCTCCTCTTACCGGCCCGGACCACTCCCCTCTCTTCGACTGCGGCTGCTTCGACTGCTACACTAGTTTTTGGATCCGCTGGGACTCCTCCCAGGATCGGGAACTCATCCACCAGGTCATCGAGGCGTTCGAGGAGCACTTGGCCCAGTCGGAGAAGAAGGCGAGAGGTGGCCGGAGGAGGGAGAGGAGAGCCGAGAAAGCCAAAGGGAAGGAGAAGAAAGTTGAGGTAGTAGTAGAGAAGGTTGAGGAAGTGGAGAAGAAAGAGGTGGAGGAGACAGTAGAAGTGGCGGTGGAGTCCCTTGGAGATGAGTCGGAGGGTGCTGGAGAGAAGGAGGAGAGTATCGCCGCCGGCGAGAGGCGGAGGTCGTGGCCGGACGTGATGGGAATATTTAACCCGCGTTTGTGGAACCTTTGGAGTCCGGGCGTGTGAGGTTCGTACTATTATTAAAGTATTTTTCTTTTTTTTTTTGTCTCTTGGAGAAAGTAGGAAGCTTTTGCTTTGTTTTGTTATTTAGTCCACTGCTGTCTTGAAGATGCTAAGCTAAGTTGGTAGCCGTGTAATGTAACGTGTAAGGTTTCTTTAAAGGTAATCTATCTTCCCGAGTTCTTTTGTTGGTCTATTTATTGGTTGTTCGATTGGGTTTGGTTGCCTATCCGTTGAGTTGTGTTTACTTTTACATGGTCAGACGTCCATGTTTGGTGCAACCAATTATGCTACTGATAACTGATATGTTACTATGTTATTAGTAGTAGTGAATATGAACGCTGCTTCTTTGTCCCCCATTCATTGGGGATCGAAGTTGTTCATTGATTCCTAATTAATTTACTTGAGGTTGTAGAATTTATAAACCTTAAACGTGATTTTGTTTTGCAAAATTTTGGGTTTATTTATTGGTTATGGCTTTAATAGAATGCGACCATGTGCCAAGCCTAATTATTTGGTTTGGGAGTACTGTACTTGTGCAGATTTGTTGGGTACATGTCTAATGCCGTTTTGTTTGCTCTTATCCAAATGATTACGTTCCGTTTTTTTTATGCTTGAAATGTTTTTGAGGAGTAGAAGTTCACCCTCACTGAGTGGCACTTATTTTGACAAGCTTTTATTTTATGCTGTTGCCGTGTATAAATCATAACGATTCATCTCTGTCCGTGTCTGCCAATATAATAAGTTGTGCTTGCATTGTCACATGTATGGTCCAGGATAAGTAGTGTTATTCTAACTTTTAGAAAAGTGTTTTTTTCGGTAGAAAAGAGGAATATCGAAACCTCCTACTGTTTCTATTGAAAATAATTTCGATTGGCGAATCCTTTTGACTTCAGTTCAAATGAATCGAACTGATCAAAATATATATTCTTTGCCAAAAGGAGTTTCTCTAAACTTTTTTTTTTTCAACAGAGAAAAAAGTTAAAAAAAAACATGATCTTTTGTGCCTTTGTTTGTTTGTTTGCAAACTGATCAAATGATCAATATTTTTCTAGCAATCTTTTTCCAATAGCAATCATGCAAATAAAAGCCAGATTTTGGATAGTCAAGTAGTCATCAGTATATATGGTCATCAAGGAATTAGACACCCTAACATTACAATTATGTAGTGGTAGTCAATTGCGGACATGGTTGGCGTCTTTACATCGTTTGCGTAGAATTTCTCTAGTTCGTTATGTGAGTTGCTAATTACACATCTTTTACTCGTTTTTTATCGGAAGCAACCGGGGAATACCCGTTTCCAAAGTTTGAACTTGTATATATATGTTCGTTTGGTCCCAAAGGCTAGACACCTTACACTGACGAGACACTGCAGTTGGTGGTTATTTATTCTGCCCTGTAGTTTCACACCTATTCAAAATTTCTGGCAAGGCTGTGGCGTTACTGGGTTGGCCGACTGGTCGGTTGTAATATTATACCAGTAAAAAAGGTGAACCGTCTTTAGTATATTTTTAGCATATTTTTCAATTTGAATTTTACACTGCGTGTGGTGAAACCTGACTGTTGCAGGTTTGGGCTGGTTGGTAGGAATGGAATAAGGATCCTTTTCCCAGTCCATTCAAAACAAGAGAAATGAAAGGAGAACCTATTCTCTACACCAAAACAATGAAAAATGGACAGCTACTAGACTTGCCACAAACATATCATATATATCTTTTGAAACGGCATTACTTTCAATATAAACATGTTACCGGGGCACAGTCTATGATAGCATCTTTCCTTCTCATTTTTAAATTAAATTGTTAGCCATCAGGCTGCGTCACGTCCACCTAATGCTGGAGATTTTCTTGGTTGTCGTCTTTGGAACTTGCATGGTAGTATGTATTGATTATGGCTGTATGTTTTGTTTTGGTTAGTATGCTTCCGTTTTGCTTTGCCGAGGTCCCATTTGTTCACGGGAGCTGATAAGGGGCCGTCGCTTTAAATTTTGTGGGGCTCGATTTTTATTCTATGCAGCTTTCTTCATGGACCATATCAATATTGTATGAGTCAACCTTGTGTCATTGATGATATGCTTGTACTGTAAATTGGTGAAAAGAAATATTGTTTGCTATTCATTGGATTTTACAGCGTCGTTTATTCACCTGTTTTTTTATTTTTATTTTGGGAAGGTAAGGCACCATTTCGTTCCATAAAGCTTCGTTCACATGGTTGTGGCCGTAGTATCACATTAGGTCACTATTGTATGGTATTGCCTGTTATTAGGTCTCGTTAATGGATGATTTCCTTGAAAGACGCTTGAAACGGCGCTAGAAAACGCGTCAATTCTATGATGCTTGACCTACGAACGTTGCAGTCTAAGCAATCTTGATCATAGGATTTCAATTTTAAGGATGGCGAATGTCATCGCCACTCTTATTCTCAACTAGTTGGTCTAGTACTCATAACAACTGGTTTTAATTTTAATACTTTATAGGACTATGAAAACGTTAAAAAAAACTTGAACCCACGTTTCTGAACATCTTCCGGTACAATCAAATCGTGATCTGCAAATTGATCTGATTTCTCGATCTTTTGAAATTTTCAGAGTTAATACCGTGAAATAAATATTGCATTCTTTCACACAAAGGTTAGCCTGTGTGACACCCTATCAACATAATCTTTTACTAGCTGAAGGTTACTAAACAATCAGCGGCACGCAATTGGATACGGCTTATTAACACATCATCGAAATCAGATCCACAAAGTCCATCGTAATTAAGCATCACGAAGTGTTTAGGCTAACTGCGTACTGCCATATCATTGTGATACAGAATTTCTTCACTTAAGCTGGTTTGTTGCTTTCCGGCTACATTGACCCCACTATCAATAAATTATGGCGTACCGTTACCCAATGAGACTTATCGCTTGATCTATTTATAAGAGTTTAAATTCTTCTGCAATACATAGTATGCTAAGCTGCTTCATCCAGCCCATTTGAGAACATTTTATTGGAAATATTATTGTTTTACTGTCGTCTTATAGAAGATGTGTTTGTCCTGATCTTTTATTGTTTTCTGCAACGGCCTAAAATATTTCTAATTTTGTTGACGCTCTATTTTACTCGATCTAAAGTCCGGCCTATGAATAGATAATTACATGCATCTAATGGGTAGTATTTGAGCCCAACAATATATTGGCCTATCCGAGGTAAACTGGGCCTCATATGGGCCGGATCGATCTTAACGAGTGGCACGGACTGCTTTTGTCGTTGATGGGTTTCTTTTTGTATTTCTCTGGATAAGTAAGTTGCCACCCACATTTTGTGCTTTATAGGGGCCCCAAAAGACCGACCTGGTCCAGCCCAATACGGAAACGAAGGATTGATGTTTATTGGGTCGGGAAATCGGATTAGATGTCTTTATTTGTTTATATTACTCAAAAGTGGAAAATAGCATGCTTAATTATATATATATATATATATATATATATATATATATATATAATGCTACACAACACTACACGATTAACCGCCATAGTCTTGTCCTTCGCAAGATCTAAAGTCTGGCCTTTGAATTATTAATTATTGACGTGCACCTGTGGTAGACTTTGGGACTATTTTATGGGATTACGACCGCCCAAGTAGGCGTAATAAGGCGGGTTCCGTCTGGAAGAGTTGCCCGGCCTGGTAAGGTAGTTAGTGGGCTCGCTTGGGGCATCCTCAAACATTAAGGAGGTCCTTTTGAGGATTGAGGAACATTCTAAATCCAAACTTTGACACGTGAAGGTTAAACTTTGGGCTCTATTGGGGAGATAAAAGGCCGACCTTGTCCAGCCCGACACAGGAAAAGTAGGATAAAGTGGAAAATGATGTTTAATGGATCGGGAAATGGGTTTTTGCTTGGGTTGTGGAACCCATGCTTTTGGAAATATTGACCAAGTACCTATCACCGACATTATTTTATTGATTATAATGATGAAAACGTCGAAACAGGGTAACACGAGCACTAAGTCATGTAAATGACAAATCGAATGACCTGGATCGTAATATTATCGATGTGACAAACTTGTGGAAAAAAACAAATATTCTTCTAGATCTCTTATCTTTGGAGAGGGACATTTAATCACAAGCCGTGCTCTATAAGCTTCAAGATTTAATTTTCTATTCTCGTAATATTTTCAAATTCAAAAAGATATAGATGACGTTTCACAATTCCTTACACGAATAAAGCCAGAAATTGAAACTTAGGAAAGTTAATTTGACATCATTTGTTGCGTTTTTCTAGCATATATCATGATATCATCTTGACATTTATAACCAGTGAAGCTGCCGTTGCTCCAATCATTTCCATAAGTTTCATACTAAAACGATCATTGTGACCGTCAGGCTCCGTATATAGTCATTGACAAAGTCAAAACTTAATATAATGCACATTCTACTTTCATCCGGTCATGACGTTCGACAACTCAGGAGTTCAAATTTCTTCCCTTCCTTCGGTGATTTTTGTATATTACCCTTGAGATGGGAGTCAAATGAATCTTAATCTCTAATGAACATTTGAGTAGGATGGCTAAGAATGGATTGTTCAACACAGAAGTTTATGATAACAACCGGTTAAACCATTTAATGTTTGGCTATTATACTAAAAGAGTTGTTAGGGGTAGTAGTAGGATTTAGTTTTATTTTAAGAAGATACCAAATATGTAGCAATCAATCCAATGGTTGAATTTCAAGATGCATGTAGAAATCTAAATGGTTTATGGCATCTGGATTCAGGGCCAGGGTGGAGGATTGAAACTTTGAAAACCACACGAACCAAAATTTTGACCAAAATATATGATAGACAATGGGGGTGTCAATGTGTTATTAGGCTAATTGTCCACTGCCATTTGTTTTTGTCTTGACGATGGACGTTGAACTTAGATATGGGCTTGTAATTAAGTAGATCGGCGGACAATATGTATTGTGCTGTACTAAAATTGACATTATGTATATATAGAAAATATTAGGATAAACAACATGGCAAGATATAATGGTTTTTCTGTGTTCTACATTTACTATATTTTTTGGTATAAAGTAGTGCGTTAGTAGTTTTCAACCCGAAATTCAAGTTGAGATGGCGAATAAAGAGACACAGATATGCCAAAGGAAGCTCTTCTGTTTAACAAGTGAAGGTGCAACAAAAGAATAATGGTCATGAAGGCGAGGAATAAATGGCAAATTGGGGAACTTTCCGAAAATCGAGCATGGCATAATATATATCTCGACTTTGAATGTTGAAACCCTAAAAAGTTTCCACGTTCACCATTGAAGACCAGAAAGCAACAAAAAATGTCGTTGACTGGTCGCCAAATGCTAAAGATCGAAGACCATGAGCAGTTATCGTGGTAGGTTGCCAACAACATCTGACCCTCCATTATCTGATCGTGCGGATGTGGTTTCACAATCTAAGATCGTGATAACTTACCAAACCCAAAAGGTTTCTTCTGGTGAAGGGTTGGAAAATTAAAATTAGTACGTTGTCAAACATGCGTTTAAGAGCACAACTGAGTTTAGATAGATATGCTTCAGTTATACTAAAGGTTATAAAGTCCAAACCGTGTATTTGATTAGTCGGTGCTCTCATTGTGTGGTTCAACCCGTAACTTCGAGCCCACAAGCGAGATTCGGGGTTTGTAAGATAAACGCACATTTACATCATGGTGGAGCCAATTGGACTTATTCCTCTCTCCTTTTAATCCATTTTCAAATTAACCTTTACAAGATAAACGTGACTTTGCTCCTATCAACTTTTTAAGATTCATATCAACTTATGGACTTCATCTTATTTAATATTTACTACTCTGGGTTGGTTGTAAATACAAGTAAGCAAGGTTAGCGGTTGGTGGGACTGATACCATACCCCAAAAAAAAATTGAAATGTTAAAAATGAACTTTTAAATAATTTAATATATATAAATAATTTAAAAAATATATTTCAAATAATTCACTGTATATGTTTTTTTACATTCACACTTTTAATTATGTTGTCGTATTAATAAATTTGATTATACCATTTTATCATATAACTATAATATCTATGATATCATAACTATATCATAGAGAAAATGGATTACATTTTCAATCATTATTTTGAGGTAATTATGAAATTATACAAGAAAACTTGATCCCATACGTATCTGCATGCATGCCAGCCACGTCAGTCTTCCATCATATATTGATATATATCCACTATAATAAGAACGTAGAAAAAAATTCTTTCATATAACTAACACAGATACACGTATACATAATAATAGAACAAAAGAATAGACCAAAGTTGGTATACAGGTTACGTTCCTTTTACGACATCTTCCAATCGCCTACTGATGTTACTATCTCCATAGCTGCTATTTGCTATCAGCCGCCTACACTTTCCTCTGTACATATAGCTACAACATGCATCTCATTCACACAACCATTTGCTCTCTTTCTAATCTCTCTCTAAAACTGTAGACATGGAGAGTTATTCTATGTTCTTTCCTGCCCCTTCTTCTGATCTCCATCTCTACCAACCAAACAAGAACACCGCAGAGATGGTTCCCAACAGCCTATTCTACACAAACATGTCTTTGGACGATCAGATAGTGAGCAATCAGGATCATGAGGAGGGCAAGATGGCAAGCTCAAGTGGTGGTCATGATGGATCAGTTCCAAAGGTAGTGACAGGGGTCAAAGCAGGCAGTGAGATTAATAAGAAGAAGGTTAGGAAGCCAAGGTATGCTTTCCAGACAAGGAGTCATGTGGATATATTGGATGATGGATATAGGTGGAGGAAGTATGGACAGAAGGCTGTCAAGAACAACAAATTCCCAAGGTTAATTTCATTATAAGTTGTTCTTGATTTGTCTGATATTCTTTTCATTTGCTATTGATGTTATATATAACTTAACTGAGATGGCTAAATAAGATGAAGCTCATGAGAGGAAATACGTTCAAAAGTGAATTTATGATGATATTTGTTATTTTTAAACGATTATTCTTTGTGCTTATAATTGGTTTCATGGACTTCATTATTAATTCCTTGCGGCCAATATCACAAATTCATTTGATTGATGTCTTATTTGCGGACAAATTAACTTCATATTGCATTCGACTTGTCAGACCAGCTAACCTAACTACCAAAAAGCCGATTGATTGTACATGTATTTATCAATTTCAGGTGTAACTTTAGTGGGTAAAAAATCTTTAAAAAATATTACATAGCCTTAGTAACTAAGTTAAATGTTTTCTGAAAAGTTATTCTTGACATGAGATCACTGAACAACAACAGACATGAGGTTTTCACTGAACGTGATAGAAACCTAAATTTTGATGAACTCTGTCACTTCAATGAATTACCTCTTTGAGTATAATTTGTTTCATGAACTTATATTAATGTCTTGTTTACAAAAAAGTTTCATGTTTTAGTAGATTTGTCGTACCAACTTATACGATTGTTATAAAATTGATGCGATATACCATTCCTCAAATCAATTGAATCTATTAGTTAATTTCAGGTTTATGTATAGTAGAGTAGAAAAATCTATTAATACATGGTCAGAAAAACTATCTAAATGTAGACGGTGTAAATAAAAATGAGTTTGTATGACAATTATAATTTTCACATTTTGATAAGAAAACACTATATTATTAGACAAAATGGTGGCAAATGCGAGAAACACAAGATCTGTAATGGAAAGCTAGCTAGGTAAGATTCAAAAATTAGGGAAACACCTGGAAGAAACAAGATGTCTTTGAATTGATAGCTTTTGGCGTGAGAAATCGAGATGAAATAATCGTGTGATCACCCCACCTGAAATTGTGATTTCCCTGTATCTTTAGTGAAGCACAATTACATTTAGAACTATATCATTAGTTAACCACGAATAACTGAGATAGGTTTTTGAACATAATTAGGTACACGAGGTTAAATGGGTAATTGGTTATGACAAATTAATGGTAATAGAATGTACCAGCAGATAACTTATCTAAGAAGGGCCCTTTCATATAGCTTAGGCTTGTGAATTCTCAGAATATTTATTTTACAAGCTCCCAGTACTACAAGCATAACAAAGAATATTAAATATATTGTTTCTATAACACCATATTTCTCAGAATCAATATCATTTTGTTGGATTTTAGTATCACTAGTTTCCAACGTTCATAATTAATATTGCTCTAAGCCCATATGAGGCCGTTTATCCAATGTTAATATATAGTTTTCCTAATGAAGGATCAAACTTCTTTGGCTGCAGAAGCTATTACAAATGTACTCAACAAGGGTGTGATGTGAAGAAACAAGTCCAACGCCTTTCCAAAGATGAAGAAGTTGTGGTGACAACTTACGAGGGAATGCACACACACCCCATTGCGAAATCCAGTGATAACTTCGAGCAAATCCTAAGACAAATGCAAATCTACTCAAATTTCTAGTGTTTGCCAAAGTTCCAAAGTTCATGTGAATAAGATCATAGAACTGTACGTAGATTAAGCCAAACATAAGTGTTCGTTTTGTTTTGTTGTTATTATTTGAGCAGTAGACATATAACAGTTATCTATGATACATATAGAGAATCCAATCAGATGGAGTGTACTGCTCAAACTGTTTAGGGTACTGTTAAATTTTAAAGATGTTACGCAATATTTGATCATTACGCTTATTTACATCTCTCGCATATTAGTTATTATTTCATTAATCCTTAGTACAATTAGACCTACTTTATATTTAATATTGAGAATAATATTGCACAACGAGATTCCAAGGAGTAGAATCAAGGATGAGAACTCCATGCATGCCTTATTAGTAGGCCAGACATGGATCTCCTCGAGTTACTCGAGGGTCAAGTTCATGTGATTTGGGGAAATTTAAAATTTACATTTTTGATATTTGTAATTCAATAAAATTGTAACGTTTTACATTTTTGTTGTTTATAATTCAATTTACTAAAGTCGTGATAGTTTACAGTTTAGATTTGTAATTACATATTACAATTTACATGTACAGCATTACTCGATCCTCCTGGAATTGTAGGGATCCAACTCCATGCACGTAGGCCTCCTTATATTATTATTTTTCAATCGACAAAGACCTCTTACTATGGTATTTGAAGACAAAGATCTAGAACTAGTACAAGAATAACGCTTTTTAAAAAAAAAGATTTAGGTCGAAGTTAGAAAGACAAATAAAGCAGGAGGAGAACTAGAGTAACCGTAGCCCATAACAAACTCTCAAGTCTCTAACTATTACTACTTCGATAATCTAAAAATCTTTGGGTTTTTAGCCCATTAATTACAAGATACTCCATATGGGCTTGAAGTGTCCCAGCTTTTATCTGGTATGGGCTGTATCTCTTACAAAATTGAACGCAGGCATGCATGTTGCATCTACATGAAATACGATGACAGTAAGAAGAAGAAACTGCTCTAACCATTTTCTCCTTGGGTTATATACCGTCAAACTTTACCGGTCTTTTCTGGACTTTTTGTTCTGCAAATATAGAAAGCAAAGCACATATGCATGGGCACCTACATGTTCCACTCTATAATTTCTCTGAACTTAAATCTGTTTTTTATCCAAGTGGTAAATAAGTAACTTGTTGTCTATGTTGGATTATTGAGTTTGGACTAGCCCATGAATAACTCAACTGAAGAAATCCAATGTTAAGATGAAGATGAGAACTATTGCTCCATGTGTCATGTGCTTACCTCACTTTTACTCCTACATTGGTGAAGCTAACAAGTTAAAGGATGTTGATATACATTCTATTCACTTGACCCTTTGTAGGTGGAAAGAGAGGAGAAGCGAATTCTCCACACGCGCGCGCCTGTCCCGGTCCGGGGCAAGGCGTGGCAGCGGGAGTTTTGGAGGAAATTAGAGACTTTAGCCTCAAGGTGATGGGTGTATTACATGATGTAACCCACTGTATTACATGATCATATTTGTAATTATATCAACAGTCTATTCTCCTCAATAGTTTATTGTTCCTGTGGTCATTCTTATTTCAGTTCTACCTCCTCAAGCTCAAGGTTTTTTTCTCCTTTACACTGTAAATTCTCACCCAAAGGCCAAAGCTGTCAAAGTCAGAGTGGAGCAAAAAAAAATCCCGAACTTCTCCTACGAAGATGCTGCTTCTCAGTAAAAGAAACCCTTACCACGTTGGCGTCAGATCCCATATATATTAGAGGATACATGTGTTTAGTTGGGAATGCTCAGGTACATTTTCAAGAAAAATAAAGATATTACGGCTGATAAGTTGACACTTTTTCATAATTGGAATAGTGAACATTTTAGATAAAGTCTAACAAATGGATTGCATCTTAAAAATTCAACTACAGATGAGAAGAAATTTCTTATTAAAAATAAAGATATTGTGCTTCTTTTTTTAGTAAAGAGCTCTTTAAGTCTTCGGGAATATGGTGTTGTGACTTGAGACGTGTTTACGCATGTAAATGCTTTCTTTCTTATACAGAAAATGCACGAACAATGGTGAAGATTAAGAATTAGTTTATTCGTAAGACAATGTGTGTCTTCGATAAGTGCCACAGGCCCAAGCAACAAGACACACGCACAGCTGTCGTGCTTATAAAAACATTGTCATTGCATCACAACATATAAAATTATAAAGGACATGCACTGTACACTACATATCAACGTTCCAATCCCTCCCCCACAAACAAAACCACTGTGCTCTGGCAATCTCGACGGCCAAACCAAACCTATGCTAAACTGTTGACAAGAGCAAAGCATAGATGCAAAAGGAACTCCAGAGCATCTCAGGATGATACATATAGACAGAGTATAGTTTGAAACTTTGGTACATGTAGATTATAAAATGATCTCTCTCTCTCTCTATTGTCTGACTCTCTCCATCATTGATGTTGAATACTATTCTTGTCGGGATGGTTGATAATTAGCCCTGTTGTAGGACCTACGAAGTCCTACCTATTCTAAGAGTTTGCCAATTTTTCTCTCGTGTCCAGATCAAATTAAATCGCCGACCCCACAATGGTTTCATTTTTTTGAGGGGTCTTATTATCTTTATTTCTCTAGAGCTCACACATTTCTATTTAGGTATATGGTCCAAAGATGTACAAATTTGTTAATTTTGCACTCACAAATGTATGATTAGTTATATAAGCGTGTTGCATATGATTAAAGATAGACATTATATCTTTCAAATAATTGTGGTGCAATGAATTCCAATGTGGAATAATTATTTTAAAGTGATATTTAATTTCCTTACGAATATGTTCCTAACATTGGCTATTTCAAGCAATTTTAAGTAGCTGAATGCGTGTATTGAATCAAATTATTAGTTTGCAAGTGCCACAAATACGAAATAATAATTACGTTCGCATTTGTTCCATGACAAAAGATAATATGACCATCAAAACTAATAATTAGTAACACATTGGTGAGTATTTTCATGTTTACCCTTGTTGAACTTTTTTAAGTTAAGAGGATGGGAAGTGACTCAGTGAGAGTTACAAGAAAGAAGAGGAAGGCTTCGTAAAATGCCGAATGGAAAGAAAAATAAAATTTCATCTTGCTCCCCGTATATGGATAGTTCATAACAACGGACTATACCTAACGGTGAAATAGAAAGTACTAAATGGAAAGAGAAGATATATGTAACATCCTCGACACAGCGGAAAGTTTAAAATTTTAATAACACACAATAAACAGAGGATATCACGCAAATACTAAACACAGGTGCACCAACATATAATATATATATATATATATATATATGTGAACATCAGAGTATTTCAAAAGTTGTGATTACATCAAAAGACTATACAAATGGAAGCAGTAATCACTCGACCTCAACTGAGAGAAAGCTGGATCCGGTAGCGGTGCTCCTCTCCTCGGTCACCACCCCCTATCGCCGATCACGGCCTAAAAGTAAACATGCAACAATGCCTGAGTTTCCAGAAGGAAACCTCGTATGCCAAACTCTAAATACATGAACTGAAAGACACCCTAGCATGCAATTCTACTAAACAAGAAAAACATCTCAACGGGCTGGGCTCCAGGGCTCTTTCACCCAACCACAGCACACACCACAGTCACGGTGCTCCAGGTCTAATCTCAATAAACCACCGCAACACACACTCGTCGCCAAGCTGGGCTCCAGGTCTTTTTCAACCAACCGCGACTACCACGACACAACCAAGGGCTCCAGGTCTTTTTCAACCAACCCAAACGTATAAGGGCTCTGGGTCTTTTTCAACCAACCCTACACGCGGTCCCTGCTCAGGCTCCAGGCCTTTTTCAGCCAACCTGAACGCACTACGGAGCTCTAGGTCTTTTTTAACCAACCCCGCACAGACTAGTTGTGCTCCAGGTCTTTTTCAACCAACCGCAGCTCTCACACAGTTACGGGGCTCCAGGTCTCTTTCAACCAACCGCCGCAACACCACAATTCCAAGCTGTGCCTCAGGCCTATTTCAGACAATCTCAAGCTCTCACACCGTTACGGGGCTCCAGGTCTTTTTCAACCAACCGCCGCAACACTAGTGCACCCTAGCACACTTGCCGGAAGAACATCGGTACCACACTCGCCCCACACGGACGACCACAACGACAGCACCTCCATAGTGCAAAACTGGACACAAACGGTCGACCAAACCAAAAGTCCCGGTCGACCGAATCAAGCAAAAACAGGGCAATCGCATCGACCGGCACTCCATCGGTCGACCGATTCCCACCCACCGCACTCGTTCGGTCGAACCAAAGTCAAGGGATCGGTCGACCGTTTAGATGGTCAACTCCCAGGTTCACCAAACAAAACGACCCATCGGTCAAACGGCAAAAGGGTCATGTTCGACCGAAAGTCACCAGGGACACAACCAACAACTCTACAACGGATTCGGTCGAACACCCGAGCACTCTCGGTCGACCGAATCCCACTAGGAAATAATCCCTCACTCGCACCACGAATCCGGTCGAACTCCGAGCTCGCCTCGGTCGACCGAATTCCACCAGAGCGTTCCCCACGCTCAGCACACTGGTCCGGTCGACCGAAACCACATTCGGTTGAACCGACCACTCCATCCACTTAAGTCACGGTCGGACGAAGTCATAAAGGCGGTCGACCGTTTAGATGGTCAACGCCCTATCCGACCCATGACGGTGCACACGGTCGACCGGCAAAGGGGACACGGTCGACCGTTTGCACCAACCGGTCGACCGATCAGGCAGTGAAATCTGCTGCACATTTACTCGCGACGTGCCGAAAGACCTACCGTCGACTTCCAAATACTCACGATAATTAAGTAAGCGAGCTTGACATAGCGGAAGGCTTGAAGAAGCCTTTGAAGAACCGCGACGACGCCTCCACGAGCACGTCTCCCAAATCACGATCCGTCGACGAACCTCGCGTTCAAACGACGATCAATCGCCTCCTCGACGATCCACAGCCACAACACCACCTCCGGCAACCTCCAACACCCAACCATGACCACAGAACACGAGTTAGGTAGAGGGAGAGAGAACCAAAACGGAAACCACGAGATGAGATAACGACTGACCAACTCACCTCCACCACAACGGCTCCGAACTCGACTTCGCCGGAGATCACCTCTTCTTCACCGGAGCACCACTGCAGGAGAGAGAGAGAGAGAATCGCGAGTGAGAGAGAGAGAGAGAGCAACGAGAGGGAGAGAGAGAGGGAAAACTCCTAAATATCTCCCCAAAACACATCCTCACCATGCATTTCCTTCCTTCCATCTCCACCACACATCTCATCACCTCTCTATCTCAACCCTCCATCCATTCATCTTCAATCCAAGCCATCCATCACAATTCCCCCTGATCACCACCTAATCACCAACAAAACCCAATTAGGATTAGGATCCCACAATACACATTGGACCTTTCACTGTACAAAAAGTAATCAACCCATATAAACGGTTGGACAGAAGAAGAAAAATCATTTACATATTCCAAATCAGAATCAACCAAATCATTTCCAGTTATCTGTGAATGCACTTAATAAGATCCTACCATTTAGATTTGGGTCCACGTGAAGACCATGTGGGTTAGACAAAGAGTTGATTTAACCCATGTGGCAGGGATCTGAAATTTCGCACACAGACCCACATAATTACGGATATATGATAATCATATAGGTGTGAGGTCCTGGTCAGCCCCAGCCCATATCAAATGGATGACCCTCCTTTTTGTCACTTCACATATTATGGTCAGTTTGGACTTTGGAAACATCATACTTATTACTAATGATTCAAATTCAGGCGCGTAAAATTACCAGCAAATAAAGAAAAAAATCGTGATCCTGTACTGAATTTGGACAAAGAGTTCTCAATTAAGTTGTACAGCTTTAATTTAAAAAGATTAGCTTAATTGAGAAAGCTGTACATCTTAATTTGGGTGATTATGGATAAACTTGAATATTATGACCTAATTATATTACAGACGAGGATTGGAGCCAGACATGGGTTCATGAAAGCATCTCAAATTTTAGAATATAGAATAATAGAAATCTGTTAAAAGTTTTTTTTTTTGGCTTATAGATCTGCATCACCAAGAGAAATACCGAAATAGCTGTACGTGCCTACATGTAAGTGGTAATGATTAATGGAGGAGTGGAAAAGAAGACCCTCAACAATGTAAGCTTCAAAGCTTTTTTCTTTATAAAAAAATGTAAGCTTCCAGTTCATAAAAATCAGACTATACCATAAATTATCATCCCTTGTGATTTGTGAACTACGGTTTCGCAGCCCACGTTTGGCAAGACATTGTTGCTTACTTGGTTTTTTTTCACTTTATTACTTTATCTAAACACTAAATCTTCCACGTCTAAGACAATCTTAGTAGTTTAATTACAAGATGTTAACACAATCAAGCAACATTCTAATAAAAAAACACAATCAAGCAACATTTATCAACAAAAAAAAAACACAATCAAGCAACTGAACAAACCGTCACAAGTCATAACGCCAACATGAAAATTGAAAACCAAGAAAAAGTTGTATTTACAAAACACAAAATACAATTAACAACACAATCAACCTTCTTAGAGAAGAGAGTTCTTAGGTTGAAGGGCAAAATACAATTAACACAATCAACCATCAAAAAACCTTCTTAGAGAAGAGAGTTCTTAGGTTGAAGTGCCCACTACCACCCACGCTACCGTCACCTCCGGTGACCCCCATCTTACTCTCACCTCCACATTTCGTGATTCTTGTCCTCTGCCGGTAACCAATACACGTGTTCACATTTAGATTAAGAACTCGAATCCCGACACCGCCTCCACCGGCTCCCATCTTTCCTCCGCCGGAGCCACACTCCACGGCAGTCGCCGTCACCGCCTTCTTTCTCAAAGGCCTCACCGGACTCGCCCTACCGACGTGGACCCCAGCGCGACTAGGGCTGGCCGCAAAACGCCTGACGTGGTTATGGTACTTCGCAGACTCACCTCTGGAGTTGCTCCTCGAACACGGCGCGCTGCTCACCTTCCGGGCGGTGACCGCACCGCCGAGTTTAGACTTGCTCCCGACACCAGCGGTGGCGTTACCGGCCGACCTGCTGCGCGTGAAAGGCCAGATGTTAATGTTAAGTTGCTCCGCCGGCGCCCCACCGCCAACCTTCCTCTCTCTCCTCTTCTTCTCCTCGCCTTTCTTCTCGGCGCCAACCCGGAACACGTCGGTCCACCTCTTCGAGGTCGACAAAGGCGCGGAGGCAACGGACGCCGGAGATGGGTTGGACGAGTTGGGGTTTTCCGGTGAGGGGTCGGAAGAGTTGCGGGTTCCCGGTGATGGGTCGGAGTCGTTGTGGAGGTGGTGGAGCGGGCGGAGGACGCCATCGACGAAGAGCTCGTCGGCGGAGAGGAGGTGGGTCGAGGGGAAACATGTGTTGAACTCGAACTCCGGCGAGGATGGGTTGGACCGGCCGGTTTTCTCTCTGTGCTTGGGTTTCTCCTCCATTTTTGGTCTCGTGAGGAGAAGTGGTTTGGGTATTTTGTTTTGTGGGAAGAGATGCAGACACAAGCTTTAAAATGGATTTGTCTTGAAGTTGACATTTTTAGGAAATTTACTAACTTATGTTAATGTGTAAGAATATTATAATGATTATTGTTAGGGAAAAAAGTTATTTCTGTGTTATTATTAGTTATGACTTTGGTTTGTCGAAGACTTTTATTAGGGGCTTAAATGATAACACATGCAAGTTTGATGGAGAGAGGAAGGCTGGTGGTTGTGTTTTAAGTTTTAACTACCGAATATACCTATGAATCACGGCCCCTTTATTGCTTCGCGTTATTCAGAGAATAATATACGTCGCCACACATTATTCTGTAGGGCTGAGCATCGGTCCGGTCCGAACCGAAAAAAAAAAAAAGATCCGGACTGAAAATCGGACCAGATCGGAAAAAATTCGGATAAGTGGACCGAAAACCGGACCGGACCGGAAAATTTAAAATTTGCCGGACCGAAACCCGGACCGGACCGGATCTTTTCAAAAATTTCCGGACCGAACCCGGACCGACCGGTCCGGTTGACCGGTTTGACCCGGCACAGCCCTATTATTCTGTATCCTGTATTTGGGTTAATTTCTTTAAGAATTACAACTATATGAAGTCCCCCTTGGTGAACTTTTATCTAAGAATAAATTTCGCTTATTTATTTTTACGAGAAAATCTATTTTGAAATAGTACAACAGAGTTATAAGCATAGTAATAACATTTATTATAACAATTTTCTATTTTTCTTTTGGTAAATATTACAATATGTTTCACCAAATTTTACATTTTCGAACTCAAATTAGAGATTCTAAAATTAAATGATCACTGATTGTTTATTTCTACCGAATTACAAAATTATGGGTCTTTATAATACCGTAAACTATTGTTAGGATTGGTTGCGTCGTTTTCCAAATGTAATCAAAGAAATGCAGTTGAACCACATATGTTATTGAAATTTCAAATTTGAGGTCCCTCTTACATTAGAGCATTGTTAACGAGAGGGTTTCACCCGAGCGACTCCCCGGTTAGCGGGCCAGACAACCTTCGTGCAGCCGCTCGGGGCGCCCACCTGGGTGTTAGGCGTCTCGGTGGGATGCCTCGGTGTCCATTGGTCCTTTTTGTGTGTGTGCAGGACTAAGGATTTGTTTATATATAATTGAAGCAACAAGGCAACTTATAGCATTTGAACGAAGGGTGGAATAAACTCTAGTTTTCTTCACTCGGCTATCATTTATTTATATATTGGTGTTGGGTTTCTTTAATATATAAATTAACAATGCTGAAATGATCATTTATGGAAGATTTTAAATAAACAGACTCGTTTTAATGTAAACACATAGAGCCATCACATTCAAGATCAGATCCGAATCCAATCGAAATCCATAACAACTCGAAGAGATAAGTAACGAAACTACGTGCACATAAACAAGTCCAATAGAAAACCAATCGAAGTGGATGGTTTACGGTGGAGACTTAAAGTAAACCAACAAGAAATCGACAACCGATATAACTTTAGCAATGCAAGTTGTGAGTTTAATAATGTCCACACGAGTCCTGCTTTTTGTTCTCTGCGATCGGCCAGTGTTTGCAGGCGAAGACAACTGACATCCTAAAACATCGACATCCACTCGACCAATATTTTACTCGATTACCTTCACACCTGTCGAAGTGGTGTTTTGAACCTAATACTAACGAGGGCTAGTATTTGGTGGTCGTGGGCTGTAGTCCTAATGTAGGTGAGGCGTGGTCGTGGATGTAAAAACACAATTAGTTTTAAATTAGTCAAATACTCAAATGCATTATGACCAATGCAAAGCCATGCAACACGTGAAAATAGTGGTTAATGTGGTCGCCATGCATTCTTGATGCGTCCCTTCGCATTCCGGCTGTTAATCTTCGTAGACGAATTTATATTACATGTTTGCATGAATCATTCTCACACTCCCGTTCTGACCTTTCTCGCATGCACCATTCAGAGCATCCAAAATTCTCTACGCAAATGTCTTACGAGAAGTCGCCGGGGATTCGGTTTCTAGGCTCTAGCACAAATTTATACGTAGTTCGAGACCTGGAGGAGCTTTCAGATCGACCGGCCTGTAGACTCTTATTTAACGTGTTTCTTCTACGATTGCAGGACCATTTGGTGTTCGAAGGTCAGATGGTCCGTAGTCTTGAGCGAAGCGCCGAATTTTGAATTCGGGAACAAAATTACACGCCAAAAATAATTTGAATATGTGATAAAAAATGGAAAATCAGAAGAAAAACAATCACCAAAATCCTCCCTAATAGGAATCACAGGATGACAAAATTCTTATTAGTGGGCATGACTCTTGAGCATGTGCTTCAATTCAAAAGGTAACTTAAGGGGGGCATTTGCAAAGAATAATTGGCAAAAATCCTACAATATGTGACCTACCAAAACAGTTTTTCAATACTAGTAGATTCCTTGATAATTAAAGTGGGTTTTTTTGTTTTGCATTGGTAAAGCACTCATGTGATCATTGACAGATGTAACATATCTCTCTCCCATGCAAATAAACACCATAAAATTCTGTCGATCTTAAAAGCATGGTTAAACTTAAAACCAACATAGGTTGAAGGAAGGATCCGAAATGTTGACCAACATGAGTCCATTTCTTCACAGCTTTGACCATGCAATTGGTGATATGAATGGAGCTCAAGCTTCTACGAACCACCAAAAAGCTCATAGTACAGTTTTGTTTACTCTTCCAAATTCCAATTACTTGCTTTTGTAAGTTGCCGCCTAAAATACGTCTTTCCCTCTGAGATACATAGAAATAATGTGATCGGTTAGGATCACATGGATCTTTACTTTTTAGAATAACTAAAATTATAAATCAAATCGTAGAATTACGAGTTGTGTGACAAAATTCAGTAAAAATATATATTATGTTAACATGGGAAGGATCCGTTTCATATTCCGTATTACCATCTAGCTTAAAGAAATCTAAACTAAACATTGTTCAATAACACAAGTGCAGTTCTTTTCGGAAATCCAAACTAAACATTGTTTGACGTTGTCAAAATGTGCCAAATAGATCACATCAAACTCATTCTTTAGTATTGTTTGAGAAACTGTGGTCAATAGCAGGATGACGAGAAAGGCAGAAGGTCCAAGACATGTTTGACTCAGTCACCAATGCAATGGGAAGCAGCAAATTGAACAGAGTTTTGTTTTACCAATGCAACGGACACCGGAATCTAAGCGAGAAAGTAAATATACGTAATCAAACGGCGCTTGTTTCGATTCGAAGGACAAAAAGCAGTGGTGGATGTGTGTGTGTGTTTCGGATCTCAGTGCTTTCTTTCTGAAATCTGAACACCAAGGTGAGGTCTCATGCACAGTAGTTTAAAGAACACATCAGCATCAACGTAGGTCATATGGATTAACGACGGCTAATAGGCTAGTGCCTCACACGTGAAGGTGAAAGACTGGCAAACAAAGTCTAGACTCCAGTCATGGGGATTGTTAATTATTATACTCACTAAGATTAGAAGTTTTTTTACAATTTGGTTGATAATTTTCACTTAGATTAAAGTCAGGAACCCATGTAAATTTCACAATAACCACACTTATACAACTTTAATTAAACTAGTTACACAAGTATAATCACAAGTGAACCCCACAAGAACTTCGCAGCAGTACACTAGCTAGTACACCTTTTTGCAAACTAATCACTACACTTCTCCTCCTTTTCCAAACTAATCACACTTTAATTACTGAAACATAAAAAAAGGAAAACAAAATTCAAATAATCATACGTAATTTATTGATTGTTTAGCTATAAGTTTGAAATTAAAACACCAAAATGGCAAAGTAACGAAAGTAAATTTTCCTGTTGAAATTGTAAAAAAGACTTCAATTAATCAATTTAGTTCGTATTGTTGGATTATTGAGTTTGAACTAGGCTCATGAATAACTCAATTGAAGAAATCCAATGTTGAGATGAAAATGAGAACTTTTGCCTCATGTGTCATGTGCTCACCTCACTTTTAGTCCCACATTGGTGAAGCTAATAAATTGAAGGATGTTGATAAACATCCTATTCACTTGAACCTTTGTAGGTGGAAAGAAAGCAGAAGAGAATTCTCCACACGCGTGCGCGCTACGTGGTGAGGTAGCGGGGGTTTTGGGGGAAATTAGAGGCTTTAGCTTGAGGGTGATGTGTGTATTTAATTTTTGGACCACATGTTAATTGTTTTTGCAATTAAGTCATTGACGGTTACAAGATTAAATACAGTACACACACGTTTTATTCTCATCCTCTCTTTACGAAAACCGTCCCTCTTCGACGATTTTAGGTCTCCGAATTCAGAGTTCTCCGGCGACCGGTTCTTGCGAGGTTCCGCGCTGCTTTCGTGGTCCGTCGACTCCGGTGTGCGCCTGATCGACGGTGTGACCGTTTTATCCTGGGAGAAAACCGGCAGACCATTAAACACACTGGTATATGGGCCGATATTTTTCTTTGAGCCAAGTCGCCTTCCAACGGCTCGATCTTCGAGGTCATCTCTGATCACTATTTTTTCGTTTCTTGTTTTCCTATACATGTTTTTGTATGTTGGCTTTATCTGGATCATTACAGAATATTTATTCGACATATGTAACCCACTGTATTACATGATCATATTTATAATTGTATCAACACATATTTATAAGGACAAAACAATTATTCCAATCGATAAAAGAAGTATGTACATGTTAAGATGTCCATGACGAGACTGGTCCAATTAACGCCACAAACCCTGCTGAATCAAGTGAAGATGGTCGGTGCGAGACCAAATGACGTGCCAGTGATTGATCAAATAGACTCACACTCAGGGTTAGACCATGAGTCCATTTGATGATAAATTGGATCAACCCACTCTTAGGCTAATCAGATTCACTGCAACGTGGGATCTGCAAATTTTACATTCATTTTCATTGGATTAGCGGAACAACGGATCCACGAGTTTTGTATGTAATTTCATTCGATTAAGTCAGTCAGATATCGGATAATCTGATTACCGCTATGTACCCCACATATATCCATTTCTACAAAAGTAAAAACACATTGAACCCCTAATTGCTTTCTACGGGTATCTTCTTCTCTTCCGTTGCCTTTTTCTTTCTTACTCTTTTCTAAATTCGACCTCTCCTCTTGAGAGATTCACCGTTGCAAGGTTGTTTCGCACATTCTACATAACGTAAAATTCTTAATCCGATTTCGTGCATAGAATATCAACAAACGAGTGTTCAATTCCTTGGTTGTTAGCTTGTAATGGGTAAGGGTTGGACAGTGAGGACAGCATGGAAGCAAGATACTTTAGCTTTCATGGATGTCATTTAGTGAATTCTATCTTGTGGCCTCGGTGGGAAGTCATGTGATCGATCCATCATAAATGTGATGTGGATGGAGATGGGTTGTTGTCTTACCACAACAAGGCTCCTTCCGAAATTTCATTCTTCCCATTGTCTTTTTGTTTTGTTACATCATACTTTTTCTGTGATTAGCACTTGTTTAATACCAGCATTTTTCTTTTGGTACATCATACTTTTAATTTTCAGAAAGTAAATATATGAAAGATCGGTTAAAAACCTACAAAGAGAATAGGAGAGAAAAAACATAACTTTGCCCAAAAGGCCAGAAGCTTCCTTGTGAGAAGCAAACATCAGAAAATTCAACTAACAAGTTATCAAGACAAATATTAGATAAAGGCAAAAGCAGCAATGTTATTTACTGGATATGCAAAATTTATAAATTTTAAATGATATCAGAAAATAAAGAAATATCTATGGATACAACTGCACGAGGCTTTGCTTGGGTACTCTGCAAAATAAATTCCTTTTCGAACAAGAGACCTTGTCGAACTGGACCATTACTTCACTCTTTCGGGTAGAAATGCAGGGCTAACATCTATCAGCTATATGGGCCCAATTGATGAGTTCTGGGCACCTTGCTGGGCCGATTGTGTCCATTGAGCTCTAACTTCTGAAGTCTATTTTGAAAATTCGATATATGAGCACGTTCATTTGATAATGATACCATTTTTTGTTTCACTAAAGACAAGAGTGAGCACGTTCGAGAGTGTACCTCGGGACGTAGTTGGAGTGGTTAAAGGTGAGTCTGTGAATAGGCATGTTCGAATTTTCACTTCACATGTTAAAAGTTGTGTATAACACTTTCAGTTTAGAGCTGTAACTTGCTTAACGTAAGGAGACAGCGTGCCGAGAAATTTTGGATAAAAAAAGAAGAGTGAACAGCTCTGAAATAGAACTACTAGATTTACTTGAGCCAGGTCATGTTTACACTTGCGCTTCCGTTTTTTATTTTGTTATTTGAAACAACTTTACCAACGACTTTTCTGCATGGGGAAGCGAACACAATTTATTTCATAAAATTGGGTGATGCACTGCTTTCCATGGAAGATACACCTGAAAAGAAAATTGCCTTTCCTATGTTTTACATGGCATACACTCCCATGCACTGTCACGATCCCCAAATCAAAACTCTTCCCCGTCCAGACTCATCAGATCCAACTTGTTGACGTTTTCTGTGATTTCCAAAGCCAAAAAAGAGCAGAAGACAGTCCTGGTGTTGTTTGCTTCTGGAGCTTCACATGTTTGGTCGTTATGGTGACTTATATTGTCTTGCGAACTATGGACCTGTTCATGTTCAAACAGGAACTTAAATGTTAAGTGCTATAACTGTAATATATGATCTAATTCGAGACATATTTTGTTGGGAATTCTCAGTGATCACAACCACATGTGAGGTTAATTTATGTATGTGACTTGCATGCATTTGTGGTCTTCCAAATAGAAGTTGACCTCTAACTTCTGTCTGTAGCTTGTTTTTGTTCGCAATTATCTGCACCTAATTAAGCATCCTAGCACAGGAAATTTGAATCTCAAGTATCATCAAATTTTAGATCAAAATAGTATGGTATGATTTTATATATGCGGATACATGGATATGCTTAGAATTTTGACTTGCCAAAACTACAATTATCAAATCTGAATATTTATATTTACCACAATTCTAAAAACATTATATCTTTGAGATGTGAAATTGACCACAACACTTACTATGCCATGGAAATTGAACTAATTAAATTCACCATTTGCCTTTTTAGGGAAATTTACCCTCTATGATTAGTTTCTTCTTTTGAACATACTATACTGAGAAACCCCATATCCTTTGGTTCTCCCCTCCATAAAAGACGTCGTTTTCCATGATTTAATACACACCAACACCTCAACTCCTACACCATTGATTGCTACAGTACTGAGGTTATTTCGTGTCCAACTTGACAGCAAGAACTTAATCACTTCACCAACACACCAAACTTGGAATCCGACACCACCCGCCCAAGTGAACCTCAATTACCCAAGTACTTTTGTTACCTAGTCGTCCATCAGAGGCAGGAAAGGTGGAACCCTAGTTTACTTGCAAAGCACCACCATGCAAGAGTGGCTGTACGTGTAAAAGTGTCAACTTGTGGTGGGCTTGCAGCAGACCACCGCCATAACGATACCAGAGAGGTCATCACTATCAACACCGGAAATATCGCTGCACTACTCACTGCAAATATGAGTTTTATTGGCATTTTCTTAAAAAAGTCATAGATAATTTCTAATTTACGTAATTTGGGTCCATCTCAGCTGGTAAATCGATCACTCAATCTACGTTGAAATAACTAACATTATGAATGAAATCCGAGTAAAAGGTTTGGATCGCCAATTTGATTAGAGTAGTGTAGAGAGTTCATAAAACAAGCAAATAACTTTAGTTTTGACCTATTGATAAATATATAAGCACAGGTTTTATTTAACAACTTGGTAGGTTATACATTGTACTTAATACATATTATCTCAAGTATTAACTAATTTTACATTGAGAAACACTACTAGTCAAATGTGATAAAATAGCGGTAAAACCATAAACTCTTACGCATGGTTACATACTTCTTGCATACGAGAAAATGTTGGGAATTCTGGTTTTCTAGTTGTTAACCAGAAGCCCTCAAGTGACCCACAGATTATCCATAAGGCTGAACCCAGGGCCCTGATGAAACCAGACCAGCTTGACTAACTAGCACAAACAATGTTGGTGTGGAGAAATTTGTGCCCATCAAATAAATGCTTGCATGTGAACCCATGTCCATTGAACGTGGCTCGTGATTGGGTTCATGATCTGAGGCTAATTCACTTGGCTTTTCTAGTCATAAGTGTGTAATTGGTTTTGAATGTAATTGGATCCGGATCTGAAGTTTATATGAAATTTGGTTGGTCCATTATCTCAACAAAACCTAAGCATTTAGGTGAATGATAGTTGATTCAACTCTTTTATAGAGTGTTGCTCACATTTTTGTATTTAGCAATGTCATACTAATTGTTCAACACCCCCCACACGTGTAACCAGAATTATTTTCTCTGTGTCTACGCGTGGACAATATGGATTGAAGTGAGCTCTACAGGTCGATCGACTCACTCTGATACCATAAGGAAAACCTAGCCACACGCAAGGTCTGAGACAAGGGGTCCCAGTTTCTCTCGGTGAGGAAGGAAGGAAAGAGGAGGTTACGGTAAGGGTTGTTGTGAAGAGAGTTGCGGCGGAGATGAGAAAGAAGATTGTTATTAGATGATGAGGGTTTGTTTTCATTACAAGGTATATACCTACATAATTGGGTCAATCCATGTCCGAACCCAATTACACATAAACTTCAGATCCGAATCCAATTACATCCAAAAAAACTCCAATGTGAGATTAAACTTAAACACATATGGTCATAAACATATGTACACATCAACACACATGTGATAGTTACATACATCAATCCAAATAATTCCCATTACAATCAACGAAGCACAGAATTGCATTAATTTTTATACAAAATAAATTTACATAATTTCTTATATGAAATAAATCACAAAAAATAAACAAAAAAATATTTTCTTATTTCAAGATGTATAGACGTCGGTTATACTACAAAAACTGACGTTTATACAAACTTATAGACGTCGGATGCTTTGAATATCCGACCTTTATACCTATAGACGTCAGATGTTTAGATATTCAACGCCTATTGTGTGACGTCTAGGGGTGTCAACGGATCGGATATGGACCAGATATATGTATATCCATATTCGTATCCGCATGAAATTTACGAATTAGGATACGGATACAGATTGTTTGCGGATATGAAAAGTCTATATCTGTTCGGATATTTGACGGATTCGGAGCGGATATGGATAATATCCGCATCCGTAAACATAATTCCCAACCTTATAACATTTTTTTTATTTTCACTTAGACAAATTCATATACATAGTCACATTTATAACTTTATTTGGTTTCAAATATTAATTTACTTTATCTTAACTTCTAACTCCATATTCTGAAAATGAGAAATATTCAATGCTTGAATAAATGTGATCAGTAGATGTATTTTTATTTGAATAAATAAATTTAAAATATATATTCAAAATATAATCACACAATGTTGAAATAGGAATACTTCTAGGTATAATAATGTATTGCATAAGTATATAAAACAAATATGGATATAAATGTTGAAATACAGATATGTAGTTCCGAAGCGGATATTAATCAGATTAGTACTTTAGGGGTAGTAATTTGGAATAGTTTATATATTTAGGTAATTTATAGAAAAATACCTAACTTATATATCATTAATTTAAAGAATAACTATATATATAATACATATACAAATATAGATGTTGAACTACGGATATTCGATCCCGGATCGGATATTATACGGATCGGATGTACTAATAACCATATCCGTTCCACGACTTTACGGATCGGATACGAATACGGTCTAACGGATATTTTTTCTCGGATCGAATGTTCAAATTCGAATACGGATACGAATGAATGCTCGGATATTCGAATATCCACTGACACCCCTAGTGACGTCTATTTTGCATTCTACACTAATGAATAATAATTAGTTGATGATATAAATAGATTTTATTTTTTATCCATAATTTGGCTCCCACTTGGATAAAATTTCTGGATCCACGACTGTCTGCAATAATACCAATAATATCATCACATTTTAAAAAAAAGCAATATCATGCCATACTTGGTTGATGTTAACCATGAAAATTATAGGCCTACAAACGAAAATGAAGCAAGCTCTCGATAATAAATTGAAATACCAGAAAATCGAAAGGACTTTATCCAAAGAAAAAGGAAAATAAATTGAGATGAAAATGTGCAGACATGGCCAAACCCTGTGCAAGAAAGAAAGATTATGGGATGGACAAAAGGTGACGTGACGTTATGAGAGAGAAGACGAGGAATGAAATAGGAGGGAAGGGATTGCTAGAAAAGTATGAAACCTGTCACGTGGTGTGGAGGGTTGAGGTTGACCGTTGTTGGTCTGTGGATGGAAAGTCCAGTTGATGTCCATTCTTGAGGGGTTCAACAACTCAGCAATGCTTTTGTTCTATCAAACTTAATCATACCTTATGTTTCGCCTTTTTGCTTTTTAGTTTTGGCCTTTTGGGTTTGTGATATTTTTCTCTCCCGGATGAAATTATTGCAACGATTATTGCATCTGTGTTGTCATATATATGTCATGTACATATAGTTTTATCCAAGAGAAGGTATATATATTTCTTAAGGTTATTCATCGTTCTCTGCTAAGTTTCAAAATGTGTATGGTAAATTAAAATGAGGATACTGTTTCTGTTAGAAAACAAGATCTAATTTGGACAAGTTATTTGGTGGAGGAGAATGAGATACAAGATGTAACAAACAAAACTATTTTTTTCTTTCACTTTACTTCACTTCACACCCTTCAACTTACATCAACCCTCTATTTATAATGAGGGAATTAAATGACTTACACAATATTCTAAACTCACATTAACTCAACACAACTTACTAAACAACAACCCACACAACTTCCTAAACAACATTTACTTCTCACAACTTACTAAACAACTCACACATAATTACTTCATCTAGAAACTCCCAATCATTTACTTTTAATCTCTTTAATAATTTGAGGTTATTTCAACATACTCCCCCTTAACCTCAAATCTCGTCCGTCTATCATGCCAAGACCCTTTTTGCCTCGGTCAAATAATTCAATTGACAATGCCTTTGTGAAAATATCTGCTGCTTGATCTCGACTTGCGACAAATTTCATCACTATAGTACCTTTCTTTATTTGCTCTCGAATAAAGTGAAAACGCACATCGATATGCTTGCTCCTTTCATGATGCACCGGATTCTTCGCTAGCTCGATTGCGGACTTGTTGTCTACAAAGATCTCAGTCGCCTCCATCTGTTGTAACTTTAGATCCTGCAACAAATTTCTCAGCCAAATAGCATGCATCACACACCATGCTACTGCCACATATTCTGCTTCACATGTCGAGAGTGTGACAATCGGTTGCTTCTTCAAAATCCATGTGAAAGCTGTGTTCCCTAAATAGAACACATATCCCGATGTGCTTTTCCGATCATCAATATCACCGCACCAATCACTATCCGAGTAGCCATATAACTTGAAATCTTTGGTTTTCACATGCATGAGCCAGAGATGTATCGTACCTTTGATATAGCGCAAGATCCATTTCATTGCCTTCCAATGTGCATATTTTGGCTTCTCCATGAACCGACTCATAACGCCGACACTGAACAATATATCGGGCCTTGTGCACGTGAGGTATCTTAAGCTACCAACAAGGCTCCGGTACATGCTCGCGTCAACGTTATCTCCATCTTCATATTTGGAGAGTTTCACTCCAAGCTCCATTGGTGTGGCTACCGGATTGCACTCGTCCATTTTGTACTTCTTCAAGATTTCCTTTGCATATCCTTCTTGGCATACAAAAATTCTAGAGTCACCTTGTCTCACCTCGAGACAAAGAAAGTACTTCATAAGACCCAAATCGGTCATCTCGAACTCGCGAGTCATCACCTCTTTAAACTCTCTTCTCATGGCCTCATTATTTCCCATGAAAATAAGATCGTCCACATATAAAGCAACAATGAGAATGTTACCTTTGGATTCCTTCAAGTACAACGCATGCTCAAATGGACATTGTACGAATCCTGTCGCCTTCAGATAGTCGTCGATACGAGTGTTCCATGCACGAGGCGTTTGCTTCAAGCCATAGAGCGCCTTCCTCAACTTCAGTACACTCGTCTCCTTTCCAGCCTTCATAAAACCTGGGGGTTGCTCGACATAGACTTCCTCCTCTAATACGTCATTTAAGAACGCTGATTTGACGTCCATTTGGTATATTGGCCACTGAAGTCGAATGGTCTCCATCCTTGCGACTGGAGCAAAAACTTCATCATAGTCAATACCGACCTTTTGTCGATAGCCCTTCGCAACGAGTCTAGCCTTATACCGCTCGACTTCACCCTTCACATTTGTTTTCTTTTTGTATACCCACTTTACTCCGATGGGTTGGTGTCCTTTTGGTAGCTCTACCAAATCCCACATCTCGTTCTTCTCTATGGAAGCGATCTCCTCATTCATTGCCGCTTTCCATTTCGGATGTCTCACTGCTTCTTCAAACGTGATTTGTTCGGCATACGCTAACAAACAAACCAAATGCAACCCACTAGTCGAGTCATAGAGCTCCTGCAAGCTCCTCATTCTTGGTGGCCATCGCTCATCATCACTTTCACTTTCTTGCCTTTGCCTTCTTGCTCTAGAGGTTGAGCTTTCTCCCACCTCAAAAGTCGATGAAGACTCACGCCGAGGACTTTGATAGTCATCTTCTTGTGACCCTCGAAGATCATTTTCACCATTGCCATTTGCTACGGGATTCCCAAACAAACTTGAAACGAATTGCTCCTTCTTGTTCTCCCAATCCCATGCATTCTCTTCATCAACACACACATCACGACTAACGGTCACCTTCTTGTCATTTGGGTCGAAGAGCTTATAAGCCTTTGTGTTCTCGTCGTACCCGATGAAGATATATTGCTTGCTCTTATCATCCAACTTTGTGCGCCTTTGATTAGGCACATGTGCATAAGTTACACTTCCAAATATCTTGAGATGAGACACGGTTGGCTTGACCTCACTCCATGCTTCTTGTGGTGTTAGATCTCCAAGCTTTGCATGAGGGCATCTATTTTGCAAGTACACCGTACATTGCACCGCTTCAGCCCAAAACTCCTTTGGCATGCCCTTGCTCTTCAACATCGATCGAACCATGTCGAGAATGGTCTGATTCTTTCTCTCCGCTACACCGTTTTGTTGCAGGGTGTACGGTGCAGTTAGTAGCCTCCTAATGCCGTGTTTTTCACAAAATTTTGTGAACTCGGTGGACATATATTCGCCTCCTCGATCGGAGCGCAATGCTTTTATGAACCGTCTGGTTCCTTTCTCGACCATCGTCTTGAACTTTTGGAAGGTTCCAAAAGCCTCGGATTTCTGCTTCAAGAAATACACCCAAGTCTTCCGAGTCTTATCATCAATAAAGGTTATGAAATACCTTTTACCTGAAAATGAACCGGGCGTGATAGGTCCGCATATGTCGGTGTGGATGATCTCTAGATTCTCCTTTGCTCGAAATTCTGTCGTCGGGAATGTGTTTCTTGCTTGATTCCCCATCACACACCCCTCGCAAAATTCCTTGGTGTAGTTCATCTTTGGCAATCCATGAACCATACCCTTCTTAGCTAGCTCTTCTAGGCCACCATGATTTAGGTACCCAAACCTCAAATGCCACAATGATGTCTTGTCGGTCAAGTCCACTCGCAAGCACTTCTCGCGTACATTTTGCAAGTTGAGCTTGTACATCCGATTTGATGCCATCTCGACGCATGCCACCGATTTACCATCTTTATCTTTCAACATCATTATTTGATCTTTCATAAAGACTAAGTATCCCTTCTCCATCAATTGTCCCATGCTCATGATGTTAGGGTACATAATAGACATCTTCGATTTCAAACTCTTTGCCATCACAAGAAAAATGAATTTTACCTCGACCTTTCACTTGGATTTGGGATGCATCACCGAATGACACGTGCCCGTTCGTCACAACCTTCATTCCTACGAACAAGTGTCTTTGTCCGCACATGTGGTTGCTTGCACCAGCGTCCAAATACCAAACCGAATCGTCATCGGTCTTGGTCTCGTGGTGTGTCATCAACAAGAATCCACTCTCCTTTGAGTCATCCTCCTTCATAAGGTTTGAGTTCTCTTCCACTTTCTTTGGCGACCATCAATCTCATGCATAATGACCATGCTTGCCACAGTTGTAGCACTTCACATCCGGACGCGTACCTCGACCACCTCGTCCACGATTGCTTCCTCTACCACGTCCACGCCAATTTTGTTGTGGTTGTTGCGTTTCACCATTTTCTTGATGACTATGCCTTTGTTCGCGACCTCTTCCGCGACCTCCTCGGCCTCCACGACCGCTACGGTTGTGTTGCACATACAAGGCCTTATCATTGTTGATTTTGACCTTCGCTTGCAAAGCCTCGTCGAGAGACTCTTGCACCTTTTTCTTCTTTCGGTGCTCGTGTGCTTCCAACAAGCCCGATAGATCGTCAACGGTTATCTTCTCAAGATCTCGTGACTCTTCGATGGCACACACAACATTTTCAAAATTTTCGGTCAATGACCGAAGAATCTTCTCAGCAACCCGCGCCTCCGTTAGGGTTTCTCCATTCCTCTTTAGTTGATTCACCACCGTTTGAACACGAGTGATGTAATCAACCACTCCTTCTCCTTCTTTCATCTTCATGCTCTCCATTTCACCACGAAGTGTTTGGAGTCTAATTTGTCTCACTCGGTCCGCACCTTTGAAGATTTTCTGCAAGGAGTCTCATGCCTCCTTCGCCGTGGTTGCGTCGACTATCTTCTCGAGAACGGAATCGTCCAACCCTTGGTAAATCAGAAAAAGAGCACCTTGGTTCTTCTTCCGATTTTCCCGGGTTACCATTTCTTGCGCATCGGATTGTGCCGCTACATCCTCTTTGGATGGCTCTTTGAAACCGTCTCGTACAACCTCCCAACACTCTTGCGCACCAAGAAGAGCGCGCATCTTCATACACCAATTGTCATAGTTTGACTTCGAGAGTTGCGGCACCGAAATGTTTCCAACTAAGGATCCTCCAGGACTCATCTTCACCAACGCTCTGATACCAATTTGTTAGGAAACAAGATCTAATTTGGACAAGTTATTTGGTGGAGGAGAAGGAGATACAAGATGTAACAAACAAAACTCTTTTTTTTTCTTTTACTTTACTTCACTTCACACCCTTCAACTTACATCAACCCTCTATTTATAATGAGGAAATTAAATGACTTACACAATATTCTAGACTCACATTAACTCAACATAACTTACTAAACAACAACCCACACAACTTCCTAAACAACATTTACTTCTCACAACTTACTAAACAACTCACACATAATTATTTCATCTAGAAACTCCCAATCATTTACTTTTAATCTCTTTAATAATTTGAGGTTATTTCAACAGTTTAAGCATAATACGAGACCTTCGCATGATGGCTATTTAGCTATGTGTTCGTACAATGAAGTTATACATAGATTAACCCTTAGAGATATAAAAATAAAATAAAATAATGTTGATATTTCGGGTAAGGGTAATTTGTGGTCTAATCACCGCTACTTACAGATTAGATTTTGGTGAAGTTAGAGTGATGTTTGTTTTTTGATCAAGCAAGACCACATCCTGCCAACCAACAACACACTTATTTGCTAGCTGAGAAGAGCTGTGAAAAAGCAATTTAACAAGAAACTTGATTTGTGAAAAGCAGTATCAACCTTGCTACATTTTTGGCGTTTGAAATTTTGCAGGACATTGAGTGTGCAAATTGAAACCAAAATCTTTCGGAAGCAATGCGTTAAGTGGTGGCGAAGACCGATACATGGGTTCCCAAAGGAATCGAAAACCCATTTTCAAAGTAAGTTAGGTAACGTCAAACGTCTATTTACAAAGAAACCTCTCTTTCTATCTAGTCCTTTCATGTCCCTTTCCTGTGTTTCCGTCATAAAATCTCTTTCGTATCTCTTCACCATCTTAATTTCCACAACCATCGTAGGTATTTTCCCCATCTTCCTCTTCTATTATATTCTTTTTGTCTATTGACAAGCGTTTTATTCCACAATAACTAATTAAAAACCAATATGTGCTAGTGGGATGGGTGATTTAAGGAAATTCGGTATGTCATAGCTGAAACCATGAAATATGTTGAGTTTTGTAATTTAGTGCGTCTCCTTTTGTTAATTTCTTCTACCATTTCCTATATACCCCTCAATAAGACAAAATATCATCAATACCCTTAAGTAGCTATTCATAGTTTCATACATTATATTATCCACCAATTTGATTAAATTTACGATTATACCATTTCTGAAATATTAAAAATGTAATATACCCATTTTAACTAGAATTTAAGATTTTTAAGTGTGCATTCACTACGTATAAATCATAGGAGCAGTGGAGCACAAGATGAGGGTGCACTATCTAGAGATGGGGTAGTTTGATATGGGGAAGAACAGAAAGTTCACTCTTAATTGAAGGGTATTACCAACTATAGAAGTATCCCTCAAACCAATATGAGATAAGAATGTGGAACTCGGTATGAATACTCCGGAACGAATAATGCTTTGCAGGGCAGTAGGAAGGAAAAGGTAGCATTTTATTGAGGATAAAAAAAGGTGTTACCTCGTACTATTGTGTTCATGGAAATTATTGGAATCTAGAAAAATATCTTCCAGTACTATATTTTCCAAAAAACAAAAAAAAAATCTACTGCTTATATTTTCAGGGGTAGAATTTAGGTGTTCTTGAAAAATCATCTAAGAAGGCTTCTTGTCTCCTATTATCCCAGTGCAGTTTTCATATTTTCATTATCTCAAGCATGAAAGTCATTACTGTCGAGAATCCCCTGAAATGTGAGAAAGACAGATTGACAGTAAAAAAAAGTTTCAGGCGACACGCCAAAATTATATAAAAAATGATCTGCAGAAAATTATTATGCGAATCGTTCGTGAAATTATTCAAGCTTGCCAAAGGTATAATGTATAGGTCTCTATTATTAGGAGAGTTAATATAGAGAACCTGGCATATCTATAATAGTAAAAAGACATTTTAATATGGGAGTACAACGAGGGTATTTTCGTCAATAGAAATCAGTGACACTGACAACGTCGAAGGTTGAGAGTCACATGATTGGTCTGGAGTTCACGTCACCGCCTGGATATTGCACCATCACCTCCTTCTCTTATCCGACACGTAACAGCGAAGGGACCACTTGCATTTATTACCGCACACGTTCCTGCTCGCTTCTCGGATTTGCCTACTATAAGAGCACCGGGTGCTCTTTAAGGTCTGGTCTGAGGAGTATTCGACCCCAACCTCCTTGATAGGGGTGGACCGAGGTCAGGTCTGGTTCGGTGATCCGATCTAAGAGGTGACCAAGGTTGGCTTAATTTTTTTATATTTGTTAATTAATATATATATGATATATGTATAGTAATTTATATAATTAGAATTTATTTGTCAAAGTTAAAATAAATAAAATAATTAATGAAAAATAATAAGATAAATGTAAATTATTAATTAAAAATAGTAAAAATAAATGTAAATAATTAAAGAAAATTAGTAAGATAATTGTAAATGTATATAATTAAAGAAAATTACATAGTAAAATATAACATATGAATTTACCCAAGTTCACTCAAAAACACATTAGTAATACAAAAAATCGACAGAGAATTACTAATAAATCTCATTTTTTTTCCAGGAGACGAGACCCCCGACCGACCCGTTGGAGTTGTCATTATTAAATCTAAACTTTCGACATTATATTGCAATTAGCATAATTTAATTAAGTTAATGTAGAAATAATGTATTTACTAGTTTGTGTATTTTTGTGAGAATACAAAATAGGGTAATAAAAATAACGTGGATAAGAGAGAGAGTTGAAAGTGAGATTTGGGTTAAGAAGTGAAAAATGGGTTGGGTTGGGGTGAGTTGTATAGTATTTTTCGCTGACGTGGAGGAGAGAGAAATTAAGTTGGAGGGGGAATTTTGGATTAGGGTTAATGATGCTCTTAGTCTCCTGTGACGTTAGATCGGGGTGTTATGCAATTAGTCCTTTCTTTGTCTATTTCCCGAGATTGGACCTACAACTCTTTCTTTCTTGATTTTCGCATTGTTGGTATCTTGCGTTTCTACTTGGAGTGGACGTCACACGGATTACATACAAATGTTGCAAATAAGTCCTTTAGCTATAATAACAGCTCAACATGTATTCACGTGAAATTAGAATGTACACAAAGAAGTGAAAAATTACTAACAGGGATTATCTCAGTCAGTAAGTATATCATTGGTCTTGAGCCATCGGCCATCACCAGGATCGATTTTCAACTTTTGAGTTATATATTTGGAATTTGGCTGAAATATTCGTATTGCGTGCAAAAAAATGAAGAAACATGGGGACGAGCTCAGTTGATTAAAAGGTAACAGTGATATTAGATTGCATTAGGTCTTGCCGTTGTACTTAATTTGATACTACTTTAAAAGTTGTTTGAAATGACCGGAAAAAAATGGATGTTTCGTAGGAATAAACATAGAATTGAGGTAATAATAGTGTATTGGGCAGTGTTACATTGAAAACCAAATCTTCTATTCCTGTAGTATCATTGCACCTCCATAATATAGTCAGTAGATACATTAGAAGGTGTCATTGAAGTTTCATATTTTCATACTATATCATAAGTTTGTAACTTCTATTACTGACAAATATTTAAGGTATAAAGCAAAGAATGAAACTTTCATGTAATTTTACATCGTCTTGTCTTGTCTTAAATTATGGTTAGTTAAAAAACCCTCATCTTAATTTATAGCGGTGTAAGTTGTCAAAAGCACAAACGTGAGAAGTTGTAAATGACCATTCAAAAGGGACAGGAGCGCAAAACGTTTCAGTCAGAGGTCAGAATGAAAACTTAATTTACCCTAGAATTCGTGAGTAATTATAAACCCAAAACATCAGTAATTAAAACAAATCACTCATTCGATCAAGTACATTTTATATTATTATCATCCGAACAAATTTAATTTTTTTGGGTGAATTCAAGAAAAAACGTGGGTCGATTCCGAAAATCGCAGCAAAAAAGCGCGAAATGACGAACCGAAAAGGGACGTGAGAAAACGACAAGATGCCATCCGACTCCCACCACCGAGTTGAAAGCAAAGTACAAAAAGCAGAAAGCAAGAGAGGAGTCGGGCAGCAGCAAGAGAGTTAACCCTAACTCCATCGATCCGCTTCCTTTTTGCCATTTTAGTAAAACAAGAGAGGGTTGTGATCAAAATGGGGAGGGGAAGGGTGGAACTCAAGAGGATCGACAACAAGATCAATCGTCAGGTCACCTTCGCCAAGCGGAGGAACGGCTTGCTCAAGAAGGCGTATGAGCTCTCCGTTCTCTGCGATGCCGAGGTTGCGCTCATCATCTTCTCCGGTAGGGGAAAGTTGTACGAGTTCTGTAGCAGTCCGAGGTAGATCGATCGATCGGACCACTTCCACAACGTCCAATCTCGATTTTAGTTGGGAGTTCGAGCTTGTGTTTGGTTTTGGGGATTTTTTTAAGGTTTAGTTTAGATTTTTGGTAAGGATGGTGGGGATCCACCAAAACGTGCGTAATTTGGTAGTTTTTTAGGTTTTGATTTACTAAACTTGAGGATTTTAAGCTTAGGAGGAGAGTGATGCGAAGTTTTTCTTCTTCTTTTCATTTCTCTTTTTTTTTTATATTCGTTTGATTTCGGGAAGAGATGATGACCTTGAGGGATCCGAAAACTTGACATGATCGGAACTTAGGTTATGTTATGAAAGATCGTTTTCTGACTGTTTTCTTTTATTTTCGGGTTTTTGTTGATCAAGGTTGGGTTTTGAGTTAATTAATTTGTAGAAGGTTTGGTGATTAAAATGGAACCAAGGTTTATTAGGTAATATCTTAACCGCCGGTACTTTGATGGCGGTTGGTTAATCAAAGGTGATGTTCTCCGAAAACGTGCAATATTTGGCGGTCTTTTAGAGGATGAATCTTTCAACTTTGGAAGAGAGTGATGTGAATGATTTTTGTAGGGTTATTTTTTGAGTACTGTGTGTTTTTTTGAAATATTTTTGTTCTTTGGATTTGGTTCTTGTTCTCGAATCCCAATTCTTTGTTGGGATTTAGATTGATCCCAATAAAAGTACAGCGTAATGTTTACATGATGACTTTGAGGGATCATAAAAGTTGACATGATATTAACTGCGGAGATGCTGTCATGCTCAAAGTTTTGTTTACTGTCCTTGTTTTCTCATATTTATTGAGGGTTTTTTTGTTGTTGTTCAAGTTTTTAGTTAGTTTGTCAAAGGTTTAGGTGATTAAAATGAAATTAAGGCATACTGAGCACTTTTTAACCTGACCACTTTCCAAGTTAAAATATACGATCTTGGTGCCACTTCGGTTTTATTTTTCAGTTGATTTGGTAAGCAAATGGAGAATTTCGACAAGATTTTTGTGTACCGTGTTGCTTAAATTTAGTATTTTTTCAGTTTTTTTTTGTTCGCTTGGATTGTTAACTTGAAAGCACGTTGATTGGAGTTAGATTCAGACTTAGGCCTTTTATGTACTTTTTTGCGTCTGCGAGATAAACCCTAACATTACTGGCTGTTGTTCAAAGAAAGGAAGATCCTGATAGTCGTAGGACACGATCGAGATCATGTGTTGAATTTGAAGACCATTAATAAATTATTTGTTATTTTTGGAGCTGTTTTTCTAGTTATAGGGTATTTTCTATATGCCGCCTTTTCTTTTGGTGTCCATTTCTTTATTAGGAATTTCTACGAATGTAAATTAGGGAAAAAGATGACTATACAGATGAAAATTGATCTCCTCAAGAAAATAGGGGTGTTGCAGTTCCGTTGAATTTGATGCGCACTAAGCTAGAGATGGTCATATATAGTCATTACAAAAGGAAGTCATGTTGTTAGCTTTAGTATTTTTGCGGTACGATTATCTATTTATTGCCTTTTAGCCTTTTAGGATGAAAAACAGGTTATAAGTTGTTAAATCAAGGAAGCATGGCAAAAACTTGAGTAGATTTCTTTGACGAGGCTCTTAGGTTTCATGAAAAAATCTACATTGTCCTCGAAATGTGATCAGAGAGTTTTATATTAAATTTGTTTTTCCTGATAGTATCACTATAAGATGTATGTTTATGTGGTAAGTCTTAGGTTTGATACTCTTCCATCTCTCAAATTGTTAATTTACTCACACAAAAGGTTATCCTGAACTTATACTAGTTTTACCAAAGCCTAAATTTTTTAAATCATTTTTGGTATTGTTGCTGTTACGTTAGGTTAATAAACATACAATCACTTACCGTGTCTCCAGTGGTTGAAAATGTTGAGTTGGGTCGTGTTTCTTTCTCGGTTTATAATTATTTTCAGTCTAAATTGATTAAATTGGTGGCATAGGTATGATAAACTACTAATTAATTACAGGAACTTTGGAATCATATATATATACTCTTTTGATAATGAGTTTAGAATCATATTTGACAGTGTTTCTGTTGAACTGCCCGTATTTATTACAGAAAGATATCTTTTTACAGAGATACACTCTTCTAGTACATACCCAAATTTCACTGCTTAATGGACGACCAATTTCTTACTCACCAATGAGTAACATTCGCAAACAAATTGCACGAACAGCAGGAGTCTTTTCATTCAAGCTTCGTGCTTTTGTTCTTGTAGATGTATGGTCACTTTCTCATGAAATTGTTACAAGTACTTGTCTCCGGAAATTTGACCATATCTTTTGAAGATACCCTCCCAATTCCCTTAAAAACAAAATATTACCATATTTACCCGCACAAGCAACATTGCATGAAATTATTTCTGAAATATTTTCACCCTCGGCATCGATTTAATTTCACTTCATTTGGGATGACGTATGGCCAGTTGTTGAGACTAGTTCTGCTCATTTCAACCAACTGACCTCCATCCCTATGTAATTTATGGTACTTGTAATGATGCATATAATGTAGGATTTTCTTTTAACGCCATTTTGTTTGTCCAACACAGCATGCTGAAAACCCTAGAAAGGTATCAGAAATGTAACTACGTGGTGCCCGAGACAAATGTTCAGACGAGAGAAATTCAGGTCTGTGACCTGATTCTTTTTTTTTGTTTCATGACATGTATGTGCTTCTGTTTGAATCGATTTAACCAATCTATCTTTGGTTTTTCTACAATCTACCTGAAAATACTTCGAGTTGGATTTATAACTTTTGTTTCCTTTCCGTCCTCATGCTTTTTTTTGCTATGCTGTGGCATTTTTTTTAAAGTTCATATGAGCATCTAAATTCGACAAGCATCTTAATTTAACATTTAAGAAGCATGATGTATGGTAATTTTTGAGTTTTAATTAACTAATTGATACGACTATAAATTGATATTGATATTTTTTTAGTAAAACTCAAGACGAGTTTGCTTCTAAACATTCAAGAGAAAAGCCGTAAGAATGATGACAAAAGGTAAAAAAGAAGTGACCAAATTGAACAAGTTATATTAGGGTTGATTAAATTAGTGAAATGACTCCTTTGGTTGTGGATTGCTCCTGTGCTTTCCTATTATTGTGTCTCCCTTGTCTCCGATTAATGACCAATTTGTGAAATTCCCTAAACTTTAAGTATTATGGTCTCTAATTGATTTCTCTCACACTTAAACTACATAGGAATCTATAAGTGACACTTGATTCAAATTGAGTAAGAATATAATATTGATAATGTTAACAACAAGATGAATCCAATCATCTCAATGTACAACGTGAAACATTGTTGAATTTGTGTTTGACCGACTGTGTACCCTGGAAACATTGTTAACTAGAAGAATTACCAAGTATAACTAAGAAAGCTGGACTTACCTAACGACTTCCTAAGTTAACAAACATGCACTACAACAAAACAAGGATGCACCGACGGTAGGTATCCGTAGGTGCATTTCTATGTCCATCAGTGTTAATCGACATCGATGGATACGACACCGTCGGTGTTACATATGTCGTTGTTGCGGTACATCGACGGATGTTCCGCCAAAAATAACTTGTCGTTGGTACTTTTGGTGTTAAAATTCCCGCCAAAAATTTCCGTCTACTTTCGTCGTGCCGGAGAACACCGATGAATACGACCGTCGGTGTTGTACACTGACAGATGTTCCATCGGTGTCGGTTACACTGACAAATAAGTTCTCTGACGGTTGTATACCCTATATTGACGAATATATTTTGTTGGACGTTAATATCGATTACATTCACCGACGAGGAAGTGACGAGCAGCTAGGGGGCGGTGGCGATCGCGACTTGGGTGAGATTAGGTATGGGTAGAGTGAATGGGGAAGTCCGATTTGGCTCCTGATAAAAGCCTACATTGACGGATACTATATGTCAGTGTTTATTCTACTATTTGTTGACGTATGCTATAGTATTATGTGTAAATGTTGTTTTTCGAAATCTACATCGATGGATGCAATTAGTCGGTGCCTTAAACACTAACCGACTATTACATCAGTCAGTGTAGGTTTCCGATCAGTCAGTGATTGTATTTCCGTGAAAAAATTCATTTAACCATTGGTTTGAACTCTTCACCGCCGGAAGCTACCCGTCGGAGTATTTAAGTAAGTTACTGATGCCTATATATCCATCAGTGAAGGTTAGCACAACCGTCAGAATGTCATTTGTCCGCGTGTTTGAAATCCTTACCGACGGACCTATTAGTCAGTGTATGTTTATGCTATGACAAATACTACCAAAATTTCATCCGACGGTTCCGTTCTGTCGGAGGTGTCTACGATATCCGTCGGCAGATATGTACACAGATGGACGTTGCCATCTGTCAGTGTATGTAATTGTATATCAACGGAAGTTTCGTCGGTGAAACCTATATTTCTAATAGTGAGATGTTCCGACAAATTTGTATCTCCCATATTTTAATCTTGGCGTTGATAAACACGCTAGAGTCTCATTGTTGTCGTTAAAATTTAGCTGAATAGAAAGTCTCTGATACCACGTTAGTGTCTTGTATTTAAGGCAAGATGTTCTTTAAATTGAAACGAGAGTGCAAGAAAGGAAAGAGGAGCTAGGGATTAAAAATTGGCGATAGGAAAGGTTTAACTACAAATTGTATTTAATTTATCCTCACATAACACTTCATCCACAAGCTCGCTCTTTGCCTAGCCAATTCTTTCCAAGGTCAATCCTATGAAAGCACGCAACAATCCTTTTACATGTTTTCATTTGCGATTTCTAAGGTCACAACTTTCAAATTCACATGCTCCAATCGGTTAGTACCTGGGTTTTTCCAATGGTTTTTTCAAGTAGAAAACATCAATCTTGCGAGAGGTGATACCAAGACCGCCATGACCACCGTTAAATATTTGGTTTCCATAGATTGGAAAAGAGCGAAATAAATCATGTGGCTTAGGGATAGTCTTTTCCCTTTCATTTGGTGATTTTCAATAGTGTGTAATCCAACTAATAATTAAAGGATTTTTGTGCATATAAACTCCATACTCAATCGATCGAGTTTTTTAAGAAGACAATATTATACAAGTAATAATTAAATGATATTTATGCATATTAAACTCCATACTCGATCCATTGAGTTTTTTGTGAGACATACTTTGTAATTTGATAGTTCATACTCTATATTAAAGGAAAACTGTTGTTGTTTACCTTGAATAAGTGTTTAAAGTATACGTGCAGAAAAAACAGACAATCGGTCGACCGGATGTGTGTTAATTTACCCAGCAAAAGTGTCTGTCGTTTTTCGGTCGATCGGAATCTTGGATTCGCTCGACCGGGAACACATCTGGAGCTGGGCAAAAAGTTACTGTTGTTTTTCGGTCGACCGGAACCTTGCATTCGGTCGACCGGAAACGTTCGAGGAGTTGGGAGAAAAATGCCTGTTGAATTTCGGTCGATGTACGGTCGACCGATTATGCACTCGCGCAAGCCAGATAAGTTACTGTCGTTTTTCGGTCGAACGAGACTCCAATTTCGGTCGACCGTTGGAATACAGTTATTGGATCGGTCGACCGATGCACCCGATCGGTCGACCGTTTGGACCCAGTTCTGCCCACGTTTTGCACATTACTCCACCCGATTTTGGTGCAACTTATACTTGTTTTGGCCTCATATATAAAGGCAATTTCGTCCCCTTTGTATTAGGAGTTAATTCTATTGTCCACTTTTATGTTCTTGAGAGAAAAGAGAGAGAGAGCATCCTTGTGATTCGGTAGGAGAGATTTTGAGCCGAGTTCTTCGTCGGTTCGTTCGCGTCTCCTGTAAGCATCTCTTGTAATACGTTTCTCTATAGTGGATTTGAGTTGTGTCGTCCGTGGTTTTTCCCGCATTGGGTTTCCACGTTAAATCTTGCGTGTTTGTGTGGTTTGAATCTTGGATTTGCGTTTTGTTCTCAAGTTTAGCCAATTGGATTCGTGTTTTTGTTCCGCTGCGTATTTGGGATTGGTTTTAATTCCTAACAAAAACAAATACAATTTACTAAGATTTAGTAGATATAAAATCATTATACATAGCATTAAAGGAAACTGTAATTCCTCGTTTTTTATTTGACACCAAAAGCACCAGCCATATAAACAAGTTTTTCGAGAAGAAGGTGAACATGCATGTTCCTATTAGGTGAAGTTTGATTCACTTTAGATAAAAATGGTGACGATTTTTTTTGAGAAAACCTAATGGAGGTTAGCCTTTCGAAGTTTCGGTTATGAGATAAAATTGGAGTTTTTTTAAATATTATATTAAATGCAGTTTGTTTAGATGTGTGCACCTTTAAACGTTATTTTTCCTGAGAAAATACTTGACAATTTCCTTTTATAATTGTCTGATTTGTCTCATACATTTCATCGTTATAGTTTTTACTTCAAATAGCCATTAGCCAGCAAGCAGCAATCTTCGGAAATTTCTATCTTGGTCCTTTTTTTAAGGATCAATTCTATTTTGATCCTTTCAGAACAGTCAGCAGGAGTATTTGAAACTTAAAGCACGTGTGGAGAATTTACAGAGAACGCAGAGGTAAGTACGTACATATTTAATGAGTATTTTGGATATTAAACTATACGAGACATGATATACACTATTAAAATGATTTGTGGATCCTTTTCCATTAATGTTTCTTGTGATACTAATGTGCATACGCATTGTTTGACCTCCGTTTAGAAATCTACTGGGGGAAGACTTAGGTCAGCTAAGTAGCAAGGAGCTCGAGCAGCTTGAGCGGCAATTGGATGGATCGCTGAGGCAGATCAGATCAATAAGGGTACATAGCTTTCTAGAACAATATTCCTTTGATTATCGGAATTTCCCTTTAGTCCCAGTCAGTTTATTACTTTTTTTTCTTCCTCCAAAAAGATATGTGTAGGTGTAGTAATTAGACAATAGAGTAATTAATGGGTTTTTTAACGAAATGGATTGTTTCGGCCTAGCAAGTGATTCAGCACTACTATGAAGACTTTGGATATTACTTATTACGGTGAAAGAGGAAGAAGAATAACTGAGCTAGTATGTGAATATTAGCATATTAGGGTGAGGGAGGAAGAAGATCAGCTGAGATAGTTAGTATATGGATATTAGCTATTCATATCAAACCCCGGCGTTGAGGTACTGTAAGTTGTATTTTGTAAGAAAAGACCGGGCACAAATTAAAGTTGGATGAGGGATTGTTTTGCCGTCCTATGTTGAAATAGTCATTGGATCGTCTATGTAACATCCCCGAAACAGCGGAAAATTTAAACTTTTAAATAAATGATAATCAAAGGATAAACATCAACACAGAGGACGCTACTCGAAAATATAAATATAATATATATGGTGCTGCACCGTATACAGGAGTTGTCAAAAGAATGACTACATCAAAATACAATATACAGATATACAAGTAGTCATAATAACCTCAAAACCGACACGAGGACCCGACTCCAAGATGCACTCGTCCTCAGTCACTACCCAAGCAGCTCCCGAAGAGGGAACCTGAAAGCAAACAACAATGCCGTGAGTCTCCCGAAGGAAACCCCGTATACCAAACCCACCTACATGCAATGCAATCATGACCTATCATACTAGTATTATGCCAAACATAAATCATAACTGGTCATTCCCCAAACGGGTCATAAGGTCATAATAGTCATTTCCCCAACCGGGGTTCATTAGTCATAAGTCTAGTTTTGGACATCCGGTAGATACCCACCGCAGGCACATGCGGTCATACGGAAAATACGCGACACACCCTCACTCGCAGCTACACTAGTCATATGGGTTCGGTGAGGGTCGCACGCAATTCCGAGTCATCATCAGATCTGATCAGTGGTCGAAGACCACAATCCGCCAGAGTCGTCGCTCTGGTCGGTCATACTCGCCAGCCGTGCCACTGCTGGACGATCATACTCGCCGGAACAGCATCGGTCGAGCACATCCGCCGGAACATAATCGGTCGGTCATCTCCGTCGCCACACAGGCTAAGGCACAGAACTCTGCTGCACAAGGGCTAGCAGCCATCTCCGTCGCCACACGGCTAAGGTCATCTCCTTCGCCACAATGACTAAGGTCATCTCCTTCGCCACAAAGGCTAAGGTCATCTCTGTCGCCACACAGGCCAACAGTCATCTCTGTCGCCACACAGGCCGACAGTCATAACAGTCATCACATATAGATCATGCAAAGGGGAATATGGTCCCACAGGTCTACTACCTAGGTCTCAATGCACATGTCATATCATGGGAACATAAGCAATAAATGCAATCCACACACCAACGCGCTTATAAACAACCAATGCAAATACTGGGCTCCAACGGTCGACCGGAAAAGGTCATACGGTCGACCGGTTGGTCGTTAAAACCAGTACTTGGTTCGAACCACAATCCAACGGTCGAACCAAGGAAATCATCGAAACGGTCGAACAAAGGTCTCTGGGCGGTCGACCGTTTAGAAGGTCTACGCCACAAAATAAATATTAAATAACACATCCCACGGTCGAACGGCAATGGGCTTCCGGTCGACCGAAAAACCACAGGGACTTCAACATTCTACAAGGTCATTACCGGTCGACCGAAATATGAATCGGTCGAACCACACTTAAGTTGTCTTAAGTCATCGGTCGAACGGGATCTCAGGGCGGTCGACCATTTAGAAGTCTACACCCCCAACCGACTTAAAACAGTACGTCCGGTCGAACTTGGTCAAAGAGGCGGTCGACCGTTTAGAAGGTCAACGCCCCCAACCGACATACAACAGTGCATTCGGTCGACCGACAAAGGGGACCCGGTCGACCGAAAACACTCAGGGTCTTCATCTTCTCGCTCACACGAACAATCGGTCGACCACCCATGGGGTATCGTTCGACCGATTCGAGCGAGAACGCCCGAATTACACTACAACCGGTCGACCGAATTGAGCACCGGTCGACCGAAACAGAGCAGAACTTCTGCCACACTATTCCGACGAGCCATTCGGCCTACCGTCGAACACTCAAACACCCACACAACCTTGGTGAGCGTAAAAGCAAGGCTTGACATACCTTGGAAGCTTGAAGAAGCTTCCGAAGAGCAACGACGATCCTCCCACGCAAAAGAGCGTATCTCCGGCGAACTCCACACCTTCCTTGAACTCCGGCGACCAGACTTGCCGGCGCACCCGCAGCTCATCCTTCTTCCACCGACGAACTACAAGGGAGGGAGAGAAAGTGTTGAGGGAGAGAGTGAGATGAAAAAGAGAGAGAAGGAAAGAATGAGAAGGAGAGGGTTTGGGTTGGTTTATATACTCTCACTAATCAGGATTTAAGGTTCTTAAACTTAATTAACCTTAATCAAGGGATTAGGTTCTCACAGTCTCGCTCTTAGCGGAGCTGTGCAAACCGATTCCGGAAGGTAATGCAGAATATCGCATTATTTGTAAGAGCAAATTATTACCTACTCGGCTACTCATAAGAAAGGTTATCATCTTCAACGATCTTGAAAAGATGTTCCTACTATATGCATGCAAAGGAGTTAGATGCATGCAATCTTGCCCTACGACGCTGAGAGAAGGTTGCTTGTTTTTCACCCACGAGAACTGTTTAATGAGTCGGTTTAACGTGGTTCATAATCACTTCTAGTCAAAAAGTAGTCATCTTTATTTCCATTTGAAATTAAATTTTGGCGCTAAGGTGTACGAGTTAATAAATTAAAGTGTTGGTTAAAAACATGTCCTTTCCGTATGATATTTTATTTTGTCAAGTGCTTTTAGTTAAAAACACACCCGTCATGTTTGTAAACTCAATTGATGATCAAGTGCTTTTAGTACAATTTAAATTTTCAAACCATAGATTTCATTAAATGACCAGCTTAATTTATACACATATAAAATCATAAAATTAGCGGATGATAAGATCATAAGATTGAGTTTTGTAACAAATATAGTGTATTTTTTATTGTTATCATCTCTTAATTAATCATGTCAAAACATATTACAAAGTCGGTAATGGTTATACCTTCCCATTTAATGGCCAACGACATGAAACTAAGTCGCCATTTTCATGATTTGAGTATTGCGGATCGCCTTTTTCATTATTACCGTTTTACCTTCTTTACAGACGCAATATATGGTTGATAACCTCACGGATCTTCAGAAACGGGTATTACTTCTTCAGATAGTTAACATCACTTCAGTTCATTTCATATCCTCGCTCGATCTTGTACGTTAAGTGCTTCTCATACTGATCAAGGCTCTGACCTTACCATGCAGGAACAATTGCTTTCTGAAGCAAACAAGGCACTGAGGGAAAAGGTATACATAGATGTCTTCAAATTTGCGTTGTTTACTTCAGCACAGTGTCGTCTTAGGAATTTTTGAGGTTCCGTGTGAAAAACTAGCACTTTAAATTTGAAAAGTTTTATCCTCGTAGCTTAAATCATAAAAATCTCACTACCTTAATGCAATATCACTTAAAAGATTTGTTCTCTTAGCAAATATATATGTACTAGCACTAATCTTCTTTTCAATTCAATAACCTCACGTCCATGTTCAAAACAAATTGAGTCCCTCTCAAAATAAAACCCGGAGCATGGGCTCACCCTGCTCTATTATAGGCTGGGCCTGATTCAGCAGACCTAAGTTGTTGATTATCGTTGGTCATGCAGTGGGAAGAAAGCTGCCACGCCAATCAACCACACCAACAAGTTTGGGAATCTAATGCACATGCAATGGCGTACAGCCGACAGCCTCCCCAACATCAGGGTGACGGGTTTTTCCACCCTTTGGAGTGCGACCCGACGTTACACATTGGGTTAGCTTCTTTCCAACTTGTTAACCGTTTGAATGTAATTAAATGTTTGTGACGTACTAACACCATTGTTCCAACTTTTTAGGTATCATACCGATCAAATAACTGTTGCTGCGTCTGGGCCAAGTGTCAGCACTTACGTCCCAGCTGGATGGCTTGGCTAAATATTAACCACCGAGCTGAATGAAGTCTCTCTGGAGCTCCACTGTACGTTGACATAAGACAATAATAATCCGCGTGATTGTCGTTCTTTATTTTGTTGCATGGTCAAGGAATCTAAACGGATGACACGTTTAGACGTGAACAATTTGTAATGAATTGCCTGGTTTGCAAAGCGGCAAAGTTACTTGTGTGAGGTACTATATATATTTGATCATTATAATTCTCTTTTTATCGATCATGGGAGGTTCCAAGAACCTATCAGTAATGAAAAAGATTCGAGACTGATGCAGTATTAGGTTATATGTTTAATATCATACTTAATAGATGCTAAAACATGAGGTTATGTCAATGGTACTGGCAATAGTGGGGTTAGGAATGGAGGCCGGCGTCTTGTTATGCAGCTGAAACGCGGGCCTCTCCAGCTTTTACTCGTCTCCGCAGGCTCAAATCTAACGTGCGGAAGAAAAAACCCCAAATGCAGAAGTTGGTCTAACCTCCGTTTTCCAAGGGTATATTAGCAAATACAATTTTCTGCCCTAGATTTGTCAAAATTACATTTCATCTAAGTCTCCGTGCTTTGTTAAAATACAAATTACCATCCACGGCATGCTTTATAACAACTATTTGTTCTCGTCGGGGTAGTTCGCCACTCTTCGGTGTAGTTCACTAGTACCATAAGTATCTCCAACCCGAAATTCACTAGTTCAATTCTTAAAAGTGGCATTAGATTTCACTTGAAAGTTGCCAAAAAAATGGACTTGCTTTAATATCATGCGAAACCGTTGTCTTATGAGTCGTCGGTATACGGTATTGGAAGAATGGTGACCCTTATATTATACTATGATTTATTCGTCAACCAGAAACAGGACTTCTGATTCTAGAAATTCTAGGATGAACTTTGTCACCAAACCAACAAATGCATTGGCGGTTGGCACGTCTATCGGCATACCCATTGGAAGTTTATTAATATATAATCTGCTACGGTATGGGGTATATTGAGAAGGCAGGTGTAATCTGTGGATGTATACAGACTTGCAGCACACAGTCTCGACTCTTACGCTACGCGATTGTATAATCCTTCGTGTAAAGCAAGCACACTTCGTGTTATCACATGGATCAGGTCATCAGGTGATGCACATGTTAATCCCTTGGAAAGAATACATCTAACTTACAATATGCTTGAAATTAAACACAACCCAAAACAGAAAAATACAAAAAAAAAAACTGAAATTCCCCGCCCGCCCAATCACCCTCGAACAGAGCATCAGCGCAACCTCGGATCTTATGTTCTTATCCGGTCTCCTCGAAAAAAGCGAAAACCAAATCCAAATCCCAAACCCGACACGATAAACCCAAACCAAACCAAACCCAAACCCCACCGCTCGAAATTAAGCAATGCGAAGACCAGACCCAGTCCAGCAATCCCAAGCACTGGCGGAGCTCTGCGCCCTCGTCGACACCATCCTCCGCCCCCCGCCGTGTCCGCCAGGACGGCAGAGGAGGAGAGTGTCGCCGTCCGGCGTGGCGCTTCTGCTCCTGGGGGCGTCGACGACGATGGTCGTGTGCGGGTCCGTGACGTTCGCGATCGGGTTCATACTTATGCCGTGGGTGATTGGGATGGTGATGCTGTTCTACTTCGTCGGGGTGGTGTCGGCGTTGTGGAGATTCGGGTTCGGGTTCGAGTCTCCCGAAACACCGCCGAGGCTGCCGCCGCCGTCTCCACCAACCAAGGCGAATTCCGGTGAGTCGTGACATTCTTCTTTCTCTTGTTAATTAATTATTGCAACATCTGTTTTTAACACTTTTTACAATACTATTGATTTACTAGTATGATAGGTTTGGATTGAAGTAATGATATCGTCGAACTTATCCCGGTTAGGAATTTAATTTCGGATTTGGATCACAACAAAGTGTAGGAAATAGGAATCCTACACTTTATTACCAAAACATTAGAAACCAATACAAATCAGAACTCCAAATTGACCAGTAGCTTCCATTCACCTGATGACCAAACAATGGAATAGTATGTATTGAGGTCGGTTATGTGAAACATTTCCTAGTGTAATATGCTCAAATCAGTTGCTTATTTGCTAGTGGTTAGGTTGAATAACAGAATAACCCAATACTCAAACAAGGATCTTATATCATGCTTAACTTTTAGTCCCTGCTTAAGTGTAAAATGTAACTTCCTAAAGCTGTTTTGGTTTGGTCTTTGCAGGGCAGTTCATCTCAGAAGTTGAATTCAGTTAAGTAGGGTGTAGGGGAAGTTTGGCTTACACTATACCCCAGGGGTCTTCTAGGTTCTGCTGTAACGAGTTTTCTTCAAGTTTTATTGTTTCTACAGTATTTGATAAACACAATACCTAATGTTTTTCACACATCCATACTTAAACTACATTGTACGCATGAGTATATGTTACATGTAAAAAGTAGTACCAACAAAACTTGGAGAAACTCATCGGTACAGATCTCCACTACCCTCAGGGTGCAGGTGGTCAAACTTTTTTTTGTTATAAGGTGATAGGTAATTTCTTATCTAGATATGATGTCAAATGTAATTCGTATGTAAATGTCATTTCTTTTTTGTTTGAGGGATTTCTAGGTCTACCTGAAGATTGTTTCCAAGTATTAGTGCAAGATGTTCATAGAATTATCTATAGATCAGATCCTATTTACCTATCCCTGTGTGTGTTTTATATTGAAAGCTTTGTTTTCTACTAAATTTGAATTGGCTTCATGAACAAGGTCAATATCTAGTGACGTTTGATTTATGGTTTTCACAACAACAAAGAGTCTCTGAGTTTGACGTTTGATATATGGTTTTCACAACTTTGCTAACTCAAACTTTCCTCGATTAGACATATTTTATTCCTCTTTCTGAGAATTTCTAAATATTTATCCTCCTTCAAGAATACAAAATAGATGTATGAAATCTGTAACCACTGATCTTGAACCCAATCATGTTTAGTATTTCAAAATCATTACGTTCCTTTCTTGTACAAATTTTTTACTAACAAATCTCTGGAAAAAAACAACGCAATCAAAATTTACCAAAACTATATTACACAATTAAACTTCACTCAACTAAATAAACAGAAGGAAAAAAAATACAACCCATAACTTTGTTTCATCACCCGATTGAGATGTGGACTCCAATTGCAACGAGGAAGATGGTGATAAGAGCAAAGTATATGACAGTGTGCACTAAAATAGAGATTGCACTGGTCTGGAAGTTGGAGAATTCCACGAAGCGGTTCCTCCCTGGCAACTGGAACAACATTCCTGGGGAAAGAAACACAAACAGCACCACTGCTATCAACACAGGTCCCCAATCCGCCATTCTGATCACAACACTCAAATTTTTAACTCTAGATCTTGGTGTTTGGTTTGTGTCTATGGTTGTGTTGGGATCTTGAGTTGAGTGGTTATGGTTGGTGGTAATGGTCGTTTACTATTATTATACCAACACATGGCGTTTTATGGGGTGTTTTGTGGTTTGGCGATTTTCATGCAACCTTTGGGACTCGGAACTTCATGGGCATATCGTCGGCCTTGGATTGGGCCTTCATGGGAGCCATTATTCTGGGTTGTGCACTGATTTCTATCACGGTTTCCATGCAACCTTTAGGACTTGGGTCGTCATAGGCACGTCATGGCCTTGGGTTGGGCCTTAATGCATTATATGGGTTTATTAGCCATCATCACTCAAGGCCTCAAGGGTGTGGACTGCTTTCGATTTAGTTTCGGATTTTTCTTAAAGATTGGCGACTCTGTTCAATGAGAACACAATCCGAACCTAATGAATTTTGACTGGATCAACTTAATACATATGACATGTGATGATTCATGTAACCTTGATGTGACGGTCAAATCAATTTACTAACTTAAACAACTTTGGATGGTGATGCCAAGGATTTAAAATTTTGAGATGGGTTGACTAGTTAGTTATGACAATTACAATAAATTTCTAATGACATGTTATAGATAATGGGTTACGTTAGCTGCAATTTCTTATGAGTTGTCTTTCGAACTGTGAAGATATTTTCTACAATTTATCGTGACATAGCATCCCAAGTTATTAGACCTTGGTGAATTTAATAACTCAAAGCACCCTACATGTGCTCCTCAACCAACTGACTAAGGAATGCCTGTGTGCTTCCTTGAATTTCCCTCAAATTCTCAACCACCTCTCAGTGCACATTGGAACTTCAGACCTGGAAAAGAAGTTTGCTGAAGAAGCACTTTAACATGGAAACAGTAGTTGGCTTACTTCAATACTACTCGTCGAGTAATGGTATTATTGCCTTTGCTCCTCATGAAATAGTTATGCTGATATCTGTAGCATAAGATTTCGGAAGGTTTGGGTATCTGTAAGATTTCGGAAGATTTCGGAAGCACTTTTATTCTGACGTCGAAATAATTCCATTTATCCCAAGCTGAAAGGTATATTTGTACAACCGTTTAGGAATTGCTAATTACGTACGTATATAAGTGTGGATGTAGTAAAAAGAAAACAACTGAATTGGCTTGAGACAAGCAAAATAAGCATTAATCACAATGATATGTGACCATAAGTTAGGTCATTTTGGGGGTTAGAACGAAACAAGTAGATAATACCAAAGTGTGGTGAAAATCCAAACTGGATTCAAGAAAAAGAGGGATGTAACACATCCAATGACGATACAATTATAATATCACCATCAAACCAATACTAGGATAAATACAAAGGATGTTTGATCTCTTCAAAAATATGTCGCAACTCCTCTAGGGAAGAAAACACAAATCCAAGCATAATAGCATGGGAGCTGAAACACCACCATGAACAATTAAGCAGAAGAAGCATTTTCAGGTTACAAGCAGTGCAAATTTATAGTTGATTGTGCCAACTATTATCTGTGACCTGAAAAGATCCACATATCTGCAGAATGAAAATTTCAGGACATCCAACAGAAGTCCGCAAGTAGTTCGATGCCACCAAATAAAAATAAAAAGATGAACAAAGACAAGTAGAAGAAAATGATGCACTGTCTACCATCAATCCTCAATAGATCTCCAAAATGTTCACCTTCCTATTGATTGTGAATAGATCAATACCTTTTCATCCTCTGTCTTAGCTTTCTTTTAAATCCAACAATTGCTTCACACGCAAATAAAAATACAGAAAGGGACTAGAGATGCTCTCATAAGTCACTTATATGCAAACTGTTATGTCCCTAAACCGGATTAGGATTGGATTAGGGTTAATTTGGGTTAGAAGAGGGGTTTGCATAGGGATGGAGGAAGGAGTGGTGGATGTGATGGGAAGTATGGGTTGGGGTGTAGGGTGATGGTGTAGGGTGAGGGAGAGGTGATGGGGTGTAGGGTTATTTAAGTGTTTCTCTCTCTCTCTCTCTCTTTTCCTTACTTGCACTCTCTCACTCCCTCTCCATTTTTCTATCCGGCGACCAGAGGAGGAAGAAGGCTCGGAGGTTCCGGCGTGAGGAGGTCGTCGCGGGGAGGAGGACGCGCGTGAGGAGGACGGAGGCGTGAGCTTGCTCCGGCGTTTCGTCGTCTTCATTTGAGGTATGCCGCTCATTAGTGTGATTTTGTTGCTCACCCTTGTGGAAGGGTGTTGTTGGTCGGTCGGGGGAGGTCGAGGACCTCTCCGGCGACGCGTTTCTTCGTAAATCCTCGGCTGGCGCGAGGTTGAAGACGACCAACGGTCGACCGGGTCCTTCGGGCGGTCGACCGTTTTAGCACTGTTTGCCCGACTTTAACCTTCACCGGTCGAACGATGCCTTGTGGCGGTCGACCGGTAGTGCATTATTGCTGGTGAGTTGGGATTTTCTGCCTGTTATCGGTCGACCGGTCCTTGTTGTGTTCGACCGGAACTTAAGTGTACCTGTTATTATTGTATGAATTGTTCGACCGATTTATATTGCGCTCGACCGATTGCATGTTTGTTCGACCGGTAGTATGTTTACGTTCGACCGTTTGATGACGTAGAATACTAGGTTGACCCTGTCTGTTTTCGGTCGACCGAGACCCCTGAGTCGGTCGACCGATAGAGTGGAATTTAATGTTGACCAGACTCCGGATTTTGACCTCGTTCGGTCGACCGGTTTTAGACTTTTGTTCGACCGTTGGGGAATTAGTGTTGCGCAGTGAGTTCTACCGATTCAGACTTTCGGTCGACCGAATTCCTCGTGAAAACGGTCGACCGGTTAGACTATTTCGGTCGACCGAATCTGCTCAGAACTGAATTCCTGGGTCCCGTTGTGAATGCCAACTTTGTCCACGGAAACCCGTGTCCTCGCCTTGTGCGTGAGCCGGGAGGTGACGGTGGGCGCGTGATGCGTGCCTGCCCAGGGACCGCCGTTGGGAAGAGTGTGGGTGTTCGGGACGCGTCACCTCCATGTATGGACCGTGACTTTTGAGATGATTGTTGGCACTTTGTAGTATAGCAGGCCTGAGGGATCGCGGATCCCAGTGTTGATGTTGTGCGGGCACGCAACTGGCGTTGGGTGAGGTGACTACCGGCCCTTGGGGCTACGGAGGTCGCTGCCCTGCTTTTATAGCGGCGCGGTTGGTGTTCGCGGCTCGAGGAGCCCGATGACCTGGCAGACTTCGGTCTGGATCTGTCCGATGCTGTGCCGGACTGTTGTGATGGACCACCGATGCTGTGCCGGTGATGCCGCCGAGGTTGTGCCGGCGATGATGATTGTTGGGCCGAGGCTGTGCCGGCTTGTTGTTTTCCTCGGCTGGGCACCTACCGAGATGATGTTGTTATACCTTCCGGGCGACGGCCCCGTTGGTCCCTGTGGCCCCGACCACTGAGATTTACAGATCTGTTTCTATCGGCGCGTAGACGTGACAGAGGCTCCCTGCCGAACCCTTGAGTAGTGTAGCTGCGTGTGGGGGGTGCGATGTCGCGGGCTACTAGACTGCATGTGCCTGCAGTAGGTCTCTTCGGGAGACCCGATGATTGATTGTCGGACTGATGTCCTGTTTTACCCTTCGGGGGAACTGTTTTCCATATCTGTTGATGCCATGACATGCTACTAGTATGATAGGTTCATTATGTGATGCATGCATATAGGTGAGTTGGTATACGGGGTTTCCTTCTGGAAACTCAGGCATTGTTGTTGCATCTTTTTCAGGATCGCAGTAGGTCCGGTGGGTGGTGACCGAGGACGGAGCGCTTTGGAGTCGGATCCTCTTCGGCATTTGCGAGATCGTACGACTACTTGTATTTTCATTTCTTTCATCTGGATTGTAGTTGTACACCTTTTGTAAACTCCATGTATTTTGGGTGCACCCGGATTTCTATATTATATATTAGTGACGTTCCCGCCTTGAGTTGTCAGTTTTATTCGTTATTTCGAAATTTTAAATCTTCCGCTGTTTCGGGACGTTACAACTTGGTATCAGAGCGGTCGATTCCTGTGTCTTCGTCTAAAGAACCACCCTTAGGAGTAGTGCTAGAGGCATGCATTAATTTCGTAGCTCATGCATGCATTGTTGCTTATCTGTTGATTGTTGTGGTGACAAATGGCACCTAGGCGCGTGAGGAGTTCTCCACGCGATCGTGATCCCAGTGACGACACTTCAGGTGCTCAGTGGGACAGGCTGGGCGAGTTTCTGGAGCGTCAGGCTGCTCAGAGCGCTCAGAGCGGGGTGGGGGCTGAGCACGATCGGTTCATGCGTCAGCACCCGCCGACTTTTGATGGCAGGAGGGCCCCAGAGGTTGCAGAGGACTGGGTCTTCCGGATGGAGAAGATTTTCCGTGCTATTGGTGTAGCACCTGAGAGGATGGTGGAGCTGGCCACCTACGTGTTCGATGGCGAGGCTGCCAACTGGTGGAGATCTACGTCCACGGTGTTGTTTGATGATCGTGTGGATGTGAGCTGGGAGGAGTTCTTGGAGGTGTTTCATGAGCAGTACTTCCCCCAGCATGTCAGGGATCAGAAGAGGGAGGAGTTCATGTCGCTGGAGCAGAAGGACATGACACTGACGAGCTACATCAGCAGGTTCAACGCTTTGGAGCGTTACTGCCCTGAGATTTGTGTGACCCCAGAGCAACGGGCGAGGAAGTTCGTGAAGGGACTGAGGCAGCCGCTTCGTTCTCGGGTGATCAACAGCATGCCGCGGACCCTTGCTGATGCGGTGAAGCATGCTACGATCATCGAGCAGGACCAGAGGGAGTGTATTCAGGAGGCGCGGAAGGCGCCAGTGAGCACCGGCAGCAGAGTCGCTGGTCGTGGAGCAGGGAACTCGGGCAAGAGGCCCAGGTTCGATGGTGGAGGAGCACGTCAGTCAGGAGCGTGCACTTACTGCGGGAGGTTCCATCCGGGGCAGGAGTGTCCCCGTCGGACTGGAGCGTGCATGAGTTGTGGTCAGATGGGGCATTTTGTCCGTGATTGTCCTCAGAGGCAGGGTGAGCCGAGCAGGAGGCCGGGACCACCAGCAGTAGGCAGAGGCGGAGGTAGCCGATCAGTTGTTGCACCGGGGCAGAGCAGGAGGACTGGGCGAGTCTTCACTATCCAGGCTGAGGAGGCGAGGGACTCCAACACCGTCGTGGAAGGTACGCTTTCAGTTTCTGGTTCAGTAGCGCGTGTGTTGTTTGATTGCGGCGCCACTCACTCCTTCATTTCGGAGAAGTTTGCTGGCGAGTTGGGTCGGACCCCTGTGCTGCTGACTGATGTTTTGGAGGTCAGCACGCCCATGGGTGAGGTGGGCACTGTGGGGAGCTTTTTCCCCGGCACCACAGTTGCTTCGGGAGACCACGATTTTCCGGCAGATCTGGTCTTGTTACCGATGGTGGACTTTGACGTCATACTGGGGATGGACTGGCTGTCCCGGTACGACGTGCGGGTCTTTTGCCGTGAGAAGAAGATCCTGATTCCGATGGAGGGTTTGCCAGATGTTCTGATCAGAGGTGCGAGGAGCAGAGGGGGTCGTCTGATTGTGTCTGCAGTTAGGGCACAGAGACTGATACAGCAGGGATGCAGAGCGTTTGTGGCCACGCTGGTAGTTCCTGATCGTGAGACGAGGAGACTGGAGGACATAGAGATTGTGCAGGAGTTTCCGGATGTGTTTCCAGCGGAGATTCCAGCGTTACCGCCGCACCGAGAGATCGAGTTCGGCATCGAGCTGGTAGCGGGTACGACACCTCAGTCGAAGGCACCGTATCGTATGGCACCTGCAGAGTTGACAGAGCTGAAGAAGCAATTGCAGGAGTTGATGGAGTCCGGGTTCATTCGACCGAGTGTTTCTCCATGGGGAGCGCCTGTGCTCTTCGTGAAGAAGAAGGATGGGTCGTTGCGGATGTGCATCGACTACAGGATGTTGAATAAGGTTACCGTTCGGAATCGGTATCCTTTGCCCAGGATTGATGATTTGTTTGATCAGTTGCAGACGGCGAGAGTGTTCTCGAAGGTCGATCTGCGTTCGGGTTATCATCAGTTGCGGATCAGGGAGGCAGATGTTCAGAAGACAGCCTTCAGGACGCGGTACGGCCACTACGAGTTCTTGGTGATGCCATTTGGACTGACGAATGCGCCTGCAGCATTCATGGATCTGATGAATAGGACCTTCCAGCCGTACCTCGACAGATTTGTCGTTGTATTCGTAGACGACATTTTGATATACTCGCCTGACAGGGAGCAGCATCGAGAGCACCTGAGGATTGTGCTTGGCATCTTGAGGGATCAGCAGCTATATGCCAAGTACACGAAGTGCGAGTTTTGGTTGGATCAGGTGGCTTTTCTGGGGCATATTGTGTCAGCAGATGGGATTTCAGTGGATCCGGCGAAGGTCGAGGCAGTGACTCAGTGGAGAGCCCCGACGAGCGTGACGGAGATCAGGAGTTTCGTAGGTCTGGCAGGGTATTACAGACGATTTATCCAGGATTTCTCCAGACTTGCATCGCCGCTGACAGCATTGACGCAGAAAGGCGTCAAGTTCGTTTGGTCCCAGAAGTGCGAGGACAGCTTTCAGGAGCTGAAGAGGCGATTGACGACAGCACCTATTCTGACGCTACCGAGTGGCAGTGGAGGCTACGTGATTTACAGCGATGCATCAGGGATAGGCTTGGGTTGTGTTCTGATGCAGCATGGGAAGGTGGTCGCGTACGCTTCGAGGCAGCTGAAGGTGCACGAGAAGAACTACCCGACTCACGATCTGGAGCTGGCGGCGGTAGTTCACGCGTTGAAGACCTGGCGGCACTATCTGTATGGCGAGCAGTTCGAGGTCTTCACCGATCATCAGAGTCTGAAGTACTTGTTCTCGCAGAAGGAGCTGAATATGAGGCAGCGCAGATGGCTCGAGTTCATTAAGGACTACGACTTCACCATTTCCTATCATCCGGGGAAGGCGAATTCGGTTGCAGATGCGCTGAGCCGGAAGGTGGAGGTTTCTGTTGCGAGTCTGTGCATTCAGGAGTGGAGGCTACTCGAGGCTTTGTCAGAGTGGAGACCGTTCACAGAGGGTACAGAGGGAGCAGTGATTGCTGGGCTTCGGGTGGAGCCGCAGACTGTCTCACGGTTGGTTCAGGCTCAGCAGGGGGATGAGGAGTTAGCTGGTCTGCTACAGTTGGCTTCCAGAGATGGATCAGATTTCAGTGTGGGGGTTGATGGTGGTCTGAGGTTCAGGAGTCGGATTTGGGTGCCGAAGGTTGATGGGCTGAGAGATGACATCATGGAGGAGGCACACAGAGCTAGATACACCATTCATCCGGGGAGCACGAAGATGTATAAGGACCTGCAGCGGAACTTCTGGTGGAAGGGCATGAAGAAGGATATTGCAGAGTTTGTGGAGCGATGCTTGGTCTGCCAGCAGGTGAAGATTGAGCATCAGAGGCCAGCAGGACCGATGCAGTGTATTGAGCTTCCTGAGTGGAAGTGGGAGCACGTGACGATGGATTTTGTCACGGGATTGCCGAAGACGAGGAGATTCCACGACGCGATTTGGGTGATAGTCGATCGACTGACCAAGTCGGCGCATTTCTTAGCGATCAGGACCACGTTGCCTTTGGAGGGTCTAGCTAAGTTGTACGTGGAGGAGATAGTCAGGTTGCATGGAGTGCCAGTGAGCATCATCTCCGATCGAGATCCTCGATTCACTTCCAGATTTTGGGGGAGTCTGCAGCAGGCTTTGGGGACGCGTCTGAGATTCAGTACAGCGTTTCATCCGCAGACCGATGGTCAGTCAGAGAGGACGATACAGACCCTGGAGGATATGCTGAGAGCATGCACATTGGATTGGGCAGGGCACTGGGATGAGCACCTGCCACTGATAGAGTTCGCCTACAACAACAGCTACCACTCGAGTATTGGGATGGCACCGTACGAGGCTTTGTACGGGAGGCCTTGCAGATCACCGGTATGCTGGAGTGATGTGGGCGAGAGGCAGTTAGTTGGGCCAGAGATCGTGCAGATGTATGCAGAGAAGGTGGATGTGATCAGGAGGAGACTGGCCACGGCACAGAGCAGGCAGAAGAGTTATGCAGATCGACGCAGACGAGCGCTGAGTTTCGAGGGGGGCGACCATGTGTTTCTGAAGATTTCCCCTGCCCGAGGTGTGATGAGGTTTGGGAAGAAGGGGAAGCTGAGTCCGAGGTATGTTGGGCCGTTCGAGATCTTGGACCGAGTTGGAGAGGTTGCCTACCGGATTGCTTTGCCGCCGCAGTTTTCGGGTCTTCACAACGTCTTCCATGTATCGATGCTGAGGAAGTACGTTGCAGATCCGTCGCACGTTATTGAGATAGCAGTGCCAGAGATTCAGCAGGACTTGTCGCTCGAGGAGAGGCCGGTCGAGATTGTTGATCGCATGGATCACCAGCTCAGGAGGAGGACCATTCCGATGGTGAAGGTCAGGTGGCAGCATCACAGCGAGCGCGAGGCCACTTGGGAGATTGAGGAGGATGTCAGAAGGCAGTATCCAGAGCTTTTCGGTGAGTAGTTGCTTGATTTCGGGACGAAATCCTTTTAAGTTGGGTGGATTGTTATGTCCCTAAACCGGATTAGGATTGGATTAGGGTTAATTTGGGTTAGAAGAGGGGTTTGCATAGGGATGGAGGAAGGAGTGGTGGATGTGATGGGAAGTATGGGTTGGGGTGTAGGGTGATGGTGTAGGGTGAGGGAGAGGTGATGGGGTGTAGGGTTATTTAAGTGTTTCTCTCTCTCTCTCTCTCTTTTCCTTACTTGCACTCTCTCACTCCCTCTCCATTTTTCTATCCGGCGACCAGAGGAGGAAGAAGGCTCGGAGGTTCCGGCGTGAGGAGGTCGTCGCGGGGAGGAGGACGCGCGTGAGGAGGACGGAGGCGTGAGCTTGCTCCGGCGTTTCGTCGTCTTCATTTGAGGTATGCCGCTCATTAGTGTGATTTTGTTGCTCACCCTTGTGGAAGGGTGTTGTTGGTCGGTCGGGGGAGGTCGAGGACCTCTCCGGCGACGCGTTTCTTCGTAAATCCTCGGCTGGCGCGAGGTTGAAGACGACCAACGGTCGACCGGGTCCTTCGGGCGGTCGACCGTTTTAGCACTGTTTGCCCGACTTTAACCTTCACCGGTCGAACGATGCCTTGTGGCGGTCGACCGGTAGTGCATTATTGCTGGTGAGTTGGGATTTTCTGCCTGTTATCGGTCGACCGGTCCTTGTTGTGTTCGACCGGAACTTAAGTGTACCTGTTATTATTGTATGAATTGTTCGACCGATTTATATTGCGCTCGACCGATTGCATGTTTGTTCGACCGGTAGTATGTTTACGTTCGACCGTTTGATGACGTAGAATACTAGGTTGACCCTGTCTGTTTTCGGTCGACCGAGACCCCTGAGTCGGTCGACCGATAGAGTGGAATTTAATGTTGACCAGACTCCGGATTTTGACCTCGTTCGGTCGACCGGTTTTAGACTTTTGTTCGACCGTTGGGGAATTAGTGTTGCGCAGTGAGTTCTACCGATTCAGACTTTCGGTCGACCGAATTCCTCGTGAAAACGGTCGACCGGTTAGACTATTTCGGTCGACCGAATCTGCTCAGAACTGAATTCCTGGGTCCCGTTGTGAATGCCAACTTTGTCCACGGAAACCCGTGTCCTCGCCTTGTGCGTGAGCCGGGAGGTGACGGTGGGCGCGTGATGCGTGCCTGCCCAGGGACCGCCGTTGGGAAGAGTGTGGGTGTTCGGGACGCGTCACCTCCATGTATGGACCGTGACTTTTGAGATGATTGTTGGCACTTTGTAGTATAGCAGGCCTGAGGGATCGCGGATCCCAGTGTTGATGTTGTGCGGGCACGCAACTGGCGTTGGGTGAGGTGACTACCGGCCCTTGGGGCTACGGAGGTCGCTGCCCTGCTTTTATAGCGGCGCGGTTGGTGTTCGCGGCTCGAGGAGCCCGATGACCTGGCAGACTTCGGTCTGGATCTGTCCGATGCTGTGCCGGACTGTTGTGATGGACCACCGATGCTGTGCCGGTGATGCCGCCGAGGTTGTGCCGGCGATGATGATTGTTGGGCCGAGGCTGTGCCGGCTTGTTGTTTTCCTCGGCTGGGCACCTACCGAGATGATGTTGTTATACCTTCCGGGCGACGGCCCCGTTGGTCCCTGTGGCCCCGACCACTGAGATTTACAGATCTGTTTCTATCGGCGCGTAGACGTGACAGAGGCTCCCTGCCGAACCCTTGAGTAGTGTAGCTGCGTGTGGGGGGTGCGATGTCGCGGGCTACTAGACTGCATGTGCCTGCAGTAGGTCTCTTCGGGAGACCCGATGATTGATTGTCGGACTGATGTCCTGTTTTACCCTTCGGGGGAACTGTTTTCCATATCTGTTGATGCCATGACATGCTACTAGTATGATAGGTTCATTATGTGATGCATGCATATAGGTGAGTTGGTATACGGGGTTTCCTTCTGGAAACTCAGGCATTGTTGTTGCATCTTTTTCAGGATCGCAGTAGGTCCGGTGGGTGGTGACCGAGGACGGAGCGCTTTGGAGTCGGATCCTCTTCGGCATTTGCGAGATCGTACGACTACTTGTATTTTCATTTCTTTCATCTGGATTGTAGTTGTACACCTTTTGTAAACTCCATGTATTTTGGGTGCACCCGGATTTCTATATTATATATTAGTGACGTTCCCGCCTTGAGTTGTCAGTTTTATTCGTTATTTCGAAATTTTAAATCTTCCGCTGTTTCGGGACGTTACACAAACCCAAGATCTTAATGTCTGTGAAGAGAAAACACACAATAAAGAAAAAACGCAGCTCATAAACCATCTCCAAACAACAAGAACAAGTTACACATGCATGTCTAAAGCAAGCAATTCCACTAAAAGCTGACAACTTTTCACAATTATTAGGAACACGATGAATTGAGTGCTGCTCAAAAGTAACTTTTAATAATACTTGAGATATAAAGACAACAACAAAGAAACCACTTAATAATCCCCACTTATTACCACAAACAGCAGATCCCCAAAGTGACCCAAAACCACCTGAATCCCCCAAAGATCGCATCTTTCCTTCAAATTAGGACATGGGTAAGCCAGAAAAGTGAAAAACTCCTACCCAATGTAGACGTGGAGTCCAAGAGCGCAGAGAAGGATGGAGACGAGAGCAAAGAAGATGGTGGCGTGGACGAGAATGGAGATTCCACTTGTCTGGAAGTTGCCGAACTCGGCCAAATGGTACTTGCCGGGGATCTGGAAGAGAAGGCCGGGAGAGAGGAGGATGAACAACACCACTCCTACGAACACTGGTGCCCAATCTGTCATCTCTTTCCTCTCTTCTCTTCACCTCTCTTGGTTTTGGAGATTCCAACACTAGTCGTCTCTCGGTTTTGTTTGTTATTGGAGTCAAACTCGTGTGCATATATACATATATTATATATATATATAAGGTAGTGTCCTTTTCTATTGGGAATTGTGTGGAGTGTGGATTTGTGGAGGTTGGGGTAAATAGTGGTCGACCTCAATGATATGTTCTAATTTTTTTCTAAGTTTTATTACTTCTATTATCTTTATTAAACATAATATTCTATATTAAAGAGTCATTCATTACTTAAATATAACTACATTGTACACATGATTATATGTCATCTATTGAAAGTAGTACTTGTAAAACTTTATAAACACTTCGTAACAAACAGATCCTCTATCGTGAGTATGAGTATTGGTAAATGCCTTCTTGCTAATTTTTGAACTTTGTATATGCTACAAAGTTCATTTTTTAACGAAGGTTACAAGTTAGACCTTCTATATGTTACAAGTTCAATTTTCAACTCGAGAAACGTGTGATGTATTTTGACGTAAAAGTCAAACAGAAGGAAACATAATTGGGTAATCATTTCATGGCAAGTGCTGGAGGGACGACAGGAAGGTCCCAATATCAGGACCACTTAAAAGGGGTACACACTAATTTGGGAAAGTAGGCCACTACGACTCTTATCCATTCTCCAATTTGGGTACTTCGAAATGGAAGACATTCGATATTCTTCAGGAAAATACAGGTATTGGACAGATACGAACTGCACGAAATGAAAGAAAAAAGGTTCTGTTTTGACAGAGTTCCTTGAGTTGTAGATTTTTCTTGCGTGGAATCATTTGGAGGCAATTTCATATCTTAAACTTATGATTAAAAAAATGAGCACATCAAACCTTAAACGATTAGAGTATCCTATATTCCTGACTGGTGCCAGTAGGCCTACCTACTGCCGAGAACTCTGGGATGGCTTCCGCAAATTAAATTGGTTTTGGGCTCCACTATTCGAGTGATACAAATTCAAAGGTAGAAATTTATAGAAAGAAAATGATGAGAATAATTACCACAAGCTTTTAAGTTCTAACGCATTTGTCGTCTGCATAAAAGCATTATAGTCGATTTTCATTTTTACAACTCCAAGGACCATGGCTGTATGAACAGCTGCCGGTCTAAAAGACCACACAACTAAAACTTGAAAAACTCTTTAACCACACTTGTTATACGCCACCTTTCTACCCACAAATCCAAGCAAACTGGCTTAAAACATAGGACAAGCAATCAATTGACACGAGAAGATGGTCCACCAAAATTTGGTACCTCAAGTCGAGTGAACAGGAGAAACTTTTGTACAAGCGATTTACAGAGCTTAGAATAAGACTGATAACCTATCACTGTTCATTTATGGCCTTCGTGCCTGGATGTCCCTAAATGCCGTGTAACCAAGGAAAGCGTACTATTATCTCTAAAAACAAACGATTCCATAAACAGCAACAATAGACAAGCACGTAAAAAAAGAACATAGATTCATAAGTAACATCAAGATATATTGAGGTTCTTCAGCATGTACAGGCAACCACTTTGACACAACAACCTTTAATGCCTTGAGCATCTTCCGTGCTATCCAATTATTTGAGCTTTGGAAAGCATTATCGAAAAAATGGGACGTAAAGAAGCAAAATAATGTATAAAGTACCAGACATCAACCGAAAATGGAATCTTGAAAGGGATGGATTGGTTGAGTCGAAAAGGACTAGACATCAACCGAAAAACAATATGATAGGCTGGTGGATTACTTATAGTATTTAACTATTTGGCAGTAGTGGGCCTGATGAAAGGTCACACTATATTGAGGCATGACAGAACTTTCTGTCGGCAAAACTCACCCAATAGATGAATGATGAATGATTCCTGGTAAGAACTTACGGTGAAACGTGATATGGAATCACTAGGATTCATAAGTAGACCACCCAAATAAAAACATCAAGCATTGACTTGACTCCTAATATAAAAGTTAAACTGTCACAATGGTGGTGTCTAATAATAATAAAAAAGAAAAACTGGAAGCCAATGTGCAACAACAAATAAGGAGAATTCAGCAGAATAATGTATAAAGTACAGCAAGAGAAAGTCGTCATGGTAAGTTTCAAAACACAATACATTGCTTGCCTTTCCCAAGTACCGCATCCAAAGGAGAGAACGCTTTGGTAGATAGATGAAAATCCGCAAGCAAAATGAAACACCTGGAAACATATGCATATGTTTGTTTCCAGTTGTCAACTTCTCTTTGTACTGAACCGGCAGATTTTCTCTAGACACAGGCTGACTTAAGCATAATTCAGACGGAATATGTCATTCAGTATGTAGAAGCTTCCTTGAGGTGTTGGCATCAAATGGAACATCTGCAGCAAAAATCATTGATATGCTAACTTCTATCGAGTTTCAATTATGAACTTAAAAATCCACATAAATTACCCATAACGGAGAGAAACAAAATAAAAAAAGATCTGGGATGCATTAATCTTCTCATATTTCATGGAAAGGGGCTTAGTTATAAAAAAAATACAAAATACAACTTAGCTCTGCAATATACACCAATTCTCAATAAAACCTCTAAAATCGATGTCAGACACCTTTTTTCGAACAGATGTCAGACTCCCTTTAAATACCCATTTGGTAAAACTAGAAGCCTAAAAAAATTTCACAAATAAAATTTGATCAACCTGTACTTTGTAAGGATCTGAGGTGCAGAACTTCCATACAATGATACAAGTGAAAGACCTCCATGCTCCTCTACATTTGAGATACTACGTGCCAGAGTGACAAAGGCACAAACGAAGCCAAACCAAAACTAGGTAACTTCATTTTGAAGGGTAAATAAATGCTACCGGCAATTGATTTACAATTTTATGGTTCTAGCAAATGAAGCAAATAAAACTTCGTTAAGCCAAATGAACTTCACCGAGTAGCATAGTTAATGAAAAATGAGGAAGAACAAAAGCTGCAGTTTAGTAATGCTATACTGATGACAAATGTCAATGTCTTATGTAGTTAACAAAAACTTAAGCACAGATTGACGTAAATAAATAAAATGGAAAAACAAAAGCTATGATTACCATCAATTGATTCTAACAAAATATAAACCAGAAACCATCCAATAAAACACATTGATGCCAGTCCTTTGACTGTCACAGATAGAAAGTAAACTAAAATACTCAGGCTAACAATTAATTCCTATTGAATTAAGCTAGCATCTTCATATTTTGTTGTATATATAAAGGTACGCTCTCTGCATGTGAGGCGGTATGGCATTTCACATATACAACAGATAATGAGCATCTTACTGATCCAAAACAAAAAACAGATAATGAGCATCTTCAAAATAAACGTGCATTGGAAAAGACACAACTTGTTATTAGGTGACAGTCAAAAGAGCTCAGCACAATGGTAATCCTGTTCGCTGATATTTATAATAGGATAAGATATACTTCTAGTAACTTTTAAGAGATCTATGGTGTGGACTTTTTTCTTCTTCTATTGTTTACATATATGCATCTATAACTCTGAGTTATAATATAAGGTCAAATTTTCATATATTATCAATCATGAGGTTGTAGCCTTTATAAGAACAGGCACTTGGATTTACTATCATCCTCTACAATTATTTAAAGTCATGAATGATGAATGTCTGACTTATATACCTTGTATATTGAAATTCAAATGACGGAATTTTTTTTATTGGCATTTCAATGACTGAAATTATCTTAACACAATTAAATAATGTGGAAATCAAAGATCCATAAGAAAACATAGTAGCTGATAAAATTGGCGGAACAGTACTGTGTGGAAATATTAACAAACTTTTATTGAAACCCTGCCTAAGCCAACCAATTAACACGTAGAAGCACAATTGATCGGTCAAGCACTGGAGAATGGAGATAACTTCAGAAATGAATTTAAAATTTACGTAGTTAAGCTGTGAACTCCGCAAATTTTTTGGTATACATGCTGTCCACTAATAAGATCACATCCTACCTCTTTGCAAAGTGATCCTGTTGTACTTTCATTGTATTTTTTTTTAATTTCTAGTGCATTCTAGGCTAAATTTTGACATGCTTCAATATTGCATTGTCTAGGTGAAGCATTTGTTTTGACAGAATGTGATCTAGGTCAAGGGAGATAATTTGACCCAAGCCCCGAGGATATTGTAAATAAGTTTGATTTCTTAAGTTATACACGATTGATCTTCTTTAAGATTAGTGAAATCATTTTGGCAAAGACAAAAGTGTTACAGAAGAATAGGCAGATAGAGAAATCCTTGAATTTTAAATATGCATTTCCATGTCCAACAACATAAAGTCATAAACTAAAGATGCAAAGTATTTTGTTGCTATACATGTATTTGTAATTTAGAACTAGTCCTCTTGATCGATGTCATTGGTCTCAGTCTCACACAAATCTATACTTTAAGCAGGATAGAGGAAAGAAAGGGATGAATCGACCTCTTTGCTCTTCCTTCAAGCTTGTTCAAACATATAAGGTTAATCAATTTGATTGACATACATAAGAATTGTATGTGATTAGTGCATTCTAGGCTAAGTTTTGAACAGCTCCAGTCAAAATCTTTCGATTAAAGAATGATGAACTATCAACTATGAAATATTTATTTTGAAAATTGAGTTATGTACAAACACGACAACAGAATTTTATCAGTTCTCTAAAGACGCGCATGTCACAAAACAATCAGTAAAAACAGACAAATCAATCAACCTAAGAATTTCATTTCCATGTCTAATGACATGAAATATAATGACAACGTATTTTATTATTATACTAGTAAATGTATGTTTCAAAAATGACCCCCTTGTGCACAAAACCACCCATTGTCCCGGTCTCGCAAATAATATCTACAGTTTAACCAGTAAAGAAAATAGGTTCGGTCATCCTCGTTCCATAATGGATTGTACATAATAATCACAAATATAAGAGGGAATCACCATCCAAACTTTGGACCCTTTAGTATCCCAATCCAACCATACATTCGGAATCCCGGAACAGATCTAACTAGCACACACAAGGAGACTCTCAACAAACAAGCACAACTAATGACAATACAATGGCACAACTCATGCCGAGAAGAGTTTTTTTCCAAATGGAATTATACCTTGAATACATAGAATTCTGTCTTTTGGGTGGTTGTTGAGAAGGTTGTCATACATAGTAATCCTTATACACTTTATTTCCCAAATCTCAACTTAAGGTAATAATTTCGGCTAAACAAATGCACAAATTTGGCTTGACAACAATACAAAATAGATAATTAATCAGTTCACACCAAACGATGAAGTATCATACCAGGGTATCTTATTGCTTCATTTTGAAACCATACACATACCGTGAGCCATAATGGCAAAATAACTTAGACATCTTTAAACAGCCAACACCAGCCATCAGACTCCAAAACTCGAGTTACTCCCGTCCTGATCATTACATCAAAGGAGTTGGACTCGATTGGTCGACTATCTTCCTAAATAAGCCTACAGACTTGATATTTTCTCTCCAAGCATATTCCAGTATCTAAATCAATACTGAAAATTTCCCATCTTCGAGCGTCCACTAACGAAACAATTCAATAGTAACCCTAACCTAATCACAACCACAGTCCCATCAAAGAATCGATCGCTTGCAGAAATCAAGACGATCAGTGATTTCTTTCAAATTCAACAGACACCTAGACTCCTACATTACCATCGGCCCTGCAAAATAACTCGATCTACGCCTGATCAACCACGACAACCATTCCCAAACCTACGATCAACTATCTTCCTAAATAAATAAGCCTCAAGATTTTATATTTCCTCGCCAAGCAGACGCACAACTGTAAATTTTAAAAAATAATTCGAAAATAATTAAAAAATCGGGAAATAGGCAAACAACTGTCCCCCACAGTCCCTCACAGCACCTTCCTTCTTCCTCATCTTCTTCCCCTCTCCTCTCTTTTTTTTCTTTCTTTTCTTCAAAGCTCCCTCCATGGACCGCCTGTGTGGCCGCACAAGTCGCACCATGTTGGGTGCGACTGTGCGGGGGTCGACATATGCAACCCCAGCCCTCTGGACTGCATTGTGCGGCTGCATACCGAGTATGCGGCCGCACATTAAAACGTTTAATACTGAAAACTTCTCATCAATCAAGCATCCACTAACGAAGCAATTCATCGGTAACCCTAATCTAATCGCAACCGCGATCCAATCAAAGAAGTTGATCGCTTGCAGAAATCAAGAGACACATAAAATCCTACATTATCATCGTCTCCGCAAAATAACCTGATCTACGCCCGAGCAACCACAAAAACCAAAAAGGAAACAAAACGATCTTAGTTAGTTACCTGACTAAACTTGAGGGCGTGCTGTTCCCCGGCAATCTGCAGGGATCCGGAGACGAAGACGAGCATACCGCCGGCGGGGCCGGAGGGCTGGCAATCGACGGTGGAGATGTTGTGCTGGCACTGCTGGAAGGGCAAGCCGATGAGCTTGTCGACGATGGCCTGGGAGCCCTGGATCTTGGTGCCCTCGAAGGAGAGCATGGACGACTCCTGGTAGAGGTTGGCCAGACCGGCACGGTTGGAGTCGAAGGTCCGGTAGTAGTGCTCCACGAATGCCTTCGCCACCGAGTCGGGATCCATCGTTGGGAGAGAGATCAGAGGTGGTGGATTTGGATCGGAGTAGGGCAAAAGATCGGTGGGGATTTTGGCCTTAGGGTTTTTATACTGGGCGTGGATGACACGCGGGTTTCGTCGGCTTCTTCGTGTTGGGGCTGTTTCGGCCTTTCTTTCGGCCCAACTTCTGATTTTGTTTGTTTTTACTTTTAGGTGGTTAACAACTTTGAGAAGAGAAAAGAAAAGAAAGTTGAGTTTTTCCTAATTTGGATAACGAAGAGAAACGGAGAAAAGTGAATAAATAATATTTTAGTAACCAAAATACCCTTATTAAAAAACCTACCCAAAAATCCTAATTTGCTACATCTAAATACTCATTTCTCGTTCCATCTTCCGTCACCTAACCATTCTACCTTATTTTCTTCCCCACCTAAATATTTCATCATACTCATCTTCTCATTTCTCACTCCCATTTAAATTAGTCTACACCGATCGAGATGAGTTTTGTTAACACTATGATAGGAAAATTGTTGAAAATTTCTATCATGTTGTAATCATTTGTAGTATTATTTTATAATCTTTCAATTGAAAATTTTGAGTTGGAATAGAATTTGTTTTTTTTAATTTATTACGAATTTTGAGAATTTAAATTTGATATATTCCTATTTATGGGTTAAGATCTATATCCAAATTAAATTTACATGAGAAATATTTTTTTAATATTTTGCATATTACCTCGTTTGTAACATTTCTCAGTTTGTATGACTTCAAATTTTCAAATTTGTATGACTTCAAATTACAGTAGAAAGATGTAAGTCAAAAGTATAATACAAAATAAATGGTATTTTGGTCTTTTAGAATGTTTCTTTTCCTTTCTTTTCTCTTCATTTCTCTTCTAAGTTGTTATCCAAACAGACAATTAGTTTGCAGTAGGAAAGATGTTAAATCGATTTGTAGCGGTTCAAATTTGATTTCTGTGTTCTTCATATTAATTAATCCTAAATAATAAAAATACAATCTTAACTAGAAAATTAAAATTTACGAACATTTTATTTCTAAAAATCTAAAAATATTTAACTCTTAATATATTCAAAAAATGTCTTTTGTTCTCATATTTGAGATGAAAAATCAAGCATGTTAGTGAGATGCATTTGTCATAAACATGTTCAGTTAGATTTTCCAGATTTTCCACTTCTACGTTGAAATTGATTACAAATTATTTACGTATATGATTTATATATGAAGTTATTTTAATAAGGTCTATGAAATTATTCCTAACTCGTTCAACTCGTTACCTTGAGATTTTGTAGCATTTAATTTGAGAACTAACAATTTACCCATTACCCACTAACCACAATATTTTTATCTCCACTATTTTCTCCTGTTCTTCCACGTTAAGGTTTTTCCCATTTCGTCCTTAGGTTGACGTCGTTCCGAGATTATCTCTTTCTGGTACACCGAATTGTGTTATGATAAATCTGGACTTAGAAAAACAAAGTAGACATTATAGTTTTACTTGTGTTTTTCTCGATATTATTTCGTATACTTATCAGGCATTATCTTTTTTCTTATGAATTAAGAGATTTAAACGTTTAACTCTTTTCCGGAAAATTTACTATGTCTTATAATGAATATTATTCCACTACTCGATATACTTAGTGCATCGTTAGTGAATAAAGTGTGGTTGTGTGTTTAGAAGTAGAAATCAAATATAGTGTTCGGTAATAAAAAATTTATTGGGAAAATCCATAAATCTACATACATAGTTCTAAATTCATTACCGAAATTATTAATAATATTTTGAACTATTATGTTATTCGAATCAACAAAATTGAGTGTAAATTTAAACTTATGTTTGAGATTCGTTTTAGATTTGGCTTAACAAAATCTTGGCTCGGCTCGAGTCGGCTTCTTAAAAACTTGTCATATCAAATAATTATATATGAATTAGTATAAAAATTTATATACATATTTTGTAGTTTAGGTTAACAGATATAATAACATTAGTTTTTATAATAAAAACCTATGATATGTATCAACATAATTTATTTGAAAATTAGATATGAAATGTTTAAATTATCTAGACTTTATTAAAATTAACAAAATCAAATTAGCTTGTAATGGACACGAATTAACTCAAAACTCGATAAACTTTAAGGCGAGCTTAAATATACGTAAGTTTATTTAATTCGCTTATTTAACACATTTAACTATACTATATTTTTTGTTCAATTTCAGCAACTTATTACCTTGCACCATCATAACATTAAACTAAATGTTTTCTACAACATTTGATTTGTTAAAAAAATTAAAATCATTTTTTTTATTTTTTTTCAATTTTATTACATTTTTCAGTAGTTGTGATTCACTACTCTATTTTTCTCAACAATAATTATGTCATTTTAGTTTAAAAAAATTTTGAATTTAGTTTCTTAAAGACATTTTTATTTTAAAAATGCAAGGACAACTCTGTAGAAATTGGCACATTTGCCGAGGAAGGAATAACAAGAAATTTTAATTTAATCTAAACTCAAATTTTGTTACGTTGAAAGCAATGTAAAACCTTTACCTAGAACCAGGGGAGAGCAACTTCCGGTCCGGTCCGGGTTTTTGGACCGGATCGGATCGGTTCGGTCCGGATCGAAACCAACCGGTCCGGGTTTCGGTCCGGCCCACCGGAGCGATTCGGGTTTCGGTCCGGTCCGGTCCGGTTCCGGACCAAAACCAAAAAATCCCCACAAAAGTTCGGTCCAGTCCGGGTTTTTGGACCGGACCGGTCCGGGTCCGGACCGATGCTCACCCCTACCTAGAACCTTCAACCTGTCCATCACAGGTAGAAACATTTTTTTAGTCGTGTGTTTAGTGATTGAATCACTTAAAATTATCGGAAGTGCACGGTCGCGTTGAAACGGTGGCAAATACGGGTCGGTCCACAGGAATCGCGTGTGAGTCGGATTCACGATACTCGAGTGGGAGAGAAGAAAATAGAGATGTGACTGAAACTACACTACAATGCAAAAAATCAGAAAATAAGCAATAAAAGTAAACCCCTAAGGGGTAGAGAAATAATGCAGAATGAAAATGTGTGTAGTGTGTGTGTTTATTTGTACTCATCAAACACATGTCATACATGAAATCCATAAAACTCAATTCCAACTTTGACTCTACATGAAATAAGATAAGACATTATCATTAAAACATATAAGACAATAATTGAAATGAAGCTAATATGTTCACATACATCATGACTCAAATCCAACTATGTCTCCACATGAAATAAGATTTATCACAATCATTAAAACATACAAGACATTAATTTGGATAAGCCAACATAAGCACATGCATGCACATGCCTTGTTTCCTTCTTCCACTCCATTTTTATCCTAACATCGTCATCATTCCCCATAAAATATACTCACTAATCTAAGCATGTGCTAAGCTTCATTCAAGAGCATTAATGTTGGATCGTGTGGGTTATGGGTCCACAATACTAAACATAATTTTACACTAATTACCTACTTGTTTGATCTATCAAAGATATGCAGCGGAATTTAAAACTAAACAAGCAAGTAAAAAAGATAATGCAAACCACAATGGACACGGGGTTTTTACAGAGGTTCGACAACCGCCTACGTCATCTCTTGCAAGCTTCGCTCGACACTTCGAGCTCCGCTCACGACTTCACTATTCACTCCTCGTTCCGGGCCGGGAGAGAACGCCTTTTACAAAACAAACACTGCGAACACCCTCGCTTGCTTGACTTTCTTCTCTCACAATCCGAGAGGAACACATCGGGCTTTCACCGAAGTCCTTGCTTCTTCACAAACGAAAACTTGAGTGGAATAAACTCTCTAACTTGAGCACACTTAGCTTATGATGTGGAATTGATCTTAAGTGTGGAAATTGGAGGTTTGGAGTGTTTTGGGATTCTCTCTAATGTTTTGGACAAGTATGTAGTGGGAGAGTTGTGTTAAAATGTGTTTTACAACTCTTTATATAGGCATTAGAGAGAATAGATCCGTTGGGGGTGGATTGAGTGAGTGTTGGTGTAGGATACACAAAACAGAAACTCGCAGGACCTAATTCTGAGTTAATTCGGTCGACCAGATCAGTCGACGTTTGGCAGTTTTGAACTCAGTTCGGTCGACCGCCCAACACTAAGACTTAGGTACACTTAAGTGATCGGTCGAACACCGAATAGGGTTCGGTCGACCGATTTGCACCAGGCACTTTGGGGTTGACAAAAAATGATCTATTCGGTCGACCGAGCTAGGGTCTAACGGTCGACCAATTTTGTCCAGGAGATTCGGGTTTGTCAAGAGACAGATATTCGGTCGACCGAACAAGGTTCTCGGTTGACTGATACATGAAATGTATTTGGGGTATTTTTGGTTAATACGAATACGATTGTTGGGTATAATACGACAAAATAAACGGTCGGAAAAATAAGTTCATACGGTCGACTGAAAGGGCATATACGCTCGACCGAAACTGGGCAATGAAAACGCAAACAAGATGAATGATCACTCGGTCGACCGAACGGACTGTTACGGTCGACCGAATGTGGGCAGACTGTTAGGGTTCATGTTTAGTGTTTTCCGGTCTAAGTTTGGGTGATCTATTGAAGTCCAAATTATGTGAAATTTTGTTTGTGACTTCTATAAGGAACCTAGTGTGTGTTTAAGTAGTTTTTAGCTCAAGTATGCTCAATTTACACAAGTTCCTAAGACTCAAAGAAAATACAAAATACATGTCTTCAAAGGAGTTTGATTACATGTCTTGACTTGATTTTCCTTTCTTTCCTTGAGTCTTGATCACCTGTAGATGTTAGCACAAAGCAATATATATGCAATGCAACATGTGTGCTACTCTACATGATCATAATTAAGATTAGGTTGATTAAATCATCAAACATAGATTAAGGTCAAAAAGCCAACAATTAATACATCAAAGATAAGAGTGATGTCTCATTAGATGGTTATGGAAATCATGTAAGACTCAAAGGATTAAGATTAACACACACACTAATCCATCACAAGATCAAATCACTTCCCCCCTATGGGGATGGATTACTCTCTACCCATCCCTACACTAAAGAAAGCATGAAAAGAACATAAACCCATGAAAGAAATGTAGAAAATTAGATTAAACAAACAACAACATAAAGGGAAATTGCATCAAAAAACATAAACATAATAAACAAGAACTAAACTAGATTGAGAAAATAAAAGACAAAGTTTGCTCCTCTCCAACCCCCTTATTACACTACTAAACACGTGAAATTAAAACCTACTCTAATGGGGGAAGGAGGAAGAAGAGGTATAGATGAGGGATTACAATGATATTTATAGAAGAAATAAGGATTTGAATGGATTTGGGAGCAATCTGACAGCTATCATAACTTTCTCTATGCTCTGGTGCACCCAATTAATCAAGTCCGGGCCACGGGAGAAATTGGGGGGGTGGGGGGGGGGGGATCAATTGGAGCAAAATGATCCGCCACTGGTGAATCGTTTGCGCTCGATCAGTCCTGATTTCTTCCAGGAGCTTCAATGTTATATTGAATCGATTTGAGTCCCTTATCTTGTTTAAGTCATTTAATTGATTTGAGTTTAATTTGCAAAATACTGATCTTGTTTAAGTCATGTGTCACAATACTTTACATTTTTACAATCAAGTCCCTCCGGATTTTCACTTGGGTCCTTCCTGATTTGCGATCCAGTCATTGTGCATTACAAATGAGTCTAAAAGTCTTCAATTTAGTCCATTCTTGTTGCATTCCGATCCTTTTTGTTCCATTTTCTCTTCTTTATTACCTAATACCTGAAACACTACAAAAACAACTCGAGTAGCACAATATTGGGATAAAATAAATGATATATAACATGAGTATGATGCATGATATGCTACTAATCATTTAGTATAGCAGAATAAGGAGGAAAAAAAAGGGAAATTCGAAAAATGAGAAGCATATGTCCAAAAACATGACACTGGTGCACATGAAGGTCTGAAAATTTCGAGAAAAAAACATGAAAGTAAATACCCCCAAAACTCACCACAGCATGGTTACACTAGTAAAAAAACCCGGGTAGGGGCACCGTCCTCCGCTCGCAACCACACTTTGGGCGGCACACCGCAAAAGCAAAATGAGATTGCTGGAATGGTGGACGGGGTTGCCATCGCTTTATCGTCAAAATGGGTTTGGAGGTGCGAGACATGATAGATGGGGACGAAGGCGGAGGAAGGAAGAGCGGGGAAGAGAGGGGTTGCTTGGGGAGGAGGTCAAAGAGAAAGACCGAACGTTGTTTGTGGAGGGTATGTTGGGAATTTCGCATTGATGTAGGAGAAGTTGATCTGTCCAAACATCTTCCCAGGTGGGGGAGATGACCATCTTCTGAGACCTCCTTCTCAGAAGAGATATCTTCTAAGGGAAGATGTGGTCTAAGAAGATGTGACCAAACAGACCCTAAGACTCCCAACAAGCTCCAAAATGTCGGTATGCTTACTAGTATTGAAATATAGAACCTTTAAAGTGTTGTCAATCATATGTAGAAGGTTTTGGTGGCTGTGTGTTTCGCATAGTAGAATAAAGACCTAAACGAGCTTCAAACCAACAATTGGCTTGCTGATAAAAAATAAAATATAGGATGAGAATCTCTAAAACAACCATTAATCCAAAAAAATAGAAATCTAACATCAAAGGTACAAGGTTCTCGTGGCCGTATGTTTAGCGTAGTAGAATAAGCCCCCCAACGAGCTCTATGTGGTTGGTATGATTGTTGTTAATAAAAAATGGAGAATAAGGATCTCCGATGCAATCCGTAAATAGAAAAAAGGTCTAAAACTAACAATAAATTGGTAGAATATAGAATAACATCACAAATACATGTTTAGAATGTAGAAATGCAAGTCTAATTAAGTCTTAAAAATAAAATAGCAACTAAAACAGTTTACCAAGCCCATTTTCAAAAATATTCTTATTTTTTGGTCACCTACTAAGCCTTCTACAACAACAACAAAAAACATTACTCTTACTCTGACAAAAACAACATACCAAGAATCAAACTCAGAAACCACATGAGCAAAACAAAAACAAAACTGCGAACCAGAAAAATTGGGCAAAGGTGTTAGGAATTGGACCTCGAGGGTCGAAGGAATGTCGGTAGGACAAGAGAGTTTGTGGTGGATATAAAGTAGGCTAAGGTTGTAGAGTAGGCGTTGATGGATTCCAAATTTAAAAGTAAGTTGGCATCACACACAAGTTAACGTAGTTAGGTTGCGGTTGATTTTTTTCACGATCTGCAACTTGTCTGCGATCCGCTGATCCGTTTTCACAACATGGTTACAAAGAAGTTATTATTGAGATTTTTATGTGTTATTTCCATTGTTCAGGAATACGCCCCGATACTGCCGCATATGCGGATACGGACCCAATGTGAGGCATATGTGCAACACATTTATAGGATGCAGTCCTTGATCGACGCGGTCTGCATCCTTGCCAACATATGCAGGCCGATGCAACATCTCAAAACACCCATTTTTTTGGTTTTTTACTCTGATTTGTTTAATATTGAATTATTGAAATTAGAAATTATTTAAAATTTTATCTAGATTTTTAGTTACATGTATATAATTTATAATTAATATATCTATATTATATTATTTAATTATTAAATCGCAAACCGTATACACCCGCATCACATCCTCATCCCGCATATGTCGGATGCGGTGTCTCGTCACATCGAATATGCATTCCACATTTTTAGAAACTTGTGAGAGACACATTTGTCACTTGCAGAACACACATCTATACCACGACACACATATATGTCATTTGCGGGACACACATCTATTTTATATTGTAAACACAATTTGTCATGCATTGTAAACACAAAATAGCTCCACGTTGGCAATACTCATAAATGAATCATCTTTCTCCACGTCAGAAACGTCATAAATGACGGGTCAAAAAGAATCTATAAATCAATTTTCTTTACTTTTTAAGAAGTGTCCGTCGCTGGTTTAATTTTGTTGGAGTTTCAAATTTGGACACTGCTTTGTGAAGACCCGTGGTAGTAAATTCATAATATATTATTTAAAAGAAAAATATTTTGAAATATTCATTAAAAGAATTTGGACACTGTTTTGTGAAGATTCAATTTAAAATTTTATCATTTTATTTTCGTATTTAACTAACACTAGCTTCTCTGAAGAGAGACGATCTGTTTTTCAACCATTTGCAACCTCACACTCTACTTTACTTCAACCCACCTCCCGAAATTGTTGTTATCACGTTATATTGACGCATGTAGGATGAAAACAAAGATTGTCATTTTTATACGATTTCTTAGGTTTTCGATCATTTTTAATAACTTCTTGTGTGGTCAATTTTTATTCTTCTTAGACACCCTTGCGATATTAGTTCTAATTAAAAATATAATATTTGTTTGCATAGGAATCCCTAATAAGTTTCTTAAATTCTTCTCCTCCTTAATCTACTGGATACACCGCGCTTCCTTACTCTTCAGTCCTTGTCAACGAACATCAACGAGAGTTGAGCCTCTCACAAAAGATAAAACCTTCACCACTTACATATTGCTGCGGTTGACCATGTTGTGATGACGTAGTTAGTTACCTCAACACATGCAAGACAAAACTCATCTTCGCCGTATGTATGTCTAAATCCATGATGATTACAAGTAGACAGTGATGATAAAGGCTTCCATTAATATGCTTGTACTCACTACCCAACGTTATTGATTTTTGTTTTGAGCAGCCAACCCGTTTCCCAAGGACGATATTAGGCCTCCCTTTGATGGGAGGGCGGGATCCGCCCAATTGGGGGACGGGAGGCACGTCCCTTTTTTTTAATTTGTTATGACAGTTAAAAAATTTGTTTTAATTTTTTTAATTTTTTTCTTCTTCTCAAAATATATTTTTTAACTTTTTATTTTTAATTGTATTTTTTAACTAAGATTGATCTTCAAATGACATAGAGATGAGAGAATGTAAGGTGCTTGATTATTTCTGGTCATAGTTAAGAATTTTTAATGGTGGATGAGCTGATATGACGTGATATTGAGAAAAAATCGAATGCCTAGACATCGTGTGGACAGACTTTAGGACACTACAATGAGAGTTGAGCCTCATTGACTTAGGCTTCTCACCCCACTGAGAGGCGCACTAAGGATGGTGGGCTGTCATTGAGCTTTTTTTATTATAAAAATCATTTAAAATTTAATTTTTTATTTATATGAGGAACATGTCTCGAGCTATTGGTTGGGTTTTACTATTTTATTTTTCACATTTTTATTTTAAGTAATTGCAAAATTAATTTGTAATGTAGCTTGTGAATTATTGTGAAACAATAAAAAATGAGATAAAAAGAAATGATACGAAAGAAATAGTGTTGAAAAATAAGAGAGAGTTTTGGGAAATAAGTAAATAAAATAGTGGATTAATGTGTGTGATGATGTGACGAAAAGAGATATGTTTTTTTGGAGGGGGGAGGAAAACAAATATAACAAGAAGATTGAAGATTTTATTAATACAAAAGAAAAATATTGGTAAAAACATAAAGGAAAAAAAGTTAATACACGATGAGTAAGCACGAGAGGGAAGCTTGCTTCTAAAAAAATAGAATTGATCTCACGAGTTTTCATATTTAAAAAAGATACATAATCGTCTTCCCGTTAACTTTACCAAGTTTTTTTTCAATATAAATTACTTACCGTTCAACCAATGATTCTCTAATTGATTGCGCAAATTGTTCTTGATTTTTTTATTGTCGAAAATGGTATTTCAACAATTGCAATTGCAATCATTTTCTCTACTAAAGTACCAATTTCTTCAAAGTTACAAAAGTCGCCGAGTTATGCATGTCAAAAATATATGTTTGAATCACATTAGAAAGTGTGATATGATCTATACTGCATAATTTATTATGATAACATTATGTTAAAAAGAATTAATTTTAATCTAAGTACGACATGCAAATGAATAATTATGTATAATTTTTTAAGTTTTGTATATATGACAAAGTAAAACAACTTAGCACGATGATGATAAAGATTTGTGATTTCTTGATCCATTTGTAAGTGAACAGTTATCTAATATAAATTGTCTATCCATAATAAAAATCACAATTTCATACAAATAAACAAAATAAGTGTACTTCCTTTAAGTACGTCGTTACCATCTTTATTTTAGTTCGAACTCTTAGAAATTACAAATACTGAAACTAAAAATGAATTTTTCCTTAGTAGAAAAATATTAAGGAAAATAACGAATTGTTTTAAGAAAAATACGGTTACTTAATATTACTGGAATTTCTGACAGTCGTACTCGTACATTAACACGTAGCGTCTATGGTGTCAGTTTCCTCGACAGTTGTGTGTTCAGAGAACGACTTGTTGGGGACAAAGAGTTGGAGTATACTTCTGCCACACACAAGTCACCAGTCATCAAGGGGATGGCACGATTTGGTCGCAGTCGGGGGAGGTCTCACCTGACCTCTCATCTTGCGGTAGCTGTTGCTTCAATTGGCAAAGTCACCACAACCATGTCATGTACCCACTCTATTATGGCTTTGTTCCCAACTCGTGAATCCATGATACATTTTGCTTGTTATGAATGTTCTTAATTTCTTGTGTTGGTGGTCACGTACGTCCAAGAAGGACTTTCTAGAGTGTACACCTCAGCTTCCACTAATATGATGGTGGCTCAAGTCCAATAGAATATGTTCTAAATGGTTCACTTTTCTTTTTAGAACTTATATATGAACACTACAAGTACTTCACTTTTGGTTGTGAGAGAACCACAAAATTAAGGAGGAGAGACAACGGAATTCCGATATAAAATTATTTGGTATGTGTTATCGTTGTTAGATTTGAATTGGGTATTGTTCAGATTAGGAAAAAAGTTTGATCTTTGGAACATGGGTACGTTCCAAGAGAGGTTCCAAGCGTTTCGGAACAACAGATGGCTGGTGTTTGTGGCCGCAATGTGGGTGCAATCATGTGCAGGTGTTGTTTACTTGTTCGGGAGCTTCTCTCCCATCATAAAGAGCACGCTTGGGTACAACCAAGTTCAGCTCTCTAGTCTTGGAGTGGCCAAGAATCTCGGGGATAGTGTCGGTTTCATGGCCGGGAGCCTCAGCAAAGTGCTGCCCTTCTGGGGATTGCTTCTGGTTGGAGCCATCCAGACGTTTGTCGGGTATGGTTGGATTTGGCTTGTGGTCACCGGCCAGACCGGACAACTGCCTCTCTGGATGGTGAGTTGATTGTTGTATACTGAAGTTTGTTCAACTACAATATTGTTCTCTAAAATCTATACCTTCTTGTTTTTGCCATCTTCGATTTTTGTTCTTTCATTTGTCAATTTCTAACATATCTTTGTCATTTAATTTTCAGATTGACTTTTGATTTGTTTTCAGTCTCTGATATAACTTCTGCTAGAATAACAAGTGGAATTGGCTAATATTGTTATTAAACTTTTCTATCATGTTTCAATTATTTACCATTAATTTGAAATTGAAATAGTTTGATTTTTTTCTGCTTCCAGATTTTGTTGATGTGGTCTATTTAAAACCAATAAGGTAATAGGTGTACACTGCACAACCAGAACATGACATCAGGGGAAAAAACAGTTTCTTATATACATTAATACATATGTTTCACATTAGTCTTGAAACTGTGATCACTTTAAAGTTTTTTCTTCTTATTTTTCTTTTATGGACAAAAATCATTCTAATGGGGACTTTTGTAAGGTAACATTTGATGCATATCCATACCACTAGACCTTTCAAACTTCCAATTGATACTTTTGTCAAATCATTTCCACGCATGTGAACTGTGAAGCTTGTTTTGTGTGGAAAACGTTACATGTAAACATATCATGTTCACCCCAAGGATACAAAAATAGACAGAACAGTAAACTATCTATCTAACATTTACATAATCACCTCCAAGAGACTGCCTACACCCCGAAACATCTCTAACTTGTTTTTTTTATGTGGGTGTTTGAAATTAGGAGGTAAGCTGTTTAAGAATTCGTTAAAAGGAGAATTACTCAGAATGTGAATTATCAAACTTTTATTCCTGCTTTTCAAATCCATGCAGATGTGGATCCTAATCTTCGTTGGAACGAATGGTGACAGCTATTACAACACAGCCTCACTGATTTCATGTCTTCAGAATTTCCCAAAGAACAGGGGTCCTATTGTGGGCATACTAAAGGGGTTTGTTGGATTAAGTGGTGCAATTTTAGCTCAAATATATGCCATTTTACGAGCACCGAATTACTCATCTTTGATCCTCATGGTTGCTGTTGTGCCCCCTCTGGTAGTCATTGCTTTGATGTTCCTGATCAGATCGGTTGAGGGACACAAACAAGTGAGGCCTTCTGATAATTTGAGCTTCAACCTTGTCTATGGCATATGTTTGGTTCTTGCAGCCTATCTAATGGGGGTCATGCTTCTCGAAGATTTTGTGAAGTTGAGCTACACTTTGACTGTCATATTCACAACCATTCTGATTTTGATCCTACTTATTCCTGTTCTAATACCATTGTCTTTAAGTTGCTGTTTTGGTTCACTTACTTCGCAAGAAGAAAAACTTTTTATCAAATATGAAACAGAAGAAAATGGGGTTATTTCGAGTGATCCAGAAGAAGAAGAAGAGTGTCTTAATGACAGTCAGAATGGTAGTGCAGAAGCTGAAGAAGTAAAATTGAATAGGAAAAAGGGTCCAAGAAGAGGGGAAGATTTCACATTGACACAAGCTTTGACGAAAGCTGATTTTTGGCTTTTATTTTTATGCTTTTTGTTGGGGTCAGGTGGTGGTTTAACAGTGATCGATAACTTGGGTCAAATTAGCACATCTTTGGGCTATGAAGATCCCCGTATCTTTGTCTCTTTGATCAGCATTTGGAATTTTCTTGGCCGCATTGGCAGTGGAGGTTTTTCTGAGACTATTGTCAGGTGCTTCCTTCCTTCATTTTGCATTTTATGTTACATTTCAACATATCTGTTGACATAATTACTGGTTTATTGTAGAAGCATCTATTGGTCATTGGTGTTTCTTAACAATGTCAAAGATTGTCAATGTAAAATGATTTATTAGATTTGATTGTTGTAAAAGTTTGATTAATTGCATCTACTGGGATCAGGAAATACTCACTCCCAAGGCCATTAGCTATGGCTGTTGCCCAAGTTGTTATGGCAGTTGGGTATCTCATTTTAGCAACGGCACAGCCCGGAGCACTCTACATATCAACATTACTTGTTGGGCTTGGATATGGAGCTCATTGGGCAATTGTGCCTGCCACAATGTCCGAGTTGTTTGGCCTGAAGAATTTCGGAGCCTTGTACAACTTCATTACAGTGGCGATGCCCGCAGGGTCATTGTTATGTTCCGGTGTTATTGCGAGTTCAATTTATGATTATGAAGCCGAGCGGCAATCAAAACAAGCCCCAAACTCTGTATTATCGCTATGGTCTCGTCTCATCGAAACTCACCACTCACAGAAGCCACTGGACTGTGTGGGCTCGATTTGTTTTTTCTATACCTCCTTAGTGATGTGCGGATTCTGCATCGTTTCTGTTATCTTGAGCATGATTCTTGTATACAGAACAAGAAAAGTTTATGCAAATCTTTATGGATAGACTCGGGGATGAATGCCATCAACTAAGTTCGCTATTTGACTTGTTGTCTTCAAAAGGGAAAATAAGACTGGATGCATTCAAAGCTTGAGGAATTTTCAATGAAGGCAAGGGAGGCTGAATGATCTTGTGTGTTTTTCACTCTAGAAGTAATCATCTTACCATTTAGGATGTCATATATGTTCCCTTTTATGAAGTATATTCAACAATTCAATGACATTTTTCTAGTGGAAGCTTAAATAGTTATTATTATTATGGAAACATAGTTACGTTGTTCAAACTTTTTGAAAAAAAAACATTTCATTTACTTCAATTAAAACTCGGGAGGATCAATTGAATTTAACATAATGTTAGATTTTTTGTGGCAAGTAATAGAATATAAACAACAAACTTGTGAGATTTATATCATCAATATGTGATGTATACACAAAAAAGGAGTAATCCGAATTCCATATACTGGAGTCTTTAAAAAATTATACCCCTGAAGGAAATGATTCAGTTCCATAGTCAAAGATCGAACGAGCAATCGAAAAGATTGTTGTTCTAGCTTGGATGGGTTCAATGTTCACGAACCGCTTAGGCGGTTGTGCGACCGTAAGTCTGGGCGGTTTTTTTTAATTCAATTAAATTTTATAAAATAGATAAAAAAACAGGAAAAATTGGGAAAAAAGGAAAAAAAAATACACAAATATTATCTAAAAATATCATACATGTTTAGGTTTCGAAAAGACACATAATTCATCAACCAATGCCTCACTAGGCACCCCCTCTACCCACCTAAACACTTAGGTATATAATTTATTGCTTAGTAGTACGAAAAGACAATAGCAGCTAAGAGAGAAATTAGAATTACAAGCTAACTAACTAATTCCATTGGACACATTGATTTAATGTCAAACTGGGAACCATATCATATCCTCCACCATCATCAGAGTCGTCGGAGTGGTTCTCGTTCGGATTGTCAACGTAGACATCATCTTCTTTAGTTTCTTCATCGTCGGATTGGACATATTGCTCGTCGATGTCCATCGGTGGTTGAGAACTCGATGCACCTGGATCTCTAGAACTAATGTGAACGATGACATCATCCATGCCACCACCTAATAATGGCGCGTCAGATGCAGTGGAACACCGCGCGTCAGATGCAGTGGACATGGATCAAGCAAAGCGTCTCCGTGAAGAAGAATGTCCTAAAGTTGCTTCCTCGGCATCGGCCCATGTAAGCTCCTCTCCAGCGAAGACCGGATCTTCAGTTTCTACCAACCATTGATGCTCGTCGAAGAGATCGTAGTCCACACTGATGGGGTCATAAAATCTGGCCTTCTCCATCCTTTGCTGAAACCATTGCCTTAACTTTTGGTTGTAGTTCACATACACCAAGTCATTCATCTTCTTCACAGTCAACCTGTTCCTTCTCGTTGAGTGCAAATGCTCGAAGACACTCCAATTCCGCTCACAACCTGATGCCGAGCATGTCAATCCCAACACCCTCAGGGCCAACCTCTGTAATGCGGTCTCTCCCATGTCTGCGCCATAAAATTGCCACCAATCTATAGACCGCAAATTTTGTCTTGTTCTGCAGGAGTGGGGACGAGCCGCTCTACGACATCCATGAATCCAGACATATGCTAATTGAAAGCTACATTTCGATCCTAAGGTGGGACAGAGAAGAAGGTACCAGGGTTGAGTAAGAAATCAGCTGAGTGTAGCGGTGATGACATCATCTTCCCTGGACCCCACCTGGTGTCGATGAGGTCGATGACTTGCTTGTACAACCTCAGGTTTCCGTCAAAGTTCCTCATGATTTGTTCTTTGACTTTCTCCATTACGTCACACAGATATCTCATCGGTGGTTTCTCATTGCCGTCAACAAGTCTAAGAACCTGGACCTTAGGTTGTGAGGCCTTCAGTGCCTTCACGGCGTTGGTCCAGAAGCCACTTTGTAGAATGGTCTCGGCAACTTCAGTAGAGATCTCCTTTTTTTCTTGTTCTTTATCCAACTTGCATTAGGATCATTGTACTCCGGGGAAACAACAAAGGCTCGGAGTTTGTCTTTCATCAGGAACAACATTTTCAAAGTCAGAAAGGCGGTGTCAAATCTCGTGACAGCAGGACGTAGCAGGTTCCGTTCAATGGCAATTCACATCCTCTTCAACAACATGGCAGAGCTGTTGAAATGTTTGACGATCTTACGAGCTAAAGCAATAGTCTTCAAAAACAACTTGCCAATATCCTCCAAGATAAGATCGATGCAATGCGCTGCACAGGGAGTCCAAAACAATCTCCTTCGTTTTTGCTGCAACATCCTACCGGCAAGTACGTACGTGGCGGCGTTGTCGGTAACCACCTAAACAACGTATTCTTCGCCAATCTCGCCAACTACCTTGTCCATCAGCTTGTACAGGTAGTTTGCAGTGTGAGAGTGACCGGAAGCATCTACAGACCTCATGAACATGGTACCTGTCAGACAATTTACTAGAAAATTGATTATATTCCTACCGGACCTATCAGTCCAGCCATCTGTCATCAACGTGCACCTGTATGTTGCCCAATCTTGTATGTACGACTCTAGTATACCTCTAGTGTAGTCAATTTCATGTTTAAGGCACGAGTCACAAACTTCATGATACGTCATGAGTTTAAGTCCGGCTCCGTAAGTACAAGTAGCGGATATCGCTTCCTTCCACTTAGGCGTCCTTACAGTGTTGAATGATATACCACATCTATAGAAAAACCTAGACCATTTTTGATTAATTGTTTTCCTATCTTCTTTTCTAAAGGTTCTTTCGATGGTTGTTTGTTGGGGGCGGAAACCACGTCTTTCCCACGTCCGCAAAATGGTGCCCACAAACGTTATTTTTGTCTCTTTCGACCAGGAACGGAGCGAGAACGGGAGGTTGAGGTCCGAGCAGAACCGAAACCCGACCCGGTTTCCATATCAAATTTTATGTTTTCTCGGTCTACATAATCATCAAGACATACATTTTCGTTTTGTAATGTCCTACTGTTTCTAATCATGTATGCAGTTATGTCTTGTTTAATACAATCAGGAACTTTATCACAAGGTCTAGCATTACTACCGGGTGTGTGTGTGCAAGATGTTGTTTGTGACGGGTTATACCACTTCTAGTTTTCTTACCACATAAATAACAGAAAATGCAGTTTTTATCATTAGCACTAATGTAATTGGCAGTATTCCAACCAGGTTCATTTGTACGGGTAGGTCTTAGGTCATCGTAACTCTCGTGATGCATAGGGAAACTAGTGTCGGGTACGTAAGCCATATCTTAAAACTAGACTAATATAAAAATTTAGACTAATATGAAAATAAAATACTAATTAATTTAATTCTAAAGAGAAGTTAGAAAGAGTACACTTGATTTTGACGGTTGAAGAATGAAGAACCGGATCGGAGACTTCACTTTCCAACTTCAAAACTAAGCACCAGACCGGAGACTTAATCGCGAAAGCTTGATGATGAGAATAGAATTATGAAGAAGAAGAAGAGAATGAGAGATGTGTGAAAAATGAAGAGGTTTGGGGGATTTATATAGGATTTGGGATAGTGGCAAACTCGTAATTTTTGAAAAAAAAATCAAAAAAAAAATCAAAAAGGAGAGAGCCGTTGGAGTCACTCCAACGGCTCTCGCCTAGGCGAGGCGATCGCCCAGGCGACCACCGCGACGGGCGGTCGCCTACCGCTAGGGGTGCAACTCGGATAATATGACTCGGATACCTACTGTATCCGAATTCGAATCCGAATACCATATTCCATTACCGAATTCGAATCCGAATTCAATAGAACTATCCGAATCCGAAACTTCAAAATTTTCGAATACTAATTGGTATTCGGATATTATCCGAAATTGAATGTATATATATATATTGTAATTAATTTTCGAATTAAAATTTTCGTATTAAAATTTTGGAATACTAATTTGTGTATTTGACCATGTATTCGAATAATTCGAATTTCAAATAGCTTGTATCCGAATTCGTATACGAATTGTAATTGGTAATTTTTTTTAAACTAAATTCGTATCTGAAATTAAATTAGTAACATTGAACTTACCAAATACCAACTAAATAGAAATTTTCGAATCGAATACTCGGATAGTTGGTAGTGTTGCAGTAGAGTGGACCCCCAGTCCTCCATCTTTGTCCATCTTTTGAATTGATTCAGGTACTCTTTGCTTTCGTAACAGAAAAGGTCTGTAACATTCAAACATCTGTCTCTAAACGAGAAAGTTACCAAATACAAGTCCCTAACATAAAGATAGTAAAAACTGGGTGGGGATTATGTTATGTAAATAATGGATTTGTCATCTAATGTTAAACGATTCAACATGCTATAAAACAGAGAAAGAAAACCTAAATCAAGCAGAATCACGGGTACGTTCCAAGAGAGATTTCGAACAACAGATGGCTTGTGATTGTAGCAGCAATGTGGGTAGAATCTTGTGCTGGTTTTGGTTACTTGTTTGGGAGCGTGTATAACCGTCGGAAAACGGTCGACCGGAATTCTCCGTCGGTCGACTGATTTTCGGTTAGTTTGCATAACTGTCATTATTCGGTCGACCGCTCACCCGGCTGATATCAGAGCCTGGTTGCACTTTCGATGGCGGAGGAAGCACGAAAATTTCGGGTGGAGAAATTCACCGGGAAGGGGAACTTTTCAACATGACAACGGAGGGTTCATGTGTTGATGTCTCAGACGGACGGGTTATTGCTGACGTTGGATGAAGTTGAAAAGAAACCGTCGAAGATGACCGACGAAAAGTGGGATAGTCTGAATCTCCGGGCTATTGGGATCTTCGAGTTGTGTCTCTCGGATGATTTGCTTTTCGAGGAATCGGTGAAGACCGCGACAGAATATTGAAAATTTCTGGAGGAGAGGTTCATGAAGAAGAACATTAGCAACAAGTTGAATGTGAAGCGTCAACTATACATGCTTCAGATGAAGGAGAACATGCCGTTCATTTAGCATCTCTCGGTGTTCAATAAGTTGATAGTTGATCTAACTCAGCTAGATGACAAGATGGAGGATGTGGACAAAACAATGTTGTTATTGACGTCGCTGCCGGACTCGTATGAGAACTTGGTGAATACGATCAAATATGACAATGATTCGTTGGTGTTGGAGGAGGTCAAGGGCACGCTGATCTCTTACGATTTAAGGAAGAATTCGAGCTCTTTCGAGAAGGGTGAAGGATTGATCGCAACACCGGAAAGGGGCAGGACGAGTAACAAAGAAAGAAAGAACGGAAGAGGGCGGTCCAAATCAAAGGGAAGATCCTTTGAATGTTTTTTCTGCAAGAAGGTTGATCATATGAAGCGTGATTGTAGGTCCTTCAAGGAGTCGCTGCAGAAAGGGAAAGACGGGTATAACTCCGCAAGCATGGTGAAGGAGAAGAACGAAGCCGACATTTTAACAGTTTACGCTGCAGGTATCGACAAATCATCATCTGGATGGATTTTGGATACATGAGCATATTTTCACATTTGCCCGGTAAAGGAGTGATTCACATCCTATGAGCCACTGAAAGGAGGGATCGTTGTTATGGGCAACGACACACCCTGCACTACCGTCGGGATTGGTTTCATAAAGTTCAAGATGTTCGATGTGTGCATTCGAACGCTGACAGGTGTGTGTCACGTACCGAAGTTGAAAAAGAATCTGATTTCTCTAGGAGAGCTTGATAATCTCGAGTGGAGATGGTCCGGTGGGGACGGAAAGATCAAGGTCACTCATGGGGCGATGACAGTGATAAAGGGAACCAAGGTGGGCAACTTGTATTGGATGCTAGGGAATGCAGTAGCAGGAAAATGTGCAGTAAATGTTGCACGCGACGAAGACAACACCGCACTTTGGCATATGAGACTTGGTCATATATCGGAAAAAGGTTTGTGTTAGCTACACAAACAGGGACTGCTGAAGGATGTTCAGAGCTGCAAATTGGATTTTTGCAAGTATTGTGTTTTCGGTAAACAACACAGGATTCGATTCAAGACGACTATCCATAAGACGAATGAAATTTTGGAGTATGTGCACTCATACGTCTGGGACCGGCTCAGGTTCGGTCAAAAGGTGGAGTCTAATATTTCGTCACATTCATAGACGACTTCTCAAGGAAGGTATGAGTTTATTTTCTGAAAAATAAATTTGATGTCTTTGATAAGTTTAAAGCATGGAAGGTCCAAGTAGAGAAAAGTACAGGAAAATTTGTTAAGTACTTACGGACAGATAACGGAGGTGAGTACACCTCAAGGGAGTTTGCAAGTTTCTGTGAGAAAGAAGGTGTCACGAGGCATTTCACTACACCGCGGAGTCCGGAACAAAACTGTGTAGCTGAAAGGATGAACATGACACTATGTGAACGGGCAAGGAGTCTGTCGAAGGATTTATGGGCGGAAGCAGTAGATCTTGCATGCTACTTGGTAAATATCTCACCGTCATCAGCACTTGAATCCACAACAGGGTACGTGTTCACTTTGGGTGGAGGTCCAGTGAGTTGAAGATCGGTTCTCCAACATACTACCGCGTTGTCTACGATGGAAACGGAGTACATGGCAGCTGTCGATGCCGGAAAAGAAGTTATATGGTTGAAGGGTTTGGTTAGCTCTTTGGGAATGGAACATGAAGTGACCAAATTGCATTGCGATAGTCAAAGTGCAATTTATCTAGCCAAAGATCAGACGTTTCATTCAAGGACCAAACATATTGAAGTAAGGTACCATAAGATCCGAGAGTGGATCGAAGAAGGACATGTTGTTCTCCAGAAAATCGACACAAGTGAGAATCCTGCAGATATGATGACCAAGGTGGTCAATCGGGAGAAGTTCGGGTTGTGCTCGAAGCTTCTCAACGTTCTCAGAAACTGATAGGGAGGAGCGCTCCGGGGGGTAGCGCTAAAGGTGCTTCTAGGAAGCACAAAGAATGCGGGTCAGAGATGACTAAGGTAACAATTCTAAACCAAGGTGGAGATTGTTGGAATTGGTTTATAGAATTGTTAAGTACAGAAAATCAGGGAGAATCTATCGACCGGTGCGGGGCACTTGGTCGACCGAATAACTCCAGGAGCCCAGTCAACCCTCGACGACCGATCGTTTAGACGACCTGGTTGACAACCATGTCGTCACCGGGACGCGCCAAGTGGAGCGTCCAGGTTGAGTTTTTTTTTGTTTTTTTGACATTAATTTTAGGGAACTACTAAACGTCGCCCCAAAACTACTTAAATCGCCCCTTGAAATTACCAAATTGCCCTTAACAATATATTTAATACCCATATCGTCCCGTGTCTTTAAACAAGGTTATTGACTCAGTTTTACTAACATTCCTAGTACCAACACCACGAAAATGTCTGGCGAAACACCTAGATCAGGCGAAGTAACAGAGGCAGATTTTTTTTTTCCGACACGGGCGTCTGGCTAAGACGCCTGTACCATCGTGGAGGCGTCTGGCTAAGACGCCTCCACCATCGTTGAGGCGTCTTAGCCAGACGCCTCCACGATGGTACAGGCGTCTTAGCCAGACGCCTATACCATTGTCTAGGCGTCTGGTTAAGACGCCTCCACCATGGTCGAGGCGTCTTAACCAGACGCCTCCACGATGGTATAGGCGTCTTAGCCAGATGTCCCGTTTTTTTTAATGTTTTTTGTCAAATTAAAATTATACGGTGTGTTATCTCAAATTATTTGACGTTTCTTGCAAATTTTCGGTGGTAACCGGTCGGATTACAATGAGTTTTTTTGCAAGTGATGAAGATTCAAAAAAATTCCAGATCCAACATTTTTAAAGTTCCAAATCCCCCGGTGGTAAAACATCATGACTTACAAATACCACCTCGACAGGTCGTTCGGGGGTCTCGCTCCCCGGTGAGCGAGCGGCATTCCACCTCGCCGGTGAGGTGGCGGGGGTGGCAAGGGGGCAGCGCCCCCTGGAAATTTTTTGGATTTTGAAATTGTTGGATCTGGAAATTTTTGAATTTTCGGTGTACCGAAGAGGTATCGGTCATCCGAATATAGTAATTATTAACTTATTAATTAATTTAACAATTATCTAAAATTATAATCAATTATTTTTTTAAAAAAATAATAAAAAATTACGGGTGTCTGACGGAGCCGCCCCCACGTAGGAGGGGGCGTCTGGCTAAGACGCCTCCCCCATGGAGGAGGCGTCTTACACAGACGCCTGTCCCAAGGGCGGAGCGTCTGGGTAAAACGCCTCCCCGATGGGTAAGGCGTCTGGGTAAAACGCCGCCCCCATGGGGAAGGCGTCTTAGCCAGACGCCCCCTCCTACGTGGGGGCGGCTCCGTCAGACGCCCGTAATTTTTTATTATTTTTTATTATTTTTTTATTAAAAAGATGTTAGATGTTTTACCAGATTCGAGTACACTGGGGCGTCCGTTGGTTCATTACTGACCTCCAAAACATTATTTTTTATGATTATAAGAGGAATATGAAGAGAGATGTGTGATAGGAGGGTAAAATGTCGCGTTATAGCAGTAGAAATGAGAGAAGGGCAAAATGGTAATTTTAAGGGGCGATTTAAGTAATTTTGGGGCGATGTTTAGCAATTCAGTAATTTTAATCTTTTTTTAAATCATTTTTTTAAAATACGTTTTCTAATTGTTTTAATTTTATTTTTATTTTTTCAGGATCGACTTTCAAATAATGTGGATGAAAGAGATGAGTTGCAGTAGGTTGTAGTTAAGAGGTGAATATTGTTGGAAAAAGAAGAAAGTAAGTTTGGAAATAAGAAAACTGATGTGAGTGAGAAGGAAAGCTGACGTGGGTACAAAAGAAAGTTGACGTAAAAGAGATAAAACTTGCCATCAGAGGTCCAGATCATGATTACCGTCGAAAAATTAGTCTGACGTAAAAGTCCCACGTACCTGTGCTGTTCGGCTGAGATGTCTATTCCAGTGTAGACTTGTGTCAAGTGTTCACAGATACCTCTTCTTTTCTTTTTTACGAAAGTGTATAGATAGAAATATCAAATATCTGATGACTGGATGCCTTTGGTGTCTCGTAACTCGTACTTCAATAAATGATCTCGAATTCTGGTTGTGCATTTGACCAGAGTTCAGTTTGTTGCGTTTTGTTTTGGAAAAAAATTCGAATTAAAATTATTCATAAAAAAAAATTAAATTAAATCTCAAAAAATATTTTCCATACTAGACTCGTTGTCACCACGTCACGATATGTGGCAGCGACAGATCTTGTTTTTTAGTATATACAGAACTTGACGTTTAAACATAACATGTTTCACGTGCTTGTGTTGGGAAACATGGTTTTCGTTTGTTCCGATAATCGTCATAAGGTTTATCTGTTTTCGGATGTTGTTTTGTTTGAAACTTAAGAATGACCTGACCAGTTCGCTGGTGACTTTCTGAAGTCAAGCTTGAATAGTCTTACATTTTGAGTACTTCACTGGGAGATGACGATGTTCAGGGTTAGCGATCAGTGTGATAAATAGCAAGTGCTATGACGTGCTTCTCTCGTAACTCATAACTATAAGCTCCACCTCATAAAATATAATGTAGTGGTTTTCATCAAAGTAAGATGATTGAAGAACAAGCTGTGCAATTATTTTGCTTGATGTTGTGAGATTATTCAACATTTTTCTTTACGTTTTTACATTATTTTACCTAGTAATTCAGGCACAAATCAACAGCTAAATATTCTTGACACTGTCATTTGAAGATCCACTATCAGGGGCCTAACCCTTAACAGTAACGTTGCACTTGACAGAAATCACACTTCATGAAAAATTAACAAAATCATAATATTTTAAGAGTTGCTAACTTATAATTTTTAAAGTTACAAATACAACTTGTTGTAATAACAGTCCTGTGTACTTGTAAGACATTGATAATAAACAAAATCATTTTAATAACCTACTACAATACAGCTGTACTGGTATCATGTGTACATAATTTTCCAAAGAGCAGGGGTCCTGTTGTGGGCGTCTAAAAGGATTTTCTGGATTGAGTGGGGCAATCTTAACTCAGGCTTTTGGGTTGATACATACCTCTCTCTGATCATGCAGCTTAATTTGATTCTCATGGTTACCGTTGGACCTCCGATACTTGTTGTTTCTCTAATGTTCTTTATCAGATTAGTTGGATGTCACGCGCAGGTTGGGACATCAAGTTTCAGATTTGTCTATAGCATATGTTTGCTTTTGGCAGCATATTTAATGTTTGTCATGCTTCTTGAAGACTTTGTCAATCTGAGCTACACCTCAACAGTCATTGTAACCACTGGGCTTTTCTTTCTTCTGTTTCTTCCTATTAGTTTACCGTTCATGTTAAGTTGTTGTGCGAACTCGATCGCTTTAGAGACTTCATTACCTGAGACCAAGGGAGAAGAGGCAAGTAGTATATTGCTCCAATCCTCAGAAGAACAGGTCAGTTTAATTGAAGCTGAACATGAAAACTCCAAGGAAGCGGACTTGCTTCCTGCCTATTGAAGACAAAATAGAAACATACTGAATAAGAGGAAGTCCATTGAGCGGGGTAGGAGCCCAACAAGAGGAGAGGGTTTCACGTTGGCACAATCTTTTACAAAAGTAGAGATTTTGGCTTATATTTGTCTCTCTTATCCTCGGTTCTGGATCCGGTTTGACTGTGATGGATAACTTGGGACAGATGAGTGGATCTCTGGGTTATGAAGATTCTCGTATCTTTGTCTCCTTGATCAGCATTTGGAATTTTCTTGGTCGCATTGGGGGTGGGTTTTTCTCTGAGATTGTAGTGAGGTAAGCACTGTTTCTTCTTTTGCATTTGTGGCACGCCTTCTTTATGAAGGCACGGGAAAAAATAATCAAGAAGTCATTATGAAAAAATGTAGACATTTTATAAGATAGTATCCTGCTTGAGCCTTAAATAGAGTAATAAACCAAACATACTCAATTTTAGATGTTGTGAACAGGAACTACTCATTTCCAAGACCAATAGCTTTGGCAATTGCCCAAATTGTGATGGCTATTGGGCATTTCATCTTGGCAATGGCGTGGCCGGGAGCATTGTACATATCAACGTTGTTGGTGGGACTCCGATATGGAGCTCATTGGGCGATTGTGCCAGCAACCACCTCTGAACTTTTTGGCTTGAAGAACTTTGGAGCTCTATACAACTTTGTCACTGTGGCCAACCCCGCAGGTTCACTAGTGTTCTCTGGTCTAATTGCGAGCACCATATACGATTATGAAGCCGAGCAACAAGCTAAGCATCCACAGAACATTCTGTCTTCACTTGGATTGTCTCTTGGTGCAAAAATAAAGAATGATAATCCACTGGAATGTGTTGGAGCTGTGTGTTCTGTGTACACGTTGTTACTGATGTGCGGCTTTTGTATTGTTGCAGCTATTCTGAGCGTTGTTCTTGTGTATAGGACAAGAAATGTTTACAACAATCTGTATGGTAATGCTCGCAGATAAGGAACTCAATTTGGAAGAATGTGTATGTTGCATCAATAGTTGGACCATTTCATTGCAGGAGATTGAGATGCTTCATGCTTCATGCAAGATGCTAAAGAAACTGTTTTCTATGCTGGAGCAGTTGTTCACGGAGGTGGAATTGAAGTGTTCCAAGTTGGTTTGAAGGGGGCATATGTCAGTAAAGGTCGTTGGCTTCTGTTGGTGTTTGTTTTCAATGTAAATTTGTGAACTCATTCATGTCAATTCCTATTGCTTGTCCATAATCAATGGCATAAATACCTCTTCTTCTTTCTTTTTTTGACGTTTCATAAAGTAGTATTAGTCCATGCTGCAAAGATGAGTCAAATTACTTATTTTGTTTCTTCTCTGTCTTGGCCTAACCAGAACTAAAGCTTGTAATCAACAGATATAGCTATCTTTCGGATGGTTTTTAAGAGATGGAAAGTGTTGTTAAGCACAGGTTGTAGATTTTGCACTCTCGCCAGCAAGTGAAGAAAATGAGATGTACTCTCGAAACAGTCATTAACAGAGACAATACAAGGCTGAATTTGATTCTTATATTCTATTTAATAACATTCATTCACATTTAACAACCATATTGCCACAGTTGAATGATGTAGCCTAAGATTACAATGTCTTGGAATCATCCATAATTCATGAGGAAAATAGAAAGATTTTATGATTTATGAACAGAACCAACTCCAGTGATAGCACACCAAGTGAAGCGCTCTCACGCTCAATCAATTAGAAATGAAAGCGCTCTCACACTCAATCAATTAGAAATCAAATGAATTCAGTCTAATACATAAGCAAGAGTATAAAAACATGGGAATTATATAAGCATACATGAACAAACCTGCGATACAGGTGATTGGAAGAACATCAGTATTTACAATAACATCTGTTTGGCCTACCTCTATGGTAGTTTTCCCCTGCCAGATGAAATAAGACTAAAAATGGGTCTCACATAAACTGTTGAACAGAACCAAAAACTGCCAGATGAAAAGCAGAAACCAACTGCCATAAAGCAGAAAATCCAACTATTAAGCATGTTTTGATATTCACATAGCTAAAAGATATTCATCCTGGGATAGAATCAGAACCAAAAACAATAAAAGATGCTGAAAACCAATCATTTCTTTAGATAATCGACAAATACGGTAGCATTGCAGTGGCAAATATATTAGCAGAAAACATGTTAGGATTTTCAGTACAGCAAATGACATTACCCTTACAAAACAAATGGCATGCAATCAAGGGTGCATTACAATGAAATTCAACACAACTATTTTCCCCTTTCCTAAGTTAACTCCTGTATGAACTATGTTTTCCAGATATGCATGCTATAGACGCGATCAGAACAATATCAATTACTGCCACAGAGACCAAAAGATACGTTCCAGCTATAGTTCAGCATTGGGGATCTAATGGAAGCCACTTCGCTTCCAGAATTGATCCACGGGTTTTTTTCTGAAAATGTACAATCTGCAGGCATCTAGCAAAAGCCAAAAAAAAGGTTCCACTTGGGAACTTTTCTCTGATAATTCATCTTTCATTCCTCAGGCTCTGTCGTAACTTGAAGAAGCTCTAAAGGAGTAGCAGCTGGATCCAATTCGTAACAACCTTTTGGGGCACCTTGAGCTTCTTTGCCGGTGAGCAAATGTGAGGGAACTTGATGTGAAAACCGAAACATTTCCTCTCTTGGTATTTTACTAATGTTATTTGAGTCAAGTTGTTTCCTGAATACAGCCTTGAAATTGGGAACCTTTGACAAGGGAATGACAGAAACACCCTGCTCCTCAGTATAATCATCGATTACTTCTACCATGTCATATTTGTGTACCACATCATCGGGGGTATGCTCATCCCAATGGGGAGACCAGTTTCTATAAAGAGCCCAAACTTCACCCTTTCGAGGTATAATTCTCATAATCCCTTGCTGACTTTTCTCCCAATTAACTCTGTGCGAAAAGATATTGATGCTATCCTTAATTTTGCAATTACCCACTCTAAATTCCCCACAACTCTTGGGAAAGCCTCGAGCCACCCAGTTTAGTTGACTGAACTCGGTGTTGCTTTTGGAGTTCAGGAAGCTTATGCGGATCTTAAATGGCTTCAAAGAAAGAATTTTTCGGATCAGCACATAAAAACGTGGCATCCCATCTTCATCATCATAAGAGGACCAAACTTGGTCAGCTTCAAAACACTTTTCAGAACGATCCTTGTCGAAATCATGGAAATCTGGATCTGGAACCTCAATTGAATAGGACTCATCAGGAACCTCCTCAGAATTATTAGAGGAAACATCTCCTTTGGGTACTTTTGGAATATGAGACCCACCCACCTTTTTGTCATCAGGTGTGACACCATTTCTTGATGTCATTTCCTTCTCTTTGGCAGCATCCTTTTTGTTTTTATTTGGTTTCACATTTTCTTTTCCTCCCATGTGCACTGCCTCAGCATGAGCCCAGTAATCTAATTTTCTCCAAATCAGCACTTTGGCCTTCTCCAATAGCATACTCTGGATATCTAGATATGATGGCTCCCTGAATAAGGTTCTATTTTGCCTGTGCAATGCTGCAGACTTTCCAGGATAACCAAATATCAGGTTAGACCTCTCCATCTCAAAAGCACTTGTAGATGAAAATTTTCTCTGAACATCACTTACAGCAGTTTTCCTCTCTGATGCATTACCCACATGACCCTTTAAACAATCTTCAGTGATGCTTCTTCTTTTCTTTTCAGGTCTATCTTCCTTAAAGATCAGAGAGTGCTTCCTGCTCAACATGGTTTCACTAGCAATGGTGGCATTGGAGTTCCCTGTGGTTTTCACATGAGCATTCCTTTTATAAAAATGAACTTTTCTTTGCTCTTCCCTTCTAGTTGCTGCCTGTTTCTCCTCGCGTTCCCTCCTGACTTTCTCATACGCTTGGTGAACCATATTGGCCGCTTGCGCAGCAGCAGTAGACGAAGCACTTGCGCTAGCAGCTCCTGCTGTCCTTGAAAATGCACCCCAACGCAAATCTGAGCTTTTAAAACCATCAACATTATGAAGAGAAGCTGTAGTAGCTCCCTTTCCTGGAATTTTTGAAGCATTTGGTCCATATTTGTAAGTATGGAAGGTTTGATGTTGTTGTTTAGAAGATTTTCTGGATGGTGAATGAGTTCTGTTGGTTGGATTTTCCTTTTCCATGGCCAAAAAGGGCTCATGGCAATTGGGACAAAGAAGATTACGGTTTAGATACACCAGGATGTACTCATACTGCATTTTGCAGTGGCTACAAAACGTCCAAAATGTATTGGGATTTGAAGAGTGTGTCGGAGTCGGCGTAGGGGGGACTGTACAGGCATGAACGCTACTCTTCTGGGACCTCACATTAGAAGATGCAGTTTTTGCAAAATTATAAAAACCATTGGAGGAGCTCTGGGGCTGTGGATGTCTCTGAAATTTAGTTTTTAAGTTCCTCTTCTGATCATATGCCATCCTTTTACTCTTATCAGACAAAACACTCCATGCTTCAGAAATGAACTTAAAAGCACCTTCAGCACCAACTGATTTGTTCTTGTCTGGATGAAGCATCAAGGCCAACTTCCTGTACTGTTTCTTTACGGTCACTTCATCGGCCGATGGGCTCACACAAAGAACCCCATACCAGTCTCGCTCCCCATTTACAATTTCCTCAGCAGCAATAATAACATTAAGAGTTGCTACCATCTGGGAAACGCCATCTAGAGATGGATAGAGAGTTTGAGCCTTAAGGGTGAATTTCTTTGCACCAGCAATATCTTTTGCCAGGAACTTTTTCTCGGCAATTTCTCTAGCCCTGACGGCCTCATCTCTGTTGCATTCCATCACTGAAACTTTATACCCTCACAGACATAAACAGAAACACTTCTCTAGCAATTCAACAACCCACAAAAAATTACTCCAGCAGAATTAACACAACCACCTGCATCAAGGATAGCACAAAAGCAAAAACGATCACCACCAACGTAAGAAATTAGTGAGCTCATCCTTCTTCGGCGCATTAGTATTTATCTTTTTTCCATCAAATACAAAAAATAGAAGATACCACATAATGTATATATCGCATTACAACAACTCTCCTATATCATATTCTACACGCACGGCAAAGCAGTTAGGATTTTCTTCTCACATTCCTCCTTCGGGAGTTACGTGTGTCTGCGTTTAGTCGAATAAATAGTACAAAATCTTTAAATATACAAATATAGCTGGTTTGAATATCTTAATACTGTGACGATTGAAACTGTGACATTTAAAATGTAACATCCACCAATTACCATATCAATTACAACCCAACTGCAAAAATTACAAATTTCCATCACTGTCTATCTAAATAACATTACTTACTAAAGAAGTGAACTTGAACATGAAAACCTAACGCATGTAAACATGGTAAGCAACAGGACACGAATTAAGCGCAAACCCACTTACTTAAACACCTAAAACGACGATCTGAGACGGGAAAGAGCCCAAATGGATTGGGGCAGATGAAACCCTAGAATTCCCGATCTTCCTCCACAGCTGACGGCCGGAAGCGAGGAAGGGATCGAGAGGAAGCGCGGGGAATGGTGATTGGGGGAAAAGTTGACGGATTTGAAGGGCGAGTGTGGCGGGAAGAATTGGGAACAGGGATTTATGGGAGCAAATTTCGCCGGTTTTGGGTTTTTTTCCCACCAAAATCCAAAAGAAAAGAGGGAAAAAAATTAGACCCACCGAAGTAGAGATGCTTTTCATGGTAAAAAGGAAGGGCCAGTCAGGGGTAGAATTGTCCACCAATTTATACGCATGGACATGTATGTTGGAACTGGAACCGAAATCGTAGATCCGGACCGGACCGAATCGGATTAATAAGGGTTCATTCGGGTCATTGGTCTCTCAATTTTTCTCAAATAGATCTCATGGTCACCGGATGTGAGATAGTTGTTCCTGAAGTTGATATCCCCCACCAATTGAATGAGTATGAGTCATATGCGAATGTCGATCCTGTTGTGAACTCAAGTGACGAAGACAAAAAATGGAAAGAAGATTTTGAAGAAGATAGTACAGGAGACTTGACACTCCCACGCTTACATCCCCCAACGGTAAGACACCCACAACGTGGAACTCCAGGAAACCAAACACCTATAACAAACAATAGTCGTCCAAGTAGAACGGAAATTAACACAAGATGGGGTTCTCAATTCATTTCAATTGAAGATAACAGAAGTTGGAGTGATCCAACGTTAACAAGAGAATATATATTGGATTCTAGTCACACTCATACGACCTCTGCCGGTGAATCATCTGAAGAATCCCACATTGGTAAGATTTCCGAAAGCAATGGTGAATTGAAAATCAAAGTTGCTCTCTTTGCAATAAAAAATAATTTTGATCTTGTAGTAAAGATGTGTGCTATATCACCTGCAAGAATCCTAATTGTGGGGTGAGATTGAGGGGCAAAAACAAGTGCGCTCACTTGTGTTTGAGTATATTGTTTTCCACAATGTACATAACTACACATTGGAACTCAGACAGAAAGACCACCGACAAGCAACACCTTGGTTAGTTGGGCACCTAATAAAAAACAAATATGTCAGTGATGATCTAGCTACTTGGCAAAAGACATAAGGGAACCAAGCTTGAAGTTCTTCACAACCAAAGTAATCATATCGAGCTCACATGCACAAGGAATCGAACTGATATCAAACCTATCGAGCACGCAAGAAAAAGAATATGATTCCCATCGGGACAACTTCGAGTTTCTATCGAACTACGATCGAACCTATCGAGCATCGTCCGAAACACAAGAAAATTGTTCCACTTCCAAACCATGCCACAAATCTCAGATGAATGCCAATAAACGGAGGAAATCAACTACGTTTTGGATAGAAACAATAACTTAACCTTATAAAATTAGGGTGTTACTAATCGTTGTCCGCAAATTACTTAAATCGTTTGCGTCAATTACAATTTTGTCATTCACTTTTTATTTAATTCTCATTTTGTCATGTAAAAAAATAGGGTGTCTGCAAAAAATGCCTCCCCAATGAGTTATTTCATACGGTGTGTTATTTCAAACAGACGCCTCGGTTTTTTATTTTAATTCTTGAATTTATACAGTGTGGTATTTCAAATTATTTCAAGTTCCGTTGCAAGATTTCAGTTGTGACGTGGTAGAAAAAAACACAAACGTAAATAAACGGATAAACAAATCAATATCCGGAGTACAATAATAGGGTGTCGAAACAAAAAAAACGTTTACAAAACGTGCTCCCTTTGCTCGCTCACTTTGCGGGGGGACAATAATAACGTCCCCCGTAGGGGCTGTCGTCCGTTGTCACCATTGCATTCCTAATTTGATTTTATTTTCTATTGTTATTTTTTGTTGTAGTATGAAAAGAGGAGAGCATGTTGAGAGTAGAAATAAGTAAAAAAGAGATAAAAACAAAATGATAATTGACGCGAGGGATTTAAGTAATTCGCGAGCGACGTTTAGCAGTTCAGTAAATTATATCAACAAATAAAATAAAAAACGTAAACAAAAGGTTTCCGAAAACTGATATTTATCGTCGGTTTCAAAGGAGTTGTTCGACAGAGTATAACACTGAGTTTGATTGACCGATCGAGTGCAAGAGAGAATGAATATGAGAACGAGAGAGATAGAGAAATACAATGGAAGCGTGAGAGGGAGAGATGTTTGCAATTGTCGAAAGAAAGAGACAGAAAATAATTTGGTTATTTAAAAAGAAAGAGAAAGAAAGAAAGAGGGAATGACCTCACGTTTTAGACATGAGTATTTTAGGGAAAAGTTAAAACATATGAATATATTTTTCCGATGATGTCAAAATGTGAACTTATTTCTCGATACTTGGTGACTTTGAGTATAAAAAGTCAAATTTCCCGTACAAAATTGATGACCTTTTGAGTTCCAAAGCTTCACGCATGCGATTTATCCCGCTGCATTCAGAATCTGTACGGTCTTTCATTTAAAAACAGTATCGCATAAGCTGCATTAATAGCCAAATAAACAAGTGAAATACAGAGTTTCTAACTTGCTGTCTCATGCTGCAAACTGAAATGATTAACTAGCATAATAGCATTCTCACTGCTACCTTTTCGATTGAATGCTGGACAATTAAATTATCAATTGTACTCATGAAAATTACAATCCACATGGCTAATTTACTTTTCTGAAAATGTAGATGTGAACTTTGATCAATTGCCAAGCCAAACTAAAACAAGATGAAAAGGCGATGATTTAAATGTTTAAACGATGGCTACAATGTAACAGATTATATACAATAAGTACATCGAATACAAGCAATAAATGGATCTCGAATGTTCTGTTTTTGAAGGTATTAATTTTTTTATTAATAAATGTAATCACATTAGTTCCCAGAACATATGGAGTTATTGTGTTGTGCTATTTACGGGATAAAGTACAAGTAGGGGTGACAACGGGTCGGTTCCGGTTTGAGTACTAAGAGAACCAGAATCGGATCCATTTTATTTTTTGGGATCCAAAATCGGATCCAGATCAGTTCTCAACTTGGGTACCCAATACCGAAACTGGTGGATTCACAAGTACCCAGAATCGGATCCGATACAAAACCTGATTTTTTCAATTAACCTAATACAATATTTTTTTCATTTCACAGCAAGTAACCACTCCATCATCTAATTTAAAAAAAAAACATATTTCTGAACAATAAACTTAAGTCTACTTCATACATCTTCAAGTTATACAACCATACATGTTTAACAATTGTGGTCGTTGTGATCTAAAAAGAGTTTTAAACCATAATTAAAAGAAAAAAACATAACTTCCAACAACTGAACATCAGCAACAAGCCAACCATTTGCCATGCATGGACGGTACAAGTATGACATCCAGGAGAACTCTAGTTATTAGGACGGCACTTCCATATCTTTCCAAGTGGGCGAGATGGAAAAACCAGGAGAACTTATATATTACCTTAGAGAACCATCTTCATGCAATAAATAGATATTACATGTTTAAGGATGTTTTTCGACACCTGGAGGCAAGAAGAAAATGGGAGGATACAACTCGGGAAAGGAAACACCAGTTGGATAATAGGGTTCTACTTCCTCTGTCTCAATGTCAAAAACACCGTAATCTTCGAGTCCATACGTGAGATCCTTGTCGTAGTAATCATCGGTAAAATATATGGAGTTGGGCTTGCAATTAGGAAACATAGAGGCTGTCACACAAGTTGAGTAATTGGACCCCAAAAATAGTATCTTATCTCCCAAATTTGTCACTAACTCCCACTCTTCAGTTTTAGCGACAAGCCTGTAAATGCTAAATTCATAGGTGAATTCTCGCCATTCGTAGTTATCAGAATCATCGTCGTCGTCATCGACGTCGTTTGGTTCGTCTGGATCGATCGTGATGATATTATCAATATTGGGAATGTGAGTGCAGTGTCGAAGCACAGTTTCGTTCCTCATTCCCTCTCTAACGATTTTGTAAAAGGTATCGGAGAACCTTATTACAAGCAACAATTCCCCCATGTTATCGACCAAGTATGTGCGCATGTCCCATTCTGGAGGGCACCAATAAGAGAAAAGCTTGAACTCTGGAGGAGATACGGCGGTGTCCAACACCTTGTGAATTTTGTTGCAAGTGTGAGTATAGAACAAATTCTTGAAGTAGATAACGTCCCTATGCAAGGCCTTTGGCTGAGGGATGTTCCATCTCCGATTTTCATCTCCAAGTCGGCAAAACATCAAATTCTTCATGCTTGAGGAAATAAGCATGACCACGCAGTCTTTTGCGTTCAGGTGGGGGTCACAACTTAGTATGGCCTTGGCTACGCAAGACGAAAGAGAAAATCCATCACCAGGGTCTGGCAATTTTGGGAGCATTATAACTGTTCCGGTGAGGGGGTTGAAGAGAGAAAGAGAGGAACGGTCCATGTCCAGTGCCACCAGCCAACCTTCGGAGGCGCCCACCAGTCTCTTTCCGTAAATCTCGGGGAATACCATGCGTTGGGTCGTCTTGTCGGAGACGCTGTACACACCAGTCGATTTGGTTTCGTGGTCATGGTCCGAGAGTATGAGCCATGGAAACTTGGGTAGCTGCGGCATACTTGTTTGGACGGCACACCACCATTTGCAAACTGCACCACAACGGATGGCGTCGCGTATGCTTAATCGCTTCAATATCATGTAAATCACATCCGATGGAAGTTCGGACAACGCCGTCATTATGTTAACTCCTGCACGCGTCAACAAACAAACAAACAAAAATAAAATGAAATAGGATATTTTTATACAGATAACCAAATAACAGAAACAAAATACTTTAATTTGCTGAAAATCCTAAAGCAATTCTAACAGTTTTTTTAGGAAATAAAAAACCAAACGTGTGGTCACTTCAACATCTCTGGTCGATAGTGACAATAAAAAAACGTTGCAGACAAGAATAAAAAGAAATAACATTTAGTATCTCTAACCCAAAGATGGAAGTAGCATATGCTACAATCCTTGACCTTTCATGGGTCATGACTATATGAATATTACGAATACAAAAAATTGTTTTGCGTACCTGTTTAGCTATACTTGATTCGATGGGTATTTGCATCCTTATTTATAGAATGATGAAGGACGTACGGTTACAATTATATATTGGAATGAGTAAAATGACTCACCGAAATATTTTAGGAAGACTATGACCAATTATAATTTTAAAATTAAAACATGAAAAGTATAATTACTTTGAACATGTACGATAAATATATTAAAGGTATATCTTGTAATGGGTAATCTTTAGGATTAAATTAACATTTCTAAATAGAAAAAAATAAAAATCTGGATAGGCTAAACTAATTAAAATTATTTTTGCACACATTATCTATAGAAACGGAATGGACAAACTTTTATGCCTTTGAAGTTTAAACACCGGAATATTACTCTAAATAGGTAGGTAAAATAATAGATTGAAAAGGTAATTGAATAGATAAACTGAATAGGTAATTGTTAAAATATTGAATTGGTAAATTAATTTGAATAAGTATTTTTAATAAATTTATAAAATCAAAGTTTGAACAGGTACAATTCCTTTAGAGAAGCTAATATCGTAATACTTATGTTTAGGAAAGTTAATTTTAATAATTGAATTAAAACTCCGTGAGATTATAGGTCTAGACATTAAAATATAATTAAATTCATACATGGAATTAAGTCAAACACATACAACAACAAAGTCTTTGAATTCCAAACACATACATCAAAATATAAAAGAATATATTTAAGACCTCATCCAAATATTTGGTACGGTCCGGGTTCGATACCCAAATCTATTTGCTATTGCTACAAGAAGTCGTGGGTCCCTGTTAAACTCCAAATCCCTTCCCAATCTGATCCAACCCGACCCGACCAATCAGGTTGGGTTGGTTTTCGGGTTCAACTCGACCCGCGTGCACCCCTAATCTTGACGGTCTACAAACATTGGCAAAACTTTTGTCAACTCAACAGGCACACAGTTGCACCAAGATATCTAACTTTTATTTACCATGTTTGCTAGCTTTTGTAATAGTTTGTTAATCCATGAATTTGCAGGGGAATATTAACCATGGACAATGTGTTGAGGCTATTAAAGGCACATACAGAAAACTAGCAAGAAAGATGCATTTGGATGTATATAAGAACCAAACTGCACAAAATCATGTTTTAGGCTTGTAGCTGAGAAGCAATTCACCCACGTATGTTTGTAGCTAAGCTGTTCAGCATGACATCGGGCCAAAAATTGTGACATTGTTGTACCTCTAAAAGTTCCAGCACTTGGCACAGCATCTAAGAAAGTCTCTGGCTATGGCGCCAAGAACATACCTGAGATAATATTAGGAAAATAATAAAATAAAAAATACGAGGTATAAATTTCATAGAGATCTAACTGCAAACTTTTGGGTGTAGTGAAGATTTGCCAAACAAAAACTTTGTTGCATGTATATCTAACTGATCACATAAATGAATAAATTAGTTGATGAAATAAATTATTGTTGATTTATTTAGCAACTTCCCTATGCAAGAAAAAAAACTTATACTGACTTAATCAAGTAACAAAACATCATGGATACCATCCTTAATCCTTTTTTTTTACAAAATTTTACTAGGGGGATATTTGTCTCAGGTACAGAAAGGATCAAGGAGAAAGCAAACTTACATAGCTCCAGCAACAGCATTTCCAAGAAAGAAGCACAAACCAATACTTACACCAACTTCAGGACGAAGAGCACGACCAATAAGATAGTATGGTCCTCCACCCTGAAATTGTATTTTTTTTATAAAAAAAACTGCTGTCGGAGTTTAAGTACTAGATAATGAATGTGAAGAAGAGTCCCTATTTACACAAAACATGGTGGGTCACCTTCATTGAACCATTTGTCGCAATAGCACTTAATGATATTCCAGTTAAGAATGTACACACCCCGCAGAATGATATCAAAAAAAGGGATTCGCCTATACCAGCCATCCCAACAATCCTGAAGACAAGCAATAACCGTATACTTCATGAGGATGCAGTTATCGCGGAATGGAAGAACAAAAAATGGGACTTAATTCGCAGCTTAACTCAGGAAAAAATTTGGCAAGCAACGTTATGATGGACATCAACTAAAGTCTTCAAAGGTTTGCATTTTAAGGCAAAGAAGTCAAATCATAAGACTGGTGATGCCTCCACCAAGAAGTTTGACTTGCTTTGACTATTAAATTTCAGAAGCATAGGGACATCATTTCAAGGATATAGAAATTCCGCTCAAACCAGGTCAAGCAGATTCTCAGTCAATTGATCTTCATTAACATTCCTGGTTTCAGTATATTGGTAAGTCATTTCTCCCCTTATTATACTGGTGTAAAAGTAAATGATAATGTTATATTGTATACTGTAGTTTAAGTTTTTTCATAAAATTGAAAACTTAGAATAACTAATCATATTTTAATACTGAATATGAACTTTTAATTGTAAAAGTCGTACTTTGGTGCAGAATTATGTACAACATAGACCAAAATTATATATTTTTTAGAATGCTAATCAATTAAAATCAATGTTCAGGCATCGCCTAGGCGGTTGTGCGACCGCCCAGGTCTGGGCGGTAAATTTTTTTTAATTCAATTAATTTTCATAAAATAGATAAAAAATCAAGAAAAATCGGGAAAAATAGAAAAAAAATACACAAATATTTTCTAAAAATACCATACATGTTTAGGCTTCGAAAAGACACCTAGTTCCTCGACCAAGGCCTCACTAGGCACCCCCTCTACCCACCTAAACACTTAGGTATACAATTTATTGCTTAGTAGTACGATTACAAAGTAACTCAGAGTTCATACAATAGTAGATAAAAGAGAAATTAGAATTATAAGCTAACTAACTAATTACATTGGACACATTGATCTAATGTCCAACTGGGAACCATATCATATCCTCCACCACCATCAGAGTCGTCGGAGTCGTTCTCATTCGGATTGTCGACGTAGACATCATCTTCTTCAGTTTCTTCATCGTCGGTTTGGACATATTGCTCGTCGATGTCCATCGGTGGTTGAGAACTCGATGCACCTGGATCTCTAGAACTGATGTGAACGATGACATCATCCATGCCACGACCTAATAATGGCGCGTCAGATGCAGTAGAACACCGCGGGTCAGATGCAGTGGACATGGATCGAGCAAAGCGTCTCCGTGAAGAAGAATGTCCCAAAGTTGCTTCCTCGGCATCGGCCCATGTAAGCTCCTCTCCAGCGAAGACCGGATCTTCAGTTTCTACCAACCATGGATGCTCGTCGAAGAGATCGTAGTCCACACTGATGGGGTCATAAAATCCGGGTTTCTCCATCCTTTGCTGAAACCTTTGCCTTAACTTTTGGTTGTAGTTCACATACACCAAGTCATTCATCTTCTTCACAGCCAACCTGTTCCTTCTCGTTGAGTGCAACTGCTCGAAGACACTCCAATTCCGCTCACAACCTGATGCCGAACATGTCAATCCCAACACCCTCAGGGCCAACCTCTGTAATGCAGTCTCTCCCATGTCTGCGCCATACGATTGCCACCAATCTATAGGTCTTCTTTCCGACCTTTGTCTGACGACCATATCCCTCGAGAATATTCCGAGGGAGTTCTTGTAACGATCAAGTAAACCGCAAATCTTGTCTTGTTCTGCAGGAGTGGGGACGAGCCGCTCTACGACATCCATGAATCCAGGCATATGCTCATTGAAAGCTACATTTCGATCCTGAGGTGGGACGGAGAAGAAGGTACCAGGGTTGAGTAAGAAACCAACAGAGTGTAGCGGTGATGACATCATCTTCCCTGGACCCCACTTGGTGTCGATGAGGTCGATGACTTGCTTGTACAACCTCGGGTTTCCGTCAAAGTTCCTCATGATTTGTTCTTTGGCTTTCTCCATTGCGTCAGACAGATATCTCATCGGTGGTTTTTCATCGCCGTCAACAAGTCTAAGAACCTGGACCATAGGTTGTGAGGCATTCAGTGCCTTTACGACGTTGGTCCAGAAACCACTTCGTAGAATGGTCTCGGCAACTTCAGTAGAGATCTCCTTTTTTTCTTGTTCTTTATCCAACTTGCATTAGGATTGTTGTACTCCGGGGAAACAACAAAGGCTCGGAGTTTGTCTTTCTTCAGAAACAACCTTTGCAAACTCAGAAAGGCGGTGGCAAATCTCGTGACAGCAGGCCGTAGCAGGTTCCCTTCAATGGCAATTCACATCCTCTTCAACAACATGGCAGAGCTGTTGAAATGTTTGATGATCTTCCGAGCTAAAGCAATAGTCTTCAAAAACAACTTGCCAATATCCTCCAAGATGAGATCGATGCAATGCGCTGCACAGGGAGTCCAAAACAATCTCCTTCTTTTTTGCTGCAACATCCTACCGGCAAGTACGTACGCGGCGGCGTTGTCGGTGACCACCTGAACAACGTGTTCTTCGCCAATCTCGCCAACTACCTTGTCCATCAGCTTGTACAGGTAGTCTGCGGTGTGAGAGTGACAGGAAGCATCTACAGACCTCATGAACATGGTACCTGTCGGACAATTTACTAGAAAATTGATTATATTCCTACCGGACCTATCAGTCCAGCCATCTGTCATCAACGTGCACCCGTATGTTGCCCAATCTTGTCTGTACGATTCTAGTATACCTCTAGTGTAGTCAATTTCATGTTTAAGGCACGAGTCACTAACTTCATGATACGTCATGGGTTTAAGTCTGGGTCCGTAAGTACAAGTAGCGGATATTGCTTCCTTCCACTTAGGCGTCCTTACAGTGTTGAATGATATACCACATCTATAGAAAAGCCTAGACCATTTTTGATTAATTGTTTTCCTATCTTCTTTTCTAAAGGTTCTTTCGATGGTTGTTTGTTGGGGGCCGGAAACCACGTCCTTCCCACGTCCGCAAAATGGTGCCCACAAACGTTGTTTTTGTCTCTTTCGACCAGGAACGGGGCGAGAACGGGAGGTTGGGGTCCGAGCAGAACCGGAACCCGACCCGGTTTCTAGATCAAATTCTATGTTTTCTCGGTCTACATAATCATCAAGACATACATTTTCGTTTTGTAATGTCCTACTGTTTCTAATCATGTATGCAGTTATGTCTTGTTTAATAGAGTCAGGAACTTTATCACAAGGTCTAGCATTGCTACCGGGTGTGTGTGCAAGATGTTGTTTGTGACGGGCTATACCACCTCTAGTTTCCTTACCACATAACTCACAGACAATACAATTTTTATCATTAGCACTAATGAAATGGGCAGTATTCCAACCGGGGTCATTTGTACGGGTAGGTCTTAGGTCATCGTAACTCTCGTGATGCATAGGTAGACTAGTGCCGGGTACGTAAGCCATATCTTAAAACTAGACTAATATAAAATTTAGACTAATATGAAACTAAAATACTAATTAATTTAATTCTAAAGAGAAGTTAGAAAGAGTGCACTTGATTTTGACGGTTGAAGAATGAAGAACCGGATCGGAGACTTCACTTTCCAACTTCAAAACTAAGCACCAGACCGGAGACTTAATCGCAAAAACTTGGTGATTAGGAAAGTTGATGATGAGAATAGAATTATGAAGAAGAAGAGAATGAGAGATGTGTGAAAAATGAAGAGGTTTGGAGGGATTTATATAGGATTTGGGGTTAGTGGCAAAGTTGTAATTTTTGGAAAAAAAATTAAAAAAAATTAAAAAGCAGAGAGTTGTCGGCTCTCGCCTAGGCGATCGCCTATTTCGCCCAGCAGAACTGGGCGAAAGGGCGACCACCGCCACGAGCGACCGCCTACCTGAACATTGATTAAAATAAAGAAATATTTACGGTGGCTTTTTTGAAAGCTCGTAGTATTACTCATTTTGGGATGCATGGGAAGCTAAGTTCGAGACCTAAATCAATATAATATACATCTAGTTGGTGGCAGTTATCTAGATATTCACCGGTACATCTTATATAATAAATATCATGTAATTGTATATAAAATAAAATCATGATATATTATGAAATTCCAAAATTCTCATACTTAAAAGAATTGGAACTCAAGTATATAAATCACCAAGAAAAACGAATAAAGTATATGATCCCTGTTATATTATGCAGGCATGGAATGAAAACTAAAAATAAGGTCCCAAGTTTTGGAGCAGATTCCTGCATCTTTTACAAGAATAGTGTTAACTCGTCAAGAAGCAATCATCATTTCATCAATATTCAAAAGAACAGACTTACCTTGCATGTGTAGCTTACCATGGCCATGGTATAATGAAAAATCATGATGATATCATAAAACAAGAAGATACCTTAAAAATAATTTTAACTATGAGGTTATAGTGGATAAGTTTACACCACCATAACACAATAGGAAAAACATGGTTATAGTGGGTGTAATAAGATCCAAATTCCCAATCACCACACAAGCTATACAGATGAAGGCTGTAAAAAGAGTTGCACTATGAGGTTCACTTCCTTCAGTGACCTTTAAATACTTGAGGACAGGAAGAATGTCATCGTTTGCTATTGCTGCAAGAAGTCGTGGCTCTCCTGTCAAACTCTGGAGAGCAGCACCTAAAGTTGAGAGAATGATTCCCACGTAAATTATTGCAGGGATAGGCCAAGCTATTTGAGCTGTTAGAAGCCTGCCTTACATAGCAATGTGAAGAAGAAGAAGAAGAAGAAGAAGAAGAATTCATAACAAGTATCCTCATTTTTCTTGGTAGTTTTAACTTCTAACTATTAATTTGCAAAATCGAAAAATGAAGTTTATGTAGTATGTACTAATATTTCCCAAGAAGACACTAGTTATGTAATAGCATTATCTCATTATTAGAAAGATAATTAAAAAATTTGGGCCAGTAAAGTAGAAATATGCACAAACATAAGTGATTATAAAGTGCATGCCTAAGATTTAAACTTTTTTTATCGGTAAGATTTAAACTTCTTATTTCTCCAATGATAATTTATCTCTTGATATAGTACAAAAACACACAGAATCACATCAAAATTCAAATCATCAAACTCCAAGCTTTTGCTCATAACAACCAAAGCAAACTACAGTCAAAGTAACCGATTAAACAATTATACAATCAAACAATAACAGAATTGAAACTTTGCAAATCATAAGATTCCAACAAATCGAACAACTCCTTTATTTCATTAACTGAATCCAAACCACTTACATACACCAACTGAACTAGGTACCTCACTTATTCGAGCTCCAACAATCGAAGTAACAAATCTCCAACTCAAAAAAATCGAACCAACTTCTAATTACAAACTAATTGCAAACAATGGAAATCTTAACCAACAAAAGAATTCACAATCCGACTAACTACAACGTAAATCGCTACAATCAGCAAACCTTCCCGTCTCTAATGTGATGGAAGGACAGGCCTTTGGAGTTGGCGAAGCGGCACCCACAACGGTTGCATTTGACCTTCAGTTTCTTATGTCTTGAGCTGTCATGGGCACATTTGGCGTTGGCTGATTTGAAAGTCTCCCTACAAATGAAACAATGCCGATCTAGTACGAACTTCAACTGGGCCAACCTGCCGGGTGAGAGTTCATCCTCACAAACCAATGTAGAGTTGAGAAATATAATACATCATTGGTTGTAGAATACATGCATACGTGAAAATGAACCCCACTTACTTGTAATTTGAGGTACCAACATGGTTGCTTCCTCCTTCTTGGTTCTTGCTTTCTCTAATCTCTGCTGACGCCCCTTGCCCATTGTAGAAAATCAACTCACCTCAGGTGGACTTCACGGCTGAGAGGTGAGATGAGATAATGAAAGGAGAAGACTGAAGAAGAAGGGGGGATTGATTATGTTACAGGAGAACAGAAGAGAAGAAGATGGTAGTTAAGTAGTTATACATGGAGGATTGGGGGGTGTCCACCTTTATAAAGGATGAGGGTGGGCTTAGTCGGGTTAACCCGACAGCAACAAAACTTATGGGTTTAGTCGGGTTAAATGTGATAGATCCATTCTAACTTATACAAAACACTATGTTATCTTCCAAAGTTTTGATGGTAATACTTTGCTTTGTTGATTAGAATTTCATTTTGTTTTGGGTTGCTTTACTATCTAGATTTTGAATTTTTAATTATCATAATTAAATGTAATTGCACAAACTAGAAAAGAATACTAAAATGAGATTGCAGTAACAATTCAAAATTAATATAAAAAATCCAATATTTAGTTTTGGAGATTGTTCTGAACTATGTCTTTTTTCTTAGATTTAAATATGATGAGAAATATACTATCCTTACTTATATAATGTTGACATCAATCTACACTTACCAATAACTTAAAATTTAAGCTCCGAAAGAAAATTCCAAATCGTAAAACTTGTTTTATATCACAATACAAAGTATGTAGGTCGAAAATTATAAAATTTGAAAGTCATTTTTGTTAATATTTCAAGTATCAAAGAATCAACATACCAAATTCATTACAAAATCGACATCACTTGTTCTTATATGAAATGATCTTTAAATTTTACGATTTTTGACATACATGCTAATATTACGTTGTAAAATAAGATTTACGGTTTATGTTTTATTTTAGGTTACTAAGTAGTGTTAAATTTGTGTTAACAAAAATAAGGGACAAGAGATCCCTAATATTTAAATATACATATACACAAACAAACTACTAATTTGTTTAGGAAAAAATATATTTCTCAACTATTAATTTCTCTAAGTACGGTATCAAAGTGGACTATTAACCCAATTAATTTCTTTAACCACCAACTCCATTTTAAATCATCACAATCACACGATGAAATTATTGAGATTGGATTCTTGTAGTAATCTTGGTCGGTTGGGAGTTGGATTCCTCTTTCTCTCTCTTCCTCTTTCTCCTCCTCTTCCATGGCCGACCGATGGAACCTATTTTTTGAAGACCGGTCGACCGACGCACCGGTTCGGTCGACCGTTGGACCCAGTTTCTGCCTACGTTTTGCACATTTCTCCACGCGATTTTGGTGCAACTTATATTTGTTTTGACCTACTATATAAATGTAATTTTGTTCCCTTTGTAATAGGAGAACAATTAGATTGATTGTCATTGTCCACTTTGCATTCTTGAGAGAAAAGAGAGAGAGAGAGAACGTCCTTGTTGATTCGGTGAGAGAATTTGAGTCGGGTATCCTCGTCGGTTTGTTCGTGTCTCCTATAAGTATCTCCTTGTATTACGTTTCTCTATAGTGGATTTGGAGTTTTGTCGTCCGTGGTTTTTCCCGCATTAGGTTTCCACGTTAAATCTTGCGTGTTTTGTGTGATTTGGTTTTGGATTTGCATTTGCTCTCAATTTTTAGTCAATTGGATTTGCTATTTTGATTACGCTGCGTATTTGGGATTGACACTAGTATAGAAAAGTCCATATACGTCGGATATACAAGGATATAGACGTCGGATTTCGACGGTCCAAGTACCCGACGTATATTTCCCCGTCGTCTATTCCTTGTTGTATAGACGTCAGCTATATACGACCGACGTCTATACAGTGTATAAACGTCGGCTATATATGACCGACGCCTATTATATGTTAATTAACCCAAAAAATACATTGGAACGTATATCGGGCATTCTGCACTCACATTAATCAAGCTCAAGCTGCCCAAGTGCCCCAAGTGCCAATCTTTTGACAAATAACCACGAATGTCAAGCCTAACATGCCCAGGTGCCCCAAGTCGTTCGCGTTCAGCAGTAATGGAGTGGTGGAGTACATCAACCACACCAACAAAAATAAATTCTCCGATGTGGGACTAAACTATTACACAAAATAGACGTCGGATATATAGATTGACCGACGTCTATTCATACAACACGACCTATAGACGTCGGTCATGCTATACATCCGACGTCTATACTTTGAAATATCAACAATTAATAAAAAATATGCCCTATAGACGTCGGCTACCATATACAACCGACGTCTATACATGGGTTAATAGTAAAAAAATGATGTATATATAAGTGCCCCAAGTGCCAATCTTTTGACCAACAAAATATATATATATATATATTACAAACATTAAATATATATATATATATATATATCACTTGTATTTTGTAGTGTGGTACCAAACTATCATTTAGAAGTAAAGTATTGGTGGAGTACTTCAACTCTACCAATAAAAAAACTTTCTCCAATGTGGGACTAAACATGTCACCATACACACACATGTGATAGTTACAATGATGTAACTATTTTTAAATCCACATTATTCTTATACAAAATAATCCACATAAATTCTTACACAAAATAAATTCCAAAAAATTGTGTTATTTCTTATACAAAATAAATTCCAAAAAATGAGTTAATTATTACACGAAATAATTCCCAAAAAAATAGCGTTATTTCTGATACAAAATAAATTCACATAAATTCTTATACGAAATAAATCGAAAAAAATAAACAAAAATTATTTTTTTTCTTTCAAGAAGTATAGACGTCGGTTATACTAAACAACCGACGTTTATACAAACCTATAGACGTCGGATGTCCAAACATCCGACGTCTATACCGATAGACGTCGGATGTTTTTATATCCGACGTCTATTTGGTGACGTCTATTGAGCATTCTGCACTAGTGTGATTTTAATCCCCTAACAAGTGCCTTTTCGAAAATCAAGACCAATTGAATGCTGGACAATTAAATTATCAATTGTACTTCTGAAAATTACAATCCACATGGTTAATTTACTTTTCTGAAAATGTAGATGTGAACTTTGATCAATTGCCAAGCCAAACTAAAACAAGATGAAAAGGCGATGATTTAAATGTTTAAATGATGGCTACAATGTAACAGATTATATACAATAAGTACATCGAATACATGCAATAAATGAATCTCGAATGTTCTGTTTTCGAAGGTATTAATTTTTTTATTAATAAATGTAATCACATTAGTTCCCAAAACATATAGAGTTATTGTGTTGTGCTATTTACGGGATAAAGTACAAGTAGGGGTGACAACGGGTCGGTTCCGGTTTGAGAACTAAGAGAACCAGAATCGGATCCATTTTATTTTTTGGGATCCAAAATCGGATACAGATCAATTCTCAACTTGGGTACCCAATACCAAAACTGGTGGGTTCACAAGTACCCAGAATCGGATCTGATACAGAACCTGATTTTTTCAATTAACCTAAATTTACATACACAATATTTTTTCAATATTTTTTCAATTAACCACTCCATCATCTAATTTTAAAAAAAAACATGTTTCTAAAAAATAAACTTAAGTCTACTTCATACATCTTCAATTTATACAACCATACATGTTGAACAATTGTGGTCGTTGTGATCTAAAAAGGGTTTTAAACCATAATTAAAAGAAAAAAACATAACTTCCAACAACTGAACATCAGCAACAAGCCAACCATTTGCCATGCATGGACGTTCTCCCGATCTTCAAGCCTGTACGGTACAAGTATGACATCCAGGAGAACTCTAGTTATTAGGACGGCACTTCCATATCTTTCCAAGTGGGCGAGATGGAAAAACCAGGAGAACTTATATATTACCTTAGAGAACCATCTTCATGCAATAAATAGATATTACATGTTTAAGGATGTTTTTCGACACCTGGAGGCAAGAAGAAAATGGGAGGATACAACTCGGGAAAGGAAACACCAGTTGGATAATAGGGTTCTACTTCCTCTGTCTCAATGTCAAAAACACCGTAATCTTCGAGTCCATACGTGAGATCCTTGTCGTAGTAATCATCGGTAAAATATATGGAGTTGGGCTTGCAATTAGGAAACATAGAGGCTGTCACACAAGTTGAGTAATTGGACCCCAAAAATAGTATCTTATCTCCCAAATTTGTCACTAACTCCCACTCTTCAGTTTTAGCGACAAGCCTGTAAATGCTAAATTCATAGGTGAATTCTCGCCATTCGTAGTTATCAGAATCATCGTCGTCGTCATCGACGTCGTTTGGTTCGTCTGGATCGATCGTGATGATATTATCAATATTGGGAATGTGAGTGCAGTGTCGAAGCACAGTTTCGTTCCTCATTCCCTCTCTAACGATTTTGTAAAAGGTATCGGAGAACCTTATTACAAGCAACAATTCCCCCATGTTATCGACCAAGTATGTGCGCATGTCCCATTCTGGAGGGCACCAATAAGAGAAAAGCTTGAACTCTGGAGGAGATACGGCGGTGTCCAACACCTTGTGAATTTTGTTGCAAGTGTGAGTATAGAACAAATTCTTGAAGTAGATAACGTCCCTATGCAAGGCCTTTGGCTGAGGGATGTTCCATCTCCGATTTTCATCTCCAAGTCGGCAAAACATCAAATTCTTCATGCTTGAGGAAATAAGCATGACCACGCAGTCTTTTGCGTTCAGGTGGGGGTCACAACTTAGTATGGCCTTGGCTACGCAAGACGAAAGAGAAAATCCATCACCAGGGTCTGGCAATTTTGGGAGCATTATAACTGTTCCGGTGAGGGGGTTGAAGAGAGAAAGAGAGGAACGGTCCATGTCCAGTGCCACCAGCCAACCTTCGGAGGCGCCCACCAGTCTCTTTCCGTAAATCTCGGGGAATACCATGCGTTGGGTCGTCTTGTCGGAGACGCTGTACACACCAGTCGATTTGGTTTCGTGGTCATGGTCCGAGAGTATGAGCCATGGAAACTTGGGTAGCTGCGGCATACTTGTTTGGACGGCACACCACCATTTGCAAACTGCACCACAACGGATGGCGTCGCGTATGCTTAATCGCTTCAATATCATGTAAATCACATCCGATGGAAGTTCGGACAACGCCGTCATTATGTTAACTCCTGCACGCGTCAACAAACAAACAAACAAAAATAAAATGAAATAGGATATTTTTATACAGATAACCAAATAACAGAAACAAAATACTTTAATTTGCTGAAAATCCTAAAGCAATTCTAACAGTTTTTTTAGGAAATAAAAAACCAAACGTGTGGTCACTTCAACATCTCTGGTCGATAGTGACAATAAAAAAACGTTGCAGACAAGAATAAAAAGAAATAACATTTAGTATCTCTAACCCAAAGATGGAAGTAGCATATGCTACAATCCTTGACCTTTCATGGGTCATGACTATATGAATATTACGAATACAAAAAATTGTTTTGCGTACCTGTTTAGCTATACTTGATTCGATGGGTATTTGCATCCTTATTTATAGAATGATGAAGGACGTACGGTTACAATTATATATTGGAATGAGTAAAATGACTCACCGAAATATTTTAGGAAGACTATGACCAATTATAATTTTAAAATTAAAACATGAAAAGTATAATTACTTTGAACATGTACGATAAATATATTAAAGGTATATCTTGTAATGGGTAATCTTTAGGATTAAATTAACATTTCTAAATAGAAAAAAATAAAAATCTGGATAGGCTAAACTAATTAAAATTATTTTTGCACACATTATCTATAGAAACGGAATGGACAAACTTTTATGCCTTTGAAGTTTAAACACCGGAATATTACTCTAAATAGGTAGGTAAAATAATAGATTGAAAAGGTAATTGAATAGATAAACTAAATAATTAAAATATTGAATTGGTAAATTAATTTGAATAAGTATTTTTAATAAATAATTTGAATAAGTAATTTGAAAAAGTTGAGAGAATGATTCCACGTAAATTATTGCAGGGACATGCCAAACTATTTCAGCTGTTAAGAAGTAGACTTGTAAATTGGATCGTGTTCGTGTACTAGCGTGTCTGACAGTTCTGCAGTCGTGTCAGGATTTCGTGTTATCGTGTATAGTACAAATTGAAAAGATTTCATCACGTTTAAATTGGAAATAATTAAGTGATATTATATTGATAATTTTTATTCCAAATAACATCTTGATTGATTATTATCGAGTTAAACAAATTGATTATCTAACAAAAGATGCAATTCGTGTCTGTTTCGTGTAAAAAATAACTTATCGTGTCAAATCGTGTACCAATTATTTTATATTTGTATCTTCACAAATCATCATAATAAATGGTTTTAATCATACCAAAAATTTCGTGTAAAGTCGTGTCTCAATATCGTGTCGTGTTTGTGTCATGTAATCGTGTTGTGTCCAAAATCACAGGTCTAGTTAGAAGTCTGCATTACATAGCAACGCGAAGAAGAAGAAGAAAAACTTCATAACAATTATCCTCGTTTCTCTTGGTAGTTCTAACTTCTAACTATTAATTTGCAAAATCGAAAAATGAAGTTTATGTGGCATGTACTAATATATCCCAAGTAGACATTAGTTATGTAATTGCATTATCTCATTATTGGAAAGATAATTAAATATTTTGGGCCAGTAAAGTAGAAATATGCACAAACACAAGTGATTATAAAGTGCATGCTTAAGATTTACATTTTTCTTAGGAAAAATTAATTCAAGATTATAAAGTGCACAAACACATGTTGAAAAATTAACTTTAGTTTTAAGTCATGACATTTGTTTCCAACGTTACCCTCCGCCTTTTTAACTAATTACATGAATGTCATTGTTTTCAACTTAGGGTTACAAGTTAGAGAGAACATTCATTTAGCATAAACTTTTCTTTCACCTTCATCCCCACAAAAATTGTCTTCCCAAAAAATGTTTCATTGAAAGGAAAATGTTGGGATTCAACGTTTAATGTATGGATCGGGTTAGTTTATCTCATTTCTTCAAAAAAATTCCTCATTTCGTGAATTTATTTGAATCCACAATTTGAATATTTCAAAAAAACTGAAAATATATCTTGTCTTTCTATTAATCATGTTTGGTATGTTATTCAACCTTATTAAGTCTGAAATGTGTTGTATATTCGATGAGTGTTGGAAATTGGAGGTTTGGATTTAACTTTCAAAATGTCACCCAGGATGATGCTAACAAACTTTGTTTTAACAACTAACTCAGTCCTGCTGCCAACTAAGTGTATATTGTTTACATATTTACTGTCGTTGGGAGAAACCAAACATACTTATATGATATGTTGCCGATGTTTTGGTCTTTCAAATTTACCTTTGATAAATTATGAAATGCATTCGTAACTTTTTTTCTTACATTCATTTCACATATTTAGTTTTGTACTTTTAAACCTTATTATCATTCTCTTCCTATATAAACCCTTTCAAACCTCTTCATTTTTCACACATCTCTCATTCTCTTCTTCTTCTTCTTCATAATTCTATTCTCATCGTTAAGTTTCTTAATCATCAAGTTTTCGCGATTAAGTCTCCGGTCTGGTGCTTAGTTTTGAAGTTGGAAAGTGAAGTCTCCGATCCAGTTCTTCATTCTTCAACCGCCAAAATCAAGTGCACTCTTTCTAACTTCTATTTAGAATTAAATTAATTAGTATTTTATTTTCATATTAGTCTAAGTTTTTATATTGGTCTAGTTTTAAGATATAGCTTACGTACCCGGCACTAGTCTCCCTATGCATCACGAGAGTTACGATGACCTAAGACCTACCCGTACAAATGACCATGGTTGGAATACTGCACATTACATTAGTGCTAATGATGCATTGTCTGTGAGTTATGTGGTAAGGAAACTAAAGGTGATATAGCCCGTCACAAACAACATCTTGCACACACACCCGGTAGCAATGCTAGACCTTGTGATAAAGTTCCTGACTCTATTAAACAAGACATAACTGCATACATGATTAGAAACAGTAGGACATTACAAAACGAAAATGTATGTCTTGATGATTATGTAGACCGAGAAAACATAGAATTTGATCTGGAAACCGGGTCGGGTTCCAGTTCTGCTCGGACTCCAACCTCCCGTTCTCGCCCTGTTCCTGGTCGAAAGAGACAAAAACAACGTTTGTGAGCATCATTTTGCGGACGTGGGAAGGATGTGGTTTCCGACCCCCAACAAAAAACCATCGAAAGAACCTTTAGAAAAGAAGATAAGAAAACAATTAATCAAAAATGGTCTTGACTTTTCTATAGATGTGGTATATCATTCAACACTGTAAGGACGCCTGAGTGGAAGGAAGCAATATCCGCTACTTGTACTTACGGACCCAGACTTAAACCCATGGTGTATCATGAAGTTAGTGACTCGTGTCTTAAACAGGAAATTGACTACACTAGACGTATATTAGAGTCGTACAGACAAGATTGGGCAACATACGGGTGCACGTTGATGACAGATGGCTGGACCGATAGGTCCGGTAGGAATATAATCAATTTTCTAGTAAATTGTCCGACAGGTACCATGTTCATGAGGTCTGTAGATGCTTGTATAAATTGTATACCTAAGTGTTTAGGTGGGTAGAGGGGTTCCTAGTGAGGTCTTGGTCGAGGAACTAGGTGTCTTTTCGAAGCCTAAACATGTATGATATTTTTAGATAATATTTGTGCATTTTTTCCTATTTTTCAGATTTTTCCTGATTTTTTTATCTATTTTATAAAATTTAATTAAATTAAAAAAAAACGCCCAGACTTGGGAGATCGCACAACCGCCTAGGCGACCGGAAGCCCCCAGTCGCTTAGGCGGTCCGGGTGAACATTGGTTTAGGTCTCTTAACGTTTGCATTCTAGTAGCTTATCTATGTAATAATACTATTATCGAAGGATCATGTAAAAAGAAGAGCTTTGACAGAAACTCGAAGGAAAATATGATATACAGAAAATTTGGACAATTTCACAATATTATTTCATAACCAAAAGAACATCTAAATTCCTAGATTCCTTACCCATGTATATATATCTGAGTCAACATGTTGCTTCTTGTTATGTAAGGTTATCATGGTTGTTGCCTGTTGGATTCGATTTATAAATTTAAAAAACTTCATCATCAATCCCTTTTTAACGTACGGATTCATGATACTGGTCATTTCAAAACTCTTCAACATAACCAGTATTATAGTGCTCAGGAAGTTCAAATAATGGGATGTTAGCTAAAATGAAAGTGATCGAACACAATAAAGTATCTACTCCCTTCCAGTTACAGTTATAGAACTCATTATACCAACTTCACAAACAAAGTTCTGAAAAAGAAACAAAAAAGATATCGGATTATAAGTCATTTTTTTTAAATGGTACCTGTCATCGTGTGTTAAATTTAATTGTACTTCTCTGAAGATTTGTGGTGAAATTTCTTATATATGATATTTTATTTATTTTTTAACGACTAATCTTGAGATCGTGGTGTACAAGAAAATGTAGTTTTAAGTAGATCGTGGATCACTCGGAAAATATCCCATTGGAATCTTACCAAATTTTTTGCATGTGAGGCCCAGAGTTGAGTTGTTATTTTGTCACATCGGCTTTAATGAAAATCTCATAAATCGACAAGCACATGTCTCACGCTAAGAGATTATGAATTGTAAAAAATAAAAATAAAAAAATAAAATTTAAAGAGGGACAATTACTTAACCAGCTTCGAATGTGATAAATGCAATAAACAGGAATCTTGATCTAATTGGTGGTGTCTGCGGTTGAGCTCATTTAACATCAAACCCTTCCCATTGGACCAAAGGTATGGTTCCCACGATATGCGGATGATAAAAAGCAATAAAAGATCTTCTATAAGATTCCAATCATTTTCTATATGATTTTTCATATAAACCCTCCGCAACAACTTTATTCACTTGAACACAATCAAACATGTGAATTTGTAAGGTGTACTTTTTAATGACTTCCTTTCGTCTAGACAACGTAGCGTGCTAATACGACATCAAATATCAACTTCGAGTACAAGTTATTTATTCTTTGAATATTAACCATGTCAATTTTGTGTGTAGAAAGTTAAAAGAAAATTCGTGTGATCATGTCAGGTTGCTTTTTTACTTATTTCTTCATATATCATAATAGCTAATATAATTATTTCATGTTAAATTGGATTTTAATTTTTTTCACTCGTGGATCTTATTATGCTACCACATGTCCACATCTCATGAGAAACGGCTAATCCCCATCAAGTAATTTTTTTTTATCTTGCAAAAGTCATCATCATAAGATTACGTTTTTTGAGTTCCTAGAAGAATTAGACCAACGTGATAGAAAATGTTAGAAAAGAAAAAATCGAAACCTATAGAATATGATAGAAAACGTTAGAAAAGAAAACGTCGAAACTATAGAATAGAAGACCAAGTATCTAAAGTTTGGGGCAGCAGTTTTAAGTTATAATAGAAAATATTTCATCTTTTCATTTAAAACACACATACAAGTAGTTATTAAATCCGTCACAATTAACTCATAAGTGTAAGAAACTCTACTCTCTAGGAAGAACGAGATGGTTGACGAATTCAAATGTTATTTTTCATTTATGAGAGAGCTGAAATCACAATATACCAATTCCCAGAATTATTATTGGTTAATTAACAACACAATTTTTTAAATATAATAATTAATAAAATAAAACACAATAAATAACGTCACGCAATCCATAACCATAACCCCACCTTTAAATTAACGTCTTCTCCAACTCCACCTTTCCCTCCACCAAACCCAACACCTCCATCTCCCCTCCCCAAATCCTAACCCTAATGGGAACCGTCACCGACTCCACGCCGGAGATCACCACCCCGCTGGTCCCCTCCGACGCCGGAACCAAACCCGCGGCCGTCATCCCTTCCTGGAGGGACCAGCTCACGGTACGAGGCTTCGTCGTGAGCGCCGTCCTCGGATCCCTATTCTGCATCATAACTCACAAGCTGAACCTCACCGTCGGCGTCATCCCGTCCCTCAATGTCGCCGCCGGGTTGCTCGGGTTCTTTCTCGTTAAGTCTTGGACGGGTTTGGCGGAGAAGTTGGGGTTCTCGAGCGCTCCGTTCACGCCGCAGGAGAATACGGTTATTCAGACCTGCGTCGTCGCGTGCTATGGGCTCGCATTTAGCGGTATGACTGTTGGTGATGTCGTTTGTTAATTTGAGAATTTGCATGTCCGTCAAAGAGTGGAATATTTACTCCTTTTGCATTCCGAGAAGGATTTTTTTTTGATCTTATGATGTTAGATTTTTTTAAAGATATTTTTGGCATATAATTTCGAGGAATTGCAAACAAAGATGCATTCTGCTTGCTGGACTGTTTTAATGGTCTTGGCTGTAAATTACTGTGAAGGAAGAAAATACTGAATTTTTTATCATAGATTTCTGAAAACATGACATTATGATCTCTGTTTAATTTTCAGCATGTAATTCCGAGGAATTGCAAAGAAAGATGCAGTCTGCTAGCTAGTCTGGTTTAATGGTCTTGACTCTAAATTATTGTAAAGGAAAGAAATACTCAAAATTTCAGCATATATTTCTGAAATTATATGACATTGTGATCTCTGTTTAAGGCATGCCATTATTCGAGCTGCATGTGAACCATAATTAGTAGCTGCTTCCAATGTGCTAATTTGTTTGAGCTCTAGCAGCTATCTGTTATGACCTTGTGGGATTGCTTCTTTTGGTTTCTATTCTCTTACATGGTTGGGTGTTCTGTTTCTGGCAGGTGGTTTTGGGTCATACATGATTGCGATGGACCAAAAGACATATGAACTTATTGGAGCTGGTTATCCAGGCAACAGGCCTGAAGATGTCAAAAACCCTTCACTGGGTTGGATGATAGGTTTCATGTTTGTTGTTAGTTTTCTTGGGTTGTTTAGCCTTGTCCCTCTTCGCAAGGTAACAGCCTTAACTTGATAATAAGATATATTTTTTTGTTGCCTTGTGAATATCTTTCATATATTAATGTTATCTTCGGCATTGTCGTTTAATAACTATGTTGAGTAGACGATAACATAAATGGTGGCCTTTTTTAGCCATTTACCTTTGTTCCACTCTCCTCTTCTATGATTTTTGACTTCCATAAAGAACTTGGTAGTTCAAAATGTATTATGTAATTATCATTGTCTTTATCTGATGCTTTGCTGTTGCCAGTTAATAAAACATCAACTATTAGCTGACCAATAGGAGACTGACTTTGTTGTGTTATATGTTTTAATATATCATCTATCTTGATAATTGAATTGGAAATTGTTAGTTGGAAGTAGAGCTAAATTTTCAGCACATTACCCCTTTGTGCATTTATTAACAGTGTAGAGTTCATTAGAATCAATTGTAGATTAAGTACTTCTTTTGATTTCTGAAGTATATTGGATGTACTTTGTTTTGCAGTGCTTCACTGAGCATGTTTCAAGAATTTCGTGAGATTTTCTCACTTGTAAAACTTTTGTCCTTTGTTTTTCTTAATAGAAATTTTCATTTCTAAAAATGTGTAAAGTAATGCCTATATCATTTTTTCTTCTAGTCTAGTTCTTTGTGTTTTCCATATAAAATGAATTATTACTGTATACTTGAATTATTTTGTTTTGTCGATTATTTTTCTTACCATATATTATAATTAGGATTCTTCCTTTAGTGTAAATGTACTAATGTACTTGTGGTTCTTTATTTTTCTTTGCTACGACATGTACATGTAGGTAATGGTTATTGACTACAAGTTAACGTACCCTAGTGGGACCGCTACTGCCCTGCTGATAAATAGCTTCCACACAAATTCTGGTGCAGAACTTGCTGGGTAAGAAGTTGCTGTTGTTTTGTGGCACTCTTTACTCAACATGCACATTTTGATTTGTATCCTATTCCTAGCAGATGGTTATGTATTTCTAGTTCTGTCTGTAGTATATAAGAACTCTATATAAACTCTCTGCAACCTATTGCTATTGGGAATCCCCAATCATCTTGTCTATTTTTCATAATTGGCATTGCCATAACAAAAATAGGATCTTTAAAATGGTGTGATTTTTCCCCTCAAATTCAAAAGCAATATGTAAAATCAATAATTACGAACAGCAAAGTACAATGTAGCATTTCATTATGAAGTGCTGTTACAGCAACTACAAACCCTCTAGTCTAAGCCAAACTACTTGGAGTTGAAGTAGGCAAATAATCACTGCATTATGCCACAAGATGTTGTTTAATTGCTTGTTTTTGTCTCAAACATTAGACACATGAGCCTTTTTTATTATAAATAAGTAATTTATCTTTTCTTTGACCTTTTCCCCTACTGTTTGGCGATCCAGGAAACAAGTTCACTCTTTGGGAAAATATCTCAGCATAAGCTTTCTGTGGAGCCTGTTTAAGTGGTTCTTTAGTGGTGTTGGCGATTCTTGTGGTTTTGATAATTTTCCAACATTGGGCCTTGCTGCATTCAAAAATACGTAAGTTTTTATTCACCTATTTTTTCCTCCTTGCGAGCACATTTAACTCTTAATAGCTGATGCACGGTTATCTGTGGTAGACAAATTTCTGTTCGAGTAACATATAAGTATATGGCAAAATTTTCCGGTCATCAGATCCTGTCATCTATGTAAGCACTAATATGTGAACAGATCATTAGCTGCATGTGTCTGGAATTGGTAATGTAGAAGTATTGTGTTTATTTTTTTAGTTTTATGATATCATGACCAACAAATGTAGATTTATGAAGTCTATTTTGATTAGTTTGGAGCTATCTTTTTTTCTTGGTAGAGCTATTTTCTACTTTTTTTGAATTAGTGAATACATAAGTTAACAATATTCAAGATTATTCTGAAGCTCCTTTGGTCCTATTTAAATCTATAATATATTAATATTTTCAGTACTATACACAAATTATTAACCGCCTGCCTGTATTTAGGTTCTATTTTGACTTTAGCCCAACCTATGTTGGATGTGGTCTTATTTGCCCACATATCGTCAACTGCTCTGTTCTCCTCGGGGCCATCATTTCATGGGGTTTCCTTTGGCCATATATCTCTACACGTGCCGGAGACTGGTACCCAGCTGGCCTTGAAAGCAACGACTTCAAAGGTCTCTATGGATACAAGGTTTGTTATTGTTCACTTCTAGTCAATGCTTTGATATTCCTGCCAATGCTTGCAATGTAACATGACACCAACAGGATCATAGTTCGAATAGGCGGTGTGCAATAGAAGGAAAAAATTGATAATACCTCCAAACTTGGTCTGAAAGGCATTAATCTATTTATGTGATTGATTTAGACATCCAGAATGCTAAACAACTTGGTTGATTTCTTCAATAATTAATGTTTGTTTAATCTAGAACATCTAGAGATTCACCAATTGTTAGGTACTGCTGATCATATTTACCATGTGGAGCACGAGTATTGGTATTACTTATGCTTTTTCAAAGAATCTGAAATATTTTCTGCCATCTGTTGTAGGTCTTTATCGCCATAGCCATTATCCTTGGAGATGGTCTTTATAATTTGGTCAAAATTATAATGGTTACAACAAAGGAAATTTGGAATGCACGCTCGAAGAAGGTTTCCCTTCCTTTGGTGAATGTTCCTGAAGGTAATTTTGTTTGAAAATGACGTAATGAACTATTTGCATTGTTCCTGAAGGTAATTTTGTTTGAAGACGACATGAGTTATGATATATAATATTATAATGTCCTTGTTTATGAGTTATGACACTTCTCCTACAAGCTAATATTCTTTTCTACTTCATTCTTATTTTTCTGTATAATATTTAATTAATCGCAATCCAACCCTAATATTCTGATTGCATGTGGTTTGTGCTTCACTTGTGTTAGAATAGGTCCCACAATTTGCTGTTCACCCCAAAAGTTTGACCTATTAAGGAGAGATTTGTGAGTCTTATAACTTGTACTAGCTTGATCACAATATGAGTCGATAACATGTAGTTGATGAAATCCCCCCCCCCCCCCCCCCCCCCCCCCCCCAACCCAAAAAAAATCTGGAATAAATAGAGGTGCATTTGTCCTTATAATTGGGTTTCGGTTTGATCACTGGACAGGGTCTACATTAAAATATTTTGTAGGACCAAGAAACAAACCAAATTTCCAGCAAACCTAGTTGATGTTGGATCCAATTCTATCATGTGTTTTGTGCTTGTTTTTGGGCATTGTGGGACTATGTCACTAACCTGTGTGATTTTCTCACCAATCATTTATTGCATTGTTTCCCCTGCGCCTTACCAACTTATGGGTATTTTTTACAGAAGACAACGCTTCAGAAGTTTTAGTGGAGGAGAAACTACGAAATGAAACATTTTTGAAGGATAAGATACCATCTTGGTTTGCAGCTTCCGGATATGTTTGTCTTGCTGCATTCTCTACAGCAACTATACCTTCTATTTTCCCTCAAGTTAGATGGTATCTTGTACTCATCTCTTACCTGGTTGCTCCTGCTCTTGCCTTCTGCAACTCTTATGGCACTGGGCTAACTGACTGGAGTTTGTCGTCCACTTATGGAAAGATTGGTCTGTTTGTCTTCGCTTCCTTGATCGGTAGCAATGGAGGTGTGATAGCTGGGTTGGCAGCTTGTGGGGTTATGATGTCAATTGTCTCAACAGCTGCAGATCTCATGCAGGATTTCAAGACAGGTTATCTAACTCTTTCTTCACCAAGATCCATGTTTGTGTCCCAATTAATCGGAACAGCAATGGGCTGCATTATTGCTCCTCTTACTTTCTGGCTATATTGGAGTGCGTTCGACATCGGAGCACCAGATGGCGCATACAAAGCTCCATATGCTATCATATACAGGGAAATGGCCATTTTGGGTGTTGAGGGCTTCTCCGCACTCCCTCAACACTGCTTGCAAATTTGCTGTGTTTTCTTCGTGTTATCGCTGCTCATTAACCTTCTGAGGGATGTCACCCCGAAAAGCATCTCTGGTTTCATTCCAGTTCCTATGGCCATGGCTGTCCCATTTTATATAGGTGCATATTTTGCGATTGATATGTTTGTTGGGACTGCAATTTTATTCATCTGGGAGCGTATAAACAAGAAAGATGCAGATGATTTCGCGGGGGCGGTTGCTTCAGGCTTGATATGCGGTGATGGCATCTGGACTGTTCCTTCTGCTATTTTGTCAATATTTAGGATCAACCCGCCCATTTGCATGTATTTCGAACCGTCTGCTTAGAGATGTGAAAGGAAATATCAAATTTCAACATCCAAGTAAGAACTTCGGTTCTTGTAAATAGGTATTTGTAAAGGTTATCATGGTCCGAGAAATGAGACTCCCACAAGTGCTTTATGCTTCTACCGCATAGCATAGGTGGTGCGAAGATCTATTATTTCTAAAGTTTTAACTTCTCATGAAATGTAAATTTATGGGTATGTTCTTCTAAACTCCCACATCAGCAGACAACAATTTGTAAATTTATGAATAGTTGCTTTTGATACTCAGAAGTTCTCTATTTCAGTTTGCTTCTTCTATACCGTATTTTACTGGCTTAGGATACAATCATGTTTGTACGCATGATCACGAATGATTAGTTGCTATCGAAAGGATGTTCAGCCAATCCTAGATTGAAGTATGGCGTGAAGGATGTCGTGGTGACCAAGCCACTTTGGTTCCGACTTCCGAGTCACGTATTTGTATGGAGTCGTATGGTGGCTCCAACGGTAGGACGACGACAACAGCCAACAGCCATGGTGACTAAAAAGATTAGTACTTATGGTTTAGTTGCTTTTAAAGGTGTTAATATTATTTATGTGGGACTCGAATTTGTACTGGTTTCATGGACATTTTTTGCAGTGTAGGTTCCCTGGGCCACTACAGAGTCTTCCAGACTAGTTTCTTGGGGTTGGATTTTTCCTTCTGAAGGGATATCTTATGCAAACAAAAAAGAATATTTCATAAGTATCTCTTCGATTAATTTCAAATATCTGTAATATGAATATCCTTTAATATTGATGATTTTTTTCAAGTTAATGTTTGCTTAAGTCAATTCATTTCCACAAGAAAAATTCATCATAGAGTATTTATGCTCTAGACCCGATTCAACATGAAGCTACTACATTCAAAATATTTATCTTAGTGAAGTGATACGATCATGGTCCACAGGTGGGTCTTCTTGTCTCTTTATGTTCAGTTATCTTATGCGGGGTACCATAAATCTAGCGCAGCCCTTTTTCCTGATTAGTACTTGACTACTTGTGTTCATCTTTTGGACATTATAAAACAAAGCAAACTTAGGAAGCGGACTTAGTAACGGTCCCATATAATTAACTCCCCCCACAAAAGGCTGATGCCCAATCAAGAAGTCCGAACTGGTGATTGGAGCAAATGGATTCCGACCCACCACAAAACATCAGACAACTGTGTTTACGAAGACAAATATTCCAAGTTGCCAATGTTTTCAAGTGCTCTCATGGAAACAGGGGAAGTACGGGGCCAAAAACAAAAGTGACATCATCATCACAACAAAGAGTAGAATACTCGAAGGCAAAGCAAAAAAGAACTGAACTGCTATTCTCCATCACACATGATCTGACCACTTCTTTTTTATTTTCTTTCTTTCACACACACACACTACTGTTCTCCACTCACCATCATCATCCCATTCCCACTGTGTTTGGTATGTAATGGACAGAGCCAGTTTGCATGGCACATGGGCAAGAAGCCAATAACCTAATTTGAACTTTTCTACTACTTACTTTATAAATAATAAAAATCTTCTATATATTTTCCTTTTTTCGCTTCAAAATGTTTCTTTTCCTACATGCATCCATGTTCTATATTTGAGGAAAACATGATGGTATCAAAACAATCGTTGAGAAATTAACATGGAATCATAAGAAAGGTCTAGGATTCTCATTTCAATTTGATTTCTCTTTACCACTATTATAGTTACATGTTTTCAAAAAATAATAATCCAAAAAGCATCATTTTTCAATATTTGTCTACAACTATGGTAGCTTAGCTGATGTGATTGGAGGTATCCTCATCAAGTTGTGGTTTCCAATCAAAAACCAAACCTGGAAGTTCCACATTTTTTGAGCATTTCCTCATGATATATCAAGAAGTAGGGATATGCAGCATGGCCAAGTCACCAGGGTGAGACAAGGACATCTAGGGAAAAGACTAATTCCTTCCTCTCCTCAAACAGCAAAAGAAAATGGATTTTTAGATTCCAAATCCAAGATGTGATTGGAGATATTGATAACAGTGACCTGGATCTTATCACATCCATATAGCTCCTAAATTAGCTACTTGTCTGGTTTTGATTTTATGTTTGTTGACGAGTCAAGTTACCTAAATTCATCACCTAAAAATATATCCAATCACACTTCACATGATTGAATCTTTTCAACGTGAATTCTTGACGATAATTATTCGGGAAAAATGGGTTTCGATCTTGACCTCACAAAGTCAGCACATATACTGAATTTTTTTTTTACACTTCGGATGATTTCAATTCCACTATCCACATTCCACACCATGGAATAATAGAGCATACCTACATAATTTGAATGCAATTTGCCTGTTTCTTGGTGGCCTTCACTACTGCATGCGCACTTGTGAGTATTCCTCTTGGACTCTTGGTTTTTTATGTTGTTGTTGTATGTTGTATTGTAGTAGAAAGTCCAACAAGTGATGGTGCCATACGTCTGTCTTGGACCTCTTGGTAGGCAAGCAAATTTGTCTTGAATCTTAATGTAAGCTATAATTGATATATATATATATATATATATATATATATATATATATATATATATATATATAAGAGAATACCTATGAAGTATGAAGTTTATAACCACCAAATACAACATCATCGATAGGTCGAGTTCAACAGGCCGGCATTGACTTGGGGAAATGATAATACAAAAACAAAAGATAAATCAATCCGAATTAATTTGAATTGCTTCAGGTTCTACTTAGGTGTCATAAACAATCATTTTCTTCTAATCTCCCTATCATAAAACCCATTTTAGAAAATTAATGGTGATTTAATGTCAAAGATTATCGCCGTAGATCACGGAATCAAAAACTGAGAATAATTAGACAATGGAACAATGCCAAATTGCCAACCACTAGCATTAATTTCGGTCCTCCATGATTCCCATCGCTATATAGTGTAGGCTGTGTAGCTACCACTTGTTTATGCAAGGATATATATCACCAATCATGGTGTTGATTATAGACTCTAATTATTTAATGTGGTCAAACCTAATCAATCGATTGTAATGATGTAGAAATTAACTAATTATCAATGAAGGGATAAACACCAATGATAATTCTGAAATTTTGATTATCTGTTCAGTGATTTGGGGTTGCTTCATTCTAAAGAAGCTGTTTCACTGTAGTGTAGCATATGATTGCATATTAAAGTGCTGCTAAAAACTATAGGGGCTAAAGATAAAGTGTATGTAGGGCCTATCTTTTAGTGGATGGATTAATTAAGTTAATGTCAACATGACCAACTACCATCAAAATAATTTAAGATAATAGTCTTGGAAAATGATGGCTTGGAAAAACCAAATGATTAGGATAAAGATGTGGTGGAGAAGAGCAATGTTTATCTAGTTATCCCTAGGGCAAACAAATGCATATAGTAGCTCATTTAAAACTAAAATTTCACAGTAACAAGCTTGGTGGCACATTCAAGAACTTCAAAGATACACTTCAAGTAGTTTTTGGAATCTTGGGCCCCTTGTGCCCCCAAAGTGGCAAGCAAATATGACAACCAATTCAAGCATTCCTTCACAACCACACTCATGCAGTCATTCTCATCATTACATACACCATAATTTTCAGTGACATTTGTGATGCATTTCATTCCATGGTATGTTTATATGACCATAAATCTGCGTCCGCCATTCGATATTCTCAAGAGCATCATTAACAGCGTCCGGACAGGTCTCGGGTGTCCTGGTTTCTCTCTCAGTCACGTCAACTTCTATCTCAGTCACGCCAGCTCAAACCAACCCTCCTAAATTTTTCTTAACCACATCCAGAAACAACTTAAACGCCCTACATTCTCTCCCATACACGTTAGTTCGGGATCAATTCTAGGCAAAACACGAAAAATTGTCAAAAAATCTAAAAAATATAAACAAATAAAAAATTTATTTTCATAAAAATATATTTGAAAAAACGATTTAAAATAATTTTTAAAACATTTTTGAAAACAAAAATACAAAAAAGTGACCAATGGGGGGAGGGCATGTGCCCCCTCCCTGGGCGCATTTCCGGACGACCTGTCGCCCAGAAATGCACCTGGGACGCCCTGCCCCGGGTGCACCCTCCCATTAAGGAAGGGCAACTAGGGCACCTTTTCCGGGCACCCGAGTGTAGAGCACCCGTTAAGGGTGCTCTAAGAGACACATAATGATGTCAAGTGAACCGATGGTACTGTTTATATGGAAAAACTCATTTGGATCATAAAACTTGTTAGGATTCTTAAGAGACGTATTTTGATGTCAAATGAATCGATGGCTGGTGTTTATTATGGAAAAATAATTTGGATTATAAAACTCGAACGTTGAACTTAATTACTTGAGGAAGATAAATATTGTAAGTGAGCGCATCAGGGATTGCATTATGCGTTCTAAAGTTTGTCCCATGAAAAGGTCATAAGATGACACGTATTTTATTTTTTGTATGGTATTACCCTTCCATGGATAAGATATTAATCTCGGTAATAATGAGTATTTTAGACATATTAATCAATTGTAATTTCTCAATGTAAAGTAGCACCAAAATTTTAATTTCTCATAACTTTAATATTTCATTTTGTGCTAATGCATGTGATAGCTCCACACAAAAAGAACATCAACTTTATTATAATTTTGAGCTGGTGGTTAAAGATTGAATTTCTTTTGGAGACAATCTTAGCCAACTGAACAAAAAATTTGACATGAGCAACGCTAAATTTCTTATTGAGCAACATAAACGGTTCGTCCCCCCCCCCCCCGCAGCTGTAAACGGGTCCGGTTGGGGTGGGTTTTGAACTCATTGCTACCCGACTCATCTAAGGTTGGCGGGTCAGGTTGAGTGGAAAAAATTTAACCGCTACCCGACCAGCGTAAGATCGGGTAAACGGGTTACGCGGGCGACGCGGGTAAACGGGTTATGCGGGACGGGTATATGCATAACACTATAAATTAAAAACATTACCAACGTGATGAACACCATAAAATTATAAATAATTTCAACTTTATAACACTATTAGTAAATTAGGGATTAGAGAATATGTACATGTATATGGTATATAAGTGTGTATATATATAATATTTATTATTTAATTTATTAAATTTTTATGCGGGTAATTGGGTAAGCGAGACGAGTAGAAAATACAACCGCTACCCGCCCCATTTATTAGTCGGGTTGGCGGGTATTTGGGTAGGCGGGTGGTGTGTTGGGTTTTTTAGACCGCTACCCGACTTAGGCGGGTCGGGGTTTTACCCCCCCCCCCCCCCCCCCACGCACACTGGGACGACCGGGTCGTCGACCAGGTTCCAATTTTTTTATTTTTCGTTTTAATTTTTTTAATTTTTGTTTGAATCTTCTTCTTTTTTGAAAATAAGTTTTATAATTGTTTTGATTTTTTGATTTTTTTTTCCAGGATGGATCCCGAAATAATGTAGATGAGAGAGACAAGTTGTTGTGAGTTGTGGTTAAGATGTTAATAATGTAGAAAAAAGAAGAAAGTTGATTGGGGAGACAGAAACTGACGTGGAAGAGAGATAAAATTGATTTGGAAGAGAGATAACGCTCATGACCAGGTCATCCAGGTCATGGTTACCTAGGGTCGAAGGCAATAGAAGTCAAATGACGTTGAATTGAGTGATCTTAGATGAACGCACTTTCTGTGTATGTTGAGGTTATCTTAAGAAAAGGGGTATGACAATTTTATGGATAAAAAATTGAAAAAAATTCTTAAAGCTCACACTCAAGAGATGTATGTGTGTATAATTTATATGCATAATAATTCATATCTATATTATTATATATTATATAACGAAGCATCTTAAGAAGAATATCTACCACTATCATCAACTTGGATTCAGAAGAATATTTATTATGACTATCTATAGTTGCAAGTGCCTTGTCCAAACAACTATAAAGTTTTTTGCATTTTTGTATGATCTAATATTGCACCTATCCAGCAATCAATGGGGGTGGCATCTTCTGGAGAATTTCCCCTTATTATTCAAATGCAAATCGAATCTTGCACTTATGTCCGATATCAAACACTTGATTACTTTGTATAAAACAAACGTTGAGAACAAAGAAAAAAAATCAAATTTATATACGTATTTTTCATTATTTTTTTATAGAAAAATAGGGCTGTTTTGACCATTTAAGAGGATAAATCGGAGAGGTCTCTGGTTCAAGTCCATCCAGGATGACCCAGCTGCACCAGGAAAAGAATATCATGCAAAATAGAATTCAACAAGTCGTAGTCGGGAATGAAATGAATTGGGTGATATTTGTAAAGTCACATCACGCAACTTGAGCCCCAATAATCCACCAATCAAATGAATTCCAATATCTTGTGAATTGAGTCAATTCCAAGTGTCCATGAATATGGGCAGTCCTAACTAATTTTAGACACATCAATTTGATTTTTCCCTTACTCTCTGGAAGTAAGGTCACCATTTAAGATGTGTATTATACACGTGAAAGAGCCAATTTCACCATCATAACACGTTGAAAATAATATGAACAACACATCAAGTCATCAACTGTGGATAATTTATAATTATATATTTTTGGACTTGAGAATCTCTTCCGGTCACCTTATACCAAAGAAGAAGAAAAAGTACAAATTAGAGGCGATCATTCGAGTCTACAACAACCTTTGATCGATTAAGCAGAGAAAAGAAGGTACGACCGGACAGAGTTATCAAAATAATTTTCTACGTTTACCCTTATCCATTTTCATTTTTGACTATAAAATTGCATGTTCCCTTTTGCATACTCGTAGTCTCATACAAGTCTTGAAGTAAGCAACAACAACCAACATCCATACATCTTATCGGCGCGGTGACTCTTTTGAGTCTCATAGCAAGCGTTCAGAGATTTCACTCAAGATTTAGCTGAAGATATAGTAATTAAGTGGAATAGAAAACATGTTTCTCCTCGTATGTATTACCTTTTAGCTTGAGTTTTTTTTCCGCTTTGAACTTATTACCTGGCACAAGCATGCTATTCACGCGACATCGATGATGGTTACCTTCAAAATAAGAAACATATCATACATTGTGGAATTTAATAAGAAAATTTGTTATGAAACTATTCTTCCCATAGACAATAATAAATGTATAGTTATTTTAAAATTATGTACACTCTTCTAACACTATGAGGTCAATGTTGATGATGTAATAACCTAATCTAAACACCTAAATTAAACTAAACTAAACCTAATTAACCTAATTAAGCCTTGATTAGTATAGTATGAGGTGGCTTGTTTGGATTGGAGGAATTGGAGGTGAGTTGAAGATAAGATTGGGTTTTTGTATAAATATGGGTGTTAGATAAATTGAAACGTTTTCTTCACTTCTTAAGTTAACCAGAGCGTGAGAGAGAAGATTTTGGTGAAGAAGAAGAAGGAGAGAAGAAGAGGAAGAGGAGAAGAAGAAGAAAAAGTGGGTTGAGGTTGCCAAAGCTTGGGAGGCTTCCACAACCGTCAAAAAAGTATGTCAAATCTTCATTATAACTCACGTAAGCCTTGTGCGTGTTGGGGATTAACGTTGGTGTCGAATTCCCCGTCGGATTGCAACCTTTTCAGAGGTTGAAGACGACGATCGGTCGACCGGTGCCTGTGGGCAGTCGACCGATCCTATTATTATATTGAGGTTTACCCGCGAACGGTCGAACGATGTCGTTAGACGGTCGACCGTTATGCCAGATTTGTGCGGGAAAAGGGGGTTATGCTGTTATCGGTCGAACGTGACCACTTAGCCGGTCGACCGAATAACAATGAGAATGGGTCGGTTGAGGATTTTGACTTATCAAACGGTCGAACGTCCTTAACCTTGTTCGACCGATCCATTCGATGCTTAGTCGGTTGGGAGCTTTGACCATCAAAACGGTCGACCGCTCTTTAACTTTCGGTCGACCGACTGAGCATTTTATTTAAGCGGTAGAGTGCCTGTGTTGATTCGGTCGAACTGTATAGCAGTTCCGGTCGACCGAATATCACTTAGGCAAATTGCGGAAAGTCCTGTTATCGGTTGAACGGCCCCTTGGTTCGACCGGTCGGATATATATATATATTATATAAAATTGTATAGCGTAGACCATCCAAACGGTCGACCGCTAGATGACTTTTGTTCGACCGATTGGTCGGTAATTCGGTTGGCGTGGTTCGACCGGTAGACTTGTTTGTACAGTACTGTGTACTGTGTGGGGGACCGGTCGACCGGTGTGCTTTTAGCGGTCGACCAATCTGCCGCAGGTTGGTGGATTTATCCACACGCGATCCGTTGAGTATAGGTCGACTACCGGCTCCGAGGCGACGGTTGATTACCGGCTTTGAGAGCTACGGATTTCACCTTCGACGAAGGCGTATTATTGTATTATTGTTTCCTCTCTTACCGAGCGGGGTGTGAGGGATGTGTACCGTAAACCTTGGGCAGTTTGCGAGGGTTTAGCGGTAGGCCGAGGATGTTCCGGCAGGGTGCGCGTTTGGCAGCTCTTGGGGGAGCAGCGGCTGTCGTCTGACCCGAGTTGTGTATTCGGTGGGCTGACTCGCTCATGGAGTGCGGCGTGTACCAGGGGTTCCTTCCTGCACTTTTTGGGGAGCAGTGGTGTCGACTGACCCTTGTGAGGCAGCGGTGGACTGACTTGACCCTAGTGGCAGGAGTGGTTCAGTGCCGTGGAGGCGGTGAGGGCATTATTGTGGGCCCGAGGCGGATGATCATGTGTATTGCATTGCATTGTCTTTAATTTTCCTTTTCGTATTTTAGGAGGTTTGGTATACGGGGTTCCTGCAGGGAACTCAGGCATGTTTGTTTGTTTGCATTTCAGGTAGCGAGCAGGGTTAGAGTTTGAGGTGGTGACTGAGGACGGTGCCCCCGGGATCAGATCCTGTGTCCTCTTTTATACTTTTTTTGTTGAGGTAGTGATTACATGTACATTCGTTTTTGTTGTAATCACAGTTGACTCTTATGTATACTTTGACTTCCACGTGGATCTGTATCTTATATATTTTATATATATATGTTGGTTTGTTTTCCAGTGACGTGCCCTGTGTTGACCGTTGACGGTCTTTATTATTGTTTAAATTTCCGCTGTTTTCGGGTACGTTACAGATGACCCACAAGAAATTAAAGAAGAAACTAACCATCAATATTATTATGCACATGAAACCAAAAAACCCAGCATATACTAGCATTTTTCAATAACAAAAAAAGAAACAAAAAACAACCATAAACTTCCCAAACCAGCATATACTAATACATAATCCTACAGTTATTTCTCAATAATAAATAAGTCTGTCATCAAACAAACTCCTGCTGAATGAATGACACACTCAGAACAGGATAGAGACCATGCAGACTTTCCATATTTTGTCTGACAGAAACAAATTGCTCCAGACTCCCATGTGTTTGCTGATTGCACCACTTCCCATTTAAGCTCCTTCAAATGTCCTCCTCATCCCCACACTACTTCAAGAACCCCAAAAGAAAAATGTAGATTCCACTGCCACTTCAGAAAATCCTCTTGTATAAATGGTCAATAAAAGCTGAACTCTTTTCCCTCTATTTGGCACACAAAAAAGTGGAACAAAGGGAAAGTGGTGAGAACAATACCCCATAAAATACACTTAAACGTAGCTATCTTTTATCACCAATTAAACAACAACCTCAAGAAATCTCATTAATTAACACACAACAAAAGTTACTATCCTGAAGTCCAAAACACAACTTTCTTTTTCCTCGGTAAAATTCACAACTTTGTGTGATGAAAATCCCAAAATAAACCAACTACTGCTAAGATCTTTTCTCTCTTTGCCCTCTGTGATGCTTGTCTTCAATAAAAATTATCAAATTAAGTAGCCAACATAGTAAAACCATCATGATGAAACACCAAAACCCAACCACAGTTAAAATCCATATCTTTTGCTTTGTGTGATGTTTGTTTTCATACACCATTAAAACGTGCCAAAATTAAACACCCAACACAGTAAAACTAAAATCACTACCAAGTAAAAAAATTAATGCTGCAAGAATCTCAACTCTATCCACTACTTCTATTAGTAAAATTGTAACAAAAACTAGTAAAAAAGGCCAACCAAAATCCCATCCAGATAGAAGTATCAAGTAAGTAACTAACAAAAAAAAAACACTGCAACTGAAGTCTACAAACAAAAAATCATATAAACAAGTAAAAAAGTAAAAGAAAAAAGACAGAGAGACAGGGCAAGGAAGACACATGTACGAAACGAAACACAAAAGCTAGTAAAATCCATGTCTTTTCTTTGTTTGTGTGATTTCTTCGTCTGTGTCCATCATCTCCCCAATTCTCCTCCTCCTCCAAAGACTCCACCTTTCTTTCTTTCTTTCTTTCTCTCTTTCCAATGGACTCGAAGAACAACACCACCACCACCACCTCCTCCCCCCAACCCCAACCCCCTTCCGACGACCCCCCGAAGAAACTCCAACTCGCCCCGAAACGCACCTCGAACAAAGACCGCCACACCAAGGTCGACGGTCGCGGCCGCCGGATCCGTATGCCGGCCCTCTGCGCCGCCCGGATCTTCCAGCTCACCCGTGAACTCGGCCACAAGTCCGACGGCGAGACCATCCAGTGGCTCCTCCAGCAATCCGAACCCTCCATCATCGCCGCCACCGGCACGGGTACAATCCCTGCCTCCGCCCTCTCCTCCTCCGCCCCCGCCTCGGGTTCCTCCTTCCCTTCGGCCTCCGCCGACCTCGCCCCCGTCTCCCGCCCCAACTGGACCCTCCCCGCCCGGTCCCATCTCGGGATTTGGCCCCAGTTCGGGGCAGCCGTGGCGGCGTCGACTTCCAATATGGGGCCCACCGGGGATGGGTTTCTGCTTCCCGGTGGGAATTTGGGGGCGATGAGTTTCGCGTCCATGCTGGGCGGTGGGGCCCAGCAGGTGCCCGGGTTGGAGCTGGGGTTGAGCCAGGATGGACATATTGGGGTTTTGAATCCCCAGGCGTTGAGTCAGTTTTACCAGCAGATGGGGCAGCAGGGGAGAGGAGAGGCAGGAAGTAGCGGCAATGGCTCGGGCGGGTCGTTCCATCATCACCTGCCGCAGCAGCAACCACAATCTCACACTCAGACTCAGCCTTCTAAGGATGACTCACAAGGTTCTAGACACTAGAACTCTTATGTTATGAGTTATATGACTTATGAATGGTAGTGTTGAGGAGGATGGTTTCATGGGCTCGCTCGATCGATACGTCGGTCCGTTTGTGTTCTGTTTGTAGCTAGGAATGTAGGGTGGGGGGGTCGAAGAGGAGCGACGAATTCGATAAGGTGGTTGGATTTTTTTTGTTTTTTTTTGGGTTGTGTTTAAGATTTGATTTGATTTTTTTGGCTGATGGATTGTTTGGTTTGTGCAGGTGTAAATTTGCAATGAGCTTCCGAGGGAGTGGATGGTACTTGTGTTTCTTGTTGATCCGAGGTGTGTAGATATGAACATTTTAGCGCTCGTATGATTTTATGATTGGATTGGTTGTGAAGAATAAAGCTAGAGTTCTTATGCTTGGTAGGGCATTCGGCCGTGATTATGGAGAATATGTGCATCTTTCATAAGAGAAAAATAATTGTGTGGTTTAGTTCTTTTTTCTTAGTTGCTGTTTCAGTTTTTTCGATTGTGTATTTTTTGCATCTAATGTTTACTTTGATCACATTTTGAATTCTGGAAACTAGGTGGTATGAAATCTTGAATATGTTATTGGTAATATGGTAAGCATTTCAAGGATTCAAAATGGCAGACTGGTACTATTTTCTGCTTCAAAAATATCTGAAGTTAACTCAACTGTGTAGACTAATTTCTATTTTTACTCTGTTGTACTCTTTGGACTGGCTCTATTTTTAGAAACAGAATATCTGTATCAGCATTAAGGTTGCTAAATTCTATCTGTTAATCGGCACTAAAAGGTTCTTAATACTCTGTTTTAGTCATCACTGAAGTTGCTTAGATCCTTTAATTCTCTCTCCTTGACTAGTAAGAGCCAGTTCCATTTCAGTGTGAAAAACAAATGTTTTCTTCTTACAAAACTAATGTATTAAATACTACACTGTAGGTTTTCATCTTTAATGTAGTACACTGTGAATCATATAATTGGGATATCGTCAAGTAGATTTTAACATTGTCTTATTAAAAATCAACTATATTTATCAGTTTAGTTGTACTTGCATCTACTTGCTTGGCTGAAAAAAAAAATTACATATAAATTTGGGATGTGGATGAGAAAGGCAGTCATCCTCTTCGCTGCTTAGCCTGCTTATTTTCCTCTTCTTGCAATACTTTTGCTGCTTAATGTTCATCTGCAAGAATATATTGGAATATTTGAAGAGGCAAACCTTTCTGGGCGTGCACATATCTCATTCAAGTTTTACATTCTTATGATTACTTGTTCACGCTGAAATAATTTGTGGATTCCCATGTTGTCTCCTGTTTCGATCTATAGATCATCGTTTGTGATGAAACCAAAACTGCTCACTTCAATTTTTGTTGGTTTTTTTTTATACCACTATATATTCTTTGGAAGCCTTGTATTCATTAGCTCTTAATTCCTTATGACGCCATTGATTTATTTTTTTGATATTTGGTAGAGTTAATTTTAATTATTAGATGAATTGCATATCTGCATCCCACCTACTACAAGTTGTTACGCGGTGAGGATCGACTTGCAATCTCTTCCCACTCAAGAAGTATTTCAACCACTTGGATACACAATTATACACAATGGGTGTGTTGAGGATGACATTGATTTCTGTAATGTTTTTATGGTTGCCTGTTGGGTTGTTGCAGTTTGAAGTTCCTGCGGCTTACAGTGCAAACTCTATAATGGGTTGTTATTTTTAGTAATCTCAGTCAGCTCTGCTCTAATTAGTCATGTGGTCATAATCACGAAGGCTGTCCTTGTAGTTAGTTACCTGGTTAGGACTTGGTCATGGTTCTTTGCAGATGGTCCTACAAAACCTTAGGTTAGTTTGATTTTCAACGTCTGGATGACGCGTATGGTCATTTGTTGACTTATATTTCAGTAACATCCCAATTTGAAACAATATGCGGAAGCAATTTTTTTCTTCTTTCGAAGATATAGATATCACAAACAATTCAAGATATATTGCATAATATAAGTTACTTGACTTTACACAAAAATATATAACTTATGAAATTAAAAGAAACTAGCAAAAAGTCAATAGCCTAAATTGGTTCCATGTGTACAACATGGCCAATTAATTTTCATCCCCGAAACGCTCCTAATATGTAATTTAATCCAAGGCAATAAAAGACTCATTGTGCAAAGAACCACCCCATAACACAGTGGCATCAAAACAATTAAATATCATATAACTCGATAAAGTCAATAACTGTTATTCATATGTTATAAATAACAATAATCTTTAAATTAGAAATTTATAAATCCATATCATTGAATCATTTTCAATATCATAAATAGGTGATTACCAAGACCACCCCACGGTTGGCACAACGGTTTTGATAAATGTACGACCCATCCTCACTCCCAAACATTTAATAGTTAAAAACCATTTCAAACCAATTTTAACAGAGTGAGGATTTGGCACACTAATATGTATAATACATTCATTGAGACGTCAGATACGAGTCACGTGGACTTATTGTTGTCATTGAATCCACTCTAGACCCCAAATACATAGTCCCCCGAAAGCCGGTTCGTCAATGCTTTGAGGAGCGAAAATGGCAAAATAATTCATTTATTATCTTTCAATTAACCATATTTTTCTTGCATACATTGACCAAGAAACTAACCCAACACGACACCGAACTCGAACCCGCTCAGCGACTCCAAACGCGAACAAAGACAACGACCGGCATCCCACAAAACTCACAACTATTCCTCACGTAACATATTTCTAACTCTTACAATTTTGTCTTAATTATTATATTTCTTTATTCCAAAGTCACCTATTTCTACTAAATCCCCAAAACCCTTAACCGATCAATACCAAGACCAATTTTCACCGCTATTTAATAATTTATGAAACATTCCAGTTGAACTTAATTAAAAAATAATCTTCATCTCATAAATCTCGGATAAAATAGAGTAAAATGTGCTTTATTGTCCAATTCCAATGTTCTATTAATTTAGTCTAACAAATTAATACGGCTAAGAATGGAAATAAAGAATGAAACGGCAGTGGAATGAGACTTCACGTTCATCCGAAGCAAGATATAAGTGGATATGTGGTATAATAATAATAATAAATCTTAATTTCAGCTCAAATTAGTGAAAAGTTGTAACGCTAATGATTAAAGCGGTGAGATTGATATAAGAATGGAATTGAGACATCACTTTCATCCGAAGTAAGATGAAGTGGATTTGTGGTAACACATCTTAATGAGCCTTTTCCAGCCAAGTGAAATGTTAAGTATTCTGTGAAGTGTGAACTAAAGATGTTTAAAATTCAAAACTATTATTACTTCTTTTAAACAAAAGTTAATCATAACTAAATCAAAGATAAAATTACTGAATTGCTAAACATCGTCCCAAAATTACTTAAATCGTCCCTTGAAATTACCAAATTGCCCTTCATCCTATTTTTGCTTATATATCTCACAATTTCACTCTTTTTTCAAAACTTTCTCTTCCTATACCTACTACAGAAGATTAGGAATGTCTCGGAGGCCAGACAAGCAGCCAGCAGTTCCCCCGGTGTACTAGTATACGGTAACCTTACGTTATTTATTTGTTTTCAAAAAAAAATTTAAAAAAAGTAGTCCGCGTCCGAGGGAGACGCCCCCCGCATGGGTCGGGCGTCCGAGGACGCCCGACCCATGCGGGGGGCGTCTCCCTCGGACGCCGACTCGTAGCGGGAGACGTCTGGGGAAGACGTCTTCCCGATGGAGGAGACGTCTTCGGCAGACGTCTCCCCAAAGAGGAGGCGTCTCCGACAGACGCCTCCACCATACGGGAGGCGTCTCTCGCAGACGCCTCCACAATTTTTTTTAAATTATTAAATCTGATAATTACTTTAATAAATTGTGATAAATCTGAAAATTTAATTTAACAAATTCTTATTAAGTTTAACATTTGTGATATTTAGTTTTAACAATTTTTGATTTAGTTTAACAATTGTTTTAATTTAGTTTAACAAATTTTGATTTAGTTTAACAATTGTGATAATTTAGTTTAACAAATTTTGATTTAGTTTAACGATTGTGATAAATATGATAATTTAGTTTAACAAATTTGTAATTAAAATTTCAATTAATAGTCATCGGGTCACAGTGGAGGGAAATGCAAGTCGATACCATTACACGCCTTCCGTTCTTTAGAGGATGATTCAGCACCGCGTCATCCACGTAGACGGGGGATATCTGCTTCGGTCAGGAGGGAGAGAGAGACATTACGTCGTCGTGAGGAGGATGATGATTCCTTCGATGATGAGCATGTGGACAGTCCCGACGACGGGAGCGACGATGATGACCCGTATGAGTTAGAGCGCCCGGAGGTGGAGAGGCAGGGGGAGTACAGCAGAGGACGTGGTCGAGCGGGTAGTTCTACTTCCGCCGGATGGATGGTGCGGAAGGGTAGGGGTGGGAGGTTTACGACCGGGGATTCGAGCTCGTGCACTGTAGATCCCCGCGCTCAGAAGAAGAAAAGGGTCCAGGACGATTCTTGGATCGTGAGCAGTATGACGCCTGGTGGTCCTTTAGATGGGAGCGTCATTCCTAGTTTCTAGGGTCACATCGCTAGACGGATCTGGGACGGAGAGGATCGGAATGTTCTGAAGTGCCATAATCGGCACAGAGCCTGTACAACACTATAGGGTTGGCGGTCTACACTGAGTGCTGATATCAGAGAGGAGATTAGTGTCACGCATTTGGGGCACTTACCGTACAACATGTTCCCTTATCTCGACATGCCTTTGATTTCTGCGTTTGTGGAGCGGTGGCAGCCTCACACCAACACTTTCCACATGCCTTTCGGAGAGATGACGATCATGCTTCACGATGTTTTCCAGATCCTGCGCATTCCTGTGGATGGTCGTTTGGTTAGTGCTCAGGGGTCGACGTCTGAGCTGAGGTGTTATGTGGCAGAGTTGCTTGGTGTCACACCTGATGGTCTGGCGAGAGATACAGCTTTATGGAGTGGTGGTGGTGTCGGCATCGACTCCCTTGAGGACCTATGCAGACGGGCACGACCTCCGCGGGCCGATGATACACAGTTGACGCCGTACCGATTCTTGATGCTCGGAGCCGTCTTGTTTGTCGACAAGAGTGGTTGCCGGATCAGACCACGCGATCTACTGGAGGCTAGGGACCCGGACACCGTTCGTGAGTACTCGTGGGGGTCAGCGACGTTGGCATACCTGTACCGTCAGCTTGGGATAGCTAGCCGTGTGGATTGTTCTGGGATTGCAGGTTGTCTTACGCTGCTGCAGGCGTGGATATACGAGTACTTTCCCGCATTCCGCCCGCATCGTGAGCGGAAGATTATCGACGAGGGTCATCCACGTTCGGGTATGTGGGCCGTCCGGAGCGAGGACAAGAGCGATGGACGATTGCGTTCCATCCGCGCACGGCTAGATCAGATGACTGCATCAGAGGTATCAAACTTTACATCATTTACATTTATTTATTTAATTTTAAGATGTATTATTATTAATGTGTTAAAGTTTAGGTGGAGTGGTTACCCTATGGTCCTGACCCAGCAGCGGATGTCCCGAGGACTTTATTGATGGGCCTTATTCGTTATCGGGATATCATAGAGCCTTATATGCCCGATCGGGTCTTGCGTCAGTTAGGATATGTTCAGGTGATCCCGGTTGACATCCCGACACCAGAGCATGCAGTGCGATCTGCGACAGCAGCGACGTACGACGTCAGGTTCCCCGCTTCTACAGCGGAATCGACTTGGCAGACATTTCCGAGATCATGCCGACTGTTCCATGGCGACTTCAGACGTAGTCGTGACCCCTTCGAGTGTGATGCACGTTATTTTGATTGGTTCGGTAGTTACCCACATCCTATCATCGTCCGTGGTGCCTCCCGGAGAGCAGATCGACCACCAGATAGGACGTGTGACGATCTGGTAATTTTTTCATTTTATCTATATTTATTTGTACCGTATATTTTGTTAATGTACGCTAATGTTATTGTTATGTGCAGTGGATGGGTAAGGTGATACGGGCTGTAGAGTCATTCTTGCAGAGGAGGGATGAGCTGCCAGACGATGACATGAGAGCTGCATGCGGAGATTTGGATGAGATCATACACTCGTGGCATACTCAGTTAGGCATCTCCGACCATGATTCGGATGATGAGTAAGTTGATCTGTTGTACCGTACTCTTAGTATTTGCATTTATATTTGTTTATCTGTCGTACGCTTATTATTTGTATTTGTGTTTGTGTTTGCTAACATATCGTACGCTTATTATTTGTATTTGTGTTTGCTTATTTGTCATACGCTTATTATTTTTATTTGTGTCTGCTAACGTATCGTACTATTATATATAATGCAAATAAAGCAAACATATCAAAACATATTACATAATAAAGCAACACTATATAATGTACAAACATATCAAAACATATTACATAATTGTACAAACATATCAAAACATATTACATAATTGTTGCCAATATGCTATCCTATTTTGGTACTCCAGTTCTCATCCAATAACACTCTCATCTCGTACTCGAAACCACAGAGTCGCTATAGGAGGTACGGGGAATCCCTCATTCAAATCCAAACGAATGTAATGAGCGTAACTCCCTAAATGAGCAATAATCAACTCTCTGCACGGTCTCGTCACGGTAGGTGGACTCTCCCAAGGTAGAACTGTAAGACATGGGTACAACGAACCATCATTTCCGAGAGAGAAGAACATAACTGCACACTTGTAAAAATTTGCAATGGGAAACAAGTCCGTCCACGTCTCCATGTAGTGATTCTTGCCACAAGGTCCCCCGCCCCAATTAATCTGGTGATGAGCCTGCTCCACACCGTCGTAGTATACGTGCTCATAAAAAGATGGTTTCGCAGCTATCTCATTTGAAATGGAACGACGGGCGAGTTGCCAATTGTCTTCACCACCGTGGAAAACATCGGCGACACATCGAAATCCACAGTTTCCATCAGCACGTACATCATTCCACTGGTGTAGGAATGACATAATGATTCCTGGAATCCTATCCGCAAATGGGAAGTCGTCTACGTCAGCCCGCCCAGTCACTACAATTTCAACAAAAAATACAGTTACATATAATAACAAAAGATACATATTTACTGAAATAAATAACAAAATTATAATAACAATAAATATATAGATGGTATACCTGATCCTCCCCTCACAGACGAAGAACCAGAAGATCGACCACGACCTTTGCTTCCACTACCGGAAGAACGACCACGACCTCTACTCCCACTACCTGAAGATCGACCACTACCTCGCTCTGCATACTCAAACGCACTAGGGTCCCGTCGTGTTGACTTTCCCCTTGGTCGACCTCGTAGCTTTGTTTTTTCTGCAGGCTCTCTCAAATTCGCATGTTCGGGGTGTAGCTGCTCGAATAAAACCCGAGAGGCAGATCGAATTACGGTGGGCTCACTTCCTGCAATCTCATCAACCAGGCTGCGAAAATGTTCGGCGTCTTGAGCTGCCTGAGACACAAACTCTGCGTTCCCGGCTGCTTCCCCAATGACAAGTGTCCTCCAGAACGAATGAATCTGCTCTAAGTAAATTCCGTTGTCTGATTCAAGACATCCGCGGATGGTACATGCGCAAGGTATCCCATGAGAAGTCAGAAAAGCGCACTCACAACGATATTCAACTTCATCATCTAACTGTTGCATTCTTTTCACCTCCTGACTCAGCAATTGCAAGCAGTGATGCGAAACTCGACCATTTATGTGACGATATAGAGCATGTCCGAAATTAGTCAAATTTCGCCGTCTCGAGTCTTCAAGAGCGTTTCGAATATTCGTCAGCTGCATTTCAATAGCCGCGTTGACGCGTTCGAAAAGAGTGTCCAGAACTGCAGTCGATGTAGAAATCCACTCTTTTAGAGCCGAATGAGCACTTTCGACCCTACAATTCGTGGTGTTCCCAAAATGAAGGACTTTGTTCGTCCAATTCAGCACAAACTTTTCTTTATGCACCAACCACGTGGTGTCCAGATACTCCGTGATAGCCGGCCACGATCTATACAAATCTTTCAGAGCATACGCAACTCTATCATACTCGGCTTCTGAAGTAGAAAGCATGATTTTCCTCCATCTTCCACGCCTCAAAGTCTCTGCCATCTGCTTATTTTTGCCGAATACGTGGTATGCGTAGTTCAATACGTCTTTGTTGATGTGTCATGTGCAGAGTAAATGAGCAGAGTCAGGAAATACCTCTCTCACTGGTCGCATAAGGCCTAACTCCCGGTCTGTTATTATTGCAGTCGGGCTGACAGTCCCCAATAACAGATCTCGCAACTTCTCCATCACCCACAGATAACTGGAGTAAGTTTCATCCATCAAAATCGCATATCCAATAAGGAAATTCATGTTTGTTGGTGTGACCTCAATCATTTCGAACAAAGGCATCTTATACTTGTTCGTCTTGTAAGTCGAATTCATGCAGATAACGAAAGGATATGTCCGCAACAACTGGACTGACGTTGGATGTGCCAAAAAAGCCTAAGTGACGACATCAGTTTCTGCATCCGCCATAATCCAATGTAAGTACTCACACTGCACTGCTTGATAGAGAAACTGCTGGACGGGATTCCGGTCTTCAGATTTTGTCCTCCTCATGTAATCTCTGAAATTATAAATATGCCTTTGATTTGGATTGTCCTCCGGGAATTTTTCTTTTACTGCCTTCAAAATGTTCCGTGGTTTTGCTTGCGTCTCAGTCATATCACGAACAATATTCTTCGCCCCAGAACTTAGACCACTAATTTGACGATGACCCTCTGGATAAACTGTCAGTCTGTGGTTGTGATGTCCGTGACCACTATTAAAAACCACAACCCATCCATCACGATCTCGTCGCTCCACCACTTTTATTAAGAAACGGCAACTGCAACCCTTTCTTTTGGTGTTTCTTCGAAGTGCAGTATCCATATCCCGAGACTCCATTTGATTTCGCCGGTCGCATCTCAAATAACAATCCATCCGATTATCTGATCTTGTTTTGTACGACGACACAACCAAAAAAACTCAGCTCCGATAGCTACTTGTTTGGCCCATTTACATGTTTCATCGATTGTTTCAAAGATTTGTGTAGTTTGAAATAACTCACTGTAATCCACTCCATCACCACCGAAATCTTCCAACGGAACCTACAAAAATAAAATCGAAATTAAAAAAATAAAAAAAAATTCGAGCGTCTGTATTAAACGCCTACCCCATAGGGGGGCGTCTGAGTTAAACGCCCTACCCAAGGGTGAGGCGTCTGCGTAGGACGCCTGACCGAAGGGAATGACGTCTACTACAGACGCCTTACCCAAGGGGAGGACGTCTACATAAGACGCATCTCCCGTTGCGTAGGCGTCTGCGTTAGACGCCTAGGCCAAGGGGAGGACGTCCTACGCAGACGCCCTCACCTTGGGGGAGGCGTCTAATGCAGACGTTCGGCCCAAAATTTGCCCGATGCCAGGCTTACCTCACCGGATGCATCACCCTCGCCAGACATTTTCGTGGTGTTTTTACTGATAAATTATGAATATACAAGACCGTAGGCCTAATTTATAGACACGGGACGATATGGGTATTAAGTATATTGTTAAGGGCAATTTGGTAATTTCAAGGGACGATTTAAGTAGTTTTGGGACGACGTTTAGTAGTTCCTTAAAATTAACAGACTATTTTTAAAATAATAGACAGGTAGAAATAGCAACTGATCCATGCATAATGAAATTCTATTGGGATTCAAATTTTTACAAGTATATAACTCATAACGAATACGGAATATAATACCGATATATAATACTCAAAAAATAAACACATTTAAAAAAAAGTTGTAAAAAACAGATTTTAAGAAGAAATCAAAACAAAAAATTTAAAAAGAAAAACAAAGTACGAATGGCTGGGAGCACGTGGCCCCTAGCCCCCGTTAAGGGGCTGGATCCAGGTCGTGACTGGGAAAACTCCCCGTGGGTGGTCTTAGACATTGACTTGGACACGTACTTTTCTTTAATGGTCACGATCCTATGTGATAGGGTTCAACACTCGATTCACTTTTATCCTGACGAGTTGAGAAACGGACCATGAGAAGAAACTAACAATCATCAACAGTGCAAGGTCAGATAATTCAAAAGAATTAGATCCAGAGAGGCAGAGACCAGAGTTTCTCAAACCAACCGAAGCTGGTGTAATCACCCTTCTCCTATTAATAACTTAAGAGACTTCGGTCCAACAACAAAAACCACCGAAGGTAGTGATATCATTGAAGGGTTCTGTTTCGGAATTGCCCTAGAAAACCCACAAGGCTACAATCATTAACATCATTATCGTCACTGGAACAGTCTACGGTTATCATCAAACGTTATCTAGGATATTGAGGAATAAATTTTAAAAGAAAAAAACGATTAACTGAAACTACCCAAAATAAATAATACGACCAGTACTGCAAATACTGGACGTGCCAAATGCTATATGCATCTCCTAAAACCAAGCATCATTTCTTGGATGCTGCAGAGCCTCTGATTCTGATACATGATAAAAGGTTTGAATCCCTACATCCTCTATTCCATAAGCCAACACATCTGACCAGATATGGCTTCTGCCTGTAGATAAACAAAATCAACATGTCCCACCTGAAGTCGATTCAGAGGACAGTGGTACTTATGCTAGCCCTTTACTTCAGATCAAGTTTAAAGCCAAGCTTCAGGATAGACACACCACCTTTAACGGGCTGAACTGAATCCTGATCAACAATGTTGGATGTCACATTTCACATGAATTTGTATGGTCTGAGAGTTTCCGAGCGGTTTTATGAACAGCAGTATGAGTCTTTTGTAAAATGCTTATCCACTCTGTGAGGATGGACTCTTTTGACTGTTGTATTTGTACATATTCTTTCTCCATGATCGACTCCAGTTCATCAAAATGTCTGATCTTGCATTGTACTTTCTTCAGCTGAACAAGGAGAGAAGTAAATTTATTTCAACCCATCTATGGCATTATTGCATGAACAATAACCTAACAGACATTCGAGTCTGTCCTTATCACTATAACCAACAGGTTTGGAGACAACTGCCACAAACCTGTGCTTCAATAATGGATGCAACTAGATATTCAATTTCTCTGTCTTCTTGGTCCGCTAACATTTTGGCATGAGACGCAACAGAGCCAAAAGCAGTACCAATGGCCACTCTCATCTTAAATATCAATTTCCCAAAATCCTTCTCAAGGACCGGACCTGATCTTTCTGCACTAAAAATATAAGCAATAAAGAAAGTGGAATTGAATGGTTAAATTTTTTGCAGCTCACCACACAGTTGTTCAGTTCATCTATAGCAAATTATCAAAACATATATGCTTTAAGCATATAGAGGAATTGGGTTAAAGAAAGAAAAAAACCATTTGAGTGCTTTCAGATAAGCTGCTCGATGAACATGAATTATTTAGCAGAATATACCATTGGATTCATGATGTTCCTGTGTTGAAATATCTTCAGTAGCCTCAGGGACAAGACATCTGTAAGTTGTTTAATTAGCTTTTGAGCTAAAAAAACAATTTAGTTGTTTATAATAAGGTCATGGGCAATGTTTTGACCAATGTCGAACTGATAATACCTTGCAATAGTGTTAAAATCGACATCGATATCATCACCAACCTTCAAGACCTTCTTTGCATAAGAGCTCTCCCTACATATTGCTGTTATGGCGGCCTCAGCTGCTGCAGCTGCAACATCTGGACCCGCAACTGTAGAAATGTCTGCTACCTAATACATACGTAGTCAATTTTAAATCAGAGAACAATAATAACTATTACAAACACTTTTTACCTGTTTCATAAGTGAATCGGTAGCATATGGCCAAGGAGAAAGGCATCTTCGCTTTGAAGGTGGCTCCAAGTGATCATCCTCTTCAGGTTTCTCTGTGGCCTCACCTTCTAAACTAGAAGCCCCTTTTGACAAGTTAATGAAACCATTTTCTGTTGGCTCGGCATTTTCTTGTTTAGTTTTATTTCTACGATCATATTTGACATTTGCGGTGCTCAATACATGGTCACCTATAGGTAGTTGTATGAGCTTTGCAATGCAATCAAGGTTACTCCTTCGAGTTTGATCAGAGACAAGGGCCCAATCATTCTTTCTTGCAATTATAGCTTCTAATAGATGAAGGGTCTCCACATCTGTCCACTTGTTTGGCAATTTACTGGTGCTATCTTCACCGTCAAAAAATTTCAAGTCCTCTGCTGACTCTAATCCCTTCACATTTTCACTGTTGTAGCATTTTGTACAAAATGTGAAACCCTCCTGCACAGAACAATCCACGAAGTTCATCCGAAGTTATAAGTGACATCATGAGAAACACCTCTCTGACAACTGACAACAGATTCAACAGAAGTTTTCCCATAAGCCTTTATTACTGAATGAATATCACATTATCAAACCAAATAATTATTTTCTTGGTCCGATAATTGCCTCAATATCTTCTCATTTAACTCCAAACAAAATGTCAGTTGGTGCACCAGTCTAGACCATAAGACCATCCCCCATATATCATACAAAATCGTGCATTAATCCAGTTCCTACCAGTATAAAACAAAACAATGCATACAATTGAAGTGGTGAGTGATAAGAGGGAAAGATACCGTACTCTTTCATAGTTGATATTATATTACTAAACATTCAGACAAATGCAGCAATGACATGTCACATAAATTCTGCATTGAGTGGCAAGACAATTAAATCCCAGTGCAGAGCAAAGACATATCAAATGAGAAATTCTGCAGTCAGTGAGTACTGGGCATATAAAAATCCTATTGCGCTTAAACTTAAACCAACCATAATTACGTCAAAAAGGTGACACTTTGTAGGAGCCTTGTGCATTGAAAATAAGTTACATACATGAAATGACATCTTCGGAAAAGGAAACAATAACATAAGCTAATTACAGCTATATCTATGAATTTATATCCTTCAACCACTACCCCTGTTAAAGTTTATTTTCTCAGCAACACAAAAAGTTCCAGCTTTAACCTCAATGAAAATATATATTCTTCAGCCACTTCCCATATTCAAGTTCAAGTACAAACAGCAATATCAATAATTCAACTTTAAAACTCATATACACTACATTTGATTCACTCGGAAATGGATGTACGTATCTCCATTTATACAACATCACGTAACAACTACAAACATCCAAAGTGACAAAATGCTATCAGAAAAATACCTTTACTGATTCATAGCGCCCGGAAGCACAACGCTCACCGCAGCTGCTACATTGTGGATGAGTTTCAGCTTTGTTGACGTCAAACACATCAGAGTAAGATGTCAAGGGTGACAATCTTAGACCTCGTCCTCTGGCCTTCTCCCCCACGTTTGAAGTCATATGTGATGGTAATGAAATTTCTTTTGTAGCATTGGGTTGAGCCACAACTCGAACCCCAGAAGAAGGCTCATCCTCAACCACAACAGGTGGATATTCACCACTGGAAGAAGGCAACTCCGTAGCATTTTCCACAGAGAAGTTGATTAGACCCCACTTATCAAGAAAATCATAAACTCTATGTAGAAAGCCAACATCTCCAATCAACGACTTGCGGAGCGCAGTGAAGGTGAGTCTCCGTGAAGGATTCTCCCTGTACTTATTGATGATGAAATCTCGATATTCCTTGTAGACTCTTGGGCTTCTTGATATTGAACTTGAGTTGAAGAACTCAGGCAAATATCTCCTTTCCTTTTCATGAATCTCATCCCACCGAAACCAGGCTACAAGAACCAAACCAGAAGAACAAAAAACTCAGAATGCTGTCCCCAACCTAAATTAGCTAGAATAGCGTTAATAAGGTCCATACTATATATGTCTCAAGTCAATTTTATCCATGATTGAGGTGGGTTGACATGACATATGCTCTTTCGTCTAAACAACTAACTTTTGAACTTGACTTCTCCTGGGTTCACATCAAGTGGTATTACAGCCGCAACGGTACTACCCATTGTTGTTTTGAAGTAAAGGCCATTCAAACCGAGACCATCAAGAACGTTCTATACATTGTGAATTATTAGGGTCCGTACTAGATATTCTCACAGTTGACAGTCCAACTCCAGTCGGATCGATATAGCCTAAATCACCTCAAAAGCTAGCTTTCGGGTACGATTTCTCATAGATCTCTATCAAACTAAAATCCCAACCAAACCCTAACCAAACCAATCCAAAAGAACTAAAACAGAACAAAACGATAGCAAGAACCAAACTTTTCCGAAAATAAACCAAAACACGCTACGAGAACAAGAAAAATCGACAGAAAAGCCCAAATTTTCCTCGAAAAAATCGTAACACCGACCCCGGTGCCAAAACCCCAACTTCGGGAGCAGAAACCCTAACCCTAAGGTTTTGGAACGGAAAAGGACGAGTTTTTTGGAAACCCTAACGTACCGGAGCGAGAAGGGACGGTGTAGAGCTCGCGATCGGGCGAGATTTGGGGTTTGAGGTCGTCTTCGGGCTGCTTCTTCGCCTCCGCCATCTCTCTTTCTTGATCGGAGGCGGAGACGTGCGGGCGCCGTCCGATTGGGATCCGACGGATGGGATTATGGGGTCTTCTTAAGTTGGGGTGGGTGGGCTGTGTTTGGGTCTTGCGTGTTCGGATTTCGGGGGAAAGAAGGGAAGAGGGATTTTAAGTTGGTTGGGATCTAAATTCGAACCGGAATTTAAATCCGGTGCTTGACATTATTTAATCCAAAGTTATAGCCTATAGGTTGGAGTTTTCTTTTTTGTTTTTTTGTGACTCTTTTTTCAAAACTTATGTGTGTTTATGTGTCGCTTCACTAGTGATCATTGGATTGCGAAGGGGTTGTTGACATGGTGGTTAGTTGATTTTTGGTGTGTTTGTTCCATTTTTATGGGACATGCACTTCTCCGTCGAGTTGTGTGCCACTTCGTCAACCATTTTTTGTATGAGGATTATTTTTTGTTGAAAATAGGTGTTTGTTCCATTTGTATGGTTACACACATATCCAAAATTGCACCGCACCAAACCGAGTCGGTAATTGGATTTAGCGAAATCCGAGAATTAGGGACCGACTCCATAAAAAACTAGTTCTCAACTTAATCGGACGATTCTAGTACTAAATTGGACTAGACGACATCATTATTTAATTTAGTTTATTTTTCATATAATTATTTTTAATTAGTTAAAAATATTATTCAAGATTTAGTTTATTGTTGCTATTTCTTGAAATTATGATTTAAGATTAATTTGTTATGAATTAGGGTTAATTTAGTATTGAAAACATAAAAGTACCTCACAAACTTAATAAAAACTTATCAGAAATATAAAAAAAATACCGGGTTCAAACCAAATCAGATACAAGATTTTTGAAAATCCTAGCCTTCCCAATCCAATCCTCGGTCTGGTCCACGTACACTTCTAGTTGCAACACTAATAAAGAGAGGTCACACAGGTCTGTATTGATCCAAACAAAACCCATGTAACAGCCCATCTAGTGCCCACTCCAAAGTCCAGAGTGGGCCTTTATTGATCCATCCAGCTTTATTTTATTGGTACCATTAGGCCCATAAGACTATATAGTTGGAGATCGAGTTGTTTTTTGTTGCTTATTACACCACAGTGTGTATCACCGGTAGGGGAGAACATGGTCCGATTCGGGTTCCGGTCCGATCCAAAAATTCCGACCGAACTGGATTTTCAATATAAACAAATCCGATTTTGGACCGAACCGAACGGATCGGTCTGGTCTTCTGTCCAACCGTGACCGATCTGGTCCAAACTCGGGCGATGGACCTGGTTTCGGTCCAATCTGAGTTTGGACCGATGCACAACCCTGATCACCCACAGGACAATAAAATCTTTGGGTCCCTATCAGAACCCTAAGGTCCATGACATGATACCACAGTTTTACGGATCTTTCAGTTTCCAACTTGCAAAACGCCCCATAATTTGTCACTAACCACACTATGGTTTGTTGGTTGCCCTTCTCAATGGCAATTTGGCAAGCATATAAATGACTGATATAGTATGGGAAAAGAATTTATCTTGGTCTGGAGGGTATTGCAACAATGCACATTAGTATTGGTTGCGTTTGACGAACGACATTTAAGGAAATCTGACTCACAAATAAGTTGCCTTCTTTGTAGGAGTAGCTTACTATTTACATAAGCATACAAATGACAAAATTCTTCGTCTTTTAAAGAACAAATACTGCTGCAAGCATTAGAGGGGAACCACTCTGTAGAAGTCAATTCTCATTAAATAGTAATTTTTTTTCTTCAAAAAGAGAACACTCACTTAATTGTAACTACATAATACTATGATTTACTATAATTCATGTATTTGGCACTTAGTTGAAAGGCATAAAAAACTGAAATTCTAAACAAAATTGTGCTTTCTGTACCCAAAATGATTTCACCCCAAATCAAAGATTCTCCGAGTCATGCCTTCACATCTTTAGAGAACCATTAGTAAGTATCATCAAGTCATCTATTGAAAGTTGCAAGCACCCAAAGCAAAAGCCTTCAAACCCTAATGAGTGCTATTCCACTTCCACACAAGCAAGCAAACACACAGCTAAAGTGCCAAAAGATTTCACAGACACCATGTGATTGGTCTGCCAAATAAGTCAAACTATAGCCTCCATCCCATTCATATCCTACATCCCCCAATCCTCATATACACCACCTATCCATGCTCACCATGTGCAATTGTTTAATATCCACCTCTTTAACTATTTAAAATTTCAACAATCTTCTAAATATCAACCCCATTTTTCTCATTAATAAAAAACTAAAAGATACAAGTTGTTACACTTCTCTTTGTCTATAAATACAACCCCTCCCTTAGCCTTCCTTCATCAAAGGTGTGAGCTGCAACAACTTCTCAACTACCATATGGCATCCCTCCTCAAGTTCTCCTTTGCTTTTCTTGCTCTTGCATTCATCCTCCAACAAGGTTAGACTCATTTGCTTTAGTTAGTTTCTTCCTCTTCTAATATCACGGTGGAGTTAAGAGTTCTTAATTTTCTTTGTAATTAGGAGAACATCTTAATTGGTAGAATTGTGCTTACTTACCTTACATGCAGAAAAATAGATGATCTTAATGTTGGAGTGATGTCATGTAGGTGGTGTTGTCGGTCGACCGGTTAAATGTAGCACTTCGAGCCTAATTATAACCCAAGTGAAGACTGGAAGATGGTTCGAGGGGAAGCCAGAATACGAGGTAACCGTGACAAACAAATGTCGTTGCTCGCAATCGAAAGTGGTTGCTTTGTGTTATGGGCTTAGCAGCGTTGTTAGGGTCAACCAGCAGGCGATAAAGCCCATGGATGAGAACGATTGCGTCATAAATGGCGGTCGGGCCATCCCTGGAGGGTCTCAGGTGAAGTTCAAGTATGCATGGATGACACCACAAGATTTTCCCTTGGTTAGCTCTCAAACCAAGTGTTAGCCATTGAGATCTTGCTTATTAGATAGATCCATGGCTTTTATATGAAATTCTGTGTCAACTGCTAGTGAGATCTTGATCTAGATCCATAGCCCTGGAATGTAACGAAGGCTTGTCTTGATTTTCACAATAGTGTGTGGGGATTTATTGTTGTGTTGTATTATGAAAAAGAGAAAAGAACTCTAACTTAATGAAAGAGTTCTTTTCTATTGGCAATTCTTGAAAAGATATGCTTATTAATAGAATACTGTGTTCTGTTTTCTTATTTGAACATATTTTATTTTTGAGAATGGATTCCACATTTGGTTGGTCAGTCAAAAGAACATTTTGCAATCAGAACTTAATGCATGGGTTCGTCAACTTGTGGATTCTTCAAAGTGATGCTCGATGTTTTAATATGTCTGTCCCTTCATTGATTGATCTTAGAACCAGAGACACGTCTCCTTGTTAGACCAAACAAAAGTTTATTCCTAAACCAAGTCAGGAGTTAATTAAGTTTGATGAAATGGAAGACAAAATCAAAAAGACCATTAGCATATCATTTAATGATAAAAGGTTAAGTTGAGGTTAAAGAATTCAGCCATCAAGTAAATAAAATCTGTACCTTCGTACCTTTCAGATCGAATCATCATTAAAGAGACAGATGCTTGACTATCCAACAAGCAAAGCAAAAGGTCAACAGGGGCAAATGAGGTCGTAGCTTAGTGGTGAAAGCATAGTTTCCACGATAAAATGTGAAAAGATTTATATATAAAAATCCAAGTTAAGGTTTTGGGCAATGTGCATCCTTGGTTATGAAAGTTTAAAACTTGAATACCCATCCAAATGGTCCAAAATCTTTTTACAGCGTGGAAAAAGAACTACAAATAACACTATTGTTTTGGTTTTCTATAATCACCCTAAATGTTGCTATTTAACTTACTAAATGTGTAGGTAACTCTTCACAGTGGTACGTACGGTACCTATACCGAAGAAGAAAAGTGGCATATTTTAAAAACAAAGCTTCAAACTAAAGCCTAATATTTAATACTTAATCACCACTAAGCACATTTTGTCCAAAAGTATGTGTCATGATTAATAAACAAATAAAAGTCAAGGTTTCGGGTAAAGTAGGCTTCATAACTCCGGCGCCAAATGCGGCATGTGAGGGAAGGATTAAATTTTGTCTTCTCATCCCAACGTTGTTATCAACTAAACAAGTTGAAAGTGTTTCGTATCTCCAGATAAGCCAACCAAACATGTGACTCTAGATTACAAACGAAATCAGCAGCGCACCTGATTGGCATGTTATGTTCTGAACAGGAGCAGCACCCAAGTGTCCTAGAGGTTTCTAGCTCGCTGCCAACCGCCCATGTGAGGGAGTTTAGACATCCTTGTTCTGTTGCTGTTTGTTTTTTGATATGTTGTATTAGGATCGTGAGCGTTGAAAGAAAGAACAATTGCTGATTAGTGGAATGACTAGAGATCTTATAATTTATGAGAATACTCACGATTTAACCAATATGAGATTAATTTCTATTACTTTACAGACGCGTGGTCAGGATTATCCTTCGTATAGACAGCATCAGTGATGTATTTAGCTGGTCGTTGTGCTGTTTTGGATCCAATCTCACTCGAAATTTATTGGTAATAAGTTAAGTGACCCAATATCTTATAAACTGTGAAAATACTAATAGTTTTGTCAAAACAATACTATTCTCTAACATTTTGTTGTAATCCACCACCCACCCACCCACCCACCGTAATTTGCATGTCATGTGCTGCTGATTAGGGAATGTGAGTTGTGATGGCGACGGGGCTCCGGTTGCCATATGGGTGCGCAGTGTGGCCATGTGCTTTCTGGTGGTTGATATCTTTTTCAATTAGATAGACCTTGAGTGTGTTGGTTCCTGTGGAGTGTCTCGTGGTTTTTGAAACGAATAAAACTCGATTGGGGTCAAGTAGTCTGATCGATGATGATGTCACGTTGACATCAATATTTTGTAAATACTTCATAATCGTCGTCCTACTGACCGTCCGACTGATTAAACCGGTTTTTGACTATTTTTTTATTTTTTTTAGCCTGATCACCTTCAATCTGAAAAATTAACACAAAATCATGCAAAACAACTACGACTTAAAGTCTTAAATGGTTAGAAAGATCAACACAAAAATTATCATAAATCAACTTAATTTACCATTAAAAGTTAACAAGTAAAACATAATTAAAAAATCAAGAATAGAAGCGAAGCGAAGAAAAATGAAAGAAAAGAAATCAAACCTAAGGCGAGGAGGGAGATGATCGGCAAACGGAGATGGCCGACGAGCAACCCCAATAGAAGAAGTGAGGGGGAGTGGAGGGAGGAGTCGCGGCAGTACGAAAGTAAAACCTGAAACAAAATGTTAATTTTTAGTTCTTTCGATCCCCCCCCCCCCCCCCCCCCCCCCCCCCCAATAAGAACAATTGAAATTAGGCAAATCGATTAGTTTTGATTTTTTTTGGTTTAATTCGGTTTGCGTCGGTTCAACTGTCGGTTCGATTCGGTTTTTAAAACATAGGTGTTAGCAGCAACGCCTCCATAAGAAAAGTTAAAGGTTGGACATTATATAAAATAACTTCAACATAAAAATAGCGTGCAATATTTAAAAAAAGTTCATGATAAGTGGATTACCTTTGAACCATTACACATTTTTTGTTATAATTACTCATACGTGATTTTGTGCTTTGGAATCTTTAGATTATTACCCCGTTACTAATTTTATCAAAAACATAATTTTCGATGTATGTAACAAGTGCATCATTGACTTGGTCATCTTCCATCCCGTTGCAAGATCCATTATTTATTATGTTCATGGTTAAAAATACTCTCGACAGTTGCAGTTGCAACTAACAAAGACCAATGCTAATGTGATCAGCAAGAAAAATCAATGGAAAAATGATATTAATTTTTCTTATTCTTAACCATCTTTTCTGTAAGTTATGTTACGTGACAAACATATGTCTCCAATTGATTATCAAGAATAAAAATCAAATTCATACGAGTTTAAGAAGTTGGGAAAGCGAGAATGTTTGTTTGGTTACAGGTTAAGTACATGTGGAAATTAGGTTTTGGTTTAAGTGTGAAATGAAAAGTGGACCAATTTCTACACGTACATTTAGTAACCCAGTAAATGACAATTTTATAGTAGGTTTTTGAGTTTAAAATGAATTCTATAAACCTCATAAGTAATGTGTAATTTTTTTACATGGCCACCCATCTATATTATCTACGGCGACGCGTGTGCACTTGTCTACCCATCTATATTATTTTTTTGTTGATACATCCGCCAGTTAGTGTCAGGATTAGTCTTTTTGTTTGTAGTTCAGAATCTTCAGATGATAAACTTTGAATTATGGTTTTAGTTTGGCACAAAAGAAGGTGGCCTTGTTTGTAGGCTAGCTAGTAAATGAACGTACTTGTTTCTACTTCAAGTTCAACGTGCATGTAAAATAAAATAAACAAAATAACGTACGGTAAGGAGAAAACATGTATACAATATCTCAATTAATTGGACGGTGGCATTTTTAATTGCGATCTTATTCTTAATTATTCTCTCACGGTTCTGTCTAATAGGTTCCCCCACAAAGAAGCTAAAATAATAACAAAGAATCTTAATAAGATGGTAGACCGAGCATCAAGATGAACTCTTTCCCCTTCAAAGTGGTACATGTTTTGCTGGAAATTAACTGAGGTAAAGTACAACCGTACAAGTATCCGAAAATATGGTTCATACATAGACAATTATTTAAGTAATTCTCTGAGCAATTTCCCATGCAAGAAGTCTCTCTCCTTGGCCTTGGTTTTGGCTTGAGATTTAGAACTCATAACTCCACCACCTTATTTGTTACGAACCTTAAATGAATTTATTGTTTAAATCGGGCGAAAATTTTCAAGTCAAATGATTCTCATCGGTAGTCGGTAGAGTAGATTTGTCAATTCGTACTCGAACTCATTCGCTCTTAAGATGCTTGTCTATCTTCGTTAATGGTTCGATTTAACTCTTAACGAGCCAAAAATAACAGCAAAATCTCACTTGCATCCACTAACCAGTCGAGGACGAGCAATTCTTGCTCACTTGTTAGCTTCTACATTAGCTTATTTTGTTCTACGTCTTGGTAATTAATTAGAATGAGAAAAGACTTGGAGCCGTGAAAAGTTAAAAGTACCAGACCGGCTTCTTCGGGTTCGAGCAAGAGACAAAAGGTATTGCACCAAAACCCTACGACAAAGAAGGTGCTATTATGTTTCTTGGGTCGCATTGGGCCTTGGGTTAGGCCCAACGTATCATTAGGATTTCGTGTTGGCCGTCCATTTATTTTCTTGGAATACTTAGCAACCTTCACTTACATGTTGAGAATTTAGGCACCCGAATCCTTAATTGGACGCCTAACCCAGTGGGGGTAGGTGCGGGAGAATTCTGAATCACAAAAAAAGTCACTAAACTCACATATCAAATTCGGCATTAACAATATAAAAAATGAAAGAATCGAATAGAGGACCACAACTGCAAGACAATCGTCCCGCTGTATAGCCTGTAATTCCACAGTCGTAAGTCCTATCAATCTATGGAATTGCTTATCATAAAAAAAACAGGGAGACAATCTTAAAATACATACAATTCAAGTACACAAACAACAACATATATTGTATACTAAAAACTACATTGGAATTTTACAAAAGTGAGAGTGGGAGGCGCTCATGTTGCCATAGTTGGTAGTGTCCCTTTGGGTCCAGTGCAGTTTGTCGACAAAAGTGACATATTTTCATTTGTTCAAATTTCAACGATGTAGTTAATTATGCATCAGAGTGGTTGAGTGAATGGGCACTTAGAAGTTATAGGTCATAAAAAAAGATTAATTACAATTTATCCTATTGAATTAGTTCTGATTTCACTTTGTCATTCTCAACTTTAAAATGTTACAATCACTTCATTATACTTTCGTTTCGTAACACTTTGTAATCTTAAATTTTAAGAATATATTATTTTTTCACATATTTGCCATTATTTCTCAAAAAAATTGTGTTGTATACCAATATACTCATAATTTTACGTTAAAGTTCATATCAAATTGGAAGTCAAATCTGGTCGGACCTAAATTTGAACAAGATCTAACATCAAATTTGATCCGAATTTTAACATAAAATTAGAATTACAAGTGTTTTACGCAAAAAAAATCAAAAAAATAATGACGATTATATGTTAAAATAATAAAATTTTAAAATTAGGAGGATGAGGATGAAAAATAACAAAGTATTACAGTATCGTCACTTTTTAACGTTGAGTGACAAAGTGTAATTGGGACTGAATTTAGTAGGGTAATATGTAATTAACTCTAAAAAAACTTATGTACCGTGGGAAAGGGGGAAGGATAACACCACGAGTTCACCGATTTCTGATTGGACGACATTGCAAAACAGCCCCCAACATCTGACAATCGAGCAGGCTATCTTCTCAAAGCATACCAGATTTACTTATCTCCTCCGACCAAAACCAAAACCAAAACCAAACCAAACCAAACCAAAGCCTCGGAAGCAAAGAACATGGTGTTCGCAGCCGGTGTTGGGCTCTCATGGAGCTCCAATATCTCCCTCCTTCCCCCAACCAGACCCTCCAGACCTACCAACCCCACCTCCCCTGTCGTCAAGATGGTCGTTTCCTTGGACAAGAAGGCCTACACCGTCCAGAAATCCGAGGAGATCTTCAGCGCCGCCAAGGTAACTTCTTTTTGTCTTCACTGTGGTTCTTTTGTGGGTTCCGGATGTGGGTTGTTGTCGGATTGAGGTTTGGGGGTTCTGGAATGTTGTTTGTGGGTGAATTTTTTTGAGCAAATTGCGCTCATTTATTTGTTCTAAGATGAATTGTTGGTTTTCTTTTGTTTCGGAAATGTAATTTTGTCTTTTTTTGTTGTTGGATTTGACAAAGTAGGTTGAGATGTATTTCAGGGTAACAAACAGGATGAGTATATGTGGTAGATGGTGTTCTTAGTCTTCATGTTGGTAAGATTTGAGATATGTTTTGCACCAAAGCTTGACTAAATTTGGACTCTATCGGATGAATATATAGTCATGTTACTTGGGGAAGGATACTGTTTAGATTTCCGCCCGTAACTAGTGTAAGAAAATGTTAGGAATTAAAACCAATTCCAAGTACGCATCGGAATCGAAAATAACAAATCCAATGGAGAAAGAAACCACAATTGCAAATCCAAAACACCAAACCACGCAAAACACGCAAGATTTAACGTGGAAACCCAATACGGGAAAAACCACGGACGACACAACTCCAAATTTACCATTGAGAAACGTATTACAAGGAGAAACTTATAGGAATCACGAACAACCGGCGAGAATACCCGGTTAAATTTGCTCACACCGAATCAACAAGGATGTTCTCTATCTTTTCTCTAAAGAATGCAAAGTAGACAATAAGAATTACTTTTAAGCAAAGGGGGACGAAATTGCCTTTATATAGTAGGTCTAAACAAGTATTAATTGTACCAAAATCGCGTGGAGAAAAGTGCAAAACGTGGGCAGGACTGGGTCCAACGGTCGACCGAACGGGTGCTTCGGTCGACCGATCTTCTAACCGTAGCGCAAAACAGGTTCCATCGGTCGACCGCTACTTAAGGTCCGGTCGACCGAAAATGGACAGACACTTTTCTTGTTTGCTCGAGTGCATACTCGGTCGAACGAACACTTAAGTTTCGGTCGACCGAAAACGAACAGACACATTTTTCCCAGCTCCTCGTGTGTGCATGGTCGACCGAACACTTAAGTTCCGGTCGACCGAAAAATGACAGACATTTTTGCCCAACTCCCACATGTGTGTCCGGTCGACCGAATAACTCCTCTCGGTCGACCGAAAACCGACAGGCAATGTTGCTGGACAAATCAGAACACACATCTGATCGACCGAACGCCTTCCGGTCGACCGAATGTCTGTTTTATCCTACAAATACTTTTAACACATATTCAAGGTAAACAACAACAGAAAATATGTTGCGAATTTGGGAGCTTTAGTTCCTTTGGTTCTCGAAAATTGAATCTTCTTTTGAAGAACAGACTTAACCTTAAATTTTGGAAACAAACATAACATTATGTACCTGGGTAGGTTTTGCCATAGGTTCTTTATGAATTTAAAAAGTCGACACCTGTTGTAGCCTGGTGGTTTTGTCTGAACAGATTTCAGGAAAGAAATGGTATCCCTCTCATTGGGGATTACTCTAGTTATGTTTGATGTGTTTAAGGTTTTGAGTTTCAAGTAGTACGTCGTATTTTGTTATTTGTCAAATTGCAAGATAGTTTTTATAGCACTGCATCTACTCCTAAATCTTTGTGTTGAAGAGTACGAAACTTTTTGCGACATAACGATGTACTTTGTGTAGATTTTTTTTCCAGCTGCCATTTTGGTCTCCCATCCTAAAAGAAAACATTATCCAATTGACTATTGTAGTTCAACCCATGGAAGTTTCATCCCTTTGCTATGACATTTGACTTATACCTCAAGCTTTTAGATATGATATTCTAATACTCGTTTTGATTTAGCAGTATAAAACTCATTACTCATATAGCCTCCACTCAATAGCTTGATATTGCTAGCTAGATGGGCCACTATTTTTTTTTAAAGTGCAAGTTGAATTTTTACTCTTTGTTCCTTACATCATGAAATTACACATTACATGTGATCCAAGGAAGAAATCTTAGTTCTGAAGTCATGGAACTGTAATTTTGCAATATTTTGTAAGATATGATGGTCATGGATAACAATCTTGCTCTGTTTATTAGCATATCATCGTTTTATCAAGCTTTCGCCATTTTATTAGCTACAGCCTGCACTCAATGAATTTTCATTCTTACGCCATACCTTGTTGATTTTGCTGGCTGAAACTTTTGCATTTACGCTGTCAGGAATTGATGCCTGGAGGTGTAAACTCACCAGTTCGTGCCTTCAAATCTGTTGGTGGACAGCCTATTGTATTTGATTCAGTTAAAGGTTCCAAAATGTGGGATGTAGATGGGAATGAATACATAGACTATGTTGGTTCATGGGGACCAGCTATCATTGGGCATGCTGATGACAAGGTAAATTTCTTCATAAGTTTTCCCCCATTTTGGAATCTATGTACTGACTCTGAGTTCCTGATACCATGAATATCAACATCCTTGAAAAACTAAAGACTAAATTTGACATGCAAGGAAATAAAATAACAAACCCCTTGTACCATGAATATCTAATTGTACTTTGATGTTTCTTGTCTCATTTTTAGCTGTTACCTTGATTATCTTTCAGGTAAACGATGCCCTGATCGAGACTTTGAAGAAAGGCACAAGCTTTGGTGCTCCGTGCTTTTTGGAGAATGTGCTTGCTGAAATGGTGATTTCTGCAGTGCCGAGCATTGAAATGGTTAGGTTTGTCAACTCAGGTACTGAGGCCTGCATGGGCGCCCTCCGTCTGGTTAGAGCCTTCACGGGTAGGCAGAAACTAATAAAATTCGAGGGATGTTATCATGGGCATGCCGATTCTTTTCTAGTAAAAGCTGGAAGCGGAGTTGCTACTCTTGGCCTCCCTGATTCTCCAGGTGTTCCCAAGGCAGCCACTGCTGAGACACTGACCTCACCATACAACGATCTTGAAACTGTGAAGAGCCTATTTGAGACGCACAAAGGTGAAATTGCTGCTGTGATCCTTGAGCCTGTTGTTGGAAATGCTGGTTTCATTGTACCTAAACCGGAGTTCATAGAAGGTCTTCGAAAAATCACAAAGGACAATGATACTCTTCTTATTTTCGACGAGGTCATGACTGGGTTTCGCTTGGCTTATGGTGGTGCTCAAGAATATTTTGGCATCACACCCGATCTAACCACATTAGGCAAAATTATAGGAGGTGGGCTTCCAGTCGGTGCCTATGGTGGAAGGAGGGACATTATGGAAATGGTGGCTCCTGCGGGCCCAATGTACCAAGCTGGAACTCTGAGTGGGAACCCTTTGGCAATGACTGCTGGAATCCACACCCTGAAGCGATTGAAGGAGCCGGGTTCTTACGAATATTTGGACAAAATTACTGGCCAGCTTGTTAAAGGAATTTTAGAAGCTGGTAAGGAAGCTGGACACGAAGTATCGGGTGGTCACATTCGTGGGATGTTTGGATTCTTCTTCACAGGAGGACCAGTTTACTCCTTCGAAGATGCAAAAAAGAGCGACACTGCTAAGTTTGGGAGGTTTCATAGGGGTATGTTGGAGGAAGGTGTGTATCTGGCCCCATCACAATTCGAAGCAGGATTTACTAGTCTTGCACATACTGATGTGGATATTGAGAAGACAGTTGAAGCTGCGAGGAAGGTTTTTCAGCGAATTTAGACATTCCTATATGTGTTAGTTGTTGGTTCTGTTGTTTGCAGATAGTATTTTGCTCGAGTAAATAGGAGTCCACTATGATCCGGGAGTATCAGTTTGTAGGAACAATTTTCTTTATGTTCAATAACTTGCTTGATGAGATGCAAATTATGATTACTTAAATCCTCAAATGAGCTCAATTGATGTTTTAAGATATATTTGATGATCCGATTAAAAAAAATGTTTGATATACATCTTGAAGCTGTAATGCGATTACAAGAGTTATAAGTAACGACTGATAACAACATCAGTCCTCGTAACAATACACTAAATACTTTGCTTCGAAAAATTGTTGTGGTAGATTTATGTCTTTATTCACTCGAATTGCTTTTACGTTGTAATCACAATTAAGTTTCGACTTATATGGTTGTTGAATGTTAATCACCATACTTGCTTAAGCACTATAAGACACTTGGATTACGATAAGGTATGATGCTCATCAAGTGTGGTGTATTATCGTCAACAAACCACACCAGACTAAATTCAGTACTTTGAGCTTCGCAAAAACTTGTTACCAACGCATAATTGATGTTCTACTCAGATTAGCCTAGATCATGGATCGAATTGTAGCACTGCAAATCACATTTTGAGATTTAAATTTAAAAAAAAAAGAGTAAAACGCGCTCGTGAAAAACTCCAATTCATGACTTCATGATTTCCGTAAGATCCAATAATCCAGAAATGCAAGGGTCTATGTGCAAATTTACCCGTTCTATCTCCACCCCTTCGGAAATCCAAACTACCCAAAGTATAGAAACCAATGGCGGGGATAACGGCGGCGATCGGCGGCGGAAGGCCGGAGACTTCCCCGGAAAGTCCTCTTTTTCGTGCCCCGAACGGAACCTCCCGTCTAGGCATGTCTAAATCCTCTTGGATTGTGAAAACAGAGGTTAAAGAACTATCTAATCTTTGCCCAAAACCTCAACTTGAAACCCTAATTTCGGATTAGAACAAAATGCTTGTATGTATTGTTGGTCAGAATGAAGTCCTTAGTTGCCACTTTGTTTGGAAGAAAAAAAGGGTAGCTTACTCATGTAAGGGATTTATTCTACCAAATTATCTTGTTGAAGAATTAAGATTTGATTTGACACCTACCAAATTTGTGATTCTTGTTGTGTTCCATTTCTAGCCTACAACTCTAACTAGATTGAGAAAAGGTTTTGTTCTTATTGTCTTGATTTCAGTAGTTAAAATCCATATAGATTTAATGAAAAGATGTGGAATTTATTTTAGAAGTGCATACAACATTGTATCGTGTAGGCGTAGAATTTACGACACAAGGAAAATCACTTATAAATTCTCTAATGGTTCCATTATGTTGTTTGTTCAGTCGAATGTTGCAAAAATGACATTGAAGAAGCCAAATCCTCCTTGTGTGAAGTGCAAGGGAAGTGGAAGAGTTGATTGTCATCATTGTCACGGAAGAGGTCTACTTCCGTTTCTTATGTGAAATAAGATGCATGATCTTTTATAAAGGAGCCATAAGAAATATTGAGTATAGTGCCCTTTTTGTTGTTTTCTAGTTAAATTAATTACCAGCATACCATGTTTAGGACATTGTTTGTTATTTGTTATTGATTCATTTATTTCTGATTATAGAAGCAACGATAAACCTATGCAAGTTGATGGTGGTACTGCATACAATTAATTTTTAACTTCACTTTCATATACGGTGGATTTTTCTAAGCAAACCCAATAACATCATTTGGTTTTTGTTGGTAGGTACAAGAAATTATGTGCATCTAGCAATGCTTCCGAAAGGGGAATGACCAAAGTGGTATGTCGTTGGACTCCACTATGTTATATATCCCGATGAGTTTGTTCCACATATCCCATGAATTATGATTCTGTTGTGCACTATCTCTTCCTCATATTCTACCCGTATAGTACATTGATTGTGATACCAGTTTCAATCATTTTGAAGGTGTAGAACTTGTGGTGGAGGTGGACTTGGATACTGCCCTCGTTGCCTTGGCACAGGAGAATACAGAGATATAATGGGCTTCCATTTTATGAAAATGAGTAACAGTTGACTAAAATCCTGGTTATAATGTATTCTATCTCTGTGTACCACTACACATCAGGTTATCTAATCTATTAGTTTTTCTTTTTTGGTACCTTTGTTTTATTTAACAGAAGAAAGAGCAAATATGGTAACTGTATCTTTTCATCTTGTGAGGCTTTCTTTGTCTTTGTAGGTAACTAGCATGATACTTGCCTTCCACGTTGTAAGATCCCTTTGATTTGATTGATGCTAAGTTTATATGTACCAAAATGTTCTATCTAGGATATGTTTGTCTCTGGTTAGAATGTGACTCTCGTTAGTGCACCGAATCATTTTTCTTGATTTTTACTATACCTGTTATATTATGTGTAGTCTCAAGATTTTCTACACACTGAATACCAACTACAGAGTTTTTTTGTAGTTATATTGCTTTATCCTTTGTGTTTTACCTTCTTTAAAATGTACTATTAATATCTTTGTTACTGATCTAACGAACTGGCTTTAGAATGTACAAGCATCCCATCCTGTGGAAACCATTGAAAGGCTGCTCTTCTCTCGGCAAGGCAGTCTCCTTTTTGTTTTTAGCTCTACGTTCCATTGTTTTCTTTATTTCCTCCTAGAACGGAATCTGCTGTGTTGGGTACTACCACATTACTCAAATACTGATTCTGATAGAGGGCTTGCATTCTCTTTTGTTCGTCATATACCCTCACGGGATAACCTTGTTGCTCTTCAACCCTTTTCTGAAAGTACCTCTGCAACTGAAGTGGCAAGAGTATTGGTAAACGAGTCATAAATGTTTGAAAAGGAAGATGACAAAGCTTTAAGCACTTTAAGTTGTACAATTCCATAGATGAACATTTGATTGTATATTAGTAAAGATACTCTACAAAAGAGAACATTAATCTTGAGTTTGTACCTCCAGATTCTCATTCAATTTTTTTTGAATCTCCATCTGAAAATGTAAAGCTTCGGCCAGTTGAGTTCTTCCGTTCCTATCATACAGATGAAACACAACTTAGAAGTTGAAATTGTTAATGATTCACATACTTAAAGAGAGTTAAGAGTACAATGATATGTTTAGGATATAACAAAATAATGAAAAAATAAGGTCATTACATGTTAGGATTAGAAGGAGTCTTCTTCATCCCATCATAGTTGTTAATTTTCACCCTCTTTCCTGAAATATCAAGTCCACACCTTAGTAAATCATTACAATGTGAGAAATGATTCTGAAATTATACGAAGAGGACATAATTCTTAGATGCATGTTTAGGTTATTCATGAAAAATAATTAACATTAGCTTCTGTTCTACGGTAATAATTTAACATTTTTAGTTTTTTTTGGCATGCAATCCAATTTCTGCAAATCCAAAATGAGCTCCTTGTTTGTTACTAGAAAGTAGTAATTATATAAATTTTTATCAGACTTGAATAGTGGTGTGAAAATGAGGAGCAGGTGTTGTCATACGGTCCATCGTATACTTATGTATTACGATAGGTATTGTCAGCCAAATTCCTATTATTATTGACTGTTCTTCTAGATCTACATCTGATTAGCACTTTAAGTTTACAGTATGAAACCATATGGATATTTTCAGGTTAAGAGTACTACTATCTTTTGATCTTCTCAAATTTTTAGTTACACCAGACAGGGGGGGATCTCAGGGTTTGTGAAAATAATGGGCATGTGTCAACCACTGCGTGGCATGAGCACTTGACATACCTTCAATATGACTGGGAATCTTTTTAACCATTCGATACTTCTGTTTCATAAGAAAATTCCATTTGTTTAGCTAGAAAAATGGACGGGTGGAAATAAGGACACAATTAATTGGATTCATTTGCACAAATGACCTGCAAGTGACTCTTGATATGGAAGATTGTCAAACCTGCCGCTCTCATTATTCTCAAGATTCCTTTTGGAGTTGCTTCTGTAATCAAAAAGAGATTTCAGTTGGTCACTATATGTTTTCTTTGCTTAATATTTTTCAATGTTATTCCCTTGTTTTTCTTACTTTTTGGACCTCCAAGGCAATTGACAGCTTCTACGAATTGTTCGTGGAGTTCAGCAGTCCATCTGATTCTCTGTTTGTGGGTTGTAACACCATCTGTCTGCTCAGAAGTATGTGTCGCCGTTGCTCTATTCCATGGGTTTGATGAATGCTCTAACACCTGCAATAACTAACAAACTTCATGTTATCTGTTACACATGTAGAGGTATGTCATAATCTGAAGAATAACAAGATTTACATTGTTTGTTGCACAGAGCTTCCTATTGCTTAGCATCTGTTCCACGGTGTTATGATTTGGTTGCATTTCCCTGAGCATCTTTGAACTCTGAAGAGCTTCATGGCCAGTGAGAGAAATGCCTGCTATGACGTATGGATGTTGAAATGAACCAGAACAAGGACTGCTGCTTGCCCTGGAACCTGATGAGTAAAAATGTTGGGGAGGTCGAGGTCCCGAGAAATTCAGAGACCCGTCCCACAGTTCAGAGCCTAGGTTCAGTTTAAGAGGGTGAGGAACCATTTCGTGCCATGTAGAACTACAGTCTGGGTGAGTGTCATGACATGAGAATGCAGGGTTATGCATGGCAAAAGTGGGAAACGTAATGCCATTCATGCTCCTTTGTTCTGAAATATAAGAGGTCCCCATCTTGTTGTTTGTGTTCATTTTGATTGCAGAAGGAACTATGCTCTTCGGTGCCGATGAAAGCTGCTTTCTAGCGGGAGAGGTTGGACAGTAAAGGTTTCAATATTACAGGAGCCCCGCACTTAAATATGTGTTGTAGACTAGATATTCCAATTTGTTTGTATTGTGGAGTGCTTTATTCCTCATTTGCTGTTATTCTGAAATGTCAACAATTGCAGATTCTTCAAATCTTTCGATATGGCTCATCTGAGTTGGATTGCAGAAATCAGCATTATTCTTCAAACTGGTACGACATTGTTACAGATCATGTTTAAACTTTAACATTCACCTTTTGTTTTCTTGGATGAAATATTGGTATTGGTTTCTTGATACTTATGTGTCATGACTTGGAAGACAACATCAAAATCATCGATGCAATAATTGTAGAAATAAAGCATGTTGTAATCTTGTCACCATCCTGCTGGGATTTGGCACATTAACTTCTCCTTTAGGTGATTCTTTTTTCAGTCCAATTGCGAAAAAAGATTAGAATAATTAAAAAAAGTTCCTTTCTTTTGCCTGTGGAACCATTGAATAAAGTTAGATTTGTCACAAAGAATCTGTACCGTCAGTCTGAAAGGAATAAGTTCTACTGAGAATATTGATAAGGAATATGACTAAGCACATCAGTGGCTGCGGTTATTGTATAAATTCATGCAGAAAACAAGACAAAAATTCTACAGCTTCAGTAACAAGGAAAGAAGAATTATATGATTCTGAATTCCACTTGCTACCATAGATTCTAGCAAAAAAACCAGAAAAATATGATTTTCTATTTGTTTTTAGTTAGACCTGACGAACTTTATTTTGGAATGCAGGACACTTCAAGGTGATTATCGACATGTTTTCGGGTCGCTGTAAAAAGGTGTGTATTTGGTAAGTAATGCTGGTCTAGTTATACAGCAAAATTGCGATGTTAGATCATGATCTTCGACTTTGATAGTTGGCCATACCTACTCGTGGGCAGTCTCGCTGTTGTAAGAAAGGTTGATTGATAATGGGAAGATTTTATTTGGTTTTTATGGAACTGTAAGGTAAATGATTGGTAGGTTTTAGCACGATATTTATATCTCCAGATTTCTCTTTCATTCTTATGGTGTGACTGGTCTGAAGGTTTTCTAAGTTTTCGAATTATAACGATTTAATCAAGTGGGTGAATATTTTTGTGATTGGATCTAGATACAGTACCATGCTCTTGTCAGATATGGAAGTTTATGTTTTAGTCAGGATCTCAAGTTAGTTTCTGCTGGTTCTGTTTAGGTGTGCATAATTTCAGTTTAAGTGGAAGTCGAACGTCATTTTTGTTTTGTTAAAATATTATATCTGCATGTTTTTAGTAGTAAATAGAGGAACCTTATGTGTAAATTTGAAATGAAGCACTTAAGTTGAAAATCCCTGACCAAAATCACCACTTATGGCCGTAAAACTTCAGTTCCCACTCTCCAAATAGTTTCCTGCAAGCCAGTTATTTATGAGTTAATTCACTTTACAACACTTTAAATTCGTTTGAGATGCTAATCTTATCAATTGATATTATATTTAAATTTTTGTATGTATTTGCTTGTTACATTATCTTGCTCCTACTCCCTATATCCCTAGTGGTATATTCAAAAATTGAATATGTAATTTGAGTCATTTGACCATTCGAGACTAGAAGAATTCCACGTTCAAGTTTATGTATTATCGTATATTTCCTAGCTTATGAATGATTTTACATGTTATGCGGTCAATAATGGTATCAAAATAAAGATGTCTCAATATTGCTTAGCTTTAAACTTGTTAATCGTTTAATCATAATATTGGTATAGTTTAAACTTGTAAAACATTTCTAAGAAATTAACAGATCACATTCAAAAACATCAAATGAATAACTTCTATGTTTAGTAAAATGCACTATGCATCTATATTATGATCTTCGTCAAAGATTCATGCTTTTCCCAAACAAAAAAAGGATAAAGGCGTCATTTTGTCAATGCGCTTTAAATCCATTTGTTTCATTTATACTTGCCAGATAGGGAAGCCTGGACAAAAATTATGACCAACAAAAATACACTCAACTTGTCGTGACTTATAGACATGATATATGAAAACAAATATTATGAATCTGTTCTTCATGGACATCAAACAAATTTAACGGAACAAACACCGAGCTATATGACTATCCAAATCTTCAATGACTCCATATCGAACACTCGAGGCCCAAACTTTGTAGGATCAACACGTCAATGTTTTCTGTATCGTGTGTTCTTATTTCTGGTCTCTGTAAGGTAGTCATTTGATCCTTCAGTGACTCCATGAACGGGGGAAGAACGTGAATATTTATACTTTGCCATCTTCAAACAGGCAACTGGGATCCAATCTACTACAATATTGAGCAAGAGCATAAGTTGGTCCTCTGTGGCAGATCCTCGACCTTTTTTTCTGAGTGAAACAAAGTTGTAGAGTTAAAGCAGGTGATTCTATAATCAGCAGTTTTACAACAAATTTGAGCCCCAAAGCTTTTGGAAATTCTAATCATAAAGTTTTAGGATAATAATACAAGTGGTAAGAAGCACAAAATAAACTTTGGAGAAGGAAAAATGTTGGGGAATGTGTGTGCATACAGGAACTCAAAGCAAACTTCCCATAATTAATCCTAAGGATCGACAAAAAATTTAACAAATTTTGTTTTTGCCTAAAAGGAAACAGTCGTGTGAGCACACATGCAACTATACAATATGTAAAAAGAGAAAATGTTGATTTTTATTTCATATGTTTGCAATTGATAAATGCATTGATTTTACTATAACAATAACCAAGAAAGATGAATTTGATGTTGAATCATTAAACCCTAATTCAAGACAACTACATTATTTTAAAGATGACCTTCATAACCAAAAATATGGAGTTCCACCATATCAGTAGCGTGATTGTGCTGACGAAGTAAGAAATTACTTACATTTTTAGTATTTCACACTTGCCAAAACACTACAGATGACTGAAACTGTTCTGAGAATTGAGAAACCATATTTAACAAATTATTACCTGGTTTTGTTTTCGTTGATGATAATTGCACAACAACATGCATGGTAATTACTCCTCCAGAAAGCTCACCAAATGGGGCTCTGCATTGAGCTAAGATCTGACTGTTTTCCAAGATTTTACCAGAACATATCAATTTCACATCATTGGCAGTCTTTGGTATTATTTTCTTATCTGAAACAATAGTACAAAAAATGAGCCACTTGTAATAAAATTTTCATATGCACGAACTTGGCAAGAAACGAAAAGGATTGCCCAATCACCATAATCAAACGAACTCTGTAACCATTACTATAGATTATAGTGATCCCTGATGCCAAAATACTATTTGTCTCAAAATAAGCTGGGACAGCTGATATAATCGTGAATAAGATGTATCGAAGGAATGAGAGTAAGATTAGATAAAACCAGAAGGATAACTTCAACAAAGGCAGTTAATCCAAATATTATTGTGATTGTAGTGTTTACTAATTGCAATGTGAGAGCCTTTTGCCGTTAATTATCATTCAACATACCCAACGACATGACATTTGGAGAGAAAAAATGGACGAACAAGTTTCTTACATCATCCCATAAGTGGATTCAATCAAATAAACTAGAGGCACGAGAATGTCGAAAGGATACAAATATGTGTAAGTTTTTGTCATATGGGTTATGGAGAAAGCAACCTGAAATTATAATTAGGATGACAATTAACAAGGAACAACCCAAGGATGCCCAAGTACAACAAATAACATTAAATGGGAAATTAGTGTTTTTTTATTGTAAAAATAGGTGAGAATACTCCAGCACACAACACATATGGAATCTGTTTGGTATCAACTCTTTAGAAACCTTGATCAAACAACATTCTTCCCCTTCCATGTAGTTTTCTCCTTGTTAGAGAATAGTCTCATATTGGAGAAGTTAAAGACAATCTCTTGAGTTATAAGATTCTGAGTGTCTACACTCATCCCTAATTTATTTTGAGTTCGACACCCAAACTAAAATTGTCTTGCAAACCCATAAAACAAGACATTTGCTTCAACCTATCATTGAGCCTCTTATAAACACACCAAAAACCAATTAGATTGGTTTGAGTTGAATACCCGCACTAATAAAATTATTATCGCCAAGCCTTAAAACGAGTCAATTACTTTAAACCTCTCATACAAAACACACCAAAGAAACTAAATTTGCAACAACATAAAGAAACAAAATTCGTGCTCAACAACCAAAAACAAAACACCAAACCACGTGAAGGAAAGAGTAAAAGCATGAAATCAACCTCGAGGCCAGTCGGATACGACTCGGTCCTTCAACGCGGCGACGGTTGAAGCGGCGGTGCATCGGAAGGGTCCCAAATCGGAACCGTCGCCGAGGCGGAACTTCACCTCGACGGCCTCCTCCTCCTCCTCCGGCATTTCAATCCCCTGAAAAGGAAACTAAAAACGGATCAGACGAAGAATCCAAATCCAAATCCGAAACCAAAAGCGACGAAAGTTGGAACCTTTGCGGACGGAAAGGATTGGGATTGGGATTAGGGTTAGGGTTGGAGAAGGAAAGGGAGAAAGGGCGTGAGTGGAATAGGAATGGAGTTGGAAGTGGAACCTCATCTACTGTTGACTCTTTTTTGGACTCAACCACTTCTCCCTTTTACCTAATTCTTTAATTAATTAATTACTTCTGTAACCATCTTTATTAATTGCTCTGCTGGTCCATACCATTAGTGCTGTGGCTGTAATTACAAAGGAGTTTTTCCTCGTGTGTCCTCGTATTATCACAAATGATGATCTGGAACATCAAAAATCCTTTGGGAATTTTAAGGGAATTGTTAAACGTTGTTCAGATTTAACTAAAATCGTTTGTTCAAATTGACATTTTGTCATTCATAATTAATTTAATACTCATTATGTTCAGTAAAAAATAAAAATAAAAATCGGAGCGTCTAGATAGGATGTCTCCTCCATGGAGGGGGTGTCTCGGCCAGACGCATTTTTTTTAAATCTTGAATTTATACGGTGTGTTATTCCAAATTATTTCAACCACCGTTGCAAGACTTCGGTGGTGACGGGTCGGGAAAAAAACACAAACGTAAATAAACGAATCAATATCCGGAGTACAATAATAGGATCTCGAAACAAAAAACGGCCGCAAAGTGCGCTCCCCCGCCCCTACCGTCCTCGCATTACTACTCTGATTTTATTTTTCATAGTTATTTGTGTTTTAGTATGAAAAGAAGGGGACATATTAGGAGCGGAAATAAGTAAAGCGGTAGTTGACACAGACGATTTAAGTAATTTACGGGCGACATTTAACAATCCAGAATTTTAATCAAGCGGCTTTTGTAGGGACTATGAAGATATTTTTATTTAAAGTTATTATATATTTATATCCTAAGGTTTGACTTAAAATAAAGTTGGATACACGCACTTATGCAGTTCGTTTCTAAAAAAGATTGTTCGAGAATCGAAACGAATATTTCAAAACCAAACGTACCACAATGTAAATTCATACCTTAACGTATCACATTTTGAGATAACATGTAATGATATTGTATAAGTCCCTAAGTTTAATATTTTCTTTTACTTTCCTATCAAGAGAATCTATCGTTAGTGAGCCAACGTAAAACATTAATAAAAAGAGACTAGTTTTGAGCAAAGTGAAATCGACACTCATGTGTAGGGGTGAAAACGGAGCGGATACGAAGCGGATATGTCAGTATCCGAATTCGTATCCGTTTTTTTTCTCGAATCGTATCCGTTGAATTCGGATCCGAATTCGAATAAATTCGCATCCAAATTAAGTTTAAAATCCATTCCGAATTAGGATATCCGAATTCGTTAAAAAATCTGAACAGACTTAAAAACATTTTTTGATTGATCTAAACAAGAATAAATTTCAGCCTTTATTTTTTGCCTACATGAAAAAATATTAAATATAATATAAATAACATAATTTAATTCATATATATTGTATATATTTTTTATTGTTATTTATATGTGCATATAAAATATGAACCAGATATTATTCGAATCGGATGTACCAATATCCACATTTGCTTCGTTTTTTACGGATGTTTATATCCGAATACAAATTCGGTTGCGGATTTTTTTTTCTCGGATAATTTTTTTGATTTCGAATGCGGTGTCGGTCGGATTGACGGATTTCGGACATAAAGTTTCACCCCTACTCATGTGTAGGATCCTATACACATTGCAAGGTCTACGTCTCTACGAGTACAACGATATATATTGCATTTTTCCTAGTCATAAGCTTTGGATTTTGAACTTGGCTACCCGTTTAGTCCATTTAGTTTAGAAGTACGAACTATTCTTAATGGTCTAATTATGATGGCCAGTCCATATCCAAAACCTTATAACTAGGTTAACGGATGATAAACAAGGGCTGGGCCGTGAAGCCTATGAGTCAAGTGTTAAGATTGAAGTGCGCACGTAGTTAATATTATTTAAGGGTGAATAACAATAATCTAATTTCACTTAAATCATAACAACCAAAATTAATTTCAGATTATTTTATTAAACTTTCTAAGTTATGCCCTCCTAAATAGAGCAATAGTGACTTACATCTTCAAGTTCAATCTCCAAAAAAAAGTAACCTATACACAAGGCTTGGTTTACAAGGATAGCATCAAGCTATAGGCCGTTTAGTTAAAAAGGCCGAACTATTCTTAATGTCTCAATAAGAATACCCCAGTCCATATCCATCCAGTGAATAGGAGGACTCAGGATGATGAGCATGGACGAGAACAAAGTGTTAAGATCAAAATGCACAAGTAATTAATATTATTCAGAGGGTGGCAAAAAATAATCTAATTTTACTTTTCTCAAATCGGTCATAAAAACCAACCCATATTAAACTTACCCAAAAATAATTTTATTCTATCTGTATCGAAGTATCTAAGGGAGCTTTTAACTTTCTCTGGTCGATGCACAATTTTTCTACAATTGTTGAAAATTAATCTAAAAAATCCGATAATTAATCTTGAACATGGGGTGTTAATGTCCAACATATAATTAGATGAAATGGATTAGTGCCCGAGCAAACATGGCAAAAGAGTCAAGATTGAGTAGCATTGGTTGGTGGTGTAAAAATTAAAAAAAGAGAGTTGACGAACGACCAGAACACATGAAAGTATGAAACCAAGCAAGCAAAAAATAAATCTTGTACTCTGACAAGCACATATAGTTTTCCTGAAATACACAAACACCAGTGGCAAACAAAACAAAAACAAACCCATCAAAAGCAGAAACCTCCTTAATTAATTAAACCATCCTGTCAACGGCGCCGATAAACGTCAGTAACTCGCCACCTTCATCATCCTACAATAAGTACTCCTCCTCTCTGTCTATCACCGTCCGTATTTCATTAACAGATTACGCATTGGTTCACATCGTGATTAGTTAACTAATGCTAATCAAACTACCTCGTTAACGAGGGGTTTGTTTTTGTTTGTCGTCTTTATTGTTTGTCAACTTGATCCATTTCATTATTTAGTTTTGAACTTTCTTTTTAACGCAAACTCTATATCCGATATAGCAGCCAGACTAGCTAACTACACTTGGCATCGGTTGACCGTTTAAAGTTATGAGTAAATTAATTGTTAGGCATGACTCGTATTACAAAATGATTTCAAGTTCAGTTAGATGGACGAATATGTACGTATGGAGGAGTCAACAATGTTTGAAAGATGCATTGATTAAGAAACCATAAATTTAAATGCCAAGGGCCTGTGATGAGATATAAACTAATGGTATGGCATACATAGCACAAGCATGCATTGTAGGCAGATCTCACGATATAAATTTGCCTTCAACTCTCAATGTTCCACTTAAGGTTGTTGTAGCAGTTTAACTCGTTATGTCAATAATGCAAGGCTTTAATTGGGTGTGTTAATTTCTCTTTGAAAAAACCCATTAAACTTATATTTTAATCCATATTACCAAACCAAATGTACACTTGTGTCTACTAAAACCACAACTTCAAGATTAGGAACGTAAATGTAAATATATAAAAGATTTTGGCTGATTTGAAGAGCAAGTTTTCATGTCTTATCGTTTCTACCGTAATGATGACTGACTACGTTAGAATCCGTATGTATTACGTACCTATATGAAATATTATTTGGAGCCTTAGCTACTACGTACCATGAAGAAAACATAGGGTGGAGTAGCATATATTCGTGTTTTGCCCAACATAAAAGAGTGGAATTCATGCATGCATGGGAGGGGGAGTAGAGACAAGGAGACCAAAAGCTAAAACCCTAGAGGACATCTGACAGATAGTGGTGATGGTCGTTGTTCACACTGCAACAGACTCACCGACCAACTGCAACATGCAATCAAGCATGCCCCTGTACCACCTAAAGACTACTATAATATGCTGAACCCCCCGTCGTTACATTTGACCATCCTGTTTTTATTATTATTAAGTAATGAGCATTTGATTCCAGATGTTTATGAAAATTCAATTTTGAACTTAGTTGTGATCTATTGTAGAAAAAGTTACAGAAATGAATAACTGTACTTTTGCGACAACCTCTGGGTGATGGTATTGCATGAAAACTTCAAATTTATGGAATTGAAATTCTAATTAGAATTTTATGATCTACATTTTGTGTCAAGAAAAAGTTTCCTTACTCCCACTCTAAAATCAAAGACAGTCCAACATCTCAAGTTCTAACCTTAATCTTCTCTACTTTCTTCCAGCAAATCACATCATCTTTGCTGTTGATATGTTTAACTTAATTACCAACATAATTAACATAGCTTATCAACATCTGTCCACTATGTTAAGAAACTAAGGATTACATATGCATGTATAAAGTGGAGCAAATCAAGGAGATGGGGAAGTGGCAATAGACAGGGTGAGTAGAGAGAGAAAGAGGACCTATAATTAGACAGAGTGCATGCATGTTGGAACCATCTCATTCCATTCCATTGCAGTAGTACTGTTACTGTAGTGGTGTTGTGGTCGTATAATTTGGTGTTGCATGCATGCATGCATGCAAATGAAATATTGCATGGGTTGTGGTGCAAATCAATTGGAAAAGAAAAAAGAAAACAAAATGAGATCGATGGGCCACCAGAAACAATGGCTTTTGCTGCTGCTGCATGTGTCTGTCGTCACGTGCCACCAAGATCGCCAACATCATCATCGTGTCTGCTCCTGTTCCCCACCACCTCCATCATCATATATCAGATGTCATCTTCCCATTCCAATGCCATTCCCATTCCCTCTTCTTATATATCCTTGTCTAATTATTCTTGTGCATTTGTCTTTGTAATATGTACGCAAATAATCAAATACCAAGTTTGATTTAATAAGATTAGAATTTTATTTTTTGAATAATGAAAACATCTGGCCAAGTATATAAACTGTACATTATGTTGATTTTAGAGCGTATAGTACTCTTGCTGTCTTGCATGAATATGATCTTAATTATCATGTATCTGAAGGTATAACAGGTATTAATTAATTACGAGAAATGGGAATGTGCAGAAAGGTGTGTTTGGAATAGAAAATAGAAAATAGTTACTTAATTAACAGGTTTAAGATGATACATTGATACTGTTTGGAAAATAACTGAAACAACCTACACAATTATTCTATTAACGTTCACACTTGTGTTTGGTTGGTGTGTTTATTAAACAATTGACGTAGACTGCGTCCAACAAATATATTCTTAACTATAAACTAATCTTTGCTTCTGCTTCCAACACAATTATTATTAGTAAATCTTTGCACAAAACACAACCTGCAAACACCCACAAACTTTTCTTAATAATTTATTACAATAAAAAAATAGATCGTCACCAACAAACTTTAGTGAGGAGCAAGTGTACGGAATTCTGTCACTTGTCCCACGGGAGGAACAACCTCCCTCTATAACAGAAGAAGAAAAAAGGCCAACAAAAACACCTGCTTTGAGGATGAGAAGGGAAAATCTTTTATTTCTCGGTCATAAATTTTACAGAAAATCAGAAAATAGATACGTAAGAGATCACCAACTCTGACGTTTTCGCAGTACAGCAGATAAGGAAATGGGTTGATTGTTCTCATCTCTCAAAAAAGATTATCCATAGAATAACCTGTAAATATTTCTTTTAATGTTTATTCTTAATTTGATTAATTGTTTTCAAGTTTTTGTACTTTATTGACGTTATATCTGATGTAACTTTATTGCGAAAATAATCTGTACAACTTTCTTCTGCCTGATTAATTTAACAAGGAACACGGAGGAAGGAGGTTCAGGTATTTTCTCTTCTTAAGACTCATCTATCAAAACAACTACTTTTTTATTTTAGAAATAATATTTTTACAACACAGTACCTATATAAAACTAGCTATAATTTTTTTCTCTTCTCAAACCAATGGCACCCATCTTTATATGCTCGTCACTTGTAAGTCGTCACTACACGAAAATGGTGAGCACATTAAATCCGATCATAGCCGTTGGATTTTGATAGGACTAGGAGAGAGCCAACAAAAGAGATACTACTGCAACGTTAATTAAGATGGTTAGATGGACATCAAACATAAAGAATAATAATGATGAGGGTACGTAGTTTGAATCGGTTAAAGTATACAAATGCTTTTACTTTCCATGCGTGTGTGTATATATATATACACACACAAAAAAAAAATTGGCAGAAAAACTCTCTAACTTTCCACTACACATTATGTTCTTCTTTGTGTCAAACTGTCAATGCATAATAGTATTACACAACAATATGACAAAAGCTTGTTGAAATTAAGTCGTTTGGAATTAATCATATTTTTATAATTGCATTGTGATCTTTCAGGGCTAAAATCATACACAATCTACGATTAATATAGATGGTGTGTTTGAATACATATATTTATGGAGTAATTTTCCAAAATCTGTCAGACGAGAATCATTTACCTCAACATCAAAACCTGAAATTATTTTTCCCCTTAGAATCAAGAATCAAATTCTTCTCCTTAAACTCACCCACACACATTATCTTTTGCCTAAATATAATTCTGGTTCTTGTGTTTTGGTGCGAAATATCCATTATAAATATCTACAATCCCTCAATATATATTCATGGAAAAACGAGCTTCTTGTTTCTCTCCTTCACCATTCCGACGGGTATAAGATTAAAAAAAAAACTAAATTCAACCAAAACAGTTGTTATCCAAACACTTAAATGTAAAATCATAATTTATAGACCCTTAGAATCTTAGCAATGATATGAAAGATATAACTAATCAAATTTTAAATCGTCATCCCAAACAAATTAACCCTTATGGACAAAAAGGACACTCGTCGCCGCTATTCCCCCAACAAACCCCTGCCAAAAGCCTATTCTTTCCTTCAAAAAAAAAAACATTAGCAAGAGACAAATTAAAATGGAGCACGTCGGTACATGTCATGCGTTAAAGCAACTCTTGTCCCCAATATTGCATGCGCTGACCAAATTCCCCTCTCCCGATTTCATTCTACCTCTCCATTAATTTCCCCCACATTCCCCATCCTACCCTCCCCTCCCCTCCCCTCCCCTCTATATATACGATACACATCCCCAACCTTTTTCCTCACACTCCTCCCATCATATTTTTTCTTCTCACAACCGAAAAATGCATTACCCAATGGCGGCGTGGTACATGGCCCGGAGGTCATCGGACCCAATGGAGAAGCTGGAACGTGTCGTGACGGCGAACGCAGTGGTGGTGTTTAGCATAAGCAGTTGCTGCATGTGCCACGCCGTGAAGCGACTGTTCTGCGGAATGGGGGTGAACCCGACGGTCTACGAGCTGGACCAGGACCCGAGAGGGAAGGAGCTGGAGAGGGCGTTGGTCAGCCTAGGGTGCGGAGGAGGTGGGACCGGGGGGGCGTCCGTGCCGGTGGTGTTCATCGGGGGGAAGCTTGTGGGAGCGATGGATCGGGTCATGGCCTCTCATATCAATGGGACGCTCGTGCCGTTGTTGAAGGAAGCTGGGGCGCTTTGGCTGTGAGAGGGTGTGACTTTTTGGATGTCACTCGGTTTTGTTTGGGGTTAATTTGTTTGTTTGCTGTTTTGGTTTGGTTTTGGTCCTTTGTTTGTTTGGTCTGTGTTTCATCAGTTCTGTCTGGTTTGGTTTGGTTTGGGTCGTCGTTTGGGTGTATAGATAACAATCAGAGGAATATTAAACAGAAAACTTGATATCAACAGCTCTTCTCTCTTTTTGTTTGTGAATTAATGCATTTTATATCAAGTTAATTATGATTCGAAATTTGGATAATGTTGTGGTGTGTGTGAATCTTTTTCTTTCTTTCTGTTTTGATTGGTGAAAAGGAAGGAATTGTTTTCTTGGAAGGAGATTAGATTGATTGGAATTGTTTTCTTGGAAGGAGATTAGATTGATTTTATTTATTTAAGAGAAACGTATGAAACAGTTGCGATGAAGATATGAGTGAAGCCGCAGACAGCATTTATTCCCCGACATTGTTCCCGATGGGAGCCAATGGCAGATCGACACGTGGTCTGCGAGGGACTTTTGTAACGGACGAAATCATGCGCAGAGGCGGCGCGTAGAACCGACTCTCCTTCCGTATTGTCTGTGGGTCATTTCCAACTTCAGTCCTCGTTCTTTTGGATAATACCAACCATGCTCGTCTTGGCCTCTCTGGGAATTTGGGTGTGTTTTTATTACTTATTTGTGTGAATGATTATTACTGTTTCAGGGAATTATATTTTGTTTTCAGCATACGTAGACTATTCTTTCTCGAATTTGAATGTTTTTATTGTAGATATAATATTTATTAGAGGGCTTCTGACGGGAGTAGCTTCGCGGCTTCGCCTAGAGCTATACTATAAGCAATTTCGATATCCAAATTATAAACATCATAATAACAGCTGGTGTACGCATTACCCACCGGACAGGGAATTAAGCATTACACTACGGATAGCTTATTCTATGTTTAAGAACGCATATAACAAAACAGACTGCCTCAAGTTCGTGAACTTAAACAGAAAAAACACAAGGAAAAAATATTTTCAGTTCATAGTTTATTATTAAAAAATGTCGGAACTCCAAATTTGTTAGTCATATGTAAGAAGGTACATAAATTTTCGTGCAAAATTAGCAAAGCAAACATCTGTATTTTCCCCCCGTAAACATCTGTACAAGTGCATCCAGTGTAACACTTTTTCTAATTCAGAAAAAGTTAACTAAGTTTTTCCCATCACAACGTGGATATATATATATATCAAACCCTAATGTCACTAAATATGTCAAGCATTTAAATATATAACACAAGGCCCAAATCCAACAAGTAGGCTAAATAGGGAATATACATGATCCCAATGAACTAAGCAAAATACTAATGAAAAGGTCAAAAGCTAACTTCTGACGATCTATACATCGATCTCCTCAGTGCAAAAAATGAATAAAAAGTTACAAGTGAGAAAAGTAATTATATCGTCCTCAGAGACCACACACTGATACCGAATGTTTAAATTAACGTTGTTATTCTTTAGCAGTAACTATTGTTGATGGGATATTGATGGCAATGATGGCTGAGACAAAAAACCAACATTCTCATACACTGAAGCATTTTGGTGGCCATTGGGTGGTCCTGCATGGACAGGCATGCCACCTGATGAATAATCAGGTCCTGAAGTTGGACATGGTACTGGAGCCGAGCCACAACCGTAAGACACACCTGCACTCGATCCCACACTTGTGATCATTATATGGGTCGGAAGGAGAGGTGGTTGTAGAGGTGGTAATGATTGCGGCACTTTCAACGGTTGAAGGGCGAAAGTGGGATATGATTCTGGCTGCGATGGTGACTGGAATGATCCAACGACCGGAGAAGGATGTGGAAAAGGTGGTGGTGCTATTTGCCCGTGATTAAATTGGGAGCTAGACAGGCCATTCTCCAACTTTGCTCTCTTGCTACCATTGGGAGTGCCATTTTCCGACGCAAAAGAGGAAAGCACGTTGCTGAGCACTTCAGCTGAGGAAGATGAAGCAGCAAGTTTTGCAGCGACTGCAGCAACAGTGGTCTTCAAGTTGTCTTCAGAGAGAGAGGGAATGTCTGGATCAGGTAGCTGTGCATTGTAAATTACTGGTTGAGACTTCGGGTTTCCTCCATCAATGATCTGAGATTCTGGTGGATGTTGTTCAATTACAGGAGCAGAGGCAGCTTCTATTTGTCCTTGCTCATTGTAATGATTTCCCAATCGCTTGTAGATATCTTCTTTAAGTTCCAAGCAAGATTCTGCTGCCTGTTCCAAAAGATAAATTAACGAGCCAATCAGATACAAGTCCCAGATAATTCACGATGTTCCTAGTATTTTCACAACCCCTAACTGTAATCTAGAACCTAAGGGATTGCATATCGGTTTAAGTATAGATAGCATGCGCATTGATGAAACCAAAAGAAATTTCCATTTTTTGGTGATGGATCAAACAATAAACTAATATAGGAAATAGGAATCTTGCAGTAGCGCAGAGCAATTCAAGTGGAGTCTATAATCCTATACTGTAGAAATATTTTCAATCTTAGGTTCATAACTACCATATCCAGATGGCGAGGACTCATTTGCAGGTAAATCCTCAAGCTAGGGAGAGTTCACGGCTTACAAGGACAACAAAACAGTTGGGGGAAACCCCAACAATGTCAACTGAAAGGCATTTCCTTCAAAAAAACATATATGCAAAGAAGGCAAGATATCATAGCACTATGACCCTGACCCAGGTGCAAAATTATATAATGTGAGGCGACAGCAAAAAAAAAGAGAACAAACTTAACCTATATGAAAATGCAGCCAAAGGAAAGAGGTATAGATTGCTTAAAGAACCTAAGGAAAAAGGAAAGTGGTTCCTGAGGGGGGCTAAAACTTATGCTTTTTAAGCATCACAAAAATAAATCAAGACAACAACAAAAGTCACCATATCACATGAAAACATGCCTTCCATCCTAATTTTTTTCGACACAAAGCAATTTGATCATAGAATCAACCAAAGGTGAACAACGTAAGGGTTTTTTAAGAATCACCTGAAGTTTACTGCGAACTCTTCCCAACTTCATTTCCTGAATAAAGGGTGTAATGAGTTTACATTATCACCTTCCACCACCACCACCCCCCCCCCCCCCCCCCCCTAAAACATGAAAATAAGAACCAAAAGATTCAAGAAAAACCTGATCACGAAGAGTTTCTCTCAAGTTAGAGACAAGAGCTGCTCTAGCTGATTCAGCTGCCTTTAATTGATCAATGCATTCTTGTAGTGTGCCATGCTGTCTGTGAAGATCCTTAATAGTTTCTGATCTATCAGTTGTGCCTAGTTCGACGATAACAGAAGGCAGAGTTACTTAGAGAACACAATTTTAAGTGAATAGATTACTTTTTTATCTTGAATAACAAATCACGCAAATAAAGTACTGTAACCATGTAAAATTATCTGTAACTAAAACCAGCATGCATGCATTACTTTTTTTAATCAGTACCATGCATGCATTACCAGTAACCCAAGTACCTTTTACTACCTGAATTATTATCATTTTCAATTTCCTCTTTGGCTTTAACAACAGTTGTAATAGTGGCCTGGCATTTATTCAGCAAAGCGTCTTCATCCATCCAACAATCATTGACATGCTTATAACTTGAAATGAGCTTTTCAAGGGCATTACAAGCTGACTGTTTCAGATGAGAATGTCAAACATCAGAAACTTGAAAATTGTGACCAGGGTGAATCATAAATCACACAGGAAGCATGTCTATAAGTTTTTATTAAGTCTTACTATTGTTTCACCGGGGCTTATTCCACCTAAGCTATGGTTTTCCTGCTTTCTTCCAAGAAGTTCCTCTTTTAGAATATGGCCACGAGAACCAAATACCTTACGCTCTTCCCATATATTAACCTGCAATTCAAGATATAGTTTGAATTTCATCAGGGATTACAAGATCAGGAAATAAATTAAAGTCTAACTTGAAACTATTTCATGTAAAAAATGACTTTGCATTGCCTAAAGAACCAATTTTCTTTTGATGAAAAACAACAATAATACATGGTTCACAGAATAGACAAGGAAGCCATACTTATAACAAATAAGTGCAGCTTGAATGTTCAGAGCTTGAGGACACAAAAACACTTGGCAGTTTCAAAAAAGTGATTATTTTCTGACGATTCCAGCATATATGCGAAGCATAGAATAAGAACCACCAGGTATCCAACTACAAAGGGAATAGGATACATTCTAGAAAAGACTTTATACCAATCTCATTGCGGCCTTTTTTCCACATTCGTCACCATTTCCAATTACATGACTGAGAGCATGGGGAAGAACCTTCCAGAATTCAACAACAAATTCTGCACCCTTCCTCCTACTGTTCTGCAAGATATCATTTGCAAGATACAGAAATGAAACCTTTTGATCCTCAGGTAAGAGAAGAAACTGCCTATTCCATGTTTCGACGACCTGTCTTGCATTCTTTCTGTGGAAGATACACCAGTGCGATAAAGCTGTTTTTTGTTAAGGGTGAACTCTGGACCAGAAGTTAAAGATATGAGTGAAAAAAACAATAAAACTGATACAAAAGATGCAACAATATCAGTTATGATGCTGCAATACTGAGATCTAGTCTCACAAACTGGGAACCGAACGATTCTTTTGTTTTCTGTTTTTTTGTTTCTTTATCAGTAGGATAATTTTGGTGGTGAGCAGTCTATTAAGTATTAACCTTTCTAGGCATTTTTGTCACGTTTTGGCTATCCACTGTGGGAAGAGCAAGTGGAGAGCAAAAAGAAATTGATTTCTGTAACAGAGGAAGAACAGCCCAAAGGATACTCTCTATGCTCTGCTGCGAACAGTTAAGCTTAGCAAGCTTCTCAACCAAAATCTGCCCATTGAAATTCCCGTTCATTGTTTGTGATGGCAATCCACCTCAAAAGAGCAGCAAACCTACATAAAACATATAATGTAAGTAATTAAGGTCACAAGAACGGAAGAGAAGTGATGACAAAAATTACATAAAACATGCTGCTTTTGTACTGAAAACTTGGTATATGTAGTACAACTAGTAACTCTTCCTTCTTATTCATTTTTTTCAACCTCAAGTAAAGGCTAGTTGGTGAGATGTTGCCAAATACACTGGTTTGGATTTGACACATACTCTAATAGCAATGCTTTTATAATCTCAAGTAGGGGTGTAAACGGGACGGGTAATACCCGTATACCCGGTCACCCGCCCCGGGTGGGTACGGGTATGGGTACAAAAATTCATACCCGTTTAAAAATTCAAACCCGTATACCCGTACCCATTTACCCGCTTAATAAACGGGTCGAGTACGGGTATACGCATTACCCATACCCGTTTACCCGTATACCCGTTAAGATATATTATATTATATATATATTATTTTTTTAATATTTTATATGTTATATATTATATATTTTTTATATATAATATATTTTTTATATAATATATATTATATTTTTATATATTATATATTATACCCGTTTACCGCCCCGTACCCTCTAACTTAACGGGTACGGGTATATATGTTTTTTGCCGGGTATATACCCGCACCCGTACCCGCTAATTTAGCCGGGTACGGGTAGGGGCATACCCGACCCGTACCCGACCCGTTTACACCCCTAACTCAAGCTAAGGCTGTTGGAATACCAATTCCACTTATTTGGATTGATAACAGATGAACGACATAATTCATGTTTTTGTAGCTATTTCCAACTTCAGACCAACTTTCAAATTCTTTTGCTACATAATTTACCATGACACAATGTTTTGTGGCTCATACAATGTCTCTGTTCATACTTGACAAACCCCCATCATAGAAATTAAACTTTCAATATACTTTGATACGAATCCTTTGGGTAATCATGTTGCTGGACCAAAGTCATTTTTATTGATGGAGTAATTACAAACTTTAAATCACCTACTTACATTATAAAACCTCTATAATGCATGAAGTTTTCTTCAGAAGTTAACATTCATGGAAATAAATTGTTATAGTTACAGGCTAGGGATTAGAAGTTAATTACAAAATTAAGGGCATGAGGTGTAGCAATGATCATTTATTCAGAAATATGTGACATCGTTAAAATCAATCATCAACGTGATTTCTGACAAACTAGGGCTCAGCATTCAAACTCGAAACCTAATCATAGCTCTGAGACCAATGCTAAATACAAAGAAACAGAAAGACTTTTCATTAAATATCTATAAATCATGCCCCTCAACTAACTTTGTGAACCATTCGTGTCAAGAGGATTACACTAAGGCTGAGCTGCTGCAAGCCACTACACAATCTCCTCGGCCCGCTAATCAAATAAGTACTTATTTGTTACACGTACATGCATTAGGGTCTGAACTTCTCTAAATAGAACTTACGTTTATGAACGATGTGGAGATATAATGTAGGGATTTTTATCTATAGTGTGATTTTACATTTTATGGGTTGGTGCTTCTAGCAATTGTATTTACCCAAAATGCAATTTCTAAAGGTTTGCAACAAGCTTTTAATTTCAGATTAGTCTCAAAATCCACAACTCTCTCGCTTAAAAGGACTCCCGTCCTCAAAAAGGGCTCTATCATGCAACAACAAAAGCCTTTTATTCCAAACTAGCAAGAAAGGGGCTCTACCATGATTCATTATTATTGGTAATGTACAAACAAATGGATTAAGGAAGCTACAACAGTAAACAAAATCTAAAGATGGTCAAATTGGGCCAATAGCTAAATACAACTGAAGCGCAAGATCAAGTATTTCAGCCCTTACCATGACCATGATGATAGATTCAAAATGATGCCCAGTGCCATTTGCACAAGTGGTAAATATAATTACTTTAGGCTACGGTTAAGGGTTTTTTATTTTTTATAAATTGCCAGATCAAAGAATATAATCCCAAAGAAGCTACTTTTGAAAAGTTACTTTCTATTCACTTGAAAACCCTTAAGTTACAAATGTCATGACTACCCTTCTAATGATGTTGAAGAAGAGAATATGCATATCAAGTGACATGAAATTTTCATGAAGCATCAAGGTTTCAGATATCCAACAAAAGCCTTCAACTGCTACATTTTCTACAAATGATAAAATTCGAAGTAACCATTCCGATGGATGATTTTTGGATTTCCTTTTTTTCAAGCTACTGGCAAGGCAAGGCCAGGGTCAACACCTTATCCTTTGTTGAGGTGCAACCCTTCAGTGGAGCAACCACATTTTTCACCTTCAGCACCACAAATGCCTCACAATAAATGTCTCTTGGATGTCCTAGATACCCACTAACCAAGCATAATATGTCTTAATATGGGTAGATAACCCTCTCAAGTTTGAATTTAATCGGTACACAGATAATCAATCATTTGAACCTCACTATTTGTGCGTCTGCGTATGGGCAAACTTACAGAGGGAGGCTGAAAGGAAACGGATTTTTCCCATTTTGGAAACCAATTAAAAACAGAAAAAAATCAGATTAATTGGGGTTTTAAAATGGAAATAACGGTCACTGTGGAGGAGATTACGGTTTAGAGTTTTCCCCTATTAAATCTTCATTGAGGGCTAGAATAGAGAGTTTTCCTTTCTCACCCAAAACCATACTGGTGGCAGTTGACGGAGACGACTGACGGCGACGACGGAGCGCTGGCGGAGGACACGACCGGAGATCGCAAGCGCGAACCATCAAAGGTATGTCTTTGGAGGGCGTCTTAGTTGTGTCGTGTCGTGTCGAGGGTGGAGTTGGCTCACCCTAAACCTACTCCTCCAGTGGGGTAGGAGGCCAATCACACGACGTCCCGGTTGGACGTCCGCTGGATCGCAGTCGCTCGAGGCCGCCGCGGCAAGGTTAGTCGCCACTGGAGATAGTCGCGCGACAACGCTGTGGCTCGCGCAGAGCACTCAACACCGGAAGATGCCTCTGGAGATCGCCTCCGAGCACCGCCGCCGGAGGACGCCGAGAGGTGGAGGTGCTGGGCTGGATAGAAGAAAAAAGAAGAAAAGAGGAGGGTGGCTGGCGGCATGATGTGGTTTTGTCGTAGGGTTGGAGTTGGGCCTTTTGCATTTTGACCCCACATTTTGATTTAAGGCTTTTGCATTTTGATAATTGCGTTTTCCACCTAATTATGTTATTGAGATATCTTTCTTAATTGATAGATTTGTGCTTTCTACCCTGGACTGCTAGTTATTGTGGTTTTAAATTAAATGATATAATTGGATTCTCTACCATGGATATGTTATTGTTATAAGGTTTAGGTTGGGATGATTGTGTGTTCCACCCTGAAATAGATAGTATTTGCATCCCTTAGTTAAATTGGGAAGAACATTGTTAAATAATAATAAATTGACTGTATTAGCACTATTGACTAGGGCATCGGTCCGGTCCGGTCCGGACCGGACCGGAAAAAAATTTCAGGTCCGGACCGGGAAAAAAATTCAGGTCCGGACCGGAAAAAATCTGCAGGGTCGGACCGGAGACCGGACCGGTTCGGTCCGGTCCGGTCCAAAAACCCGATTTTTTACCTTAAATTTTAAAAAAAAATTGGACCGGACCGGAACCCGGACCGGGTTTTGCTCACCCCTACTATTGACTCGTATGAACAATACTGACCTATTGTGGGATAGTCTGAGTAGACATGTGGCAACATATAAGTCCATAGAATCATATCTGATTTCTACCGTACTGACATAGATTAGTGTAGTGATCCTCACGTAATCAATTGAACTTATTCGATGTTGTTTGTTGCAATAAGTGATGTACCAAGGTAAGGATGAGTCATGCACCCATTGGAAGACCACATGTGCTTGCGATGGGAGGATTCTCTTACTGTTATTATTGTATCGACCAACCGAATTGATAGATAATAGTATTGATTATTAATGTTTATTGAGATTTTCCCATATTGTATTGACTGTATCGATTGAAGTATATGAACGAAAGTAATTGTGATATTATTATTTAATGATTTTTTCTCCATTTTAATTGACTGTATTGATAACTTATTCCACCGTTTTATACTGAGATTGGTCTATTGTCATCCAAAAGCATACAAAGTTTTCTTGCGGTTATTATGATTGTTTTGCAGGTACTACCGAGTAGGTTGCCTGTGGTGGACGTCCTTGGGATTTTTGTGCACTGGGAGCCGGATTTGTTCTATTTCTTGTTTGAACTCATTGTTGTTGAGTCATGTTATTACTTTTGAATCACATTCAAAGTCTTTGAATTCAGTACCTAAACTGTTGAACTATCTTATTTACTTTATCAAAATTATTATGGATATCCAATGATTCTCTATCTTTTTATTTATTGTTCACCGTTTTCACGTGACGTTCTATGTTTCCACAGTGACTCTGATTTAGACTTCCGCGTTGACCTCATGGAGAACAAGGACGTTACAGAGGCACGTACGAATGATTTTGCAATGATATGAGGGAATGCATTAACTTCCTTTACAGGGTTTAGCTCCAGGGCTTGTTTTTTTGGTGTTTGTTTTTATTTTCTCTAGTTTGATGTTCTTTTCAATAACCTAGAGTCTGGTTCAATTTGCTCTTTGTTGTAAACTTTTTCCATTGAAATGTTTGCACTTCGATAATAGAGAATCTGTGTCTTGGTTTTCTTTCTTTTTTTGAAAAAAAACTACCCCCAAAATTGTTAGGATCCCAATTATGTTCAAATATCAAAATAATTATTTTAGCAAGCATGAATTAGGAAGAAGAAGACAACTTGCGCATTCAGATTCTCGAATAAACAGTTACCTTACGTGAGTCAGAAAATAGAACATGTTTGTGGTGGTGATCAATGGGAGAAGAGAGACAAGAATGTGATTGTTTTTGTTATTTTTGTTGTATTCAAACTTTTGAATCTCTACCTAATAAGTAAATAATTTTATCAAATGCAAAGTAATTTTAAAATGCAAATTGAATTTAAATTGATTTAAACAATAACAATTTTGATTTGTTTAGCATACTTTGTTTTGCAAAATCAATACAAGTCGAGAACATTTCTAATTACTTTTTCAAACCAAGCTTAACCATCCTTTTTATGTCCAAAATAGTTTAAGGATTCGAATTTCAATAAAAAAACATTATTAGTTTTTACTTGGTGTAATGATGCATAATTTATAAATACAATAAATAACTAACATTTATCTTGTAGTGGAAAAAAATGGAAGGTTCGTGGATGACGATATCAATAATATGTAGATGTCCAATTTTATTGTTAACCCATTGTAGTTTTTTGCCTAAACCCCTTAACACGAAAACTATTTTTGTAGACCCATTTTAAAATTTACTTAACACACATTGAAACACTTCTTATTAAAACAGTTACCGAAACAACTCGCGTGCTTTCTCCTCTGCATACATAATTTTTAGTTTATGCAAACTAGCAATATACTTCCGTAAAGGTTGTACGTCGTGAAACCCACTTAGAATGTATATCTTACGACCATCTTTGATGTGCTCACCATAAAGAGAAAACCTGCAAGTCAAATTATTAACTAAGAGTAGTTGTCAAAAAGACAACGAAGTACTAATGCTCGAACTCCAATCTTAACAAGTGCCAAAATAAGGCCACCCTTAACAGGTGCCCTTTGGCCGGGGCACAGTCGGCTCGGCCAACCCCCTTAATGGGGGGCAGCTTCAAGTAGAAGCTGAGTCTGAATTCCCTATTTGTAGATTAAAATTTCGATTTGGGTTCGTTTTTTTGTACCATGTAACTATTGATATTTTGTTTTATTAGCAGTGGTCATCTACTGGGAAGTATTCTGATGCGGTAAATAACTTGTCAATTTCCCTGTCCTATGCCAAAGAGGCAAAAAATATATTCAATGGTAAAATGAAGCATCTGAGCACCCTTTTACAGGAGAAGCGTGAAGAGATTGCTCAAGTAAAAAAAAGAGTAAACGGATTAGAACTCAGTGAGTAACAATTATTTAATTGTCATAGTATTAAAAATATATCTTTGCATATGATATATAATTTAATATTTTTTCAGAGTAGAAAAGACTGACGACTGATTCATATGTTATCATCAAATGGCTTGGCAAACGCCAAAAGAAACTTAAAGTACTCATGGATGAGATCGGCCATTAGGAAACTGCACAGGAACGCGTTTGAGCTGTACTTAAACATCTGACTGAGACTCCTTCTCAACTTAAGAAAATGGTTAAATTGGCGAAGAAATTGGTTAGCGATGTTGATGACGACGACGACGAGCCGTTTTGTAAGCATCTGATGTCCAGTTTTATTGTTAACCCATTGTAGTTCTTTGCCTAAACCCCTTGACACGAAAACTATTTATGTAGACGCATTTTAAAATTTACTTAACACGTATTGAAACACTTCTTATTATAACAGTTACCGAAACAACTCACGTGCTCTACTCTGCACACGTAATTGTTAGTTTGTGCAAATAGAAAAGGTTTGTGGTGGTGGTCAATGGGAGAAGAGAGACAAGAATGTGACTGTTTTGTTATTTTTGTTGTATTCAAACTTTTGAATCTCTACCTAATAAGTAAATAATTTTATCAAATGCAAAGTAATTTTAAAATGCAAACTGAATTTAAATTGATTTAAACAATGAAATTTTGATTTGTTTAGCATACTTTGTTTTGCAAAATCAATACAAGTCGAGAACATTTCTAATTACTTTTTCAAACCAAGCTTAACCATCCTTTTTATGTCCAAAATAGTTTAAGGCTTCGAATTTCAATAAAAAAACATTATTAGTTTTTACTTGGTGTAATGATGCATAATTTATAAATACAATAAATAACTAACATTTATCTTGTAGTGGAAAAAAATGGAAGGTTCGTGGATGACGATATCAATAATATGTAGATGTCCAATTTTATTGTTAACCCATTGTAGTTTTTTGCCTAAACCCCTTAACACGAAAACTATTTTTGTAGACCCATTTTAAAATTTACTTAACACACATTGAAACACTTCTTATTAAAACAGTTACCGAAACAACTCGCGTGCTTTCTCCTCTGCATACATAATTTTTAGTTTATGCAAACTAGCAATATACTTCCGTAAAGGTTGTACGTCGTGAAACCCCCTTAGAATGTATATCTTACGACCATCTTTGATGTGCTCACTATAAAGAGAAAACCTGCAAGTCAAATTATTAACTAAGAGTAGTTGTCAAAAAGACAACGAAGTACTAATGCTCGAACTCCAATCTTAACAAGTGCCAAAATAAGGCCACCCTTAACAGGTGCCCTTTGGCCGGGGCACAGTCGGCTCGGCCAACCCCCTTAATGGGGGGCAGCTTCAAGTAGAAGCTGAGTCTGAATTCCCTATTTGTAGATTAAAATTTCGATTTGGGTTCGTTTTTTTGTACCATGTAACTATTGATATTTTGTTTTATTAGCAGTGGTCATCTACTGGGAAGTATTCTGATGCGGTAAATAACTTGTCAATTTCCCTGTCCTATGCCAAAGAGGCAAAAAATATATTCAATGGTAAAATGAAGCATCTGAGCACTCTTTTACAGGAGAAGCGTGAAGAGATTGCTCAAGTAAAAAAAGGAGTAAACGGATTAGAACTCAGTGAGTAACAATTATTTAATTGTCATAGTATTAAAAATATATCTTTGCATATGATATATAATTTAATATTTTTTCAGAGTAGAAAAGACTGACGACTGATTCATATGTTATCATCAAACGGCTTGGCAAACGCCAAAAGAAACTTAAAGTACTCATGGATGAGATCGGCCATTAGGAAACTGCACAGGAACGCGTTTGAGCTGTACTTAAACATCTGACTCAGACTCCTTCTCAACTTAAGAAAATGGTTAAATTGGCGAAGAAATTGGTTAGCGATGTTGATGACGAGGACGACGACCCGTTTTGTAAGCATCTGATGTCCAGTTTTATTGTTAACCCATTGTAGTTCTTTGCCTAAACCCCTTGACACGAAAACTATTTATGTAGACGCATTTTAAAATTTACTTAACACGTATTGAAACACTTCTTATTATAACAGTTACCGAAACAACTCACGTGCTCTCCTCTGCACACGTAATTGTTAGTTTGTGCAAATAGAAAAGGTTTGTGGTGGTGGTCAATGGGAGAAGAGAGACAAGAATGTGACTGTTTTGTTATTTTTGTTGTATTCAAACTTTTGAATCTCTACCTAATAAGTAAATAATTTTATCAAATACAAAGTAATTTTAAAATGCAAACTGAATTTAAATTGATTTAAACAATGAAATTTTGATTTGTTTAGCATACTTTGTTTTGCAAAATCAATACAAGTCGAGAACATTTCTAATTACTTTTTCAAACCAAGCTTAACCATCCTTTTTATGTCCAAAATAGTTTAAGGCTTCGAATTTCAATAAAAAAACATTATTAGTTTTTACTTGGTGTAATGATGCATAATTTATAAATACAATAAATAACTAACATTTATCTTGTAGTGAAAAAAAATGGAAGGTTTGTGGATGACGATATCAATAATATGTAGATGTCCAATTTTATTGTTAACCCATTGTAGTTTTTTGCCTAAACCCCTTAACACGAAAACTATTTTTGTAGACCCATTTTAAAATTTACTTAACACACATTGAAACACTTCTTATTAAAACAGTTACCGAAACAACTCGCGTGCTTTCTCCTCTGCATACATAATTTTTAGTTTATGCAACTTAAACATCTGACTGAGACTCTTTCTCAACTTAAGAAAATGGTTAAATTGCCGAAGAAATTGGTTAGAGATGTTGATGACGACGATAAGCCGTTTTGTTACTAGTGGATTCTCTTTTCTGGAGGTGTCATTTTTTCCGATTTGATTGATTTACGCTTACATCCCAAATCGAAATCTATTTAAACCATCTTACCTCCATAACACATCTTGGGAATCCGCAATCATATTGGTGTTAAGATTTTGCCTATATTTTATCCACTCTTACGTTGGTTCTAATTTCATGGTAAAAACTGTTACCATATGTGATTAATGACGCATATCCTGACTAGTTTGAAATTAAAGACTTTGTTATTGTTGTGAGCGATAAGAATACACTTTATAGATGTCTAGGTCTCTAGGATTCCAAAAAAATGTTCTGACTTCTGATACTGATGATGAAGGTTTTGATCATGGTTGCTACGAGTGTCTTAGTAGAGCTTAAGAAAGTCTCAGGCCTAAATAGTAGGCAACACATACAACTTTCTCTATTGGGTTCAATTGAGAGTGTATGTAATAAGCCTATAAATGTTATAATGGCAAAGTCAATGAGTGCGGGATGAGGCTCATTTTGATCAATTTTTGTACCTCTAGGGTATACATGTTTAAGGTGGAACAATGGAACATTAGTATAGCCCAAGTAGCCTTTGTAGAATGACTGTATACAACTTTAATAAGATGTTTGGTCATTTCTGTTCTAGATCTTTCTCAAATGAAAATGTGTACAGATTTTAAATATTGGATGATCTTTGTACATCATCAATTGACATGGTCTAGTATGCTTAAAGCTGGGACCTGGGCCGCGCCGGCCCGCGGCGGGCCGGCACGGCCCGTGAACGGCCCGACCCGGCACGCCGGGCTGGCGGGCCGTTGCGGGCCGTGCCGGCCCGGCCCGGCCCGCGGCGGGCCGGCGTGCCTGCCGTTGTTGCGGGCCGGCACGGCCCGCAACGGCTATAAGCCATTTTTAATTTTTTTTTTATTTTTACTTTTACCAATCCTATAAATACCCCCCACCCATTCACTCATTCCTCACCAATTCTCTCAATCTTCTTCTCTTCTAATCATTCCAAATTTCCAATCTTCAAGCAATTTGTGCTAGTCGGGTTTTGCGAAAAGCGGGTCGAGTTTGAAGTAAAGTGGGTCGAGTTGAAGCTTTCCATCCGAGTTTTCTTCTCGTCCGACCGACTTCTCGCCGATCACTGAGCATTTTCTAAACTTACTTTGCATTCACTTCATTAGATTACATGGCTAGTTTGAAAACAATATTTATGCTTTACTTAGTAATTTGCATGACTAGTTCTGACGATGAAATTCAAAATGTTGCATTGCCAAATGTTGCATCTTCATCTAAATCACGTAGACGTAGAACTAGTAAAGTTTGGGAAGATTTTGATTTAGGGCAAGATGAAGATGGTAATGACATTGCATTTTGTAAGTTATGCCAAAAACAATATACTGCTAAAACTAGTGCAGGCACAGGCCATTTAATTAGACATGCAATTAAATGTAAACTTAGGCATAATTCATCTGTGCAAGATTCTAGACAAACCACAATAGATTGTAGTTCTGGTACATTTTGGAAATTTGATCCTGCTCGTGCTAGAGAACATGTAGTGGAATACATAATGAATTAGATTCGTTTTTGAACTTAGATTTATATCTGTCCCTCCAAGAATCCAAAAATTTAGATGTACTAGACTGGTGGAAACACAACGAAGGCAGGTTTCCCATAGTTGCTGAAATAGCTAAGGACTTATTGTGTGCTCCGGCGTCTACTGTGGCGTCGGAAGCGGCTTTTTCTGCAGGGAAGCGAGTGATGACGGATCGATGACACAGTCTCGCGCCCGACTCGATGCAGATGTGCGTGTGCCTTAGGGGTGTAAACGAGCATAAACGAGCCGAGCCCACGGTGTTTGAACTTGGCTCGTTTAATAAACGAGCCGAGCTCGGGCTTGGCTCGTTTAATAAACGAGCCAGATGTCATGTTTGGGCTTGACTCGTTTATTAAACGAGCCGAGCTCGAGCTTGGCTCGTTTGCTCGTTTAAAATTTTTAACAAGTTTTTGAGCCCATTTAAGCTTGTTTAAGGCTTCATTAACTTGTTGTAAAATATAATAATTACATTTTATAAATATCGTTAGCATATAAATGGATAATTTTATAAATTATATGTTCTACTTTTAGGTAATTGAGATATAGAAAATAATATGTTTATTTGTGACATATATGTAATATGTGTATAAACTTAAACGAGCCAAACGAGCTCTTATCGAGCTAACCGAGCCGAGCTAGGGATTGACTCGTTTATTAAACGAGCAGATTTTGATGTTTGAGCTTGACTCGTTTAATAAATGAACCGAGCTCGAGTCGAGCTTTATCGAGCCGAGCTTGAGCGAGCTCACGAGCTCGAGCAGAATTTGACAGCCCTAGTGTGCCTAAAGGATTGGTTGGACGCAGAAGACAGAGTGCATAACCAATACGAAGCCAAAGACGACGACGAAGAGACGTGGCCGGAGCAGTAGACGTACGTCGAAGATTGTAGCCGAAAACGCGCCAAATGGGATGAATTTTTCCTAGAACCCTCTAGGTTTTTTTGTAATGATTCCTATGTTTCGGCTACAAACTTGTATTTCTCAAAAACCATTAATAAAATTGGCATTTTTTGGGGAAATCATTTCTATTTTTAGTTGAAAAAAAGTTTAAAACCCGACCCGACACGAAAAACCCGACCCGACACGACCCGACCCGACCCGACCCGACCCGCGGCCCGGCCCGGCCCGCCAACCTTGGGATGAGGAGTTGAACTGGTGTTTTGCACTTACTATTTTCACATCACCTGAAACAACTTTGCATTTCCAAGGAGCGGACAAGTGCACGTTGTTTTCTGAGTATCCATTTGCATTTGGTAAAGCACACTCCATTACAAAATTTAGGATCTAATGGGTAACGAATTCAGCCCTAAGATATTAAGATGTCGTTCATCAACATTGTAGGAGATATTTGGATGCCTGGCAATAGTGAAGCTGAATATAGAGGTCCTTTTAAATGTTGGGATTAATTTCAAAATGGTGGCATGCACCCGTTCGTATGTGGCAAAATATGTAATTGTATAACAAATAATGTATGAATATCTATCGTTTTACGTGGTTCTTGCCCAAAAATTAAAAAAAGTAATTTTCTCAGTTTTTCAAAGTCAGTGTTAATTGCAAAAAACTGGCACAAATTTTCGGAAAAAACAGGATCTGACATTTATTGTCTGGATGTCCAGGAACCCGAAAATTGAGTTTTATCAAAAAAATGGATCCGTTTTTAAGCCATCCAAACGGACCCTATTAGAGTTGAGTTTTTTTTACCAACATCCTAAAAAAATGATTATCTTGGTACAAGATTGCTTAGCTATGTGCACGAAGCATGTGTTCCCACCTCTTTAGACTTAGGAGTGGAGTTGTTTTTTTTAAAACATTTGTCTCATGTAATGAAAAAACATTTGTCTCTTGTCCACCTTCCCTCTCCAGGTGTTTCCAACACTTTTCAGTGGCTTTTATTATCTTATTAAAATTAAGTGGTTGGATTCTTCGCAGACGCACCTCATGAACATTGAATTTATATTTAAGGTTACTGTACAACTGCTCTCTCATGTATGTCTTGGATGACCTGTAAATTATGTAAAAGGATTGACTTATAAAATATTTTTCAAATAACAAAATACAAAAAAATCTATCAATTAAACTCTAAAATTTTCATGCTACGAAATTAATTTAGAGGTATGCAAGATAATTGAGTAGAGATTTGTTGCATGAATAACATGTCAATAGATATATGTGAATATTGTTGCTCGTGTTCTTTATATGACTTACCGAAGATTGATGGTTAAAATTTACACAAACATACGTATATGTACACATTTTCTTCTATACGTATGTTTATCCTCAAGCACGGAATTCATAGCTGGAGAAAGCACTTCTATCATATTTTTACATTAGCAGGGTGTTTATGTAATTTGTAGAAAATACTTGGATGCAAACGTCAAAAGATAGCAATTTCGAGATCAAGAAAAAGTATTAAAAACCCACACACCCATCAAAGTAAGAACAGAGTTCTCTGTCGTCTACTTTCTGCTTCCAGCAATCTCACTGCCAACCAGGTCTTTTCTATTCCCATTTCTTCTTCTTTGATCTCAACTCGTATAGGGTTTTGCTTCGAAACCCGAATTTTCTGTTCTTTCCCCATAATTTTTGGATTTTTTCTCGTTCTCTAGGGATTACTCGTGCTTATTCTTTTGCTATTTCAATTTTCGGTTTTGTAGGGAAAAAAACTTATCTATCATTGTCATTTTCTGTTGGGTTTGTGCCATGAATGTTAAATTTATCTTTTGAGGAATTTTAGGTGGTGGTGATGTGAAAAGTTGAATCTTTTCTTGTTCTTGTTGTTCAAACCAGGTATCATGTTGAGGGTTTTAGGGAGGAAAATATTTTCATCTTCCTCCGGATCCAATCATGCCTCTGTAAGTTGACCAAACATCCGAGACATGAAGTTTTTATCCTGGTTTATGTAGCCTTTTATAGTATTTACAACATTTTCTCTCTCTTTGTGTATAGAATTCCTGGCCTTTTATATATAAAAAGTTGTGGTGCAATTTCTTTATTTTTGGCATATTTTAAAGCTTGGTTACAGGGGTATCAGTATGGATTGTCAGTTTTGTTAAGGAACTATTCAAGTGGCACCAAAAAGGTATTAAATTATAATTTTCTCTGTTGTGGTCTCGTGCTTGTATCTCCACCTTATGCCATTGTGATGCAAAGAAAGCCCTCAAGTACACTTATATATAATTTATCTTGATGTAATAAACTAGAAAAAAATACATATGCCGTTCCTAAAATTGCGTGTTTGGAAGTCATAGAATGTTATTCAAATTCTCAAGCTGTTTGTTGCACAAATAAAAATGAAGTAGGCAACATCTTATGTCCATTTAGTTGTAGATTGATTGTCGTAAAATGAGAAACTATGTTTACAAATTTACAATCCTCATTCAAGATGATAGTATCATAAAGACCTTGTTTAGCTTTCAGTTGCATGGCTCTGTTTTCATGACAATATGTACTTTGATTTATGTTTTATTTTTTAAACTGATTGTCATGCTACTATTTTATGTATGTTTGTTATAACGTCTGATCTTGCATGTTTTTTCAAAATTTCGCAGATGATGGTCCGAGCAGCTCTTAACTCTGCTCTTGATGAGGAAATGTCAGCTGACCCCAAAGTATTGCTCATGGGTGAAGAGGTAGTCTCCTAGGGGTTGAATACTTTGTTAATAACTTTTCAATTCCTTTCTTAGATATGGTATCCATGATTGATTTCCTTTTTTCAGGTTGGCGAGTACCAAGGTGCTTACAAGGTATGTGAAAATAATTTTTGTACTATTTACTGAATTTTTAAATAATTTCCCCCTTTTTTCTTGCTTTTTAATCTCTATTTTTTCTGTTCGTAGGTATCCAAAGGTCTCATGGATAAATATGGACCGGAAAGGGTGGTCGATACCCCCATCACGGAGGTATGTTCTTGAACTGGAGTCATTTTGGTGGGCAATGTTAGTATATTGAGTTTTTAGTATTTTTTTGCCTGACACTTGATCAAGGTATAGTTGTGCATATTGTCATTCGGTGACCACTCGTGAACATGCCACTTAATTCATTTGCACAGGCTGGGTTCACAGGGATCGGAGTTGGTGCTGCTTACTATGGTCTTCGACCTGTTGTGGAATTTATGACATTTAACTTTGCAATGCAGGTTTGGATATTTCTTTTTTTCTTTCTTTCTTCTTTCGGTAAAGGTCCTTGTTTTCCACTTTCTGTTTCATATCTATCATTTCTAATCACTAGCTGGCCTTAATAATCACTCTCATGAGAAAAAATAGCAGGAGTTTAAATTGAAATGTAACTGCAACTACTATGACTATCACTATATAGTCTATATTAATAGTCCAGAAATAATGAAACAATTGACACCAATGAGGTGCTAATTGGGCATATAATTATGATCTTCTCATTAGAAATGAAGAGAACAAAGGAACTTGACATTGTTAGAAAAACATAAGACCGGACGATTGCGATGTCAATGTGTCTGATGTAACGAAAAGAAAACATTTGTTGACTTCTGTGATGGCGGGTAAGTGTTAAGTGGTATGAGACAATATGACTCGAGACCACAAAAGTTGGCCTTTATGATTGAGATTACGATCAGATGCATCTAATCCTTGATCCTCATTGTGGATGCCTTTTGATCTCAAGTTGTTTCAGAATACAAATAAAAGATGATAACTCTGAGATAGCCCACTGAACATCTAAATAGCATGATTTGCATAATAGTCAAAATTTAGGTTGTGTACTTGGATCCATAATTCCATGGGACGACGTTTCCTATAATTATGAGCATTTACAACATTTTCTCTCTCTTTGTGTCTATGCGTCTGTTGGTACATCCTGTTTCTTCTACATTTTTTTTTGGGTGTGTGTGTGTTTGTCACTTGCAGATTTATAGCATGTTACTGCACATTCTTGAAAGTATTGTCTTTTTCCTGCTGCAGGCAATGGATCACCTTATTAATTCTGCTGCAAAAATGAATTATATGTCTGGTGGTGAAATATCAGTACCAATAGTTTTCAGAGGACCAAATGGTGCCGCTGCAGGAGTCAGCTCTCAACATTCTCAGGTTTCTCAGATACAATGTTGTGCATTTTGCTTTGTATTGGATTGATTGAGTAGATCATGGTATTGCTTGTCTGTATCCTTAAATCGACCTAATATGACAAATTTATCTACTATTCAGAAATGTATGTCTGGGTGTCTTAAAATGCATCTATTATCGGATTACAAGTTATTAACTTGTCACATATGCTATACTTGAGCTCTTCTGCTTATGTTTCCTAGTGATATCTTGATGGCTTAATGTACAAAGATATAGTATTCGTTCCAGTGCCTACAAGTCTGAAATGGTACTTGTAACCTTACGTGGAAATTCGCACAGTGTTATGCAGCCTGGTATGCATCAGTCCCTGGATTGAAAGTTCTAAGTCCATATTCCTCTGAAGATGCTCGAGGATTACTAAAAGCTGCAATCAGAGATCCAGATCCTGTTGTTTTCCTGGAAAATGAACTACTGTATGTATAAAAGTAGCACCTCAATAATGAATCTACATGTTTATTTAGTTGCAAATTGTTCAAATATAATATACTCCATTTTGTTTCTTGAAGATACGGTGAATCTTTTCCTGTTTCTGAAGAGGTTCTTGACTCTAGTTTCTCTCTACCTATAGGAAAGGCCAAGGTATGTTGTCTCTGATATGCACCTATGCGTTACCTTCTCTTTGTTTTTAGCAGAGCAAAGGGAAAGGGATGCCTCCATTTTTTTTATGAATATAAAGCTACAATTTACAATCACCCAACGGTACAGCCCTCGAGACCCCACCGAGTGTAGGATTTGGATTTTTAACATACTCCCAAGCCCACCAATGGTTAGATAAGATGTATAAAACTATTTAACAACACACCAAAAACTCCGCAAGCTTGCTGGGGTCCCTCTTTAGATTCTTCTCTTGAACGTCGTTGACACCATCCTATTCCGTACCTTCTTTTACTTCCATATGTAAATTATTCTTCGTGTTAGCAGATAGAACGAGAAGGGAAACATGTAACAATGGTTGCTTTCTCAAAAATGGTTGGCTTTGCTCTCAAGGTTTGTCAATTGCAAGTTAATACTATTTCTGAGAATAATACCTATCGATCTTCCACTGTTGAAATTTATATATGCTGGAGGTTATACTATTCATGTGATACTGTTGTTGTATTTAGGCTGCGGAGTTGCTTTCCAAAGAGGGGATTAGTGCTGAGGTAATTCCTACTGAAGTATAAAAAAATTCCAAATTTAATTTTTATGTTCAACATGCTAACCTTCCGTTAATCATAGGTTATAAACCTCCGCTCCATCAGACCACTTGACAGAGCTACCATCCATGCTTCTGTCAGGAAAACCAACAGACTAGTGACAGTCGAAGAAGGGTTTCCACAGCATGGTGTTGGAGCCGAAATTTGGTTTGTCAACTATCACAAGCTTTTATCTTGTGCCACCATTTGCCTCGTGCTTTTACTGATGTTTTTTATATTCTCTAAACAGCACATCTGTTATGGAAGACAGTTTTGAATACCTTGATGCACCAGTCGAAAGGATTGCTGGTGCTGACGTCCCCATGCCTTACACAGCAAATCTGGAGAGAATGGCTCTTCCGCAGGTATCGAAATCACAACATTTTGCTTTAGCTCCATTTGCTTCAAACGAAAACTCACAGAAACAATTTATTAAAAAAAACTCACTAAAAAACTTCAGACATGATTCTTGTAGAGCTTAATTATGGGGAACATTTATTTGAAAATATTAAGCACTGGTAATTACTAGAGAGATAAATTTGTAGCGGATCAGTTAGATACTACTAAAATTTTAGGCTCGAGTATTTTAGGGTATATTGTATTGGTCTTCTATCATCGTTGATTTTGGGAGATACTAGCAACTTCAAGCTTAGGCTTTTTAATTGTCCACCAGTGGTGTGGTGGTCGGGTTGTACCAGACAGGCATTGATCGAGTTTGGGAGAGGGTTGTTAGAAACGTAGTTATGTTTGTGATGGCTGACATCATGTGATGAAGTTACTTGTCGAAAATGATTTACAAAATGGCAGCGCTAAACAATGAATCTTTTCATTCTGATCGATCTATTTCTAATTGCAGATAGAGGATGTAGTCAGGGCAGCTAAGAGAGCATGTTACAGATCTGTTCCCGTGGCTGCATCTGCTTAAGTCGATCAAGCAGATGCTCGATTCGAGGTCGATTGATAAGTTATTTATCAATAATATCCTTGGTTATTGAAGAACCACCATATAGTGGCTAGGGTTACAAGACTACAAAATAATTTTGCCTTGTAAAGTAAAATAATGAGCTGCCTAGTCTTTCGGCACTATCTCAGTTGTGTTTCGAGTTGATGTTTTATGACATGCAGTGGACCTTTCGACTAGTGTCTTGACTTCATGAATTTGAACAATGTGAGCTTGCAGAATTCTGGAGAAATTTCGAAACTCAAGAACCACACCTTTTTTTGTACAACTTTCGAATTCAGTTAGAAAAGAAGAAAACAAATTGTAGAGAAAACCGCACAATTATGTCAACCTTTTCTCTAACAACTTCAAATGTACAGGAAACAAAGATCGTTCATTCCACTTGAACAGATCGAATCCAGGAAATAAAGTAATAAAGACGATTGGTGCAATGAATGGCCCAACCCAACCCACGAAGAAACTTTCTGGTCCAATAAACAATTAGTGGATCAGACAAAAGATGTCTGACCCGACAAATAAATATAAATAACATATAATATAAGATAGAACTGAGAAAACAAGACATCCAGAAAGCAAATGGGAATGTTGACATCCCCACTTGTGTTCCATCACATCTTCCCCGACTCCATTGCCTCCACTACCTCTCCTTCTCCGCTATCATCGACCCTTTCTGCCTCCAATCGTTTCTCCGCCCTCTTCCCATCCGGTGGACCCCACAAACACAACCACAGCCCAAGATGCCAGTGGAGGAAAAGAAGAAGAAGAGGCTTCTCTGGTTAGAGTTCTTATTTGGGTCTTAAACACATTCTTTTTTGTTGGATTATTTCATGTTTATAGATTGGTTGAGTCTAGGCTTTTGGTTCCTAGGACCTGGTGGTGCTTTGGAGTTTGATTGCTAAATTAAAAAGGATATTTAGGGGTTAGTTTTTTGGAAGTGAGGGATTTGTAAATAAAATCGAATTTTTGAGTGATGGGTTTAAATGAACGGTCCCACGATGAACTTATAATTAAGTTGGGTGTGATCGTTTTTTGTCGTAAATTGGAAGTCATAAAGGATTTGGATGTATTGATATGTGATATGAACCAGCAGTGTGTTAGCATCTCATTTACCATATCACAGTTGCTTGTCTTTCCGCGGCCGAGCTTCAGCCATCTACTGCGTTGGAGGTAATATCATATTTCTTTACCTTATTTTGGCATTTGGTGAACAATATCAATTTACAATAACAGAACCAGCTCACTGTTTGATTTCACTTGCAGAACAGAGGAGCTGAGATATCTGCTGAATTGAAAGGAACATCCATATTTCTTGTAGGTATGAATCTGTTACGTGGGGGAATCGTGTTTTTCATAATTTTGTTTTCCCGGAGGACATCCATTTATCTGTGCTGACTGATGTTAACAGGGCAGAATTGCACCCTCAAAACCAACTTGGGCAAGGCTTTAGCTGATGCTCTCAGATATTACTATTTTGACAGGTTGTTTATTTATAAGGCTGTGGAAGTTTAGTTTTTTTTTTATAAAATCGTTTGCCTCATATCTTCACTTGGTTGGGTATATATTCATACAGTGATGACTTGGTGGTGCAAGCATCTGGAGTTGGGACTGATGCTGCATCTCTTTGGAAGGAAGATGAAAGTGGATTCCGTGATTCTGAGGTGGGTAATCTACACACGATGGAGCATCTCGGTAATTCAAATTGAGAATTGTACTAATTTGTGGCCACTTGAAATTAGAAAATTGAGCATGGACATCTTTTTTGCAGACTGAAGTGCTGAAACAGTTGTCATCGATGGGTCGACTGGTGGTTTGTGCTGGGGATGGTGCTGTCCAGAGTGTGACCAACCTGTAGGAACTAGGAGGATTTTCCATTTACTGTTTTATATTTCTCCTACTATTTAAATTTCTTGTTTTGAAAAGTATTAATACTCATCATCTTATGATTCAAAGGGCATACTTGAGATACGGAATCTCAATTTGGGTGGACGTTCCTTTGGATATTGCGGCAGAGGAGGTGCTCAAGAACAGAACATCTACGAGCTCTCGTGTTGAGGTTGTGCCTTCTTCGAAGTAACACCTATTGTAAACCAAGTTACTTCAAAGCTTGTATCTATTTGTTGGGATGCTTTCCCCGGTTTACCATATCATTTGTTTTCATTGTTGCATTCGTGGCACATTCGGTAACCATATGATCAAACTTATAGAAATAATATTCTTTGAAGTTCAACCTATTGGTACTACAGTTTGTTCTCTTTCTGTACTAGGTGTTCTCTATAACCATAATGATGGGGAGTAAGTCCATGTGTATCCTTTTGCTACGGTCTTTCCTGTTTTATGTTTTATTCATTTTTCCCCTTGCTTGATTACATACTGCACTTCTGGGTAATTTTGTTGATACTGCCAAATGACCATAAATTGTGTGTACTATCATGAACAACCTTAATGATGAATATTGGATTTAGATTTCATTATTGTTATCAAGAGTGGACCAGCTGATGGAAATTAGTCTCAACTTCCATTTGCAGGTACTGAACAGCGTAACTAAACGCAATGAAGAACTTCAGGAAGGATATGCTTCTGCAGACGCAAACATATCACCCCAGAGTAAATTACCAAATCTTATCAGTCTGATAAATTTATAATAATAATACTAATAATAATAATTAGTACTATAAGGAACATAAGATTCCATATTAATTTCTAATGAATATCTAATGGATCTTGACAGGAATAGCATCTGCATTTGGTTATGATAGCTTGGACAAGGTCACACCTGAAGACATGGCCTTGGAGGTAAAGCGAAAAATTCTCAAACACCAATTGCAATAAAGATATAGAGGTGTTTCAAAGTGAATATGGATTTGTTGTAAATTGTTTGGACAATCTCTCCAGGTTCTGAAACAAATAGAGAAGCTCACTAGAGTGAAGAAAATGATGGAAGAAGCTGCTAAACCATTCTAGACATCTGCCCTTTTGCCTTTATAATGTTTCCTCACGTAGCTACAAAGTTCTTCAGCAATCAGGGTTGTATGAATCAACATTTGTACTGTGAAACCAAAAGAAGTGTGTTGCTTGTAATCTAACAAATTTGTATCAGATGCTATGTATTTTGGGAATAATTCTTAGCAGAGAGATGATGGGCTCTATACTTTGTAGGTAAAATTTCGAAAAGCATAACTGTGTATAGATTAGTTTTGGGGGCATTTCTTCTCCAAGATGAGCTCAAACAGATCTCGCAATGAACTTGATGATAGCTATTTTCCATCTCGTCTTCAGTCAGTTCCAAGTCGAACAACTAAAAAATATAAAATCAAGTATATAACCATTAAAATATGCATGATTAATAGTTGCCACACTGTTATTCTAGTGTAGACTTCAAAATCAGCTACTTAATATCAAAGGCAACCAGATCCAATTAAACTCTTTTGTTGAATTCTAATGCAAAAAAAAATCAACGCATTGAAACCAACATTTTTCTAACATGACCAAAACTGCTTTACAAGACGTAATCCAACTTAAACACTGACGCTACCCTTGGTTTGTGATTACAGACAAGACTGCTGATGGACCTTTCGAAAGACCACTACCACTATTCTACCAAGCTTATCATGTCCTCTTCCATTCTTTTCTTAAAATAAATTATTTGAGCAAGTCAATACGTACCTGATTGGAATGTTTTTCACATGGTTTATCTTCCATCGTCGAGATGATAAAAGCTACTCGTGATTTGCAATGAGGTCCTTGTCTTTTTGCAATTAAGTTCCTGACTATTTTTGTGCTTAAGTCCTTGTTCTTTTTGCAATTAGGACTTGAATGCTTTTATGCTTAGATACATTTCCATTCGTAACCCGATAATCTTGAGCTTGGTCTTTATGATAGAAATGAGTCTTTTGCGCGCGTTTATGCTCAGGATGTGGGTAATTTGCTTTCAGGTCCCTGTATTCTGTAAATAAGACTAAACACATACCTTAGTAGCATTTATTGATATAAAAGCAATCTAAATGAAAGACATATGATGCAATGTATGCAATGCATCAGACATTGTGAGGGTTGTGGTCATGGTCGGTTGCGATGGTCGTGGGCTGAGGCGGAGGAAGCATGGGATTGCGTTGGAGGAGAGGAACATTGCCACGGTGGAACGGAGGCAAACGAGGTGCGGCACGGCGGTGCGGCGAAGCAGCATGGTGGAGGGAAGGACAACGACGAGATGGGGCTGACATGACGGTGGGAGGATTAGTGTTTGGAATAATGATAAGAATGAAGAAGAAGTTTGATTCGGGCTACTGATAAAATGATTCACTAACGGCCGTCGGTCGGTGTATCATTATGTTATCCGCTGGGGAAACTTCTTTATGCCAAAAACTTCATTTTACCACTATATATATGTTGATACAATTACAAATATGATTGTGTAATACAGTGAGTTACATATGTCGAATAAATATTCTGTAAGTATCCAGATAAAGCCAACATACAAAAACATGCATAGGAAAACACGAAACGAATGAACAGTAATTAGAGACGACCTTAAAGACCGAGCTGTCGGAAGGCGACTTGCCTCAGAGAAAATTTCGGCCCACATACCAGTGCGTTTGATGGTCTGCCGATTTTCTCCCAGGATAGAACGGTCACACCGTCGATCAGACGCACACCGGAGTCGACAGACCACGAAAGCAGCGCGTAACCTCGCAAGAATCGGTCGCTGAAGAACTCTGGATTCAGAGATAGGAAATCGCCGGAGAGGGACGGTTTTCGTAGAGAGATGATAAGAATAAGACGTGTGCTTGCAGGAGGAAAACCATCATGATATATATATGTATTTATTCTTGTAACCGCTAAGGACTTAATTGCAAAAAAAATTACCATGAGGTCCAAAAATTAAATACACCCATCACCCTGAGGCTAAAGCCTTTAATTTCACCCAAAACCCCCGCTGCCTCGCCCCGCCCCGGACCGAGACGGGTGCGCGCGCGTGTGTATGGATAATTCTCTCCTCCTCTCTTTCCACCTACAAAGTGACAAGTGAATAATATGTTTATCAACATCCTTCAACTTGTTAGCTTCACCAATGTGGAACTAAAAGTGAGGTGAACACATGGCACATGGGGCAATAGTTCCCATCTTCATCTCAACATTGATTTCTTGAGCTATTCACGAGTCTCTTTCTGCACACCAAACGAAGACACCAAAAGTGAGGAAATTTTGTAAAATCAGTTTCAGTAGGACACTGCCCAATTTACCCTAACTAAGAACTCCCAAGTATATGTGGACTAAGAAAGACGTGCATGGAGATGCAGGTCCAGCCAGCTTATAATATATATCACACATGTCACCAGTGTCATGTCATACATTACATAGGTTGCGACACATTACACATACACTAGATAATTAATGTTCTGATGCAAAGCACTCACTCACATATGGTATCACAGAAGTGGTAATCAACTCTGGGTTCTCTGCCCACTATCACCTCATCGTTCCTTCACAAAACCAGCCCTCCGATGGAATGTTGATGTGTGTCCAAACATGGAACAGTGCACATGTTCTAGCAATAATGTGGCAAAATCCACCGGTACGCAACACCCCTTTGCAGACCCAACACCCCTCTCATGTCCGTACGCAACATTATTCCCAAAATAACAGACTCGCCTCCGATCCTCTTTCTGGTTCGATCTGGGCCATTGGTTTTCTGCTTAGGACACGTGGCGCTGGATCTGGGTTCTGTTGTCTGTACACACTTCAGGCGATGCCAACCCCCGTTGTTTCAGCTGATTGTGGTGCTTTTTTGTGACGGAAATACCCCGCGTGATACAGTGGCATGTACGTTGTTTTTGTCGTGTTGTTAGAAGAGGGAGTGCTTTGTTGGAGGGTGTTTTCGTCATGGGAAGATTCGGCCAATCGTAAACGAACGTTGGTACTTTTTTGGGCCTTTTGCGTATTAGACCTTCATAGAATATGCATATTCTTAAACAACCCCTTCCTCTTATCTACATGTTAAGCTCATTTGTTCTACCGAACATATTCTAGTGACATTTTCCATTAGCAAAAAATTGGCACCCATGAAACTTGAAACCAGTGATCCTCGTTCGAGTGTCTCATTTAGGATGGCCGACACTTAATTCGAAATTTTAAATATATAGTCCTAACTAACCACAAAATTTGTAATTAGAGGCATCACATTAACACGTGATTAGAAAATAGTTCAGGTTCGATCCCAAACATCCCCAGCACAACTAAAACTGAAAACAAAGGGCAAACGACCACATGTATAACAATTAGTTGCACACACCAACATGCATGAAAATTTAGAAGAACTATATTCCAGCCAGTGTAACTTCCGTTTTTTTAACGAAATTCATAGCGAGTGTTGCGAAGCATTAACTTTAGTTCGTTAAACTTGCCCCTCTTCTTGTGGGTGCTTCGTTTTTTGTAACGACAGTCAAGAAATCCGATCACGAGGGTCAAAAGATCAAGACTCCAAGGAGTTAATACCATGAGGTAAAAAATTCACATATTTACGACACCAAAGAGTCAAAACCCAATACAAAACGGTCAATATATATCAAAGGGATCCATCCATAAGGTGAAGGAGAATTCACAAATTCACATATCTAACTAAGGGAGTCATAGTCCGAGCCGAGGTGGGTTTGGGATACTACCAATGGAGGTCAAGTAAATACAGTAGTATGTGAGGATGCAAATGCAAAAGTCCCGACTATAAAGTGAGAACTGAAGGGTTCCATTATTTCATTTCATATCATCTTCAAATCTCTTCTCATCTCTCTCATCCTCAGTAATGGCGGAGGAGCAGAAGCCGGAGGGATTCATAACCTTCCTAAAACCCTCCTCAACTCCACCACCACCACAACCCGTCCTAATGACCCGAACCTTCCAGTGCCTCTACTGCTCCCGTCGCTTCTGCACCTCCCAAGCCCTCGGCGGCCACCAGAACGCCCACAAGAAGGAGCGCGCCGCCGCCGCCGTCCGCCGGGGCCCACCACCGGTGTCCTCCAATCCTCCTCCTCCCCAACAACTCTGGGTCACGCCACCGCAGCCGGGGCTCTACTGCTTCTACTACGACGGGTGCTCCCCAGTCTCTGGGGGAAGGCCGGCCGGGAGTGGGAACGAGTCCGGAGAGGAGAGGGAGAAAGAGGAGGTCGAACTTGACCTGTCGCTTCACTTGTGACGATCCCTTTTTGTTGGTCTTGGGTTTGAGGTGGAGTGATTGATGAGAGTTTAGTTTGGATAGATAGATAGAGTTTGTGTTTTGGTGTTGTTCTTTTTTTGTCTGTCTTTTTGGGTTCAGAGAAGGGGAGGATGGATGGAAGAGGTAGGTTTATGTGGATAATTAATTCATAGATGGATAAAGTTAACTAAACTCCTGTTTCGATTTGGATATGCCATTTTTGGTTATTGCATGCATTTGTTTAATTTTATGTAATTTACATGACCTAGGTTTCGATTTTTATTTTTGGGTTAAACTTTTGGTTTTGGCTACATGGGAAGAGGAACACCTTGATCTACAAGTGATAATTAATTATTATTTTCAATTCTTTTGCCCTTTATTTTTTGTAATATTAGAGATTGGTGGATGACTCGCTCCCTTTTTACTTCTTTCTCAAGCAACTAAATCCATATTTTCGGAATATATGTTGGGACGTTATGAGTTCATAACTGGACTCTGGACACGAGTTTCATCAATATATGTACTTTTTGGTCCTGACGAAGGAATATGCAGATATGCTTCCTTTAACTGCATACTGGTTTTTGTATGTGTATCAGGATCAGCTGTGTTACTCCACACTGTAGGCTGGGTTTCCTATAAAGTTTTGATTTTATTTCAGAACTAAGCGTATGGTATTACTTCGGTGGCCCATTACGAGTTCATTGGGATTAATGACGAACTAATTTTTATGGACGTGTTTTTTTTATTATCAACATCTATGATATGATATATCCAACTTGTCCAAGTATTTCCGATTAAGTTGTAACGTTAAATTAATAACATTGTCCAGTGGCATAGCTTGGTCAATTGGTCATGTTATATAGTGTGAATTTGGATGAGACTCCGACATGTCCCTATGCTTAGGAGTGGATCTAGAAAAAAAAATTGGGTGGGGCAAACTGTTTCCAGGTTAGTCTATTTTTTTTTTGGAGGATCTAATTTTTTTAAGATGATATTTTAAATAAATTAATTAATTAAAAAAATAAAAAATTGAAAAAATCCATCTTATTTTTAAGATTTTTCCAAACTTGAATACATTAAAATTCAAACATCCAAAATGGATTTTTACAACTATAAAACAGAACACATCAGTTAAGCAACTAATTAACTAATAATTTAACATAAAAAAACACAAATAAAAAATACGAAATTCTGAGATTTTTATTATCAGACTTGTTTCCATTACGAGTATCATTGTGGGGCTTCAAAAATCAAACAAATGTCTTGTTTCGCCAAACCAAAATTAGCAGTGAGGATTTTTAGATAAATTGTGTTTGAATCATTCCCACTGGAATTTATAATTATCTAACAAACTATTAGTTGTGGAAATGATCCGATTCTTTTGATGTCCCAACATCAATTTGTTGCAGATGGTTCTTTTCGTCGTAATTGCATCAATATTCAAGTAAAGGAATATTGGATGATAATGTCATAGATATAGACATACAGTTGATGAAGCCAAGAAACTTAATCTTTTCGGCAACCAATAGCAAAATTGCAATACTACTTGATACAAAAAATTAACTCTAACCCACAAGAAAGATACTAATTCTACCCGAAGCCAATGATAAAAGAATAAAATACATGCAAGCTGCCTAGTCGAGACCAGCAGGAAAATAAGTTTGCTGAAAGTATTAACCTATTTCTTATCAGATGAACCAAACGACGCTAAAGAGAAAGACAGAAAAATAGCCGAAACAAAGTACATCTACAAAATTTACTCGCTCATGAGAATTTGAGTCCTCTGCAAAAAAACAACACAGCTCTGCAAACGGTGAGTACATCAAAAGAAGAAATTCTTTCCCAATGAGCGTATAAACACAAAATCAATTAACCATTTCAATCGTCAACAAACAATGAACCAAAGACGACATTTTTAGGCAACTACTACTACAACAAGAAACTAAAACATCATCAAGCTACCAAAACAAAATTTGAAAGTATTTGCATTCCACCTTTTGTGTCACTCTTCCCTTTTTCCTTCTTCATAGCTAGGGGTGTAAACAGGTCGGGTACGGGTCGGGTATGCCCCTACCCGTACCCGTACCCGGCTAAATTAACGGGTACGGGTACGGGTATATACCCGGCAAAAAAACATATATACCCGTACCCGACCCGTACCCGTTAAGTTAGCGGGTACGGGACGTTTAAACGGGTATAGCGGGTATAATATATAATATATAAAAATATAATATATATAATATATAACATATAAAATATTAAAAAATATTAAAAATATATTATATATAATATAATATATCTTAACGGGTATACGGGTACGGGTAATGCGTATACCCGTACCCGACCCGTTTATTAACCGGGTAAACGGGTACGGGTATACGGGTTTGAATTTTTAAACGGGTATGGATTTTTGTACCCGTACCCGTACCCGCCCGGGGTGGGTGACCGGGTATACGGGTATTACCCGCCCCGTTTACACCCCTATTCATAGCGCTTTTATTCTTTCCGGGATAATACTTCTCATAATCTAAAACAACCCAAACATACAAACATCAGCCGAATTAAATTCCCAAACTCCAACAAAAACACAAACAAACAAACAAACAAACATACACAACACGCATACATCAAACATCTGTACGAGATGGCGTCTTACTCTTTTTTTGGGTGTTTCGCTAGAGAAAAGCCGCTGAAACCTCGGATTCGTCAACAAATAATGAGGAACCGAGGAGGCGACATGCAAGAAACTGAGGAGGCGACTAGCGAGGAACCAAGGAGACGACATGCAAGAAACCGAGGAGGAGAGGAGGCGACTAGCGAGGAACCAAGGAGGCGAGGAGATCGGATTTAGGGAGGAGGGGAGAATTGGGTTTGGGAGAGCCGGAGAGGTTTGGATCGGGGTTGGGTTGGGTCGGGTCGGCTGGGAATTGGGATTGAAAATTATTTTTTGATGATATATCGCTCTAACAAGAAAGGAGTTAGAAGATGCAAGCTAATTAATTGAGGTCAGTTAAGTTAGTAAAATCCAAGTCTAAGATTAACAGAGATTAGGGATCAAACCTTTAGCACGGCGAGTCATATTTCGAGACTTAATTACTTTGTGGGGGTGGGGGGGGGGGGGGGGGGGGGGATAGATACCAGACAAACCAACACCTGAAATAGTAAATTGGGGTTGGGGACATGGTGCAACGTTTTCCGAGTTAAAGTTCTTCGAGCTATTTCTGCAGGAAACAAGACATTCGCCGATTTCCAATAACCACATCGAAGTCCAACAATACATGTATATACGGTGAAATTTGATCTCCTTACATGGGAAAGAACGTGCACTTCTCTCAAAAACCATGAAAGTACAGGAATACGATAACAGGCATATCAAACAAAAATATTATTAGATAATAACCTCAATCAAAAGGGAAACTAAGTTATATTTGAAGCAGAATGGCTACTGATACATGTCTGAGTACGTAGGAAGACAAAGGCCACTGCATAAAAAACTGAGCACAACAATATAAGTTATATATACAGCGGTAGAAGGCCAGATGGCAACGCCCTCAACCTGTACTTTCCAAAACCATAGCTTCGGTGAACTTCACAAACCGACCCTTCACTCGCTTCCTAGTATCAGCTCTGGCTTTTCTCGATTCATAACGTATATGCTTTTCGTATCTGTAAATAATTCCAAGTGCATAGTTAACATTCAGATCAAGAATCGAAATACAGTGGGATCAATATAATAAAAGGAAAAGCACCTCCGGTTTTTTCTCTTTTCCTTGTATCGCAACATGGCATTGCCTCTGTTTTGTGCTAATTGCTCGAAATCAACCTTACTCGGTTTTGCTGGGTGGTTTGGAACCAGGATGGACTGGCTACCAAATGAGATCTCTTTGGTGCCGAAACCTAACATGCTATCTTGGGAGGATGACATAAATGGTGTGTCAATTGCTACATTATCTGCAGATGTGATTGACTTTTGATTTGTGCAGCTATTTGAGCTATCGTGCACTTTTATGTATGTTTGCTGCATCAAAGAGCAAAAAAGAATAAGAATATAAGATCTCAAGAAATGCAATACAATGGGATCATCTGCACGACAGGCAAGTCACGCTAAGCATACGATGGGTGCAAAGGATTAGATCCCAATGCATCAGAACAAATTTTACCAGAAGGAAAAGTAAGAGGACATATATTATGCAGAATAACATACAGTTCTAGTTGTTTTGTGGCTACTAACCGTTGAGGGTACATCCTGGTTAATTGAAACGCAACTTGGATCGTACATATCTGTCAAAAGGTTGGTGGATGCGAATAGGTTATCCTTGCCAAGATTATTGACCATGAAACCTGCAGCACTGCTTGCACAAGATGGATCAAAGAGTGATAGATCATCTCTCTCTCTTAGTTTGCCAGAGTGAAAATCCCATATCTGCATAAGATGTAAACAATCAACTGTAATGTCTGAAATGCCAAAAGGACTTAAACATCCATAACCTTAGATGGTGAAATAATGAACGTGAAGAAAGGACAGCAAAACAACATGAAAAGAAAGACATCCAATCAATTCATTAATGTCACCTCAAACCAGAACTCCTAGAAAATCAAAACAACATCAAACTGTGGAGTATGTCACCAATTTGTAACCAGAAAAAGAGGTAAAAACATGCTTCACATGGTTTAACATTAGATTGGCAGATCACTTTGGTATCAAACTATTGACTAGATAGAAATGGGAGAAGCAATTCAACGATGAAAGGATCACCAACACCTCAAAAGTCGAAACATTAATTCAATAATTAAACCGAAACCTTCAACTCATTTAACTTCATAAAAGTTAGGTTCTGTTTAGCTGATCAAGTCATGTATAATTTAGATTACTATTAAGGAAACATTAAGACGTACAAATCAATTGTCAAGGGTTGAAGGCAAGCAAATTCAAGTAATATACAGAAAATTGACTGGAAAATCTAGTGATAAAAGTCCAGCACAAAAATGAGAATGTTTTGGCAAAAAAGGGTAAAAGTCTGTAGGTTTTTTCAGAGTTGACCATAAAAAGGATTTGGGTGAATTGGGAACAGGGAACTAATAATAGAAACCATCAGTAATATCCAAAATTTCCCACTACGTTGCAAAATGTAAATAGAGTTTTTTGTACGGTAATCTACAAATTGGCCACCATTGATTGGAAATTATAATGTGAAGATTGTTCACGCCTATGGTTTTCAAAGAACGCATTGGTCCTAGATATAGGGGATTCCTAAACCTTCAGAACAACAATTTCACACTGAAAATAAATTTCAAACCACTGAAGAAACGAAAGATGGGAAAGCACAAAACCTGAGTGCCATTATTGACCGGAGTATTGTCCCAAAGCACGCTATCCTCTTCCACGAGCTGATCGCTCCCCTGATAGCCCACATTCTTTGCTGAAGGCAACATAAGCAACGACGTGAACGGAATGTCCTGCAACAACTCGTCATCGTCAAAAGACGTCCTACTACTCTTCTCTGGAGACCCCTGACTCTTCTCCAGAGACCCAGCACCCAGAGCAACGTCACCACTGAACCCCGCTGCCACCTCCCTTCTTTCCAACTCCACCAGCTGCCGAAACAACACATTCTTCTTCTTTCCACATCCCAACACCCCCTTCGGGATCGAAGGTGTCTCGGCACAGGGCACATACAAATCCTGAAACACTGGATCGCCCACGAGCATCAGGTCCACCGAAGACCACCTAGACAGCACAGCATTCTTCTCAGACAAGGCCGAACTCTTCCCATTCAGGTCGAAACCCCACAAAGATGCGAGCTTTATTGCAGAAGGGCACTCGGAGAAGCTTTCCAAAGGGGATCGAGCATGGGTGAATGAAACGGAGCAAGTCCCATAGGCATCGCTATCACACTCCTGACAGAGGACGAGGCCATCGGTGGAGCAAATGATGGTGGCAGATTCGGACCTGCAATTGTCACAGATCTGGGACCGAGTGTGCTTACGCGAGAGGGCATTCGCAGAGTGCACATTCTGATCACAGAAGAGGCAGAGTTTGGCAGTGTCAGCACGACAGTAGACGACAGCGGCCTCGTCGGAGCAGAAGTCGCAGGGAATCTTCTCCGCCGACTTCTGCCCGTTACCATTCCTCTCCATAAAAAAATCTACCTTTAAGGAACCCCAATTGAGAGCAAAATTGCTACTTTCGGCAGCAAGAACTCAACTTTACTGCTTTAGGTAATTCCCAAATCAAGGTTTTTACGCGAAAATCGTCAGAAAAGGGATTATTTCTGCTTAAAAGATTGCAACTTTAAGATCCAAAATTAGGGTTTCAACCCCAGAAAAAGGATTTGACGCTGTGATGGGGCAGAAACGGAGGTCAAAAGCAAACGAATCCTAGAAAACAGGAAAGCGAATTTCGAAAACTTGCTGCTTTTCGCAGCAAGATTGCGACTTTACAGCTTAGGAGTAGTGCTCCTACCAAAAAACACGAGTTGGTGTTGAAATCGAGCAAAATGGAGGTCGAAGTTGAAGGCGATTTGGGGTAAAGGCGGCACCTTTTGCTAAAAGATCGCAAATTTACAGCAACAGAGGATCCAGAAAGTAGATTTCATCCCAAAATCGAGATCTTGAATCCGGATCGAGCGAGAATAGAGATGTTGAGAAACCAAACCCCGGAGGAGAACGGAAGTGCGATTTGCAGGTTGAAGTTCGCCGGTCAGAAGCAAAATTACAACTTTGCGGGAAAGAAGACGCAAAAACTAGGGTTTGAGCGGAAGGAAGAGGGATTAGTGGTTGGATCGAAGCGGAAATGGAGGTCAGAAGAATCCAACCCAAACCAAACAAATCCCTAGTGTGGACACTCAACAAGAAGAGTAGTAAACTTTAAATTTTTTTTTTAAAAACAAGAAGAGAAGAAATAATATTTTTAATGCAAAAGAAGAAAGAAGTGGGTCCCAACAACTTTCAGATTTGAAATTATACAAATTAAAGAAGATTATCAAGTTAATTTTGGTTTATTTGAATTTCGGCATGAGATGATTGGAATAAATCCGGTAGATACTTATGGAAGTACCAACGAGGACGACAGTTTTGGCCTGGAGGAAAGGCATGGAAAAGGTAGAGACAGCGGTCTGAGACTAACTTTGAGAAAATGGACGAAAATGACCTTGATAGTTTGAATATTTTTAGGAAATGACAGGAATGTATTATGAGTACTAGAAATCTTACACTAGCGAAATGCAAGAATGTGATGGAGTTATTTTATTTTGCATCACACACAATTACGCATATCCAAGGAACAAAGAGAAATAAGTACAATTTATTTGAAACAAAAATGTTTCAAGTAGTACCAAAAAAGGCAAAATAAAATGGACCGATGTTATGCAATTTCAAATAAAAATTTAGTTAAATAAGATTTATATGAAAAACAATAGAACTCATTCAAAAACAAGAAATTAGATTTGTCTCAAACTGGTGGAGTTAAATATAACTATTTTTATAATTTACCAATTATTTACAAAGGAACTCGATCGACTGCTAAGTTTTATACAGTATTATATAATGTATAATATATAATTTAAATGCTATATATAAAGTAAATAGTGTAACTTTAAATGGAAATTCAATGCCGTAAGTTTTGTAACTTTTGGATCTTGATGAGTTTTATCCGTAAAATAAATAATTGAAATTGAAATGATTCGCTGCGTACTGAGAAGTGAGGTGGGGTTCCACACCCACGTGGGATCCATGTGAGCTTTTTATTCATCCATGCATGGGATGGGGTACTACCAATCACAAAACAAATGTACTTTCTCATTGTTGGAGAAATACTACTACAAATGTATTTAGACAGAATTATATAACAAATACAGATTTATGTATAGACCCATATCGGGCCCATTAGAGATATTTACGGCCCATCACAATATATATGGACTATCTTCATGTAATGAGATATACAATTCTTTCTTCAATCAACAACAGATAATCACCTCCTTTCCTCTCTGTTCCTCTTCTTGTTTGTCGACGATCCCTTCCTCCACTCGTCTCCACCACCGATCATCGGAGTTCATCATGGTATCAGAGCTTCTTTGATCCAGCAAAAGCTTCCGCGACCAAAAGAGGAAGGATAAGGCTGACATTGGATTCGATCAAGAGAAGACATAACTCATAAATACAGCAATGACAGACAACACAACCGTCGAAATAGCATCAGATGCTCCCAATCCCTATTTTCTACACCCATCAGACAACCCAGGTATAATCTTGGTCTCAAAAGTCTTGAATGGTGAAAATTACCAAACCTGGTCCAGAGCCATGCGGGTAGCCCTAAATGCCAAGGGAAAGTTAGGGTTTATAGATGGGACCATCAAGAAACCATCAGAAAAGAAAGTGAATGATTATGTAAAATGGAAGAGATGCAATGACATGGTGATTTCATGGATAATTAGTGCTTTAGATCATGATATGATTGATAGTGTAATATATCATGAAAATGCAGTTGAGATGTGGGAAGATTTAGAAAGCAGGTATTCCCAAACTAATGGTCCAAGAATCTATGAGTTGAAGAAATCCATCACAATGTTAACCCAGGAAAACAATTCTGTCACAACATATTTCAGAAAATTGAAGGGTCTATGGGATGAGCTCGGCTCTCTGATAAAAACCTCTATCTGCACATGTGGTTGTAAATGTGGGGCTATAAAAGAAACATTAGAAAGAGAGCAACAAGATAAAACACTTCTGTTTCTAATGGGATTAGATGAGTCATATGCTGCCATAAGAAGTCAACTACTCCTTAGCTCCCCTTTACCAGCTGTAAACAAAGCATATTCCTTGATACTTCAAGAAGAAAAACAAGGAGAGGTAGTTGGAAACAACAAAAGTACACTTGAAGCATCTGCTCTGGCTGCAAACAAAGGAAATCCTCATCAATCAGCAAAAACTAACAGTTACAACAACTACAACAATAATGGTGATAAAAAAGATAAGCTCACATGCACCAATTGCAAGAAAATTGGGCATACTGCAGACAAGTGTTACTGGTTGGTTGGGTTTCCTTCTAAAACCAACAAAAAGGGCAAGCCACAACACAAAGACAAGGACGAGGAAAACAAAATTACAAGAGCCTACAATACAGAAGCTCAAGCTGGAGAGACCAACATAACTCAACAACAATACAATCAAATCCTCCAAATCTTGAACCAAAAAAGAGACAACATGACACAAGCTAATGCTGCAGGTATGACCAGCTGTTACTTTTCTTTAACTAGGCAATCATGGATAATTGATAGTGGTGCCACTGATCACATGTGCTCTAACAAAGACATGATGAAAAATTTAGTCAAGTTACCTCAGAACATACCAATAAGATTACCAAATGATAAAATCACATGTGCTGAATATGTAGGAGAAGTAGAACTTAGTGACAAAATAACACTTACTAGGGTCCTATATGTTCCTAAATTTAGACTAAACCTCATATCTGTTGCTAAGTTAATTAAACAAACTAATAAATCTGTTAACTTCTATCCAACCTTCTGTTTGATTCAGGATATCATCCAGAAGAAGACGATTGGTATGGGTAAAGAAATTGGAGATTTATACATTTACACCAACCAATACAACCATGAGATATCTGTGTTTTCTGCCACAAATAAAGACAACCCTGACTGGCATAGAAGATTAGGACATATGTCTCACAGCAAAATTTTACTCATAGCAAATAAACATGATAGTATTACCATAAATAAAGATATTAAAGATCTAGATTGTAATGATTGTCATTTAGCAAAACAAACAAGACTTCCTTTTCCTTTAAGTAAGTCTACTACTTGTAATGTTTTTGATTTGTTGCATATTGATATATGGGGAAAATATTCCATTTCCACCCATGAGGGATGCCATTACTACCTAACTATTGTTGATGATTTTAGTAGGTTAACTTGGACTTTTCTCATGAAAATAAAATCTGATGTTTTCAATATTATTAAAAACTTTATTGCCATGGCAAAGACACAATTTGACAAAAATATAAAAAAATCAGAAGTGACAATGGCCTAGAGTTCTTGTCCATCAATATGCATAATCTATTGACATCTCATGGAATTATTCATGAAAAAAGTTGTGTCTATACCCCTCAACAAAATGGCATTGTTGAGAGAAAGCATAGACATCTTCTTGAGGTAGCAAGGGCTATTAGATTTCAGTCCAATCTACCAATGATTTTCTGGGGGGATTGCATACTTACTGCCTCATACTTAATCAATAGAATGCCTACCAAAGTACTTCAAAATTTATCCCCATATGAAGTTTTTTTTCAAAAAACACCCAACTACAATCATCTTAGAGTCTTTGGATGTCTTTGTTACATCACAAACCTACAACATAAAGATAAATTTGAGCCAAGAGCCAACAAAGGAGTGTTTATTGGATACCCTTTTGGCCAAAAAGGCTACAAAATCTATGACATAAAACTAAAAAAAATTAACATCACTAGAGATGTTGTATTTTATGAAAACAAATTTCCCTACAAAGAAACACTCATTGAAAACAACAACCATGTTGTGATTCCTTACATTCACACTCCTCTTGAGGAAGATCACAACAGTAACCACCAACAACCCATTACTGCTGAAACACAACAAGAACACACACAAATTACAGATGAAACAAATAAAGAACAAATTGAACAAAACATCACAGAAGCTCAGGTGAGAAGATCCAACAGAATTCATTCAAGACCTGCAGCATTAAAAGACTACCATTGTCCAACTCTCAATGCTGCAGCTCGTCAAACAGATAAAGAACCAGAACAGGTAAGTCCCATTTCTCAACAGAAGAAAGGGACCAGGTATCCTATACATCACTTTGTTAATAATGTTTTATTATCTCACAACCATGCTTATTACTTGAATAAAATAGATAATGAAAGAGAACCAACCACCTATGCTGAAGCATGTACTAAACAAAATTGGATAGATGCCATGAATAAAGAATTAGATGCTTTAGAACACAATCACACTTGGGAATTAGTTCCACTTCCACATAACAAAAAACCCATTGGTTGCAAATGGGTTTACAAAATCAAATACAAAGCCAATGGTGACATAGAAAGATACAAAGCTAGATTACTAGCAAAAGGATTTAATCAAATTGAAGGATTAGATTTTCATGAAACTTTTGCTCCTGTCACCAAAATGGTCACTATACGCACTGTTCTAAGCTTAGCTGCTATTAATAATTGGCACCTACAACAACTAGATGTCAACAATGCCTTCTTACATGGAGATTTGCTTGAAGAAGTTTACATGAAATGTCCACCAGGTTTACAACAAAAGGAACAACTTGTATGTAAATTAACAAAATCAATCTATGGTTTAAAACAATCCTCAAGGTGTTGGTTTGACAAACTCACTAAAGCTCTAGTTGATTATGGTTTTAATCAATCAAAAGCTGACTACTCCCTCTTTACACTCAAAACCAACACCTCTTTTACAATATTACTTATTTATGTTGATGACATCTTAATTGCAGGAAATGACATTAAAGCCATCAACCAACTAAAGCATGCCCTACAAAATCAATTCCACATCAAAGACTTGGGGGAACTCAAATACTTTCTAGGACTAGAGGTAGCAAGAAGCAGGAAGGGCATCAATCTCAACCAAAGAAAATATGCAATCCAAATCTTAACAGACAATGGTCTTCTAGGAGCCAAACCTTCCGACACCCCTATGGAAGTCAATCATAATCTAGCAGCAGATACAGGAGACTTACTCAAAGATCCACAACCATACAGAAGACTAATAGGCAGACTCTTATATCTCACCACTACCAGACCAGACATCACCTTTCCTGTCAACTTCTTAAGCCAATTCATGCAACAACCGGGTCAGAGGCACATGCAAGCAGCCTTGAGAATTGTCAAATACATTAAGAAGAATCCAGGACAAGGCTTGTTCTTTGCTACCGACAATCAACCACAACTCAAAGGATTCTGTGATTCTGATTGGGCCAGCTGCCCAATCACTCGCAGATCCACAACTGGCTTTGCCATCTTCCTAGGGAGCTCTCTTATCTCATGGAAAACAAAGAAGCAAGTCACTATATCCAGATCTTCAGCTGAAGCAGAATATAGATCCATGGCCAACACCAGCTGCGAGCTCACCTGGCTAATCAACCTACTAGCAGACCTCAACATCATTCATTCACAAGCAGCACTACTTTTCTGTGACAACAAATCAGCAATCCACATTGCTGCCAATCCAGTTTTTCACGAGAGAACTAAACATATCGAGATTGATTGCCACCTTATTCGAGAAAAGATTACCAAAGGAATCATCCAAACAAATTTTGTCTGCAGCAAAGATCAAGTTTCAGATGTATTTACAAAAGCCTTGCCAACAACTCAATTTATTCAACTTCTCATCAAGTTGGGAGTTCATAGCATCCACTCTCCAACTTGAGGGGGACTGTTGGAGAAATACTACTACAAATGTATTTAGACAGAATTATATAACAAATACAGATTTATGTATAGACCCATATCGGGCCCATTAGAGATATTTACGGCCCATCACAATATATATGGACTATCTTCATGTAATGAGATATACAATTCTTTCTTCAATCAACAACAGATAATCACCTCCTTTCCTCTCTGTTCCTCTTCTTGTTTGTCGACGATCCCTTCCTCCACTCGTCTCCACCACCGATCATCGGAGTTCATCACTCATAAACAGTAATTAAGATGATATTTCACTCGAGTCTCGACTAGATAAAATCATTATAAAAAAATCTCACTTATTAAACCTACCTATTAATATGCTTGTGTGCATCCACGTGGATCCTAGGCCGGCAGAAATTTGAACCTTTTTTCTCTCGTATATTGATTTGTGAATCCACGTGCACTCACTGTTATATTGATTTAAGGCACTCAAGTAAATCTCACAACTCGAAACAATTATTTAAAAAAAATACTATGGAAAAAATTTCACATGCACAACTGCAATTCGCAAATAGAGAAATGTTCAGAAATTTCTAATGTTATTTTATATTAACGTATATAGGGTGCCTTAGTTAGAACATTTCTTCGTCCAATAGTGAGTTGATAGTCTAACAAACCACCTCACGAATTTATAAAACAAAATATGTTGTGTTCCATTATATATTTATGTGATATGATGTCATATTGAACATAACCTAATAGGTTTGCTATGGTATAATCAAAATTTGTTGTACCTTGACAAGATCACTAACCCATAAAAATAGAAACACAAAGCACACCAGGATGTTAAACATTTGACATGGTCGGACCGCCTGTCATGTTAAGGAAAATTACTTTTGACATTTAGATCATCCTTAATCTCAACCTCGTTTTACCTCTCGAATATGGATGTAAACGAGCCGAGTCTAGCAAATTTTCGAGTAATAAGTATTATCTTGTGTTATTATCAAATACAAAATATATATAAATGGAAGAATAAAAATTTCGAGCGAACTATCAAGCCGAGCATTAATTTTTTTCGAGTTCGAGCGGCTCGTTTACTAAACCAAGTTTGAAGTTTTTTTGGTTTTTCATCAAGATCCTTCATTTTCAAGTTAAACTAGAGTCAAACGTTTTTCGAGTTGATTTCGAGTCAAGCTATCGAATCAAACCAAAGTTGACAGCCCTACTTCCGAAATCAGTTTCTTTCTCTGTCACGTTAGCAAAAAAACTCATGCAATCCACGACTCAACTCAACTCATTTTTCACTTCTTAACCCTAACATCACCTAATATCATTTAACAAATATAAATAAATTCTTCAAAAAACCAAAATAATAATAATTTTGGGCCAACCCAAGTTTGCCACATGCCCAACCTGAGTCGTGACCTGGGGCGGCCCCTGGATAAGAGAGGAGAGGTCGGGTCCCTCCACGACCCGACCCTAAAGAGCACCGTTAAGGGTGCTCTTAATGCGAAGATTGATACTATCATGCTACTCTAATGGGAATGGTGATTTTCTTCTCTTCCTTGTGGGCTCTACTCTGTATTGCTATTATTAGTCTGAAATATTGTTTATAAATTATTGCATCAATTTTCACACATATAAACAAAGCACTTTTTCCCACGAGAATCTAAAACAATGTAACAGGACATGATCCTAATCCGAACCATTATCCTCCTGTCACATGGGTTTGATAAGGACTTGTGTTTGGGTGTAAAGTTCTTTTAAACTTCTTATTACGATGCTAACACTTAACATGTGTTTCGGTTAATTTATAGATTTTTCTCTTGGATTATGAATTTTAAAGTCTTTTTACTCATCGTCAATTGGTTTTGAATTGTATTCTCGCACTTCTATATGGTATCAGAGTGTGAAAGGTTCAACGACTGACTTGACCCATCCACCCATGTTATTTTTCACGCGTAGTTACGGGAAAAAATAGCATTCACGTGTGCGATGAAGTATTAGAGAATAATTCCTATATTGAAGAATTTGATGATTTTTTCCTAAATTATTTGAGAATCATTTACTCATTACCAATTAATTTTGAGTTAAATATTTACATTTTAATAACCAGTAACTATAATTTTTTTAGCTTAATTCAAGATAAGATTGCGATTGTATGGCTACCATGTATAAAGGTTGAAAGATGGAACCTTATTTGGTGGAAACAAAAAAGAAAACGATATGTACTGTGCCGTTGACACAAACACCTACCAACATCAATAATCTAAACAGTAAAACAACAAACTTCGTCGGAAGACGGGAAGAGTCGGAGGAAAAGGTTGAAATGCAACTTTTTTGGGGGAGTGCTTATCAAAAAATATTGTTTGCGGGCATTTGATTTGATGGATGACTGTGGTTGTGGGGACACATAACACATTTTTCGTGGAGATATTATTGTTGGAGAACATCTACATGGGGCATGTGCATCGACTCTTGACTCTTTAGGCATTGGTACGTGTTAGTTCTTTTTTTATCATTTATATTTCTCAACACATTGTATTTTCCAGATAGATCCACCAATAACAACACCAAATATAAATGTTTTCACACATGCGAACCATCTTATTGGATTATTGACATCTATATGTCTACTACATAGTCTACATGCATATGACTTCGTCTATGGGGACTATGGCAATGTATGTACTCTGTATACGTTGTGTATTATATCATCACCATAATCATCACACAAGGGTTCGACTAAGCTAGTCAAACATGCATATTGGATTATACATTATTGTTAAATATTTGATTGTTTTTTGTTTGAAATCTGATTAAAACCTGTTGGCCGAACGAAGGCACTTTTCCCCCACATGAAGTGGTTTTTCTGAATGGTTGAAGAAGAAATAGAGCTTCTCATAGGAGGACCCACAAGTGCCCACTGGGGTCATAGGTCCCATTGAGTTTTAAAACTCTCTTAATTATATAATCAAAAGTAATGGGTATCATTTTTGTTAAGTATTTTTTCTGCGTTACTCAAGTCAACGTAGCAAAAGACAATATCTATCTCCAGCAGTTTTATATGATTCAAAGCTCCAAAGATAGAGAAGAGATTTATTGGTCCAATTATAAAACCAAAATAATAACTTGTGTCATTCTAGTTAAATTAGTACTTTCTCTCTTCACTACATCATTATGACATTTTTCTAAATGTCAACATAATCAAATTAACACGCTCTCTCTTCGTCACATCAGCATGACATTTTTCTCTTCTCTCTTTCAACTATTCACTCATCAACCACAACTCACTCTTAATTGTCAACCTAGTCACATAAACACTCTCTCACTTCCACCTTATTTATTTTCCCTCCTTTTAAATTTTTCATAATTCCAAATTATTATATCACATAATTTATTTACTGAATTACTAAACATCGCCCCAAAATTACTTAAATCGCCCCTTGAAATTACCATTTTTCCCTTGTCTCATTTCTACTGCTACAACGCGACATTTTACCCTCCTATCACACATCTCTCTTCATATTCCTCTTATAATCATAACAAATAATGTTTTGGAGATCAGTAATGAACCAACAGACGCCCCAGTGTACTCGAATCTGGTAAAATATCTAACATCTTTTTCATAAAAAAATAATAAAAAATAATAGAAAAAAATTACGGGCGTCCGACGGAGTCGCCCCCACGTAGGAGGGGGTGTCTGGCTAAGACGCCTCCCCCATGGGGGAGGCGTTTTACCCAGACACCTTACCCATCGGGGAGGCGTTTTACCAAGACGCTTTGCCCATGGGACAGGCGTCTGTGTACGACGCCTCCCCGATGGGGGAGGCGTCTTAGCAAGACGCCCCCTCCTACGTGGGGGCGACTCCGTCGAACGCCCGTAATTTTTTATTATTTTTTAAAAAAGATAATTGATTATAAATTTAGATAATTGTTAAATTAATTAATTAATAAGTTAATAATTACTATATTCGGATGACCGATACCCCTTCGGTACACCGAAAATTCAAAAAAATTTCAGATCCAACAATTTCAAAATCCAAAAATTTTCAAGGGGCGTTGCCCCCTTGCCACCCCCATGGGCGAGACCCCCGAACGACCTGTCGAGGTGGTATTTGTAAGTCAGGATGTTTTACCACCGGGGGATTTTGGAACTTAAAAAATGTTGGATCTGGAATTTTTTTGAATCTTCACCACTTGCAAAAAAACTCATTGTAATCCGACCGGTTACCACCGAAAACTTGCAAAGAAACGTCAAATAATTTGAGATAACACACCGTATAATTTTAATTCGACAAAAAAATTAAAAAAAACGGGACGTCTGGCTAAGACGTCTGTACGATCGTGGAGGCGTCTTAGCCAGACGCCTCCACCATGGTACAACCGTCTTAGCCAGACGCCCGAGTCGGAAAAAAAATCTGCCTCCGTTACTTCGCCTGATTTAGGTGGTTCGCCAGACATTTTCGTGGTGTTAGTACTAGGAATGTTAGTAAAACTGAGTCAAAAACCTTCTTTAAAGGCACGGGACGATATGGGTATTAAATATATTGTTAAGGGCAATTTGGTAATTTCAAGGGGCGATTTAAGTAGTTTTGAGGCGACGTTTAGTAGTTCCCTTTATTTATCATAACTTATTAAAATTAAATGTGAATATCTACGAAAATCTAAAAATAAATTTTATTAATATTAAACGTGTGTTACGACTACAACACTTCAAAATTAAAATAAAACACAATTAATAACTAGACTTCTCATTCCCCATGTTGTGTGTAGTGTTGCCAGATATTTTTCATTAAGTCATTTTTGAGTTGCAAATGTGTACAACGGTTTTGAACGTAATCTCTATTGTCCAAGTACTTGTTAATATCAACAACACGGGTGAAGGACAAGTGAAAGGATTGATTTTCAGGAATTCTATTGGACGAACTATGTTGATCCTGGACGAATTCGGTTGTGTCTCCGAAATTAGCATATGTGTTACGTTCATCCTCCAAAAAAAATTAACAAAATTTAATTATATTAATTACGAAAAATGTAATTCCTAATTAAGTTGGTCACATTTATCAACATTATTAAAGTAATTAACATTACAAATTTAATTAAAGTAATAACTTAATCTCTAAAATTTTCAACACAATAAATTATCTGAATTGTTTACAACTACTTATAATACAAAAACTAAAACTAAATTTAAAATTAATCTTAAAAAAATAAATTTACTCCAACAGGTGAGACCTGGCTGTCCACACAGCTAGATTTGCACCCCATTGAGGGGGTTAGGTCGGCATTTTGATGGGGTACCCGTTGAGGGTGCCCTAATAAACACATATGCAATCCACGACACACGTCCCCGCACCGTGATTAGGTGAGTGTTTTCTTGGGATACATTGATAGGTGTATTGAGGTGACTTATATATACATGAAAATATTGAGTTGACTTATATAAGCTCACCAGTAATAATCCTTACATTAACTAACATGAAAATATTGATGTGACTTATATAACATGTGGCTACCACCACAACCTAGCGAACTCATGGGTGATGAACAATACTCCAACTTGATGTTCTTGAATGTTCTTCATGCATGCTCTACTAGATGTCCATTTAGGATAATGTCATTATTATTATTTGTTATCATTATTTATTTTAATTATTAGTGCTTAATTCAAAACTGTAACAATATGTATCCGTATGAGATCAATTCATTATAATCTCTACCCGTGAGGGTCATCCATCCATTTAGTGTTGAGTGTTAGTCGTGATAGATGGTACTACAATTTAGGAGTACCATCGAAATAGAGTAGAAAACTCCAAAAATCCAACATTTACATTAACGCCCGAATTAGGGCTGTTCGTGGGGCGGGTTTGACCCGCCAACCCGCCCCGTCCCGCGTAGGGCGGGTTGCGGTTGAAATTTTTCATACCCGTGACCCGTTAACCCGCCACCCGTTAACCCGCCGGACTAAACGGGGCGGGTTGCGGTTAATGTGTTACCAACCCGTTAACCCGTTTACCCGTTACAAATATAATTATTAAAAACAAATACATATTTATGTATTAAAATTTTCGTTATTTCATTAAACTTCTAACATTTCTTCTAAAATTAAAATTTTCTTACCCGTAACCCGTTAACCCGCCACCCGTTAACCCGCCGGACTAAACGGGGCGGGTAGCGGCCCAATTTTTTTTAACCCGCCCCGCCCCGCCCCGTTTGCAGCCCTAGCCCGAATATGGAAGGGTGAGTCTTAGCTAACTATAGGGTTGTAAATGGGGCGAGTTCGACCCGTCGTCCTGTCCCGCCTAATGCGGGTAGCGGATAAAAAATCCAATCCGCCACCCGCACAACCCACCTAATAAGGTTGGTGGGTTGTGATTTTCTCCCAACCCACCCCCACATAACCCGCCCGCATAAACATTTCATCTCACTCTATTTGTTTAGTCTTACCGTTGGTGAGTTTGGGACGACCGTTAGAGTAAGCAAGTAGTTGTGTCTTTGAATAACAAATTAACAACCACAAGATTTCAAGAGCTAATAACCGATCATTTGATATATCTCGTAACTACTTGTGTTGTGATCATAAGATTATTATTATATGTCGTGATAACTTTAGTCACAATAATTTCTGACGAGTGGATTTTAAATTTGTAGTTGTTTATCCACACCATTAGATCAAACTAATAAATCGATTTTAGTTCATGCACCTTTACCTATTTCTCAATTTTTGATATTTCATGAAATTCAAGTCCATGCAATTAGATGACATTACAAAGAATTGAATTCCTAATAATCAAATTACATCGTTTTGTAACATTGTAATTCAGTACATGAATCTTAATGTAATTCAAAAAACTATGACATGTTTCCGACAAGATTGAAGTTGAGTTTTATAACGTGACAATGTTTGAGTTATATGAAAAGAGTCTATTACATTCCAATATAATTGGATTACAATCCAATATAATTGGATTACAACCTCCAATGAAGCAATCAAATTACCTTGAAAGGAGTGTAATTAAATTACCTTTGTAATTGGATTACGAAGAGATTACAACATCAATTTCCTCAACCAAACAGTAGAATGTAATGTAACATATAATTTGTTATATTACACCCTTAATTACAACGAACATGGTATAAGTAGAATTTAGAGTTACAAACTTTTACGGCCCATCATTAGTTTCAGTCGTCGGCTTCCGAACCAGTCGAGTAACTAAGAGTAGGCGTGCAATAATAATATGGGGCCTAGTTGTGTAAAACTGTAAATAATCGTATGGGCCTGGTTCTTCAAACAACAGAAACGGGAAAGCTTACACTCTACTTTAAGTTACCATAGAAAACAACAATCACTTTCGGATAGAAAATGTGGAGTGCAAAAGGCAAAATTTGATATGTGCCTATTTTCCAAAAGTGAACCTACACAAGTAACGTGAGGAGAAGGATCAAAGGGATTGGTATGGTACGAAAATGTTTCCCCAATATTAGTCAATTATGCGTGGATTGTTTTACTGTCGCAGATATGAGAGCCTTTATTTGTGTATAACTTCACATGTGAAGGTATCCTACTATAAAACAAAGCCATATGCCCGTCTTCAATTGCAATATCGTATAAGAAGCAAGTAAAGGACTAGGGAATGCAAAGCAAGAACCAAAAATTGTAATCCATCGCTAGAGAAGAAAAGAAATGTTACTCTTACAAAGGCATAAGCTGCAGACCATTGCCTAGACAGACTAAAACAGAAACCCTTCATCCTACTAGAAAGTTCAGAACTGAAACAAACAGAGCTGATTAAATTTTCAGAAAAGGAAGCAAACTAGACAACCTATCATCAGACTATAGAATTCTCTAGTATAGCAAACAGGCGCATTAATGTAGTACCTGTGCATCCCATCCCCCCCCCCCCCCCCCCCCCCCCCCCCCCCCCAATAAATTATTCCAGGGAGTCCAAACAGAGACGAAAAATAGTGAACAGCAATAATTCGTCAAAATTAGATCCCAGTATAAGAAAAAGCAACAAGAGTACTGATACTGACAGCATCCAATGCTATACAGTAACGTAACTAAACATGCAAGGAGTTTGAAAATACATCTGTAACAATTGGTAAGAATTTGAATATAACAAGGAAAAACTAGGAAAACTAAGAGGGAATATACTGGATTAGACTTGAAAAAAATACAGTTTTACTTGAAGAAGCCCTGTACAATAGAACAAGTAAACAACATCATACTAAATTTATTGGACTTTAAAAAGTTGGATGAAGTAAAACACACCTAACCATCTTCCATCCTCAGCCTCTAAGCTACATAATTACCAACAGAATAACCACACTAAAAAAGGCTATTGGATCACATCACTCAATATATTATGGATCGGAGAAGTGGAAAAAATGAAGTGAGGGAATTATGTCATATACATACAGATGAAGAGAACAACGCTGCCTTCTCAATTCCTGCCAAACAATGATCCCAAGATACTGCTCTTCTCAAGGTTGTCCAAAAGCCTCTTTGCACCTTCAACTTCCATATCCACAAGTCTTTGTAAAAACCCACGAGCTCCGGCTTCCACCATCTGTCTCCGACACCTTTTAGACTGTGAAATTGACAGCAAAACTGCTACTGGATACTTCTTCTCCACATCCATGAGCAATCGATTGAGGAGCCGTACCAAGCAAGGAATTGCCCTCTCTTCCTTCCTCAATATTCTCCTATTCTCCACATAAACCACAAGAGCTGCCAATGCCACCACAGCGGCCTCCTTCTCCTCTGCCCCTTTAGCATCCAACATTGCCACCAACCGAGACACTAAATCTGACTCCCCCATTTCCTTCCTCGCCTTAGAGACCACCGCCAACTCACAAACCGCCCTCGCAGCTTCAGTTCTTGCAACTGATAAGCCGCTGGAAAGAGCTCCAATAACTCGAGGGACAAAACCAGATGAAACAAGCTGCTCGGCTATGTATTTATCACCTGCCAACTGCCTCACCAGTCCGACTGCAGGGTCGAGAATCCGCCCCTGCCCATCCCAACACTTCTTGATGGAATCAACCCCAAATTCCCTAAAAACCATCTGCTTCCACTCGGTCCCCTCCGCAGCCGCCAAATTCCGCACACATGCCACGGCATTCTCCTGTGCCTTTGCAGTTCCGGAGGCACACAGCCTGGCAAGCACATCCACAGCATTCTCCTCGGCAAAGCTTTGCCGGATGTCGTCGACGGTGGCAAGGTTTCTAAGTACACCAGCAGCAGCAGCCTGGGAGGAGGGTGTTCCAGCATGGCAGATGTGGAGTAGGGAGGAGATGGCACCGCGGGAACCAAGAGCAACGGCATTCTCTTTGGAGTTTAGGGTCAGGGTTTGGAGCACAACACAGCATTTCTCCTTGGCAGTGCAGCTGCCGGACTCCAGAAGGCGAGAGAGGTGGTTAAGGAGCAACAAACCCTCGCTGGCAAGCTCATACCGGCAGCTTTCCACGGCAGAGATCCTATTGCCCAGATTTAAATGTGACAATAAAAAATAGCAATTCTACTACAAGAATCCATAAACTCCGGGTTTTGACAGTTTCTAAGCAATAACTGAAATTATTAAGTGGCCCCAGAACTTAAAGAAATAAAACAGGATCAGATTTGTGTCTTCCTTTTCTTATTAAAACAACATTCGATTTTTGTACCCTTTCTTCTTGTTCTTCATAGGAAAATACAGTAGAAAATTTCTTCAGGAAAGTACTGGTTTGTAGTGGGAATTTTTTATTATAGCAAAACCCGAAATTTCCCAGTTTCTGACTAATAACTGTATTATTGAGTGATATCAGAATTTCAAGAAATAAGCCAGACTGAAATTTGTATCTTTTTTTTCTTATTTAATAATCGACTTTTGTACTGTGTTTCTTTTCTTCCCTCAACTGGCTTGTTTAGGAAGATATGTTTGAACATTTCTTCAGCTAACTACTTCCCACATATGTTGACAAAATTAATACAAATCCCAAAAATGTTCATGAACAAATTTTACTCCACCATCCTAAAACTAATCAAATTGAGCTACACAGCTGACCAAAAAATTGAAGGAAAAAAATTCCATTTATAACAAAAACTCAACATTCCAACAACACAGAAAAAATTAAGGAAACATAAGTAGACTCATTCTACCAAACACTTCATCACCTAAAAAGGAAACCGACTAGAGAAAGAAAGAAAAAACAGCGACTCAGCCAAGTAACGAATCACCGTACCTAGCGATAGCAGCGACAGCCTTCTCCTTGGCCTCATGTCCATTATAAGACTCCAAAACCCTAACGAGCACCGGCACGACTCCCTGACCGACCGCAACGATCACGTTCTTATCGTCCTCCTCATCCCCGATCAGATCAACGAGCCTCTCCAACGCCTCTACCCTCCCTCCAACCCCTCCCATCTGCAACCTCATCACCACATCCCTACACTCCCCCTTCTTCCCCTCCCCCTCCACTTCCGCCCTCACCAGAACCTCGGCGTCAGCGAGGCACTGGTCTAGGGCGGCGGAGACGGACGCAAGCTCGCTCTGCGTCTGCAGCTTCCCGGCGGGGGGATTGGGGTCGCGGCAGTGGAGGGCGAGGGTGAGGGCGAGGGTTAGGGTTTGGGAGAGGGAGGCGAGGAGGGAGTGGGAGAGGGGGTGGGAGGGAAGGGAGGAGAGAGGAAGGCGGGTGAGGGTGCTGGAGACTGTGGCCCACCGGCGCCGGAAGGATTGGACGCCAGAAGCCGCGGAGAGGGTGGAGGTGAGGAGGGATGTGGCGGCGGTGAGGGTATCGGAGTGGCAGTTTTGTAATTCCGGGTCCGGCATGGGGGCAGTTTGGGGAGAGGCGGGAGCGATGAGTGAGGACTGGAAAAGAGACGGAAATAAGCGCTGTTGTGTTTGTTTACGTTTGTGTTGGTTGATTAGCTGCTCTTCGGCTATGGGAGGATGACACGTGGAAACGTTGTCGGGTTTTCTCGGGTAAATTACTCTCTTTTTTGGCGTTCATTTTCCTTTTTAATTTTTTTATTTCATTTTCTTTGAGATTATTTTATTTTACGATTTCCTTTTAACTATGTTTAAGTAACCACCTCTTGAACTTTGAATTGTTAAGCTTATATATCTTAAATTTTAATTTGTGTAATACTTTAAGTCTTTAACTCTCTCATCGTAAAATTATTATTTTAATATATTTGTCATTGTTTTTCTTTTTTTTGTATTTTTTGTCAAATATGTTTCTAATGTATCTAAACTTGAATCAAATCGAAAGTTAAATTTTACAAGAATTTAAGCTTATTCTTTCAAAATCTGACCCTGATTTGAAGCAAATATAACATCCAATTTGATTGAAACTTTACCACAAATATAAATTAGAATTATGTTTGGCAAACAATGCGAAAAAACATCAAAAAATGATGAATATATTGAAAAATAATATTTTTTATGAAGAAAATGTCAATGTGTCACGCAAATCAAATTTAATGTGCGTAAATGTCACAATCTAAAGTTTAGGAGGTCAAAATATTATTCGACCATAGTTAAGAGGAGTAAAATGTAATTTATCATTTATTTTATGTATTTTATTTTAAATCTCAAATATCCAATTATAAAAAAACGGTAGGAATTCGATCTCTAGTCTTGACAATCAAAATTGGTATTTTTATTATCATGTAATGGACGGAAAACGTAACTACAAAAATGAGGCTAAATTTTATTACTTCGCAACTATTCGGATTTGATTATTTAATTTTTGTTTGGGAAAATCTTACTTCAAACCAGATGTATTGGCATAGCCTGGAAATATATCAACAATCAAAATGATGTCAAAATGGAGATGACGATAATTAAGGTGCACCTGATATTATGATAGCTAAAAGGAAACGGTGTTTAAAACACCCTTTATTTCTTTAGTTGGATACGGCCACTTTAGAGAAAAGAACATGTCCAACTGTCCAAGTACAAAAAGAAAGCTTTGCTAACTTTAAACTGCCGAATATATGGTTGTTTTCCAAAAGTTTACCTGTTTTCGGCGTGATTACGGATTACCCCCTTTCCAACAGTTGACAAGAAAAAATAACTTACTTTTGATATCAAAAAATGCCAACCATTCGTCTATCCTTTTCGGTTATGTCTATTTTAAATAGATATTACGGCAATACATGGTTACTTGGTTAGGTATATGGATTATACTCCTTTAACTTAAAGTAGTTAAGTTGCAGCTGTAAGATTAGTTAATGCATGCTGTGACTTGGAAGTAAGTGAATGAACAATTAAGTATGGATTTAGTAACTTTATATGGCATATGTATTACATAATGACTGCAACAGCTCTTTGTATATGTTGATAGATGTATCACAAAAATTTAGATATGTTATCAAATAAATAGTTAAATACTAATGTGGTTCTCGTTCAATTGCCTTAATTCATTTTGAGTTTTATTTCCAGCTTACTACCAATTAAATTAGGCCTAAAAAGCCATGTTGTTGTTTCATGGTTCTCGTTTGACATTATTGATGGCCAACCTCAGGCCAAACCAACCATAATGATGTGGGAATATTAGATTTAAATCATATACCACTGATCTTAATATCCTAGGTGTCTCGTTTCTAGCCCAGCCATGTTTTGAGGATGATGATGATGTTTATCATGACAAGTAAGGATGTCCCATCTGTCTCCATCCACTTCTAGTTTAGATGTCACATTAGATGTCTCTATCCATCTGCGTCCGGGACATCTAATTTTGGGGTGTTTTATAGCTTGGGCAAAACCAACCACATCGTCGTCCGTCTGACGTGGTCAATCCAGTTAGTAAAAATCAAAGATTAATTAAATCACATATTACTTATTTATTTTGTTTCACATCACACGCACGCGGAACTATGTGATCTTTGGTTTCCATCATACATATATTCTCAAAACCTTCCATTATTCCCCCAAACTTTTCATTCTCCATCATTTTCTCCCGATGGAAGATTAGATCGGTAAGAGGGATGCCGAGAAAATGACGCGGGAATGAGTCTTGAGGAGGTTGGGACGTCGACGACGTTGGTTAGGACGTTACGATGTAGTTGGTCGGCGAGGAAGAGAATGAAGTGGTCGGCGTTGGAGTCTTTCTCGATGCGAGGAGGAGGACGAATGTGGTTTTTTGTAGCTGATTTAATTTTTTTGTATGATGTTTTGGAGGGAAAGTTTGGTTTTCGTGGCTGATTTGAAGTTTTTGGTTTTGTTATGTGATGGATTTGTCTTGTTTTTTTGGAAACGTGGTTCTTTGTAGTTGATTTGAGTTTTTTTGTGTTGAGTTTTTGCGGATGAGGCGGATTGTGGTTCTTTGTAGCTGATTTAAGTTTTTTGTATGATGTTTTTGGGGGAAAGTTTGGTTTTCGTGGTTGATTTGAAGTTTTTGGTTTTGTTATGTAATGGATTGGTCTTGTGTTTTTTGGAAACGTGGTTCTTTGTAGCTGATTTGAGATTTTTTTGTGTTGAGTTTTTGTGGATGAGGAGAAATGTGGTTCTTTGTAGCTCATTTTAGTTTTTGTGTGTAGTGTTTTTTGGGAAAAAATTTGGTTTTCGTGACTCATTTGAAGTTTTTGGTTTTGTATATGATTGATTGATCTTGATTTTTTTGGAAGTGTGGTTTTTTGTAGCTGATTTGAGTTTTTTGTGTTGAGTTTTTGCGTAAAAGTTTGTTTTTTGTGGTTGATTTAAACCTTTTGGTTTTGTTTTTTGATGGATCGATCTTGTTTTTTCGATGTTATTTTGAAAAGTTTGTTTCTTTGTGGTGTTCTTGTTTAAAGTTGGTTTGTCTTTGATATTGATTTTTGGAGGTTTTTTATTTATTTTCACGGTATTGGATTCGATTTCGTGTTCTTAAAAAAGACAAACGCAAGTGATAAAAAGACAAACTTAAAAAGAAACAAATATAACTTAAAAAGGAAAAAACATGAACTAAAAAGGAAAAAAAACTTACTTATTAAAAAGGAACAAATATAACTTAAAAAGGATGAAGCAATACCTAAAAAGGAACAAACATAACTTAAAAAGGACGAAACAAAACTTAAAAAGGAAAAAAACATGAACTTGAAAATGATAAAACAACTTAAAAAAGAATAAACATAACTTAAAAAAGAACAAACATAACTTAAAAAGGATGAAACAATACTTGAAAAGGAAAAACAACAACTTAAAAATGAAGAAAAGGAACAAACATAACTTAAAAAAGATGAAGTAAAAATAAAAAAGTAAAAAGAGAAAATTAAAAAGGAAAAACAACAATTTAAAAAGGAACAAACATAACTTAAAAAGAAACAACAGAAAATAAAAAAGGAAAAACAGAAAGTTAAAAAGGAAAAACAACAACTTAAAAAAGAACAAATATAACTTAAAAAGGAATAACAGAAAATTAAAAAGGAAAAATAGAAAATTAAAAAGGAAAAACAACAACTTAAAAAGGAAACCAACATAACTTAAAAAAGATGGAACAATACTTAAAAAGGAAAACAACAACTCTTATATTAAAAATGATAGACGTAAATGTTAAAAAAATATGTGTTTGACTTTTTAAGTTGTTTTTTTCTTTTTAAGTTTGTCATTTTTATCACCTGCTTATATGGAGAGAAAAATGACAAAAATGAACTCTTCATTTTACCTTGGTATTCGAATGTTGTATGGAGAAACCAAAAGTTATATTGGGAAAAGTAAAAATTACATGTGGAAACCAAACGTTACAGTGAGAAAGTAATGTTGCTTTGAGAAACTAAATGCTACATGTGACCCAACATGTTATTAAATAAATTTCTCTGCTGACTGGATTGCTGACTCAACTAACGTCAGTCGCGTACGGAACGCACGCGGTCGTGTATAACGACTCCACGTTAAATGCTCCAATGGTTTTGCTTTCAATCTCAGATGCTTATCTTACTGGTTGAGTTAGTTGAGGCTGTTCACCAGATCTGTTATTTAACGAAATACGTTCACCTTACCTTGTTGTCGTCTTTGATTGATAGTGAAATTCAATAATCTCTTCAATAGGTAGTCACTAACCACGGACTGAGTATTGGGGAAATATGGAAATTCAACTAAACCGGTAATTTAACATGAATGTCAAAGATGATTTGACATGTTGGCTTGTTGCAGGTGAACATGAAACTTATGTCTTAGGATGCATATAAAGAGTCATAAAATTGGAAAAATCACTCTGACAGTACAAAAATATATTTTTCAATCCTATTTTCCTTTTATCTTTGCTGAGGCAACAACCAGGTCACTACCTAGATCAATTAATAGACACTGCCCAAATCCGATCCCCGTGAATTAACTACAGAAATTAACTGTTGGATCGCAACAATAAAAGATGGAACACAATCAATGAAGTATGACTTTCTACAATATTTAACCTCAACGGACATAGCAAACTTATCAAGCTGAAGACGGCAAAAGGAAATTAGACCCAATAAAAAAATGTCAGAAGTCAATTTTTTGAGAAGATTCATGGCCCTTTCTCAATTAAGAACACCAACTTGATCTTCATCTTTTGTTCACATTATATGGTGCCATGAATTGATAAATACACATAGATTCTGTGCCAGCAACCTCCTGCATGTGTTATTCTCTTCTTCCATCTAGGAGTTTGGGATGCATGTGGCTCAATCTTATCTTTCAACCAAAAACCCAGCAAAATAAAATCATGATTCATACCTTAGAAACTGGCAAAACAATATTACAGACAGGTATAATCCTTTCCTGTCTGATTAGATTCTAGCATGGTAGTAGCAAATTTGGTTTGTTTGGATTTACTATACCAACCCAACCCAGAGTTCCACTACAACAACCAAAAACAGCTCATGCACCATGTAACGCCTCCGAACAGCGGAAAATTTAAACTTTTTAAATTAAGAGAAACACGTGGACACAGCCATCAAGAGTGGGGACATTACTGAAAGAAATACATAAATAAGTCTGGTGCACCATAATACAATACGAGTTTGTCAAAAGAGTGATTACATCATAACACAAAACACAAGGTACATGTAATCACGACAACCTAAAGTAGGTAGACGACATGATCCAGTCCCAACGTGCAATCTCCCTCGGTCACCACCCGCCGGAACCTAACGCGGTCCTGAAAAAGATGCAACAACAATGCCTGAGTTTCCATAAGGAAACCCCGTATGACAAGCTCACCTATATGCCCTAACATACTAGTATAGCATGACATGAAATACAAAGCATTAAAACAACATTGCCACCAAGGGCCAAACCGGACATCCGTCCCGCAATCGTTCCCGCTGACACACAGGCCCCGCGGTCTACAATCGCCACCGCTGCCACACAGGCCCCACGGTCCAACATCGCCGTCGCCACGCAGGCCGCACGGTCCAACAACCATCGAGACCACACAGGCCACACGGTCAAACATCACCGCCGCCACACAGGCCGCACGGTTCAAACAACGGGTCTCCGTAGAGACCTACCGTAGGCACATACGGTCTAACGGACAGTACGCAACACATCCCCACACGCGACTACACGAGCCAAGGGATCGGTGAGGAGGCGTTCGCACTTCCGCGCAGGTAGAATCAGATATGAAAACATCGTGGTCCACCACCACACCAACGGAGCCGTCGCTCAGGTCGGTCCATCCACCGCCGCCACACAGACCGCACGGGATATCACTCGATAGGTGCCCAATCGAGCTACCTGCCGGAACACATCATCGGCAGTCCATCGCCGCAACCACACAGGCCACACGTGATCCTCCATGCCGCCACACAGGCCGCACAGGGGCCCTACCGCCGCCACACAGGCCGCACGACACGTGCAATCACTGCCATCAAGGCCAGTCGAACATATCCGCCACACAAAGGCCAGACAATCGACAGATCCGAACCGAAGTCCGCAGGGTCAACGAGCTCCACGTGCAACACCAACTCCGGCTACATACGAGTAGGGTCGCGACCTCTGTCGCCGTCAATAGGCTGGTACCTTTCTGGACCTCCGTCGCCAATCCGGGCCGGTAGTCTCTGTGCCTCCGTAGCCATCGGCCGGTAGTCACTGCACCCGTCGGCAGTTGCGTGTTGCTGAAGCAATGGGATCCGCAATCCCTCAGGCTACTACTCTAACGCGAGTCAAACGATCCACCAGATTTGTCACGATCCATACATGGAGGTGACGCGTCCCGAACACCCACACTTTTCCACACGGCGGTCCCACCGTCACCTCCTGGTTCACGCACAAGGCGAGGACACGGGTTTCCGTGGACAAAGTTGACATTCAAAAAGGAACCCGGAATTCTGTCCTGGGCCCAAACGGTCGACCGGAAGAGGTGATTCGGTCGACCGGTTCCAGAAAGGAATCGGTCGACCGTACTCCTAAAACGGTCTACCGCAGCGCTCAAAACACAATCCCCAACGGTCGAACAAATGTCTAAAACCGGTCGACCGAACGAGGTCAAAATCCGGAGTCTGGTCAACATCAAAATCGGATCTATCGGTCGACCGACTCAGGGGTCCCGGTCGACCGAAATCCTACAGGGTCAACCTAACATTTCTATGTCATAAACGGTCGAACGCAACCAACAAGCGGTCGAACAAGCATGCAATAAAATCCGGTACACTTAAGTTCCGGTCGACCGAACACAAGACCCCAGTCGACCGAAACACAACAAGCAGTCCCAACTCACCAGCAAATACGCACTACTGGTCGACCGCCACAATGCATCGTCCGACCGGTGAAGGTTAAAGTCGGGTAAAACAGTACATTCGGTCGACCGCCCGAGGGAACCGGTCGACCGTTTGTCGTCTTCAACCTCGCGCCAGCCGAGGTTTCCACACCATCACCTACACCATGCACCCACTATTCACACATACCTCTAGCCCATCCCTCTTCACATCACCCCCTCCTCTCTCTCCAATTCCCATGCAAACTCCATCATCAACTCCACCTAAACATCATTAATCCCTAAACAAGTTAGGGTCTTTACACACCAAGTTTGGTTAATTTTTTAAGAAAATGCAACTTTGCTCAAGAAATAATAGGGTTACATTACAGGTAAGAGTGTAAGACCACTGCTAATTGGCATACAAAGTTCTACTGCCGTATCAATCGTGACCGTCCACAAATTAATAGTCTAATCGTCATTGGTATGAAACTTCCTTCGTCTTGTTTGCCTCGTGGAATAGTTTATTAGAAAGGAACAAAAAAGGGTCATTGATTTTAGTACTAGTCTGTTTGTTGGAGTACTTGAATGTTTTTTCCTTCTTAGTTGCATAATGGAATTCGACAATTTCTACAAATTGGAGTATTTGCATACAGAACAGAAGAGACTATCTCATATAAATTTATCTCCTAGAAATATAGAATAATGACCAAAGTTGGCTTTAGCGGTTTAGCCTAATGGTGACTAAAGGAATACATATCTTATGAAAATATCCCTCAATAAAAAGTTACATTACTAATAGAATAAAAAAGTAGAGATGAAGTTTTTAACCTATTTTTTAGTTTCTCTCTAGGAATGTAATGTCATTTTCTCAGTTGATGTAATATTGGATCGTGTGATGGTAATTTTCATGTGAAAATGTCCACCTGTGACCTACCTGTATCTGTATTTTTGGATCCACCTCCAAATTAATGCATCTACCATCCCCACCGACCCACCAACATCCTGATTCCTGAACTGGAGGTAAAATCAAACCGTTTCTTAGCTCCTTGGTTTTTTTCCCACTGTAAATCATTGCAGTACAAATGCCATGTCCATGTAAACATGGGAACTTTGGAGTTGGTGATATTATAGCATAATGTTGCATCAAATGCATTCGAACAAAATATATATTGAGCAAATTCATTAAGTATTTATTGTAACTGTTCATTATCTGAACTGCTAAACATCGCCCCAAAATTACTTAAATCGCCCCTTGAAATTACCAAATTGCCCTTCCTCCTATTTTTGCTTATATATCTCACAATTTCACTCTTTTTTCAAAACTTTCTCTTCCTATACCTACTACACAAGATTACGAATGTCTCGGAGGCCAGGGAAGCAGCCAGCAGTTCCCCCGGTGTACCCGTATGAGGTAACATTACGTTATTTATTTGTTTTAAAAAAAAAAAAAAAAAAGGCGTCGGCGTCCGAGGGAGACGCCCCCCGCATGGGGCGGGCGTCCGAGGAAGCCGCTCCCCCTATGGGGGGAGCGGCTTCCGAGGACGCCCGACCCATGCGGGGGGCGTCTCCCTCGGACGCCGACCCGAAGCGGGAGACGTCTGCGGAAGACGTCTCCCCGATGGGGGAGACGTCTTCCGAAGACGTCTCCCCGTAGGAGGAGGCGTCTGCGACAGACGCCTCCACCTTCCGGGAGGCGTCTGTCGCAGACGCCTCCTCCTTTTTTGTTTTTTTAATTAATAAATATCATAATTACTTTAATAAATAGTGATAAATCAAAAAAATTAATTTAACAAATTCTTATTAAGTTTAACATTTGTGATATTTAGTTTTAACAAATTTTGATTTAGTTTAACAATTGTTTTAATTTAGTTTAACAAATTTTGATTTAGTTTAACAATTTTGATAATTAAGTTTAACAAATTTTGATTTAGTTTAACAATTTTGATAAATATGATAATTTAGTTTAACAAATTTAACAAATTTGTATTTAAAATTTCAATAAATAGTCATCGGGTCACAGTGGAAGGAGAGGCAAGTCGATACCATTACACGCCTTCCGTTCTTTAGAGGATGATTCAGCACCGCGTCATCCACGTAGACGGGGGATATCTGCTTCGGTCAGGAGGGAGAGGGAGGCATTACGTCGTCGTGAGGAGGAGGATGATTCCTTCGATGATGAGCATGTGGATAGTTTCGACGACGAGAGCGACGATGATGGCCCGTATGATGTGCGGCCGGAGGTGGAGAGGCAGGGGGATTATAGCGGAGGACGTGGTCGAGCGAGTACTTCTACTTCCGCCGGATGGATGGTGCGGAAGGGTAGGGGTGGGAGGTTTACGGCCGGGGATTCGAGCTCGTGCACTGTTGATCCCCGCGCTCAGAAGAAGAAGAGGGTCCAGGACGATTCTTGGATCGTGAGCAGTATGACGCCTGGTGGTCCTTTAGATGGGAGCGTCATTCCTAGTTTCTGGGGTCACATTGCTAGACGGATCTGGGACGGAGAGGATCGGAAGGTTCTGAAGTGCCAGAATCGGCACAGAGCCTGTACAGCACTACAGGGTTGGCGGTCTACACTGAGTGCTGATATCAGAGAGGAGATTAGTGCCACGCATTTGGGGCACTTACCGTACAGCATGTTCCCTTATCTCGACATGCCTTTGATTTCGGCGTTTGTGGAGCGGTGGCAGCCTGACACCAACACTTTCCACATGCCTTTCGGAGAGATGACGATCATGCTTCACGATGTTTTCCAGATCCTGCGACTTCCTGTGGATGGTCGTCTGGTTAGTGCTCAGGGGTCGACGTCTGAGCTGAGGTGTTATGTGGCAGAGTTGCTTGGTGTCACACCTGATGGTCTGGCGAGAGATACAGCTTTATGGAGTGGTGGTGGTGTCGGCATCGACTCCCTTGAGGACCTATGCAGACGGGCACGACCTCCGCGGGCCGATGATACACAGTTGACGGCGTACCTATTCTTGATGCTCGGAGCCGTCTTGTTTGTCGACAAGAGTGGTTGTCGGATCAGACCACGCGATCTACTGGAGGCTAGGGACCCGGAGACCGTTCGTGAGTACTCGTGGGGGTCAGCGACGTTGGCATACCTGTACCGGCAGCTTGGGATAGCTAGCCGTGCGGATTGTTCTGGGATTGCAGGTTGTCTTACGCTGCTGCAGGCGTGGATATACGAGTACTTTCCTGCATTCCGCCCGCATCGTGAGCGGAAGATTATCGACGAGGGTCATCCACGTTCGGGTATGTGGGTTGTCCGGAGCGAGGACAAGAGCGATGGACGATTGCGTTCCATCCGCGCACGGCTAGATCAGATGACTGCATCAGAGGTATCAAAATTTACACCATTTATTTAATTTTAAGATGTATTATTATTAATGTGTTAAACTTTAGGTGGAGTGGTTACCTTATGGTCCTGACCCAGCAGCGGATGTCCCGAGGACTTTATTGATGGGTCTTATTCGTTATCGGGATATCATAGAGCCTTATATGCTCGATCGGGTCTTGCGTCAGTTAGGATATGTTCAGGTGATCCCGGTTGACATTCCGACACCAGAGCATGCGGTGCGGTCTGCGACAGCAGCGACGTACGACGTCAGGTTCCCCGCTTCTACAGCGGAATCGACTTGGCGGACATTTCCGAGATCATGCCGATTGTTCCTTGGCGACTTCAGACGTAGTCGCGACCCCTCCGAGTGTGATGCACGTTATCTTGATTGGTTCGGTAGTTACTCACATCCTATCATCGTCCGTGGTGCCTCCCGGAGAGCAGATCGACCACCAGATAGGACGTGTGGTGATCTGGTAATTTTTTCATTTTATCTAAATTTATTTGTACCGTATAATTTGTTAATGTACGCTAATGTTAATGTTATGTGCAGTGGATGGGTAAGATGATACGGGCTGTAGACCCAATCTTGCAGATGAGGGATGAGCTGCCAGACGATGCCAGAGCTGCATGCGGAGATGTGGATCAGATCATACAGTCATGGCATACTCAGTTAGGCATCTCCGACCATGATTCGGATGATGAGTAGGCTGATCTGTTGTACCGTACTCTTAGTATTTGCATTTATATTTGTTTATCTGTTGTACGCTTAGTATTTGTGTTTGTTTATCTGTGGTACGCTTAGTATTTGCATTTATATTTGTTTATCTGTTGTACGCTTATTATTTATTATTTGTGTTTGTGTTTGCTAACATGTCGTACGCTTATTGTTTGTATTTGTGTTTTGCTTATCTGTTGTACCCTTATTATTTGTATTTGTGTTTGATAACCTTTCGTACTATTATATATAATGCAAATAAAGCAAACATATCAAAACATATTACATAATAAAGCAACACTATATAATGTACAAACATATCAAAACATATTACATAATTATACAAACATATCAAAACATATTACATAATTGTTGCCAATATGCTATCCTATGTTGGTACTCCAGCTCCCATCCAATAACACTCTCATCTCGTATTTGATACCACAGAGTCGCTATAGGAGGTACGGGGAATCCCTCATTCAATTCCAAACGAATGTAATGAGCGTAACTCCCTAAATGAGCAATAATCAACTCTCTGCACGGTCTCGTCACGGTAGGCGGACTCTCCCAAGGTAGAACTGTAAGACATGGGTACAACGAACCATCATTTCCGAGAGAGAAGAACATAACTGCACACTTGTAAAAATTTGCAATGGGAAACAAGTCCGTCCACGTCTCCATATAGTGATTCTCGCCACAAGGTCCCCCGCCCCAATTAATCCGGTGACGAGCCTCCGCCACACCGTCGTAGTATACGTGCTCATAAAAAGATGGGTTCGCAGCTATCTCATTTGAAATCGAACGACGGGCGAGTTGCCAATTGTCTTCACCACCGTGGAAAACATCGGCGACACATCGAAATCCACAGTTTCCATCAGCACGTACATCATTCCACTGGTGTAGGAATGGCATAATGATTCCTGGAATTCTATCTCCATATGGGAAGTCGTCTACGTCAGCCCGCCCAGTCACTACAATATGAACAAAAAATACAGTTAGATATAATAACAAAAGATACATATTTACTGAAATAAATAACAAAATTATAATAATAATAAATGTAAGGATGGTATACCTGATCCTCCTCTCACTGACGAAGAACCAGAAGATCGACCACGACCTTTGCTTCCACTACCGGAAGAACGACCACGACCTCTACTCCCACTACCTGAAGATCGACCACTACCTCGCTCTGCATACTCAAACGCACTAGGGTCCCGTCGTGTCGACTTTCCCCTTGGTCGACCTCGTAGCTTTGTTTTTACTGCAGGCTCTTTCAAATTCGAATGTTCGGGGTGTAGCTGCTCGAATAAAACCCGAGAGGCAGATCGAATTACGGTAGGGTCACTTCCTGCAATCTCATCAACCAGACTGCGAAAATGTTCGGCGTCTTGAGCTGCCTGAGACACAAACTCTGCGTTCCCGGCTCCTTCCCCAATGACAAGTGTCCTCCAGAACGAATGAATCTGCTCTAAGTAAATTCCGTTTTCTAATTCAAGACATCCACGGATGGTACATGCGCAAGGTATCCCATGAGAAGTCAGAAAAGCGCACTCGCAACGATATTCAACTTCATCATCTAACTGTTGCATTCTCTTCACCTCCTGACTCAGCAACTGCAAACAGTGATGCGAAACTCTACCATTTATGTGACGATATAGAGCATGTCCGAAATTAGTCAAATTTCGCCGTCTCGAGTCTTCAAGAAAGTTTCGAATATTCGTCAGCTGCATTTCAGTAGCCGCGTTGACGCGCTCGAAAAGAGTGTCCAGAGCTGCAGTCGATGTAGAAATCCACTCTTTTAGAGCCGAATGAGCACTTTCGACCCTACAATTCGTGGTGTTCCCAAAATGAAGGACTTTGTTCGTCCAATTCAGCACAAACTTTTCTTTATGCACCAACCACGTGGTGTCCAGATACTCCGTGATAGCCGGCCACGATCTATACAAATCTTTCAGAGCATACACAGCTCTATCATACTCGGCTTCTGAAGTAGAAAGCATGATCTTCCTCCATCTTCCACGCCTCAAAGTCTCTGCCATCTCCTTATTCTTGCCGAATACGTGGTATGCGTAATTCAATACGTCTTTGTTGATGTGCCATGTGCAGAGTAAATGAGCAGAGTCAGGAAAAACCTCTCTCACTGGTCGCATAAGGCCTAACTCCCGGTCTGTTATTATTGCAGTCGGGCTGACAGTCCCCAATAACAGATCTCTCAACTTCTCCATCACCCACAAATAACTGGAGTAAGATTCATCCATCAAAATCGCATATCCAATAAGGAAATTCATGTTTGCTGGTGTGACCCCAATCATTTCGAACAAAGGCATCTTATACTTGTTCGTCTTGTAAGTCGAATCCATGCAGATAACGAAAGGATATGTCCGCAACAACTGGACTGACGTCGGATGTGCCAAAAAAGCGTGAGTTACGACATCAGTTTCTGGATCCGCCATAATCCAATGTAAGTACTCACACTGCACTGCTTGGTAGAGAAACTGCTGGACGGGATTCCGATCTTCAGATTTTGTCATCCTCATGTAATCTCTGAAATTATAAATATGCCTTTGATTTGGATTGTCCTCCGGGAATTTTTCTTTTACTGCCTTCAAGATGTTCCGTGGTTTTGCTTGCGCCTCTGTCATATCACGAACAATCTTCTTCGCCCCAGAACTTAGACCACTAATTTGACGATGACCCTCTGGATAAACTGCCAGTCTGTGGTTGTGATGTCCGTGAGCACTATTATAAACCACAACCCATCCATCACGATCTCGTCGCTCCACCACTTTTATTAAGAAACGGCAACCGCAACCCTTTCTTTTGGTGTTTCTTCGAAGTGCAGTATCCATATCCCGAGACTCCATTTGATTTCGCCGGTCGCATCTCAAATAACAATCCATCCGACTATCTGATCTTGTTTTGTACGACGACACGACCAAAAAAAACCCAGCTCCGATAGCTACTTGTTTGGCCCATTTACATGCTTCATCGATTGTTTCAAAGATTTGTGTAGTTTGAAATAACTCACTGTAATCCACTCCATCACCACCGAAATCTGGAACCTACAAAAATATATTCAAAATTAAAAAAATTAAAAAATAAATTCGAAATTAAAAAAATTAAAAAATAAAGTCGAAATTAAAAAAACAAAATCAAAATAAAAAAAAAGGCGTCTGTGTTAGACGCCTGCCCCATGGATGGGGCGTCTGTGTTAAACGCCTTCCCCAACGGTAAGGCGTCTGCGTAGGACGCCTGACCGAAGGGAAGGGCGTCTACTACAGACGCATTACCCATGGGGAGGACGTCTACATAAGACGCCTCTCCCATTGTGTAGGCGTCTGCGTTAGACGCCTCGGCCATGGGGAGGGCGTCCTACGCAGACGCCCTCACCATGGGGGAGGCGTCTAATGCAGACGCTCGACCCAAAAATTTCCCCGCGCCAGGCTTACCTCACCCGATGCATCACCCTCGCCAGACATTTTCGTGGTGTTTTTACTGATAAATTATGAATATACAAGACCATAGGCCTTATTTATAGACACGGGACGATTTGGGTATTAAATATATTGTTAAGGGCAATTTGGTAATTTCAAGGGGCGATTTAAGTAGTTTTGGGGCGACGTTTAGTAGTTCCCTTCATTATAAGTAACTAAACATCGAGACTGGTTCGGCCCGTCGCCTTCGAAGGAAAATATTTTGAGTTTTGTTACGTAGTGATTTTACCATAATTTATACATAAGAATGACAATCATATAAATTGAGTTATCTATAGATTTTTTGTTGATCTACTGAAATAAAGGAGCTGGTCGGAAAATAGGTACGAACAGAGGCTGCTCTTTCCTTTTCCAATTCAAATTATAAAAAAAAATCTAAAAAATATTTTTTTAAGCTGGAACTGATTATTCACAGGTAACTCTTGTAAAATTAGTTGGCCAATAATTCAATTGGTCTTTTTTCATGAAAAACAACACATGAGATAACAAATCAAGTTTTTTTCCTAAGATTTCTAATAGCTATCCCGAATATTTTGAAAATTTGTTTATGGGACGACTTTTCCTATTTTCCCATCAATCCACGAAAAGTCATAAAAACGAAAAAAAAGAAAACTAGATAACTTGTCATTTTCCAACTCAAAACAGATACCAAAACAGGTATGAATTGTCTGAACTAAAGTTTGTAGAGTTCTAGTTTAGTTTTGTCCAAATCCACCACACATTCAGTTGTTCAGTTGTACCAAACCAAAGGTGGCCCATTATGGTTATTCCCCCACATAGATAGAGCCCAGCCAGTATACACAAGGCTTCCCGGGCCAGCAAAATATAAAAAACCATTATTATCTGTCCTATTTTCTTGAAGTCCAGTTGTTTATATCTTACCCAAAAAAATTAAAAATTGTTTATGAATTTTAAAATGGTACATAATTTAACACTGGCAAAAATAATCCTGCAACTTGTGAAAGAGAATTTCCACATGGAAGAACTCGTCTACACGAACTAAGCGCATATGCTCGGGGTCGCGGCTTGAGTAGTTTCCAGAGACTTACTATTGTGTAGGTGATTTTGAGCTTAGTAATCATTAGACCTTGGTTGTGCGCTTAGACCAACCATGATCCAATTTGTATATATGTGTGGGCTTCGGTTAATACGGTTGTTACCTTTCCGGCTTTCTGATGCTATTCAGATACAACAAGCGGGGCGGAAGAGAGAACAACGCCAAGATTAACGATAATTCACTGCAAATACTAGATTGACTTAATATTTCCAAGACAACAATAATGTACCAAGTGGAGAGCATTTCTAGTTTGAATGTGTGTTCTCTAAATCTCAAAATAATCTACAGATAAGGAACAACAAGAGGAACTCTTGTGCTTGTGTTGGTAAAGATAGAAGTCATAAAAGAAAATGGGTTTTCAAATTACAATAACAATAATGTAAACCAAGCAAACCCCTTATCAGGCATGTATCTGTACAGTGTTTAGGTTTAGTTCATATGGAGTCACTGAAAACTATTGATGACTGCTTTCACTTTTAGCATGACCGAACAATACATTCATCTTTAATTTTTACTAAATTTCAAAACTTCTGAACCACAATTGAAGAATTCTTGCACATTTTTACCACTTACTGAATCATCTCGGATAGTCAAGTAGAATCCATTACTTCTCTAGAAGGTCACGTTGGATGGAAACTTAAGCTCTGCATCTGATTCAGTAACTAATCAGATTTGAGAGAATCAGGTAATGAAGGCATTGAACATAATTAGGACCATACATTTATGCGATATACTAGTAGACTATGACCGCCGGTTGACAACATGACAACTGGGCGACTCGATAAAGATAAGTTTTCCACGGAGAATATCAGAATATCAGAACAAAATCTCAGGATGAAAGTTATAATCTGAAGTTGCTGTTCACAGGGACAAAGTCAACCCCATTTTTTGAAAGAACATGTAATCTTTTAGCAGTGGTCAACAGCATTGACTTTATTTGGTGAGAATATAAGTGATTTGGAGGGAATAATTAGCCTTTAGGATAAAGTATCAAACGATAGAGAGATTAGGTGTGCACGTAGAATATAAAGAAGTCAACTCTTAAAGAAATCCATATATGAGTTTTTGAAGTTGTGCTGGAATTTATCAAAAATTAAAACATCAAATTTCAAAGAACTATGCACAATGCGGTTATGAAAGAAGAAAAAATCAAAGTAAATGACACTAAGATGTTAAAATCCAAAATAAGAAACATAATTGGAAGAAAAAATGTAACGCTCCGAGCCCGGACAACTGCTCACCCGTCCGAACTCGGTGCGTTAAGATACGATCCACGATCCTGACCGCTGCGCACTCTGATATTTAAATCCATCTGATAGGCCCATAATTAATCTGAAAAATATAATCAACAAATTGTGAGCTCGACAGCCCGCAAGTTCCAACCGTCAATCAATCAGAATCATAATCATGTGGAAAATAATACGGAATATGACATTCAGTCAATAAGTACAATCAAGAGACATGCATCACAAATAAAATACATGCATAACAATCTGGAACCCCCATTCGGATTCGACCACATCTTGTGATTCTGAAATCTATCAATCAGTCAGACGCACACCTGGTAGCTCCACACTAACGACATGCAACTCTTTCCTCTCTCGGGTGGCTCCACGCTGTCCGTTAGGCAGCTCTTTCCTAAGTGGCTCAGCCAGAAATATACATACAGTCACAGGACATGTACACCGAAACATCACCATGCAATAATATGTAGGGGTGCACATGGGTCGGGTTGGGTCGGGTTTGGGCCTCAACCCGACCCAACCCGAAATTTTCGGGTTGGGAAAAAACCCAACCCAACCCGAACCCGAACCGGTTTGGGTTCAACCCAACCCGACCCGAAATTTTCGGGTTGGGTCAGGTTGGATCGGGTTGAACCCGAATTCGGAAATTTTCTCCCAAACTTGGTCGGGTTCGGTCGACCAGTGCTTAAACGGTCGACCGGTGACTTGAAAACCCGAAATTTTCGGATTGGAAACGGTCGACCGAGTGATGTTCGGTCGACCGAGTGATGTTCGGTCGACCGGTTTATTTGGGAAAAAAATAAAAAAAATAAAAAAAATAAAAAATCGGGTTCGGGTTGGGTTGGGTCAACCCGCCCCCCTCAACCCGAACCCGACCCGAAAATTCGGGTTTTTGATTTTCCCAACCCGACCCGACCCGAACCCCTCCCCAACCCGACCCAACCCGACCCGACCAGTCGGGTTCGGGTTGGGTTTCGGGTTGAACCCAACCCATGTGCACCCCTATTAATATGCATATCAATGAAATCAAAATCGATACTCAGCATGCATGCAACTACGAATATCAAGAGAGACAGACATGATATGAAACTAAAGAATAACGAATCAGTACTTGCCTCAAAATCTCCATATTTTTCTTCTCTATATTCTTCTCAAAATTACATCTTCTCCTAAAACCACACAATCATCCAACAATCTTAATTAGTCCATTAAGATATTTGATTATTACATCAACTAAAAAATTTAAGATATTACAAAAAAAATGTACGTACATTTTTTGTGTGCGAGACAGTGAGAGTTTCTTTAGCTTAGGATCATGCTCAAAAGTAGACACAGTGGTCCCAAACGAAGATTTCGAGAATATAATCTTCACTGAAGGAGCGCGAAGATCGGTCATAAAGTAGCACAAGGCAACCTAAAGAAAGAAATAAGGCCTCAGATCTGGACCAATATAAATAAGGGTGCTTGGCAAGCCAAGGATCACCATCCCAAAAATGAGGAGTTGTTGAAGTGAGGTCTTACATGGAGAAAATGGTCGTCTCTGGTAGCCAAGGATGACTTGCCCATGTCTTTAAAGGGCTTCGAATTGTTGCTTTGGAGCTTTGTGTGTTTCATAGGCAGTCTCCTTGGCTAGTCTGAGAGATCATTTTCTGTCACGATAGACCTGCATTTCTCCATTTGAAAAACATGCTTTTCAGATATTAATTATACAAACACTGTTTTGTTTTTGTTTTTGTATTTCTTAACATGCAGGAGAACATAGAGATGACATTTTCTATGATATGCATTTTTCATTTGTATCTTCATACTTTACCGGTTATAATTATGCAGAATTTACTCTCATTCAGACAGTTCTTCTCTTGTAATATATAGTTGATGGTGTGTAGTTTGGGAGAGATGACATGACACACAATAAGCATTATTTTTAAAAATAAAATACAATAACAAGTTTGAAGTTTGTTTTTGTTGATTTCAGGGTACTTCTCCTTCTAGTTCTAGAGTTTTTTTTAAGTTAGTTCTAGAGACTATGGGTATATGTTTGGTATGGGCTTTTGGGGTAAGATTCCAATGTAGAATCCGTTTTTTTTTTTGGTATGCCAAACATCTTTTAACTTCCGAATTAGCCCAGAAATTCCAGATTCGGTCCACTCACAAATGAACATTGTTCCAGAAGTTCCAGATTCGGCCCACTCAGAAATGAATACTGCTCCAGAAGACCCAAACGGTTTGCTTCCAGATCTCCACCCAGACTTCTGATAACAAATGACCCCACTTTTTTGGAAAATTACGACCATAACCACCAATTAATTACGAAATCTGTCACACTTTACCAAATTTAATACCTTCCCCATCACCTGACCAAATCCGATCCCCCCCCCCCCCCCCCGTCGAAGAATTTTCGTTTGCCGCCCCAACCCACCTTCGTCGTGGTTCTTCTCCTACATGATCCAGAGGAAGTTTGTTGTCGCCGTGGTTCTTCTCCTACGTGATCCAGAGGAAGTTCGCCGTCGTAGTGGATCTTCTGTCGTGGTTGATTCCAATCGCGATCGCTCCAGGTACACCCAAAATTTAGCAAAGGAATTCCTTTGTAATGACCTCGACCTCCAAAAATATTTGTAACGAGTGTAAAATCCTACCGATTTTGACGTCACCATTTTTTATTTTAATTAGTTTTAGTGTTTGTTTAATATTTAGTTGTAAATAATTTATTATTCTGGATAAGAGAATTTGTTTTTTAGTGTGTAAAATAACCTAACTTTTCAACAAGTTTAGTTATTCACGTAATTTAAAGGTCGATTCTAAAAAAATTAATTATTTTTAAAAAAAATAATAACAATTAGAAAACATATTTTGAAAAAAAAAGATTTAAAAAAAAGAAGAAAAAAAATTCCAAAAAAAGAAAAACAGAAATAAAAAAAATCACAGATCGCAGGTGGCGATCCGTGAAAAAAATTAAATAAGTGAACCGCAATCCGTGCAAAAAAATAAATTTAATCCTATTAGAATTCGTTTTTTAATCCTAAATTTATAATTTTGAATTTATATATATATATATATATAAAAATTACGGATCTCATACTGGGAACAACGGGAACTAATGTTTTTTCCACATGAAAGGCTCAACATTACAGACTTGTCAAAGCCATGACCATGCCAAGTCAAGCAGGAATAGCAAAACTAGGTTCAGACCAATGAGGAGGATCCATCACCAGACATATATCAGACTTCTCATAGTCGGCCACCTGCAGTGCACATCGTCGTGTTAATTAAATTTTAAGTCTGAGAGGATCAGAAGAATGTTGTGTAGACTGAAGAGAAAAAGAGGGACACAATTGAGGATCAAAGAAGCAAGGCTAACCTTCTCTCCACAGTTCGGGCAGTAATGATACTTGTGCCACAGGCAATCCATGGAAGGGCAGAGAAAGCAAACCCCCAACATGAAAGGCATCATGCATCCAACAACAGCAGCAAGGCTTGGTTTCGATCTGACACCAAAACATGTTGAAAACAAGATGACTGATTTTTTTTGCCAAGTTATATTTTATGCTTGATGTATATTATAATGATATCAGAAGGGCAATTAACTCTCTCGAATCGCCACTACTGGACAACTGAAAGTTCAAGACATTCAATCTGCTGACAATAGTTGCCAAGGAAAATTATCACAACTTAAAAAATGCTACTTTGACATCTTAAACAAAATATCATACTTGATATACATCATGAATCAAATATTGTTGTAAACTGTCTATAGCCATTAAATGCTTCCATGCTGACACCATGTATCTCTGTAGTCAAATCAAAGCCTTTCAACAATCCATTACACAAAATGGACATGCTAATCAACTTCTAGAATGGGCTTCTTAGGAAACTCCATTTTTCCAACCTTTGTTTAACGTGGAACAAAAGAGGAATATTGATTTAACCTTTGTTTAAGTTGATTGAGTGGTAAGGGAATATTGGTTCTACCAAAAAGCTGAAAACATGTACCATGTACTAATGTATATCAGCTCAAATAAACGTCAAAACTGCAAAATACTAATTAGCAAATGCAGTAAGGAAACAGAAACAGCAAGTCTAGATATTCAAAACCACCAACTCTTTGTTAACTTGAAAGACAATACTAGAGAGAAAGATATAATAACTTTTCTTAGTGAAAAAAGGCACAAAAGTGAAAATTAGAGAATCACAACCAAGGCTAGTGAGATCAATAATAATTCAATGATATCCTTGTAGCTACTCCATGTTTTAAGGATTAAAGAATATATCAGCCTATTTTTGGGAAACCTTGGAGAGCTAAAAACGACAAATTTTGTTGATCAAGACAATTTTTGGTATACATATAGTGAGTTCCATAACATAGGAATCTTTAATCATTCACACTGATGAAAGAGAGAGAAAAACTTGCAGAATTCTATAATCTATTCACACTTGATACCCCAGCCTATATCTAGAATCTCGATCCATTTGGATCAACTTGTTTGCACAAACTCACATTTAGGCCTTACCCAAGCCAAAATGCACGAAAAAGTCAGAATTCAATTTGTTCTGAGGAGAGAGTACCGTCAGAGCTGTAACTCATCAAATTGATGTCGTACTCTCATTATCCTATCTAACTCATCCAAACAAGCATCAGATCATGACACAGTCAAACCTGATTTCCACTTCGTAAAACAGGATTGTCAAAATGCCAATCCATCAAACTTGAGTGATTTGTTTTTATACTTACCAGTTACCACTGACCCAAGTTAACATCTCAAACACAACCACCAATCATGTAAAGTCTCCAGATATCATCATGACTCCCAAGCATGATTAAAACCCGTAAAAGATCCCATCACAACTTGTGTCATGCCATGTTACAAAACAGTTCTCCCAAATTAACAATTTAACATCACAATGACGCAGCATTAACACACAAAATTTTGATTCATCCATATCATCCTGTCTACCACGCAAGTTTTAAGCCACCATCTTTGCAGAATCCCTCCACGATGGCAACGCGTTCAGTTCCCACCAAGAACATATCATTTTAATTACTTTCACAGGCAGACAGACCAAAAGGCATGCAAGTATGCAACTAATTTCTGTGAAGGACCTAGACAACTCACAAGAAGTTAGATTAGCTTAGCTAACACTTTTGAGTGTTCTTCCAACCAAAAGTTGCATGTTGAATCCCCGGTGAAACATAAAACTTCAGAACATGAATAGTTGTTGAGTATCCAATGCTTCCCCTGTCGTCTTTTCTCTTACCATCTCAAACATAAACACTAAGAGATCATCCAAAAAGCTAGACATTAAGGTGAGAAAGATCCTATGTATATTAAGGTAACAGATGTCGGGCTAATTCATTTGAATCATTTTTTTTTTCCAAATCATCATGACTCCAAGAAATGTAATGAACCTAGGCCATGCTTTGTTTTCCATAATCAAAGGTGTAAGTGTAATCTAATCTAATTCCACCCTTCTAATTAGGGGTGAGAATCCGGTCCGGACCGGACCGGATTTTTATCCGGGGTCCGGACCGAAGACCGGACCGGATGCTCATGGACCGAAGACTGGACCGGACCGAATCGGTCTGGTCCGGTCAAAACCCGAATTTTTTAAATTTAAAAAAAAATTGGACCGGTCCGGACCGGACCGAACCCGAAATTTTAAAATCTTCCGGACCGAAACCCGGACCGAACTCAAAACTTCCGGACCAACCGGTCCAGTCCAAAAACCCGTTTGGACCGGACCGTGCTCTCCCCTACTTCTAATTCATGGATCATTTTTTTCCTTCCAAATCACCGTGATTCCAAGGAATACAATGAACCCCTAGGCCAGACTTAGTTTGTCTCAATCAAGAGTGCAACTATGATCAAATCTAATTACACCCTTGATTTTGGTTACAATTCATTGTTTGGTTGAGAAAATTGAAGGTTACAATCAATCCATAATTCAATTACCTCGTCGTGTGTCATAATCCAATTTCATTACAATGTAATCTACCCTTTCAAATTTACTCGAGACTCGTAAAATCATCCAAACTCGACCTCAACTAAACCGAAAGCTTGCAGGAGCTCCGGGCACCTCATCGAACTTTTCCGGAGCTCTTGAATCAGTCAAAAACTTTTTTTAATCACATTGGAATTTCATTTCCGAAGGACATAATTAGATCGCAAATAATCCAATTCACAGGAATGTAACCCAATTCAAGTCGGCTCTAAACTCACAAACACATTCACATCAACCATTTCTACGAAACCGAAAGGGCGAAAGGGGGGTAAAGATACGAACTTGAGGGTGGTGAGAGCGGTGGATCCGCAGTAGAGGCAGGTGAAGGGCGCGGGCGTGTCCTTGTACATCGTCTGCTGAAGCGGAACCCCTTTCGGATCGCCGTAGATGGCGTTGGGAGGCACCGTTCCGGCCTGGTGCGGGTTCTGCCCCACGTGGAAGAACTGCTGCGGCGGTGGGTGGTACGGCACGCCGAGCGCCGGTTCTTCTCCCGCTCCGCTCCCCATCTCTCTTCTTCTTCTTCTTCTTCGATTTCTCGATTAGGGTTTGGACTTTGGAGGGTTCGAATTTGGTGGTTTGGGTTTGAAGGAAGAAATACTTTTTTTGTGCAGAAAGTCCCGTCTTTTGGGTTTTGTATGGTTTTTCTGTGAAAAACTTTGAAAACGCGTAGTTGACTTGTGGTGTATTGTTGATTGTGGTATTGCTCCGTTGATTATCTCATAAATGCCAGATGTCTAAATTGTTTTCTAAATTGTTGTTTTTAAAGCGAAATTGTTTTCTAAATTGTTTGTAATGCCTCCCACTTGGGTATGTTTTGGGTGTGAAATTTAATTTTCGTTTTCATAATTTCTTTTGGGTTTATAGTGAAAGTAAGAAATTCACTTCGAAAGTAATTCTATAGGTTAAGATACTTAGATTTTGACTTCAATTCAAAATTTTAGAAGTTTTTTTAGCAAATCAATCAATAAAACATCATTTGAGAAGTCTACTTTTCCGATTCTTTAAAGTTTTATCGTGAACTAATCACCTCAAGTAAAGAATCTTTTAAATTGGCTCATTTAGGGGCGGTTAGATGGTCAATTGTTATAGTAGTTTTTTTCAAAAGAAATCATCAAACAACTAATAAATAAAATGAATCTCTAGCTACGTGATTACATCGAATATTAACAACAAGAATTATACAATTATACGATATGATCTTGTAATTATTTTGAAATTTCTTCAAGCCTTTTGATGCAATTTTCTCGACAATGCCACTGGGGATGGTGAGAGGCACCATCGAATAGGGGTGAGCAAAATTCGGTTCGGTCCGGGTGTCCGGACGGAACCGAATTTTTCGGTCTGATCTTCGGTTCGGGAGACCACGGGAATTCGGTCTTCGATCCGATCCGGTCAAAGACCGAAATTTTAAAGGTTAAATTCGTTTTTTGGACCGGACCAAACCGGACCAAACCGAATTTATTCGGTCCGATCTTCCGAAAAGTTCGGTCTTCGGTTCGATCCGGTCCCAGACCGAAACTCACCCCTACCATCCGAACTTGTACCGACAGGGCCCACTTGACACCCTTAGCACAAGCCTGGTGGCCCATTTTCGGCTTTGGATGGATGGAAGTTGATAACAAATTAATTAATCAGAGTTAAAAAATAATCGGTGTACTTAGAAGATAAGAAGAAATTAATATAATTAAAAGGTTTTTCCTCTCTTTTGCTTAATTAGGGGGTAAACGTCACTTTCATAAGTATCCATGATTACATGCTAATAAAACCTTGTTGACTTGTATTTCTAGATCGAACTTTTGTATAGTACGTTTACATAAGCAATGACCTATTTACAGGTAATAGGTTGGGTGGGTCTCAGATTTGACCATACTCTGGAACTTTCAAGACAAGGTTTGTACTCTTGAATGGGGGAATTAATTGTTCTCCAAAGTTAGAATAAATCTAACAAAGAAGATTAGCATTTTGGTAAGCTACGTGGTAGGAGCAGTACACGGTTGACTCAAGCCACGGCAGGCTGCCAAACATAAGATCTATTAGATTCCGTAAATTAATAGATTGCAACTAATTTCTTCATGTAATGATTTGTAGCAACATAAGTGTTCACACACTTATGCAAAATAAATTTTTATTTAGAGACAAAGGTTATTTAGTGGGTAGTTAATTTTTGTTAACCGTGGTGCTCTAACCTTTATCTCACTGTCAATCTGACGCTTGTGTTAGTCGCCATATACATTAAATAAGGGTCGAATTGGGTCCTTTTCTGAGTTTGCTTTTGGGTAAACAAATTCTTTATTTGAATATTTTTACTTACGTTACCTTTTTTCTTCAATATTCCTTCTTTTCATTCTGTTTTATAAATGGTCAGATCATCAAAAAGGTTCGTCTGTGTTACGTGTTCATATATTTCTTCTAATTTGCCTCATAGAGAGTGAACTTTAAAAAATGCAAGATGGGCAAATGCAGGAAGTATTTGTAATTAGAAGATTGTGAGGGTTATCTTTTTTTTATATACTGTAATAGAGGTTTTTTTTACAAAGATGAGATTTGTCTCGGGATATTTTTCAAAATAAACGAAAACAACGTAAAGAGGAAAATACTAGCTTAACGAAGGTAGTACGTTCATTTTTACAATATAAAAAGATTAAGGACGTTGAAATCATAAAATTTAGTATTCATTTTATATAAGTTCTAGAAATTGAGTTATTTTAATGAATGTAGTATGTTCATTTTTACATCTCTAAATATTGTGTAAAGTATGCTTTGAATTTTATAATTTTCAATATTTTTAATCTATTTATGTTGTAAATCAAGATCTACATTTAATTTTCAATTTGAAGTTTAGATTTGATATTATCGTCAAGTGCAACCGAATGTCAATATAATTTAAAATTAGTTGATCCCTCGGATGATATTTATCCTAAGATTTTTCAAAAGAAACGAAAACAGTGCAAAGAGGAAAATACTAGTTTACGATATGTTGTTGGATTTCAATCTGTTGAGTTATGACTACCCATTACAGACACTCATATGTTTGAACTTATGCATAGAAAAATTGAATCCAAATTTATTAAACCATCAAAGTATCACAAACTTATATTAAAATGGACGCATAGTTCACAAAAACACCAAAAAGTATCTACACGTGGACCTCACAGATCGATCTATCGACCGACCCACTAATCTCAGGTGAAAACACAGGATTAGACTGATTGCTCTCTCCCATGCCCTAGCTTAATAGCTAGCTGAATTGTACCGTGGACAAGAATTACAAATTACAAGAAACACATGGCCCACTCACTAAATAAGGTCTCCAAATAAAGCCCAAAAAAGAGTGAGCTTTCCTCTCTTTCTCTCTCTGCTTTCAAACACCATCTTTCATTGTCATTCTCTCTCCCATCTATAAGAACTCAAAAACAAAGAAAGAAACCTAAACCAACAGAAGGCAGGCATATCAAACAATCCAATCCATCCATCATCATGTCTCCGCCTCTCCTCCGCCGTCCGATCCCCAACGTGGACACCATCGAGACGTCCCTCCGGAGCTGCTCCCTCTCCCACACCGCACATCTCGCAGTGGACGGTCTGGATCCCGACATCACCGTCGATCTCAACTCCGAAGTTCCTCTTCCCCATCCCTGGGAACAGTTCCTCAACGTCCAGGTCTCCTTTTATTTACCTCTTAAATATATAAAAAGTTTATTTTCCTGAAAGAAAGATCTCTTTAATTTTTTAAGGCTTTGAGTTTGGGATCCAATCATTTGGCATTAATGCTTCTACCCATTAATGCTGCTCCTGATTTAAAGATCTCACCTTTAAATAAACCCCTGTTGCCTTTTGGGTCTCCGCATATCACATGACCCGACTTTTTTGGGTTTTCACCATTTACTTATGTATATCAGTTTTGGGTTGTTTTTCCTTGTAATCTATTGAGCTTTTGCTTGAGTTCCTGTTTTTATCTCTTGTGTTTACTAAAAAAACCTTTTTTCCCCTTAAACCTTATTTCTCCCCAGTATTATTTGGTTCTTCTATTTATAATTCTCTTGCATTGGTGCTAGCAATCCGACATTCTCTTCCAATTTCGTCGATAAAACATTTAAAAAAACCCCCCAACTTTAGTCCCTCATTTTCGAAGTCCAGCTTGATCAGATTCTGACCCTTCTTCTTCTCCACCAATCTAAGGCACTATTTGCTTCTTCTTCTATCAGCAACACGAAGGGAAAAAATCTATTTTTTTTTCATTTCTCCAAAAAAAAGTTTAAAATGCATTTTTTACCGCAGACAGGAGAGATCTACTACGTGAACAGATTGGACGGCACGAAGACCAACCACCACCCCTGCGTCTCATCCTCGGACTCGGATTCGGATCCCAAATCCGCCATAGACGAACCCGACAACGACTCCACCAGCTCCGACGAGAGCTCCGACAGCAACACCTTCCAAACCACCACCTCCACCTCCTCCTCCGCCATCTCCACCACCACCTCCACCGCCTCCTCGTCCACTTGCAGCGCCTTCCCTCGCCGCCCTCCCTCCCCCGTCCTCGTCTTAGTCGCTTGCAACGTGTGTCTCACCCTCTCCATGGTCGCCCACCCCGGGAAGGAGTGCGCCAAGTGCGGTAGCGACTCCGTCCGCCGCTTCTAACCGGTAAGGCGTGAGTATGATTTTTGTCGTGGGATTGTTTTTTGCTCGTAATTTATGATTATGATACTGTATAATTAGTCGTTGATCGAACTTGAGAGTTATCATCGAGCTGGCTATCTATTTTCTATATTTTTCAGATTAAATTGGAACTACCATTGTGATGTAAGTGGATCATATAAGGCATTCGGCGTTCGGATGTGTAAACACCTCTCGGACCTGGGGCCTTATAGAACCTCCGTCGTTGTCGTAGCTTTCGGCTGAGAGGCACAAAAAGACGTTATTTTTTAAGATGGGATTCACATGTGTACATCACCACTCTACTCAGGAACAGAACATGTTTCTGCGGTGTTGGGTCTGAGATTCCCGGAGGAACAAAACAACTCAGTGTGGCAGGAGATGTCAGATGGCAAGGAATCGGACCAAATTTTTTTTAAAATATTTTGTGGGTGATTAATTAATGGTTTGATATCTTGTAATTATTGGTGCTTGAGTGATTGAGTGCAGTGGTGTCTGGTCTGCCCCGTTTGTTTGGGATATTAATTTGGACTCGTGTAGACATGTGAATCTGCTCTGGTGTAAAGAAATTAGTTGTTTAATTTTCGTTTGCACCTGTGGGCTGTGGTGGTGTGATAACGTCTTCTTTCTTCTTTCTCTTCTCCTGTCATTGCAAATTGTTGATTTAAAGAATTAAAGCTTCTTCCGTTGGTTTTCTGATGCAAACTTGTTGAGTTTGAAGTTTTTTTGTTAAAATTCATGTTGAATTTGAACTTGATATTACACATATGGTGGTAACTTGGACATGCAGTGAGGCTTCATGCAATCATACTTCATGGTTCCAATTACCTTTTTTTTGTTGAGAAAAGAGTTTCAATCACCTTTCTTACATTGCAACGAGTTAATTGGTTACTTCGTTGTGTTGTAGACTTGTAGTTGTTGCTGATAGGTTTGAATTCTAACCATTGCGTGGATTTTTCGGTAGTTTTTTTTCTTCTTTCTTTTTGGGAGCTTACTTGTGCTTACTTTAATTTCACTAATATATAATACTAAATTGCAAATGTTCCCAGAAGAAACTTGTAGGCTGTCTTTAATTTTCAACAGGTTAATTTAATTTCTTAATTAAATTTTCATTCACTTGTCTTGGGAAATTTAAGGGAAGTCATCTCTTTGGCGTATTACCACGAGAGAGCTTGATTTTCATTGGTTCCCAAGTGGGAGTAGAAGTTTTATATAATTATAAATTTAGAAATTATCGGACTTGATTTATATTTTTTAAAATTGTCTGCATTCTAATATAAACTGAATACTCTCTTTCTTGAAATTCTTTTTCACAACAATACCAGCTTAATATGATAAAAGAAGAAGAAGACCAGCTTTATTGTTGCATTCAAGAAATATCCTTAGATGAATCTCTTATGCATAAAAAAGTAATAAAATGCATGTGTTGTTCAGCATGCATTAGTTCTTGGGAAACCTCTTTGCTGGAAAAGTTAGTTTAGTTAAATTTCACAAGAAGTTTGAGGAATGTGAATTTCATGGTTGTGCTTTGTGTTGTCTGTTCAAATGTACGTTGGTTTCCTTGGCAAAAGAGGTATGGTTGCCTTATCCATGAAGCTTTTTTCTGCCACCGGAGTAACCCGTGATGCATCATTTGAGAAGTTCTAGGTGATGGCTACAGTTGATCTTCTGAGAATTCTCACTTTCAATATTGCTGTTTTGATTCATGAGTATTTTTTAGAACGCTGATACACGTACCATCCATAATCCATATCATTATTTATTTTTTATTATTATTTAAAAATATGGTTTCTGACAGAACGAGAGACGTTTAATTTCACTATTCTTTGGATTGCCACAAAACGTGTTAATTTCGTATCAATAAAAAAAACTACACTTCAAATCCTCAGCAAATACACACATCCGTGTCATGCATTTTAAAACAAAACGATGGTCTAAATTGTCACGCAATCAATTTATCAGTAAAATTTAAAAAAAATTGTTGGTAAATAGCTTTACGTGACGGTACCTCTAAAAGATTCATGTTCATCCACGTAAGGACGTATTAAAAGGAGTCCATAATATTTTTTATTTTTGAAAAAACAACTTAAAATTCTCGTACCCCACTTGAATAGGTGGATATCTTGAAGTTCAACTCCCGACATCTTTCGAAGACTCGAGTCATTGTAGTTCAAAAATGGAAGTGATCCAACGTCATTTTTGTCGAGACTAATTAATTGTATCGTTGAGGTTCAAACTTGCGTTCGAAGGGAATGTTTTACTTTCATTTGACTTGTTGTTAACAACAAAACCCTAACGATATTTGATAACTTAATGAAAAGGAGTATTCATGATTAGGGGTGAGCAACCGGTCCGACCTGGACTCAACCGGAACTGGATCGGCTCCGGATCCTGGACCGAAAACCGGACCTGTCCAGAATCGGTTTTTTATCTTAAAATTTAAAAAATAAAATAAAATCCGGACCGGAACAGGATTGACTCCGTACCGAAAACCAGACTGGTCATTGTTCATGATCCTAAACAATGCCTTCATGCAAAATAGAGTCCAAGTCTGTCAAACACATATTCTTAGACTACATAATTACCTCCCCATGATAAATAAGATTATCGATTCCTATTATGCTATCTCAGCGTCTCGTGAGTCATACACCCTCTTATATTCTCATGACACAGTTGCTTGGGGCATCAGACAGGGTGGACCATTTCTTTATGCCTACCTTTGGATTGTCAAGAGAGCTAGAAACGGTTACGTCTTATGGGACATCGCTGATCCATGTATAGAGACATTCAAAAGAAGACTTTTTTTTTTTGAATAAGCATTTTAAAGAAAACTTGTTCCTGTTGGCTTCTGATTTAATTGCCACGCTTACATCTTTTGTGCGTTACAAGTGGAACAAGTTCATATAAATGCTAGCTATGGGTAATTTCTATTTTTTGACGATGAGAATTAAGCAGAATTATAATTACTTTTGTTGTGTATAATATTTTTACAAAAATAATTTTTACCATGCTCTAACTATAGATATATACTACCTCTTGTTTTTTTTGGATCTGAACTATTCCTGATGGAATCAAAGGTTTACTAAGTGAAGTGGTTTTATATTGGTTTAAGATTGTATGTAATAGCCAAATTAATAGTACATGAGATATATTTTTCAATTATCTAATATTTTTATCAACCGAGGAGAATTTCGATGGAATTTACCAGAGCATATTATCCAGTGCCACAAGAAGTTAAGTACGCACTTATTTGCCTTTACAACCTCCAACATGGAATGTTCTTTGAGCACACAAGGCTCACGTACTGATGTGGCCCTAGAAAGAAGATACGTTCTCAGGTTGACTTATTTTTGTTGGACCAAAAAAATTCTTCTTAATGCAATCATGAACATACGTAGTCTTTTGAATTAATGTCTTTAGAATATATCAAAATACCATAACCCAAGATACCTCTGGTCACACATTAAAATAAATTTAACTTCCATAACCAGAACTCATTGGCGCCATATTTTAGAGGGTTAATTACAGTTTGACCCTCTGAACTATGTCTTGCTATCACTTTGCCCCCCTGAACTTTCAAAGTTAACAGTTACCTCCCCTGAACTTTAATTTTGTAACACTTTGCCCCTTGAACTTCAAAAACTCATTATTTAACACACATTCGATGTTTTTTTCCTAATTTTTTTTGTTGTATCCCTAATATACCCATAAACCTATATTTACGTGAAAGTTTGGATCCAAACGGAGGTCGGATATGGTTGGAATTTGGGTCGGTTTGACACTCAATCCAACCCAAACTCCAACCATATCCGACCTCCGTTTCGATCCAAACTTTCATGTAAATATAGGTTTAGGAGTGTATTAGGGATACAACAAAAAAATTAGGAAAAAAAACGTCGAATGTGTATTAAATAATGAGTTTTTGAAGTTCAGGGGGGCAAAGTGTTACAAAATTAAAGTTCAGGGGAGGTAACTGTTAACTTTGAAAGTTCAGGGGGCAAAGTGATACCAAGACATAGTTCAGGGGTCAAACTGTAATTAACCCTATTTTAGATGATTTTCAAGCTGACATGCACGTGTGACATCTTGTTGGTGCCAAGCATGCTACTGATATTCTTATTGACCCAGAATCGCATGATCACATTCCAGTGATGATATTTAAATTATAATATGGTTAACGGTTAACTAAAAATTACTTTGTGCGGACCACTTAAGGATCTAGTCAACCAATCTAGCACATGCATGTGAAGATGCATGCAGGCAGATGGATGTGCAATGGAAGAGACAAAGACCAACCCATGTCAACAGACAAGAGGCAGCAAGAGATTCTCACACTTTCTCTGATGCTGCTTCTGATGATCATTTCAGACCCAATTCTCTCCCTCTCTGTCTTTGCAGGTTTGTGGCTCTCCTTTTCATGTTTTTTTTTTCTAATCTGCATGCTTGCTACAATTTGTTTTTCTACAAAATTTCAAATAGTTACTATTCCCAAAAAAATCCAATAGTTTTTTTTAAATTTTTAAAGTTTTTCATTATTAACGGAGTGAATGTAACTAACATAACTACATAAGCCTTGAAATGGAAGTGTTTAAACTGCTTTAAGCGTTGAAGAATGAACCCATGAATTTTGGTGAGAAAACCTCAAAGTCGAATTATCTCAACTTCTCAAAATACCAAGAGTTTTTTTGAAGCTACAAAGGCACAAGTTAAACTCGTCCAAGTCATACATAGTTTTTTTCTTCCAATTCCCTTTGTAAGTGGTTTAACCATCAATATCCTCTTTTTCCCACGATCTCTGGAAAAATTGTTCTTCGGGAAAAAAATTCAAAAAATTCATACATACATATAAGCAAGTCCTATTTCCTAAGAAAATTTTGACTTTCTATGCTCAAAGTTTTTCAACTTCTAGAAAAAAAATCAACATTTTGGCTATCTAAAAAATATATTTATATTTCTAATTCTCCCAAAAATACTCCTACCTGAACTGCGTGGTACCATTCCATTCCAATACTTTTCTCTCTCTTTCAACCCTCAAAATCGTGCGATGAAAAATTCATGTCGCGCACATATCGAGTGTATAGTTCTCCACACCCAAACAATTTAAATTATGTTCATCATAAAATGCCCTTAAAAATCGTGTGTTGAAAAAACACAACTTTTCAAAATATCTAAATTATCGAGAATATACCGCGCACACATCGAGTTTACAATTTTCCTCACCGAAACAATTCGAATTCCGTTTGCCATAAAACGTCTTCAAAAATCATGCGGTGACAAGTCGTGTTTTTTTTCAAAATATCTAATTTATCGATGACATATCGTTCACATCGAGCTCATCGAGTTGACAGTTCTCCATACCAAAACGATTTGAATTCCGTTCGTCATAAAATGTCCTAAAAATCGTGCAGTTTAAAGACATTTTTTTTCAAAAAATCTAAATTATCGAGGAAATATCACGCACACAGCGCAAACATCGAGACCTTCAAGTTTACAGGTCTCCACACTGAAACGATTCGAATTCCGTTCGTTATAAAACATTCTTAAAAATTGTGTGGTGAAATGTCGTGTTTTTCCAAAAATATAAATTATCGAGGTCATATCGAGCACATTGAACCCATCAAGTTTACCGTTCTCTACACTCAAATGATTCGAATTCCGTTCGTCATAAGATTCCTTCAAAAATCGAGCACATTCTGTCGAGCTCTGTCGAGTTCCATCGAACATCTATCGAGCTTCATCGAGCACATACAAAACAAACTCAACAAACTGTTGTCGAAGTTTTATCGAGCTCACATGTAAAAGGAATCGAGCCTATCAACCACAACAATCGAGTTCCTATCGAGCCCATCGAGCTTCGTTAGAAACACAGAAGACTGATCCGACTTCCATCGATTCAATCCATTCCACAACACTCAGTTTAATCCTATCGAGCTCATATGCAAAAGTAATCAAGCATATTGCGCACAACAATCACGTTCCCATCGAACTCATATCGAGCCGATCGAGCTTCGTTGGAAACACAGAAGACTTTCGTTTTTTTGTATCAAAACTGTTAGAATTCTTCATAAATCCTCAAACCCAAAAATACATTATGTTTGGCTTCCACGAGGGTTTTCCCCTTGCAACCCCGCCACCTCACCAGCTAGGTGTGCTTGCTCAGTGGTGAGCGAGATTCCGACTCACCTGTCAGAGTGGGTATAAGGAGTATGAGTCAATCCCAACACAAAATCCTCCGAAATCACTTTCCGAACATACACGAACAAATACATCTGGGTTCGATTATGATGGGGAAGAGTTGCGTGAGAGAGAGAGAGAATGTGGGTGACCGAGATAGGTTTTTGGTTTTTTTAAAGACATGGGTATTTTATGTAGAACATGAAACATAAACATATTTTTCAGAGGATGTCAAAATGTGACATTTTTTCAGTCGTTGGGCCCCAGACGCCTCCTCTCTTTTTTTCTTTTAAAAGAAGTAGAAATTCACCGCATTTGAGTCTAACGGTGCATCCGCCGATGTCTTTCCTAATCTTTGAGATATTATTTTTTGTGGTTGAAAGGAAAATGAAGAGAGAGTGGTGGTAGGAGAGTGGAATGAAGAGATGATATAAGTAGAAAGGAGAGAATGACGATATGGTAATTGACGTGGACGATTAAGTAATTCGCAAACGATGTTTAACACTTCACTTTTTTTAATCGAACATGTACTATGTACTATAAAACTTGATTTAAGAATTCTTTGGAGACAATTTAGCATTTGCGTGCCTTTTGCTTCTCTATGGTTTAGATTGTTTTAGCGTTCTTAACACACTTTTAAGATTTGTATAGTGGGATTCTTGATGGTCTTTATTTGAAACGGTATGATTTATATGCCCTCAAAATTAAGCCACGAAGATTAAGATGTTTAATTTGGAAAAAGCAAGACGGAATTGAAGTTCCAGTTAGGCAACTCTTATCATGAGGATTGGTAAAGGAACTATAAAATGGAAGAATAAAGAAAAAACTTAAGTTGCAAAAGAAAATGATGAAGTTTTATTGTAGGTCAAGATAATGAGCTTTATATGTATGATCTGACCATTATACCATATATATGTTAGTAATTAAATATGACTTATGCAACATGGACGTATGATATTTTTTGATTTCATTTTATGAACTCCGTTTGCTCGTTGTAATCTAATATGAAATTTGTACACTTCATTTTATTTCCACACTCATAAGTAGGGGTGTCATAAGATGTTCGAAATCTGAGAATATATCCTCGTCCATATTCGTTTTATCCAAAATTCCATCATTCGTAAAACAATATTCGTATCCGAAACTTGATATCCGGGAACTCGCGGAGCAAATGTGGATATTGATACGTATGATCTGAATTATATCTAATCCGATATTGAATACTCATATTATAAGATCTGTATCTGTTTAATATCATACACAACATATATGTATTTATTAAAAAATTACAATTTGTATGTAGTTGTTAATTAATTACAACTTAATGAGTTATTATGTCAATGTCACCCCAAGATAGATACAAGTATCAACTCTTCAAAGGCAAACTCTAGGGGTGAGCAAAACCGGATATCTGTTTTTCTGATACCCGAAATCCAGATCACCAAAAATCATATCCGAAACTGATCCGGATAAAACCGGTTTTCCAGATTTCCAGATCACCAAAAATCCTATCCGAAACTGATCTGGATAAAACCGGTTAACCGGTTTTCCAGATTTCCATATCACCAAAAATCCTATCCGAAACTGATCTGGATTTTCCAGATATCCGAATAAACAAATCAAATTATGGGAATCCAGTTATCCGTTTCGTGTGGACTGTGCATTATTGTTGTGAATTGAAAGAACCATCCATCGTATCCTCGACTCTTTCACGATTGTCATTTAAACTTGATGACACTATCTCAACCTACCTAAAATCATAAACCTTTATCAAGACCAACAAAAAGTAAATTTTAAAGCATAGAACCAGTTGCACCCGCTGAAAACTGTAACGTAAATATTCCCATGTAGTAATATCAAAGTAGACATTTTGCTACAAGAATCCACTTTCATCTGGACACTCAAAAATCATTTTACAGTCGATTCCGAAATCAGAAAAGGATTAGAAAACCTCAAATGAAAACTAAAAAAATGAATCGACTATAAGTTGGACATGAAGGGCTGACAATGCAAAGTTAATTCGAAAAATTAAATAATAGAAACGTAATAACACTAATAGATCACAGGAGCCATACTGAAGTTTTTTTCTCACGGGAAGGAGAACATTGAAGATTGAATTTCATCCAAAGTCATTCTTTCACTCCATTATGCGGGATGAATATTTTCATGAGAAAAAAAGTACACAACATAAATTAAATCTAGGATTGCATAAGCATATCAAAGCCAACAACCAGACCAAATGTTTGCACGTAAAATTGTACAAAACCAACAAATTAGGTCCGTAAAATTGGGAGTGTGTTAGACCTCGCCTCTACCTCCTCTGGTTGCCGCCTCCACCTCTTCCGGTGGCGTCGAATCGTGTGTTTCACCGTCAAGTTACGATCTTGATATGTTTTATTTGTTCTCGTAGGCGGATTCTCCTCGCATAAGATACGAAACCTAGTAAAGACTTTTTTTCCCACGTTGTTTTGCCCGAAACCACATTTTATTAGTCGATTTCTTTCTCTATTTCACTTGTATTTAGTTCGAGCTATACCAAACGTCTAATCCTATCCGTAAAATCAATTTTCTCTCCGAGAACAAATCTCAACCGTTCCTTCGTAAGAAACCCACCTCTCACGCATCCCTTGCTTTGGTAATCGTCGACCAAATAATCTCAAGTCTCAACCATTCCTTCAAAATTCAAATGTAACCTTCCTAGACAGGTGCAGTCGACGAAGTTCATCAAACTCCGACCACCACCGTCTCACTCCAACATCTACGCGCCTCTGGTTTCATCCTCCTGTTACATTGTCACACCAACATCGGATCCTCTAGTCAGGTTTTTGTTGTTTTTATTGTTCTTTTCACCGGTTAGTTTTCTGGCCACAACTTTGGTCCGTCTACCGCATCTCGATCGTCAACGACAACTCTGCTAAAAGTGGTCAGGATGAAGCAGCGCCTACCCTGGTTCTAACCGGCGAAACGTCTGTTCCGACATGTACTATGCCAACTTTCGCCTCCCTTCCCCAAGCCATACACCAACACCCTTTCTCCTCCATCTCTTCCTGTCCTTACTGCAAAGCAAACAATCAACATCCGGAGCAAGGGCAAAAATCATTTGTAGACCAATAACGTCCAGAGTATTAATGGTGGGTTTGACAGATGATGTTCTTGGGTGGAAAAAGTTGCAATTTTTTTTCCGTTTAAGGTGTGGTTTTACGTTTGACTCATTGTGGGTTTCCGTATAGTCGAGGGGCTTAGTACTATTTTTTACGGTCGAATGCTTTACTCAACAATTTTGGCTCATTTTTTACATTTGGTTATAACTGAAGCATTATTTGATTTTGCGAAGTGCAGTCTATTCAAAGATAAAATATATATATCACCTTTACAACCAGACTCTTATATGAGAATTCTGAATAACATTTTCATTTTTTGAGCAACTAAAATTACAATAGAAATTTATCTATTAATTTCAAATTTTAATCAACACACAGTCACACACACACATATATATATATTGTGAATATAAAACCAATATATGCTGGAAAAAAAAAATCACATCACATATGGGTTAAACTTAAAATTTGCACGGCTAGACGTAGGAAAAAGCACATTAACTTTAAACATGAAATCCACAACGCAGTGTAGTAATGATACCAAAATATACTAACTCAAACAATTTTTTTCCCAACAAACACATTGAAGGCTGCAAATAGCTCCAAAATCCATGTTTAAAATCGCTAGAGATGTATGTGATTTTTTTAAAATTTTACAGAAAAAAGTTAACCGACTCATCCCATCCTTATCAACTGAACATTTATTTGGATTTACATCGATCATAGAATTCAAGTATATCACATTGCATTTACAATTTTCTAACTCCACTCGTGGACTCCGTTCCAATTTCAATGTAAACGGTGTTCATATGTAGTTTATATGGAGAATGACATGCAGTCTTCCTTGGTTTAGAAAACAATATAAAAGAAAATTTTGTTACCTTGAAAATGTGGTGATCAAAAATCAAAATTGAACGTTATTATGGTAACAAATCAATAGGTGCTCTCAATTGTGCATTACAATGTTATTTTTCATTGTTTCTGATTATTTATAAATATATATATATTGTCACGTATAATTTTAAATTAACAATCTTACATCCTTCCGAGCTAAACCAAGGATGAATAAGTTACATAGTTTTTTACTCTGCTACAACTGTGCCATCTTCAAGCATCAACTATTTTATATGTAATAATCAATATTTAAGAAGCGATCATGCTATTGTATGTGTAGTGGAATTAAATATTTGAACGTAAGCGTTGTTACCTTTAAGTCTGGTTATTTGGTTATTGTATGTGTAGTTTTTCAATGGGTTGTTATGAAACGAAAGATTGGGTTGTGCCATTGTGGTCACAATTTTGGATTCCATCTTGATTGCTTATCTCTCTGTTGTGATTGTTCCATTTGGCATTTTAGACTAATGGAGATATTATTTTGTAACATTTGTGTTAGTTCTAATGTTTGTAATATATGTTAGTATTATTTGTAACTTGTAAGTATTGTAGGTAGACTTTGGTATTAAACTTTCAATTATGAAAATTAAGTAAAATTTGATTTTGATTATTAATTACCTTAAAAAGCAGGAATTCGGATTGAATTTTCGAATCTGGATGTGGATTTTCAAATCCGAATGTTTTATTCAGACTTACATGCGGATGAATGTTATTGTTCCGATACAGATATTATTCGATCTGAATCCGTTGGATATTGATTCAAATACAATTAAAAAGATCTGGTCGGATACAGATCCAAATACAGATGTCAAAAAAATATATCTCAGGTTCGTATAGGGATGCTGGCATATCCTATACGTCGACACTCTTAGTTTTTTCATTGCTGACGTTAGACAAATGTTAAAAAAAACAACTCCACTTCCAAGTCTAAAGAGGTGGGAACACCTGCAATCTAACCGAAATAATCATTTTTTAGGATGTTGGTAAAAAACTCAACTCTAAAAACCGGATTTATAGGTCTCTTGTCATTTTCTACGTAGTTGTAAATGTTGATACAATTACAAATATGATCATGTAATACAGTGAGTTACATATGTCGAATAAATATTCCATAAGGATCCAGATAAAGCCAACATACAAAAACATGTAAAGGAAAACAAGAAACGAAGGAACATGAATCAGAAACGACCTCATAGACCGAGCCGTCGGAAGGCGACTTGCCTCAGAGAAAATATCGGCCCACATACCAGTGCGTTTGATGGTCTGCCGGTTTTCTCCCAGGATAGAACGGTCTCACCGTCGAACAGGCGCACACCGGAGTCGACGGACCACGAAAGCAGCGCGAAACCTCGCAAGAATCAGACGTTGAACAACTTTGGATTCGGGGAAGGAAATCGCCGGAGAGGGACAGTTTCCGTAGAGATGATGGGAAAATAGAACGTGTATATATTTTAGGAGGAAACTGTGATATATATATATGTATTTATTCTTGTAACCGTCAAGGACTTAATTGCAAAAACAATTACCTTGAGGTCCAAAAATAAATACACCCATCACCCTGAGGCTAAAGCCTCTAATTTCCCCCAAATCCCACGCCACGCCACGCCACGCCACGCCACGCCACGTCACGCCTCGCCTCGCCACGCCCCGACCCGGACCGGGACGGGACGGGCGCGCGCGCGCGCGTGTGTGGAGAATTCTCTCATCCTCTCTTTCCACCTACAAAGTGACAAGTGAATAGTATGTTTATCAACATCCTTCAACTTGTTAGCTTTGCCAATGTGGGACTAAAAAGTAGAGGTGAGCACATGGCACATGGGGCAATAGTTCTCATCTTCATCTCAACATTGGATTTCTTCAATTGAGCTATTCATGGGCCTAGCCCAAACTCAATATTCCAACAATCCCTCACAAATCCATTGTTGATCGAGCGACCAAACCTTGCAGCCTAGTGCTTCCAGTAATGGTACCTTTCGGGTTTGAACCACGACCTGAGTCCTTCAACTTTACCTCCACAGGAACTAAGTGAAACGAAGTCTTGAACTTGAACCTTTTGTGTGGAGATGTCCATTGAGAACAACACTAAGCAGGTTATGCTGCAATCTACAGGGATGATGCTTTACGGCCATGCATCCGTATCCTGTTTCATGAATGCTTTCAAGGAATGACCCCCATTCCTCTAATTGCGGCCACACAATTGCATTCACATAGTTGGGCTTCTCCAAAGATGCACTGCTAACATCTTGTCTCAAAGACTTGAACCCATTCAGAGTCTACACTCTTACTAAACTTGCAGTTTCAGCAACATATCCATTCTTTGGGGTATTGACACAAATACAATGTATGACCTACAATGTATCACCAATGAGTTGCACTTGACTCACTCAAGAACTTGTTATTACCGCATTGAACCAACTTCGTGGGATCTCCACTCAGATTGGTTGGGTTGCCATTCTAGATGAGTCATGTAATGGGTCTCAGTCCCATCCCCAACTTGGATTTCAGAACTTGAGCTAGATCAAGTCCTTTGGTGAAAGGATCAGCTGTATTGTCTTTGGTACCAACAAAATCAACAGCTATCACCCTTTCCGAGATCAATTCCCTTACAGACTTCAGTCTGACTTGGATGTGTCTCCTTTGTTTGTGGTTATACTTTGAGCTTCTTAACTTTGCAATAGTAGTCATACTATCACAATGTACAGATATTGCAGGAACTGGTTTGCTAGTCATTGGCAATTCAGAAAGGAGTCCTTTTAGCCATTCAGCTTCCATTCCACTTGTATCCAAAGCACAAAGTTCAGCCTCAAATGTAGATCGAGACAATATGGTCTGTTTTGTAGACCTCCAGGAGACTGCGCCTCCACCCAGAGTAAAAACATACCCTGTAACACCGTTACTCCCAGAGTTTTTGGCTATCCAGCTTGCATCACTGTACCCTTCTAGTACAGCTGGGAATTTCCCATAATGCAGCCCAAGGGTAGAAGTACCCTTCAAGTACTTAAGTACTCTATCCAAAGCCTCCCAGTGAGTACGATCAGGACAACTTGTGTATCTACTAAGTTTGCTCACCGAGAATGAAATATCTGGTCGTGTGCAATTTGCAAGATACATCAAGCTACCTATAATCTGAGAATATCTCAGTTGTGAAACTGGAACACCACTCTTGTTCTTGTACAAAGGTTTTGATGAATCATATGGGGTTTTCACAGATCTACAATTCGTATAGCCAAATCTCTCAAGAATCTTCTCAACATAGTGAGATTGAGATATGGAAATACCATCAACTGACCTAGTCAGTTTGATACCCAAGATCACATTTGCAACACCCATATCCTTCATCTCAAACTTAGTACACAAGAAGGACTTAGTTTCATGTATTATATTCAAATTAGATCCAAACAGTAAAATGTCATCAACATATAAACACAATGCAATACACGCATTACTTTGAACTTTGCAATAGACACATTTATCAGAATCAATAACCTGGAATCCAAATGATAATATAATTTTGTCAAATTTCTCATGCCAAGCTTTTGGGGCTTGTTTAAGTCCATAAAGAGACTTAACAAGTTTACAAACTTTGTTCTCGTTTCCAGAAGCTACAAATCCTTCAGGTTGGTCCATATAAATTTCTTCTTCAAGGTCACCATGAAGAAAAGCAGTTTTTACATCCATTTGATGGATTGTAAAATCATATACAGACGCCAATGCCAAGAGCACTCGGATAGTAGTCATACGAGACACTGGAGAATAGGTATCGAAATAGTCTATTCCTTCCTTTTGTTTAAACCCTTTGGCAACTAATCTGGCTTTATACTTATCAATGGAACCATCTGGTTTTAATTTCTTTTTGAATATCCATTTACATCCGATTGTTGAACAACCTGGAGGAAGATTTACCAACTCCCATGTCCCATTAGAGACAATAGAGTCCATCTCGACCTTAACTGCATCTTTCCAATGCTTTGCTTCAGATGAAGCCATAGCATCCTTGAAAGTGTTAGGATCACCCTCGATGTGGTATGTGATAAAATCACTTCCCAAATCCTTGGCAATTCGAGAACGTTTGCTCTTTCTAGGTTCAATTTCAACTTGAGTTTGAGAAGACTCAAAATCGGCAATAGACAAATCTGCCCCCACATTTGTCATCCTTTCCACATGCTCGTGGATGGAACCAGACGTAGAGGGATCAACTGAAGAAGAAACTTGTTGAGGAACTCCAGATTTCATAGGAAATACATCCTCAAAAAATGTGGCATCACGAAATTCAACAATTGTGTTAACATCTATGCCAGATATCTCGGACTTGATTACCAAAAATCTGTACGCATAGCTATTAATCACATATCCGATAAATATTGCATCAACAGTCTTGGGACCAAGTTTTTTCCTCTTATGTTCAGGGATTAACACTTTTGCAAGACAACCCCAAACTTTAAGATATTTAAGGCTAGGTTTTCGACCACACCAGAGTTCGAATGGACTATCCTCCTTATGTTTCTGAGGAACTTTATTCAGAATATGGCAAGCCGTATTCAAAGCTTCTCCCCACATATATTTGGGTAATCCTGAACTCTCTAATAATGCATTAATCATATCAGATAATGTTCTATTTTTCCGTTCAGCAATTCCGTTAGATTGTGGAGAATACGGCGCCGTCACCTCATGAACTATGCCAGAATCCTGACACACTTGTTCGAACAGGTTGGACGTATATTCACCACCTCTATCAGATCTCAACCTCTTAAGTTTCTTTTCAGTTTGTGTCTCTGCTTCATTCTTAAAAATAAGAAACTTAGATAACGCTTCATCTTTACTTTTCAAAAGATAAACATAGCAATACTTTGAACTATCATCAATGAAAGTGATAAAATATTTCTTTTTATCCTTAGTTAACATGCCATTGAATTCACAAGTATCAGTGTGTACTAAATCTAAAATACTAGTATTTCTAGTCACAGAATGAAATGGTCTTTTCGGTTGTTTAGCTTGTACACACACTTGACATTTTTTATTCTCAATAGCATACCTAGGAATCATATTTAAATTCATCATTCTTTTCAAACATTGATAATTCACATGTCCTAAACGTTTATGCCAAACATCACCAGATTCAATGGAATAAACAACAGGAGAAGACACATCTTTAACAGAAATAACATTGCGATTATAAAAAGCAGGTTCAACATGAATTAAAAAAGCACCACAAGACAAGTACCCCTTGCCAATAAAAGTACCAGAAAGAGTAATCACAACTTTGTTACATTTAAATGTTACTTCATAACCCTCAACTACCAGACACGGACCACTAATAATATTACGACGAACAGCAGGCACATGATGCGTCCTGTGCAGAGAAAGAACTCGTCCTGAAGGTAACTTCAAGTCGATACGTCCAATTCCAAGCACCTTTGCAACATTCCCATTGGCCATCGCTACAGATCTACGATCAACAGGCTGGTAAGAGACAAACATGGACTTGTCAGCACATACATGCACATTAGCCCCAGTGTCAACCAACCACTCACGTGGTTCATAAATGGAAAAAACATGAGGATTAACAGAAACAAACTTACTGTTGGTTTCATCCACCTCAGTCAATACATTGACATGTGGAGTCGATTCAGTGGTACCTTGTTGGCGTTTGGCTTTCTTGGATGGACAATCCTTAGCCCAGTGCCCAACCTGTCCACAATTCCAACATGGTTTGTTTGTTGACCTTTTCTGGATTTTGACCTTGGGTTTAGTCTTATTAATAGGTTGTGGTTTTCCTTTAAAATTTGACTTAGATGAGGATCCAATTAATACGTTTGCCTTTGGTTGGAACTCTACAGGCATCACTGGTTTTTCACCCCGATGTTCCTCCTCGATTGCAATAGCAACCATGAGGTCATCCATAGTTAGTTTTCCTCTCCTATGCTTTAGAGACATCCCGAAGTCCTCCCAGGATCGAGGGAACTTCTCAATGATTGACATTACCAGAAACTTCTCAGGAAACTTCATGTCAGCCTCTTTTAAGCCATGGATTAGAATCATAAACTGATGAGCTTGTTCAGTAACTGACTTGCTTTCCACCATTTGAAACTTCAGGATTTTTCCAACATAATACTTTTCATGACCTAAGTCCTCAGTATTATATTTTTTATCCAACTCATCCCACAAATCCTTTGCAGTCACAGAAGCAGAGGAGGACGAACTATAAACATCGAAGAGCACGTTGGACAAAGCCAACAGAATGCAACCTCGACATAATTTGTCCTTCTCTATCCACAGATCTTGTGCTGCTTTGATTTGGGGATCTTCAGTTTCAGAAAGTGGGAAAGCCTTTTCAATTACGTCAACTAAACCAATAGCGGTCAACCAGATCTTCATACGTTGTTGCCAACGTTTGAAATTCTGCCGGAAAATTTTTCCGGCATGCCTGACATGTCCACTTTTGACGCAAACGAATTATTAGACGACATAATTAACAATATTTTCTCTGAGATTGTTGATACAATTACAAATATGATCATGTAATACAGTGGGTTACATATGTCGAATAAATATTCCATAAGGATCCAGATAAAGCCAACATACAAAAACATGTAAAGGAAAACAAGAAACGAAGGACGTGTATATATTTTAGGAGGAAACTGTCATGACAAAATAAATACACCCATCACCCTGAGGCTAAAGCCTCTAATTTCCCCCAAATCCCCCGCTGCCACGCCACGCCACGCCACGCCACGCCACGCCACGCCACGCCACGCCACGCCACGCCACGCCACGCCACGCCCGGACCGGGACGGGCGCGCGCGCGCGCGTGTGGAGAATTCTCTCCTCCTCTCTTTCCACCTACAAAGTGACAAGTGAATAGTATGTTTATCAACATCCTTCAACTTGTTAGCTTTGCCAATGTGGGACTAAAAAGTAGAGGTGAGCACATGGCACATGGGACAATAGTTCTCATCTTCATCTCAACATTGGATTTCTTCAATTGAGCTATTCATGGGCCTAACCCAAACTCAATATTCCAACAGTAAAATCCTCTGAAAATATCTAAACTCGTGAATCATACATTTGTGCAAATAAAAATTCATTATAATAAACTCGTCCCCTTTTGTCTCATTTGTTAAAATCGATAAATCATTTTCATGTCAAGACTTATGAAAATCGATATAGTTATGTTGGTTTCTAACACATTGCTTTAAACATTAAAAAATGGTGTTTGCTTGTGGTTACTTCGAAAGCGGATGGTAATTCTTATTTCGGTTCAGAGTTGGACGAATATATGTGAACAGGACAATCCCAGTTTAGGAACGCTTTTCAACTTTTTTAGTTTCCATTGCGAGTGGAAGTGGCTGAAATGAACTCTGCTGTTACTTCATAAAATCATGCAGGGAACTTATTATCATATGAACAATTTAATTATATTGTATTACCAATTACCAAGAAAAACTTTATTTAATGGAACCAATCAAACTTTATTTGAACCCTAGTGTTTCACTCTACTTTTATTCGATCAGCACAACTACAAGTTGCTAGCTGGTTGAAGCCCATTTTTAGCCGGCTTCCAAGAACATATAAACTATAAACCATTTCAAAACATGACCTTCTGGATGATTATGCTGTTCTTATTGATAGATCTGTAATAAAACTCAGAATAACGATTCGAACGTTGCAATTCTGTAGAAATAAATATCGAAGCAATCAACACAATAAAATTGATTGGCATCAGAAAACTTAATTTTTGCATCTCACTTTTCTAAAGTCGGTTGATACAAGAACGTGAAACATTCATTCCTTGTGATTTAAATGTAACAAGAACGTGGGAACGAGAAAACGGTGACCACTAGGTAAAACACAAGTCCAAGGGAGAAAAGGAAACACGCAGATTGCAGGATTACTACCCTACGATATATAATCATATAATTCAACGCATATATTGATATATACCAGATGCTATAGAATAATTTATTTTATAGTTATGTTTCATACTATTGATTGAAATACCAATCCTATATTGATATATACCAGATGAAATACCAATCCTATATTGATATATTGATATATACCAGATCAACTATTTCAACACATATATTGATATATACCAGATGCTATAGAATAATTGATTTTATAGTTATGTTTCATACTATTGATTGAAATATAAATCCTAAGAATATCCTTGAAGTAAACTTCCATGCAGGTGAATGAGAAAAATTAGGAATATTGCTTATAGTAAACTAACAACAAGATTAGGTAGTGAAGGAATGGTTGAAGACATATTTAAACGCAGTGCAAGCTTAAATAAACCCCATCAATATTGTAAACCTTGTCGAGGCAAATCCCAAACAAGTATTTATATAGAAGAAACAAACAAATAATTAGAGACAAAACAAAAATTCGATGGAGAATTAAACGACGAAACTTACAAGTGACCCATAAACACGTACAAAAGAATATTGAGTTCATCTCTTGATTAGGTTAACGCTTTGTGGAATGCTAAGTAGGAATTGATGGTAAGCATTTGAAGTGCGAATAACTAGTGCTGCAATTTCATCGGTATGAACCACTTCACGATCTCCATTAGGAACCATATCTATATCTTCATGTCCGTGATTCCATGAATAATCGCCACGAATCCATTTATGATCTCCCTCGTAAAAAACGGGGCATCGATCTATTATAATAGTTTCAAGTTTGACTGCATTGTCAACTATGTAAATCATAAGTTCAAGCTGGTTGAAAAGATGAAGAAAATTAGTTTGGAATTCTCTAATGGAATTGTGTGGGCACACGGGGGGTCTTCTTATTTCATAATTAGAATCTTCATTGGGCCCACAAAACGAAAACACCTGTATTCAACAAAGTAAGTCATTTCATCAATAATCAAAGACGTTTATTAGTTTCTTAATGTTAGATTAACCAGATTGCATCTGAGATGGAATCTAAATATGCTGTTAGGATTTAATTTAAATAAAACTAAAATGCTTAAAAAAGAGAAGAAATGGACGTGCATTCGTCAAATGTAATGTTTACAGAAGAAGTACCGAAAGCAAGATATAAATATTAACCGCATAAGAAGCAAACAAGTGTAAGTACTAGTAAAATAACATGAACTTACACATAAATGAAATGTTTCTAACCTTGGTGACTCGTTTAATACATGAGACAACAAGAGAAGGTCAACTTTTCTACTATCTGGAATGTAAACAAACAAACGCTTGAGTTTGGCGAATTTCCCAGAAGGTGGTAGAAAATCAGGTGCTATCTGAAAATTAAGCAAAGTAATTGAAAGCTTGATGATAATGTATGGCAAAATAAATAACATAATAATATATTTAAGTAGTGCAAACTAATTTATAAAAAACGTACCCTTGGAATATCCTCCAAGAATAAAGTCTTAATTTGAGGGAAATCATGGTATGACCGGGTGAATAGATATTCCATACCATCTGATCCCCGTTTGGGTTTGAAGCAGAAAAGGATCCTTGAAAGTAGAGGAGCATCTGCGGTAAAGATAATCGGACGTCCTGTGTATTCGAAAGAGATGATGCATTTGGAAGAAAGTGTTATTTTCCGAAGGCGTTTCCATGATCGGACGACCAAATGTTTTATTGTCGAAGTTAGACTAAGTTTCAAGTACTCCAAATCCCAACATTTCTCTACTCTCAGGTCTTCCAAGCGATGGCATCCACTTACAACATCGTTGAAGTCCTCTTGAGTTACTCTTATCTTGCGAAGGTCGAGGCGCTTTAGCAGTTTGAATCCCTTGAAATTTGAAGGAAGTTGGAGAGCCGAAAATCTCAGAAACAATCTTTCCAATGGGATGTCCATAAAAAGATGACAAGGGAGTATGTAAAGCTCACTTGACAAATAGAAAGGGTACTTTATCTGATTCGTACCAGGGTCGACAAAAAAGTAAGCCGAGTTCCATAAATCAATGATGAGTTCTCGAGGGGTGTGGGCGGTCGCAATTTGAATCCATTTGTCAAGATATGACCACACATACGGTATCCGATAATAGAAGCAAAACCGAAGCTCAAACTTCTTTATCCCACTTCGTGATGTTCTTGCGAATCTCTCAAGGTACTTGTCCACGTTTTTTAAGAAACTTTTACTCATCCTCCTCATTATAACATTTCTTTGTTGGGAATTTGTCAACGAATAGTCGCAACCTATATCCGACAAGTTTTTTTCGAGATTTTTTCCCAAAATAGTTTGACTTGTAAAACACAAGTCCAAGGGAGAAGAGGAAACATGTTTCCATCTACTTGAAAGAAGAGAAACTCTTGCAGCATCCTTCACGTTCATGTGAGATATTATGGTATGGAGAACATCTTCGCAGATTACAGTATTACCCTACAATATATAATCGTATAATTCATATCAAAATATTTCCTTTTTCTATCAACTATCTCAACACATATATACCAGATGTTATAGAATAATTAATTTTATAGTTGTGTTTCGTACTATTGATTACAATCGATTTAAAAATAAACCCTAAGAATATCCTTGAAGCAAACTTCCATGCAGGTGAATAAGAAAATTAGGAATATTGCTTATGGTAAACTAACAACAAAAGTTAGGTAGTGAAGGAATTGTTGAAGACATATTTAAACGCAGTGCAAACATTATAAACCTCTTGGAGACAAATCCCAAACAAGTAATTATATATAGAAGAAGCAAACAAATAATATTTAGAGAGAAAAACAAAAAATCGATGGAGAATTAAACGACGAAACTTACGACTTGGTAGGATTTGCGCAGCTTCTTCCCAAGTTGGTTGAGCGAAATCCTTGCGCTTTCATCCCCGTCATGCTTTCTTTTCTTCCTATCATGGTTCCGGTCCTTCTCCATGCCAAATCTGATCTCCAATCAAAACACGAACAAATAAAATTAGGAATATGTATGTTACGTATGGTTAGAGAACAAGAAGAATATTTATACGTAGATATTCTGTACGTATAAATATAGGTTGTTTTTTTCCGGAAAATTTACGAATAAATATTTATCTTCTTTCCTTAATTTAATTATTCCCAAAACCCTATATAGAAATAGACAACTGTCAAGGTTTCTTGTTCTCTATATGGCTCTGTAATCATGCCCACAATTTTTGACTTTTTTTTTTTACCATAAATTCTTATATATATACTTCTTCGAATTTTCATGTGTTGACAAAGGTGGATCTCCACGTAAGGGTAGCCTTATTTACTTTATTTGACATGAGTGATTGTCTTCTAGAAAATTAAATTTCAGTTTCGTAAGTTGAAATTCACATCACAATTATTGTGTTTTCTCCAACAAATAATTTTGTTGATGGGACTGACTTGAACTACAAAAAGAGGTGGTTCTTACTGGATAAAGTTCCTTAACGATCAATGTACATGATTTCATGCAATTATTGTGGGATTTCCCTCTTGATCTCTTCTTATGTATTTGGTTTCTTGTTCGCAGAGAGGAGAGAGAATGTAACTAAAAGGAGGAGATACAACATACAAGCACGAGACCACAACAGAAAATTATAATTTAATACCTTTTTGGTGCCACTTGAATAGTTCCTTAACAAAACTGACAATCCATACCGATACCCTGTAACCAAGCTTTAAAATATGCCAAAAATACAGAAATTGTACCAAAACCGTTATAAAAAAAGAAATCACCGTTCGTCTCGAAAAATTATTTAAATCATCTCAATAATTATCATTTTGACATTGACAATCCATTTAATACGCATTTCGTCTCGTGTCTTAAAATAAAAAAATTGTCTCAGTTTTCCTCACATTTCAGTACCAATACTACGAAAATGTCTGACCAAACACCTGGATTTCATGAGGTAAGTGAGACGAATTTTTTTTCCCGTCTCGAACGTTTGTCTAAGCGGCCTCCCCCAAGGACAGGGCCGTCTGGCTGTGATGTCTCCTCCTTTGTGGGGGCGGCTTAGCCATACGCCCCCTACCTTGGAGGCGGCAGCTAAGCCAGACGTCCCATCCTTGGATAAGGCGCCTAGCTTAGCCACGTCCTCCGTGGATGGATGTCCCAGCCATACGCTCCACAATTATTTTTTTGATTTTTAGTTTATTTATATTGTGTTGTTTTAAATTATTTCAGGTTCTGTTGCAAGATTTTGGTGGTGCATCGATGAATCGTGTAAATGGGCGAAACAAGTTGTTATCGGAGTTAGATTTTTTTTGGTAATATCATCTTAGAAATCAAAAACAGATAATCGAACGGATTGTTATCTGAAATATAACTATTTAGGTTTATGAATGGTGAATCCAACTGTATCATAGAGTATAGGACAATTTTTCCAACAAATTGACACTCAAGTGACTCAACCTCGACAAATTTGCTTCCACTAGGCACTTGGAATTCATGTGTTTTTCGTGGACCGTTAGTTAGGTAGTTTGGGGTCCATTTGTGTTAGGCTAGTTGTAGTTGCCTTTATGAATTTGTGACTGGAATTCTGTTGTTCTGCTCATCTCTCTTGTATTTGATTTGGAGGTCTGGTGTTCTGGATGTTTAATTACTTGGTTCTGTTTGGATTTCCTGCTTGTTTTTAGGAGTGGAAAATGATAGTTTTTTTTTGTTTTAGAGTGACGTTCATATCTCTTGGATTCGAATTAGCAGTTTTTTTTTGAAAGCTTGTTTGGAAGAAAAGGTAATGTTTTAGTAAGGAATGTTGGAGTTAGGTTGGTTCTGAATTTTAAATTCATTGGCATCATGAGCAGCAAGAAGAAGATTTGAGTTGATAAAAGTGTTGTTTCTTGCCATGGCTAGAGCTTGAATTAGCAGCATTACTTACCTTTGTTCTACTAAAGTTTGAGTTTGTTGAGATTGACATCGTTTTGTTGGTCAACGACAGAGTTTGTCAGTCATAGCTTGCAATGTAATTTCTTAGTTCTGCCTATGTTTTACTGAGTATTGTCCCGTTATGGTGGTTTAGGGATATATTGTGCTGAACAGGCCTTGGGCATTTGTGCAGGATATTGTGCTGCCTAAGATTAAGGAAGAGTGAGTATTTCTGGTGTTCCTCCAAATAAATTCTAGCTTTGTCTATTAGTTTTGATCAGATAGAATTGGATCATTCTTTTTGCAGCTATATACTCATGGCTGAACCTGATAATGTGTTTCTGAATCCACTGCCTAATCTGGCCCATGGAGACTATCCTGCAGCATACCCATTTTTCTACATCAAACCAAGCGATCACGAAAAGACAATAAGGAAGTACTATCCTGAAGAAAATGGGCCTGTGACGAATGTCGATCCAATTGGGAATTCTACCGAATGGTTGTTGGAATAGTTCGTTAGTTCGTGCAAGAAGCGTTCTCGCGGTCTACCGAGACGCGCGAGAATAGTTCCCTCGGCCAACCGAGAAGGATTCGGTTAACCGAATCGGAACAGGAATAGTTCCTGTTGAAGCAGTCACGGTTAACCGAGCGAGCGTCGGTTAACCGTGCGCATGAATAGTTCTGCTCGGTTATTGCTTAATTTTAGCTCGGTTTTTGAGTCTATAAAAGAGTTGTTTGTACTTGCTCTTTCATAACATTGCATACAAGTTAGTTTCCTTCATTGTGAGTTGAGAGATTAAGGCTAGAGATAGATCTAGAGTGATTTGGAGGACATATTGCCTCCAAGCGTTTGTAATCTCGATTGATTCTCTTGTTGGAGAAGCGGAAGAAGGAAAGGAAACCCGCAGGAGACCCCCCAAGGACGTAGGCACGTTGCCGAACCTTGTAAAACGCGTGTGTCGTGGTTGTTTCAGGTGTGCATGTGTTCTTTGCTTGTTTTATTTTCATCTTGCTTGTGTTCTAGTTGCAATTGTGTTTGGGAGAGGGTCCGAAGTTAATTCCGCAATCAATATTCTATTTTCGTGGTGCGTTTAATCTGTGTCGAGTTAGTGCATTGTTAGATCCCCCTCCCAACAGCTGGTATCAGAGCTTTGGTTGCACTTTCGATGGCGGAGGAAGCGCGGAACTTTCGGGTGGAGAAATTCACCCGGAAGGGGAACTTCTCAACATGGCAACGGAGGGTTCGTGCGTTGATGTCGCAGACGGACGGGCTATTGCTGACGTTGGATGGAGTGGTGAAGAAGCCGTCGAAGATGACCGACGAAAAGTGGGAGAGTCTGAATCTCCGGGCTATTGGAATCATCGAGTTGTGCCTCTCGGATGATTTGCTTTTCGAGGAATCGGCGAAGACCGCGGCAGAATATTGGAAACTTCTGGAGGAGAGGTTCATGAAGAAGAACCTTAGCAACAAGTTGAATCTGAAGCGTCAGTGAAGGGAATGTGTTCTAAAAGTTTTACTTTTAAATGTCAATTATTATGAATTGAATGAGAAATCATTTTGTTCCTTGTTTATGTTATTCGTCCTTTAGAAGTGTTAAGGAAGAGGCTCTTGGTCCTTAACCGTAGAGCTCTAAAAGATATTGGTTTACATAAAACAAAAGATATTCGCAATCATGGTAATTAACATGGGACATTAATTACCGAGTTAAGATTGTCGTGTTGGTCATAGATCATTGTAGCTCTACAAGTGAGTGACGACACGGGTATGCAAAAGAGGAAAATATTACTTTTGTATACTGAATAGACCTAATAAGTAAAATATTATAGAAATGTGTTTCTGTGTCATTAATATTTTACTGTGTCTTTGGTCCTTTGATATGAGACTTATATCTAATCACTTAAGGAATACTTAATTAGATCAGTGTCTTGAACTATCGATCAGTGTAGTGTAAAGGCATTGGTTGGTTAAGTACTACTTTTGTTGGAGAAGGTAGTTAGTCAAAAGACTATCATTGCCCCTCTTAATTGAGTGATGATATTAGTGGGCCCCTTGATAAAGCAAAGTTATAATGTGCACAATGTGATTTGAGTTAAGTCACATATTTATAACTAGCTTAAAGAGATCAAGAAATGAATACTAATACAAAGATGACACAATACTACTTTGTGTGTATTCTTAATATCATGAGGCAAGGGACGGACACAAGTGGCGCACTCCATCACTAAATGGATCGTGTTTTGGTTCGAGTGGAATTAAGACATCTAACTAATTGGGAGCTATAATGTGTAGCTAGATACCGCTTATAGCTTGTGATATTAAGCTCTTAATATCACTGCCAACTTAGTTTAGATCCTCCCATAGGTCACACCACAAAACTGGGAAACAAGAAATGGGGATTTTGAGTTCATAAGATGTGTCGGGTTTCATGTAGAAAATATGACACATGGGGTGAACAAGCAAAATCAAGATTATGTTGTGATTAATAACATAATTAGAATCTAAATTAAATTCATATGTGATGTAAATATTATGGGGTGTAATGAGTTGACATTACATAGGATAATATGTTACATAAGTTGTGAATTTACTACTAATCCCGAAATGTCAAATTTTGTAGGGGTTAAACCAAAATTTGACCAGTCTGCAGTACTGTGCAAAAGTCAACCGATGAATAGTACTGGTCAACCGATGAACAGTACCCGGTCGACCGATGAACAGTAACCGGTCGACCGATGAACAGTACCCCGGTCCATGATGAACAGTACCGGTCGACCGATGAACAGTAACGGTCGACCGGTCGAGACGGTTTTCTGCAGAATTAATTTAAGAATTAATTAGATCATGCATGGAATTGGTCCATAATTGATTTAATTCGTGGTTAATATTATTTATTAATAAATAATGGATGGTTAGATGGAATTTTGCATGGGATCATGGGCAAGAGGTTGCATATGAATAGGTAATTTGGAGATAACCTATAAATACAAGGTTATCTCATTACCCCCTTAATTTAATTCATTATTTTCTTGAGCAAAATTCTCTCTCCATAATTCTCCACGAAATTCCAGTAATTCTTAAGTTTAGTTTAGTTCTTAAGAGATCATCTTCTCAAGAGAATTAAAGAGGGGTTAGTAATTGGATTCTAAACCCTATTGGAGATTGAGAGACTAGCTTTTCTCTCTCTCCAATCTTGTTTAGAGTTTGGTGAAATCTCGGAGGCATCCGGCGCAGCGAGGAGCATCCCAACGTTCTCCGAATCTTCAAGAAGTTTTAGAGAACTTCTAGGTATGAATTTCGGAGCTCCTTTATGTTTGTTTTAATAGAGTTTTTGAAACTAGTTTGTTAAAACAAACCGATGCATGCAATAAATTCTAGAAAATTGAAAATTGATCCTTATTATACATAAAAATCCGAAATATATATATGTATAATTAAACATGAAATCAAACAGTGGTATCAGAGCCAGGTTTCAATTTTCTCATGATTTATGGCTGTAAACAAATCTAGTTTATCATCTAGGATTTAAACAATTCGTTTTACCGGTTTTTCGGTCTTTAAATGTTTATTGAAATAATTCTTTATAATAATTCGTTTTAAATATTTTGAATGTTTAAAACATGACATATAATTATTAGAATTATGATTTAGACATAAGTCTAACTTACAATAATTTCGTTTTAAGTATAAACGATTATTTTGTAAGAGAATCAACAAAACCGAAAAACTGCAATTCATCTTTCCATTGGAAATTGGATGAACAGCGGTTCATAATTAATTTGTGAACTATGGATGTATGAAAAATGTTTTTAATGGATTTCAAAATATTTTTCAAAGAATTGTTGAGAATTCTAGATGATTGATAAATTAGATTCTGTAGTTTATAGCAATTGCGTGCATGGATGCTTGAGTTGCTTTGCAGGATTGTGAGTTTATATGTTCCAAATCAGACACTACAAATGTATGTAATTATTATTATACAGGGGCTTATGTATGTAAAAGCCATATTCTCTATTTTCTATCTTTAGAATTGCATTTGCATGTGAGAGGTTTTTACATAGGACTTGCACTAGTTTGTTTTTATCGAATGTGAGGAGCATGTTTATTTTCTGTAAAATCTACATCTTCGGTGCAAGAGGAAGTCGCCGCTGTAGCGCATCGATCGAGGATCGAAGATCAGGGATCGAGGATCAAGGATCGAAGGGAACATATAAACTCACACGATGTGGATTGTGTGAATGTTTAATTTCTGTTTTAATTTCTGCTATGCATGTGATGAATGTGGTGAATGTTAGGATGTGTATAAATTTAATATGCATGATAAACTAAAATTCAAAATCACATGTTGATAAATGAAATTGTCCAACAAAAATTAAGATTAATTTTTCCTTCTTATTTCATCCACTAGCAGCCATTGATCGAGGGATACTCTGCTCGCCCTTAGCGGGAGATAGCTCCCTCTATCTTTGGGAATAGTGGGAGATATAAAGGTTGTCTGTTGTTGTGCCACAATTAAATATATGAGGTGTGTTTCACCCTAGTGAACCCCAAGTATGTTTAGTTGTGAATACAATAGATAAACGTATCTCGTATCAAATGAAAATAAGTTTTCTTAACATTACCTAGAGCCCTCGCTCGGTTTTGGGAAAAAGTTTTTCTTACGAGGATAGGTCGCATTCCCTCATAATTAAAACGACAAGAGTCACAAAAGTTTGAAGATGCTAAATGTTGCTAAAATTCAAAAAGGTTGTGATTAGAAAATGTTTTTCTTACCTTGATATTGTAATGTATTCGATAGCCCTTAGCTAGTCTATATTACAATTGATGGGATCTTGGATTACTGCATTTACGGGCAAGATTTTATTTGCAGTATTTACGTCATATTCGATATATATATGTATGTATGTATTAAAACATAAAATTGGCATTAAAACCTATATAATTTATTTTGTAGAAATGTCAAATATCCAACCAATTGTGCGATCTATGATCGAAAAGAACCCTTTGCAAAATGATGGCTCAAACTTCATGAAATGGCAACTCAATCTTAATATCGTGTTGAGATTTGAAAAACTATCTCATATTTTGGATGGTGAAATCCCAAAATTAAATGAGAAGACAACCGATAAAGAGAAAGAGGCGATAGCCAAGTGGGAAGACCAAGAGAACCAAGTTCACGGTCTTATACTAGCATCCATGGGTGACTCGCTTCAAGCGAAATACTTGGATTCAAAACCCAGGAAGACCATGGAGGCTCTAACCAAGATGTTCATGGATAGTGCCCGAAAGGAGCGCTATAAGACCACCATCGCACTCACAAGGTGCCATATGGCGGAGGGAACATCGGTATCCATGCATTTTCTCACGATGCAAGGATACCTTGAGAAGTTGTCGAAGCTCTCTTCTCCAATGCCAGTGGACATTGCCGAAGATCTAATTCTTGGCTCTCTAGCCCCGTCTTTTAAGGATTTTGTGATGCACTATCATGTGCGTGAAAAAGGGGTGAGTCTTGAGGAGCTTCACAACGCTCTCAAAACGGCTGAAGTTGATATGGGCAAGAGTAGGGACCATGAGGTCCTTGCTATCCATAAGAAGAGCAAAAAGATCAACAAAGGTAAAGGCAAATTTACCAAAGATACGTCAATCAAGAGCAAGGGAGTAGGAGGTGCTCATGAGAGTGCCTCAAGGGGGAAATCTTTCAAATCTCCAACTCCCAACACGGGGTGCTTTCACTGCGGTGAAAAAGGACACATCCGACCCAATTGCCCCAAGTACAAGGAAGACCTTGAAAATGGGATGATTGAACGTAGGCGCCCGAGAAACGCCGTAGGTATGTTTGTTATTGAGATAAATTTAATCACCTCTATCCTTGATTTGGTAATGGTTACCGGATCTTGTGCTCACATAATTTTGATGTGCAGCTATTGAAGGATAGGAAGGAACTCGTTGGGAACGAGATGATATTGAAGATTGGAAATAGTACAAGCATCGCTGCGATTGTACAAGAATCTATGGAACTTCAATAGTCTAGTGATTTAAATTTATGCTTTGTAGAATGTTTGTTATGTACCTTCGATTAGCAAGAACTATTCTGTATCAAGTTTTGGATATGGATAAATTTTAATAAATATTTTAATTCTTGCTTGTCCATATCGAAGAATGGAAATTTCTATGCAAATACATTCATATAGAATGTTTTCTATTTGCTTGAAATAAATAATAAACAAACTCAAACAAACAATAACAAAAGAGAAACTAAGATAACTCACGTGAATGATACAATCTTGTAGCACTATCGGATTGGTCAAATAAATGACCAAGAGACCTTTCAAGAAGAAAGGAACGAAAACGAATAACTAATTGGATATGATACATTCTAATGTATGTGGTCCGATAAGTACAAGTGCAACGGTTTAAGGTACTTCATTTTGTTCACGGACAACTATAGTCATTATGACCATATTTGTCTAATGGGAAGCAAAAGTGAATTCTTTGACAAGTTCAAGGAATTCGAGGATGAAGTAATGAACCGACTCAACAAGAATATCGAGTCTCTATGAACGGTTCGTAGGGGTGAGTGCTTAGAATACCTAATTTGACTCATTCCTAAAGTAGGAATATGATATTGCTCGACATGGTTCGATCAATAATAAGTCAATTTAAATTGCCTATTTACTTTTGGAATTATGCACTACAAATAATGACAAACTCACTAAATAATGTTCCATCCAAATCCGTGGAGAAAATGGTTTATAAGCTATGGAGTTGAAAGACACCTAAGCTCAACTTTCTCAAGATTTGGGGTTGTGAGGTATACATCAAGAAATTGATGTCGACCAAGCTTCAACCAAAAGCGGATAAGTGCTTCTTTATAGGTTATCCTTGTATGACAAGAGGATACTACTTTTGATATATCACTTCCAATCGAAAGATTGTAGAGAGAGAGATATGTTTTTCTGGAATTTCTGGAAAAGAGAGAAAAGTAGTGGGAGTAAAGTTGAGCTTGAGAAAACTCAAGATACTCTACAAGATCATGATGTGAATGTTGCATTCAAGATCATGAAGGCCCAGCCGAGATTCATTTGGTTAGTGGGAGCATGAGTGAGAGATCCTTATAAGAAATTGTGAGAGAATCTCAATCATCCTCACCTGGTGTGCGTTCGAGAGTCGAACATGAACCTATTCCTCAAGAAATTGTGGAAGAAGTTCGAGAGACACGAGAAGAACCAAAAGAACTAAGAAGGTCAATGAGGAAACCCAATAAGTATGTGGGACTTCATGAGATCATGGTACTAGATACCAAAGATCCCTCGACCTTCCGAGAAGCAATAGAAAAGACTCCAAACTATGGTTAAAAGCCATGGAATCCGAAGTAAAATCCATGTATGATAATCAAGTATGAAACTTGATTAGCCTTCCTCAAGAGAAAATATCATTTGGTATAAATGAGCTTTTAGGAGGAAGATAGACATGGATAGTAACTTGACAACCTACGAAGCAAGGCTTGTAGCAAAAGTTATACTCAAATTCAAGAAATTGACTTTGATGAAATTTTTGAGAAGTTGTCATATTAAAATCTATTCGGATTATGCTCACTATTACCGCATTTCACAATTGTGGGATATGGAAAATGGATATCAAAATGGCGTTCCTTAAACAGGAACTTGGAGGAGGATATGTACATGGTACAACCTCAAGGTTTTGATGATCCAAATAGTAGCGAGAAGAAATGCAAGTTTCGAGAATCCATTTATGGATTGAAGCAAGCATCGGGGAGTTGGAACAAACGCTTTGACGAAGAGGTGAAGAAGATTCACTTCATTCAAAGTAAAGGAGTACCTTGTAGATACAAGGAGATTAGTGGGAGCCATGTAGTACTTCTGATCTTATATGTCGATGACATATTGCTCATGAGCAATCATATACCTTTGCATTAGCAAACGAGAAATTTCGTTGAAATCAGTATATTCAATGAAAAGAAAAGGATGAGGCTCAACCTATCTTGAGAATCAAGATACATTGAGATACATCTCGTAGACTCATTGGCTTCAGTCAACGTGCATACATTGACAAGGTCTTTGGAAATGTTCAGGGTGAACAATTCCGATATGGACAATATGCCAATAAGTATGAGTATAGGTGTGTAACTCAAGAAGTCTCAATGTGCTCAATCACACAAAGACTTGGGGTACATGAAGGTATCCCTTATGCTTCGGCAAAAGGAAGGACCATGTACACGATGACTTGCACAAGACTCAATATCTCGTATGCTTTAAATATGACAAGAGGTCACCAATCCAACGTGAATCCTAATCATAGGATTGCGGTCAAGAATATTCTGAAGTACCTTAACCGGACTTAAAGATAAGGTTCTTGTTTATGGAAGACAAAGGAGAAAATAGCCGAGGGCTGTTTTGATGCAATTCTTATAGGAATTCTAGACAATAAGAGGTTGGAGTGATGATGCGTCATCATTATCGAAGGTGGAGGTATGAGCTAGTGTAGTTAGGAGTAATATCACTACAGCTAACTCAACCACCAACGAAAGACAAAATAAATAAATAGGTGGACACAACAGTGGCACAACTGATCCATTCAACAAACCTTCATACCAAGCTAAGAGACGAAATATATTTCGAGTCCATGGATCCGAGGGTCCATGTGGATTGGCTTGATAGGTGATTTGGGAAGGTTACCCTAGTTATTAATGTTTTATGCATTGAGAATGTATGTGAAAGAAAACTTTGATAACAAGTGGGAGATTGAAGGGAATGTGTTCTAAAAGTTTTACTTTTAAATGTCAATTATTATGAATTGAATGAGAAATCATTTTGTTCCTTGTTTATGTTATTCGTCCTTTAGAAGTGTTAAGGAAGAGGCTCTTGGTCCTTAACCGTAGAGCTCTAAAAGATATTGGTTTACATAAAACAAAAGATATTCGCAATCATGGTAATTAACATGGGACATTAATTACCGAGTTAAGATTGTCGTGTTGGTCATAGATCATTGTAGCTCTACAAGTGAGTGACGACACGGGTATGCAAAAGAGGAAAATATTACTTTTGTATACTGAATAGACCTAATAAGTAAAATATTATAGAAATGTGTTTCTGTGTCATTAATATTTTACTGTGTCTTTGGTCCTTTGATATGAGACTTATATCTAATCACTTAAGGAATACTTAATTAGATCAGTGTCTTGAACTATCGATCAGTGTAGTGTAAAGGCATTGGTTGGTTAAGTACTACTTTTGTTGGAGAAGGTAGTTAGTCAAAAGACTATCATTGCCCCTCTTAATTGAGTGATGATATTAGTGGGCCCCTTGATAAAGCAAAGTTATAATGTGCACAATGTGATTTGAGTTAAGTCACATATTTATAACTAGCTTAAAGAGATCAAGAAATGAATACTAATACAAAGATGACACAATACTACTTTGTGTGTATTCTTAATATCATGAGGCAAGGGACGGACACAAGTGGTGCACTCCATCACTAAATGGATCGTGTTTTGGTTCGAGTGGAATTAAGACATCTAACTAATTGGGAGCTATAATGTGTAGCTAGATACCGCTTATAGCTTGTGATATTAAGCTCTTAATATCACTGCCAACTTAGTTTAGATCCTCCCATAGGTCACACCACAAAACTGGGAAACAAGAAATGGGGATTTTGAGTTCATAAGATGTGTCGGGTTTCATGTAGAAAATATGACACATGGGGTGAACAAGCAAAATCAAGATTATGTTGTGATTAATAACATAATTAGAATCTAAATTAAATTCATATGTGATGTAAATATTATGGGGTGTAATGAGTTGACATTACATAGGATAATATGTTACATAAGTTGTGAATTTACTACTAATCCCGAAATGTCAAATTTTGTAGGGGTTAAACCAAAATTTGACCAGTCTGCAGTACTGTGCAAAAGTCAACCGATGAATAGTACTGGTCAACCGATGAACAGTACCCGGTCGACCGATGAACAGTAACCGGTCGACCGATGAACAGTACCCCGGTCCATGATGAACAGTACCGGTCGACCGATGAACAGTAACGGTCGACCGGTCGAGACGGTTTTCTGCAGAATTAATTTAAGAATTAATTAGATCATGCATGGAATTGGTCCATAATTGATTTAATTCGTGGTTAATATTATTTATTAATAAATAATGGATGGTTAGATGGAATTTTGCATGGGATCATGGGCAAGAGGTTGCATATGAATAGGTAATTTGGAGATAACCTATAAATACAAGGTTATCTCATTACCCCCTTAATTTAATTCATTATTTTCTTGAGCAAAATTCTCTCTCCATAATTCTCCACGAAATTCCAGTAATTCTTAAGTTTAGTTTAGTTCTTAAGAGATCATCTTCTCAAGAGAATTAAAGAGGGGTTAGTAATTGGATTCTAAACCCTATTGGAGATTGAGAGACTAGCTTTTCTCTCTCTCCAATCTTGTTTAGAGTTTGGTGAAATCTCGGAGGCATCCGGCGCAGCGAGGAGCATCCCAACGTTCTCCGAATCTTCAAGAAGTTTTAGAGAACTTCTAGGTATGAATTTCGGAGCTCCTTTATGTTTGTTTTAATAGAGTTTTTGAAACTAGTTTGTTAAAACAAACCGATGCATGCAATAAATTCTAGAAAATTGAAAATTGATCCTTATTATACATAAAAATCCGAAATATATATATGTATAATTAAACATGAAATCCAACAGTCAGCTGTACATGCTTCGGATGAAGGAGAACACACCGTTCATTGAGCATCTCTCGGTGTTCAATAAGTTGATAGCTGATCTGACTCAGCTTGAGGACAAGATGGAGGATGTAGACAAGGCAATGTTGTTATTGACGTCGCTGCCGGACTCGTATGAGAACTTGGTGAATACGATCATATATGGCAAGGATTCGTTGGTGTTGGAGGAGGTCAAAGGCACGCTGATCTCCTACGATGCAAGGAGGAATTCTGGTAGTAGCTCTTTCGAGAAGGGTGAAGGATTGATCGCAGCACCGGAAAGGGGCAGGACGGGTAACAAAGGAAGAAACAACGGAAGATGGCGGTCCAAATCAAAGGGGAGATCCTTTGAATGTTTTTTCTGCAAGAAGGTTGGTCATATGAAGCGTGATTGTAGAGCCTTCAAGGAGTCGCTGCAGAAAGGGAAAGACGGGTACAACTCCGCTACCGTGGTGGAGGAGAAGAACGAAGTCGACGTTCTAACGGTTTGCGCTGCAGGTATTGACAAATCATCATCTGGATGGATTTTGGATACAGGAGCATCTTTTCACATGTGCCCGGATAAGGAGTGGTTCACATCCTATGAGCCACTGAAAGGAGGGATCGTTGTTATGGGCAACGATGCGCCGTGCACTACCGTCGGTATTGGTTCCGTACAGTTCAAGATGTTCGATGGGTGCATTCGAACGCTGACGGGTGTGCGTCACGTACCGGAGTTGAAGAAGAATCTGATTTCTCTAGGAGAGCTTGATACTCTCGGGTGGAGATGGTCCGGCGGGGACGGAAAGATTAAGGTCACTCATGGGGCGATGACAGTGATAAAGGGAACCAAGGTGGGCAACTTGTATTGGATGCTCGGGAATGTAGTAGCAGGAAAAGGTGCAGCAAATGTTGCACGCGACGAAGACAACACCGTACTTTGGCATATGAGGCTTGGTCATATGTCGGAAAAGGGTTTGTATGAGCTACACAAACAAGGATTGCTGAAGGGTGTTAAGAGCTGCAAATTGGATTTTTGCAAGTATTGTGTCTTCGGTAAACAGCACAGGATTCGATTCAAGACGGCTATCCACAAGACAAAGGAAATTCTGGAGTATGTGCACTCAGACGTCTGGGGACCGGCTCAGGTTCGGTCAAAGGGTGGAGCCGAATATTTCGTCACATTCATAGACGACTTCTCAAGGAAGGTATGAGTTTATTTTCTGAAAAATAAATTTGATGTCTTTGATAAGTTTAAAGCATGGAAGGCCCAAGTAGAGAAGAGTACAGGAAAATTTGTGAAGTACTTACGGACAGATAACGGAGGTGAGTACACCTCAAGGGAGTTTGCACGTTTCTGTGAGAAAGAAGGCGTCACGAGGCATTTCACTACACCGCGGAGTCCGGAACAAAACGGCGTAGCTGAAAGGATGAACAAGACACTATGCGAACGGGCAAGGAGCATGAAGCTTAATGCAAATCTATCGAAGGATTTCTGGGCGGAAGCAGTAGATCTTGCATGCTACTTGGTAAATATCTCACCGTCATCAGCACTTGAATTAAAGACGCCTCAGGAAGTGTGGACGGGTGAGCTATTTGATTACTCGAGGCTTAGGATATTTGGATGCAAAGCCTATGCGTTGGTCGATGAGACACAACGGTCGAAGCTGGATTCGAAATCGAAGGAGTGCATATTCCTTGGTTACGATAGGACGGTGAAAGGATATAAGCTTTGGGATCCGGTGAGCAAGAAGGTACTCCTACGGAGTAATGTGGTATTTGATGAGACGAGTTTGCTCAAAGGCCTTGAGGAGAAAGAGCAGCAAGAGGTTCCCGTGCAGGAAGACGAAATCGAAGTTGGGGTCACAACTTCAAGGGAAGAATCGAATCAAGAAGTTCAGCAGGAAACAATTGACTCACGAGTAGAGGAGGAAGCTGAGCAAGAGAGTATTGCTCAAGGAAGACAAAGGAGGATCACAAAGGCACCGGTGAGATATGGTCACGATGATGCTAGTATTGCGTTTGCACTTGTTACCGAATGTGGGGACCCTTGCACATTCGAAGAAGCTATTGAGCAGGAGGACAGGAACAAGTGGATGATGGCCATGACCGAAGAGATAAAGTCTCTTCATAAGAATCAAACTTGGGAGTTAACGGAGCTTCCCAAGGGAAAGCGCGCGATTGGGTGCAAGTGGATCTTCAGGAAGAAAGAAGGGTCATCTCCTGTGGAGGAGATAAAATATAAAGCAAGGTTGGTGGCAAAAGGATATGCTCAGAAGGAAGGTGTCGATTACAACGAGATCTTCTCACCCGTTGTAAAGCATACCTCTATTAGAGTGTTGTTAGCTATGGTAGCTATGGATAACATGGAGTTAGAGCAGATGGACGTGAAGACAGCTTTTCTTCACGGGCACATAGAGGAGGAGATCTATATGAGGCAGCCGGATGGGTTCATCACACGAGGCAAGGAAGGACAAGTATGCAAGCTGAAGAAGTCCCTCTATGTGAAGGGAATGTGTTCTAAAAGTTTTACTTTTAAATGTCAATTATTATGAATTGAATGAGAAATCATTTTGTTCCTTGTTTATATTATTCGTCTTTTAGAAGTGTTAAGGAAGATGCTCTTGGTCCTTAACCGTAGAGCTCTAAAAGATATTGGTTTACATAAAACAAAAGATATTCGCAATCATGGTAATTAACATGGAACATTAATTACCGAGTAAAGATTGTCGTGTTGGTCATAGATCATTGTAGCTCTACAAGTGAGTGACAACACGGGTATGCAAAAGAGGAAAATATTACTTTTGTATACTGAATAGACCTAATAAGTAAAATATTATAGAAATATGTTTCTGTGTCATTAATATTTTACTGTGTCTTTGATCCTTTGATATGAGACTTATATCTAATCACTTAAGGAATACTTAATTAGATCAGTGTCTTGAACTATCGATCAGTGTAGTATAAAGGCATCGGTTGGTTAAGTATAACTTTCGTTGGAGAAGATAGTCAGTCAAAAGATTATCATTGCCCCTCTTAATTGAGTGATGATATTAGTGGGCCCCTTGATAAAGCAAAGTTATAATGTGCACAATGTGATTTGAGTTAAGTCACATATTTATAACTAGCTTAAAGAGATCAAGAAATGAATACTAATGCAAAGATGACACAATACTACTTTGTATGTATTCTTAATATCATGAGGCAAGGGACGGATACAAGTGATGCACTCCATCACTAAATGGATCGGGTTTTGGTTCGAGTGGAATTAAGACATCTAACTAATTGGGAGCTATAATGTGTAGCTAGATACCGCTTATAGTTTGTGATATTAAGCTCTTAAGCTCTTAATATCACTGCCAACTTAGTTTAGATCCTCCCATAGGTCACACCACAAAACTGGGAAACAAGAAATGGGGATTTTGAGTTCATAAGATGTGTCGGGTTTCATGTAGAAAAAATGACACATGGGGTGAACAAAGCAAAATCAAAATTATGTTGTGATTAATAACATAATTAGAATCTAAATTTAATTCATATGTGATGTAAATATTATGGGGTGTAATGATTAATCATTACATAGGATAATATGTTACATAAGTTGTGAATTTACTACTAATCCCGAAATGTCAAATTTTGTAGGGGTTAAACCGAAATTTGACAAGTCTGCAAGACTGTGCAAACGGTCGACCGGTTAATGGATAACGGTCGACCGGACGTGTCTCGACCGATAGCAGGGAATTTTCGTCTGTTCGGAACGGTCGACCGAACATTGCGATGAAATATTCTACGTTAAGAACGGTCGACCGAATCTTTCACGGTCGACCGAAATTGGGTTCGAGCGGTCGACCGGACCTTAGTAACGGTCGACCGGTCCAGACGGTTTTATGCAGAATTAATTTAAGAATTAATTAGATCATGCATGGAATTGGTCCATAATTGATTTAATTCGTGGCAAATATTATTTATTGATAAATAATGGATGGTTAGATGGAATTTTGCATGAAATCATGGGCAAGAGGTTGCACATGAATAGGTAATTTGGAGAGAACCTATAAATAGAGGTTATCTCATTGCCTTCCTACATCTTAATTAATATTGCTTTTCATGCAAAATCTCTCCTTAATTCTCCACGAAAATTCCACAAATTCTTAAGTTTAGTTTAGTTCTTAAGAGATCATCTTCTCAAGGAAATTAAAGAGGGGTTAGTAATTGGATTCTAAACCCTATCGGAGATTGAGAGACTAGCTTCCCTCTCTCCGATCTTGTTTAGAGTTTGGTGAATACTTGGAGGCATCCGGCGCAGCGAGGAGCATCCCAACCGTCTCCGAATCTTCGAGAAGTTTTAGAGAACTTCTAGGTATGAATTTCGGAGCTCCTTTATGTTTGTTTTAATAGAGTTTTTGAAACTAGTTTGTTAAAACAAACCGATGCATGCAATAAATTCTCAGAGGCTATTGAAGGGAATGTGTTCTAAAAGTTTTACTTTTAAATGTCAATTATTATGAATTGAATGAGAAATCAGTTTGTTCCTTGTTTATGTTATTCGTCTTTTAGAAGAGTTAAGGAAAAGGCTCTTGGTCCTTAACCGTAGAGCTCTAAAAGATATTGGTTTACATAAAACAAAAGATATTCGCAATCATGGTAATGTAGGATTTCATGTTTAATTATACACTATGGACTTAAATAATCGCCGAGGCAATGGTACAAAAGGTTCGATTTATTTATGATTAATAATGGTTTTGTACGTTGCGATTATGATAGTTGTGTATACTTGCGGAGTCTTGGAGACGGCACACACGTGTTCTTGCTTTTGTATGTTGATGATATGTTGATCGCGGCTAAGGAGATGAAGCATATAGATGATCTCAAACTGAAGCTTCACGGGGAGTTTGAGATGAAAAACCTCCGGAGTGCAAAGAAGATTCTCGGTATGGAAATCTCCAGGGATACCGAGAAAGGTGAAATTCTGCTCACTCAAAGGAGCTATATCCGGAAGATACTCGAGAGGTACAATCTAAACCAATGTGGAGATTGTTGAATATTGGCTTATATTTGTTAAGGAAGCAAAACCAGGAAGAGTCGGTCGACCGAATTGGATTCGGTTCACCGACGCACAACCCAGGAGATTTTCGGCGAAGACGGGTCGGTATACCGAATTGGATTCGGTCCACCGACCCGAGGATTCCAGGCACTCCGTGTGTAGCTGGGATCGGACGACCGAATTGGATTCGGTCTACCGTCAGAAGATTTTGAAGCATTTCGGAAGAACGGTTCGGCAAACCGTTGAGGAGATTTTTGGTGTTCCGAGAATCTGGAAAGTGTCTGTCCAAGTTGGAACGGATTACCGAGGTTCACTCGGTCTACCGAAGGGTTGTTGGAATAGTTCGTTAGTTCGTGCAAGAAGCGTTCTCGCGGTCTACCGAGACGCGCGAGAATAGTTCCCTCGGCCAACCGAGAAGGATTCGGTTAACCAAATCGGAACAGGAATAGTTCCTGTTGAAGCAGTCACGGTTAACCGAGCGAGCGTCGGTTAACCGTGCGCATGAATAGTTCTGCTCGGTTATTGCTTAATTTTAGCTCGGTTTTTGAGTCTATAAAAGAGTTGTTTGTACTTGCTCTTTCATAACATTGCATACAAGTTAGTTTCCTTCATTGTGAGTTGAGAGATTAAGGCTAGAGATAGATCTAGAGTGATTTGGAGGACATATTGCCTCCAAGCGTTTGTAATCTCGATTGATTCTCTTGTTGGAGAAGCGGAAGAAGGAAAGGAAACCCGCAGGAGACCCCCCAAGGACGTAGGCACGTTGCCGAACCTTGTAAAACGCGTGTGTCGTGGTTGTTTCAGGTGTGCATGTGTTCTTTGCTTGTTTTATTTTCATCTTGCTTGTGTTCTAGTTGCAATTGTGTTTGGGAGAGGGTCCGAAGTTAATTCCGCAATCAATATTCTATTTTCGTGGTGCGTTTAATCTGTGTCGAGTTAGTGCATTGTTAGATCCCCCTCCCAACAGCTGGTATCAGAGCTTTGGTTGCACTTTCGATGGCGGAGGAAGCGCGGAACTTTCGGGTGGAGAAATTCACCCGGAAGGGGAACTTCTCAACATGGCAACGGAGGGTTCGTGCGTTGATGTCGCAGACGGACGGGCTATTGCTGACGTTGGATGGAGTGGTGAAGAAGCCGTCGAAGATGACCGACGAAAAGTGGGAGAGTCTGAATCTCCGGGCTATTGGAATCATCGAGTTGTGCCTCTCGGATGATTTGCTTTTCGAGGAATCGGCGAAGACCGCGGCAGAATATTGGAAACTTCTGGAGGAGAGGTTCATGAAGAAGAACCTTAGCAACAAGTTGAATCTGAAGCGTCAGCTGTACATGCTTCGGATGAAGGAGAACACACCGTTCATTGAGCATCTCTCGGTGTTCTGCCTGCATTTCTGTGGATATCTTGTGGACTTCTGTATATGTTTTCAGTGGTTTTGAATACAATTAATAATGCTTGCTCTTACAGTCCCATCTGGAGAAAATTGCTCCAACATGGATGAATGTTTCTATGAAGATGAAGAGTGACCCAGAAACTGATGACTTTCAGTTGGGTTTTGGAAATGTAAGGAAAAACAATGTAATACATCTTGTTTCCTTTTTCTCTTTGATAGTTCATTCAATGAATTAGCTTTTTTTCAATCCTATGACAATTATCTTCCTACTACTCAATTGCAAGGTATGGGTACGCAATTGCTAGTGCTTTGCATGATGTGCAGCACATTCTTCATAAAAAAAATCGTGATTCAGGTAGTGCAAGCCACTTTGTACCCTTTATCATTTAAAAGGTTGATGTTTTCATGAGTTCCATAATATGCAGCCTCCTTGGGATCTAAATGTCGGGAAATCCTGCATCATCCATTATACCTATGGCTGTGATTATTCGTTAAAGGTATGATGCCTCCAGTATGAAAATATTCTTGTGTACCTGATCTTCATATTTTACATTAACATGTGAAAAACTCTTTCCTTTTTCCAAGACTTAATCTGATTCTCAGTGATGGTTTCCTCCTCTTTATGGACTAATTTTGCTCTGTTATGAATATGATCGTCTACTTCATTAGGATAAGCTAACTTATGGAAAAATTGGAGAATGGCGGTTCGACAAAAGATCCCACGACCAAAGAATATCTCTCTGCCTCCTCCAGGTGTTCCTGAAAGTGTGGTATGTTTGTTTAAACAACCTCCTTTTCTCCAGAGGAATTATTAGTTATTATACTCTATTTATTCAGGAAAATTTTCTACATTATACGTCGTTATGTTCATTCTCCTTACATTTCACATATCTAGACTGCTACTCTCGTGATGATGTTGGAATTCCAAGTTTTGTTGTATCATAGCAGCATAAAAGTTAGAACGAGATATCTGGTTTGACCTGAATGCAGGTAACTCTAGCGAAGAAGGTTAACGAGGCTACTGCTAACATTCCCGGGTGGGATGATGGAAGATAAACCATGTGAAAAACATTCCAATCAGGTACGTATTGACTTGCTCAAATAATTTATTTTAAGAAAAGAATGGAAGAGGACATGATAAGCTTGGTAGAATAGTGGTAGTGGTCTTTCGAAAGGTCCATCAGCAGTCTTGTCTGTAATCACAAACCAAGGGTAGCGTCAGTGTTTAAGTTGGATTACGTCTTGTAAAGCAGTTTTGGTCATGTTAGAAAAATGTTGGTTTCAATGCGTTGATTTTTTTTTGCATTAGAATTCAACAAAAGAGTTTAATTGGATCTGGTTGCCTTTGATATTAAGTAGCTGATTTTGAAGTCTACACTAGAATAACAGTGTGGCAACTATTAATCATGCATATTTTAATGGTTATATACTTGATTTTATATTTTTTAGTTGTTCGACTTGGAACTGACTGAAGACGAGATGGAAAATAGCTATCATCAAGTTCATTGCGAGATCTGTTTGAGCTCATCTTGGAGAAGAAATGCCCCCAAAACTAATCTATACACAGTTATGCTTTTCGAAATTTTACCTACAAAGTATAGAGCCCATCATCTCTCTGCTAAGAATTATTCCCAAAATACATAGCATCTGATACAAATTTGTTAGATTACAAGCAACACACTTCTTTTGGTTTCACAGTACAAATGTTGATTCATACAACCCTGATTGCTGAAGAACTTTGTAGCTACGTGAGGAAACATTATAAAGGCAAAAGGGCAGATGTCTAGAATGGTTTAGCAGCTTCTTCCATCATTTTCTTCACTCTAGTGAGCTTCTCTATTTGTTTCAGAACCTGGAGAGATTGTCCAAACAATTTACAACAAATCCATATTCACTTTGAAACACCTCTATATCTTTATTGCAATTGGTGTTTGAGAATTTTTCGCTTTACCTCCAAGGCCATGTCTTCAGGTGTGACCTTGTCCAAGCTATCATAACCAAATGCAGATGCTATTCCTGTCAAGATCCATTAGATATTCATTAGAAATTAATATGGAATCTTATGTTCCTTATGGTACTAATTATTATTATTAGTATTATTATTATAAATTTATCAGACTGATAAGATTTGGTAATTTACTCTGGGGTGATATGTTTGCGTCTGCAGAAGCATATCCTTCCTGAAGTTCTTCATTGCGTTTAGTTACGCTGTTCAGTACCTGCAAATGGAAGTTGAGACTAATTTCCATCAGCTGGTCCACTCTTGATAACAATAATGAAATCTAAATCCAATATTCATCATTAAGGTTGTTCATGATAGTACACACAATTTATGGTCATTTGGCAGTATCAACAAAATTACCCAGAAGTGCAGTATGTAATCAAGCAAGGGGAAAAAATGAATAAAACATAAAACAGGAAAGACCGTAGCAAAAGGATACACATGGACTTACTCCCCATCATTATGGTTATAGAGAAACACCTAATACAGAAAGAGAACAAATTGAAGTACCAATAGGTTGAACTTCAAAGAATATTCTCTCTATAAGTTTGATCATATGGTTACCGAATGTGCCAAGAATGCAACAATGAAAACGAATGATATGGTAAACCGGGGTAAGCATCCCAACAAAATGAAAACAAGCTTTAAAGTAACTGGTTTACAATAGGTGTTACTTCGAAGAAGGCACAACCTCAACACGAGAGCTCGTAGATGTTCTGTTCTTGAGCACCTCCTCTGCCACAATATCCAATGGAACGTCCACCCAAATTGAGATTCCGTATCTCAAGTATGCCCTTGGAATCATAAGATGATGAGTATTAATACTTTTCAAAACAAGAAATTTAAATAGTAAGAGAAATATAAAACAGTAAACGGAAAATCCTCCTAGTTCCTACAGATTGGTCACACTCTGGACAGCACCATCCCCAGCACAAACCACCAGTCTACCCATCGATGACAATTGTTTCAGCACTTCAGTCTGCAAATAAGATGTCCATGCTCAATTTTCTAGTTTCAAGTGGCCACAAATTAGTACAATTCTCAAGTTGAATTACCCAGATGCTCCATCCTGTGTAGATTACGGATTACCCACCTCAGAATCACGGAATCCACTTTCATCTTCCTTCCGAAGAGATGCAGCATCAGTCCCAACTCCACATGCTTGCACCACCAAGTCATCACTGTATGAATATATACCCAAGTAAGTGAATAGATGAAGCAAACGATTTAAAAAAAAAACTAAACTTCCACGGCCTTATAAATAAACAACCTGTCAAAATAGTAATATCTGAGAGCATCAGCTAAAGCCTTGCCCAAGATGGTTTTGAGGGTGCAGCTCTGCCCTGTTAACAACAGTCAGCAAAGATAAATGGATGTCCTCCGGGAAAACAAAATTATGAAAAACGCAATTCCCACAAGTAACAGATTCATACCTACAAGAAATATGGATGTTCCTTTCAATTCAGCAGATATCTCAGCTCCTCTGTTCTGCAAGTGAAATCAAACAGTGAGCTGGTTCTGTTATTGTAAATTGATATTGTTCACCAAATGCCAAAACCAGGTAAAGAAATATGATATTACCTCCAACGCGGTAGATGGATGAAGCTCGGCCGAGGAATGACAAGCAACTGTGATATGGTAAATGAGATGCTAACACACTGCTGGTTCATATCAGATATCAATACATCCAAATTCTTTATGACTTCCAATTTAAGAAAAAAAACTATCACACCCAAAAAACGATCACACCCAACTTAATTATAAGTTCATCGTGGGACCGTTCATTCAAACCCATCACTCAAAAATTCGATTTTATTTACAAATCCCTCCCTAAATATCCTTTTTAATTTAGCAATCGAACCTCCTAAGCAACACCAGGTCCTAGGAACCAAAAGGCTAGACTCAACCAATCTATAAACATGAAATAATCCAACAAAAAAGAATGTGTTTAAGACCCAAATAAGAACTCTAACCAGAGAAGCCTCTTCTTCTTCTTTTCCTCCACTGGCATCTTGGGCTGTGGTTGTGTTTGTGGAGTCCACCGGATGGGAAGAGGGCGGAGAAACGATTGGAGGCAGAAAGCGTCGATGATAGCGGAGAAGGAGAGATGGTGGAGGCAATGGAGTCGGGGAAGATGTGATGGAACACAAGTGGGGATGTCAACATTCCCATTTGCTTTCTGGATGTCTTGTTTTCTCAGTTCTATCTTATATTATATGTTATTTATATTTATTTGTCTGGTCCACTAATTATTTATTGGACCAGAAAGTTCCTTCATGGGTTGGGCCATTCATTGCACTAATTGCCTTTATTACTTAATTCCTGGATTCGATCTGCTCGGTGGAATGAACGATCTTTGTTCCTGTTCATTTGAAGTTGATAGAGAAATGGTTGACATAATTTTGCGGTTTTCTCTACAATTTGTTTTCTTCTTTTCTAACTGAATTCCAAAGTTGTACAAAGAAAGGTGTGGTTCTTGAGTTTTGAAATTTCTCCAGAATTCTGCAAGCTCACATTGTTCAAATTCATAAAGTCAAGACACTGGTCAAAAGGTCCGCTGCATGTCATAAAACATCAACTCGAAACACAACTGAGAATCTGAGATAGTGCCGAAATACTAGGCAGCTCATTATTTTACTTTACAAGGCAAGTTTATATGTATAATAACCATTATATGGTGGCTCTACAATAGCCAAGGACATTATTGTTAAATAACTTATAAATCAATCTCGCTCGCCTTAAGCAGATGCAGCCACAAGAACAGATCTGTAACATGCTGCTCTCTTAGCTGCCCCGACTACATCCTCTATCTGCAATTAGAAATAGATCAATCAGAATGAAAAGATTCATCGTTTAGCGCTGCCATTTTGTAAACCATTTTCGACTAGTAACTTCATCACGTGATGTCAGCCATCACAAACATTACTTTTTGTAACAACCCGCACCCAAACTCGATCAATGCCTGTCTGGTACAACCCGACCACCACACCACTGGTGGACAATTAAAAAGCCTAAGCTTGAAGATGCTAGTATCTCCCAAAATCAACGATGATGGCAGACCAATACAATAGACCTTAAAATACTCAAGCCTAAAATTTTAGTAGTATCTAACTGATCCGCTACAAATTTATCTCTCTAGTAATTACCAATGCTTAATATTTTCAAATAAATCTTCTCCATAATTAAGCTCTACAAGAATCATGTCTGAAGTTTTTTTAGTGAGATTTTTTTTTTTGATAAATTGTTTTTGTGAGTTTTTGTTCAGCTATATTATTTCATTTGAAGCAAATGGATCTAAAGCAAAATGTTGTGATTTCGATACCTGCGGAAGAGCCATTCTCTCAACATTTGCTGCGTAAGGCATGGGGACGTCAGCGCCAGCAATCCTTTCGACTGGTGCATCAAGGTATTCAAAACTGTCTTCCATAACAGATGTGCTGTTTAGAGAATATAAAAAAACATTAGTAAAAGCATGAGGCAAATGGTCGCACAAGATAAAAGCTTGTGATAGTTGACAAACCAAACTTCGGCTCCAACACCATTATGTGGAAACCCTTCTTCGACTGTCACTAATCTGTTGGTTTTCCTGACAGAAGCATGGATGGTAGCTCTGTCAAGTGGTCTGATGGAGCGGAGGTTTATAACCTATGATTAACGGAAGGTTAGCATATTGAACATAAAAATTAAATTTGGATTTTTTAACTTCAGTAGGAATTACCTCAGCACTAATCCCCTCTTTGGAAAGCAACTCCGCAGCCTAAAAACAACAGTATCATACGAATAGTATAACCTCTAGCATATATACTGTTATGTCCCTAAACCGGATTAGGATTGGATTAGGGTTAATTTGGGTTAGAAGAGGGGTTTGCATAGGGATGGAGGAAGGAGTGGTGGATGTGATGGGAAGTATGGGTTGGGGTGTAGGGTGATGGTGTAGGGTGAGGGAGAGGTGTTGGGGTGTAGGGTTATTTAAGTGTTTCTCTCTCTCTCTCTCTCTCTCTTTTCCTTCTTGCTCTCACTCTCTCTCCATTTTTCTGTCCGGCGACCAGCGGAGGAAGAAGGCGCGGAGGCTCCGGCGTGAGGAGGTCGCGGCGAGGAGGAGGTTGCGCGTGCGGAGGTGCGGAGGCGCGAGCGTTGCTCCGGCGTTTCTCCGTCGTTGGTTGAGGTATGCCGCTTATTAGTGTGATTTTGTTGCTCACCCTTGTGGAAGGGTGTTGTTGGTCGGTCGGGGGAGGTCGAGGGCCTCTCCGGCGACGCGTTTCTTCGTAAATCCTCGGCTGGCGCGAGGTTGAAGACGACCAACGGTCGACCGGGTCCTTCGGGCGGTCGACCGTTTTAGCACTGTTTGCCCGACTTTAACCTTCACCGGTCGAACGATGCCTTGGGGCGGTCGACCGGTAGTGCATTATTGCTGGTGAGTTGGGATTTTCTACCTGTTATCGGTCGACCGGTCCTTGTTGTGTTCGACCGGAACTTAAGTGTACCTGTTAGTATTGCATGTTTGTTCGACCGATTTATATTGCGTTCGACCGATTGCATGTTTGTTCGACCGGTAGTATGTTTACGTTCGACCGTTTGATGACGTAGAATACTAGGTTGACCCTGTCTGTTTTCGGTCGACCGAGACCCCTGAGTCGGTCGACCGATAGAGTGGAATTTAATGTTGACCAGACTCCGGATTTTGACCTCGTTCGGTCGACCGGTTTTAGACCCTTGTTCGACCGTTGGGGGTTCTGTTTTGAGCGCAGCGGTAGACCGTTTTAGGAGTACGGTCGACCGATTCCTTCCTGGAACCGGTCGACCGAATCACCTCTTCCGGTCGACCGTTTGGGCCCAGGACAGAATTCCTGGTTCCCCTTTTGAACGCCAACTTTGTCCACGGAAACCCGTGTCCTCGCCTTGTGCGTGAGCCGGGAGGTGACGGTGGGCGCGTGATGCGTGCCTGCCCAGGGACCGCCGTTGGGAAGAGTGTGGGTGTTCGGGACGCGTCACCTCCATGTATGGACCGTGACTTTTGAGATGATTGTTGGCACTTTGTAGTATAGCAGGCCTGAGGGATCGCGGATCCCAGTGTTGATGTTATGCGGGCACGCAACTGGCGTTGGGTGAGGTGACTACCGGCCCTTGGGGCTACGGAGGTCGCTGCCCTGCTTTTATAGCGGCGCGGTTGGTGTTCGCGGCTCGAGGAGCCTGATGACCTGGCAGACTTCGGTCTGGATCTGTCCGATGTTGTGCCGGACTGTTGGACCACCGATGTTGTGCCGGTGATGCCGCCGAGGTTGTGCCGGCGATGATGATTGTTGGGCCGAGGCTGTGCCGGCTTGTTGTTTTCCTCGGCTGGGCACCTACCGAGATGATGTTGTTATACCTTCCGGGCGACGGCCCCGTTGGTCCCTGTGGCCCCGACCACTGAGATTTACAGATCTGTTTCTATCGGCGCGTAGACGTGACAGAGGCTCCCTGCCGAACCCTTGTGTAGTGTAGCTGCGTGTGGGGGGTGCGATGTCGCGGGCTACTAGACTGCATGTGCCTGCAGTAGGTCTCTTCGGGAGACCCGATGATTGATTGTCGGACTGATGTCCTGTTTTACCCTTCGGGGGAACTGTTTTCCATATCTGTTGATGCCATGACATGCTACTAGTATGATAGGTTCATTATGTGATGCATGCATATAGGTGAGTTGGTATACGGGGTTTCCTTCTGGAAACTCAGGCATTGTTGTTGCATCTTTTTCAGGATCGCAGTAGGTCCGGTGGGTGGTGACCGAGGACGGAGCGCTTTGGAGTCGGATCCTCTTCGGCATTTGCGAGATCGTACGACTACTTGTATTTTCATTTCTTTCATCTGGATTGTAGTTGTACACCTTTTGTAAACTCCATGTATTTTGGGTGCACCCGGATTTCTATATTTATATATTAGTGACGTTCCCGCCTTGAGTTGTCAGTTTTATTCGTTATTTCGAAATTTTAAATCTTCCGCTGTTTCGGGACGTTACATATACATTTTAACAGTGGAAGATCGATAGGTGTTGTTCTCAGACATAGTATTAACTTGCAATTGACAAACCTTGGGGGCAAAGCCAACCATTTTTGAGAAAGCAACCATTGTTACATGTTCCCCTTCTCGTTCTATCTGCTAACACGAAGAATAATTTGCATGTCGAAGAAAAAGAAGGTACGGGATAGGATGGTGTCGACGACGTTCAAGAGAAGAATCTAAAGAGGGACCCCAGCAAGCTTGCGGAGTTTGTGGTGTGTTGTTAAATAGTTTTATCTTATCTAACCATTGGTGGGCCTAGGAGTATGTAAAAAGAAAACAAATCCTACACTTGGTGGGGTCTCGAGGGCTGTAACATTGAGTGATTGTAGCTTTATATTCATAAAAACAAATGGAGGCATCCCTTTCCCTTTGCTTTGCTAAAAACAAAGGGAAGGTAATGCACAGGTGCATGTCAGAGACAACAAACCTTGGTTTTTCCTATAGGTAGAGAGAAACTAGAGTTAAGAACCTCCTCAGAAACAGGAAAAGATTCACCATATCTTCAAGAAAAAAAATGGAGTAGATTATATTCGAACAATTTGCAACGAAATAAACATGTAGATTCATTATTGTGGTGCTACTTTTATACATACAGTAGTTCATTTTCCAAGAACACAACAGGATATGGATCCGGATCTTCAAAAGGTTTTAGAGAACTTTTAGGTATAATTCTTTATTTGTGATTTATTTTAATATATGTATGATTGCATGATATTAGAATGAACACAAAGTGATGTACATAAAAAAATGTTGAAAATATGAAATCGATCTTGTATGTTGCATTAAAAAATTTAAAATATATACATACATAGGGACACAAAATCCTTCAGTGGGCACCTACCGAACCACTGCAAATAATCTGCATTACAAGAGGAGGGGTCACGACTACGCCTCAAATCGTCCAGGTGAAGGCGTCCTACTTTCCGAAATGTCCTCCAAACCGATTCCACGCTCGAAGCGTTGTGTCTGACGTCGTACGTCGTCGCAACCGCAGACCGTACTATATGCTCTGGTGTCGGAATGTCAACTGGAATCACCTGAACGTACCCTAATTGACGCAAGACACGATCAGGTAAATAAGACTCTGTGATATACCGATAACGAATAACGTCCATAAATGTAGTCCTCGCCACAGCTACAGCAGGCTCAAGATCATATGGCAACCACTATACCTAAACGTTTATACGTTAATAATAATAAACTTGAAATTTAAATAAACGTGAATGATATATAAATTTTATACATGCGATGCAGTCCTCTTACCTAGCCGTCTACGAATGGAAATGAGTCGTCTTTTGCTCTTATCCTCGGTCCGGACAGCCCATATATGCGAATGAGGATGACCATCCTCAATGATCTTTCGCTCCCGATACGGGCAGAAAGCAGGAAAATACTCGTATATTCAAGCATGCAACAACGTAAGACAACCCGTAATGCCAGAACAATCAGCACGACTAGCTATCCCAAACTGACGATACATATATGTCAACGTCGTCGACCCTCATGAGTACTGACCAATGTTATCTGGGTCTCTCGCATCCAAAAAAAATTGTAATAGAAAAAGAATAAGCACGAGTAATCCCTAGAGAACGAGAAAAATTCAAAAAATTATTGCGAAAAAACAGAAAATTAAGGTTTCGAAGTAAAACCCTTTTACGAGTTGAGAACAAAGAAGAAGAGATGGGAATGGAAAAGACTTAATTAGGAGTGAGAATGTGTTTTATTTTTGGTTTTGAGATTGTTGGAAGCCGGAAACTAGACGACAAAGAACTCTACTCTTACTTTGATGGGTGTGACGGTTTTTAAGACTTTTTGAGGTTAATTACAGTTTTCCCTTAAATAATAATTTGATATGGCTTCGGATCCCAGACCGAAGACTGGAACGGTTGGGTCCGGTTCAGACCGAAACCGGACCGGTTGTTGCTCACGCCTACCTGACCTTGATAGTATCACATGAATAGTATTGCCTCTAGCATTAGAGAGAGAGAAGAATGGGAGAGAGAACGTATGAGAGAGGGAGGATAGAGAGATGAAGAGAAGAGAGGACTTGGAAGAGGGGGGAGAGAGAGAGGAATAGAGAGAGAATGTAGGAGAGAGATAAGGAGCAAATGAGGAGAATGAGAGAGGACGTAGGAGAAAGGAGCGAGAAGATAGTTAGAGAGTGTAAGGAGAGAATGTAGGAGACAGGACAAAGAACGTATGAGAGAGGGAGGCGAGAGAGAAAGAGGAGAAAGAGAGAGGACTTGAGAGGGATGAGAGAGGGGAAGACAAGAAAGATGACTTGAGAGAGAGTAGAGAGGAAAAGAAGAAAGAGGACTAGAGAGAGAAAGGAAGAGAAGAAATAGGACTTGAGAGAGACATGAAGAGAGGAAAAAAGAGAAAAGAAGAGAGAGATGAAGAGTAGAGAGAGGAGAGATAGCGTAGGAGAGAGAACGTAGGTGAAAGGAGTGAGGAGAGTTAGAGGGAGTGAGAGGAGATTGAGGATTTAGGAGATGGAGTGGGAGGAGAGAGAGAGAGAGAGAGAGGAAGAGGAGATTGAGGATTTAGGAGATGATGAGAGAGAAAGGAAGCAAAGAGAACCTAGGAAGAGAGTGGGTGGAGAGAGGAAGAGGAGATAGAGGATTTGAGAGAGAAACAAAGTGAAGTAAGAACGTAGAAAGAGGGAGTGAAGAGAGAGAGGAAAGATAAGCGTATAAGAGAAGGGAATTGTTATTCGTGGCCTACGAATACGATACGTAAGTAGTCCACGTTAATTATTATTTTATCATCTATTTTCCATTTAATTCTTTTTATATTTCGTCTTTTAATTACCATTACTCTCTCAATCGTTTTAATTCAATACAAAAATTTTAAAAAATAATCAAATGAAACGTTTGACAAGGAAAGTAGATAGAGAGGGGGAGAGAGGAATAGAAAGAGAAAAAGTGAGAGAGAAGAAAAAAAAGGAGAAAAAAAGGGTAAGATTGAGAAATGTTTACGATGGTTTTTTTATTTAATTATTATATTGATATTAAAGATATTTTTTTATTTTACAAAGTGTCATTTCTAAATTTTCGGTTCAATATTTTAATGTGCAATATTTCCACAGAAAATCATAACATAATAAAAATACTAACGGTTAGGTGGTAACAAAATAGTGAGATGCATGAGATTAATAATCGAAAATATGAATGCACACGTTCAATTTAAACTTAAAAGAGAAACATCAACTCTAATAACCTTGTTTTTTGTTGTAGTGTGAACTGAGAAGGATAAATTGATAATTAACGCAAACGATTGTAGTGTGACCATTTGTGAGACTACAATGTGATAATTCGCAACGCGGTGACCACAATGAAATTTCCCGAACTACGCAAGTAGAAAAACACATTTCACATTATTGACGATAATTTAGACATGAACAATTGACTCCTATTTATTATTAACACGAGAATGTTAATATCGTTTCACAAGCCATCAACAAAACTTTTGCACAATGTTGAGAATCGTGAACATTAACCTCCTATTGTTAGCAAAGAAAGTCTCCATTTCACAGCAACCGACACAACTATACTGCATGCAACACGACCATAAGTGACAACAAGAAATAAATCGGAATAAGAAATAACGACTCAATGGCTATGCTACGCTGAACTCAACTATACTAAAGAGTTGAAAATAAGACTGATACTACAAATGTACCTCACTTGAAAATGTTGTTGAGAATGACAAGGTTCATCAAGATGCTCTAAAAGCCACGGTTATTTAGGTTTCTAACGAAGTCCATTAGAAGACGAAGGTCATGTTTTTTGAGTAAAGCAAGAAAAATAAACTGTAAACGTCCAACGTGAGAAAGGAACTGGGGAGTCTCCAGACTCCAGGCAGCCATCATCTTACTTCAAGAGTAATACCAGACACCTGACGAAGAGAAAGAAAAAGTTGATTAACCAATCATAGTCTTAACATGGGATACATTTGAGAAAGGACCGAAAGTACTGAAAACTATGGTGAAATGGCAGATATTACACAAAAGTACCTCCAGAAAAGGGAAACCACTAGTAACCAGACGGCCCTTCATCACCATCATCCGAGTCATCAAAAACTCCAACTAACTTCTTCGCTAATACAACAGCTTTTTTAAGCTCAGAAGGTGTCTTGGTCAGATGATCAAGTGCAGCGTCAACGCAGTCCGCTGCAGTTGTCAAACGGATGATCTCTTCCTCGAGTAATTTAACTTTTTTTTGACGTTTGCCAATCCGTTTACTGATAACATCACTAGCAGTATTCAATCTTTTCTTCTCTGAAATATAAGTAAGTTATATATTATATGCAAATATATTTTTTTATTCTATGAATTAAGAAATTATTACTCACCGATTTTTAATCCGATTATTCCTTTTTCTATCTGCTTCTTCTCTTCATCTTTCTCCAGTAAAAGAGCCCTCAGATGCTCCCTTTTCCCCCTGAAAATTTTCTTTGTCTCCTTGGTATAGAACAGGGAGATAGTCAAGTGGTTCAACGCGTCAGAATAATTTGACCCCTGTTAATAACACAAAATAGGGAATTCGGACTATCCACATAAGTTCGAATGTATCCAGCCGAAACAAGGGCACGTACCAATGTACCAAATAAACTTCAAAAATCCATGTTAAGCTAACATACATGCCTAAAGTTGGTACGGACTTGTCATTAAAGTAATTTTCAGGATGTAGCTAATATTGAAACAAATCAAGGAATACTCAAATTTTTAGAAAGATTCTTAAGAAATAAAGATATATAGTGAGAAAACACCAGTAGAAACGTCAGAAGTTATTATTAATATATATCAAGCATGAACAGGAACAGATCACGAAGGAAATAGATATGAGCTTATATGTAGTAATTAACGCAATAAAGCATCAGAACCTACTATTTGAGGATCTTAGATCAAAGCATGCACATTCATCATCCGAAAATAGAGAAGAGTCAATAATCATATATGAAATCTAGGTAGAACAGGAAAAATACAGTTGTTACTAAGAGAACCACAACGACAAGTGAGGAAAAACTCCAAGATCGGCCGGAAAAGCCGCCGGAGAGGAGAGAGGAGGAGCTCCAGAGATGCGCCGCAGTGGTTTTTAGGGTTGGAGATGATGAAAGAAATGAAGATTTCTTCGTTCTAGGTGTTCGAGAATTTTTAGCCGTTGAGATTAAGACGAATGACTGAGGTGATCGTCCAGAAGTTTGTTCAGTAGAGAAGACGGTGTCCGTTGGATGGAAGGAACGGTCCCGATTCTGTTAAGAAAGCACGATCCGTGTGCTTCGTAGAGGTGAGTTCAGAATCGTTGGATTTTCTTGATAATGAACAGTTAGATTTTTGCTAAAGAAAGCACAATCCGTGTGGTTTTAAAAGTGCAATCTGGTCCGTTGATAAATGAACGGTTGGATGATGAGGAGCGAGTATCCATGAGTCTCTTAATTGTGGCCGTTGAATTTGAATGATCAAGGGTCAGATATTCTCAGGAAAAGCACAAACCGTGTGCTTGAGAAAGGTGAGACTGTTGGATTTTCAAAAAGGAAAAAAAGGAAAAAAAACTTGCTTTGTTCTATTGACGGGCCTAGGCCTGGGCTTGGGAGAACAAAAAAAAGATGAAGAGAGGCTTGGTGGGCTAAGGAACAGCGTGTTTTCTTGGATTAGGTTTTAACCAGGTTTGGGTCAGGTTTGGACGGCCCGATTTGGATCAGGTTTTAAAGATGACTATGGGCCTGACTTTCTCTAACACAACTAAGCAACTAATATCATCAAAACAATGAGTTGACCATATTATACAAAAACGAAAGCATATATATCCAGACGGAGGTGTAAAATAAGTATTAAGTTCAGCCCCAGCAATATTCGATGAACCAGTTGTCATAAACATGAATCAAAATCTTAATACATTAAACTCAGTCAACAAACCGCATTTTCTGGGGGGGGGGGGGGGGGGGGGGGGGGAACTTATCTCTAAAGACTGTTCAACATTTTCTGTATATTTTTGAAACTTTGAACAATCTGTAAAGAAAGTGAAAAACAAGCCACAGAGCAAAACATAAAAAATGCGAGGCACAAAAATCTCCTTAATAAGCTACACGCAATCAACACAAGTCTTTAGCAACACCTCGAATATATGTATATACATCTACTCAAATGGAAGGTTCAATCCAACAACAAAAAACCAAAATCAACACAATACTTCTCCAGATCTTTAACAAAAACGACTGATTATGAATATGTTAACAAGATGACTGATCTAGCAGAAACTGCTCTATTAACTATACTTAAGCAACTATACTTAACAGAAACACCGTCAACGTAACATTCACCGGATCTTCAACAAAAACACATCCGAACTAAACTCCTTGACGAAGAGATGAAAACGTCGGATCGAGGTTCGTACCCGAAGAAGCGGGTCCTGCTCCATGATCTCCAATTCATTCGTTTTCTGCGCCGCTCTCGCCTGCGATCCACATCGGGAAAGCACGAATCGGGTCACGTCGAAGAGGGAAATGATGAAAACGAAACAGAAGGAAGAAGAAAATAGAAGAGTTGCGGTTTGATCGGAGACCATTTCGAAGAGATTCCGGAGATCGCCGGAGACGAGAAGGAGAAATGGATCTGTGGTGAAGGTGAGCGAGAGTGGTGGTAATGGCGGGAGTAGAGGATTTTGGGGTTCGTGGGATGGGATTTATAGCCACGGTCTTTCACACATTTGTTGTTTGTGCTGCCAGGTGGATTCCTTTTCCAATGACAATAATACCCCCAAAAAACCAACGTTGTGCAACACTTCTTGTAGTCTCAACTATTTTCTAATCACTTGTAAATGTGATACCTAATTAAAAAATTTGTGGTTAGTTAGGACTATATATTTAAATTTTTGAATTAAGTGTCGGCCATCCTAAACGAGACACTCGAAAGAGGAACACCGGTTTCAAGTTTCATGGGTGCCTATTTTTTTGCTGATGGTAAATGTCTCTAGAACAAGTGTTAAAGTAGAACTAATGAACTTAACAAGTATGATGTATATAAAGAGGAAGGGGTTGATTACGAATATGCATATTTTCTGAAGGTCTACGTAAAAGGCCCAAAAAAGTTCCCACATTCGTTTACGATTGGCTGAATCTTCCCACGACGAAAACACCCTCCAACCAAGCACTCCCTCTTGTAACAAGACGACAAAAACAACGTACCTGCCACTATATCACCCGGGGTATTTCCGTCACAGAAAAGCAGCACCACCAGCTGAAACAACGGGGGTTGGCATCGCCTGAAGTGTGTACAGACAACAGAATCCAGATCCACCGCCACGTGTCCTTACCAGAAAGCCAACGGCCCAGATCGAACCAGAAAGAGATCCGGAGGCGAGTCTGTTATCTGGGGAATAATGTGGTGGGAGTAGACTTTGGATTTCGTGCGTGGGAATTTTTATAGTCGCGGTCGTCACGACTTTTTTGCCTGTGACACGTGGCGAATTCTTTTTCCAAAGATTATAATACCTCCCAGAAAACCAACGTAGTAACACTTCGTATCTGGTCTCGCAGTAGTCTGCTGTGACTTCAAGTCAAATTTTATCACTTTATTTATTGCATTTATCTTCTATATAATGATAGATTTTTGCAGGGTGTGATGTTTCTATTATTCACGTTCATTTCTATCACCCTTAAGAGTTATATTAGAGTATTGGATTTGTTCGACATATATTTCTAGTCAGGATGCGTCCACAATTTAAATGAGATAAAAAAATTATGAATGTGATTATTATGCAGGTAGATAAATAGAATGTTTCTTTATAAGTTCAAACAAGGGCATTTTAGTTTTGATGAAATTGCAGATGCTTTCATTTTTTAATTGTAGAATCGACGTTGGTTTGGTTCGAACAATAATTAAATAGGGACTACCAATCCCTTCCATTAGGCAGTCCATGGAATCTTGTAGAAGTATCTCTCTAGTCTAGGCTTAAGTAAAAGCATAACAAGAAAAGAAAACACCATCCAGTTGCATTGCATTCGTAGCTAATTGACCAGCATTACAATGACTAATGCCGACTCCCACCCGATTCACAAGCTTATATGGTTCCACTTCTCTCACCGCAATAACAAAATACTTCTGTCCTTCCTGGCTTCCATGATGAAATTATGTTGCCCCTGGCAATGATCCTTATAGTTATCTTGTTAGCAAAATAGTTACCATATAAATATATATATACAGAAATTTTCTAGTGTGCATGAAACTCATTTTCTCTATTTTAAACTCTCACCATATCCATTAATAATCTAAATTGTAAGGTGGATTAAATTTATGGGTAGTAAAGATAATGATACGTCCAGTGTATTCGAAAGAGATGATGCATTTGGAAGAAAGTGTTATTGTCCGAAGGCGTTTCCATGATCGGACTACCAAATGTTTTATTGTCGAAGTTAGACTAAGTTTCAAGTACTCCAAATCCCAACATTTCTCTACTCTCAGGTCTTCCAAGCGATGACATCCACTTACAACATCGTTGAAGTCCTCTTGAGTTACTCTTATCTTACGAAGGTCGAGGCGCTTTAGCAGTTTGAATCCCTTGAAATTTGAAGGAAGTTGAAGAGCCGAAAATCTCAAAAACAATCTTTCCAATGGGATGTCCATAAAAAGATGACAAGGGAGTATGTAAAGCTCACTCGACAAATAGAAAAGGTACTTTATCTAATTCGTACCAGGGTCGACAAAAAAGTAAGCCGAGTTCCATAAATCAATGATGAGTGCTCGAGGGGTGTGGGCGGTCGCAATTTGAATCCATTTGTCAAGATATAACCCCACATACGGTATTCGATAATAGAAGCAAAACCGAAGCTCAAACTTCTTTATCCCACTTCGTGATGTTCTTGCGGATCTGTCAAGGTACCAAAGCTCATTATCATTCTCTCTTGCAACTTTGTCAACGAATCATCGGAAAGTATATCCAACAAGTCTTCTTCGAAATTTTCTCCCAAAACAGTTTCACCGGTAAAACACAAGTCCAAGGGAGAAGAACAAACACGTTTCCACCTGCTTGAAAGAAGAGAAGCTCTTGCAGCATCCTTCATGTTCATGTGGGATATTATTGTACGAAGAACATCTTCGCAGATTGCAGGATTACCCTACGATGTATAATCATATAATTCATGTCAAAATCTTTTCTTTTTCTATCAACCATTTCAACACATATATAACATATGTTATAGAATAATTAATTTTATAGTTGTGTTTCATACTATTGATTACAATCGATTTAAAAATAAACCCTAAGAATATCCTTGAAGTAAACTTCCATGCAGGTGAATAAGAAAATTAGGAATATTGCTTATAGTAAACTAACAACAAAAGTTAGGTAGTGAAGAAGTTGTTCAAGACGTATTTAAAGTTTTAAACGCAGTGCAAGCTTAAATAAACCCCATCAACATTATAAACCTCTTTGAGACAAATCCCAAACAAGTAATTATCTATAGAAGAAGCAAACAAATAATTAGAGACAAAAACAAAAAAATCAATGGAGAATTAAACGACGAAACTTACAACTTGGTAGGACTGGCGCAACCTCTTCCCATGTTGGTTGAGACTTGAGAGAAATCCTTGCGCTTTCAGCGCCGTCGTGCTTTCTTTTTTTCATATCATGGTTCCGGTCCATGCCAAATCAAAACGCGAACAATTAAAAACGTAGAGTTAAGGAACGCGTAAAAGTCGGTTGGAAAGTTTAGTGCGTATAAATATTGGTTTCTTTCCTTAATTTTTTTATTCCCAAACCCTATATAGAAATAGACAACTGTCAAGGTTTCTTGTTCTCTATAGGGCTCTATAATCACGCCCACATTTTTTTACTTATTTTTTTACCATGATATTTTTTTGTTTATATATATAAGAAGATTGTCTGGTTAATTTTTTTACACTATTTGGTGAAAGAAACTTGACGTTTTGTTCCAGTTGGTCACGAGCTACTGCATCGATTTTCCGGTTGTTTACATTTTCATGTAAATATCTAGTATTGTTGTATCATTATTGAATGGAGATTGAATATCTTGTATCGTTTTTTTGGGGATAAAGTATTGCACTTAATGTCTAAAAACATTTGCCACATTTAGCATATTCAAAGCACGTGCATTTAAATTGATCGAGGTGAATCATTTTTGTCGGGTAATAAAACAAATTGTAATTTGCGAACTAAATTGATTGAGTGGGTAATAATGTGCAGTTTACATATCATAATTCAAAAGTTGTATTTAGATAATGATAATAATAATTGTAGTTGACATATTTAAATATAAAATAAAACTGTCACTCAAATCTCTGTGTTGCCAATACTAAAACCTGTTTATATAAATGTGTGTATGTGCATGTGCATGTATGTATGCGTACTTTCCAACAAGGTCAACGTCATTATTGTCTAAAAGAGTTTGCTAGAATGGAACGTTGGATCAATGCATTCTGATTAACATTGTTGGATTGATGCAAATTGATGTACAAACAAATAAGATAATTCCGTAATCATCAATATGTCAAAACAAAAGGTTGTTGATGCAATTCGGCAATGTTATTAATTCCGCACACGCCTCCACCCAAATATGTACTTTCCTTTAGGCATCACTAGCCGTGACCTGGACGACCCGGTCATCAGATCTCTTTCTCTTCAAAATCAATTTTCTCTCTCTTCCACATCAGTTTTCTCTCTCCTCAACTCACTTTCTTCTCTTTCCTATACAATCACATATTAACCACAACCCAACACAACCCACAACAACCTATTTCTCTCCTCCACATCATTTCGGGGTCCATCTTGGTAAAATTTTAAAAAAAATTAAAATTTTTTCTAAAAAATCAAAACAATTATAAAAACGTATTTTCATCAAAAAAAAAATTAAAAATCAAACAAAAAATTAAAAAAATCAAACCTCAAACAAAACTAAAAAAAACTAAAAAATATTTTTTTATTTAATGACCGGGTCGACGACCCGGGCGTTTCAACGCCTGGGTCATCGACCCAGTCACAGATGACCGAACATTTGCAGCGTTAAAAACAAAGGTCATATGTGACCTGGTCACGACCCCACGATGACAGGGTTACGACCGAACATTTGCAGCGTTAGACCATCACTAACCATGACCTAGACGACCCGGTCATCAGCTCTCTCTCTTCAAAATCTATTTTCTCTCTTTCACGTCAGCTTTCTCTTTCCTCAACCCACATTCTTCTCTTTTTTACACTATTCACCTCTTAACCACAACCCAACACAACCTACCTCTCTCTTCCACATCATTTCGGGGTCCATCTTGGTAAAAATTTAAAAAAAAATCTAAAAAATCAAAACAATTATAAAACGAATTTTCAAAAAAGATAAATCTAAAAAAAACAAAAAAATTAAAAAAATCAAAACAAAAATCAAAAAAAAAAAAAAAAAAAATCAACCCGGACGCGCCACGTGGCGCGTCCGGATTGGCTAACCCGTGACGACCGGGTCATCGACGACCCGGGCGAAGATGACCTGGGTCATCTTCGACCCACCCCGGATGATCGGGAAAAACATCCCGATAAGGAATGCTCTTAAGGGATGCCCTTAATGCCTTTCTTACAAAAGTAAACCCAATTCTAATCCAAAATCACGAAAGTTTAGAAACCACCTCCACCCAAAAAACGTGGGCTATTAGATCCTACGCAATAACTATTGGAACAAAAAATGTTTTTTTGAAGTTGAACACATACTGATGTGGTTCTACTTTATTTAAATTGTGTTGAACATGTAGCATAGTGTTTACTAATGTAAGAGTCATTTTATTTGTTTCATTTAACTAGTAAACAATTGACCTCGTTTTTTCATCAACAATGATCCAAATGAACCATGATCCATACTTTATTTAATGATCCAAATGTTAGGTAATGCATTGCAAATTTTAGGTTTTATTATTCAGATTTGAATTCGCAAGGCTTTGATATTTCTTTGCCATGGTAAGTACGTACGTACGTACCTTTTATGTGCTCCCAAGGAAATCTAAAATTTTAAGCTACTTCAGCTTAATTTGGTTTGGATTAATGTCTGTCTTATTTTGGTGGAATTACATAGGATATGCAATAGAGTGCAGCGTCACCATGAGAGGTAAGCGGGAAAAAAAACTTTTTTTCTTATTACCAAAAATTTGTAATGCTACATCTTATGTGCAAGTTGATGTTGATTAGAGTCTGCATTTCGACTTGCAAAGACGGGTTATGCTGTTTATGGTATAGATTACGAAGGTCGCGGAAGATCAGCGGGGCTTCAAGGTTACATAAAGGACCATGAGGGTGTCGTCAATGACTGCCTCGACTATTTCACTAGTATATGTGGTAATTAATGCGCATCTTAGATGTTGTTCGAAATAGTCGATAGTTGAAAAATAAATCCATACTCATACTCATGTACGATCACGACGTATCTTCGTACATAGAATCATCTTCGCTGAACCGAGATCCTTCATCTCGAACTCAACCTTTAACAATTCTTTAAGCTCGGAAACTTTAGACTTGTCCTTAGCTGCTACCAACATATCATCTACATAGAGTAATAACAAAACAAGAGAGTCATCTGCAAATACCTTTTGGTAAACGCAGCAGTCATACTGAGACCTGTTGTACCCATGTCTAACCATAAAAGAATTAAATCTTTTATATCATTGTCGAGGTGATTGCTTTAACCCATAAAGCGACTTTTTTAGCAAACAGACCTGATTCTCTTTTCTCTCGACCACAAAACCTTCCGACTGGGACATGTAAATTTGCTCCTCTAATTCTCCATGTAGGAAAGCGGTCTTCACATTTAGTTGCTCTAACTCTAAATCATGAATTGCCACCAAACTCAACAAAACACGAATAGAAGTATGTTTCACAACGGGTGAGAAAATATCGCTATAATCCACACCCTCCACCTGACTAAAACCACGAGCAACTAATCGGGCTTTGTATCTCACATCTGAGAGACCCTCGATTTTCTTCTTGAAGACTCATTTGCAGCTAACGGCCCTTTTTCCTTTTAAAAATTTTACCAACTTCCAAGATTGGTTTTTATGAAGAGACTGCATCTCTTCATTCATTGCATTCACCCAAGCAACTGAATCGGGTGTCAAAATTGCCTCTGAATACTTGCTCGGCTCACCAGAGGTTTCAATATCTTCAGCTGCACTAAGAGCATATGTAAGGACTGATTCGGCGTATCTACGGGATTTCTTGGTCAACTGCCTCTCTCTGTCCCTTTGCCAACAAATACTCTTCATCTTCCTCAGAATTCGAACTCTCTCATTGTGTCACACTGGTATCCTCATCAACAGTCACTACCGGTGGCTCCACCTGAACCGGAGTCCCACTTGACACAAGAGTGAAAATAATAGTGTCTTTCCTGGAAGGTAACATAGCAAGCTCATTAAAGACAACATTTCCTTCAACCATGAGCTTCTGAGATTCTTTGCACCATGGACGATAACCCTTCACACCCAAATCGTAACCAAGGAATATACACTTCAACCACCGAGCATTCAATTTTCCTTGATCTACATGTGCGTACGTTGGACAACCGAAGACTCGCAACTTGGACAAATCTGAAGCTCCAGTTGTCCAAACTTCTTCCTGTGTTCTCATGACCAAAACGGTGTGAGGTGAACGTTTCACTAAATAACAAGCGGTACACACTGCTTCTGCCCAAAAATCCTTAGTCAGGTCAGCATTCAGAAGCATACATCTAGGTCTCTCCAAGAGAGTTCGATTCAGACGTTCCGCTACTCCGTTCTGTTGTGGTGTGTGACGTACGGTTCGGTGTCTCACGATTCCTTCATCCTTGCAGAAATCGTTAAACTCTAAGGAACAAAACTCCAAACCATTATCGGTCCTTAGAACCTTAATTTTCTTTCCTGTTTGATTCTCAATCATAACCTTCCAGTGCTGAAAATTCTGAAACACGTCGCTCTTTTGTTTCAGAATATGAACTTGCGTGCATTACCAAAGCCATGAGCAAAATCTACACGAGGTATAATTTTCAATTTCTCTGTAAACTTTCAAAATCTTTTCACATGGAACTGATAATTCCGTGAAATAAACATAAAGTATTGTCAAAGAAAACCTGAAGCGTATATTTTCTGTTACACTTCAGGTCTCACTTCCGTTTCTCATAGTCCATGGTGGGGATGATATCGTGAGGGATCCATCGATAAGCAAAGTGCTCTACGACATGGCATCGAGCAAAGACAAGGAGTTCAAGTTGTATCCAGGCATGTGCCACGGTCTCACAACCGGCGAGCTGTCGGAGAACACCGACATTGTCCTCAACGACATCATCGCATGGCTCAACAAGAGGTGCATTGCTGATCTTCCGCAACCAACGAACAAAAGTGGCAATTTCACGTTCGATGTGCCCCAACTTAGGGATTTCTTCGTGAAGCGATAGTTTTGTGTGGTCTTCTTGATCTAATATGTGTTGAGTTTAAAGTGGCGAGTAAGACATTTGAAGAGCGTTTGTGTTGAGTGTTAGATATTTCTTGTAACCCATGTATTAAGTGTCAACTTTATTAAATTAATAATATTACGAAATTAATAATCAATTAATTAATTAAGAGAGATTTATGGTAAGTGGGTAGTTACATCATGATGGGTGGTTACTCCCTCTACTTCTGTAAAAGGATTGGTCCTCCCTCTTCCAAAGACACAAGTTAGTTTTCCCCATCAAAACTTCTATCAAGCAAAAGTGTGTGAGGGTTGAGAGGGAGAAATTAATTCATAGCAATTGGAGATTTCTCTTCATTGAATAGAATCATGGAGCAAGGTATGTGTTCTTTGTCTTCTCTTTAATATCATTATGGAAATCATTTGTTCAAGATTCTATAATGTGCAATTAGGGTTTTTGTTGTGCACTAATCATGAAGCAAATAAAAGACTAACATTTGGTATCAGAGCATGGTTTAAGAACTCATGATTTCCCGAAAAAGAATAATCAAAGAAGGATAATGAAATCGCTACTATTTGTTTTCCGCTGTTATTAATCGTGATTTCATATTGTCACACATTGTTCACGTTTGAAACAAGATGATGGTCGTATGTGGCAGGGCTCCTAGATTTTATTTATTTATTCCTTAATCGTGATTTCATATTGTGATTCCCAAATATAATCGTGATTTCATATTGTGTTCACGCACTGTTCATATTATGTTTCACACACTGTTCACGGTTGAAACAAGTACATTTTAATCATGATTTCATATTGGATAATGATTTGATCCCATATATATTAATATATATAACGATTTGATTATTTAGTTCATACATTATTTTATCTTGGTTTTCACGGTGAAGTCTGATTAAGATAGTCTGCCAATTTAAGAGAATCAAAATGTATGCATTTGATTTTATGATTCATGATCGGTGTTATTAAGTATAAATTATGCATACAGTTACGACTCTTTGTTATCTTGTTTATTTAAGTTCCAACATCTATGTTATGAATAAATCGTTAGTCACCAAAGTGGCCGATTTAGAATGTTTTTCGTAGATGTTAAATTAAGCAAAAATCATTTATTCATGATTATGTGATGCTATTATTGAGATGACCTTATGATTTATCATGAATAATTGAAGTTCATAGATTACAAAATATTTAAGATCACCCAAAGGTGGATCAACCTATTTGTGATCATGAACATTATTGTGGTTAATTGATATGTCGATTTGGATGTGTTTAGTATATCCAAAGATAACAAACATGTCTTATTGAAGCATATTTAATTTCCAATTATGTAAAATTTAATTAAGCATCAATTATGGTTCATTGTTATATATTGTTATATCACCCAAAGGACATTTTCAATATATATTTAATTTAATATTTTTTTAGCTATATAAATCTGAATTACGTGATTAAGTTATGTCTCAAAGCATTAATGTAGGAGCATTTATTTATTTTTGCAGCATATGTTAATGTTTCACTTCATTCGCAAGCTTCGTCTATTACAAAGTTTAATGGGCTTAATTATAATGAATGGAGTGAAGAAGTCAAGTTTCATTTAGGTGTTCTTGATCTTGACTTAGCACTCATGACTGATAAGCTCGTTGCTCTTACCGAGACAAGCAATAATGAAGAAAAATATTTTCATAAGAGTTGGGAAAGATCAAATAGACTGAGTTTAATGCTTATGCGAGTGACAGTGGCAAATAACATTAAGACTACTATTCCTGAAACTAGTAATGCTAAGGAATTTATGAAGTATGAAAGATACTGCTCAATCTGAATCTGCTGATAAGTCACGTGCTGGTACATTAATGAGTATGTTAACCACCATGAAGTTCGATGGTTTGCGTACTATGCATCAACATGTGACAGAAATGTCAAACATAGCAGCAAGATTAAGAACCATGGGAATGAAAGTGGATGATAGTTTCCTTGTACAGTTTATCATAAATTCTTTGCCTCAGGAATACGGTCCATTCCAAATAAATTATAACACAATGAAGGATAAATGGAATGTGACTGAACTTCAAAGTATGCTTATTCAAGAAGAGGCAAGGCTTAAGAAACAAGGAATTCACTCTATCAATCTCGTAGGTCATTCAGAAGTTAAAAGGAAACCGAGAAAGAAGTATGGAAAGGGCAATAAAGGACCGTTAAAGATCCACGAGTCATCTGCTCAAATCCACATGAAGGAACAAAAGGGTGATAAGTGTCATTTCTGCCACAAACCTGGACACTATCAGAAAGACTGCCATAAACGTAAGGCATGGTTCGAAAGTAAAGGTAAACATAATGTTTTTGTATGTTTCGAATCATATTTGGCAGAAGTTCCTTATAATACTTGGTGGATTGATTCTGGTTGTACCACTCATGTTTCTAATACGATGCAGGGATTCGTTACGATCAAACCACAAACCCAAATGAGAACTTTGTCTTTATGGGGAACCGTGTCAAAACACCAGTTGAAGGGATTGAGACTTACCGTTTACTTTTAGATACAGGACACCATTTAGATCTTTATCAGACTCTTTATGTTCCATCTCTTTCTCGTAATTTAGTTTCTTTGTCTAAACTTGATATAGCTGGTTATTGTTCTAAGTTTGGGAATGGAAGTTTCAGTTTGTTTAAGCAAAATCTTCTTGTTGGTTCTGGTGTCCGTTGTGATGGTTTATACAAGTTAAATCTTGATAATTTGTTTGTTGAAACCTTATTGACCTTGCATCATAATGTTGGTATGAAACGTGGTTTAGTGGATGAAAGTTCAGCTTACTTGTGGCATAAACGATTGGGTCATGTATCCAAAGAAAGAATGCAAAGATTGGTAAAGAATGAAATTCTTCCTAATTTGGATTTTACTGATCTTAATGTATGTGTGGATTGTATTAAAGGAAAATTCACAAAACACACAATTATGAAATCAATCACAAGAAGCACACAACTTCTTGAAATTGTACACACCGATATATGTGGACCTTTTGATGTTCCATCATTTAGTGGGGAAAAATATTTTATCACCTTTATTGATGATTTTTCACGTTATGGTTATGTCTACTTGTTGCATGAAAAATCTCAAACGGCAAATACTTTAGAGGTGTTTGTAAATGAGGTTGAAAGACAACTAGACAAAAAGGTGAAAATAATTAGATCTGACAGAGGTGGTGAATATTATGGAAAGTATGATGAAAGTGGACAATGTCCTGGTCCATTTGCTAAATTTCTTGAAGGATGTGGTATTTGTGCTCAATACACAATGTCAGGCACACCACAACAGAATGGTGTTGCAGAAAGGCGTAATTGTACTTTAATGGATATGGTTAGAAGTATGTTAAATAATTGCTCATTGCCTTTATCATTGTGGATGCATGCCTTAAAAACTGCTATGTATTTGTTAAACAGGATTCCTAGTAAGGCAGCTCCAAAGACTCCTTTTGAACTGTGGACGGGAAGGAAACCTAGTTTAAGGCACCTACATGTTTGGGGTTGCCCGGCGGAAGTAAGAATTTATAATCCACATGAAAAGAAACTGGATTCAAGAACGACCAGTGGTTTCTTCATTGGTTATCCAGAAAAATCTAAAGGCTTTAGATTTTATTGTCCTAACCATAGTACGAGAATTGTTGAAACTGGAAATGCTAAATTCATTGAAAATGGCGAGATTAGTGGGAGTAAAGAACCACGTAAAGTGGAAATTCAAGAAGTAAGGGTGCAAGTTTCTTTACCCATTACTTCTTCTAATGTTGTTGTTCCTACAATTGTAGAGCAATTCGACAATGTACAAGAACAACAAATGAATGACCAAACACCTCACAATGAAGTCGTCAACAATGAAACTTTAGTAAATGAACCACATGAGGTGGCATTAAGAAGGTCTGAAAGACCAAGGAAACCTGCTATTTCTGATGATTATGTGGTTTATTTTCAAGAGTCAGAACTTGACGTTGGAATTAATGAAGATCCAGTTTCATTTTCACAAGCCATGGAAAGTACTAATTCTATTAAGTGGTTGGATGCCATGAAAGAAGAATTGAAATCAATGGATCACAATAAAGTCTGGGATCTTGTAGAATTGCCTGAAGGTTCTAAAAGAGTTGGGTGTAAGTGAGTCTTTAAGACTAAACTCGATTCTAATGGCAATATTGAAAGACACAAGGCTAGACTTGTTGCCAAAGGTTTCACTCAGAAAAGTGGTATTGACTACAAAGAGACATTTTCCTTTGTATCTAAAAAGGACTCTCTTAGAATTATTATGACATTAGTAGCTCATTATGATTTAGAGTTACATCAAATGGATGTGAAAACTGTCTTTCTCAATGGAAATTTAGATGAAGAAGTATACATGAAACAACCTGAGGGTTTTTTAATTGAAGGAAAGGAACACATGGTGTGTAAACTTAAGAAATCAATATACGGACTTAAGCAAGCTTCTCGTCAATGGTATCTCAAGTTTAATGATACAATTACTTCATTTGGATTTAATGAAAACGTCGTTGATCGATGTATATATCTGAAGGTCAGTGAGAGTAAATTTATATTTCTGATTTTGTATGTTGATGATCTCTTGCTAGCTACTAATGATCTTGGTTTATTACATGAAACTAAGAAATTTCTCTCTAATAACTTTGAAATGAAAGATATGGGTGAGGCATCTTATGTGATAGGAATAGAAATATTCCGTGATAGATCACAAGGATTGTTAGCGTTGTCTCAGAAAGCATATATTAACAAAGTTTTAGAGAGATTTAAGATAGAAAGTTGTTCAGCAGGTGTTGTTCCAATTCAGAAAGGGGATAAATTTAATCTTAAGCAATGTCCAAAGAATGAATTGGAACATAAACAAATGGAGAATATTCCTTATGCATCCATTGTTGGAAGTTTGATGTATGCTCAGACTTGTACTCGACCAGACATCAGTTTTGTTGTCGGTATGCTGGGTAGATATCAAAGTAATCCTGGAATAGATCATTGGAGAGCTGCAAAGAAAGTATTAAGATACTTGCAAGGAACGAAGGATCACATGCTCACTTATAGGCGGTCTGATCACCTCGAGGTGATTGGGTATTCAGATTCAGACTTTGCAGGATGTGTAGATACTAGAAAATCTACATTTGGATATTTGTTTCTTTTAGCTGAAGGGGCAATATCTTGGAAGAGTGCGAAGCAGTCTGTCATTGCTGCGTCCACTATGGAGGCTGAGTTTGTAGCATGCTTTGAGGCTACAGTTCATGGTTTATGGTTGCGGAATTATATTTCAGGACTTGGAATTGTCGACTCTATTATCAAGCCGCTGAAAATTTATTGTGATAATGCCGCAACAGTCTTCTTTTCTAAGAACGACAAGTATTCGAAAGGTGTTAAACACATGGAATTGAAATACTATGCCGTTAAAGAAGAAGTTCAGAAACAAAGGGTGTCAATTGAACATATAAGCACCAATTTCATGGTTGCGGATCCGTTGACTAAATGTTTGCCACCAAAGACATTTAGGGAACATGTCGAACGGATGGGCATTATTGAAAACAATTATTGATGATGCATATTAATGTAGTATGTATGTTATGTTGTTGATCTCTTGAATTCGCTTATGAATTGTTTCTAAAATTATATTTTCCTATTTCATTATTATAGTACATGTACATCAATGATTTATGTGATTAAACAGGAAATGTCTTTTATAAAGACATTATCGTTAGACCATTATGATATCTCTCATTAATGATCATACTAAATATGAAATCTATATTGTTATACATGGAAGGGAATGTGTCAGAATCTATGACGTACAACCGCCATGATCCTTATAGGTTTTCATACTTAGTAGTGACTAATGTTTTAATTGATATAAGGAAGATTTTAGCTTAAATTTTGCGCATTATGTTTTGTTATTAAATGATTAAAGTTGAATTATGTTACATGGCCCAAGTGGGAGAATGTTAGATATTTCTTGTAACCCATGTATTAAGTGTCAACTTTATTAAATTAATAATATTAGGAAATTAATAATCAATTAATTAATTAAGAGAGATTTATGGTAAGTGGGTAGTTACATCATGATGGGTGGTTACTGAAGGGAATGTGTTCTAAAAGTTTTACTTTTAAATGTCAATTATTATGAATTGAATGAGAAAATCGTTTTGTTCCTTGTTTATGTTATTCGTCTTTTAGAAGTGTTAAGGAAGAGGCTTTTGGTCCTTAACCGTAGAGCTCTAAAAGATATTGGTTTACATAAAACAAAAGATATTCGCAATCATGGTAATTAACATGGGACATTAATTACCGGGTTAAGATTGTCGTGTTGGTCATAGATCATTGTAGCTCTACAAGTGAGTGACAACACGAGTATGCAAAAGAAGAAAATATTACTTTTGTATACTGAATAGACCTAATAAGTAAAATATTATAGAAATGTGTTTCTGTGTCATTAATACTTTACTGTGTCGTTGGTCCTTTGATATGAGACTTATATCTGATCGCTTAAAGAGTTCTTAATTAGACTAGTGTCTTGAGCTATCGATGAGTGTAGTGTAAATGCATTAGTTGGTTAAGTACAACTTTTGTTGGAGAAGATAGCTAGTCAAAAGATTATCATTGCCCCTCTTAATTGAGTAATGATATTAATGGGCCCCTTGATAAAGCAAAGTTATAATGTGCACAATGTGATTTGAGTTAAGTCACATATTTATAACTAGCTTAAAGAGATCAAGAAATGAATACTAATATACAAAGATGACACAATACTACTTTGTATGTATTCTTAATATCATGAGGCAAGGGACGGACACAAGTGGTGCACTCCATCACTAATTGGATCGGGTTTTGGTTCAAGCTGAATTAAGACATCTAGCTAATTGGGAACTATAATGTGTAGCTAGATACCGCTTATAATTTGTGATGTTAAGCTATTAATATCACTGCCAATTTAGCTTAGATCCTCTCATAGGTCACACCATAAAACTGAGAAACAAGAAGGTGATTTTATGTTCATATGATGTATCGAGTTTCGTATACATGTGGTGAATCGATAAAATCATTATGTCATGAAAATGACATATTTAGAATCATGAATTTATATATGAGATGTAAATATATCATGGGGTGTGATTGTTTGATATTACATATGATGATATATTGCATAGGATATATAAATTAGCTATAACCCCAAAGATCGAATTTTGTTGGGAATTAATCCAAAATTCGATAAGGCAAATTAATTAATTAAATTTGCTAAAACCCCAAATACGAATTTTGTTGGGAATTAAACCAAAATTCGATAAAGGCAAATTAATTAAATTTCCTAAAACAAAAAAAACGAATTTTGTTGGGAATTAATCCAAAATTCGATAAAGGCAAATTAATTAAGGAATTATTGATCATGGTTTTGACTTGGTCAGTTATGATTAAATTTGGATGTGGATTAATAAATTTAATATTGAGAATTGGTCTTAAGAGAGAAAAACATGGAAGAATGGGTCAATGCATAGCCCATGATGTGGAAATTAAAGGAGCTTATAAATAGGCCTAATTTCCTTCATTAAAAATAAATATATGCAAAATTCTCTCTCTCTAACCACCCCAATTAATCCATCCGAAATTCCTTAGTTAATTTGAGTTTTTGGAGAGTAAAATCTCAGGAAAGAAAAAAGGGGTTATTAGCTAGATTCTAAACCCGTTTGGAGATTGATTGGCTAACTCCTTTCCCTCCAACCTTGTTTAGAGTTTAGTGAACACTCGGAGGCAATCCACCGGGCGATTCGACCGGCAACGCGACTCCGGATCTTCAAGAGGTTTTAGAGAACCTCTAGGTATGATTCTATTTGCAATTGTTTATTTGTTTTAATGCATGTTAAATAATTAGGACAAACAAATGCATGTCTATATGAAAATCGAAGAAAATATGAATGTTTCGATCCTATATGTTTATAAAATTTCAAAAATATATACATACTATAGGGCACGAAATCCAACAGTTACTCCCTCTACTTCTATAAAAGGATTGGTCATCCCTCTTCCAAAGACACAAGTTAGTTTTCCCCATCAAAACTTCTATCAAGCAAAAGTGTGTGAAGGTTGAGAGGGAGACATCAATTCATAACAATTGGAGATTTCTCTTCGTTGAATAGAATCATGGAGCAAGGTATGTGTTCTTTGTCTTCTCTTTAATATCATTGTGGAAATCATTTGTTCAAGATCCTATAATGTGCAATTAGAGTTTTTGTTGTGCACTCATCATGAAGCAAATAAAAGACTAACATTGAGTAATTATTTGACCAACGCTTCAAACTCATCACGACACTAGTAGTGTCACACTACCTATAAAGTAAACTAATTAACTCATCCAATGCTTTGAACCTTTGATTGGTCCTTTTTTTGGGTTAAATATTACCATTTTTTTTGTTATATCCTTGCGTGTTGAGTTTAAAGTGGCGATTTGAACATTTGTATGTTGTTAATAACCCGTTTTTTTACAATGTTGTGACTCCAATATTTCGTCAATGGTTTGAGCAATAGTTGTAACCAGTTTACTATATTTATAAATTACGTGCAGATAAACATCGTCTATTCTACACATAAATTACCAAAATAAAATAAAATAAGTAGCATAAACTACCTTTAACATAAACATAAAAAATAATCGAGAAAGTAGAAAAATAATCCTTAAGTGACATCAAGGTAGTAAGTTAGTAACATGAACACGAAAGCAAAACAACAAAACAGCGAATCTAGTAAGTCAACTACTCCTCATTGTCTGTCGTCACTTTACCTTTTCCCTTACTCATCACCTCACCTTCCAAGCATTCAACACGACACCTCTCCTAAGACAAAGATATATAGGTAATTTACTAATCAATCCATTAACCTAATTAACCACATAACTATTCTCTCTCTTAAGTAAATTTTAGGATTACGGTTCTAACACTAGGTAAATTTACCGGTAAAACACAAGTCCAGCGGAGAAGAGGAAACATGTTTCCACTTGCTTGAAAGAAAGAAACTTCGTGTTCGTGTGGGATATTATTGTACGCAGATTGCAGGATTACCCTACAATATATTTAATCATACAATTCATGTCAAAATCTTTCCTTTTTCTATCAACTATTCAACACATATATACCAGATGTTATGGAATAATTGATTTTATAGTTATGTTTCATACTATTTATTAAAATCGATTGAAATATAAATCCTAAGAATATCCTTGAAGTAAACTTCCATGCAGGTGAATGAGAAAAATTAGGAATATTGCTTATAGTAAACTAACAACAAGATTAGGTAGTGAAGGAATGGTTGAAGACATTTAAACGCAGTGCAAGCTTAAATAAACCCCATCAACATTGTAAAGCTTGTCGAGACAAATCCCAAACAAGTAATTATATAGAAGAAGCAAACAAATAATTAGAGACAAAACAAAAATTCGATGGAGAATTAAACGACGAAACTTACAAGTGACCCATAAACACGTACAAAAGAATATTGAATTCATCTCTTGATTAGGTTAACGCTTTGTGGAATGCTAAGTAGGAATTGATGGTAAGCATTTGAAGTGCGAATAACTAGTGCTGCAATTTCATCGGTATGAACCACTTCACGATCTCCATTAGGAACCATAACTATATCTTCATCTCCGTGATTCCACGAATAATCGCCACGAATCCATTTATGATCTCCCTCGTAAAAAACGGGGCATCGATCTATTATAATAGTTTCAAGTTTGACTGCATTGTCAACTATGTAAATCATAAGTTCAAGCTGGTTGAAAAGATGAAGAAAATTAGTTTGGAATTCTCTAATGGAATTGTGTGGGCACACGGGGGGTCTTCTTATTTCATAATTAGAATCTTCATTGGGCCCACAAAACGAAAACACCTGTATTCAACAAAGTAAGTCATTTCATCAATAATCAAAGACGTTTATTAGTTTCTTAATGTTAGATTAACCAGATTGCATCTGAGATGGAATCTAAATATGCTGTTAGGATTTAATTTAAATAAAACTAAAATGCTTAAAAAAGAGAAGAAATGGACATGCATTCGTCAAATGTAATGTTTACAGAAGAAGTACCGAAAGCAAGATATAAATATTAACCGCATAAGAAGCAAACAAGTGTAAGTACTAGTAAAATAACATGAACTTACACATAAATGAAATGTTTCTAACCGTGGTGACTCGTTTAATACATGAGACAACAAGAGAAGGTCAACTTTTCTACTGTCTGGAATGTAAACAAACAAACGCTTGAGTTTGGCGAATTTCCCAGAAGGTGGTACAAAATCAGGTGCTATCTGAAAATTAAGCAAAGTAATTGAAAGCTTGATGGTAATGTATGGCAAAATAAATAACATAATAATATATTTAAGTAGTGCAAACTAATTTATAAAAAACGTACCCTTGGAATATCCTCCAAGAATAAAGTCTTCATTTGAGGGAAATCATGGTATGACCGGGTGAATAGATATTCCATACCATCTGATCCCCGTTTGGGTTTGAAGCAGAAAAGGATCCTTGAAAGTAGAGGAGCATCTGCGGTAAAGATAATCGGACGTCCTGTGTATTCGAAAGAGATGATGCATTTGGAAGAAAGTGTTATTTTCCGAAGGCGTTTCCATGATCGGACGACCAAATGTTTTATTGTCGAAGTTAGACTAAGTTTCAAGTACTCCAAATCCCAACATTTCTCTACTCTCAGGTCTTCCAAGCGATGACATCCACTTACAACATCGTTGAAGTCCTCTTGAGTTACTCTTATCTTACGAAGGTCGAGGCGCTTTAGCAGTTTGAATCCCTTGAAATTTGAAGGAAGTTGGAGAGCCGAAAATCTCAGAAACAATCTTTCCAATGGGATGTCCATAAAAAGATGACAAGGGAGTATGTAAAGCTCACTCGACAAATAGAAAGGGTAGTCTCTCGGATTCGTACCAGGGTCGACAAAAAAGTAAGCCGAGTTCCATAAATCAATGATGAGTTCTCGAGGGGTGTGGAAGGTCGCAATTTGAATCCATTTGTCAAGATATGACCACACATACGGTATCCGATAATAGAAGCAAAACCGAAGCTCAAACTTCTTTATCCCACTTCGTGATGTTGCGAATCTCTCAAGGTACTTGTCCACGTTTTTTAAGAAACTTTTACTCGTCCTCCTCATTATAACATTTTTTTGTTGGAAATTTGTCAACGAACAGTCGCAAGCTATATCCGACAAGTCTTCTTTGAAATTTTCTCCCAAAACAGTTTCACCGGTAAAACACAAGTCCAAGGGAGAAGAACAAACACGTTTCCACCTGCTTGAAAGAAGAGAAGCTCTTGCAGCATCCTTCATGTTCATGTGGGATATTATTGTACGAAGAACATCTTCGCAGATTGCAGGATTACCCTACGATGTATAATCATATAATTCATGTCAAAATCTTTTCTTTTTCTATCAACCATTTCAACACATATATAACAGATGTTATAGAATAATTAATTTTATAGTTGTGTTTCATACTATTGATTACAATCGATTTAAAAATAAACCCTAAGAATATCCTTGAAGTAAACTTCCATGCAGGTGAATAAGAAAATTAGGAATATTGCTTATAGTAAACTAACAACAAAAGTTAGGTAGTGAAGAAATTGTTGAAGACATATTTAAACACAGTGCAAACATTATAAACCTCTTGGAGACAAATCCCAAACAAGTAATTATATATAGAAGAAGCAAACAAATAATATTTAGAGAGAAAAACAAAAAATCGATGGAGAATTAAACGACGAAACTTACGACTTGGTAGGATTTGCGCAGCTTCTTCCCAAGTTGGTTGAGCAAAATCCTTGCGCTTTCATCCCCGTTGTGCTTTCTTTTCTTCCTATCATGGTTCCGGTCCTTCTCCATGACAAATCTGATCTCCAATCAAAACGCGAACAAATAAAAATGTAGGGTTAAGGAACACGCGTAAAAGTCGTTTGGAAACTTTACGTATAAATATTGGTTTATTTCCTTAATTTATTTATTCCCAAAACGGCAAAACCCTATATAGGAAGAGACAACTGTCAAGGTTTCTTCTTTTCTATAGGGCTCTATAATCATGCCCACATTTTTTGACTTATTTTTTTACCATGATTTCTTTTTTGTTTATATATATAAGAAGATTGTCCGGTTAAAGTTTTTACACTATTTGGTGAAAGAAACTTGACGTTTTGTTCCAGTTGGTCACGAGCCACTGCATCGATTCTCCGGTTGTTCACATTTTAATGTAATTATCTAGTATTGTTGTATCATTATTGAATGGAGATTGAATATCTTGTATCGTTTTTTATATTAAAAGTATTGCATTTAATGTCTAAAAACATCTCCCACATTTAACATATTCAAAGCATGTGCATTTAAATTGACCGAGTTGAATCATTTCTGTCATGTAATATAAAAAATTGTAATTTGTGAACTAAATTGATTGAGTTTGTAATATGATTTTTTGTTGTTGAAATAATAACAAAAAATATGCATTTGAAAAAATTAATTAGCAAACTATACGCTTCGAAAATGACACTGATCCTTTCATTAACTAAAAGGCTTCACTTTTTTAGACAATAATGAAAATGATTTTTTTGAATTAACATTATTTTTTAAATAAAAATCCAAAATAAATCTCTCTCAAACACATTTCTCAAAGTAGACCCGTTGTCACCTAGTGGTGACACGTGGTGGCGGCAACTCTTACTTTTTAGTGTCTAAATGTCAAGTTCTTTAAATAAAAAATTGGATAGAACTCGGCGTCGCCAACGCCGAGTTCTATATTGGGACACTTGTGCAATTTGTACCAAATTGAACTCGACATCATCACTACCGTATTCTCTCAAAAAGAACTCAACAACACCAGTACCGAGTTTTCTCAAACAGAACTCGACATTGTTGTTGTCGAGTTCTATTTGAGAAAACTCACAGAACTCGGCAACACCAGTGCCAAGTTTTGTCGAGTTCTATTTTAATTTGTATTCATTTTGTAAAATCAAAGGTAATAGAAGTCAATAGTTTCATCTCATGTTTGAAAATATTTTAACAATAATTACAATCATTCTAACAACAATCACAATCATTCCAACTATAAACATTTCAACAACAAACGCAACCATTGCAATTACAAAAAATTTAACAAACATAATCATTTCAACTACAAAACACAAACAACTACGACAAAATCAAAATAATATCTAAAATAACAAGTTAACATTTTTACATAAATCAAACAAACATTAATGTAATAACAACCAAATAAGTTTAATATAACAAAATATTTATCCTAAATGACACATCAATCTATTTTTCCTTTTAGGACGTGCTTGAGCACATCCTCTCCCCCAGCTGCGTTCTTCTCCTCTGCTGTATTTCTGTTTGTTCCGTCTCCTGAGTCAAACCACAATCGTCGTCTTGTGTGTGGAATAGTAGTATCATCTTTTTCAACAACGCGATTCTGACTCAACCGTAGTGTGTGTTCTTCAGCATCAAAACACATAAATCAAGCTTTCATTTTATCCTTCAACTTTGCAGTCATTGAAAAACTTATCTTATGATCTTTTATGGAAGAGTCTCATTAAACACAAAATTTAAAAAAACATCGTAACTATTTTGCAAGTTTAGATCTTACCATCTCACGCTCTCTACCCGTTCATGGTATGTACAAGTTTTACTTTGTAGACAAACTATGATGAACAATCTAACGTACCGTGACGTTCCAGTACCATTTCATACCGTGGTGAACTTTCTTATGTGACGATTACAAATACTCTCTCATCAGAGGTCATGATGATTGGGGACCTCTTTGGCCACCTCGATGGATCACTCCCATGTCCTCCAAAACACTTTCGCACCACCAACTCCAACACCACATCTACCGAAATAAACACTTCCTACCTCCCGTGGAACAAACAAGATCATCTCCTCCTTGGTTGGCTTCAGGTCACTCTCACCGTAGGTGTCATAGCTCATGTTATCAGATGCGACACGTCACCCGAATCATGTCTGAGGGTTTTTTAGTGAGTTCTTTTTACTTTTTTAGTGATAAATTGTTTTTGTGGTAGAAGACTTGAGAGAGATTAGAAGAGAGAGGAAGTGGAGGATCCAGATCGTGCGCCACGTGTCCTCAAACAGAACACCAACGGCCCAGATCGAACTAGAGAGAGTATTGGAGGCGAATCAGTTATTTGGGGAGTAATGTGGTGGGAGTAGACGACTTTGAGGTTCGTGGGTGGGGATTTTATAGCCACGGTCGTCACAACTTTGTTGCCTGTGACACGTGGCGGATTCCTTTACCAATGATCATAATACCCCTAAAAAACCAACGTAGTAAGTCAGAAGCTACAAGAGATCTTTATTGCCCTTTGCCGATTGTGGAAGAAAAATGAGCTCAAAGTTAGAAGATTAATTGGATCGCAAGATTGATTATTTGAAACTAAGTAAACGTTGTTGCACCTTTAAACAATACGTACGTATACTTAGGTATATATACAACGATTGCCAGTCTGCAAGAGCTAGCGTATAGTAAGTATGAAAGAACGTTAAATCATCCCAAATCGGGTCCGAGCACTCGTGTCGAATTGGAAAATGTTAAACATGAGAACTACATTTCAAATTCTAGACGCTAGACATGGAAGTCGTTTGAGTGACTCAAACAACCACATATGTGTCTAGAAAGAGAATGGATTTTTCTACGATCGCAAGTGCCGAAGGGAAGGGGTCCCAAATGGACACTAGATCCATGATTCATCCGTCTGAAATGTAATTTCGTGCCTATTAATTTTTCAATCACCATATATTGTAATGAAAATAAAAGCAAGAGAAAAGCCAAATCACAAGTTGTACCCTTGGGTTTTCCTCTGTAATTTTATATTACAAATGCGATTATTACTTTAGCAACTTTTAAATGTACACATTAATGAAATTTCTTTTCAGGGCCAATAATAATATAGATCAATATTTCATCTTAATTTCGTAGTAGTTGTGTATTTATGTCACATATAAGATTTTTTTTCCATTTCAGATGATACTATTCATCGTTGATGTGACCAACATTAGAGAATCATCAAACGAGAATAATCCATTGTTCACCGAAAGGGGGAGAAAAGAATTTAACGATTTTTGTTGGACATCGTTCAAAATAAACTTCAGAAAAAGAAAGTCAAACCCAAATACGAGATTCCGGGAGGGTGTCTCCACAAAACGCCTAGAGATCTCCAAATAATTCGTAAATCAAAAAATTATTGTAGTTCTCGCTCGCGCCTCTCGCTCCCACTCCTCTCTTCCACCCATTCCCCCCTTCTTCCTCGCCGGCTACGCCTCCGCGTCCGATCCCTCAACCTCAGGTGCGTTTCCTCCTCTCTCCCCTAACGGACCATGAATCGATTTTGACGCGGTTCCGTTTCGGTGCTCGACAGCTCGCGCGATCCACCGTGACGACGCCTATGGAGTCCGGATCTGAGCTCCCCGATGTGGAATTGAAGTGAGTTTTCGAATCCCTGAGATTTGTAAATCCAGAAGCGGTTTTGTTTGGATTTGGCGTTGTGATGGTGTTAGTTGGAGATTAATGTAATGTAAGGATGCTGTAATCACATTGAGTGAGTTTCTTGAATGCCGGAAATAGCCTTCGTTGTTGACGGTTTCTGGATTTGTTTTCTTTCTCTAGAAGTATAGAAGTGGATTTGTTTGTTTTGATATGGCGTTGTGGCGGTTTTAGTTGAGAGTATTGTAGTGATGTTGTAATCACATTGAGTAAGTTCTTTGAATGGGGAAATACCCTCCGTTGTTGACTGTTTCTGGAGTTGTTTGCTTTTTCTACGTGTGTAGAAGTGGATTTGTTAGGATTTGTCTTTTTGATAGTGTACTAGTATTATTTAGATAATTTTGTGGTGACATTGTTTGTTGTTGTGATCACATTGAAGTAAGTCATTTGAATACCGGAAATAGCCTGGTGGATTTGTTTGCTGTCTGTATGAGTTTGGAAGTGATTTTGTTTAGGTTTCGTGATGGTAATGTGTGGTATTAGAATGATATTTTTGGTTTTATAATCTAATTGAGCTGAAATAAGTTAATTTGGACCCTGGCAAGTGTCTGCATTGTTTACGATTTGACGATTTGTGGATCTTTTGTTGTCCATATGAGTTTGCAAGTGGTTTTCCTTTGATTTGGTGCTATGATGGTACATCGGATTATGTTGTTTGTTAACGTAATCACGTCGAAATAAGTTTTCTCTAGGCCTGCAAGCGTCCTGTGTTTATGGTTTCTGGATTTCTTAGTTGTCTCCATGAATTAGGAAATAGTTTTGTCATGATTGTGTAGTGAATAGTCACAATGGTGATCTTAAGAACATTTTTTTCCTCCTTTCGTTATAGTAACATTGTGCATAAGTATGTAAGTACTTCTGAATTCCAGCAAGTGGCCACATAGTTGATAAAGGATGTTTTGTGGTCCCGATGAGTGTAGTAGTGGTTTCCTTTTGATTTGGTGTCATGATGAATTGATGATATCGTGTGTGACAATCTTTGTAAGCTATAATTTGTTCTCGTAATGATCATAGAAGCATTCTGTTTTTTCCCAGATTTCGCATCTTCCTGACATTGAGTGTGAGTCCTTGATGTTCACTTTCGGATCAGTTTGTTGCTCTTAGAAGTTTAGAAGAAGTATTCCTGTTTTATATCGTTATCATGCCAAATTGCTGATGTTGTGTGTTAGAATCCTCGAATGGCTGTTTCAAGAGTTATTTGTTTTGTTGATGAAACTCAAATTATTTTGTTTGATTTTAGTGTGGTGCTGCTGACTGCTGACTGCTGTTGCACGTTAGATCCCAAAATACCTCATTGCTCGATGATTTCTGGATGGGGTGGGGGTCTGATTCGGCTAAATGATGATATAGCTTCATATGTTCTTGTACACATATATTAGGAACTATATTAGAGCAAAAGAAGAAGAAAAATGAGAAGTGTATAATTCCACTAAAAGTGGGGATAGGCTGATAGTTATTAAGTTATATCATTTAACCACAAATGTTTGGTTCTGCTTGGCCCTGAATTCTATTCGGCTAAATGATGATATAGTTTCATATGTTCTTGTACACATATATTAGGAACTATATTAGAGCAAAAGAAGAAGAAAAATGAGAAGTGTATAATTCCACTAAAAGTGGGGATAGGCTGATAGTTATTAAGTTATATCATTTAACCACAAATGTTTGGTTCTGCTTGGCCCTGAATTCTTTTGTTTTTTCTAAGGAAAATAAGTGTCAGTCCAAGTTCAAGTTTGGAGGCTGATACAAGAGAAGGATCTTCTTTCAAGGATGTGGACATATCAGATGCTCAACGAGAATCAAAGTTGGAGTTGTTTGGATTCGATTCTCTAGTAAATATTTTGGGACTTAAAAGGTTAGCCTCAGTGTTACTCTCATATCTATTATTTCCAAACTAGTCCTGCACGAAGAAACTCGTTTCTTTTGTTTAGTTGAAAATCTTGTAGATGTTTCTACATCCACAACTCGAAGAAACTCATTAGTTATTTTCAGAGTAGGGAGCTTTAATTTAAGTAAAAGCAATTGGCCATGCTATGAAGGGGCTTTTTATTTGCCTTGCATGACTTGTTAAACCTTACAAAAATCTTACAGTATGACAGGACAGATTCCAGCACCTTCCAGTCCTAGTGATGGCGAGAATATTGCTATAACTCTTGGACAACCTAAGGTATGCAATGTTCTTATTTTGTCCCTGTGCTGGCTACTCATCAATCAATACTAAAATCTGGCTGTGGTCTTTATATGATGATTACCAAATCTATCTATATGATGTTCTCGCTTTCTGAATATTATTTTTTTAAACCAATTGAGCTATTTTATATTGGAGTTTAAAACCTAGAGTAAACTATGAGCATGTGATATACTTGTCAAACGTTAATTTGTTTATTTTGAGTATGATGACTTGTGGGGCTTGATTTAACTTTCCCTTTATGTTGACTTAGTTGCTTCTACTCCATGGTATGAACCTCAAAATTATTTTTAAGGTATCTTCTTATTTTATTATATCATCATGATTTTTCATTATACCGTGGCCATGGTAAGCTACACATGCAAGGTAAGTCTGTTCTTTTGAATATTGATGATTGCTTCTTGACGAGTTAACACTATTCTTGTAAAATGATGCAGGAATCTGCGCCAAAACTTGGGACCTTGTTTGGAGTTTTCATTCCATGTCTGCAGAATATAACAGGGATCATATACTTTATTCGTTTTTCTTGGTAAACTTATATACTTGTTCCAATTCTAAAAAAGTATGAGAATTTTGGAATTTCATAATATATCATGATTTTATTGTGTATACAATTACATATATTTATTATATAAGATGTACCGGTGAATATCTAAATAACTGTCACCAACTAGATGTATATTATATTGATTTAGTTCTCTAACTTAGCTTCCCATGCATCCCAAAATGAGTAATAGTAATACTAGGACCTTTCAAAATAGCCACTGTAAATATTTCTTTATTTTAATTGATTAGCATTCTATAAAAATATATAATATAATTTTGGTTTATGTTGTACATAATTCTGCACCGAAGCATGTCTTTTATAGTTAAAGTTCATATTCAGTGCATAAATATGATTAGTTATTCTAACTTTTCAATTTTATGAAAAAAATTAACTACAGTATACAATATAGCATTATCATAGCATTTATACTTTTACACCAATATAATAAGGGGAGGAATGACTTAGCAATATACTGAAACCAGGAATGTTAACGAAGATCAATTGACTGAGAATCTTCTTGACATGGTTTGAGCTGAATTTCTATGTCCTTGAAATGATGCCCCTATGCTTCTGAGGCTTAATAGTCAAAGCAAGTCAAACTTCGTGGTGGAGGCATCACCAGTCTTATGGTTTGACTTCTTTGCCTTGAAATGCAAACCTTTGAAGACTTTTAGTTGATGTCCATCATAACATTGCTTGCCAACTTTTTTCCTGAGTTCTTAAACTGCGAATTAAGTCCCATTTTTTGTTCTTCCATTCCGCGACAAATTTATCCTCATGAAGTATATGGTTATTGCTTTGTCTTCAGGATTGTTGGGATGGCTGGTGTAGGCGAATCTCTTTTTTTGATATCATTCTGCGGGTTGTGTACATTCTTAACTGGAATATCATTAAGTGCTATTGCGACAAATGGTGCAATGAAGGTGACCCGCCATGTTTTGTGTAAATAGGGACTCTTCTTCACATTCATTATCTCCGACAGCAGTTTTTCTTTTTTTGAATACAATTTCAGGGTGGAGGACCATACTATCTTATTGGTCGTGCTCTAGGTCCAGAAGTTGGTGTAAGTATTGGTTTGTGCTTCTTTCTTGGAAATGCTGTTGCTGGAGCTATGTAAGTTTGGTTTCTCCTTGATCCTTTCTGTTCCTGAGACAAATATCTCCCTAGTAAAATTTTGTAAAAAAAAAGGGATTAATGAATGGTATCCATGACGTTTTGTTACTTGATTAAGTCAGTATAAGTTTTCTTCTTCCATAGGGAAGTTGTTAAATAAATCAACAATAATTTCTTTCATCAACTAATTTATTCATTTAAGTGATCAGTTAGATATACATGCAACAACGTTTTTTGTTTGGCAAATCTTCACTACAACCCAAAAATTTGCAGTTCGATCTCTAAGAAATTTATACCTCGTATTCTTTATTTTACTATTTTCCTAATATGATCTCAGGTATGTTCTTGGCGCCATAGAGACTTTCTTAGATGCTGTGCCAAGTGCTGGAATTTTTAGAGGTACAATGTCACAATTTTTGGCCCGATGTCATGCCGAACAGCTTAGCTACAAACATACGTGGGTGAATTGCTTCTCGGCTACAAGCCTAAAACATGGTTTTGTGCAGTTTGGTTCTTAAATACATCCAAATTCATCTTTCTTGCTAGTTTTTCTATACGTGCTTTTAATAGCCTCAGCACCTTGTCCATGGTTAATATGCCCCCTACAAATCTCTATCTAGAAATCCCATAACTTACGTTTCATCTTTCATTCATGGATTAACAAACTATTACAAAAGCTAGTAAACATGGTCAATAAAAGTTTATATCTTGGTGCAACTGTGTGCCTGTTGAGTCGACAAACGTTTTGCCAATGTTTGTAGATTGTCAAGATTGATGAACAATTTTCTACATAGTGTGGAGTTAGCTGCGATTCCTTGTCACATGTTCTTTCTGCTACGAAATTCGTTAAGGTAGGAAATACAGAAATCAAAAATATTGATTAAAGGAGTTCTCTGCATATAGAGAGAGATAAGGAGATTTAAGAAAACATCAAGAAGGAAATACTAACATATGCAAATCCAATCACTTGGATATCTAATGTCCATTTATTTCCTAATGCCTATTATTTTAAGAAAATTCTTGAGCATTTTGTTGCCATGACATAGCATTTTTGCCTATGTCAAGGTTTTTTTCTTATATAATACTTGTGTACGTATGATGTTTACATATCTCTTAAAATTGTAACATTTGAATCTTTGACACATTCCTGTATTGATGAACAATTATCTCTAGCTTACTCTTCATTAAACTCAGCCAGAAATTGATAGCAATACTCTCAGATTTGTTTCAATTGAATCAAGCCACTGCCTCACTGTTTTAGTATTACGATGGTGGGTGTGAAACTCCAATGTTTATATTACAATGGAAATATGCATATCTATAGATAACCAAGATTTGTGATATAATCTTTGAGTTAAAATGGTTTATTGTCTGCTGCAGAAAGTGTTACAATTACAAACACCACCATGAATGGCACGGCAACAGCAGTCTATACTCCAAACCCACATAACCTGCAACTTTATGGTGTAATTGTGACGATTCTTCTTTGCTTTATTGTATTTGGTGGTGTCAAAATGATCAACAGAGTTGCTCCTGCATTTCTGATCCCTGTACTATTTTCACTTCTCTGCATATTCTTGGGCTTTTTTGTGGCCCCAAGCGGTGATGCATCAAGTAAGTGTTCCTTTTTCTGCGTATCGGTTGTGACAATTTGAATTTCAAGTGATGCCTTTCTGAACTGTAATTTGGAGAGCAGATGGAATTACAGGGTTGAGTCTTCACACGTTTACAGAAAATTGGAGCTCCGATTACCAATTTACGAACAATGATGGAATACCTGATCCAGAAGGCTCAATTTATTGGAACTTCAAGTATGTTTTTTTCCTATCAATGTCCAGGGTGTACACTATACTTAATTTTCAAACACCATTATCCTGTATGAACTTTGGATTTCGTCTTCTAATATGCATCTGAAAGTATTGCTTGGTGTTTTTCAGTGCATTGGTGGGTCTCTTTTTCCCAGCTGTAACAGGAATTATGGCTGGTTCAAATCGATCTGCATCTCTAAAAGACACTCAGCAATCAATTCCTCTTGGTACGTTGGCTGCCACACTGACGACTTCTTTTCTTTACCTGATATCCACCTTATTTTTTGGGACTGTGGCAACAAGAGATAAACTCTTGACAAACAGGTATTAATTTCATACTGCACATAATCTACTTATTAATATCGGAAAGTTTTTTTGATAATTATTAATGTTCTTAAGTTATAGTGAAAGCAAATATAATGGCTACTTGTTGACATTTTAATGATGACATACTTGAGTTTAACCTTCCGACAAATTTGCAGCAGCAGCCTATCGGTGAGTTGTTAAAACCTTCTAAACAAAATATTGCTTGAAGTATGATCATCCACATAGGCAGATACTCATGAGTGACATACATAACAATTGCCAAATGCTCATCTTATCAGTCCCGGACCAATTTCCTTTTAAATTTCACGATGAGAAAGTTATATTGCTGCCTAAACGGATTCTATATAAACTACAATAGTTGGTTCAAGTCAGTTGCAATACTAGAGCCATTTATCCTCACCAGTAATGTTTGTTATCTCCATACTCCGACTGTCAACGTCAGCAGGTCCTGCAGGATAGGGCTGGCAGAGTAAGCACATCTGAGCAAGGACACCAAACTGAGCAAGATGCAAAACATTAATTTTTTCTTCATACTTTGTCCTGGAAACCATTTCCCATTCACTCTCAAAGGGAATTGCTATCTTGGTGAAAATTTCTCAATGTACAAACAAGAACAGCAGCTCATCTGGGATTGATTTGATGAACCGTCAAATATTGGATTTTCCAACAAACCACCTTATAGCAAATGGATTTTCTAAAATGTAAAAGGGACATTAGGTCATGGCATAAAGATTATAAGCGTTAGTGTGTAGTCAAAATCTAATAATAAGATCCACCCTGCCTCAAAATAATTTAGAAGCATTCTTACAGCTTCCTGCCCTTGCAAGTGTACCGGACTTACTTGGAAGAATGACGAAGATTCCCATGAAGCAGCTATCTTAACCATCCTTTTGCATTCCCGTTGTTTTTAGTACACCAGATCTCAGTTCCACACCGAGTTATGCTTTACATCTGGTCATCTGGGTTTTACTAAACTACATTTGGCAAGAGTTTGGAGTTTGATGATTTGAATTTTGTTGTGATTCTGTGGTTTTTGTACTTAGTGGTATTTTATTGAATACCCACATCAAAATGTTTGGTGACTACCTTGTTTCTTTCTGCATATCAAGAGATAAATCATGATTGGAGAAATAAGAACTTTATATCTTACCATAAAAAAAAGTTTAAATCTTAAGCATGCACTTTATCACTTATGTTTGTGCATATTTCTACTTTACTCGCCCAAAATATTTAATTATCTTTCCAATAATGAGATAATGCTATTACATAACTAATGTCTTCTTGGGAAATATTAGTACATACTACATAAGCTTCATTTTTCAATTTTGCAAATTAATAGTTAGAGAAGTTAGAACTACCAAGAAAAATGAGGATACTTGTTATGAAGTTTTTTTCTTCTTCACATTGCTATGTAATGCAGGCTTCTAACGGCTGAAATAGCTTGGCCTATCCCTGCAATAATTTACGTGGGAATCATTCTCTCAACTTTAGGTGCTGCTCTCCAGAGTTTGACAGGGGCCCCACGACTTCTGGCAGCAATAGCAAATGATGACATTCTTCCTGTCCTCAAGTATTTTAAGGTCACTGAAGGAAGCGAACCTCATAGTGCAACTCTTTTTACAGCCTTCATCTGCATAGCTTGTGTGGTGATTGGGAATTTGGATCTTATTACACCCACTATAACCATGTTTTTCCTATTGTGTTATGGTGGTGTTAACTTATCCTGCTTTCTTCTGGATCTTCTCGATGCCCCAAGCTGGCGACCTCGTTGGAAGTTTCACCACTGGAGTCTTTCACTTGTTGGGGCATTGATGTGTATTGGTTAGTAGCCTACACTTCACAAACTAGTGAACTAGGTTTGACGAGTTAAATACTATACATAATGCTGAAAACAGAAGTAAATTAAATACTGCACTTCTTTCTGGCTGACACTGGTTATCTCAGGATGACCACGTAGGTGTACGTTTGATTAGTTGGTATTGATTCTGCACTTGTGTTTAACGCCTAAACCATCGCCCCCATCACTCAAATTTACATCTCATAGATGGAAAAGATCAGTAAATGCAATTTAGAAGGAATAGAAGGCTGACACCTGACGGACTTTGAGTTGATTGGTTGGTATTGATTCTGCACTTGTGTTTAACACCTCCACCATCGCCCCCATCACTCAAATTTACATCTCATAGATAAAAAAGATCAGTAAATGCAATTTAGAAGGCTGACACCTGACGGGCTTTGAATTGAGCACAGTAGAAATGTGAATCGTGTTGCCTTCTGGGGACTAGCCAACTGGGTGATTAAACCATTTTGCTGTGATCGGGTTGCCTTAAATAGCCAAAATTAGCCGAGACAAATGCTTTAGTCTGATTTTTTTTGTGACGTTTATATTCTTTTCTGAGTGAGTTTTTTATGGCAGTTATCATGTTTTTGATCTCATGGTCTTTCACCGTGGTGTCATTAGCTCTTGCCAGCCTAATATACTATTATGTGAGCATTAAAGGGAAGGCAGGGGACTGGGGTGATGGTTTCAAGAGTGCATATTTTCAACTAGCTCTGCGGAGTGTTCGATCACTGGGAGGTATGTGAAGTTTAATTATTGATCCTCTGGTACTTTGGTATGGATTATTTAACTTTGACGAGGTTCATCCTTCATTTTGTCTTGTTCAATCAATTGGGTGTGGTGGTGGTTGTATTTTTATCTATTTCCTTTCAGCAAGCCAAGTCCATCCGAAGAATTGGTATCCCATTCCCTTGATTTTCTGCCGACCATGGGGAAAGCTGCCCGAGAATGTCCCATGTCATCCCAAGCTTGCTGACTTTGCCAACTGCATGAAAAAGAAGGGTCGTGGAATGTCAATATTTGCATCTATTATAGATGGTGACTATTATGAGCAGGCTGAAGACGCCAAGATGGCGTGCCATCAACTCAGTGCATATATTGACTACAAACGTTGCGAGGGTGTAGCTGAAATTGTTGTGGCCCCTAATATGTCGGAAGGTTTTCGCGGCATGGTCCAGACAATGGGCCTCGGTCACCTTAAACCCAACATAGTTGTTATGCGTTACCCAGAGATATGGCGTCGAGAGAATCTTATCGAGATTCCTTCCACCTTTGTAAATATCATAAACGATTGTATAGTTGCTAACAAGGCAGTTGTGATTGTGAAGGGCCTGGATGAGTGGCCTGGAGAATACCAAAGGCAGTTTGGCACAATCGACCTATATTGGATAGTGAGAGATGGAGGGCTTATGCTCCTCTTATCTCAGCTCCTTCTCACGAAAGAGAGTTTTGGGAGCTGTAAGATCCAAGTTTTCTGCATAGCTGACGAAGATGCAGATGCTGAAGAGCTCAAGGTTGATGTGAAGAAGTTCCTGTACGATCTCCGCATGCAAGCTGAGGTCATTGTAGTGACAATGAAATCTTGGGAGGCAAATGGAGATGGCAATATGCAGCAAGATGACTCAGCGGAAGCCTTTGCCAACGCGCAGAGGCGGATAACGGATTCTCTCAAGGAGATGAAAGAAATAGCAGGAAAGGAAGGGAAGCCGCTTATGGCTGATGGAAAATCAGTGATTGTGAATGAACATCAAGTCAACAAATTCTTGTACACGACGCTTAAGCTTAATTCTACGATCCTTCACTATTCGCGAATGGCAGCTGTGGTTCTTGTAAGCCTCCCACCACCACCCACGAACCATCCTGCATATTTCTACATGGAATACATGGACTTACTGGTCGACAATGTGCCGAGGCTTTTGATCGTTAGGGGGTACCGCCGAGATGTCGTGACCCTCTTCACCTAACATAACCCTGGTAATTCCAATCTCCGTAATTTTTGTAATTTTTTTCAGCCTTTTTGTTTAGTCATTTTATCTGAATTACACGGTAAGTCCACAGGTCAGATCTTTTTCAACTTTGTTGTTCCATACAAAAGAACCACGAGCGTTGTATACCAATACGGTTTGATAAAGTAAATCAAGTGGAAAAAAGTACTTTTGTTCTCACGTGGCTTCCTGGCATTATTTACATCCCTTGGCAGTGGTAAAATTTGGGTGATCGACAAGGGCAATCAGTGTAATTATCAACTTACCGATATCTGGACCTACCATATCGGTCCCATTTCAATCGATTTGTTTTCCAACCTAATGGCGTACATATGAGTTACTAATAAGATAGCTCTACTGGTTACCAAAGCTATCCCTTGCACCCCTGGAATAATGATTCAAATTTTAGGCGTGAAAACTATTAAGGACAATTGCGAGTTTACGTCGTATGTCAAAATTCTTCCTACTACGTTCCACTTCCAAACGATCTACGTCTCTACACGTTGAGATAAGGGTGAAAAAATACACAAATGTGAAAAAAATACACGTCGGATCAATTTGCCGTTTTTCACCATCGATAGGCGTATATGAGAATGGTCTTTTGTTACACTCATCCAACATGGTCCGTCATCAAGATGTCTTCCCGTCACGGTGCCAACAATGTGCAGCAAAGGTAATGAAGTTTCCTGAACTACGCAAGTCAAGTAGAAAAACACAGTTCACATTATTGACGATCATTTAGACATGAACAATTGCTTCCTATTTATTATTAGCACGAGAATGTTACCATCATTTCACCAGTCATCAACAAATTTTATGTACAACGTTGAGGATTACGAACATCAACCTCCTATTGTTAGCAAAAAAATGTCTCCATTTCACAGCCACCGACACAACTATACTGCATGCTACACGACCATAAGAGACAACAAGAAAGAAATCACATTAAGAAATAACGGATCAATGTACATAGAAAGATTCCCACTATTGAAAGAGTTGTTATCAGATGGCTATGCTACGCTGAACTCAACTATACTAAAGAGTTGCAAATAGGACTCTGATGCTACAAATGTATCTCACTTACAATGGTTGAGGTTTCTACTGGAATACTACAGACACAAGAATAAAGCTTGGAGTTGTTGAGAATGACAGGGTTCATCAAGATGCTCTAGAAGCCACAGGAATTTAGGTTTCTAACGAAGACCATTAGAAGACGAAGCTCAAGTTTTTGAGTTCAGTAAGGAAAAAAACTGTAAATGTCCTACGTGATAACGGAACATATGGGAGCGTCTCCAGACTCCAGGCAGCCATCATCTTACTTCCACAGACAGTAATATCAAACACCTGACGAAGAGAAAGAAAAAGTTGATTAACCAATCAAGTCCTGACATGGGATAGATTTGAGAAAGGGCCGAAAGTACTGAAAACTATGGTGCAATGGTAGTTATTACACAAAAGTATGGGCTGGGAGATATCAAATATGCCAAGCTTTCTTAGTTTATTTTATCACAACATCATATGAAGTGCAGTATCACGAAGAACTATGTATGCTAGAGGATAACCAATGGTTTCAAACATAAATGGGAGAAAAAGGCATCATGAGTGTAGTGGCATAATTTCAACAGTCCATTTCATATATTGTGCAGAATGCTACAGTATCAACAAAAGGTCTCTTCAACTAACATATTTTCAGAAACAACCAATAACTACGTGGGTGTTGCGAATATACATATTTACAATGAAAGCAACCAATTAAAATATTAATTTTTCAAAAACAAATCTAAAACTATTAAGTATTGCTCTAATCATTTGGACTGCTTAGGAGTATGGCATAGATAGGATTTTAGAATCAGCAAACTTGAGAGCTATAAACAGAAGAGAAAAATGGTAGAATAAGAAGAAGAAAAAAACAAGCGGTATGAATTCAAAATTAAGTTTCCAGGCTAATGGTAGAAGAAAATATCACATACAAACTGGTGCATACCACCATTTTGAAATTAATCTTAACCTTTAAAAGGACCTCTCTATTCACCTTCACTATTGCCAGGAATCCAAATATCTCCTAAAATGTTAATGAATGATCTTAATATCTTAGGCCTGAATTCGTTACCCATTAGATCCTTCATTTTCTATGGAATGTTTACCAAATGGATACCCAAAAAACAAAATGCACTTGCCCGCTTCTTGGAAATGCAACAGTTGTTTCAGGTGATGTGAAAATAGTAAGTGCAAGACACCAGCAGTTCAACTCCTCATCCTCATGTTGTAGGCATAAGCATACTAGACTATGCCAATTGATGATGTACAAAGATCATCCAATATTTCTAATCTCTACACATTTTCGTTTGAGAAAGATCTAGAAACAGAAATAACCAAACATCTTATTAAAGCAGTAAACAGTCATTCTACAAAGGCTATTTGGGCTATACTAATGTTCCATTGTTCCACCTTAAACATGAATACACTGGAGGTACAAAAATTGATCAAAATGAGCTTCATCCTGCACTTATTGACTTTGCCATTATAACATTTCTAGGCTTAGTACATACATTCTCAATTGAACCCATTGGTGAAAACTGTGTGTTGCCCACTATTTAGGTCTGAGACTTTCTAAAGACACTTAGTGATCCATTGCAACCATGATCAAAAACTTCATCATCAGTCTCAGAAGTCAGAACACCATTTTGGAATCCTAGACATCTATAAAGTGTATTATGGTCACAACAACAACAACGAAACCTTTAATCCCAAACTAGTTGGGATAGGCATTATTTCTCACATATGGTTCCAGTTTTGACCATGAAATTAAAACCAACGTAAGAGTGGATAAAATATAGGCAAAATCTTAACACCAATATGACTGAGGACTTCCCAAGATGGTTACAGAGGTAAGATGGTTTTAACAGATTTCTTAGGCTGTTAGGGAGAAGATTATAACAAGAAAATCATAGTGGGGGCAAGTTTTCTTTTATTTCTACATAAATCCTGTACAACAGGTCCAGAGGAGGAGACTTTAATTTTTTTTTCCATAATGTACCGTTCCACCTCCCTTAATCATCATAAGATCTAGCTCTCAAGCTAGATGCATCTTTCATGCAGTAAACCTACTCTCTTTCTATTGGCATGTCATCTACAATTTACAGGACTAGTTCAATCACAACTCCAGTCATACTAGTCCTTATAACTTCCTCTCATCCTACTTTTGTGCCACACAGTTTGTTACACGGCATTAAGGCAAGATTAAGCTGAATAATAATAATCCGCCTTACTGTTCAAAAAAAAAACTTCATGGCACTTAAACTTAACAACTGATGAGTCTAACTTAAACTCTTGCACATCAGTACTAAATACTATTCATCAAACCAATCACATTTTCAACACAGTTAGTTGCTTTCAAGCTGGAGATAAGAAAAAAATCTAAAAAACCTACCAATCATCCCAGAGCAATAAAGTATCAAAACACAGAACCTAGAGTTTAAGCAGAACTTTCAAAATCAAAGAAAAAATCAACGAAAACTAATAACCTACTAATCATCCCAGAGCAATAGAGTATCAAAACACAAATCTAAAGTTCAAGCAGAACATTTCAAAATCAAAGAAATTTTTAACGAAAACGAAAAAAACCTAGAAATCAAGCAAAACTTTCAGGGTCAAAGAAGAACTCAAAGAAATCTAAGAAACTACCGATACACCAGATCAGAAGAGCATCAGAACACAAAATCTAGGGTGTAAGCAGAAATCAATCAAATCCGAATAAACCGTACCTCCAGAAAAGGGAATCCACTAGTAACCAAACGGCTCCTCCTCTTCATCATCCTCGTCATCATCGTCTCCCTCCTTAACAAGATACGCCCCCGGCGGCGGCGGATCCTTACGCCTCGTCCTCGACGGCAGCACATTGGACAGATCCACCTCCGCAAGCGGATCCTCCTCGAAATCGCTCTCATCCTCGCCTCCAACCACGTCGTCATCGTCATCCTCGCCATCATCGCTCTCGTCCTCATCCCCGTCCTCCTCTTCCTCCACCATCACGGCCTTCCCCTTGTCCTTCCCCACCTTCGGAACCGGAACCACTTCGTCGGCGTCGCCGTTTGGGATTTCGTCGGCGGCATCGGGTTTGGGGTTGGTGGAGTCGTCGGGGATGGGATCGAGGTCGGGCTTGAGCTTCTTGGGGTCGTCGGCGAGGGACTCCGGGTCGGGCTTGCGCTTGGTGGGAATGGGGTAGGGGGTCGGGGTTAGGGTTTCGTCGGCCATGGGAGAGAGAGAGAGAGAAAGAGAGAGAGAAAAATGGGAGGAATGGAGGGTTTCGGTTACGGATTTGGGGTTTTGTTGACAGAATCGATAGGTTTCCCGCTGATGGAAACGGAATGTATCTGACAAGTCCGGCGTCGTTTTGACGTGAATGCGTTATCGAGTTAGTTCATATCGGAGTGAAAATGGTCCAGAATATTTGAATTGATTTAGTAGGATCAAGTGTAATATTAAAGTAATAGTCGCACGTATTCTTCCCACTTCCCACTTCCCACTTCAACTACAACTTCGGTCCTAACCTACTACTCTACGCATGGCGGTGGATTTGAAAAGACCATTGCAACAAACCATTCAGAAAACACTACTCAAAATCTAAAAAACATTGTGCAGTGGATTATTTTCATGTTTGCGGACTATTATGTACCACTATTATGTAGTCAGAAAATCATAGAGAATGCAATATTACCTAATATTTACTATATTGTATATACAAATAACCCATGCCCTCAATAAATATATAAAATTCGTCGGAATGTGGTATTAAAAAGGGTAATAATAGAGATAAAGTGTATAAAATAATATCTGATTTGTATATGTATTCTTAATTTCAAATTTTCCCATAAATTTATAAATTAAAAACATAACATCCAATATATATCTATGCTCGATTATTGTTATAAAAACCGAAAAGTTATTCATTATATAAATATGATACAAATATAACACATGTGATATATCCGTTCCATAATGAGACCGTTTTCAACCATAGATGATGGTGCTACATGTAGCAAGGACGGACTGCCTGGCGACCACCAATGGATTTTAGAATTCAATGTTGAGTGGAAGAGTCTCGAAGATAAATGAAATGTAAAATTATATTTATAACAATTAATGTTACAATACTACAACTTTCGCTCACACACTATTTACTTTGTGAGACACTCACAACTACTCTTTCTACTATTATATCAACTCTTATACAAAACTCTCTATTACAAAACACACTCACAAACTAACACAACTACGAAACTCTCTCTTGTAATGTTGGAGCCTAAATCTTGTTTGTATGTATGTATGAGATGGTGAGGTATACACCATTATTTATAGCGTAAGATGGAAGCTTGTGGAGAAATAAGAGATTTTTAGAATATAAATTTCTAGAATTCTCCCAAGTGATGTAGAAAATAGGAACTTCTAGAGTATGAAATCTCTAGAGATTAGGCCTATTGGATTGAGCTCATGATTAGTTTAAGTAATTTATATTGTTTGGCTTGGATTTGAGTTGGTATTGGATTCTTAACATTCAACCCCATTGGGGTTTTTATTTCGTACAATTTGGACCTTCCGAATTTTTTTCGAATACCAATAGTATGTCAATTAGATAAAATAATACCCAATTAGCCTAGTACAAAAGTATACATTTACCAACTTATTAGTGAAAATACATAATCAAACCTCAACAAAATTACAAATTAAATCAACCAACAAATTTCAATTACTTTGACAACATCTTTGCAAATTCCAACAATCTGACCTAAATTTCTTGCACCATCCTTGTTTTCAATTGTGCCTTGTACTAAGAATAGACTATTTGTTTTGATCTTTTGTTTAAGTTCTACGTGACTAAATGTTATGAGGAAATCAAACTAGTTGTGATTTTTATGGAAAAAAAATGTAGTATCAATGAAAATGGCTAGATGTTGATTCAAATGTTAGGCCAACGTCAAAAATAAAAAAATTATCAATATATCATGTTAATTCACTGATTAGAGGGGGGAAAGGACTTGAACCCGTAATCATGTATTCAAGGCAAACAACTGCTTCTCTGGACAATATTATTATCTTTATTATTATTAAGGAGGTCTCTTATACTTGGAGGTTTTGAATGTTAGAAGAGATATTGGTGGCTATAGTAGTGCGTCTTGGTCTATAAAAAAGGATCATCGACGAGGAAAACGAGAAAAGAAGTCATTTAGCCTCTAATGATGTTTCATGCATGCAGCTAAAAAATCCCATATACATCAGTGTTCGAGCTTGTGATTTGAACGAGTTGTACGTACACCTTGTTTACGTACCTTGAGACTGAATGTCCTCCGCAATTCAAGTTTAATTCCACTTAAAACTTTCGAATTGTGTGGAGCAGGGCCGTCTCGAAAAATTTTGAGGCTCTGTGCGAAAATCAACAACGAGACTCCTAAATTTGAAAAAAATTTATCCTCCTAGTTTAAATAATAAAAAATTTACTAACTTAATGCAATATTAATTGAATTTTTTTGTCCTCTTAGCAATATTTGAGACAAATTTATCAATGTTTAAGTGCTATTTATGTGTTAACACTATTTTTTTTGCAACCCAATAAGGTCATGTACATTTTTTATTTTTTTTGAGGCCCCTCAAAGTGAGACCCGGAATGAGACCCGGAGCAGGAGCTCACCCTGCTCCTGCTATTAGGCCGGGCCTGGTGTGGAGGTTATACTTCCTTCTTCGATCTTACTGCATAAGTAATAGTTTTAGTTGTAATAGATTATCCCTTTTATGATTTAGCCCAATGGACCTACTAAGCCCAAATGGCATCTAAATGTAGAAGTCCAAATGTGGATCTAACGAGTTGGACGGACTATAAATAACACTGACTTGAAATACCTATTAACATCGGTCATATCCTTCAATTTTGCATTTATGCTCAATATTCTCCAATCACACATTGACTTTTCATTTTAATTTAAGTCAAAGTTCGTTATAACACTGTTACTTATCCACCCCTCTCATTTCATTTCCAGAGAGTAAGAGAAAAAGGATTCATCGTTTTTTCCCTCTCATCTTCTTATTTGGCTTTTCAACAAATTTTAAACGTATCCGCGTTATAATAGATTATTAAAATTTTAAAACAATGTTCACATCAAGTAATCTTAATTTCCACGAGGATCACAAATCTTCATGCAACGACTAGAGTAACGAATTCATGCAAGTAATCTCAAAACAAGAGAAGACAAATAACAAAGAATAATACGCAAATCTCCGATCACAATCCAAGTGTGTTGCAAGGTCCCATCATCCCATATGCATCTCAATTTAAAATGAATTTCACATTGAGACTTGGAAGTTCTTTGAATGAAACAATCAAATCAAAGTAATTGCTTCAAAACAAGTTGAGTGAGTGAGTGAGTGAGTGACCATCTTTTTCGGAAAACGCCAGTTGAGTAACATTTATCACTCTCAGAAAAGTCAAATTGCTATTCACAGACGAAATTGGCTCTCCCAAAGTCAACACCAGTACACCACTTGGTGATTATCAAATAGATAAGTTGGCAATATACGACGTAGTTTGACTGTAATTAATCTAAATCCGGCAGCCAAAGCATGATACACTCAGGCTCATACTTCAAAGAAAGTTAAAAAAAAAAAAAACTTCCTTGTACCGTATTGTATAACACTTTCTGATTTTGTTATGGTAAAAGGTTTACATGCAATATTCAGAGAAAATTGTGGTATCGCCTATATATAAGCAAAACATGGTTGTTTGGATAATGTGTTTCATTCTTGTCTTTATTTTGCCTACATTGCAGAGAAACATAAACATCAAGAAAGTCAATTAAAGGATGGGAGAGTTTGGAACACGTACAGTGATATCTTCTTGACCGATAAAGATTGAACCACACCTGTGATGTCGTGTTATAAGTATCCATTAAAATATATTATTTAAGATATAAATGATTTTTTTTTTAGTTTTGACCTCTTCATATTTTATTATTATTTTCAAAATAGACCTCTCCACATCAAAACCCTGTCTAATTTTAAGTCTTTAATTGTCGCCCATAAGTCATAACGCAACGTTCAACTTCCAACCATCTTAAGATCTCCTATTTATATTTTCCGACGAGCATTTCTTTGTTTAAAATAATGTAAGCTGTTTGCAAGCCACGGGTCTTGCAGTTGGATGAAATTATGGAGTAAGGTGTACATTCCTTTCGAGGATAGTTTCATAAAACACATATATTGCTGAGGGGTAAACGACGCATTTCCCAATTGCATATAATTTCGATTTTTTAATTGGGAAGGTGTTTTTTTTATTTGGCATAGCTGGATCAAACAAAACCCTAAAATGTTTCAAAAAAGATATTTTAGTTGAATTGTTATTTATTCCAATGGTTTTAACTTTTTTGACATAAAATTTAAGAATTAGAGACAAAAAACCGTTGTCATTAGTCAACTTCAGAGCTATATATTTCGGAAGTTGGGATATGGTAGCATGGGAGTCGATGTGCACTTGAATCAACTATCTAGTAACATTTTACTCTGGTCTCTGGATATGAAAATCCAAAATAAATTCTTCGCCCAGAAGTGTTTAATTTTGTTGTATTAATATAGACATGGATTACACACTTATATACAAGTTTCTCTGATCTCTCCCTTTTAAAGTTTTTGTTGTCTGTCAATTATATGCCCATTATATTGCTACTTTGCTGTATTACTAATTTATTTTAAAAATATTAAACAGTAAAATTCTACAGGAAATATAATTATTGTTCCATCAGCTCCCTAGCGAGTATTGACTAGGAATCAAATGCAAAGAGAAGTAGTCTTAGGTTTGAGTTTATATCTTTTTCACCATCTATCTCACAACTTTTGACTTCATTTATTGAACCTATTAATTAAGTCACCTTTGGACCTAGTATGCAAATCAATTCCAATCAAGTTTAATTTGTTTGGAAGCAGAATAAGCAAAAAAACGTTGACTTGGAAAAGAGTAACCCATGAAGTATAATAAATCTGAAACAGAATGTCAAGGCAATCGATTACGACCAAAATTGCTACAAGCCTTCAATACAATACCCTCACTAATTTCAAAGGCATCAAAAATTGTTATCTTCACCTTCTTCAATACAATACACCAAAATAAAAATATGCGGATATTATTGGTTTGCAAAAAGACGATTCAAAAGTAGTTTATGTTACACTGTTATTTGATAGGATACTATGCATTGTCCCTTTCACGCATTGGATAGGCCAAACCATACCAGCATTTCTTCAAACGTAACGTACTTTAAAGCAGATGCAAACATTGAAAATCATGAAGTGAAAATTTAGCCTAAGAAAATCTTGATGAAATCTTGTCCTAAAGGCCTACTAAATGCTTCATTCAATACAAGGAGTACTGGTTCACAACCTTGATAGGTTTGGTTAGGGCACGGAGTAGTTCCCAACTTCCCGTCAATGGCTAGGCTTACCTGCCTGAACCTGGTGTGTTAAGATATGATCCATAATCCTGACCATTACACACTCTGATATTTAAATTCATCTGATAGACCCATAAATAATCTGAAAAATATAATTAATAATTTGTGAGCTCAACAGTCCGCAAGTACTAACCGTCAATCAACGAGAATCATAACCATATGGAAAATACAGAATAGAACATTCAGTTAATGAGCATAGTCAAAAAAAGATGTAACACAAATAATATGCATAACAATCTGGAACTCTCCATTCGGATTCGACCATATTATGTGTTTCTGAATCTATCAATCAGTCAGACACACACCTGATAGCTTCACACTAACGACAGATGGTCATTTCCTCTCTCGGGTGGCTCACGCTGCCCGCTAGGTAACTCTTTCCTAAGTGATTCAGTCAGAAACATACACACGTGACATTTCGGCCGAAACATCATCATGTAATCATATGCATATCAATAAATTCAATATCGATACTCAGTATGCATGCAATTACGAATATCAAGAGAGATACACATGACATGAAACTAAAGAATAACGAATCGATACTTGAATGTCTCGCAACCACAAGATTTCCACAAATCACATCCAACTCCATCAATTTCATTTATATCTCTTGCACCAAAAAAACCTAATCAAATATAAAAATAATCATTTAAATCATTATCTATGGTGTTCTTGACCAAATAAGTGAAGTTCAATCACAACAATAAGATGGATTAACTCTTGCATACCTCAAAATCAACCAAATATTGAACCTCATTCACCCAACCTCTTCTCCATGCCATCTCTTTATTCACAAACCACTCCTCACGTTTTCTCAAGCAAAACCCTTCTTCCGTTTTACACCAACTTCTATACATATAATTACACTAAGTCACTAACCCAACACCCATCCTCCAACCAACAACTCCCATCTCACCCAACTTACCATCTCACACGTCACTTTAACCCACCTCCATATCCTCCAATCATCTCATCACCTTTGGTCTAAATCTTATCTTCCCAAAAGCCAAACCAATCCATTAATTAAAACCCGTCCAAAGCATAATTAGTATTATATAAATTATAAATCATTTAGTGATTAACAGCCATAATATAATCTAGGATTTATATAAATTATAAATCATTTTTTAATGTTTAGTTGACGCGAGTCCTGGTGGTTGATGCATACATGGATAGTGGACCTACGTGCTTAAGTATTTGGGTGGGAGTTGAGAAACTTCCAAAAATAGATTGTTTTGATGAATCGTCATTATTTTATTTATTATTGTTTTCTGTTCTTTTTTGTTATATATACCCCTCAATCGAACCCACACCATGCGGATTTAGACAATTTCGAATATCCCTTAGTAATCTTCATACATTTTAAAAAAATAAAATAGAACGACTTAATTCTAAATAAATATATAGAATACACAAAAACATCCTTTCAAGTGAGACGCACACAAAAAACTCTACACTGGTTAGCAAAGAATAAAAGAAAAGTGTAGGGTCTTTATACGTATTGTAGTTTAGAAGGGTATGATTAATACAAGACCTACTTTGGTTATTAGGTAGCGAAACATGAATACTGTCACAAGAAAATTACGAAAAATAATATAAGACAAAATATGGGAAAATATTGTGAAAGTGGTGCGTTGAGTGGGGGCCCGATGGTTGGATCACCATTAATTTCTCCGAAAACGGTTGTCCGTTCGATTAATTTTTCATCAATTTCCATATCATTTGCAACAAAGATTGGTATAAGATTTGGTTGTTCATATGCAAAGAAATGAGACCGTAAATGGACCAAACAAGCTAATATGCGTCTCTTTAATTTGGTTAGGTTCCACAAACATGGCAAAGTACCTGGTAACAAGATAGGGACTAATCACAATTTGAGAGAGAAAAGGGAAGCCAATCATGACGGAAGCAGTTAGGCACACTTCATGAACAACATGCAACAATACGAGATACAATTTCCAATTTGGAGTGTCGAAACCAACTTCTAATCCTATTACATACGAATTAGAAAAAAAACTATGTGATGAGTTTATGGATTATTTACAAATAAGCTTCTAGTATGAAAAATATAAGAAAATTACAAAATCGAAGTCTAAATATACAAATGAATTGCACGAATGAACCAATTTTTGTGATAATTTTTGTTTGACGTGTAACTAATGATATCTAGCTATCATCCATATCGTGTAATCGACATTTTTGTTTTAGAAAAAAACTGGAGTTCACAATTCACGAGGCTCGTGAGTTACAATTGCTCCACAAATACAATTACTTAAAGTTGTTTCCTGACCTTTTTTTCTCATCCATAACTTTTTCTTTATAGAAACCAATCACGTAAAAAGACCCTAACGTGGGTGAAAACCAAAATCCAAACAAATTATGATTTAAATGGTACTCATAACACTTACATCCAAAAAAAAGTGAGTGAATTGCATCAGTATCATGAAAAAACAACGGAATTGAATTTATGTCATCTGAAAGTAACTATTTCCACTAATACCATAGAAAAACCTAAAAATTATTCTAAAACCATTAACTTTTTCCCTAATTGCAACAGTGTCGTTCCACCAACTCTCTGTTAACGGTACCATTAACGATCGTTAACTTTTATTAATATTTAATGAGAATTTTGCAGAATCATCCCGTATAAACTTAAAATTCATAAATTTCATTATACGCGTTGTAAAAATGAAACAAATTACGCAAAAAATTATCTATACTTTCTCACATTTATCTTTGGGTTATTTGCATTAGTGCCACCAATAAACAACTAAATTGGTTTTATGCCACATGGTTTTGATTATTTAGCCTAAAACCATATAAAATCAAACTATTTATCTTAATGCCATAGAAAACCAAAATATTTACCTTTATGTCATTCTTTAAGCATATTAATATTTGATGAAAAATTTACAAAATCACCCTGAATAAAACAAAAAATCATTAAATACACTATACTTGTAAAAATTACAAAAAATACTCAAACAATTTATCTATACTCTCTCATCTCTATCTTTCAAATTTCATTTCTTCTTTGTCTCTCACTAAACTTAATGGTTTGATTACTAAATTAATAAATTTGATAATTTTTTAATTTTAAAAATACAAAATAATTAATTGTTTTTACTAAAAAAATATTTTTCTAATAAAAAACATTTTTATATAAAATGTGTTTTTCCAAAAATATTTATTTATTTTATGAAAATTCTTTTATCAATGATCAGATTCTTGTACTAAAATATTAAAAATCATGAATATGAAATAAGATAAATAAAAACAATAAATTTAGAAAAATAATTATCGAATTTCATTAGTTTAGTAATCGAGCAATTAAGTTTAGTGAGAGAAAAGAAGAAATTAAAGTTGAAAGATAGAGATAAGTGAGTGTAAAGATTAAAAAAATTGAATAATTTTTTGTAATTTTTACGACACATATAATGTATTTTATGAATTTTTAGTTTATTCAACGGTATTCTACAAAATTTCCATTAAATATTAATATATTTAACATAAAAGTTTACGGTTTACTGACAGAATAACATAAATGTAAATATTTTGTTTTTCTATGGTATTAAGATAAATAGTTTGATTTTTCTATAACATTATGCCAAAAATAGTCAAAACCAGACATAAAACCAATTTAGTTGTTTTTTGGTAGCACCCAAGCAAATAACCATTTATCTTTCCTTTGTCATCTTTTTTTATCTTCCTAAACATAACAAGTTGGTTACTAAATTAATGATATCCGATATATTTTTTATTTTAAAAATACAAAATATTTAATTATTTTTTAATAAAATATTTAGTTTTTTTATAAAATATTTTTGCAAATTGTTTTAGGACTAAATATTTATTTTTTAGAACTAAAATATTTTTTATGTAAAACTAAATTACATATTTATTTGTTTAGAACTAAAATATTTAGTTAGAAAAATATTTTATAAAAAACAATTAAATATTTTATAAAAAAAATTAAATATTTTGTAATTTTAAAATATAAAATTTATCGGATGTCATTAGTTTAGTAGCCAAAGCATTAAGTTTAGGGATAGAAAAAAAAGAAATGATAGAGAAAAGATAAAGATCAGAGAGTATAGATAAATTGTTTGCGTAAAATTTTACATATTTTGCAAAACGTATAATGAAATTTATGAAATTTGGGTTTATTTATGGTGATTCTGCAAAATTCTCAATAAATATTAATAAAAGTTAACGACCGTTGTTAACGGCACCGTTAATGGAAGGCTGACGGAATGAGACCGTTGCAATTAGGGAAAAGTTAATTACATTAGAGTAATTTTTAGATTTTTCTACGTTATAGGTGCAAATAGTTACTTCAGATGACATAAATCCAATTTTATTTTTTCTTGATGACATCATTGCAATTCACCCAAAAAAATCAAAAGCTGCAATAATAATGACTAAGACCACTTGCTACATCACTTTCAAAAGTGCACACTTGTTATTTAGATGCTCTGATTTTTTTTAAAATCTTGAATTTATACAATGTGTTATTTTAAATTATTTTAGGTTCTGTTACAAGATTTCGATGGTGACGGGATGAGAAAAAAACACAAACATAAATAAACAGATCAATATCCTTAGCATCCCCTGCAGGGGCTGCCACTGGGGCTGCAAATGGGGCAGGTAAAACCTTCCCCGACAAGCCCAAGTCGGGTAGCGGTGTAAAAAATCCAACTCACCACCTGCCTACCCGAATACCTGCCTACCCGACTAATAAACATGGCAGGTGGCAGTTGGATTTTCTACCTGTCATGTTTACCCGATTACCCGCATAAGAATTTAATAAATTAAATAATAAATTTTATATACTTATATACCATATACATATCCCTATGTTCTGATCCCTTATTTACTAATGATGTTATAAAGTTGAAGTATTTATAATTTTATGGTGTTCATCACATGAGTCATGATTTTAATGTGATAATGTGTTATATTTTTAATTTATGATGTTATGCAGAAAAAGAAAAAAACTTATAAAAAATATGTTTATCCATTTACCCGCCCTGCGTAATCCGTTTACCCGATCTTGGGCAGGTCGGGTAGCGGTTAAAAGAAAATTCACCTGATCCGACCCGCCAACCCGCCTACCTTAGACGGGTTGGGTAGCGGGGGTTCAAAACTCGCCCCGCCCCGACCCGTTTACATTCCTAGCTGCCACCCCTTGCCACCCCTGCATTTCGACTCCGATTTTATTTTTCATGATTTTTTTTTTGTAGTACGAAAAGATGAGAGCCTATTGGGAGCAGAAATAAGTGTTAGGAATTAAAACCAATTCTAAGTACGCAACGGAATCGAAAATAACAAATCCAATGGAGAAAGAAACAATAATTGCAAATCCAAAACACCAAACCACGTAAAACACGCAATATTTAACGTGGAAACCCAATGCGGGAAAAAACACGGACGACACAACACCAAATCTACTATCAAAAGAAACGTATTACAAGGAGAGGCTTACAGGAGACACGAACAACCGGCGAGAATACCCGGCTAAATTTGCTCCCACCGAATCGACAAGGATGCTCTCACTCTTTTCTCTCAAAAATACAAAGTAGACAATAATAATCAATCTAATTGTTCTCTGTTACAAAGGGGGACGAAATTGCATTTATATAGTAGGCCAAAACAAGTATAAGTTGCACCAAAATCGTGTGGAGAAATGTGCAAATCGTGGGCAGAACTGGGTCAAACGGTCGACCGAACGGGTGCGTCGGTCGACCGATCCCCTAACCGTAACGCAAACCAGGTTTTCTCGGTCGACCGAAACCTACGTACCGGTCGACCGAAAAACGACACGCTTTTCCTGTGTTGCTCAAGTGCATACTCGGTCGATCGAACACTTAAGTTCCGGTCGACCGAAAATGGACATACACTTTTGCTCAGCTCCTCGTGTGTATCCGGTCGACCGGACACTTAAATTCTGGTCGACGGAAATGGACAGACACTTTTGCCCAGCTTCTCGTGTGTGCCCGGTCGACCGAACAGCTCCTCTCGGTCGATCGAAATACTCCGGATGCTGTTGCTGGACAAATCAGAACACACACTCGGTCGACCGAACGTCTTCCGGTCGACTGAATGCCTGTTTTATTCCACGAATACTTTAATCACATATTCAAGGTAAACAACAACAATAAGTAAAAATAAGAGAACGACAAAATGATAATTGACACAAACGATTTAAGTAATTAACGAACGACGTTTAGTAGTTCAATTATAATTTTCTTACGGTCGTGATGGAGTGTAATTAGTTTACTTTCTCTCCTCACGTGTTATGTTGGAGTTATGTTTTTGCTTTACATTCCAAATTTCTAATCTGGCCATTCAAAAATTAGTTCATCGTGTGACAATGGCCCCATATCTGCAGGAGCACTATAGCAACGACATAAGAGTAAACACCACGAACAATTCCAATGAACAAACTGAGTGAGTTCTGTTGACTGTGTAAAACATTCTCTCTTTTTTTATTAAATTTTATCTCCTATATTACTCGTCTCATTTGAACATCAAACATGCGAATGAAACTGCTTAAATTCAATTTTTGATCTTGATTATCTTAAAATAAAAAATCTAACTGAATCATCTCCAATTAGTCTGTATAAAACATTCTAAACTACCACAGTACGATTGTCTACTACCTCCTTTCCTGCCGTCTTCCATTTTTTAAAAAAAGAATAAAAAAATCTAAATGTACACGAGTGAATAGATGCACCAAATGTACACGAGTGAATAGATGCACCAAAAAGAAGGTGATTGATTAAACAGAAAATAATCAATCACCTTCACGTTCCCAAAAAGATAGAAACAAAAAAAGAAAGAAAACCCAAGAAATAATAATTGTTGTTATTTTTCTTCCCTCGTCAACTGACTCATTGATACCCCACAACAACCTTGCTGTCCATTAAATACCACACTCCGATCTCCCACTCCTCTGCACCACTCCTCCTCTTGATCCAAACCAGAGAGATGGTGAGGCTTCCCAACACCACAGCTCTCACCACTCTCATAAGCTACATTCTTCTCTTCGTGGACTCTCAGATAAGGGAGTGCCATGGGAAGGTGGTGGAGTGGCTCAACTCCAAGTCAACCAAGCCTGAGGTGCTGCCAAAGATCTTGTCTTGTCTTTTTGCGGTCTCGTTCAGAGTGCCCAGAATGTGGGTAGGTTTAATTTGCGTTTTTGAGATTTGTTGGTGTTGGTTTCATTGCAGGATGAAGGGTACGCCCCTCTGTGTTCTGGTCTTCAGGATTTGTATTCTCGGAGGTTTTATCGCAGGATTCAGGTAATTGTCTGTGTTTTTTGCCATTTGCGGGTGTATCTTGGCTGTATATGTTTGGGTCAATTTGCTCGTTTTGTTTTGTTTTGGTTTGAATTGGTTTTATACGTTGTTGCCACCTTAAGTGTGCAGTGTGCTATTTGGACTTGAACTTGGGGTTTGGAACTGTAATATTTGTACATTATGTGTTTGGATGCTCCACAGTAAAGATTTGTAAGTTCTTCATGGTACTTCAAGGTACCATCTTGATGCAGAAGTTGTCAAGATCAAATCCTCAGTTGAAAGGTGGAATTTGAAAATTCCACAGGACTTGACTCTTGTTCATTGAAGATAAAACAGATTTTTTTAGACACTAACTTTGGACATGATCTTTAAACACTAAGTTCAAAACCATGCTTTTGCAAAATGTATATCATAGTTTGGGAATTTTAATGGTTTCTGTCATTTTAAAAGACAGTAAATATTTGAAAAAAAATCAAGGGTAAAATGAAATAAAAGTCTAAATAAATTATTAGTTGGACTATAATGCTCTCCAAATGTTTCTGAACCAGTACAAGTCACCTACCCTTCTTGGTAGTTCACCCAGGGGAATCCTGTGATTGCTGAAAATTGAATTAGTTTTCAATTTTTGATGGTCACATGCATCTATTTAGGTCCAGTAATGCCACTCTCTTGATACACAACCTGAAGATAATGCCTCACCAGTCACATCCTACACAGCTTTTATGATGTCTCCGGGCTTCTATAGAAGTTAACATCATACTTTGCATTTAAACTGATGCAGGATTGTTTTAGCCGACCCGTAGCAAGTGCGCCGGACGCTTGGATAGATGTCGTTGAGCGTTATTCCACCGACTGCAACACTACAATGCAGTAAGCTATTTTTCCCATATCACCCAAGAATTATCCGTGTAGTACTTTCATAAATACCAAATGCCTGCAATCTAGCAGAATTATCTGTTTGAAAGTTTAACAACTCTGACCGGAATTTATTTTTTCCAGTGTCTTCAGCATGAATGATTTTATTTATTTATTAATCTCTGGTATATATTTTCATGGTTATGTCACACTAGTTTCTTGGAATTTGGCTGATGTGTTCGAAGTCTTCAACTACACCTGACTTATTCGGTTGACTAATATCATATTTGTATTGACCTCGCTGTCAGAAGCCTTAATGTCTGATAAGTGATAATCCAGTTGGTTCTCTGTAAATATTATTTCATCTCCAACTGATCTTTTGTAATTGTGATAAGAATTCATTTTATGAATTTGTTTTTTTGCAGCAACACAGGGAAGACAATTAGATGTCTTAATCTTGGATCATACAACTACCTTGGATTTGCTGCTGGTGATGAATATTGCAATCCTCGTGTCGTAGAATCATTAAGAAAATATTCGTCAAGTACATGTAGTGTTAGAGTTGACGGTGGTACGTTTACCACAATTCAATCATTACTACTTGATAATTCCAGATTCAGATAATTTAGGTCAGTGTTGTGTCAGGCACCACAAAGTTGCATGAGGAATTGGAGGAAATTGTTGCGGAGTTTGTTGGGAAACCGGCTGCTTTGGTATTTGGCATGGGTTTCGTGACAAACTCTGCAATTATTCCATGCTTGGTTGGGAAGGTATGTTTGTTTGATTTATCGATCTCTATTTTATCATCAAATTCTTTACCATTCTGCAATTTTATGAGCGTCACGAACACGATATCAGGGTGGGCTGATAATAAGCGATTCTTTGAACCATAATTCGATTGTGAGCGGGTGCAGAGGATCAGGTGCTACGATTCGTGTTTTCCAACATAATAGTAAGCTATACATTCTTCTTGAGCTTTACGATTTGCCAACTTTGTATCTGCCTCTTATCGTTATGTTTTTGTTTTCTCGTAGAACCATCTCACTTGGAACAGATACTGAGACAAGAAATTGCTCAGGGGCAGCCGCGAACTCATAGACCATGGAAGAAAATATTGGTCATTATCGAAGGGATCTACAGTATGGAAGGTGAAATCTGCAATCTTCCTGAGATCATCTCCGTCTGCAAGAAATACAAGGTTCATTAGAACGAAATTCAAACTCATTTTTTTCTATTCTACTTGTTGGTCCAATCTTTAGGAAACAGTTAGGTATTTTTTCTATTCGATACTCTCATTATCCAACTAGTTTTATTTTTCGGTTTTTTCGTTGAATTTGTTCCACAATACGTGTTCCATATATAAGAGAGTGAGTGGGGTGATAATCACCACAACCTTAAATAAAGCAAACTTCAATAGTTCAATCAGAACATCCACAAGAAAGCTTTTTAATTGTACATTCTCTTAGGCTTCACTATAGAAAAGAGTAATCTTAAAAAATATATTTACTTGGTATTTCTCATCTAAGGATATTTGATTTCTTAGGCATACTCATACTTGGACGAGGCACATAGTATTGGTGCACTTGGTAACACTGGTAGAGGTGTTTGTGAGCTCCTCGGTGTTGACCCTTCGGATGTGGACATTATGATGGGGACTTTTACAAAATCCTTTGCATCTTGTGGAGGATATATTGCTGCTTCAAAGGTTCCACTTTGCTGTAATTATGCACCTAACTTTGTGGTCAGATGTGTTTTTTTTCTTCTTTTTCTTTCCTGAACCAACCATTTTATGTATGTCAGGAAATTATCCAGTACTTGAAATATGCTTGCCCAGCACATCTCTATGGAACATCCATGTCTCCACCGGCTGTCCAACAAGCTATATCAGCTATTAAGGTTGTCACGGGCGAGGATGGTTCAAACCGAGGTGCACATCGGCTTTCAAAGATAGTTGATCTACATCTTTTGTACTGAAAGAGTGGTAATTTTGATTTTATATGCTTGATACAGGAGCTCAGAAACTTGCTCGTATACGTGAGAACAGTAATTTCTTCCGATCGGAACTTCAGAAAATGGGATTTGAAGTTCTTGGGGACAATGATTCACCAGTGATGCCAATAATGTTGTATAACCCTGCTAAGATGCCAGCATTTTCAAGGCTTTGTTTTGATCATAAGGTCATTAGTCAGAAACACTAAGCAGTTACATCTTTAAGATAAATCACATTTAAAATATCAATGGATTCTGAATGACATAATCTGTCAAAAGTATTTATTGTCAACAAAATTTCCTTAAGGGTGATAATTTCTTTTATTCGCAGGTTGCGGTTGTGACAGTTGCATATCCGGCAACACCTCTTCTCCTGGCCAGGGCACGAATATGCATCTCTGCGGCGCATGACAAAGAGGACCTGAAAAAGGCATTGGAGGTGTTAAGATGCATTATGTTTCCCAAAGTGGCAATTTTGGTTTACTATCCTTCTGTTATCTTGAGCCCATTTTTTCTGATCAATTGATTCTAATTTATCTTGAATATCAGGTAATCAGCAAAATCGGTGATCTCGTGGCAATGAAGTACCTTCCTCCTGAGCCCAAGAAGCATCAGTCTGAAATTATCACACAAAAATTGGAGTAAAGCATCGTAGAGTCGGCTGCATGCACTACATGCACAGATTCATCTGCAGCCAACACATTCTTTCCCATGTAATTATATGCATTAATGCCAAACACAATATCTCAGCAGCCATCAGTAGAGAATTGTGAATTGTTCATATCAGAGAAAACTACAGTTGTTTAAGTCTGGTGATGTTTTTGTTGTTATCATTTTTCCCCCTTGTGTTAGAGACCTGAAGGTCGTAACAGTTTCATGTAGAAGTTTAATGTCAAAATAAAAGGCCTTTCGCTTCAAAAGTTCAATTGTTTGAGTTATACTGATAAAAGACCTGAAGGATTTGATTCTGACATGAACTAATTCCACATTTAATGACTATAAAGATGATGTTAATATCTTTCTGGTTGAATTTATAAAAGGGTCTGATATGGTCTAGATCAAGCTGAAATATTTATTAAGCAACCATAACACTGATAACAGTCATGATCTGGGTGATAATTAAACATTTAAGACTATGAATCATATAAGAGTACGGATGAGAAGCCCGTCTAGCTCAGTTGGTAGAGCGCAAGGCTCTTAACCTTGTGGTCGTGGGTTCGAGCCCCACGGTGGGCGAACTAAAATTTTAAAATATTGATTTTTGAGGTTAAATTACATGTAACCCACAATCATACCCAAATTTCAAATTAAATCTGACATTCAATATAATTCGACTTATTCCATCAAATTAGATCAAAAAAATAAAAACTTAACAGTGAAATCTAGTCATTTTTTGAAATTTACGGGGTGACCGGGTGAGTGTTACAAATCCAAAACTCAAAGAGGTTAAGTTAACTTTTAAACTTAATTAGGATTAAGTGATTTGGGTCTATCGTCAACGGAGTTATATGTAATTTATATATTTTTAATTATATTGTTATTCTTAGCGGGCTGAAAGCCGACACAGATAATTATTAAGGTATTTAAAGCAATTCGAGCTTTGTTAGCAATTAGGATTAGACACCATGGGCTAACCAACCCAGTTTAGTATGCTAACTGGACGTTAGACGGGAGCAGTAGGCTTGATTTGATTGCTTGTTTTATTTTTATTTTCAAACTTATAAAGGCCCACCCACATTCTAGTCCGGTCCATTGAAGATTGAGCTCCTTCTGTCGAGCTAGGGCTGTGCAGATTTCGGTCCGGACTGAATTTGACCGGTCCGGATCCCGAGACAAATTCGATTTTCAGTTCGATCCGGTCCAAAATCTAATTTTTCCCTCAAATTCCGGTCTGGTCTAGGTTTGTAGACCGGACCGAACCCGATCGGTCCAGATCCAGACCGATGCTCACCCCTAATTCCAACCATATCCGACCACCGTTTCGATCCAAACTTTCACGTAAATATAGGTTTAGGAGTGTATTAGGGATACAACAAAAAAATTAGGAAAAAAAACGTCGAATGTGTGTTAAATAATGAGTTTTTGAAGTTGAAGGGGGCAAAGTGTTACAAAATTAAAGTTCAGGGGAGGTAACTGTTAACTTTGAAACTTTAGGGGGACAAAGTGATACTAATGCATAGTTCGGGAGGACAAACTGTAATTAACCCTAATTTTAATAATAAAGAGAAAGCAATAATTCAAGGTATGGTAATGTGTGGAGAAATGGTCCCTGTGTTTGTCCCCTTATCTTCGTGTTTGTGTTTCATTTTAATACGAACTAGTTGATTAGATGCTTAATAGAAAATTTACACGAACAAACACAAAACATTTCAAACCCCACATTCCAATGGCCGAATGCTGTGTATGGACAAAAAAAAATGGACCACTAAACCCCAACCCGCCATAATACACTAGACATGTCCTCGTTTTCATCACAATTTTCCACATAATATCGAGCCAATTAGCCCAAAAATGTTTGATTCTCCCTGTGATCATCAATGTCGTAGTCAATCAGCCCAACTTAATTCGATCACCTCTAAGACCACCGTTAACCGCGCCCTGGTACTTCCCGGGCACCATGTTTTTCCTCTCAACCACATCAATTTTTCTCTCTACCACGTCAGTACAAACCAATCCCACAAATTTTCTTTAACCACACCCAGAAACAACCCAAATCCCCTATATTATCTCCTCTCTACATCATTTGGGAATTAGTTTTGGGTAAAATACAAAAAAAATATTAAAATTCATAAACAAATATAACCAAATTTTCATAAAAAAATAATTTAAAATAATTATTAACATATTTAAATATTTAAAAAAAATCAACAACCAAGGAGCCCACCCATCCATCCGCTTGGGCGGAAATTCGGGTGGGTTCCCGCCTGAATTTCCACCCGGGCGGTGGATGTGGCATTTGGTTTGCTGATGTGTTCTTGTTTCGTCGGGCGCCCAAAAATATTTGGACCGGTAAGGATGGCCTAATGACTCACATTGAATGCAGTTGGAACGAGGATTTCGGGACCAATTGATCACAACGGTGAACCATCCTTGATGCATGGGGAACAATTAGGCCAATATGGTCCCATTTTTATTTTTTTTGTTTTGGTTGGGCAGGTGATGTGAATTGTTTATGGTCAATTGGCATGGGTAGGCATCATTTCAGATGTATCAATGATTTAATGTTCACAGGTTGTTGGAGTGGCATCAGAAAGAAACAAAGAAACATCTCATATCTATAAAACAAATGGACACATCAATCCTGAAGGATATATATTAGAACCTTGTAGAACTTCCACTAACATGTACAATTATCCAACAGATACCACTTTCTCCCTCTCCCAAAAGCCAATATCAATCAGACAACCGGATGACACAACTAATACCACTTCTGCGTAAACCAAACCCTAAACATTCCAAACAACAAGAAATGAAGGCGATGGAATAGGAAGCACCGACATGTGGGGATCAAAGATTGACAGACCCAGATGAGGACACAATCCACATTAATTCCATTTCTAACTGGCACGAGTCCAAAGCAACAATTTTTGGTTTTTCTCTAGCTATAGCATATGGAAATAATACATGTGATCATAACCTACCATGTCTTCCTTGCCTCCTTTAGAGACCTAGGAAAAAAAACTCTACCGTGTGAAAATGCAAAACTTTACAAGACATTACAGAGGCACCAGAAAACAATCATGTTATTCTACTATGTTAGTCCATTTTCAACTTTCTTTTAAAGGTGTAACTGATACCCAATGAAATACAATGAAATTCTGATAAGGTGATAAAAAAAAGAATGATAACTATGATTACAGAATGCGATCTCCTCAATACTGTTTCACACAAACAAATTTGATATAACATGATTTGCCTTGTGATTGTTTAGAATATGTTGGTTCATTTCATGTGCAAGTACGACCCCACCACAGGAGCGGTAGACAAGGCCATGGTGTTGACTATTGAGCCATGAAGCCATGCTCTCCCCCGCAGCCAATGGGCCCATATGTTATATGTAGGTCCGGCTGAGATAATGAGATCATAAATAATATGGTGGTCAAGAAGAGTTTGTAGTTAGAGAGAAAGCCAAATTTTGAATGACCTCTTTGACGTCAAACCAACCATTTTTCGGGTAAGAGTAGAACATATCTCATTGCCGCTTTCATTTAAAAGGAAATATAAATCAATCAAATCAGTGTGGAAAAGAATTGGTCATAAGCAAATTTATCGAAAATTTGGACAATATAAGGAAGGGACAACATCGTTTTCCAATTAGTTGTGCCATGTGGTTTATTGCTCCAATCTGTGAAATTCACCTCTACAAGCGTAGCTTACATAGAACTATAGTCATTATGGAACGAGGCATTTATATACATGACGTAGACTTTATTTGGTCATAAATGCATCTAATTAATCTAGCAAGAAAATATACAGCTTAAACAATGAATGTATTTTAAATCAATCTTTTTGTCCTAATACGATCTCAACGAACACCTAAACTTGTAACGTAAAAGTTCTCAAGTCTCAACTATACATTGAGTCATTGAAGGATTGTATCCTCAGAGCTGTCGCTGACCCATCACTTTTGAAATTTCATTTTTAATCACGAACACTAGAATACTCCTTGTAGTGTGTGTCAAGTGCACACTACAATATGAACTAGACAGAGGTCTCAAACCACAGCTGTGAGATATGACACATGTTTCGCCTTCTCCTCTCTACGATAAAACACGTCAAAACCACGTCAACACTTTCTTACATCGTTCAGACCATGTTTAACCGGTTGAATCACAATGAATTTTTTTTTGTAAGTAATGGAAATTCAAAAAAAATTAAATTTAAAAAATTTCCAGGAGACAACACTCCCGCCACCTCACCGGGAAACGAGACCCCCGAACGACCTGTCGAGTTGATTTAATAGTAAACATTAAATATTTTCAAGTTAAACTAATTACAATTAATATTATGTAAAATATAAATTTGTTAAATGTTGAGTAAGAATTAAAATTGTTTAATTAATAAATTATGTGAAGGAAAGATAGTGTATGGTGGGTGGGGTAGCTCGGATATGGTTAGAGCACCCTTAACGGGTGCCCCTTAACGGGTGCTCTTTATTCGGGTGCCCTTAACGGGAGGGCGCGTCCACGGTGGGGCGCCCTGGGCGCATTTACGCGCTGTGGGGCCACGTGGCCCCCCCTATTGGTCCTGATTTTTTTTAAAAAGATTATTTATATATAATTAGGATAATGTATTAATTAGGTTAATTGAATTAAATTAATTAGGTATTGAAAATTAATTGAAAAAATATTTTATGATTAATTAACTTTTTTTTGATTTATTTAGATAAAAGTAAAATTAAAAAAAATCATAAACAACATAAGAAATAGTAGTACATTACTCATACACTTCGGAAACAAAATACAATACAAATACAGAATACGAAATACAACAGAAATAAGAAAAGGAAAGACAGTCCTCCTACGGATACGAAATTTAAACTACCACAATACTGATAAACTACAACAGACATATTGATATTACAAATGAAAGCATGAGCACCTACAGATATCCTTGTGCTTTAGCCCACTCCTTGAGTTCAGCAAGTGTTTCTTTATCGAATTCGTCCTTGTTTTCCTTCTTCATCAGAGCAAATAGGACATCAAGTTTCTTGTTGTTGAGTTTACTTTGGAAATTCGCCTCAGCTTCGACGCGTTTCCTCTCCACTCGTTCTTCGTAACGCAAGTATTTTTCTTCTTTCACTTTTGCGCTATATTAAATTTGTTTCCCCAATTCTAGTTTTGCACTTGAAATTTTTTATGATAGTGTAATTAACAACTTCGGCGGTGAGTACCTCCGAAGACCTAATGCAAATGACCTAACACAACTACTTCACGTTGGTGAGCAGCGTGAGTTCCCAGGCATGATGGGAAGTATCGATTGCATGCACTGTGTGTGGAAAAATTGCCCGGTTGCTTGGAGGAGCCAATATCAAGGGCGTAGTGGTAATGTCACTCTTTTCCTCGAGGCAGTGGCGTCGACTGACTTGTGGATATGACACTTGTTTTTTGGCACACCAGGTTCATGCAATGACTTAAATGTCCTACAACGATCTTTGGTTTTTGACGACGTAATAGAAGGACGAGCTCCACCTGTGAATTTTGAGGTAAACGGTTCTCAATATAATATGGGATATTATCTTACTGATGATATTTATCCAAAATGGGCAACATTCATTCCGTCCATCGTCCATCCAGAAACACCAAAGGACAGGTTACTTGCTGAACGACAAGAAGCAGCACGCAAAGATGTAGAACGTGTATTTGGAGTCTTTCAAGCACAGTTCGCGACAGTGAAGAAGTCATCTCTTGCATGGAGTAAGGTTGTGCTTAACAAAATAATTACAGTTTGCATTGTAATGCATAATATGCATTGGAAATTCCGTGCACGAGCCGGTTCGGTATTCCACTGAACGTGTAGTGGATATTACTAGGTACTTGAGAAGGAGAGATCAATTGCGTGATCGCACCACACATTTGAACATTTAAGTCGATTTGATTGACAATATATGACAACGATTTGGAGGAAATGCGACTTGATGTATTTTAAGTTTCGTATTTTAGTTTAGCATTTAATGATGTATTTTTCGTTTTAGTTTTTATATTTTCAGTTAATGTACTATGTAATGCGGTTTCCTAAATTTTAATAATATTGTTCGTATTTATATATTAAATGTTAATTAAAAACGAATGAATTGTTAATATTAAATAATTACGATAATGATTATTAAAAGATTTTGTTGATTGTTGAAAGAGTTTTAGGGAGAAGAATAAAAATAATGACGTGACAATAAATACTGTAGCGTGACCGGGTGAATTGGATAATAGTTAAGGATTTTGTAGGGAGTTGGTTTGTGCTGACGTGTCGGAGAAAGAAACTCACGTGGCTGAGAGAGAAACCATGATGTTCGGAAACTGCACAGGTGCCCTTAATGATGCTCTTAAGAGATTTTTTTTAATAGATGAGGTGAGCTGACGTGACAGAGAGAGAAGCTAACTTGACCGGAAAGAGTGAACATGGTGCCGAGGTATTACGGTTAAACATGCTCTCAAAGGTGAAGATGTGATTTGTCTGATTCTTAACGAAATTGAGTTGATGATCGAGGATTTGACGTTCATGGCAATGTGATGCTCTTGACGTAGATACTGCTTCTGCATGAGTAGTGCTGACATGGCGTGTAGGGTAGTGCCGTGTGATGTTAGAATATGTTGCTTGATGCAACGTGGCAATGGAATTTGTCTTCTTGTGGTCTCCTTGGGTATTCGTACAAAGAACAGTGTTCGTTTGTTTCAATTAATGATTTTCGACTTTCTTTTTGATAATTTTTAAGGTTTTGGATATTTAGTCGGGTGTGTATTGATTCGTAGTTCGACGAGAACCGGAATTGCTTTAAGTGGGGTAGTAGTAGGGGTGTAAACGGGGCGGGTAATACCCGTATACCCGGTCATCCGCCCCGGGTGGGTACGGGTATGGGTACAAAAATTCATACCCGTTTAAAAATTCAAACCCGTATACCTGAACCCGTTTACCCGCTTAATAAACGGGTCGGGTACGGGTATACGCATTACCCGTACCCGTTTACCCGTATACCCGTTAAGATATATTATATTATATATAATATATATTTTTAATATTTTTAATATTTTATATGTTATATATTATATATTTTTTATAATATATTTTATATTTTTATATATTATATATTATACCCGCTATACCCGTTTACCCGCCCCGTACCCGCTAACTTAACGGGTACGGGTCGGGTACGGGTATATATGTTTTTTGTCGGGTATATACCCGTACCCGCTAATTTAGCCGGGTACGGGTACGAGTAGGGGCATACCCGACCCGTACCCGACCCGTTTACACCCCTAGGTAGTAGACACTTATTTATTTATTTATTTTATTTATGGGTTATTTGCTTGGATGTCACCAAGAAACAACTAAATTGGCTTTATGCCACATAGTTTTGACTATTTGGCCTAATGCCATAGAAAAATCAAACTATTTATCTTAATGCCATAAAAAAACAAAATATTTACCTTTATGTCATTTCGTCGGTAAACCGTTAATTTTTCTGTTAACGTCCGTTAAGTATATTAATATTTAATGGAATTTTTGCAGATTCACCCTGAATAAACCAAAAATTCATAAAATTCATTATATGTGTTGCAAAAATTACAAAAAAATATTCAAAATTTTATCTATGCACTATCTCATCTCTATCTTTCAACTTTCATTTCTTCTTTTCTCTCACTAAACTTATTGACTCGATTACTAAACTAATGAAATTCGATAATTTTTTAATTTTAAAAATTCAAAATAAATAAGTATTTTTTATTAAAATGTGTTTTTGAATATTTTTGAATATTTTTTTGTAATTTTTTGAATATAATTTTGTAATAATTTTGTAATTTTTTGTAATATTTTTTTGTAATTTTTACAAGCATATATAATGAATTTTATGAATTTTTGGTTTATTCAGGATGAATCTGCAAAATTTCCATTAAATATTAATACACTTAATGGACGTTGACAGAAAAGTTAACGGTTTACCGACGGAATGACATAAATGTAAATATTTTGTTTTCTTATGGTATTAAGATAAATAGTTTGATTTTTCTATGACATTAGACCAAATAGTCAAAACCAGGTGGCGTAAAGCCAATTTAGTTGTTTCTTGGTAGCACCCAAGCAAATAACTCTTTATTTATTGATATAACCAGTAGATGCATTAGATAATTAAATGAGGTTGTAAACCCTAACCCCTCGAGTAGCAGATTTTTTTTTTCTCAACACAAAGGAAGGTTGATGTTAATTGCAACAATAGGAAAAATCATGCACAGATGATCTAAGTCGATCAACACCATCCGATTCGTCACACTTATCTGAGTAGGAAAAACACGTACATGTTTAGTGTAAGAACACGCAATTGAAACTTCAATTCAATTCAACTTTTTTTTGACTTACATGAATAGTATATACTACTGAACGCATGTGCATCTTTGTTCATTTTTGACTTGCCATTTGTTTTAAGTAATATCTCCATTAATTGTCCACATGGATATATAATATCGATGAATGCATATTTTGGGTCCAATTAATGATCTAGCCTATGATATAGTTTGGACCAAGTAGAATCCAATTCGACTTTTAAAATTAGAGAACTGCCACTAATATGGCTATTGATTTAAGGGTAATGCTATGCTGAAAATAGTATAGAAATTGTTGAGAATATCACTCAATCCAGAGCCAATGATAATACTGGACAAATCTGACTAACCCAGCCCATGAAATGCAGGTCTGAAGAAACTTGTGCCCATCAAATAAGTGTTGGTGCAAGTGAACCCATGCCCATTCAAACTGGCTCATGATCAGGTCCAAAATTCTGAGGCTGGCTCATGATCAAGTTCATAAATTCTGAAGTTGCTCATTTGTTTGTAATTAGATGTGCACTGTGTATAAACGGATCCGGATATAGGCTGATCCGATTACGAGTGTATAAATACCCTGTAACCAAACAAACCCTAAATGATTAACAAAAGGAAACTCTTCATCTCTTTCTCCGCCGCAATCTCTCCAACCCTAATCCCTTTCTTCTTCCTCCACCGTTCATATGAGAAACTGAGACCTCTTGTCTCATATCTTGAAGGTGTTGGTTTTCCGCATTGACTTCTTCTACTATTTGAACCATTTAATATCCCAAAATATACACTCTACTCGTGTCATTTTACATTTGTATTCTAACTTTTGTTCATATTCTTTATTATACCCTTGTCAGGTTATGTCGAATAAATGGAAAATCGTATCAAAGTCTATGATGTACGTAACAATTTAGTTAAACGGTATAATATCCACGTACTTATATATCAATATATGTATATATATACATCACTAATGACATGCAATTTTTTATCCAATTATTTGGCTCCAATCATGCAATGCAAGAGGGAATCGAAGGCGTTCCCTTCGACAACATTAATGATAGGTTGTTGTTCCCATGCTTTGCACATTTTTGTTTCATTAACTCAATACTTTTGTTTCTCATTTTACAAATGTATAAAATTTCTCTGGAGAAACACATATGTATTGTACAATTTAATTTTTTTTCATAACCAACAATAGCCATATGAAGTTTCTCCATATTTCTACCAAATATTTGTAATTTTACAAATAAGTAGCCGAACAGAAGTGAATATTTTACTCATCTCTCAGGTGATGACACCAAACAATACTTAAAAACTAGTCAAGCATGCCTTCAGAGCATGTGTCCACTTTATAATTTGACCCAATTCAAATGGAACTGTTTCGGGATCACAAACTTTTGCTGGTCATACTCTTTCAAGCCTTTTCATGGAATCCATGTATACTCTTCAACATTTCCCCTCATTGCCAGTAATTACTCCAACTTTGAAGGAAATAATTCATACACAGCGGTGACAACAAACAACAGAAGAAATTGTGGAACTGTAAGAAACAAACTGCACCAACTTGCATAGAAACTAGTCACATCTGATTCCCAACAAGACACCGTCATCTCAACACTTCAGGCTATACATGCCTTATAATTTAATACGAACTAGCTACAACTTAGCAAAAACATGCTTAATAACTCCAAAACATGAATTCTATTATTTGGGTCATGAATAGCATCTTGGAATTTGTGCACTGAACTAGGAAATATCAAGGCAGTCAATTATACATGGAACCATGTCTCTTGTGTTCTGTCTGGGATTCTTTCTTTATTTGTCATCTTTTCAGGTCCCCTCTTGGTTTCAGTGCCTTCTAGTTTAGGTGTTAGCAATATTGCCAATCTTACTCGTGTAGACAAGGATGGAGCACAGAAAGCTATGGTTTCTATTTGTTTGTACAACCTGCAATCCAAATTTTAAAAGCACCCAAAACAAAAAAAGTTAGCAAAACCACTATAAAGTTATAATTTTCAGGTGTCCAACAAAATTAATTAATGAGTCTAACCCGGAGATCTATCTTCATGGTCTAGTGAAAGTTTCACATATTGCTGAACTGAAACTGGTCAAGAAGAAGCCTCTGGCTTTGCTCATCCATATGCATCACAAAACCATCATTTTCCTGGAAAAATATAAATAAAATAAAGTGTTAATGACTATTCCAAGTCATAGGGATAAAAGGCAGACATGTCTGTCTCTGTTTTAAAGGTTTAGTTATGTATAGTATAGCAAACCTGTGGGAAGACATAGGGTCCATGCCCATGATGTGGAAATGGAGCTGAGGTGTCCACCATTGGGTAGTTGTTAGTTCCCTCCACAAGAGTTGTGGGTTCAATGTGGGCCGTTTGCTGCACTGCTCCTGTCATGCTCTCCAGTTCCTGCTGATCATTGTTACAAAACCTTTGATTAGCTGAAAATTAATTATAAAATGGTCATTGTCATTTTTATGTTTTTGAATATATAATAACCTCAAATAATTGAGAATTAGTTTTGTTACTTATACAATCCCAAGAATTTCGAGTTAACAATGACTAGTTGGTTTTGAGTCAGAAACCCGTACTAATAATAGTAACAATTAATGTTAAATGTGGTTGGAGATCTTACTTGGGGTTGAAGCATGTGGCCATCCAGGTCCGCACCAAAATGATACACACTGGGGTTCACATATGCAAGCCTCGTGGAGAGAAACTGAGATCAGAAATTCATTAACTTAATCTGCCTCTTCTAAAATGTTGAACTAAAGAAAAAATAATAATTAGAGATATTGAAAAAGTTGGTTGATGGATAAGTGTACCTCAACTTGGTTTTGCAAGGACTGCACATAATTGATTATCTCATCCAGCATGAGTGCTTTCCCTACAACCTTTGTCCATCACAAAAGAAAATGTCAGAAAGAAATTTTCTACTTAACAATACAATCATATATAGATTCTAAATTTGTAATACATAAAGATGATTGGGCTTCTTGACCTTGCCACAACCAGGAACAAGACCCTGCAATATCTTCATCCTCTCACTTATCTTCTCTCTCCTAACCTGAGAAAATTAAGGGATCCAATGATAAACAAAAAAAAGCTATAAAAGGTCAATGTTAAAAATAAACATATTATCAAGTTAACATACCCTTTCAGCAAGGCTGTGGCTATCAGTTGCTTGACCTCTTCTTGCTCTAACATGGATATAACCAGTTTGTGGCAGCTGATCCTGATTCTTCTTCTTCTTCTTCCCAACACCACCATCACATTTTGATGCACCACTCTTCTCTCCATCTTTCACTTCACTTCTTGATCTCTTCTGCTTCCTTTTCTTCCCTTCCTTCTAAGTCAAACATACAATTTATATAACAACAAAACCACATTAATTGATCACCAACTAATAACCTAACAAAGAAAAACATGTTAGGTTTATTGTTGGTAATGTTATTACAGTGTTGGTGTTGTTCTTCCTGGTCGTGTTGTCCATGGAGGAGGATTGGTTGCTGTGGGGGTGTTGGGAAGTGGTGGATTGGGAGGGTGTTGGAGTGGGAGGGGAGCAGACGTAGGAATATGGAGGGAAAGGAGAGGAGACATTGGTCATGTAACGTCCCGAAACAGCGGAAGAAAATTTTCAAAATTAAACATACAACATACGACCGTCAACGGTCAACACGGGCACGTTACTAGAAAAGTCAACATAATAATATATAAAATATCTCCACGTGGAAGTCATAATACAGAGTTGTCAAAAGAGTGATTACAACTAATACATAACTACTACATAACTACTGTAATCACTACCTCTACAAAAAGATCGGAAAAACAGGACCCGATCCCGGAGGCACTCCCCTCGGTCACCACCAACCTAAGACTGCCTGCTACCTGAAAATGCAACATAAAATCTGCCTGAGTTCCCGAAAGGAACCCCGTATGCCAACATCTCCTATATATACAGAAAAACAGATGAAAATGCCAAGAATGCACATGCAATGCAATCCGCCTCGGGCCCCATACATGCCCCAACCGCTGCGGACCATCTCCCAGCCGCGCCAGGGGCATGGGAAACATCCCCCACCCTGCCAATCCAGGCCCACACGAGGGGGGTCGCCGCACTCATCTCCCAGCCGCACACAGGGGCACAAGGGAGGCATCCCCCCTGCCAATCCAGGCCCACACGAGGAGGTCTCGGCTCTCCTCTACAAGGAAAGTGCATCCCCTTCCCCCACCAGGGAAGAAGGCATCTACCACCCACACAGGCATGGCAGGCATCCCTCTGCCGCACAGGCATCCACGAGGGGTCCAACAGAAGATACGCTCTCGTCGTAGGTGAAATCCGTAGCTCCGAGGTCCGGTGATCGACCGTGGGCTCGGCAGCCGGTAGTCGCCTCTGCTCGACGTCACGTATGTGGATAAATCCACCAAGGAAAGATAATTCGACCCACCAGTCGAACAAGGTCAAATCTAGCGGTCGACCGTTTGGAAGGTCTACGCTATACGTTTTATATACATATATATCCTGTCGGTCGAACCAGGGTCCGTTCAACCGATAAGGAAAACTGCATGAATCCTGCCCACTGCATTCGGTCGACCGAAACTCTTCCGGTCGACCGGATCAACAGGCACTTCACTACAGGAAAACTGCACGCGGTCGGTCGACCGGATCCAGAGCGGTCGACCGTTTAGATGGTCAACGCTCTTGACCGACCTTGCGCAGTTCGGTCGACCGAGACACACTCGGTCGGCCGAAGGTCTGTCTACCCTATCTACTGGGATCGGTCGACCGAACAACCACCGGTCGACCGGACTAATATAACCCTTATAAAATATTCCCGCTAAAATTTGGCATAAACGGTCGACCGTCACACAGACGTCGTTCGACCGTTTTCGGGCAGTAAGCAAATATTATTAACTATCGGTCGACCGACCCAACCACCGGTCGACCGAACTACTCATTATCCGCGGGACAGGCATCATCCAGACGCCATTCGGTCGACCGAATCTCACCATCCGGTCGACCGAACAGGCACCTTCAGCCACTGTCCCGCCGGATTTCGCCGGGGAAACGGCACCAACGCCGCCCCCTACACTCCCACACCTCTTGGGGAGTTACTATGAAGACGTGGCATACCTTTCACCGTCGAGAAACGCGCGCGCCGGCGAGCTCCTTCCTCTCCTCGACGATTCAAGCTTCTTCTCCTTCTTCCTCCGTATGCACGCCTCCACCTCGCCGCCGGAGCTCCTCCACGTCCTCTGGTCGCCGGGATGCAAGAGAAAAATGGGGTGAGTTTGGTGGAATGAATGGAGGAAAAGAAAGGAAGAGAAAGGGTTGGGTTTGGTTTTATACAAAAACCCTACACCTACCCTACACCCCCTCCATACCTCACACCCACTCCTCACCATACTCCACCCTACTCCTCTCTCCATACCTCCCTCACTCCCACGTTCTTACAGGTCAAGTCTTCATGTTGGACATGAGTGGATTGGAGATGGTGATATGAAAAGGCTGCCATTGAGAGCAGAGTGCTAAAACTGGAAGGGAAGAGAAAGGGAAGTGTGATGAGAGAAAGAGAGAGAGGGATAAGAGGGAGTTCAGAAATAGCAATTGTGGTGGGAGTGGTTCTGATGGCAGGTCAGGGTTTGTGTTTATATAAAGGTTGATTGGAGAGAGATGTTTAAAGGATGTCACTACATTTGACTGGTCTTATCAATTACTCCCTCCCTCTCTCTCTCTCTCTAAAACTATTTATCTCTTGCTTTTTTGGTTGTATTTTTTTTTCTTTTGTAAGCTTAATACTCTATATTCACTAATCACTAATTTGAGAATTGAGATGTCATTTATGTGTTATTTTCATGGTCCATTTTGATTGAAGTTTTTGACTTGCAATCTGTCAAATAAACTTTAACACATGGGTCCATTTATATAAACATTAATAAATAGGTTTCTGATTTTCAAAAACTTTTCTCAATGCATGTGACATTTTATATTGCAAAGCATAATTTTCCATAGCTTAAGGAGTTTATGGGTTTGCCGTAAGCACTCATTTATGGTCCATAATCCATGGGTCCAAATGCACCCTTAATCTTGCCTATATTCAGGCAATGATTCGACCATATGGGATAGTCTCGATCAGCTGGAGATATATTATTTATTTCGCAACAATTTAATTTGATTTGTAGGCTGGGATTGAAAACCTGAATTGATTGGTACAAATGCGCAAGAGTAATAAATGCAATACACATTTTTTAGAAAATCGATTAGATGTAATCAAGAAATTTGAAATAAAATCTTGTCTTGCTATATATTTATTTTTCTGGATTAAGATAACATTTTTCGCAGATTTGGTTTGGATAAATAGCTAATTTTCGTAGGATGTGGGGTATAAAATAGTGAAGACAGTTAATTCTTCTTTCCTTCTTGGTGGTCATTAATAATAAGTCCTCTGGAACTTCGGGCTTCTCTTGTACTATTCTTGAATTTTTAATTATTATTGGAGGACGTCAAGGAAATATAATTTTATAAATAATTGACAATTAGTCTCTAAATACTTCCAAATATCACCAAGTCTCTCATATGTACTTTAATGAACTTGAAAGTTTACTCTTAAATCGAAAAGTACACTAATTAAAGAATACAGATGATATTATCAATAGGAATTATCCTCACATTCTTGATTTCCGTTCGTACCAGCTACAGTTGTATCTGTCCATTGATGTATATATTTTTTCTACACTAGCAAAGTTTGTAATATCTGGTACCTTTTCCCAAATTAGATAACATATTGTACCTTCAAAAAAAAAACGTATCTTTATATTTCATAAATAAGCACAAATTTACATGCTTGTGTAAAATGTATAATAACACCATGTTTTTTAGATTTATAATGATAATAATGCCCTGTGAAGTGTTAAGTATATTTTGGTGTAATAGCATTATGTGGGGATTCCACGGGATAATGACATGATTCTCCTGATGCTAAAGACAAAAGGTCGATGTCAATTTAATGATCTCCATATTTGGTTGCTCCGGTATATATATATATGATTTGGTCCCTTTTTGGGTTTTATTTTGTTCTTCTGTGTGTGAGATTTTGATGGTGTAATGTTTGATGGTGTGAAGTTATTAATCTGTATGGATTAGTTGCTGAAAGAGAAGAATAGGAAGAAAAAACTTTTGGTGGTTTTAATTTTTAATAACTTTATGATTACTACTGAATTTGATTGTTGCTGTGAGTTGGAAAAATAGTCTCACATTGTTAAATACTAAAAGTGTGCGACATTCTATTGTAGAGTTGAATTCAGTATTCACTGCCTAAGTGCTTAGGTTTTGTTTAGGTGATGAATCATCCGATTTTCCATAATATGATTGTGTATTATGTATGTCTTATGAAATTTCAAGCAGTTGGAATTGTGTATTTTACAGTTTAAGGTTTAATGTGTCTTATTTAGAAAATTACCCCATAAAGAAAGAAAGTTCAAAAAATTGTAGTTAAACATGGGTTGAAGTTGTGGTTTTATTGATGTGATGTGAATTGAGTGTAGATTTTAATGCTTACGCTTGGATTGATCTTCAGTTTGACCTTGTGTGTGATTATGGCGTCTTTTGTTTACATTTCGAAATTGAAGATGAGATCATCAAAGTAGAAACATAAAACATAAAATTACATAAAGTGCTATATATATATATATATATATATATATATATATATATATATATATATATAGCTTTAGTTCCAAAATTATTTTCGAGTCAATATTTGCGAAATGAGTGCAAGTATGTCATTGCTGCAGGAAAAATAGCACCTCACATACATGATACAGCTGAATTTGAATGAAGATGAAAATCGCAAATAAGTGAGCCATGGGAACAATAAACTACCTAAAAAACCTCAAATAATCCCATATATCACGCCAACACACAACAAGTAAAAGGCAGATCTAATAGGTGATTAAAAATGCAAAGTGAGCCTATACTAAAAAAAAATTAAAGTGCATGTATGTGTGTATATATAATTATGGAAATGTAATTAACATGGAATTTCATTTTGTTGTCGTGGCCAGGTGGGCTGGATCTACAAGAGATAAATCCATCTGAACGTGGATTGGTGCATATCTTTTGGTGGTCTTACAACATACACATTAATATAATTATATATTATGTATTCTAGCATCAAGGTTGGGCACCAAATGACCAAAATCCTGAAACAAATGTGGATGGTTTCCTTTTAAATTCCAGTGCAAATCGGTGGCTCCATGTTAAATTCATTATTATATAGAATATAGTTTTTGTAATAGTAATATAGTAACAGTATCACATAAAAAAGGAAAGTTGGTTTGAAATTCCCGGGGGAACTTAAAATAGCACAAGTTTCACGATTTCTTGAGATTAATAACATGACAACTCCAAAGGTATAGTAATTGATAGGGACATTACGATATCCATTTTAAGCTTTTCTCCTTTGCATGACAAGAAAATTGACTTCCTAAGATCAAAAACACCACTGGCATGTGTTGTTGTTTACCTTGAATATGTGTTTAAAGTATTAAGACAGAAAAACAGACAAACGGTCGACCGGAAGGGGTGTTTCGGTCGACCGGACGTGTGTTGATTTACCCAGCAAAAGTGTTTGTCGTGTTTCGGTCGACCGGAATATAGGATTCGGTCGACCGGGCACACAATTGGAGCTGGGCAAAAAGTTACTGTCGATTTTCGGTCGACCGGAACCTTGTATTCGGTCGACCGGAAACGTTCGAGGAGCTGGGAGAAAAGTGTCTGTTGATTTTCGGTCTACCGAAACTTAAGTGTACGGTCGACCGTGTATGCACTCGCGCAAGCCAGAAAAGTTACTGTCGTTTTTCGGTCGACCGGTACTTCAATTTCGGTCGACCGTTCGCGATACGGTTACTGAATCGGTCGACCGTTTTAACCGTTCGGTCGACCGTTTGGACCCAGTTCTGCCCACGTTTTGCATATTTCTCCACGCGATTTTGGTGCAATTAATACTTGTTTATGCCTACTATATAAAGGCAATTTCATCTCCTTTGGTTAAGGATTAATTCCTATTGTCCACTTTTGCATTTTGAGAGAAAAGAGAGAGAGAGCATCCTCGTGATTCGTTTGGAGAGATTTGAGCCGGGTCGTGTCGTCGGTTCGTTCGCGTCTCCTTGTAAGCATCTCTTGTAATACGTTTCTCTATAGTCGATTTGAGTTGGGTCGTCCGTGGTTTTTTCCGCATTGGGTTTCCACGTTAAATCTTGCGTGTTTTGTGTGATTTGGATTTTGGATTTGCATTTTGTTATCAAGTTTAGCTGATTGGATTTGCGATTTCTGTTCCGCTGCGTATTTGGAATTGGTTTTAATTCCTAACAGCATATATAAAGTACACTAATCACCCTTGTACTCTGAGTTCGTAACACTTCATCTACTCTCCATTGATCACGACTCGTTTAGAACGTATTATTACTCAATTTTAGAGAACCTATTGTATTTTAAGACGCGTCAATCACCCTCAGTACTTTGAGTATTTTTGTAACACTTTATCTACTCTTTAGTTACCATTCGATAGTTTTCAACGTATTCAATAATATATATATATATATCTTTTAAAAAAAATTGTGTTGTTATGAGGTTCTTCAAAATTAATCATATATGGGAGGAACAAATTATATTTTACCCTTTTGTATAAATATATGTAATATATTGATTTTCCCCATTGGACGAGAACAGACCAATAAGTTTCTATTGATTAGGATCATGAGTGAGATAACTACATGCTAAACGATGCAGCAAAGTACACGTTTTGGATCTTCCAACACAAATCTAGATTTGCATCTTTTGTCACATTGACGTCAAGGTTCTACTTCTCGATACGAAATGAGACGTATCAAACTTGTCGCCAACAATAAAGTCCTCTATTGTCATGCTTCCATGTATAATCAACATTGTACATTAGGTACTGTAAGAGGAAAAACATGTCAAACTCGTGCAAATACTTCAAAATGATCTTTAAAACAGCTGAATCACATTAGTTTATTTTGTTGCTATCTCCTGCAGGGCTGTTGTATGAGTTGGAGAGATAATAACACATGATAGGAAGTTGATGTTGTTTTGTTTACGTACTCTTCAACCATGCATGCATGCCATTGTGTATTTGTCTACATCTGTATAATATATATAACAGAGAATGAGAAGTTCAATATCACTAAACTAAGAAAACAAACAATATTCTTCCATAATTAGTTTATCTATAGAGTTTCTTTATGTGTTTTTTACTACTCCGTGATAAGTGAGCATCGTGAATGTGACGATCCGGTGGTGAAGACTTCGCACCACAACATCTTTGCTGCACTGTTGGAGTGCCCGTGACAGAAAAAGAATGAAGAAGAAAGAAAGAGTGTCATCGACCGTCTCATTCACGCTGCTTACGTTGTGAAGAACCCTGGGAGTCGGCATCAGACGCTTCTTCGAAATAATATCTTGCTCGAAATGATGATTTATTCCGGAGAGAGGTACAACGCTCCGTGGTGAAGACTTACGTCTGTTCGGTTTATGTTGTACATCTCTCCGTAATAAATCACCATTTCGAGTAAGATATTACGTCGAAGAAGCGTCTGATGCCGACTCCCAAGGTTCTTCACAACGTAAGCAGCGTGAATAAGACAGTCATGTTTAAGTCTTACATCTTCTTTCCGATTTACTGGGAAAATATATATTATTTTTGTAATTTGTGTGTGTTTGTGTTTGTATTGTTTGTTTGTGTGTGATTTACTGGGAGAATATATATTATTTTTGTAATTTTTGTGTGTTTGTGTTTGTGATTGTATTGTTTGTTTGTCTTTGTGCTCTCATTGTATCTTATTGTGTAATAGTTATCACCAATAATATGTACCATCAATATCTCATTGTGCTCTCATTGTATCTACATAAACAGGACAAATTTTCTACATAAACTGGACAAACATTCTACATAAACACGACAAACTTTCTACATAAACAAGATAAACTTTGTACATAAACAGTACAAACTTTCTACATAAACTGGACAAACATTCTACATAAACAAGACAAACTTTTTACATAAACATGACAAAACAGGACAAGCTTTCTACATAAACAGGACAAAACAGGACAAACTTTCTACATAAACAGGACAATTTTTTTACATAAACATGACAAAACATGACTAACTTTTTACATAAACAAGACAAACTTTCTATATAAACATGACAAACTTTCTACATAAACAGGACAAAATATGACAAACTTTCTACATAAACAGGACAAAACAGGACAAGCTTTCTACATAAACAGGACAAAATAGGACAAACTTTCTACATAAACATGACAAACTTTCTACGTAAACAGGACAAACTTTCTTCCTAAACCGGACAGGAACTACACTTATTCCGGACAACAAATACACTTATTCCGGACAAACTTTCTGTTCCGTTTCTGGACACACTTTCTTCTTATTCTGGACAACTACACTTATTCCGGACTGCAAATACACTTATTCTGGACAGAAAATACACTTATTCCGATTCCGGACAGCAAATACACTTATTCCGGACAGCAAATCCACTTATTCCGGACAAACTTTATGTTCCGTTTCTGGACACACTTTATTCTTAAACCGGACAACAAATACATTTATTCCGGACAACAAATACACTTATTCCGGACTGCAAATACACTTATTCCGTACAGCAAATACACTTATTCCGATTCCGGACAGCAAATCCACTTATTCCGGACAAACTTTATGTTCCGTTTCTGGACACACTTTATTCTTAAACCGGACAACAAATACACTTATTCCGGACAACAAATACACTTATTCCGGACTGCAAATACACTTATTCCGTACAGCAAATACACTTATTCCGATTTCGGACAACAAATACACTTATTCTGGACAGCAAATCCACTTATTCCGGACAAACTTTATGTTCCGTTTCTGGACACACTTTATTCTTAAACCGGACAACAAATACACTTATTCCGGACAACAAATACACTTATTCCGGACAGCAAATACACTTATTCTGGACAAACTTTCTGTTCCGTTTCTGGACACACTTTCTTCTTATTCTAGACAACTACACTTATTCTGGACAGCAAATACACTTATTCCGGACAGACACATAACGTAAACAGGACAAACACATAATGTAAACTGCACACACACATAAAGTAAGCTAGACAAATTAAGTTGATCCAACGTAAAACTTAAAAACAAATATTTTATTATGATAAGTGTGAGTTCTGCACGAATAATGAGACTGCACGATGTCCTAGGGTCTGCACATTGTCTTATCTGTGTATTGGGAAATGAATCGTTCAACTTAAAGAACCGGCGTTTTTTAAAAAGACCAAAACGCGCGAACCTGATAAGCATCATAAGATGGAGATGATTTACCGACTCAAGTTATGTTGATTTAGCATCAGTGCTACATGCAGGAAGGTTTTTAATCTTCAAGCAATTAATATGGTGCTTTGGATATATTTGAAGTATTTTCCCCCCAAGAAACATACTTGGATGAGTAATTGTGTGGATAAAACTTGTCCGAGTAAATCGAAAAATTGAGTCGAATCGGTTTTTGAGGTTTAGGCATTTTTGTAACTCGTCCTGTGACCCAGAAAACTAACTAGATGTGCTGTAGGTCGACAGGTCAAATGGATTGTTAATATAGATTGTCTGGTAGCTACCTAGACCAGTTGATGAGTAAAAGAAACAGAATGGTAGGTCAAAAGTACGTAAAATTATTGTACGTTGTTTGTTAAGAAAACCAACAACGACTTAATAATTATTACGGGAAAAAACATTTGGTCTAGTTGTAACAATGAGTTTGATGTGAATCAAAAGGTTCCAATTTCATGTAATTCCTTAACGTCTCAACTTTGAAATAAAAGAACATACTACTGACTTACATGATCTTGTAACGCACCATGCAATCATATATAGTTCATTTTCGGACGAAGAACAACACTTGACTTGACACTTCCGAATTATTTAACTCAGCAAAAAAAATGTCTTAATATCGACGATTTTCTGCCCACTTCCTTTTGTTTTATTATGCAATTATAAAATTTAACGATATCTACGAAGTTGTAGAACAGAGACATACATACCGAAAGAGCCAGAATCGAGGAGGAGAGACAAGAAAGCGTTGTAGTAATCTGCATACATAATGGTGGCCTTTGGGTAATCACTTCTTAGCTTCTCAAGCTCACCTTGGAGGTACTTATTGTGGTAAATTGAGAGAGAATTGAAGTCCTTGAGGCATTTGCTCTCATCATAAGCTGAAACATCACTACTTTTCGACGTTGCAAGGTAACCAGGGAAGCAACCAATAGGGAAGTTACCCGGCACGATGAGATAGGTGGCTCCAACATTCATCAGCTCCTTGAGTTGGAATAAAATAATTACTTAACATGCCAAAGGTTTTTAATGGTTCATTTGGAATACTTAAAAACATGAATTGAAAAGAAATGCCAATTATGTGAATTGATACCTTAGCAGCCCTCAAAATCTGGTCAACCACAAGAGGAACATAACTTTTGACCTCTTCAATAGGTTTACCTCCAAGTAATGCATAGTTGTAATCATTGCCACCGATCTCCCCAACAAAGAACAAAGATTTCTCCAACTTCTTCTCACACTCTGCATGAAACCAAAACAAATATTAAAACAAGCTTGCCTCTTAAAATTCTATTGGACTTGAGAGTAGACTGACCGACCACCTTGTGTGTTGGAGCATTTAGAGTTGATGAGGTTGTTGAACCAACTAAGTTGGACGCTAAGAGAACTGTTGCTGAAAGACATCTTAATTCCTTTCTCCAACAGGAAGGATTTGTCCAATGCTGTCGCTCCGGCCATCGCAAAGTTAGCCCCATAGTTGAAATTAGCCGTCTTGTCCAAGTAAGGCGGAGGTGAAGGAAGGTTCAGGCCCAGAGCTATCACAAGTAGAGGTGAAACGTTAAATAGATGTATAGAACGGTGCGTGTGTGTAAATGAATAAGATAAATAATGTAAGAGCATTTTGCTGACCAAAGAAATCGATCATGAGAATTCCATCGGAGCTACGACCAGTTGGCTTCCCCGGAAAGGTCATGCCATAAGGCAAGCTTGATATTGAACCTAGAGCTCCGGAGGTACCTTCTCGAACTAAATTTCCTGTATCCGCTAAGGAGTCGCCGAAGCTATAAATGGCCTCAAAGAAGCAGTCATCTTGGAGGGCACCGATAGGAGTGTGGAGGAAAAACATGACGCAAATGCCCAGCAATGTAAGATTCATTGCTCTGTATCACCTTCGACGCTGGATTCTTGTATTAATGTTGCAATTAACAGCTGCCAGAAGGCCGGGAAATTTATGGATACTAGAAGAGCTTCGGATTTAGTTGGTTTTAAATGGCCGTTTGGTAACCTGCTGGACGTCGGGAGAAGGGATGTCAGAGTAGCTCGACAGTTAGGTGAAGAAGGTTATCGAAAGTTTTGGTTTGGTAGCTCAGTCAGTAGTCCGACCTGCTGATACTTAACCTGGTGTGACTTTTGTATCAAATTAGTAGTGGTTGAAATAAACGGGAAAATAATAAAACCCACAAAGCGGGCACGATTTTAGCCCAAGCTCTTCTCGACTTTGGAACATTACTGCCTCACCTAAGGGACAGAAGATGCCTGTTGGGACGAGTTGCAGCTATATATAAATAAAAATGATAATGCCGAAGACGTTGAAAATTGGACATACAATAGCTTGAAACCCAGACCATATCGTGTTACAAACTACAAAGAAGAATTCAAACATCTAGAATTCCAGAAGTGGCGCAAAGGCATCAGACCAAGACGTTCACCACGCAGAAACTACAGAGCACAATAGGTAGCTCTAGCCAGTAACGATCATAAACCATCACAAAAGAAACAAGTAATCTGCAACAAAGAGAAATTAATAGCATAGAGCAAGCATATCTTTGATTACTAACTAACCAAAACAAAATGCTCCAAGAGACATTTGGAAAACTACCGAAAATATCATTAAACACGTTATAATATAAAAACAAAAGGTGTAGAGCAGTAATTGATGGGATGCAAACAATTCCTTTCCTAGTACGAGTGAAAATTATTCTAGGTTCATTGAGATTTCCATGCCTCTCATGATTTCAATCAGACTCGGGTATGAAGGATGACAACAAAAACATCCTCCAAAAAAATTTGAATAAAATTGCAATACTGTGTTTCCAAATACATCAGGCCCTCATCTTATGGCAAATTAAGCAGAAGCAGCAGGAACAGGAGCTGGGGCAGGAGTAACCCCACCTGTGGTCGGCCTGCAAGACACCAGTGATTACTTGTTAGGGATGCTTTTATAAAGAACAGAGAAGATAACGTCATGATGAATTATTCCAACTCAATAAGATGGAAGATGCAGGAATAAGCAACTTACAGTCCAACAAAGACCTTGAAGGCATCATAGATTCCCCACTGAGCACCGGTGAGAGTACCAATCATCACAATACGAAGAGGTAAACCACGGGTAAAGAGACCCCACAAACCAAACTTCTTCACGGCCTGGAAAGGGTATCAAAATAAAAATATGAAACCTTGTGCAAAATTAAGAAACATTAACATGGAAAATTGTAAAGACAGTAGCCAGTTGTATGAACTATGAACTTACATCACCAACAGTAGCACCCTTTGCATTGTTTAGGTAAGAAACAAGATTGTCAGCTGGATGAGAAACAACAGCACAAAATACTCCAGCTATGTAACCACCAGCGAAGCTGACACCCAGCTGCATGCCCTTGCTGCACTCGTTTTTGGGGGTAGGAATGGCATGCTTGTACATCATCTCCACTATGGTCTCAAATGAGGCAAATTTCATCATAGTATCTGAGATTTAAAAAGTACTAGTCAGTTGTCAAAACGTAGCTTAAACTTAAAGTTAGAGGTAAGAACTAAATTCAAATGTGATAGGGATGTAAGAAAGAGATATTCATAGCACTCAAAAGTTCAAGACAAAAATTAGTAACAATTTACTTCATCAGAACTATTCACTGTTCACTGCACAATTAAGTTGCATTTCTGAAATCTGATGTCCCTGTGTAAGCAATAGCCTTCAGCTTCCTTGGAAGAAGAGGATCATCACCACTTACCGCATGCTATGTTAGAAAAGATATGCTATGCAAGGCTAAAATCGTTCACCAAAGATATTTAAATGATAGCATGCAGAGACAGGAGTTGAATTGCAAGGAAATTGACCCTGATTCTGATTGCAGATAACATGATAGACTATGGATACAGTACTTAATGGTGTTCAACTTATACATGTGCCAGTAAAAGATGACTGACTCTTAAGGATTCAGTGATGGAAGTAAATTTGCTAGGACTAATAATCTAATATAGAATGTTTACTTCTAAGATTCAATTCCAGAACAGAATGAACAAGTAATCGCAGAACCAGGGGCAATATACTTAAGGAACTAGATTAAAAAGGAAGTAAATCTCACATGGAATTTGACGTCCCCAGAGTGGAACCAGTCCCTTGTATAATCTGTTAACAGGGATATTTGCCGACAATATAAACAAAAAGGTTAATAGCATGCACATCTTAAACAAAGGATAGTCAGATCTAACGATGTGAAACGTGGATTTGAATGGATATGAAAGAATTACCCAAGAACTCCATCTGATCTGACAAACTTGGGAAGCCCATCAGACAAACCCCTCGCAAAACCTGGCTGTGTTTGAACACGCACCTTAACTGCCTCCATGGGACACAGAGCAACATCTGCAATAACTTCGGCAGAAGCAGATCCAGCAAGATATATAAGAGTCTTATACTTGGCAGCATATTCTGGCCCAGCAATGTCAGAATAAGTTTTCTTGAAAAACTCGTAGAATCCAAACTTGCAGGCACCCTGGGCACTGTATCCAAATAAAGTCGGCACCCACCCCCTGAAGAAAGCTCTAAGTCCCTGCTCCTTCAGCAGGACACCAAATCCAGATGAAATGCTCTTGTATTTGGTAGGATCGATCTGGAGACCAGGTGTAAAAAATCATTTTGATATCAAAAGCTTAGTTAATTGGATGCGAAGTGCAGTTAGCAAACCTCTTATAGTGATAGTGATAGTGAAAGGGTGAGAATTACATCATTAAAGGTACTAGAAACAAACACGTGCTTCAATAAGTGGCTATCATAAAAAAATACCTTAACAAACCAAATCATACCAACCACAAAGTCACAAACCATATACGATCAGAACAAAAAATACGTCCAGCCATAATGTTGAGGAGATAATGTGTAAAACGTGAGATCAAAACTACAAATAACATATATTACTCCAAGACAATTCCTTAGATTTACAAATACGTAACCATCGTTCAACAAAAAAAACAAATACATGACACAACCAATTTGTTTATTCTCTTAACATATAGATGCTAGATTTTCTGCGGAGTCCGGACCCAACTTACATAAGTAAAACTAAATCCAAAAAATGAAATTTAAAAATAACCAACACAAATGCTAGATTTTCTACGGAACCCAATCCAACATACAAAATTAATCTAAATTTACAAAATAAAACAAAAACAAAAATCATTGCAACGACTGAAAATTTGCAATTACGCCAAAAAATCAAATCAAACACGCGAAAAAAGAAAATTAGTTTTCCCTGCAACTCGACCAAAAGTACAAGAGCGAAAAATAACAAAACCCAAACATTTGAGATATTCAAACCAAAAGCCAACAAAACGCGGCGAACACACACCAGATCTAGAGAATCAAAACCTTCACCGCGTCATTTTCTATCAAACTCAACGGTATCATAGCAAGTCCACAAACCTGCATGTTACACTTGACAAGATCCAGCGGGGTGACGGCCGTATGCGTGAGACCACAGCTAGCGATCCCTCCAGCGGTGCAAGCGGCGTAGAAAGCCGGCGAGTACATCTCAATCTTCTCCTTGGGGGCCGAAATCGGGAAGTTGGGGGCCCTGGATCCACCATCCGAGGGGCGAAGATCCTCCTGGAGACGGATCCGGCGGCGCCGGAATAGAGGAAGGAGGGGACGAGGGAATGACGGGATCTGTCGCTGGGGGCCATTGGGATCTCTCGCCGGAGAGGGATTAGGATTTAGGGTTAGGGTTTGGAAACGACGACGGGAGTGGCCGTCGATATGCTCTTCTTCTATTGGGGTGGGAGTCTGGGAGATGTTCTATTGGGGATAATGACGGGAATGACCCCGTGTTTCGCGTGAAATGACAGGGCGGGGATGGGATCGGAGAGAGGCGTGGTAGACTGAGAGTGCGTTTGAGGTGGTGGAGGGGTGGGGGTTGTAATTTTGGAGGGAATCAGGGGTGATGGTCAGTATGGGGTTATTCCAGTCTTATGGCTGAATTAATAATTGAATATTGCCTGATAATCAAAGTGTTCCAATTGAGGCTCCTTTTTTACAAAAGAATGTGGTTGCCTTTTTCTGTTGTGACTCCTTTATTCCACTCGTATGGCTGAATAATTAATTGAATATCGACTGTTAATCAAAGTGCTCCAATTAGAAATGGAGATTCCTTTTTCGAAAAAAAGCAGAAACTATATATACTTTTCTGTTGTATGTGTTGGAAATTTGGAATTCTCTAGATCAACGCAAGTTTGCTCAACTTAATATACTTCACATAGCAATATATTGCGATTAGGATATTTACAACAATTTAATCGCCTTTTGATTACTGCACAATTTGAGAAAGCAGCAGTTAAACATACCAATGTTCCGAAGATCCATTCGGTTCAACAACATGTTGGTTCGATGTCAATATTCCAGAGATTTGGTTCTGATATAATATGAATGATTCACCTTAGTTCTTGATTTTCAATATGCATGATTCCATGATTATCCAATCTTTATACATGGTTTGATGGAGACATTCTAGAATTTTGTTTCAAGCCGTGCACGATTCAACTTCAAACTCTCATATTACATCTTATGTCTTAGACCGTCTTTAAATATGGGTGATTTTTCAGTCGCATAAATCGAACCGGGTGGAAACCGCTCACCCATTAAAAATAGGCAGAATTCCACCTGTTTTTCCCTCCGAGCAGTTGGTTGGGGGAGCACAACCCATCCCGATTGGTTGATTTTTTTTTTAAAATTGGTTTTTTGTTTTTTTAGTTTAATAAAAAGATAAGATATTTTATTAGTTTAATGTATTTTATTAATTGAATTATAATTTAGTTAATTAGGTATTATAACTTAATTGTGGTAAATGTAGTGACGTTGTTTGAATTTGACATTCTTCTACCAATACCCATTTATTTAAATAATATACGAATTAAACTCATTCAATACTCATTCGTGTTTACTAATACGTATTTTGGGACGTGGGGTTCACTATAATTTTTAATTTGACTAAGATATTTAAGTACGGATTAATATGCTCGAGGATCACGAAAAATCGCTAGCTACTATTATTTTAAAATTTCATTGAGAGCTATATTATATTACAATTCTAAATCAATATCTGTGTTGAAGAGAAGCCGATGTTAGATCTGGCTCAACCTTGAATTCATCTAGCTCAACCATATTTATCTAGCTCAACCTTGAATTTATCTAGCTCAACCATGTTTATCTGGCTCCAGCGACAGATCCCGTCAGTCCTTAAATATGGTTGAGCTAAATCAATATTTGTGTTGAATTTATCTAGCTCAACCTTGAATTTTCTTGAAAGTTAGAAAGCCGATGTTTCTAGACATTATTATAAAATAGAATATTTTTTCTAAACTAAACTATGAACGTTGAATTCTATAAAGATACGTAAACACAATGAGAATGGGGGAGAAGAATTGTTGGATTGAGGTCAAGAAACCTCCTATGTCATTGGTTGCTAAACTTATTAAGCTCAATTATGTGTACGGGTGTAAACGGGTTAGGCATGTTCTTATATGTACTTATATTTGACTAAATTAACAGGTACAAGTACGGATTTATACTCAGCCCAAAAAAGATGTTTCCGTACTTTATCCGTATCCACTAAGTTAGCGGGTTGCAGGTACGTGATGAGTAAATGAATATGATGGATATAATATACAATATATAATATATATATTATATATTATATATAAAAATATATAATATATATTAACAGATAAATATTTACGATTATAAGGGTCTGACTCATTTTTTGCTTCTCATCAATTTTTCCCGACACATTAATTCTCCTGGCATAGATCTACTTGTTGTTAATAAATCCTAAGACTCACTGGGGAAGAATCTGTAAGAGTTGTATTTTTGGACTATCCGAATCATGTTCTTTGGGAATATTTCACAGGAATAATACGTAAGAGTTGTATAGAATAAATAAATGAAGGAATCCCCGCGTATCACATCCTCATTGGCAACAAATAAATATCCTCTATATATTAATTTTAAAAAAGAAAATAGAAGAGAAAATACAAAGAGATAAGAGAAGAAACTCGCGCGAGAGAGAAGAGAGAAGGGTGAGATCGAGAATGAGGTCGCCGCCTTTGCCTCTGGACTATCGGGTCGGGTCGTCGTTGGGTTCGTCGACATCGTCGGTTCGTAATCGAGGTCGTTTCTGAGGTATGCAAGAACCTGTTCGAGAAGTCAAGAACAAGCCTACCTAAATCGACGGGTGGGTTTTGAGGGGTTTGGATATGGGTTTTGATTTTACGAAAAAGGTTAATCCATTGGTTCTTGTATGTGTTTTGGGATTCTTAAAATTATCGATTTCTTTGGTTTACACAATTTGTCCCATTCGATTTCTTCATGAGTTAAATCTTGCAACATGGAGTTATCATAATAGGTTTAACGTGCAGTCCAATAATATAAATAAGCTAGAGTTTCCATGCATGTATGAATTTCTCAATGCTGTGATGACCATATATAAGCATAATCCTGCAGGCCTGTTGGAATGGCACCAGCTATTTTGGTCTTTTCACCTACTTTTTTTGGGGGGGGGGGGGGGGGTCTTTTCTCCTACTGTGGGTGGTTGTCTGAATTATGCTATTTTACATTTCTGGGAGCTGGGTAACCTTTTGTGGAATATTAGATTGTATAGAAAGTTTGCTTTATATAGGTAGTTCAAGCCAAGCCTAGTCGGGACATCGAGTGGGTACATCTTTACAGATTTTGGGATAATGTTGATGTTCACATATAATTGATTTCGAGTAGACGTTTTACAATTTACAAGTTTGAACTGATTTGTAGAATTATTTGTGTATATCCGTATATCTAATATACAATATTACCCTTTTGATTTGGCCATTTAAATGTTAACTTTTAAATGTTAACTATTTCACAAGCATCACATTATAGAACCCAAGACTTTTAAATGTTAACTTGTCAAAGGAGCATATTAAAATATACTTTTTGGTGCTACCAAGGATATCCAACTGTTTCACTGTTAGCATGAATTGAAAAATGAGTGATTGCCATAAACACACAAAAGCAAAGAATAAGAGGACATCCTTCTATGTGGGTTGGTTAAAAAGAAAACGAGAAGCTCACTTCAAATAACACAAACCAACTGTTTGGTGAACCCAGAAGTGGAGAATGAAGTTCTTGTTCCAGTGCCCATTCTGCTCATGTTTCTGCTTCATGAAGACCAAGGAAAAGAAGCCCAAGGAAGAAGCCCAAGGAAGAAGAAGAAGAAGAGGGAGAAGAAGATTGATGTCAACTCTTGATTCCTCCATTGCAAGTTTTTGGAGCAATCTGAGGCCCAAGCTTCTCTCACTACAGTGTATTGGTTAGAGTTGTATGTATTTCTTTTGTCTACTTTTTGAATAGTATAAGATGTGTTCTTGGATCCACCAAATTTTGCTTTGTTTTTTTTCCTTCCACCATGTGTTTTCTTTGATGCTTTCAAAGCCTAATTCATTGTCTTTTCGATTGGTGAAACGAAGCACCCGACAGCTTCAGAGTTTTATTTGTTCAACAGAATGGTTATTCTGTTTCGTGATTAAATATGAGAGGCTTCTGTAGAAGTATACGAGTAATATATAGTAATTCGATATATAGAATTGTGAAGTATTCTGTAGAAGTATGAGAGTAATATATAAAGCATTATTAGGGACATACTTATGGTTTAACATCACCAATCATAATAAGATTTTTTTCCTATCCCAACAAGCTCTGCTTTCTTCTAAAAAGTTAAGAATGATGACGATTACATTTTCATTTAGAACCACGATCAAACCCACGAATGCTAATCGAAACACTACCATAGTCAAAAGATGATCGATCATAGTTAATTCGAAATTCAATGGTTATAGTACGTGTTTTCCCGAAAAGGTATTTTATTTCACACGATCTATTATCATCCGAAACCATAAAATTCATTCTCTTAGGTAAATAAGGTAAACAACTATTTATAATTACCCAATAAACCAAATAATACTACAATCTATATCAAATTCCAATTACACATTACCAATGTTGCACTTGAAATCGTTCCTAACTAATAGACTTTACCCATAACACAGGAAGTAATTTGGATCTAGAGCAAAAAATTAGAACAGTGAACTTCTTGCTTCAGAAATAAAATTCTCAATAAAGACAATTTTTTATTTAAGAGAAGTAAAAAAATTAGAAGAAATTTTTGGTTGTAATAAGATTTTGTGACCATCGCTCGCGGATTGACAATATAAATCCTACTCGTGTGTTTCAAGTTGTTGGTATAGGTTCAACTCATGTTTATTTGGTTCTTCCTTGCACATGAGTCGTGTTATCTCCATGTTTTTCACTCTTCCCTCGTTTAAAGAGAATTACCCGTTGCACGTTGTATACATGACCCAATGAATCAATTATTAGTCAAGTATGAATTGACCATACATCGTCTTTACACATATATAGATGATTTTTTACAAGGTATAATTATTTTTCTTTAGAATGTAAAATAAACTCACAATAACTCACAATAACATGTGTTAAAGTTAAACACGGTTGATTTCCGGGCTGGGTCTCCCGAGACTCTTGAAATGTATAGATCGATAGTAAGGAAAAAATGCAACTGATGCGAGTTAAACATAATCAATCATCACTCAAATGCTCAGACGGTTGCTCTTTTGCGCACCGGATACGTCCTATTTTGTAAAAGTGTGCCTATTATGACGCACTCTACATTATAGATAAAAACAAAAGGTAATCAAATCAAATATTAAGATATATAATGGAAATAAAATAATCAAACTAATACGTACGTGAGGCAATATACCAATCGTACCGCCATTGATGCCAATATCATCGGTTTGGCTGAGATCGATATTGTGCAAACCAAAATCCAGTGCAAGATTAAGGTGTGTAGTTTTGTGAAAAGCCAAATTTCGACAGAATATCCCATCAAAATTGATTCAACTGAAAATAAAGCTCTCCAATAGTCGAACATCTCGCAACGTCTCCTGGGATTTCGCCCTCGAAATGATTTAAGGTGAGATCCAAATGCACCAATTGTTGTAATAAGCCTAATTCTCTTGTGATGGAACCATAGAAGTAATTACTAAAAAGGTCAAAAATCCTTCTTCAGAATTAATTCTTGACCTCTCTGTTAACATCTTCTATGGTTCTATCTCAAAAGAATTGGGTTTTTTACAACAACTGGAGATTTTGAATCTCACCTTCAATCATCTCGAGGGTGAAATCCCAGATGAACTTGCGAGATGTTCGAATATGAGGAGCTTAATTTTCAGCAGCAACAATCTTGATGGGATCATTCCGTCGAATTTCGGCTCCTTAATCTTGCGGGATAACAAGCTTGGAAGATATATTCCACCCGTCCCACGGCGGAATTATTTCGATAAATACTTTTTCGTTGTCCTACAACAGTTTTATAGGAGATATTAGAAGTTTCTAGGCTGATATTATTATAAAAATAGTGCACATATAAGAATTCTTAAAATGGGAGAAGAGTTTGATGGGAGATATTGTGAGGGAAAGGAGATTTACGTGGGAGAATTAGTTTCCACATGTAAATATTGTGAGGGGAAAGGAGAGTTGCGTGGGAGAATTAGTTTAAACATGCAAATGTCCATATTGTCAAAATATTAATCTTTTATAAAAATAATACAAAGTTCTTCTTATCCTTAGCGTGGCTAGTCCTTAGTCACGTAGCGTGAGATTTTTTATTTTTTTTCACGACTTAACAGGTCCACGGGATGAGATTAGATCCCATATTTTAGAAAGACCCACACTTTCAACGATTCTAACATTTGTATGCTATTATTCAGGGACTTTAAAATGATCGGGTCTAAACTTTGTATTTCATTAGACCATAATAAATTACTACATCCATAATGAATTCAACATTTCAAAGTTAAACTCGTCAAATTAAAGTTTACCCTTCTTAAAATTTCAAAATTTTATCTTGAATATGTCCGACTGGTTACGGAGACAAACTCTAATGTGCAAGGTTTTGATTCGACTTCTGTTGTCTATGTTTTTTTTATTTTCTAATTTATATATTTGGAGTTTTTTCTTGACTGCACCTTAAAAAGATATTTATCTCCAAAAAAACACCCGTGTTTACAATTTTAAGTTGGGTGTACCTTGGGTGTTCTTTTTTTACCGTGGTACACATTTGTCATCAAGTCAAAGGAACCACTACGTTAGTTTTTGTGTTAGAAAATTTGCAAAATAATTTATCTTAAAATAAAAGTGCCTATGTTAATAACAAAAAAAAAAAAATAGAAGAAAGAGGAAAAAAACAACTAATATATTTTTATTTTTTATTTTAGTTATTAAGATATGGACGTTTTATTGTAAGACTAAATTTTTTATTTTCTAATAGAAAATAAAAAGAAATAGAGTGAGTCGAAGGTGTTTCATGTTAAGAAAACAAAAAAACACAAGAGACACCTAACTAAAATTTGAAAACACATGTATTTTGCAGATTTACATCTTTTCGAGGTGGTCCTAAGAAAACAATCTCATATATTTCTGTGCACTCCCAAGCTGGCTACTCAAAGACCACTTTTCAGAAGAAAATTTAAAGAAAAAGTTTTTCCTTGTATCTTAATTAGATGTTCTACTTCTTATAAATTTATTTTAAAAAATTTAGGAGTAGTTTCCACTTAAATTAATAATAAGGTTCAAACTACATTCCCAAGTTTCGCGAATCATAACAAAGAAAATATTGCAATGTGTGAATTCTACCAATAATTGCAGTGCCTTATATGCTCATCAACAAGTATATATGTAGTGGTTTGAGGATATTCAGAAGCTAATTGGAGTGGAATGGAATCCAAAATATTCGACTAACTTTTATTAAACACATAAACTTCAACGGACGATATCTTGTTAAAGTATTAAACGGTTTTTTTCCATTAAAAGCTCATGTTTCGAGCTTTTAAAACCGAAGATCTAACATAAAATAAGACATAAAGACATCCGATCATTTAATTTCTAACCCGGATGCAAACATCCATCATTTAAATTCTAATCAATTAAGATGAACAACAATGGTTATGAAGACGACAACGGTGAAGGTCTGTTTGCCACAAACCAGGAGCACTCGACATTAGCCGAGGGTTGACCGACTGAGTTAAAATGTTTTATTGACGTGCAATTAAGGCAAATTAAAACATGAAATGTTTTATTGACGTGAAAAAAAGAGATAAACATGATAAATAAGCAATTAAACTTTAAAGTTGAGGTGGGCCACGGTTATGATTTCTTTCCCATTCGTCGTGTGCACGTTGTTCTCCGGGAAATTCGCATCCAGGGAAGTCGATGCGAGAACCATCAGGACTCAAACCTATGGTGACGTCCACACCAGGGTTGAAGCAATCAGGGCCTTGACCATAGTCACCTCCAGTATAATTACGATAGTCGGGATTCGAACCTGGAATATTCCTTTTCCAATTGTCGGTGCCTTCTCCTGGAAATTCACATCCGGGAAAATCAACGGGAGTTCCGTCGGGGTTCAATTGTCTTGAGTCGCCCGGACGTGATTGATGACAATCAGGACCTTCACCGTAGTCTCCTCCATTATCGTCGTCACCGTCACCATTATTGTCTTGAACACTATACCAGCCTCTTTCACTTGGACTGAATCGGGCAGCAGAAATGCTTGCTGTCATAATTAGCAAAACCACACAACATACGACAATCAAAGACTTGGGGAATGTCATCTTAGTTATGAATTTTAATTTGATCGATTCCCATACATGGTCTTTTTATTGTTTTTTTTTTCTAAGTTAGATCCCATATTTTAGGACGACTCGCGCTTTTAACGATTCTAAGATTTGAACGCTATTATTCAGTGACTTTTCAGTGATCCTATTTTCCTGGCTCTAAAATCATTACACCATAATAAATTACTAGATCCCGTAATGAGTCAATCATTTCAATATTAAAGTTGTTAAATCAAAGAATACCCTCGTTAAAATTTCAAAAATGTTATATATTATTAAAATATGTCCTAGTGGTTACGGAGACAACACTCTAACGTAATATGCAAGGTTTTGCCGCGTAGGCATCTTCGAATTCTGTTGTTAAATTTTTATATATATTTGGAGTTTTCTTGATTGCAGCTCAAAAAAGATATTAATCTCCAAAAAACACGTGTATACAAATTTCACTTCGATGTACCTTACATTTTCTTTTTACCGTAGTATACCTTTGTCATCAAAAGAGCCACTATGTCAGTTTTTTGCGTTAAAAAATTTACAAAATAATTTATCTTAAAATAAAAGTGTCTACGTTAATAACATAATTATAATAGAAAAAGGAATAAAAACCCAACAACTTATATCTTTTTTTCTTTTAGTTATTAACATATGGACTTTTTATTTTAAGTACCTTAAGTTATGTTAAAAGGGAAAAAAAAGATTGCTCAGCTCATGTACGTGCATGGCAGCATGGAAGACTTTGCATTCCAACTCCTATACAAATAACTAATTGAAGTATACGGTGGTCATGCTTTGAAAACAATCAACCAATCCAACACCTTGAAAATAATTACAAATAATTTCTTCAAATGGAAAAAAAAATCCATCCCTAAATGCTACATGTTGATAAATTGCAATTATATATAAGTTGAAACACCCTAAACTACAAATAGTCCTTCTAAATGGAGAAAATTAAAATCCACCTCTCAAGTTGGATTAATTACAAAACAAATCATTAAGTTGTATAAGACATCAACTTAAAATATGAAAATAAATTTAAAATACAAACATTGACTACTGTACTAGTAAGAGAGGAAGCACATCAAGCTTGATCATGAATTCCCTCTCTCTTATTTTTGGACGGATCGAAATTAACATACCAATTGCCTTAGTCAGCGAGGATGCATGTCAATCTTGATCTTAGTTTCCCTCTCCGTTACTGGCGACAGAGTCTTCATTTCACAAACCAAATGCACAAATACAAACTATATATATACACAAACATTCTCCTAAACAAGAGAATAAACTTTTTACAATGACTCCTAAAATACGATACTACACTATACATAAAATATTCTTCTTGTGATGAGGTTATACTCACTAATATTAGGTTGTCTTCGTAATAAAGTTGAAACGTCAAAATACATGCGTATAATTCTCCACACACAAATATTCTCCTAATTACGAGACTAAAAACCATTTGGTGATATTCTAATATATATATATATATATTTGAATCATCATCCCCATAACCAAATATATATAAAATCCCTTCTTGGTTACGAGGCTAAACTAACTTGTATTCCATGATCTCTCATAATGAGAAACTCGGACAATAACATACAAATTTAAAATTACTCCTATACATAAGAGTATAAACTGCAACAATACAACAATCCAGCCCTTTCGATAAATAAAGGAACGAATCATCAAATCACATAGGAAACTCAACACATACAAAGTCTCTCTTAGCTTATTAGGCTAAACTAACCATTTGACGATATTATAACAAAAATATTATTGTCAATATAACAACATATGTATAAATGTGAGTTGAACCTATACCAACAAATTGAAACACAAGAGTAGGATTTATATTGTCAATCAGCGATGGTCACAAAATCTTATTACAACCAAAAAATTCTTCTAATTTTTTTACTTCCCTTAAATAAATAATTGTCTTTATTGAGAATTTTATTTCTGAAGCAAGAACTTCACTGTTCTAATGTTTTTTCTCTAGATTTAAACTATTTACTTTGTTATGGGTAAAGTGTAATAACCTAAACTAAACATCTTAATTAACTAAACCTAAACCTAATTAACCCTAATTAATCCTGCATGGAGAGGTGGAGGTGTTGGACATGTGGAGGTTGAGGTGGATGGCTTTGGTTGGTTGAGTTTTAAGTTAAGTGTGATTGGATGAGGTGTAGGTGGATTTGGCTATTTAAGGTGATGTTGTTAAGAGATAAGGGTTTGGTCGTTTCTTTCATCATTGCTTGTTATCAGAGAGTGAGAGGAGGTGAACGTCGGAGAAGAAGAAGGAGGTGAAGTAGAAGAAGAGGAGAAGAAGGAGAAGAAGGAAGAAGAAGAGGAGTGAAGTGACTCAAGCTTGGGAGGCTTCTTCAACCGTCAAAAAGGTATGCCAAATCTTCATTATAACTCACTTGTGCCTTGTGAGTGTTGGGGATCGACGTTGGTGTCGAATTCCCCGTCGGAATTCAACCAATTCAGAGGTTGAAGACGACGATCGGTCGACCGGTGCCTGTGGGCAGTCGACCGATCCTATTATTATATTGTTGTTTACCCGCGAACGGTCGAACGATGTCGTTAGACGGTCGACCGTTATGCCAGATTGTGCGGGAAAAAGGGGATTTTACTGTTATCGGTCGAACGGGACCACTTAGCCGGTCGACCGAATAACGATGAGAATGGGTCGGTTGGGGATTTTGACTTATTAAACGGTCGAACGTCCTTACCTTGTTCGACCGATCCATTCGATGCTAAGTCGGTTGGGAGCTTTGACCATCAAAACGGTCGACCGCTCTTTAACTTTCGGTCGACCGACTGAGCATTTAATTAAGCGGTAGAGTGCTTGTGTTGATTCGGTCGAACTGTATTTCAGTTCCGGTCGACCGAACGAGACTTGGGCAAAATATTGAAAGTCCTGTTATCGGTCGAACGGCCCCTTGGTTCGACCGGTCGGATATATATATTATATAAAATTGTATAGCGCAGACCTTCCAAACGGTCGACCGCTAGATGACTTTTGTTCGACCGATTGGTCGGTAATTCGGTTGGCGTGGTTCGACCGGTAGATTTGTTTGTACAGTACTGTGTACTGTGTGGGGGACCGGTCGACCGGTGTGCTTGTAGCGGTCGACCGATCTACCGCAGGTTGGTGGATTTATCCACACGCGATCCGTCGATGTCAGGTCGACTACCGGCTCCGAGGCGACGGTCGATTACCGGCTTTGAGAGCTACGGATTTCACCTTCGACGAAGGCGTATTATTGTTGTACTTTTTCCTCTCTTACCGAGCGGGGTGTGAGGGATGTGTACCGTAAACCTTGGGCTGTTTGCGAGGGTTTAGCGGTAGGCCGAGGATGTTCCGGCAGGGTGCGCGCTAGGCGACTCTTGGGGGAGCAGTGGCTGTCGTCTGACCCGAGTTGTGTATTCGGCGGGCTGACTCGCTCCTTGGGTGCGGCGTGTACCGGGGGTTCCTTCCTGCACGTTTTGGGGAGCAGTGGTGTCGACTGACCCTTGTGAGGCAGCGGTGGACTGACTTGACCCTAGTGACAGGAGTGGTTCAGTGCCGCGGAGGCGGTGAGGGCATTATTGTGGGCCCGAGGCGGATGACCATGTGCATAGCATTGCATTGTCTTTAATTCCTTTTTATATTTTTAGGAGGTTTGGTATACGGGGTTCCTGTAGGGAACTCAGGCATGTTTGTTTGTTTGCATTTCAGGTAGCGAGCAGGGTTAGGGTTTGAGGTGGTGACTGAGGACGGTGCCCCCGAGATCAGATCCTGTGTCCTCTTTTATCTTCTTTTGTTGAGGTAGTGATTACATGTACATTCATTTTGTTGTAATCACAGTTGACTCTTATGTATAGTTTGACTTCCACGTGGGTCTGTACCTTATATATTAGATATATATGTTGGTTTGATTTCCAGTGACGTGCCCGTGTTGACCGTTGACGGTCTGTATTATTGTTTAAATTTTCCGCTGTTTTCGGGTACGTTACAATTTGGTATCAGAGCGTTGATCTCGGCGTACTTGTCCAAAGAAACCACCTTTGAGTTAGGAGTTAGGTCTAGAGGATCATGCATGCACAGATTATATTGATATTGTCTTGTTTCCTTTGGCAGATGCCTCCTAGACGGGGGAAGGCGGTTGCCCATACTCGCGGTGAGAGTGAGACTGCGAGGGATGAGGCTTGGGAGGATGAGCGTCGGACGTTGTTCGATACGGTCGGACGTCTGACAGAGATGCTACAGCAGCAGACGGCACAGACTGGGCAGACGGAGACTGGCGCTATGCATGACCGGTTTATGCGCCAGCATCCGCCTACCTTTCTGGGGCAGTACGACGCGGAGGCTGCGGAGGAGTGGATCTTCACGATGCAGAAGATATTCAGTGCTATTGGTTGTCCTCCAGAGGCGAGAGTGGGCCTGGCTACTTATGTTTTGGGCGGTGCTGCGTCCAACTGGTGGAGGTCTACATCTGCAGTGGTGGTTGCTGACAGAGATGATATAGCATGGGAGGAGTTCGTTGGCGAGTTCAACGAGCAGTATTTTCCACAGCATGTCCAGGATCAGAAGAGGGAGGAGTTTCTGAGTCTTCAGCAGGGAGACATGACCCTAGCAGGCTACATCGGGAAGTTCAACGCCCTTGAGCGTTACTGTCCCGAGATGTATGTTACACAGGAGCAGAGGGCAGGGAAGTTCGTCCGAGGGCTCCGGAAGCAGTTGAGGACGAAGGTGCTGACACATATGCCACGCACATTAGCTGATGCGGTGAAGAGTGCTACTGTTCTTGATCGTGACTACAGGGAGAACTACCAGGATGAGAGGAGGCCATCGGGTAGGTTCTCAGGGAGGCCAGGAGGTCAGACTGGAGGGAATCCGGGCAAGAGGCCCAGATACGAGGGAGCAGGAGTTGCGGTACCACGACCTGAGCCTTGTGGTACTTGTGGGAGGTTTCACTCCGGGCCGTGCTTCACCCCCGGAGCATGTCATGGTTGTGGCCAGATGGGTCACTTTATCAGGAGCTGTCCGAGCCGAGGAGCTGGGCCGAGCAGACCACCGGGTTTACCAGCACCAGGCAGAGGTGGAGGCGGAAGTAGACCACCTTTCAGACCACAGCAGGGGCAGCGCACCGGCAGAGTTTATACCATCCAGGCAGAGGAGGCTCGTGATGGAGGCGCTGTCGTGGAAGGTACACTTCTTGTCGCAGGTTCAGTAGCTAGGGTGTTATTTGATTGTGGCGCGACACACTCGTTCATCTCAGAGCGATTTGCGGGAGTGTTGGGCTGTACCCTTGCGATGTTGACTGCCACTTTGGAGGTCAGTGATGCATTGCATACATTGCATCATACGTCTTTCATTTAGATTACTTTTACATCAATAAATGCTACTAAGGTATGTGTTTAGTCTTATTTACAGAATACAGGGACCTGAATGCAATTTACCCACATCCCGAGCATAAACGCATGCAAAAGACTCATTTCTATCATAAATACCAAGCTCAAGATTATCGGGGTTTAAGTGGAAATGTTTCCAAGCATAAAAGCATTCAAGACCTAATGACAAAAAGAACAAGGACTTGAGCACAAAAGTAGCCGGGGACTTAATTGCAAAAAGACAAGGACCTAATTGCAAATCACGAGTAGCTTTTATTATCTTGGAGAAAATCTAAATAAAAATCAATGTGGATCTCCAAATATATAAAGGAATTAATCCGGAGCTCAAAAGAATGGAAAGAATCAATCCAGACGCGCAAAGGAGGATCAAATCATACCATAAACACACAAGAAAAATCTGGATCGAATCCGAGCCAAAAAGGTGGCGATTCCGCCGCACCTCATGTACAAATTGCGGCGATTTAGCCGCACAAAAGTCGATCCGTGTGCTCAAATTTTTACCAATGCTGTATTGACGCGTGTACGTTCCATTTATATATTGGGATCCCTTGTATCGACTATAAATAGCCCCGAGAACGATGGTAGAAGGGTCCTTGGTCCTTAGTCTTAGGTTTTTATTTTTAAGTCTTTGTCTTGTAATCTTCTTTTTAGCAATAAAATTCTGTTCTTTTAATTCTTGTTTTTATTTTATTTTAATGTCTCTAGGATCCCTTCTTCTTCCTCCCTCCATGAGTTTCTAACTCTTTCCAAAGGGTGGAGGTGATGGAATTAGGGGTAGAGAAGATGAATGCATGTTATTGTTTTAAGTTCGTGATTAGTATATTTTGATTACTTGAGTTTATGTTAAATCATTTATCTTGTAATGCTTCATAACTAACATGATTTATTTCAAGTTTCTCCATTCTCCAATCTACACCTAAATCTAAACCTCCACCCAACGGATTTCTCTTCTTATTTCTTGTTTTAATTCTAATTGCTTTTGTTTCGTACTTTAGATAATTAAATCAAAAATACCAAAAACCCAATTTATTTCTTCCCCCTTCTTCCCCTTAATCGAAAATAACATTAACAACGAAATCTCTCCCTCCTTGTGTTCGACCCGTACTTGCCACGTCTTCATAGACGCCGTGCACTTGCGGTATAAATAAAATTCTCATCAAGTTTTTGGCGCAGTAGCCGGGGAGGCGACGCAGATTTTGTTGTTTTTGTATTTCGAGTTTATCCTGTTTATCTTGTGCGCGATCTAAGTATTTGGATTTGTGTTTCAGGAGACAACAGAGTACACGGCGAAATCCGAGCACCATTTGAGCTAAACGAGCGGCGAAATCGCCGCACCTGAAGAACAACTTGCGGCGATTTCGCCGCACACTTGGAGCTTCTGGGCTTCAACTTTTTCTGGGACGTGACTCATCTCTGGGTGGACGCGAAAAGCTACTGAAATTTCGAGAGCGGGCGGCGAACCCGACTGAGCATTGCGTAGGTAACCTTCGTTGCCTTTTTCCTCGTAATTTCTAGTTTCAGAAAATTTCCTTTTATTAGAATTGCACGTGTTAAGCTTAAATTCCATAATTGGCAATATTTCAACTCTGACCTAAAATTCGCAAAATTAGAAAGACCTTAGTGCATGCATCATATAATGTTTTGTTTGCATTATTCTTGCTAAATTCTTGCAAATCAATTTCTGTTGAAGAGTGCTGGAGGCAAGGTACGTATCGCGGTTTTTAACGATTGCATTTAAGCATATAATTTAATTTGCATACAACCTTGCAATTGCCCCCATTAAAAAGACCATTGTTTGACTATCTTTGTTAGATCTAAGTTAAACTATCTTAAGGGCAACTCCGTAGGAAAAGATACGGTGGGGATTTCATCACCCTTCCGTGGCCCACAAATCACAATCCTAAAGTGTCACCCAAGCCTTAAAATTTAAAATCAATTAGACATTGGCCCCTAAGGACTCGGACTCAATTAAGGAGAAGAATTGGTTTGACTTGCTATGACCTGAAGCCGATCGAATTCAATTTGGTGTCTAGGAAGTGTTTTTGTGTTGACGAAAGTCTTCCAAGCGAAGTGGTTGTCTAATTGGCACCGACTCTGTCGGAAGCGCCCCCACTAGCTATACACTACCTGGCCAATTTGGTTTGATTAGTGAGGGAGGTGAATCAAGCGAATCAATTCGACTCAATCAGTTAGGAGTCGTCTAGATTTAAGTGACACTAGGTCTAGGATTGTTTGAACCGTGCTTTCTTAGGAAATTTCTGACCAACCCTCTTTTCTATCTTTAGAGTTAAGTTTCCTTTCTCATCTGAGTCTTCTTTCTCTTCTCACCTAAATTCTCTAGATTAGGATTCCTTTCTCATCTTGCCCCATTCTATTGTTTGTTTCCCTTTTGAAAAAAAAACATAAAAAAAAACGAAAATTAAAAAAAAAAAAAATTGTAATTAATTCTTGAAATTAAATTTCGAATTTGAATTCAAAAATTGATTCAACCCGGTGCACTCAGATTTGGATTCGGGACTTGAGTAATCGACTCTCACGAGTTCATCTAGATTCCAGTCTGGAACTTAACCCCAATCCACCTGTTGCACCACCTCACCTGGATCCAATGGGTGAGAACGTAGTGGACCCGCCTGTTGCACAACCTATAACTCTGAGGGATCGATGCTATCCAGCGATGGCTGCTCAGCCATCGTGCATCGTTATGCCCACCATACCGGGTCGCGACTTCGAACTTAAGGCACAATACATGAGTATGTTGCCTAAGTTCACCTCTAGGGAAGATCCATATCTCTTCCTTAGAGAATTTGAGGAAATCTGCTCTCTTATGCAATACCAGCATATCCCTGAAGAGGCAGTGCGTCTGAAATTTGTGCCTCTGGCACTAAAGGACGACGCTAAGAAATGGCTATATAGTCTAGCCGAAAGATCTATTAGGAGTTGGGCTGAGTTTGTTCAAGTATTTCTGAAAAAATATTTCCCCAACCATAAGACTATGAGGATTAGGAATGAAATTGTTGCATTCGTTCAGTCTGAGAGCGAGCCGTTCTATTCCTATCTAGAAAGATTTAAGAGTGTTCTGACCCAATGCCCTCATCATGGAATTCCGAGATGGCAATTATGCCAAATTATTTATGAGGGATTGACACCCACATCTAGGGTTATGGTAGAATCCGTAAGCCAAGGGAATTTTATGTCGAAAAATGAAAATGATGCCTGGACTTTTCTCGAGGAATTAGCTGAAAATAGTATGCAATGGGACAATGCTAGAACACCGCTTAACCCGAGTATTGGATCTAGAATAACAAGTCAACCCAAACCAGGTGTCTTAGCTGTTGATGCCAACATAGCGGCTGAAGCAAAACTAGCTACCCTTATGCGCCGAATGGAAAGTTTAGAGCTACAAGCCCAAAATCGAGTGAATCAAGCCTCAACTATCCCGTGCTCTAGATGTGGTCAGACTGGTCATGTAATGGAGGATTGTGCGGAATGGGACCAAGTTAACGCCATGTATAACCATGCTAGAAATGACTCATACGCATCAACCTATAACTCGGGTTGGCGTAATAATTCCAATTTCTCATCAAACCAACAGGGTCAACCTCCTAGACAACAACCAAACCCGTATAACCAAAATAATACATCATCTGGGTTTAGTAACAATAACGATCATGAAGTTAGGTTGACAAGCTTGGAAAATTTGATGAAAACCTTTATACAAACAACCAACCAGACCTTCCAAAGGCTAGAGACACAAGTCAGTCAACTAGCACAAATAGTAGGTGAAAGAGAAAAGGGTCGGTTTCCAAGTCAACCTGAGGTGAACCCTAGATCTAATAATTCCTATCACTCCTACCAAGCACCTTCAGGAAATAACAACCCTAGACCGGTTCAAATGGTTAATGAGGAAGGACCGTTCCAACAAATAAATGCTGTAGTATCATTACGGTCCGGAAGACAAGTTGATAACAATGTGGTAAATCCTGGAGTGTCCAATCAATCTAGCCATCAAGCACCCACATATGACCTGACCATTGAACCTGACGTCCAATCTGAAACGCCCAACCCACCTACTCAACCTGAACCCATAGCTCAACCTGAACCTGAGCGAGTCTATGTTCCTAAAGCCCCATTCCCCAATAGACTCAAAAAGAACTCAAGTGCACAAATAGAGAAAATCTTGGAAGTATTTAAGCAAGTTAAGGTGAACATTCCACTCTTAGATATGATTCAACAAATACCTGCTTATGCTAAATTCTTAAAAGATTTGTGCACTAAAAAGAGAAAAACGAACGTACCAAAGAAGGCATTCTTAACTGCAAACATAAGTTCTATATTGTCCAACACATCTCCTATAAAATATAAGGATCCTGGGTGTCCCACAATTTCATGTTCAATAGGAGATACTTTTATCAACAAAGCCCTTCTAGACCTTGGTGCTAGTGTTAACCTACTCCCGTACTCTGTCTACGAGCAACTCAACCTTGGTCCATTAAAACCCTCTAAGACAACCCTTCAATTTGCTGATTGCTCTACTAAGAAACCAAGAGGTATAGTCGAGGACGTTTTGATCAAGGTGGGTGACTTCATTTACCCAGTGGATTTTGTCGTACTAGATACCGCACCTGTTGTAGATCCTAAGAGACAAATCCCTGTAATACTAGGCAGACCATTTTTAGCCACTTCTGAAGCATTGATAAACTGTCGAAATGGGCTCATGCAGTTATCTTTTGGGAACTTAAAAGCTGAATTTAATATCTTTCATGTTGATAGTGAGCCCGAAATAATATGCAATCAAAGTGATGTTGTGATGAGAGCACGTATCTATAAGATTTCTGAATCAAATAAATCTTCACAAAATCAAAAAGGAAGTGAGAAAAGGAGGAGTAATTCTGCGACACACCCACCATCACTCGAGCAAATAAGAGAACCAATTTATGTGAGGGGTGTGGAACCTGTGACTCAGGACTCTCATTGCAACATGGGGAACAATTCAACTGGATACATGCACCAATATGGTGTCATTCAATCCAGTTCTGACTATGGTTGACTTTGAGCAAATTCCATCCGTCCACCGCAGTTCACCAAGGTAATAAGTGCATTTGCTTTATATTTGCATACATTGAGGACAATGCATGATTTAGGTGTGGGGGGTGTTTATGTATATATTTATCTATAGATCTGTTTTTATTTCAAAAAAAAAACAAAAAAAAAAAGAAAAAAAATCAATGCTTCATGACATAGCTTAAGATTGAACTGCTAAAACCCGTGTACAAATTGCATTGAGTTTTTGTTCCTTATTATATAGTTCTGCTTGTAGAAATTGTGACATAAATCTAAGTTCCAAAGAAATAACCCTTTGCCCTTTAAGACATGTATGCACTTAAATTGGATGAATCAAATCTTTGAAGTGGTTGATAAAAAGCAGAGGTTGAGGAAAATATACCGGGAAGTGTGGACTTCTAATAGCAATTAAGCCTTGAGGAAAATAAAAATAAAAATAAAGGAATAAAGTGAAGAAAACACATTTTGCAAAATGATTACAAAAGCCCAAGCCTTTGAGTCACTGGTCCGTAGGGGTATCTTGAAACCCGGTAACTTGAGTCTACCAGCTCGGGATTATCGACCAAACTCGCTACACAAATGCAAAAGGGTAAAAGTGTCAAAAAGCAAATGTGTTGAATCACGAAAGAAAAGAAAAAAAAATAATACTCAAGGCCCAAAGCTAAAAGAATGATCCATGTCATGGTTGATCCGAATGATACTTCACCACCAAAGGAGGCGTGCAAAATAATTCAAGTGATAAACATGTGTAGAAGGGTTAGTGGTGTGAATGTTGGAGGAACAAAGACTAAGTCATATTTTTAATGAGTTAGATTTATATAATGAGCATGCAAGAATTCTCAGTGAGATGTATAAGGTTGAGGTAGGGATATTGAGAACTATTAATGAAATGTTGATTCAGGATTTTGTGGGTATATCCGCTGAAAACCCTCAGGAGACAACACTCCTCCCCCTTGGCAACAAGGAGGTTTAACGGCTTGTTGCACATGCTAAGTGCAACCGTGATTCCTACGAAAGTGAGTTAGGATTTCCCTGTTTTCATTTTTCTTATATTCTGTTTTGCTAGGGACTAGCAAAATCTAGGTGTGGGGGTATTTGATGCATTGCATACATTGCATCATACGTCTTTCATTTAGATTACTTTTACATCAATAAATGCTACTAAGGTATGTGTTTAGTCTTATTTACAGAATACAGGGACCTGAATGCAATTTACCCACATCCCGAGCATAAACGCATGCAAAAGACTCATTTCTATCATAAATACCAAGCTCAAGATTATCGGGGTTTAAGTGGAAATGTTTCCAAGCATAAAAGCATTCAAGACCTAATGACAAAAAGAACAAGGACTTGAGCACAAAAGTAGCCGGGGACTTAATTGCAAAAAGACAAGGACCTAATTGCAAATCACGAGTAGCTTTTATTATCTTGGAGAAAATCTAAATAAAAATCAATGTGGATCTCCAAATATATAAAGGAATTAATCCGGAGCTCAAAAGAATGGAAAGAATCAATCCAGACGCGCAAAGGAGGATCAAATCATACCATAAACACACAAGAAAAATCTGGATCGAATCCGAGCCAAAAAGGTGGCGATTCCGCCGCACCTCATGTACAAATTGCGGCGATTTAGCCGCACAAAAGTCGATCCGTGTGCTCAAATTTTTACCAATGCTGTATTGACGCGTGTACGTTCCATTTATATATTGGGATCCCTTGTATCGACTATAAATAGCCCCGAGAACGATGGTAGAAGGGTCCTTGGTCCTTAGTCTTAGGTTTTTATTTTTAAGTCTTTGTCTTGTAATCTTCTTTTTAGCAATAAAATTCTGTTCTTTTAATTCTTGTTTTTATTTTATTTTAATGTCTCTAGGATCCCTTCTTCTTCCTCCCTCCATGAGTTTCTAACTCTTTCCAAAGGGTGGAGGTGATGGAATTAGGGGTAGAGAAGATGAATGCATGTTATTGTTTTAAGTTCGTGATTAGTATATTTTGATTACTTGAGTTTATGTTAAATCATTTATCTTGTAATGCTTCATAACTAACATGATTTATTTCAAGTTTCTCCATTCTCCAATCTACACCTAAATCTAAACCTCCACCCAACGGATTTCTCTTCTTATTTCTTGTTTTAATTCTAATTGCTTTTGTTTCGTACTTTAGATAATTAAATCAAAAATACCAAAAACCCAATTTATTTCTTCCCCCTTCTTCCCCTTAATCGAAAATAACATTAACAACGAAATCTCTCCCTCCTTGTGTTCGACCCGTACTTGCCACGTCTTCATAGACGCCGTGCACTTGCGGTATAAATAAAATTCTCATCAGTCAGCACACCCCTGGGTCTGGTGGGCACTGTGGGGAGATTTGTCCCCGGCGCCACGGTTGTTTCGGGAGATCAGGAGTTTCCGGCCGACCTGGTCTTGCTACCGATGGAGGACTTTGATGTCATACTTGGGATGGATTGGCTGTCCCAATATGATGTTCGAGTCTTGTGCCGTGAGAAGAAGATTTTGATCCCGAGGAAGGGTTTGCCTGATATTCTGATTAGAGGGATCAGAAGCAGAGGGGGTCGCATTATTGTATCTGCTGTTAGAGCTCAGAGACTGTTACAGCAGGGATGTGCAGCATTTCTGGCGACGCTTGTGGTTGCGGAGGCAGAGTCCCAGAGGCTAGAGGACATTGAGGTGGTGCAGGAGTTCGCGGATGTTTTTCCAGCGGAGATTCCAGGTTTACCACCACACCGGGAGTTGGAGTTCGGCATTGAGTTGGTAGCTGGCACTACACCACAGTCGAAGGCTCCATACCGGATGGCACCTGCTGAGTTGACAGAGTTGAAGAAGCAGTTGCAGGAGTTGATGGACTCTGGATTTATCAGACCGAGCGTCTCGCCTTGGGGTGCACCAGTTCTGTTTGTGAAGAAGAAGGACGGATCCTTGAGGATGTGCATAGACTACAGGATGCTGAACCAGGTGACGGTGAAGAATAGGTATCCCTTACCTAGGATTGAGGACCTCTTTGACCAGCTGCAGTCAGCGAAGGTTTTCTCGAAGATTGACCTGCGTTCAGGATATCACCAGTTGAGGATCCGAGATGAGGACATCCAGAAGACAGCCTTCAGGACGAGATATGGACACTATGAGTTCTTGGTGATGCCATTTGGATTGACGAATGCTCCGGCAGCATTCATGGATCTGATGCACCGGACGTTCAGGCAGTATATTGATATATTTGTGATTGTCTTCGTGGATGACATCTTGATCTATTCACCAGATGTGGAGCAGCACAGAGAGCATCTGAGGATTGTACTCAGCATCTTGAGGGCTCAGCAGTTATATGCTAAGTTCTCAAAGTGCGAGTTTTGGTTGGACAGAGTGGCATTCCTCGGACACATTGTATCGGCAGAGGGGATATCAGTGGATCCGGCGAAGGTAGAGGCGGTGACACAGTGGAGGACCCCTACGAGCGTGACGGAGATTAGGAGCTTTGTTGGACTGGCGGGTTATTACCGTCGCTTCATCAAGGACTTCTCGAGATTGGCAGCACCACTGACGGCTCTGACGCAGAAGGGAGTCACTTTTGTTTGGTCGCAGAAGTGCGAGGACAGCTTTCAGGAGCTGAAGAGACTGTTGACCACAGCACCAGTTTTATCATTGCCGAGTGGCACGGGTGGATTCGTGATTTATAGCGACGCTTCAGGTATTGGCTTAGGATGTGTACTTATGCAGCACGGGAGGGTGATCGCGTACGCATCCAGACAGCTGAAGGTCCATGAGAGGAATTACCCGACACATGATTTGGAGTTGGCAGCAGTGGTTCACGCACTGAAGACCTGGAGACACTATCTTTATGGCGAGCAGTTCGAGGTGTTTACAGATCATCAGAGTCTGAAGTACCTGTTCTCGCAGAAGGAGCTGAACATGAGGCAGCGCAGATGGCTTGAGTTCATTAAGGACTATGACTTCACTATCTCTTACCATCCGGGGAAGGCGAACACAGTTGCAGACGCTTTGAGCCGGAAGGTGGAGGTATCAGTAGCAGGCCTATGCATTCAGGAGTGGCGACTGCTGGAGTCTTTAGCAGAGTGGAGACCATTTGCAGATAGCTCTGAGGGTGCAGTGATTGCAGGATTGAGAGTAGAGCCTCAGACAGTGTCAGCAGTGATTCATGCTCAGACTACAGATGAGGAGTTGAGCAGTTTGTTACAGTTAGCTGCCAGAGATGGGTCAGACTTCAGAGTTGGAGTGGATGGAGGTCTGAGATTCAGAGACCGTATCTGGGTGCCGAAGACAGAGGACCTGAGACATGATATCATGGAGGAGGCACACAGATCGAGATATTCCATTCATCCAGGGAGCACCAAGATGTACAAAGACCTGCAGCGGAACTTCTGGTGGCGAGGTATGAAGAAGGACGTTGCAGACTTCGTGTCGAGGTGTTTGGTCTGTCAGCAGGTGAAGATCGAGCACCAGAGACCAGCAGGACAGATGCAGAGGATTGAGTTGCCCGAGTGGAAGTGGGAGCACGTGACGATGGATTTTGTTACGGGGCTACCGAAGACACGGAGATTCCACGATGCGATTTGGGTTATAGTCGATCGACTGACCAAGTCGGCGCATTTCTTAGCTATTAAGACCACTCTTGCTCTGGAGGGTCTAGCTAAGTTATATATTGAGGAGATTGTCAGACTTCATGGCGTACCAGTCAGTATTATTTCAGACAGAGATCCCAGATTCACTTCGAGATTTTGGGAGAGTCTACACAGAGCACTGGGGACACGTCTGAAGTTTAGCACAGCTTTCCACCCACAGACAGATGGCCAGTCAGAGCGGACGATACAGACATTGGAGGACATGCTGAGAGCGTGTACACTTGACTGGGCAGGACATTGGGATGAGCATTTGCCGTTGATCGAGTTCGCCTACAACAACAGCTACCACTCGAGTATTGGGATGGCACCCTATGAGGCATTATACGGGAGACCGTGTAGATCGCCGGTATGCTGGAGTGATGTGGGCGAGAGACAGCTAGTTGGACCTGACATTATCCAGTTGTATTCAGAGAAGGTCGACGTGATTCGGAGACGACTAGCTACGGCGCAGAGCAGGCAGAAGAGTTATGCTGATACGCGGAGACGTGAGCTGACTTTTGATGTAGGAGATCATGTCTTCCTGAAGATCTCGCCTTCCAGAGGGGTGATGAGATTCGGGAAGAAGGGGAAGCTGAGTCCGAGGTATGTCGGACCTTTTGAGATATTGGATCGGGTCGGTGAGGTGGCATATAGGATTGCACTACCACCACAGTTCGCAGGACTTCACAACGTCTTCCATGTTTCTATGTTGAGGAAGTACGTGGCCGATCCAGCTCATGTGATAGAGATATCAGTACCGGAGATCCAGCAGGATTTGTCATTAGATGAGAGACCAGTTGAGATCGTGGATCAGATGATACATCAGCTCAGGAGGAGAGCGATTCCTATGGTGAAGGTCAGGTGGCAGCATCACAGTGTTAGAGAGGCTACCTGGGAGATCGAGGAGGATGTCAGGAAGCAGTATCCAGAGTTATTCCGGTAAGTCAGTTATTTCGAATTTCGCGGGCGAAATTCTTTTAAGGAGGGAAGATTGTAATAACCTAAACTAAACATCTTAATTAACTAAACCTAAACCTAATTAACCCTAATTAATCCTGCATGGAGAGGTGGAGGTGTTGGACATGTGGAGGTTGAGGTGGATGGCTTTGGTTGGTTGAGTTTTAAGTTAAGTGTGATTGGATGAGGTGTAGGTGGATTTGGCTATTTAAGGTGATGTTGTTAAGAGATAAGGGTTTGGTCGTTTCTTTCATCATTGCTTGTTATCAGAGAGTGAGAGGAGGTGAACGTCGGAGAAGAAGAAGGAGGTGAAGTAGAAGAAGAGGAGAAGAAGGAGAAGAAGGAAGAAGAAGAGGAGTGAAGTGACTCAAGCTTGGGAGGCTTCTTCAACCGTCAAAAAGGTATGCCAAATCTTCATTATAACTCACTTGTGCCTTGTGAGTGTTGGGGATCGACGTTGGTGTCGAATTCCCCGTCGGAATTCAACCAATTCAGAGGTTGAAGACGACGATCGGTCGACCGGTGCCTGTGGGCAGTCGACCGATCCTATTATTATATTGTTGTTTACCCGCGAACGGTCGAACGATGTCGTTAGACGGTCGACCGTTATGCCAGATTGTGCGGGAAAAAGGGGATTTTACTGTTATCGGTCGAACGGGACCACTTAGCCGGTCGACCGAATAACGATGAGAATGGGTCGGTTGGGGATTTTGACTTATTAAACGGTCGAACGTCCTTACCTTGTTCGACCGATCCATTCGATGCTAAGTCGGTTGGGAGCTTTGACCATCAAAACGGTCGACCGCTCTTTAACTTTCGGTCGACCGACTGAGCATTTAATTAAGCGGTAGAGTGCTTGTGTTGATTCGGTCGAACTGTATTTCAGTTCCGGTCGACCGAACGAGACTTGGGCAAAATATTGAAAGTCCTGTTATCGGTCGAACGGCCCCTTGGTTCGACCGGTCGGATATATATATTATATAAAATTGTATAGCGCAGACCTTCCAAACGGTCGACCGCTAGATGACTTTTGTTCGACCGATTGGTCGGTAATTCGGTTGGCGTGGTTCGACCGGTAGATTTGTTTGTACAGTACTGTGTACTGTGTGGGGGACCGGTCGACCGGTGTGCTTGTAGCGGTCGACCGATCTACCGCAGGTTGGTGGATTTATCCACACGCGATCCGTCGATGTCAGGTCGACTACCGGCTCCGAGGCGACGGTCGATTACCGGCTTTGAGAGCTACGGATTTCACCTTCGACGAAGGCGTATTATTGTTGTACTTTTTCCTCTCTTACCGAGCGGGGTGTGAGGGATGTGTACCGTAAACCTTGGGCTGTTTGCGAGGGTTTAGCGGTAGGCCGAGGATGTTCCGGCAGGGTGCGCGCTAGGCGACTCTTGGGGGAGCAGTGGCTGTCGTCTGACCCGAGTTGTGTATTCGGCGGGCTGACTCGCTCCTTGGGTGCGGCGTGTACCGGGGGTTCCTTCCTGCACGTTTTGGGGAGCAGTGGTGTCGACTGACCCTTGTGAGGCAGCGGTGGACTGACTTGACCCTAGTGACAGGAGTGGTTCAGTGCCGCGGAGGCGGTGAGGGCATTATTGTGGGCCCGAGGCGGATGACCATGTGCATAGCATTGCATTGTCTTTAATTCCTTTTTATATTTTTAGGAGGTTTGGTATACGGGGTTCCTGTAGGGAACTCAGGCATGTTTGTTTGTTTGCATTTCAGGTAGCGAGCAGGGTTAGGGTTTGAGGTGGTGACTGAGGACGGTGCCCCCGAGATCAGATCCTGTGTCCTCTTTTATCTTCTTTTGTTGAGGTAGTGATTACATGTACATTCATTTTGTTGTAATCACAGTTGACTCTTATGTATAGTTTGACTTCCACGTGGGTCTGTACCTTATATATTAGATATATATGTTGGTTTGATTTCCAGTGACGTGCCCGTGTTGACCGTTGACGGTCTGTATTATTGTTTAAATTTTCCGCTGTTTTCGGGTACGTTACATAAAGTCTATTAGTTAGGAACTATTTAAAGTGCAACATTGGTAATATGTAATTGGAATTTGATATAGATTGTAGTATTATTTGGTTTATTGGGTAATTATAAATAATTGTTTACCTTATTTACCTAAGAGAATGAATTTTATGGTTTCGGATGATAATAGATCGTGTGAAATAAAATACCTTTTTCTGGAGAAAACGTACTCTAACCCTGGTTAATTTCGAATTAACTGTGATCGATCATCTTTTGACTATGGTAGTGTTTCGATTAGCATTCGTGGGTTTGATCGTGGTTCTAAATGAAAATGTATAGTCATCATTCTTAACTTTTTAGAAGAAAGCAGAACTTGTTGGGCTAGGGAAAACTCTTATTATAATTGGTGATGCTAAATCATAAGTATGTCCCTAATATTGCTTTACATTGTTGAATTAGCATAAATTGGAAGATACGTATGATATAATTTCTTTATCATGATTGGATATATTAAGTATTTTAACAGATAAATATTGTATAGTACAAATTTTACTTGAGACTGATTTCTTTTCCCGGCAACTTGCGCAGTCAAAGGCCAACAAATTTCGAGTCTGTCTTCTTAACCACTCCCACATATTGATCAGATTGCTGCCAAAGTCCGATATTAATTGTATCGTAGTATCAGATAATGCGGCCAAAACTCAACCAACTCGGGTTCTTATATCAGAACGATGCATTAGTTAAAAAATTATACTCTATCGAAGATGTGGAATGGTCTTCGGCTCGTAATCTTTGTTGTAATTGGAATGCTAATCCAATTCGGTCCGCCAGATAATAAAAATTCGGTCTGCCAGACACTGAAAATTCGTATCTTGATCCAGTCCTAGACCAGTTCTCTCCCCTACCCGTACCTGACCGATATGGGTGACCATATATACGGGTATTGTAACGTCCCAAAAACAGCGAAAAATTTGAACAATATAAAAGACCGTCAACGGTTAACACCGGACACGTCACGGGAAAACAAACCAACATATATAATATATATAAGATGTAGATCCACGTGGAAGTCAAACTATACATAGGAGTCAACTGTGATTACAACAAAAATGAATATACATGTAATCACTACCTCAACACAAGATACAAAAAAGAAGACAGGATCAGATCCCGGGGGCACCCTCCGCGGTCACCACCTGACTCTAATGTTACTCGCTACCTGAAATGTAAACAAACAAATATGTCTGAGTTCCCTGCAGGAACCCCGTATGCCAAACCTCCTAAAATACAAAAAAGAATTAAAGACAATGCAATGCAATGCACATGATCATCCACCTCGGGCCCACAATAATGCCCCTCTCCGCCTCCGCGGTACTGAACCACTCCTGCCACTAGGGTCAAGTCAGTCCACCGCTGCCTCACAAGGGTCAGTCGGCACCACTGCTCCCCAAAAGTGCAGAAAGGAACCCTGGCACTACGCCGCCACCCCAGGAGCGAGTCAGCCCGCCGAATGCACAACTCGGGTCAGACGACAGTCGCTGCTCCCCCAAGAGCCGCCAGACGTGCACCCTGCCGGAACATCCTCGGCCTACCGCTAAACCCCAGCAAACTGCCCAAGGTTTACGGCACACATCCCTCACACCCCGCTCGGTAAGTGATGAGAAATTTTATTTATACCGCAAGTGCACGGCCGCGATGAAGCGGTGGCAAGTACGGGTCGAACACAAGGAGGGAGAGATTTCGTTGTTAATGTTATTTTCGATTAAGAGGAAGAAGGAAGAAGAAATAAGTTGGGTTTTTGGTATTTTTGATTTAATTATCTAAAGTACGAAACAAAAACAATTAAAACTAAAAACAAGAATAAAGATGGAGAATTCCGTCGGGTGGAGGCCTAGACTTAGGTTCAGATTGGAGAATGGAGAAACTTGAAATAAATCATGTTAGTTATGAAGCATTACAAGATAAATGATTTAACATAAACTCAAGTAATCAAAATATACTAATCACGAACTTAAAACAATAACATGCATTCATCTTCTCTAACCCTAATTCCATCACCTCCACCCTTTGGAAAGAGTTAGAAACTCATGGAGGGAGGAAGAAGAAGAGGTCCTTGAGACATTAAAAGAAAACTAAAACAAGAATTAAAAGAACAGAATTTTATTAATAAAACTAAGGTACACAAATAAGAACAACAACTAAGGACTAGGTCTAAGGCCAAGGACCCTTCTAACATCGTTCTCGGGGCTATTTATAGTTGTTACAAGAGACCTAAGTATAGAATTGGAGAGTACACGTGTCCAGACATGACTGGACAAAATTGGAGCACACGGATCGCCAAGGGGGCGGCGTTTCCGCCGCACAAGGCATGTAATATGCGGCGATTTCGCCGCATAATCTTTTCTGATTTGGTCCAGATTTTGGTTGAATGTTTATGGTATGATTTGATCCTCCTTTACGCGTCTGGATTGATTCTTTCCATTGTCTTGAGCTCCGGATTAATTCCTTCCATTGTTGGAGATTTATATTTGATTTGTCTTTTAACTTTCTCCACACAATAACTTGGTCCTTTTACTTTGCAATCAGGTCCTTGGCATTTTGCAATTAAGCCCTTGACCTTTTTTGTAATTAGCTCCTTGAATGTTTTTATGCTTGGATGCATTTCCATTTGGAACCCGATAAACTTGAACTCGGTCTTTATGATAGAAATGAATCTTTTGCACGCGTTTATGCTCGGAATGTGGTAAGTATTTGCATTCGGGTCCCTGTATTCTGTAAATACGACTAAACACATACCTTAGTAGCATTTATTGATATAAAAGTAATCTAAATGAAAGACATATGATGCAATGTATGCAATGCATCATATACCCCCACACCTAGATTTTGCTAGTCCCTAGCAAAGCAAAATATAAGAAAATGAAAACAGGGAAATCCTAACTCACTTTCGTAGGAATCACGGTTGCACTTAGCATGTGCAACAAGCCTTTAAACCTCTTTGTTTCCAAGGAGGAGGAGTGTTGTCTCCTGAGGGTTTTCAGCGGATATACCCACAAAATCCTAAATCAACATTTCATTAATAGTTCTCAATATCCCTACCTCAACCTTATACATCTTACTGAGAATTCTTGCATGCTCATTATACAATTCTAACTCATTAAAAATATGACTTGGTCTTTGTTCCTCCAACATTCACACCACTAACCCTTCTAAACATGTTATCACTTAAATTATTTTGCACGCCTCCTCTGGTGGTGAAGTATCATTTGGATCAACCATGGCATGGATCATTCTTTTAGCTTTGGGCCTTGAGTATCTTAAAGTATTTTTTTTTTCTTTTCCGTGATTCAACACATTTGCTTTTCCTTTTTGACACTTATACCCTTTTTGCATTCGTGTAGCGAGTTTGGTCGATAATCCCGAGCTGGAAGACTCAAGTTACCAGGTTTCAAGATACCCCTACGGACCAGTGACTCGAAGGCTTGGGCTTTTGTAATCATTTTGCAAAATGTGTTTTCCTCACTTTATTTTTTTATTTTTATTTATTTATTTATTTTTTTACTTTTATTTTCCTCAAGGCTTAATTGCTATTAGAAGTCCACACTTCCCGGTATATTTTCCTCAACCTCTACTTTTTATCAACCACTTCAAAGATTTGATTCATCCAATTTAAGTGCATACATGTCTTAAAGGGCAATGGGTTATTTCTTTGGAACTTAGATTTATGTCACAAATTCTACAAGCAGAACTATATAATAAGGAACAAAAACTCAATACAATTTGTACACGGGTTTTAGCAGTTCAATCTTAAGCTATGTCATGAAACATTGATGATTTTTTTTTTTAAACAGAAATATATATAGATAGACACCCCCCACACCTAAATCATGCATTGTCCTCAATGTATGCGAGCAAGATAGTACATGGATTTATGCATGAAAAAGGGAAGATCTCACCAACGTGAAGTACAAAGGAAAGTTCATGGCTCTGTTGATGGACAAAAACCCGCATTCCCTCAAAAACCTGTGAGATGCTAAAGAAGGGATAAATACAACAGATTTTTTTTTTTTTTTTATACTTATTGTTATACATATATAACTATGTACAAACATAAGTTCCCATCTTCATTTGTCAAGAGACATCAAATGGAAACCTCAAGAGTGGGTCAGTGCACCTGAAAAGGGAACATGACACCACGCGGGGTCAGAATATTCATGCGTGGGCCCCCTTCACAAAGAGCACAAGAAGAAATGAGAGGTTCATGAATTGGACGCAAAAGCGTCTCACACAAAGGATCAAACTGAAAGAACTTGAACCTCTCGAGAGTTTGGGAAATAGGGAGCAACGGAAGAAGAGTTTCTTCCGTTGCGGTACTGAAGTTATGATCGTCAATCCAAACTCTCCAACCAACTGGCTGGTGCGTCGGAACGAGGTCAGGAGCCTCGTTAGGCAAGTCCGACTCACCGGGTAAACATAAAATGGGTCTCATACCCAAGGTATCCTCCAAGGAACTCCTAATACCCTCATGAGCACTGTAGTCGTTTGATGTTCCATCATTTCCAAGATGATCAGGAACGATAGTGAGAGGCAAACTCTCATCAGGTTGTTTGAAATTGAGGGTGCTAGGGAGCTCTTGCTCCACCGGAAGTGAGTCCTTAAGAGGCACAACATGAAGATCATGTGGCTCAAGGGCCACGGGGCACGAAGATAAGGCACAATCCTGGGCCGACTCATGATGAAATTGGTCAATGTGTATCGAATCCTCCACTAAGTGATCGTGAATTGAAACCCCAAGTCCTTCAGATTGACTAGGAGTTTGGCTTTGACAGATTGTGCTTTGAATTTGTGGATGTGGTGGTGATTCGATATCAAAAGGTGGATCCTTATGTTGACACGAAAAGTTACTCTCCTTACGTTCACCTAATTGTTGTATCATTTGACTCAAATGCGATGTTATATTTTGTACGGATCGTTGAGTGGATTCCATGTACGTAAGGAAAGTTTGTTCCAAGGAATTAGGTACGTGATCAGCTATGAGGTCCAAGTTTGAGCTTGTGAAATTATGGGATTGGGTGTTGTTGGGCTGAGAATAATGATTTGACGTGGGGAGTGGGTAGAATTCTGGGTATTCGGGAGGAGGATACTGAGGTGAAAATGAAGTATAAGAATTTGGATAGGAATTGTTTCTCCACGAATCCATCACTCTCGGGTTGTACGCGGATGTGTAATAGTCATTTTGAGCGTTTTGGGAAAAAGTATGCTCATACTCAGGCTCTGGGGGAACATAAGGGCATTCCCCGATAACATGACCACTCAACCCACAACAGTCGCATGGTACGGCTACTGGAGCCACCGGTGCACTCATGTTGTCTGTCCTACTCATAAAAGAGGCAAAAGCTTGTTGTAAATTCTCAGTTTGTTGACCAGCATATGATCCGATATAACTAGATTGTGGTCTAGCAGTCGGTTCCTCTCTCATGTTACCCCAATATGAAGATTGCTCAGTCATACAATTAGGATTGTCCCACCCATATGGGGTGTTGGTCTGAGCCACCCCATGTTGCATGGTTTTAGAATACCAGGAAGCATTGTCCTGGTCCCAACAATGATATGAATGGTTGCTCATGTAACCATCCATCACAACACTCTTGAGTCAAGTACTCTTACCCTCATGAGGCTAAGCAAGCACAAGTTCTCGACTCGACCCTAAAATGCTAATAGAGAATGTAAAGGGGAGGAGACTAGAACGTATAAGTAGGTGAGAAGAAGATGACTCAGAAGAGAAGGGAAACTTAACTCTAAAGATAGAAAAGAGGGTCGGTCAGAGGTTTCCTAAGAAAGCACGGTTCAAACAATCCTAGACCTAGTGTCGCTTAGATCTAGACGACTCCTAACTGGTTGAGTCGAATTGATTTGCTTGATTCACCTCCCTCACCAATCAAACCAAGTTGGCCAGTTAGTGTATAGCTAGTGGGGGCGCTTCCGACAGAGTCGGTGCCAATTAGACAACCACGTCGCTTGGAAGACTTTCGTCGACACAAAAACACTTTCTAGACACCAAATTGAATTCAATTAGCTTCAGGTCATAGCAAGTCAAACCAATCTCCTCCTTAATTGAGTCCGAGTCCTTAGGGGCCAATGTCTAATTGATTTTAAATTTAGGCTTAGGTGACACTTTAGGATTGTGGTTTGTGGGCCACGGGAGGGTGATGAAATCCCCACCGTATCTTTTCCTACGGAGTTGCCCTTAAAGTAGTTTAACTTAGATCTAGCAAAGATAGTCAAACAATGGTCTTTTTAATGGGGGCAATTGCAAGGTTGTATGCAACTAAATTATATGCTTAATGCAATCGATAAAAACTGCGATACGTACCTTCAACAAAAATAATTTGCAATAATTTAGCAAGAGTAATGCAAACAAAACATTATATGATGCATGCACTAAGGTCTTTCTAATCTTGCCAATTTTAGGTCAGAGTTGAATTATTGCCAATTATGGAATTTTTGCCCTAACACGTGCAATTCTAATAAAAGGAAATTTTTTTGAAAATAGAAATTACGAGGAAAAGAGGCAACAAAGGTTACCTATGCAATGCTCAGTCGGGTTCGCCGCCCGCTCTCGAAATTTCAATAGCTCTACGCGTCCACCCAGAGATGAGTTGCGTCCCCGAAGAAGTTGAAGCCCAGAAGCTCCAAGTGTGCGGCGGATTCGCCGCAAATTGCTCTATAGGTGCGGCGATATCGCCGCTCGTTTAGCTCAGAATGTGCTCGGATTTCGCCGCGCACTCTGTTGTCTCCTGAAACACAAATCCAAATACTTAGATCGCGCACAAGATAAACAGGATAAAATCGAAATCAACAAAAGAAAACAAAATCTGCGTCGCCTCCCCGGCAACGGCGCCAAAAACTTGATGAGAAATTTTATTTATACCGCAAGTGCACGGCCGCGATGAAGCGGTGGCAAGTACGGGTCGAACACAAGGAGGGAGAGATTTCGTTGTTAATGTTATTTTCGATTAAGAGGAAGAAGGAAGAAGAAATAAGTTGGGTTTTTGGTATTTTTGATTTAATTATCTAAAGTACGAAACAAAAACAATTAAAACTAAAAACAAGAATAAAGATGGAGAATTCCGTCGGGTGGAGGCCTAGACTTAGGTTCAGATTGGAGAATGGAGAAACTTGAAATAAATCATGTTAGTTATGAAGCATTACAAGATAAATGATTTAACATAAACTCAAGTAATCAAAATATACTAATCACGAACTTAAAACAATAACATGCATTCATCTTCTCTAACCCTAATTCCATCACCTCCACCCTTTGGAAAGAGTTAGAAACTCATGGAGGGAGGAAGAAGAAGAGGTCCTTGAGACATTAAAAGAAAACTAAAACAAGAATTAAAAGAACAGAATTTTATTAATAAAACTAAGGTACACAAATAAGAACAACAACTAAGGACTAGGTCTAAGGCCAAGGACCCTTCTAACATCGTTCTCGGGGCTATTTATAGTTGTTACAAGAGACCTAAGTATAGAATTGGAGAGTACACGTGTCCAGACATGACTGGACAAAATTGGAGCACACGGATCGCCAAGGGGGCGGCGTTTCCGCCGCACAAGGCATGTAATATGCGGCGATTTCGCCGCATAATCTTTTCTGATTTGGTCCAGATTTTGGTTGAATGTTTATGGTATGATTTGATCCTCCTTTACGCGTCTGGATTGATTCTTTCCATTGTCTTGAGCTCCGGATTAATTCCTTCCATTGTTGGAGATTTATATTTGATTTGTCTTTTAACTTTCTCCACACAATAACTTGGTCCTTTTACTTTGCAATCAGGTCCTTGGCATTTTGCAATTAAGCCCTTGACCTTTTTTGTAATTAGCTCCTTGAATGTTTTTATGCTTGGATGCATTTCCATTTGGAACCCGATAAACTTGAACTCGGTCTTTATGATAGAAATGAATCTTTTGCACGCGTTTATGCTCGGAATGTGGTAAGTATTTGCATTCGGGTCCCTGTATTCTGTAAATACGACTAAACACATACCTTAGTAGCATTTATTGATATAAAAGTAATCTAAATGAAAGACATATGATGCAATGTATGCAATGCATCAGTAAGAGAGGCAACAGTAATACAATAATACGCCCTCGTCGAAGGTGAAATCCGTCGCTCTCAAAGCCGGTAATCGACCGTCGCTTCGGAGCCGGTAGTCGACCTATACTCGACGGCTCGCGTGTGGATAAATCCACCAACCTACGGCAGATCGGTCGACCGCTACAAGCACACCGGTCGACCGGTCTTCCGCACAGTACTCGGTACTGTACAAACAAGTCTATCGGTCGAACCACGCCAACCGAATTACCGACCAATCGGCCGAACAAAAGTCATCTAGCGGTCGACCGTTTGGATGGTCTACGCTATACAAATTTATATAATATATATATCCGACCGGTCGAACCAAGGGGTCGTTCAACCGATAACAGGGATTTCTGTATTTTGCCCAAGTGACATTCGGTCGACCGGAACTGCTATACAGTTCGACCGAAACATCACAAGCACTCTACCGCTTATTTAAAATGCTCAGTCGGTCGACCGAAAGTTAAAGAGCGGTCGACCGTTTTGATGGTCAAAGCTCCCAACCGACTTAGCATTGAATAGATCGGTCGAACAAGGTTAAGGGCGTTCGACCGTTTAATAAGTCAAAACCCCAAACCGACCTATTCTCATTGTTTCGGTCGACCGGCTAAGTGGACCCGTTCGACCGATAACAACATTAACCCCTTTTTCCCGCACAAATCTGGCATAACGGTCGACCGTCCGTAGACATCGTTCGACCGTTCGCGGGTGCAAATCAATATAATAATAGGATCGGTCGACTGCCCACAGGCACCGATCGACCGATCGTCGTCTTCAACCTCTGAATAGGTTGCAATCCGACGGGGAATTCGACACCAACGTCGATCCCCAACACCCACAAGGCTTGTGTGAGTTATATTGAAGACTTTGCATACCTTATTGACGGTTGTGGAAGCCTCCCAAGCTTAGGCAAACCCAACCCACTTCTTCTCCTCTTCTTCTTCTTCTTCTTCTTCTTCACTTCTTCTCTCCTTCTTCTCCAAAGAAATCGCCTCTCTCACTCCCTGAATAGGGTTCAAGTGAAAAAAACTTCAACCCTTATCTCCTTTACAACTTCTCCTTAAATAGGCAAACAAACCTACACCTCAACCAATCAAAACCCACCACTTTTCTCTCCTCTCATGATCCAACACCTCATGCTTCACTGTTCCAAGATTAGATTAAGGTTAATTAGGTTTAGTTTTAGTTATTAAGATGTTTTAGATTAGGTTATTACAGGTATCACTTGTTCCCGTTTACACCCGTAATAGCAAATGCAGTTTGTGACACGATCGATATTTATATGCTCACGTTTTTCAAACGCTTATGTGTAGAAATTGATCAAGGCATGCATATGTTTACATTATATTACTTTCATATTTTCACCCCAGTTGGTTTTGATCCACACCATGACATTCAATACCGTTTAATGTTAAGATTATGATTGCTGATTAAATGCTAATTGTTGTCGCTTGACTTAAGCAAAGTTTTTGGCAAAATCCCGACATCATGTGGCAAAGACCAAAGATAAAATACTACACGACACAGATCAGCCGTCTCATTGATTATTGTATTGATACGTGCATATAGTGTCTGAGACTCACAGAAATTGATAATAAGTTTGAATGAATGAATAACGACACCCTTAAAGCGGGCCTTTGAATACCCCTATACCTAAAGTCTTGTGGCTGAATTAATAATTGAATATTGCCTGATAATCAAAGTGTTCCAATTATAAATGGAGGCTCCTTTTTTACTAAAGAATGTGGTTGGCTTTTCTGTTGTGGGATTAATCCAGTCTTATGGCTGAATAATTAATTTAATATCAACTGTTGATCAAAGTGTTCCAATTAGAAATGGAGATTCCTTTTTCGAAAAAAAGCAGAAACTATATATACTTTTCTGTTGTATGTGTTGGAAATTTGGAATTCTCTAGATCAACGCAAGTTTGCTCAGCTTAATATACTTCCCATAGCAACATATTGCGATTTCTGGGATATTTTCAATAATGTAATCGTGCTTTTTATTACTGCACATTTTCGGAAATCAGTTGACATGTTGGTCCGATGTCAATATTTCAGAGGTTTAACGATTCATCTTGGTTCAAACTAATACGTAAATCTCCTTTCCCCATGCACGCATGCATGTTCAAACTAATTCTCCCACACGTAAATCTCCTTTCCCCATGCACGCATGCATGTTCAAACTAATTCTCCCACACGTAAATCTCATTTCCCCTCGCAATCTTTACATGTGCCCATTAGAACTTTTCCTCCATCTTCATAATCCTTAAACGTCGACTGTCTATATAATGATATGACCACCGTCTGTCATACACCATTAATTAGCGCCATAACACTAAAAAAATGCATACCATTACCTCAGTGCTCGCCTTTATAGTATTTAGCCTAGCAACTTCTCAACCCTTTCTCTCCAATACCACTGCCGACTTGAATGCACTCAGAAAATTCAAGTCACAACTACACACTCCATTCTCCCTCAGTTCTTGGGATATTGCTTTCCCATTTTGCTCTTGGCGAGGAGTGAGCTGCAATGACTCTGCCAATCCCAACCGAGTCACAGCGTTGCAACTGCCCTCTCTTCAGCTTTACGGTGTGATAGACGTTTCTCTTGCGAACTTGACCTTCTTAAGAATTCTCGACCTCTCTGGTAACATCTTCTATGGTTCCATCCCAAGAGAATTAAGCTTTTTACAACAACTGGAGATTTTGAATCTCACATCCAATCATCTGGAGGGCGAAATCCCGGGAGAGCTCGCTGGATGTTCGAATATGAGGAGCCTAATTTTCAGCAACAACAATCTTGATGGGATCATTCCGTCAAATTTCGGCTCCTTCAGGAAACTTCACACCTTAATCTTGCGGGATAACAAGCTTAGAGGATATATTCCACCGTCCCTCGGCGGAATTATTTCGGTAAAAACTATTTCGTTGTCCTACAACAGTCTAAAAGGAGATATTCCGCTGGAATTAGGGCAGTTAAAAAACTTGAAGTATCTCGACCTCCAGTACAATAGTCTGTCTGGTAGGTTTCCAGTTTTTATCTCAAATTTGACCTCTCTTGTGGGATTGGGTTTGGCGGGAAACTATTTAAGTGGAACCCTTCCTTCCAATTTAGAGCATATTTAACAGCGCCCGGGCTACCCCCGGGCGCCCTGCACTCTCTCTCTGCCACGTCAGCTTCTCTCTCTGCCACGTCAGCTCACCCAACCCACCCAAAAAATCCCCTTACCCATGCCCAGGCTACCCCCACCCACCCTACACTCTCTTTCATCCACATCATTTCTTAATTAAACAAATTTAATTCTCACACAACATTTAACAAAATACATTTTATATAAATCTAAGTTTAATTACATTATAATTATATTTTAACTCGAAATATTGTTAATAATTACTCGTAAATCACGAAATTATTATTAAATATTACGGAGCCACGTTACATTTAAGACAAACTGAAATAGGAAATATTACAATCAAAGTTAAGAAACAACAGTACATATTACATAAACTCAACTTTTAAATACTACATGACCAACTACGTTAACCGATTTTCAAACCGCTCCTCGTCCGTAGCGTTGCCATATATGCTCAATTAAATCGCCTTTCAGATCCAAATGTTGGTTCCTGTCACGCACTCGATCTTGATTGACAAAAAACTCGTGAATATCCGCTATACGATCGGTTGAATACGACGTTGCCTCAGCTGAAGTTCCAGGACGATCTTCCATAAATTCGCGAATATCTCCAAAATTAGCATAGCAGTCGCGTTCGTCCTCCACTATCATGTTATGCATGATGATACAAGCTGTCATTATTTTGGACAGAACGTCCTTGCTCCAGGCAAGAGCCGGGTTTCTGATGATCGCGAACCTCGCTTGCAACACTCCGAAAGCGCGTTCAACATCTTTACGCGTTGCCTCCTGCACTTCAGCAAACAATCTGTGCTTTGGGGTGTGAGGGTGAAGGATGGATTGGATGAAGGCCGCCCACTGTGGATAAATACCATCAGTAAGATAGTATCCCATATCATATTGAACACCGTTTACCTCATAATTAACAGGTGGTGCTCGGCCTTCTAGTATGTTGTCGAAAACCGGAGATTGTTGCAGGACGTTTAAGTCATTGCATGAACCCGGTATTCCGAAGAAGGAGTGCCAGATCCATAAGTCGTACGATGCCACCGCCTCAAGGATCAGAGTTGCTTTCCCAGCACGTCCTTGATGTTGTCCCTTCCAAGCAGCTGGGCAGTTTTTCCACTCCCAGTGCATACAATCGATACTCTCCATCATACCTGGAAACCCACGTTGCTCACCAACGTAAAGTAGGCGTGCCAAGTCATTTGCAGTTGGCCGACGTAAATACTCAGGGCCGAAGATGCGAATAACACCTTCACAGAATTTGAGGAGAGCATTTCTGGATGTTGCCGCACTCATTCGTAGGTACTCATCGATCCCATCAGCGGCAACGCCATATGCTAGCATTCGCATTGCTGCCGTACTTTTTTGTAGACCGGAGATGCTCATCCTACCAGTTGCGTCCGGTGTTCGTTGGAAGAAGACATCAGATGCTTCGATGGCATTGTGGATGCGCAGGAAGACATGCTTTCTCATCCGAAATCTTGTCCTGAAAAGACTATCAGAATACACAGGGTTGTCAGAGAAATAATCGTCTACAAGGCGTCTGTAACCTAGTTCACGATCTCTATCTGGGTTCGTCGTTCTCCTTCGACGTTGCTTAGGACGTGTAGTCCTTTCGTAAACAGCCTGTCCGGCTAATTCAATAGCACGGTCCATTAGATTTAATGTCTCATTCCAGTTATCATCGTCCGATTGACCGGAGTTTAAACTATTATCCGACATTGATGAGAGAAGAAGCTACAAGTTGAGAAGTTAAGGAAATGTGAGGAATCAGGAGATAAATAGATGTATTTATAGTTGGGATGGTTTGGATGTATTTGTTGCACTGTTCACGCGTGATTGCACATAGTGTACGCGTGATTGCAAATAGTGCACGCGTGATTGCAAACAGTGCACGCGTGATTGAAAATAGTGCACTCGTGATTAAATATTGCACCCGTGATTAAACAGTGTATTGGTTCTGGAAATTTCTTAATTTTAATTACTTACAAAAAATTATTACCCCACATTTATAACAAATACCCAATCCACTAATAACAAAATCAAAACAAAAAAAATTCAAAAAAAAAATTAATCACCAATGGGAGGGGGACACGTGTCCCCATGGGAGGGGGACACGTGTCCCCCTCCCATGGGCGCCCGGGCGTCTGCCCGGGACGCCCACCGCCCGGGCAAGCGCCCGGGCGGGGCACCCGGGCGGGGCACCCCGTTAAGAGTGCCCTTAGGAAACCACTTGCCCAACCTTCAACACTTGTACCTATATGATAATATATTTGAAGGTCAAATCCCATTATCTTTGAGTTCTGCTCTAAATCTACAAGATATTGTGCTGAGTAACAATAAATTTTCTGGGGTGGTTCCATCACATCTAGGGACTTTACAAAACTTGACCCTTTTAAGCTTGAGCAGTAATCTTTTGGGAGCATATGACGACTTTGATTGGACTTTTCTTACGTCTCTAAGACAATGCCGAAACCTTCGGTATCTCTTATTATCCAATAATCAAATTCATGGGCCACTTCCCAACTTTATTGGTAATATTGAAAGTCTCCTCACTTTAGATTTTTCCCATAATTATTTAACTGGTGAAATTCCAAAATCTTTGGAGAATTTTCCATTACTTATAAATTTAAATCTGTCCTTCAATAAATTCGAAGGAGAGGTGCCAACAGGTGGTGTTTTTAATAACACCAATATGTTTTCTGTTGACGGGAATGCAAATCTATGTGGAGGCATTCCGAAGCTAAAGTTGAGGCCTTGTTCGTCCAATGGGCATCAAAAGTTGAGTGTCAGAATGATAATTATTTTTACAACATCGGCCGTATGTTGCATTACTACGTCGATTATCGTCTACATTGTGGTTCGACACAAGAGAAAGACACAACTTTCAAAGGACAATGTGCAAAGCCAGAGTAATGACTTGATGAACATATCTCGGGAGAAACTCTTGGTGGCCACCGATAACTTTTCTTCGTCAAACGTAATCGGTAGTGGAAGCCACGGATATGTATATAAAGGCATTTTGGAAGGAGAAAATCATGAAGTGGCAGTGAAGGTACTTAATAGAAAAGGTATTCAGAGTTTTGCTGCAGAATGTGAAGTCTTGAAAACTGTACGACATCGCAACGTCGTAAAGATTATTGGCACTTCGTCGTCAATGGATCCTAACACTGGAACCGAATGGAAGGCTATTGTGTACGAATACATGCATAATGGAACTTTGGAGTCATGGCTGCATCACACCGAAGGGGGAAGAATAACTCTTACTTTGGCCCAAAGATTTAATATAATTATCGACGTAGCTCAGGCGATACATTACTTGCATGATTTGATTGTCATTCCGATCATGCACTGTGATGTGAAAACCAGTAATATTTTGCTAAATGAGGGCATGAATGCACACGTGGGTGATTTTGGTTTAGCACAATATCTCAACGAAACCGATGATATTGGAATCAATGGCGGTACTATTGGGTATATTGCCCCAGGTACGTACGTATTAGTTTGGTTATTTTATATTTTAATAATTTCCATTATATATCTTAGTATTTGATTTAATTACCTTTTGTTTATATATCTATAATGTAGAGTGCGCAATGGGAGACACTCTCTCTACAAAATGGGACGTATATAGTTTTGGGATTGTAGTGTTGGAAACATTCACCGGCAAAAGACCAACGGATGGAATATTTGTAGATGGGCTAACCATTCGAAAGTACGTTGAAGAAAATTACCCGGACAAAATCATGGATGTAGTAGATCCACGCCTTCGAAATGAAGTTAACGAGACACACGAAGAATTGATTCGTCAAGTTCTGAGAATCGGATTGATATGCTCGAGGATCAAGAAAGGTAAACGGATGTCGATGAAAGAAGTGGTGTTGAATTTAGCTGGCTTGAAATTCTCGGGCAACTAATCGTGCGAATATTGTATTCTTATATATTATGGAGTATCGTTGTAGTGTTTCAATAATATTGTATTTAATTTGGTGACATCAAATTTCTTATATTTGTATTGTGTAAATGATCAAATATATGATACGTATTAATTTGGTGATCCTGATTATATGTGCATGTTAATAAAGTTTGTATACTTATTTTGAGATTGGCGAAGAAGTTAAGAAATGATGCATAAAAACTAATGGGTAGTCTAGGTGCACTCAAACTAAGTCCAATTCCAATTCTCCCAAATACACTTGTATTTTTCGAATTTTACTTAGATGCATCTTGTATTTTTATTTTGGGTCATTTTGCTTGGGTAGACATCAAAATGTGCACAATTGGCGAAGTACACTCGAATTTTAACTATTCACTTGGGTGAACCTCATTTCAAACATAATTGCTTGCATACCCTCGAACCGTTTATGGGTCTCACTCCGTTAAATTTTCTGTTGGTTTATTTACAAAACACACACTCTAAAATTCAAATATCCTTAATATTAAATATAAAAACACAAAACAAATATTTTCTTTACAAACACATCCTTCTTCTCATTCTCTCTCTTTTGTTCTCTCTCTACTCTCTCTCTCTCTCCACACTCTCTCTTGTTTTCTCTCTCCCCTCTCTTGCTACTCTCTCTCTTGTTCTCCTCTCTCTACTCTCTCTCCTCTCTCTCTCCCTTCGGTTCTCTCTTCTCCTTCTCTCTTTCTCTCTCTCCTATTCTCTCTCCTCTATCTCTCCTCTATCTCTCTCTCATGTTCTCTCTTCTCCCTCTTTCTCTCCTCTCTCTCTACTCTCTCTCTACCCTCTCTCCTCTCTTTCTCTCTCCACTCTCCACTCTCTCTCTCTTGTTTTCTCTCTCCTCTCTCTCGCTCCTCTCTCTCGCTACTCTCTCTTGTTCTCTCTCTCTCTACTCTCTCTCTTCGGTTCTCTCTTCTCCTTCTCTCTCTCTCTCATATTCTCTCTCTTTCTCTCTCCTCTATCTCTCTCTCATGTTCTCTCTTCTCCCCCCTCTCGAATTCTCTCTCTCTCTCTCTCTCTCGAATTCTCTCTCTCTCCTCTCTCTCTCTCCTCTCTCGAATTCTCTCTCCTCTCTCTCTCTCATCTCCCTCTCGAATTCTCTATCCTCTCTCTCTTTTCTCCCTCTCAAATTCTCTCTCCTCTCTCTCTTTTCTTCCAATTGTTCGGCCTGCATGTTTGACTTAGCCTTTGAATGATCATCCAATTCCAGGCATTCTCACCAACTCCAACTGCATCTTGTTTTGGTGTTGTAAGAGAAAGGGGGCAGTTTCTTGAGCATGGGACATTCCACCACAACAAGAAATTTTACATTTCGAAGTAGTCTTGAAGAGATAGATGTCAGCATTGGCAGATCATCTAAACACAACCTGCTCAAATGAGGAAAAGGAAAAGATGCACTGTTGCTGCTTTCCTCACTCTCTTCTGTTGTTCGGATCTTTTTAAGTTTGAGAAGGAGAATTCGAGAGGGAGAAAAGAGAGAGAGGATAGAGAATTCGAGAGGGAGATGAGAGAGAGAGAGAGAGAATTCGAGATAGAAGAGAGAGAGGAGAGAGAGAGAGAGAGAATTCGAGAGAGAGAGGGAGAAGAGAGAACATGAGAGAGATAGAGTAGAGAGAAAGAGAGAGAATAGGAGAGAGAGAAAGAAAGAAGGTGAAGAGAGAACCGAAGAGATAGAGAGAGAGTAGAGAGAGGAGAGAGAGTAGAGAGAAAGGAGAGAGAGAGAGAGAGAACAAGAGAGAGAGTAGCGAGAGAGAGGAGAGAGAAAACAAGAGAGAGAGTGGAGAGTAGAGAGATAACAAAAGAGAGAAAGAGAGGAGAGAGGGTAGAGAGAGAGAGAGGAGAGAGAGTAGAGAGAGAGGAGAGAGAGAGAACAAGAGAGAGAGTAGCGAGAGAGAGGAGAGAGAAAACAAGAGAGAGAGTGGAGAGAGAGAGAGAGTAGAGAGAGAACAAAAGAGAGAGAATGAGAAGAAGAGTGTGTTTGTAAAGAAAATATTTGTTTTGTGTTTTTATATTTAATATTAAGGATATTTGAATTTTAGAGGGTGTGTTTTGTAAATAAACCAACAGAAAATTTAACGGAGTGGGGCCCATAAACGGTTCGAGGGTATGCAAGCAATTATGTTTGAAATGAGGTGCACCCAAGTAAATAGTAAAAATCCAAGTGTATTTCACCAATTGTGCACCTTTTGGGGTCTACCCAAGCAAATGACCCTTTTATTTTTATCGTGATACGCTTTAATCGTTAGGAGTGAGCATCAGTTCAGGACCGGACCAAATCGAGCAGGACTGGATTAAGATCTCAACATGTAGTATCTGACGGACCGAAAACCATACCGAATAAATTCGGGTCGAACCGTATGACACTCACGAAACAGGATTTCAGTCCAAGATTAGATTGGACCGAGACCCGAATTTTTAGTATCTAGCGAACCAAAAATCGAACCGAATAAATTCGGGTTGGTTCGGTGTGTTCCAACTGTGTCGAGTCGGTCCAAAAATTCGATCCAACCCAAATTTTGCTCTCCCTATTGTCGTCAAGGACTCGCTTCATTACTTTTCCCATTAAAAAAATTACAAAAAAACCCTCCTAAAATAAAATAGACTATATCTTAAAAAAATAGAGAAGTGGGAGAAGTTATTAGTTTTTTTTTAGTTTTTTATTTTTTTAATTTTTGTTTTTAACATAAAGACTATTTAATTTGAGAATGGGTATGTTGAACATTTTCTAACATAAAGTAACGTAATGGTTCCCTTTAATGATGAAATGCGGTTAAAACCGAAAACGCAAGGTGCATCAAAGAAAATAACCCAAATATATAGAGTAGGAAAAAACCCACCATCAGAATTCGAATCTGCGAAATTCGACAGAAAACCCTGCAGATTTCGATAACATATAATATACTTGAAGTATTGAAGGTAAACTTTAAGTTGACAGCTTTACTCTTGAAACGTTGGATACTATGGGATTTATTAATTTATTATGGTAAATATAAAGTTTAGACCCAAAAAAATTGGGAAAAAACCAAGGTTCGAATCCCGACTATCGTAATTATACTAGAGGTGAGTATGGTGAAGGCCCTGATTGCCTCAAACCAAGTGTGGACGCCACCAGAGGTATGAGTCCTGACGGTTCTATCGACTTTGCGGGATGCGAATTTCCCGGAGAAGATCACACACACGACTACTGGAAAAGAAATCATAACCCTGGCCACCTCAAGTTTAATGTTTAATTGCTTATTTATGATGTTTATCTCCTTTTTTTCACGTCAATAAAACATTTCATGTCATCTTAAGTAATGATTAATTTGCCTCAATCGCACGTCAATAAAACATTTCAACTCAGCCAGTCAACCCCGGCTAATGTCGAGTGCTCCTGGTTTATGGCAAAAGACCTTCACCGTTGTCGTCTCCAATCTCCATAACCGTTTGTTGGTCCATCCTAATTGGCTAGAAATTAAATGATGGAGGTTTGCAATATCGATCGGATGTCTTTATATCTTATTAGATGTTAGATCTCCGGTTTTAAAGAACGTTTCGAGTTTTGAACGGAAAAAACCGTTTGATACTTTTCTCAAGATATTGTTTGTTGAACTTTATATGTTTAATAAAAGTTATTCGAATATTTTGGATTCCATTCCATTCCACACCAATTAGTTTCTGAGTATCCTCAAACCACTACATCTATACGTGTTGCTGAGCATATAAAGCACTACAACTATTGGTAGAATTAACACATGGTAATTTTGTCTTCGTTATGATTTGCAAAATTTGGGAATATGTGGTTTGAACTGTATTATCAATTTAAGTAGGAACTACTCCCAAATTTTCTGAAAATATATTTATAAGAAGTAAAAAATATCAAATTTACAGATACAAGGAAAAATCTTTTCTTTAAAATTTCTTCTCAAAGTAGTATTTACATAGCCCGCGTGGGAGTATATAAGATTGTTTTTTTTGGGACTACCTCAAAAAGATGCAAATCTACAAAATACATGTGTTTACAAAAAAAAGTGTCTCACTCAATTTCTTTTTTTTTTCTATTAGAAATTTGCAAAACAAATCCTCTTAAAATAAAAACGTTCATATGTTAATAACTAAAATGAAAAGAGAAAAGGAAAAAAGTTGTTGGATGTTTTTTCGTTTTTCTATTTTAATTTTTGTTATTAAAATAAATATTTTTATTTTAAGATAAATTATTTTGTAAATTTTCTAACATAAAAGGCTAACGTAGTGTTTCCTTTGACGACAACGGTGAACTGTGGTAAAAAAATGGTAAGGTACACCAAAGTGAATATTCCCGGAAAGAGGATAAATACACAAATCAAACTGAGTACCTTAAGTTATGTTAAAAGAAGAAAAAAATAAGATTGCTCAGCTCTGGTACGTCAGTACGTGCATGGCAGCATGGAAGACTTTGCATGCCAACTCCTATACAAATAACTAATTGAAGTATATGGTGGTCATGCTTTGAAAACAATCAACCAATCCAACACCTTGAAAAAAATTACAAATAATTTCTTCAAATGGACAAATCCATCCCTAAATGCTAATTGTTGATAAAATTGCAATTATATATAAGTTACCATCCTAAACTACAAATATTCCTTCTAAATGGACAAAATTAAAATCCACCTCTCAAGTTGGATTAATTACATTTAAGGGTGGACATTTTGAAAAAAATTCTAACACGTAATGGGTGCGGTTAAAAACGAAAACGCAAGTGCATCAAAGAAAATAACCCAAATACATAGGGTAGGAAAAAAACCAGCATCAGAATTCGAATCTACAAAATTTGACAAAAAAGCATGCAGATTTCAATAACATATAATATACTTGAAGTATTGAGGGTAAACTTTAAGTTGACAGCTTTTACTCTTAAAATGATGTATTCATTATGGGATTTAGTAATTTATTACGGAAAATATAAAGTTTAGACTTTAGACCCAAAAAAACTGAATTGCTATTCATCGCCCTAAAATTACTTAAATCGCCCCAACAAATTACCATTTTGCCCTTCAGAAACTTTAAAAAAAAATTTTTTAGGGGGAGGCGTCTGCCGGAGCCGCCTCCCCATAGGGTCGGGCGTCTGTGGCGGACGTCGCCCCCCTATGGGGAGGCGGCTCCGGCAGACGCCTCCCTCCTAAAAAAAAAAAATTTAAGTTTTTTTTAATATTAATAGAAAATAGGGTTTACATTATCAAATTTAATATGTTTGTACATTATGTAGTGTGGATTGATTATCAAAAAATTTGAAAGGTAGGATACTCATCATAAAAAAATAACAGTACGACAGAAAAACAAAAACAAATACGAAAACAAACGTACGACAGATAAACAAATACTAATGGGGTTGTTATGTACAGTGGATGGGTAAGATGATTTGGGCTGTGTAGCCGATCCTGGAGAAGAAGGACGAGATGTCAGACGAGTACACCAGAGCTGCTTGTGTAGATGATGATCACTTGATACAGGCGTGACATTCTCAGTTGGGCATCCCCGACCATGATTAGGTTGATGAGTAGTTAGAGTATTAGTATCTTACTCTTATTACTGTATTCTCGTTTCTGTCGTACACTTACTATTCGTACTTGTATTTGTTTATCTGTCGTACGTTTGTTTTCGTATTTGTTTTTGTTTCTCTGTCGTACTGTTATTTTTTTATGATGAGTATCCTACCTTTCAAATTTTTTGATAATCAATCCACACTACATAATGTACAAACATATTAAATTTGATAATGTAAACCCTATTTTCTATTAATATTAAAAAAAACTTAAAAAAATTTTTTTTTTAGGGGGAGGCGTCTGCCGGAGCCGCCTCCCCATAGGGGGGCGACGTCCGCCATAGACGCCCGACCCTTGGGTCGGGCGTCTGTGTCAGCCGCCTCCCCCCTATGGGGAGGCGGCTCCGGCAGACGCCTCCCTCCATGGGGAGGCGGCTCTGGCAGACGCCTCCCCCTAAAAATTTTTTTTTTTAAGTTTCTGAAGGGCAAAATGGTAATTTGTTGGGGCGATTTAAGTAATTTTGAGGTGACGAATAGTAGTTCCCCAAAAAAATAGGATCATTGAAAAGTTCCTGAATTCTAGCGTTCATATGTTAGAATCGTTGAAAGCGTGTGGGTCCTTCTAAAACGTCGGATATAATGTTGCAAAAGTATTTCTCCAATCAGACCTCCTGTCACCACGTGGTGACACGTGATGGCGGCGGGTTTTATTTTTTTGTGTATAGAGAACTCGGCATCACCAGTGTCGAGTTATTCCAAGAAGAACTCGGCACTGCTGATGCCGAGTTCATTTTGGGAGAACATTTGACATTTTCACTCGGGAGGTGATTTAAATAGAACTCGGCAGTAGGAGTGCCGAGTTCTATTTAAGAAACCTCTCCTGACGCTTAGATCGTGCATGAGACGGTTGACGCGCCAGGAGAACAGTTTCTCAAATATAACTCGGCATCCTAGATGCCGATTTCTAAAGGAATAACTCGGTGTTTGTAACGCCGAGTTCACTTAAAAACAGTGAACTCGGCGTCACAAACGCAGAGTTCCGTCGGGCCCGACGCACCCACTCCCCCATCCGCCGAGTTACCGAGTTTTTAAGGTTAGGGTTTCGATTTTTTTCGTTTTCCACTGTTTTCTTGCATTTTTATGTATTAGGATGATATACATTGTTGTTTTATGTATGATTGTAGTGTTTTTGTTGGTTTAGGAACCTGTTTTGGTGCAAACTCGAATTCGATTTTGGGTTTTTAGGCAAAACATTTTATTTATTGTTTGTTAGTTGATTATTGATTTTAGTTTTGTTGATTATATATCTACGGTGATCATCTTAAAAATAGTTGAATTTAAGTATGATTATTGTGATTAAAATTAGATTTTTTTGTTGTTAATTATGTTTGAATGTATGTTAAATTGAATGAATGTAAACTTAAAAGTGATTTATTTGAGTTTAAATGTATGTGAGTTTGAATGTATGTGAGAATTGAAGTTTGTAGTATTGTTAGTTTTTTGTACCGTGCAGGTTTAAATTTACCAATTTGAAAAATATAGGGGAGGTTCTGTCAAAATTTAAAAAAATATCTGACATGATTCGTAACGTTGTTTATTGTAGTTGATTTTATTGGAGAGATTGTTCGACGTTTACAGTCGTTTGCTACTACACTCGATTGAGGTAATTTCTAAAACATTAGAGTATTCTCAACCTTTTAAGTAGTTAGTAATGAAGAACAACCATCTCACTTTTTAACGTGTTATGTACAGATGAAGTTTGGTGGTTCCAGTACTGGTTCAGTTAGAGGTAGCTACGATTCACAGGGTCCGGTAGACAGATCAGTGTTGGTTTTGCAGGCCAACCACAAGTCAGACTTGTTCAAAGATTTTGTAAGCATTTTACGTTTTCAAGTTAAATATTTGCACGTGAGTTTCAATATTTTGACATTTATCTAAATTTATGCAGAAGGATGTTAATGGTGTAAAATGCGTTGAGCATGGATCGAAGCTCAACGCATGGCAGATCACTGATGAGAGGATGTTGTTTCTGCTAGATATGGCAGAGTTTGACACAGTCACTCGGTTGTTCCGAGTTCAGTTGGATCATACCTTGCTGGTGGCGATGGTCGAGCGTTGGAGACCGGAGACTCATTCATTTCACCTGCGACATGGTGAGATGACGTGCGCCTTGCGTGACATCTCGATGATTACCGGCTTTCGCGTAGATGGTTTGCCGGTGTGCGAGTCTCAGGAGTACGTTTGGTCAGAGGTTTGCATGGATTTATTGGGTCAGGTCCCTAACGACTTGGGTCGTAAGGGTTCCGTAACTCTGGGTTGGTTGTAAGTTCAGTTTCAGCAGTTGCCTTTTGATGCTGACGAGGAGACTGTTACACGACACATCAGAGCCTTCATTTTGTTCCAACTGTAGGTGCACGGAGTTTATGAGTTTCACTTTGAAGAAGGAATTATTACTTGCACTTGTGGATACATAATTGCAATGCACGTCCCATGTTCACATGTACTAGCAGTTTGCAGTGGCAGACATGCAAATGTCTGTTGGATCACGTGGGTTATGGGTCCACAATTAAGGCTAATCACCTAATTCTCTACTTGTTTAAACAATCAAAGATATGCAGCGGAATTTAAAACAAACAAGCAAGTGAAGGGAGAATAATGCAAACCACAATGAGACGGGCGTTTTTATAGAGGTTCGGCACCCCACCGGGTCCTAGTCCTCTCTTGCAAGCTCCGCTCGACTCCGCGAGCTCCGCTTACGACTTCACTATCCACTCCCCGTTCCGGGCCGGGAGAAACGCCTTTTACAAAACAAGCTCCACAAACACCCTCGTGAGCTTGACTTTCTTCTCTTACAACCCGAGAGAAACACTTCGGGCTTTCACCGAAGTCCTTGCTTCTTTTATAACTGAGAACTTGAGTGGAATACACTCTCTAACTTGAGCACACTTGAGTAGGAATAAGAAATTGATCACTAAGTGTGTGAATTGGAGGCTTAGAGTGTTTGGGATTCTCTCTAATGTTTTGGACAAGTTTGTAGTGTGAGAGTTGTGTTAAAATGTGTTTTACAACTCTATTTATAAGCCTTAGAGAGAATAGAGCCGTTGGGATTGATTGTGTGTGAGTTGGTGGAGGATACACAAAACAGAAACCTGCAGGACCCAATTCTGCCTAAAAACGGTCGACCGAAAAAGGTAATCCGTTCGACCGTTTGGTCAAATTTCAGCTTCGACTTAAGTTAACTTATGTTAACGGTCGAACGGGCTCAGGCAGATTAAGTTTTGTTTAGGTGTTTTGCGGTTCTAGTTTGGATGATCTATTGAAGTCCAAATTAAGTGAAATTTTGTGTGTGACTTCTAAAGGTAACCTAGTGTGTGGTTGAGTAGTTTTTAGCTCAGGTATGCTCAATTACACAAGGTTCCTAAATACTCAAAGAAATACAAAATACATGTCTTCAAATGAGCTTGATTACATGTCTTGACTTGATTTCCTTTCTTCCTTGAGTCTTGATCACCTGTAGAGGTTAGCACAAAACAATATATATGCAATGCATTATGTGTGCTACTCTACATGATTATAATTAAGATTATGTTGATTAAATCATCAAAACATAGATTAAGGCCAAAAAGCCAACAATGTCAACACTTCACATTTGGTGTCCCCATATTATGAGGTTCAAATGTACAGGGAGGCGTACAAACCGATATTTATCCCAATTCCTGATGTGAGGTATTGGCCAGATCGTGACAACATCACAATGAAGCCTCCCCAAACCAAAAGACCTCCCGGTCGGCCTAAATCAACGCGAATCCGAAACGATATGGACGAACACTCTGGAAGAAGGGTAAGGTGTGGGAGATGCGGCGGTATGGGGCATTACCGAAAGCGATGCAAGGAACCTATATAGCAAAATAGTTTGAATATTTTGTATGTAACTATTTAGTGAGACGAATGAATGTAAGAGTTGATTAATTGTAAAACTTGAATTAATGTAATGTATTTTGTATGACTTGAATGAATGTACGACTTAAATCCTTTTTAAGAGTTGATTAATTGTAAGACTTGAATTAATGTAATGTATTTTTTAGGACTGCAAATTTGCCTACTTCTGCCTATTAAACTCCGACTTATGCCTATTAAACTCGACATTATAGATGCTGAATTCTGTTGTAGACCTGACAGTCTAACTATTTCATACACGATCTGAGTGGTAGGAGAACATGTCCAAATAGAACTCGGCATCCTCAATGTCGAGTTCTATTTGAATCACCATTCTGCTGGCAACTCCCGTTGAGTGGAATATAAAGTATTGGCCACTCCCAGAGAGAACTCGGCACTAGTGATGCCGAGTTTTCCTTGGTAGAACTCGCCATCACCAGTGTCGAGTTCTCGCCATCACCCGTGCCGAGTTCTCCCAAGAAGAACTCGGCATCACCAGTGCCGAGTTCTCCTCGAGAACTCGTTATCACCCGTGTCGAGTTCTCCCAAGAAGAACTCGGCACTGGTGATGCCGAGTTCTCTATGCACAAAAAAACAAAACTCGTCACCACCACGTGTCGGCACGTGATGGCAGCGGGTCTAGTTTGAAAAATACTTTTGATTGAAGTCTATTTTGGCAAAAAAAATTAAAAAAAAATTATTTTGAAAAATCTTCCTACAAAAGGTACACCAAAGTGAATTTTGTAAACACGGGTGTTTTGGATATTAATATGTTTTAGAGGTGCACTCGAGAAAAAACTCCAAATATATATATTTGAAAAGAAAGGAAAAAATGTCGACAACATAATTAGAATCTGCTTTCACAGGCAAAATATTGCACATTAGAGTTTGTCTACTTAATCACTTCGACATATTTCAATAAGATAATATCTTGAAATATTAAGGAGGGTAGAATTTAATTTTACAGCTTTACTATTCAAATGTTGGATTCATTATGGGATCTAGTAATTTATTTGGTGACATCAAATTTATTATATTTATATTGTGCAAACGATCAAATATATGATACATATTAAACTGCTGATCCTTAAATGTGCATGTTAATAATGTTTGTTTACTTGTTTTGAAACTCGCGGATATATAACATCTCTCAAAAGAATATACTCAAAGTGCGAAGAAGTAAAGAAAATGATGCATAAAAATAATCATGACCGGGAAGAAAAGAAAAACAAAATAGCAAAGCTAATTATACATCGGGTGTGTGGTATATTTTAGTTGTCCTCATCTTGGGAATTCACATTCTAGTAGTAAAACCATTCGGGCCTCAATCCTCTGCTGATATAAACTCCTGGCTTGTGGCAATCGATCCGGACTTTCACTGGTGTCTCCTCCATAGTAATCGGGTTCGGGTGCATCGGATCCTGTTTGTTCCAATATTTGTCGTCCATCTCGAGATTCACATCGCAGTGAACCCGTCTAGGCTCAACCGGGCAACCCTGGGCTAATGTTGTTAGTCATTTTTTGTTAACGTTAAACAAATAATCTTACGTTGCTAAATCACAAATTGTGTACAATAAGATATAATAAAATTAGATTCATTATATTTCTCTTAAGTACTTGAGATTTGTTGAGGTGGTAGATCAATGAATTCCATTCCACACCAATTAGTTTGTAAATATAACGAAACAACTACATCTATCCGTTTTAATGAGCATAAAAAGCCCTACAGCTCTTGGTACAACAGTGGGTAATATTTTTCTTGTTATGATCCGTAAAGCTTAGGAATGTTGTTTGAACGGTATTATTAATTTAACTGCGAAGTACTCCCAGATTTTTTGATAATATATTTATAGCAAGAAAAAAACATCAAATTTACAAATATAAGAAAAAGGTATTTTCTTAAAATATTCTTCTTAAAAGTGATATTTTCTTAGACTACGCGGAGTGCATGGAAATATATAGGGTTTTTTCTTGGGTCCATCTCACAAAAATAATAATATCCGGAATACAACTGTATTTTCGCATTTTACGTAAATGCATCTTTCATTTTTGTTATTACCGTGATATATCTTGACGATTCACTCCACTATTTTTTTCCGTTAAAAATTGTTTAAAAAAACCTCCTGAAAAAAGCCCATACATTAATAGCAAAAATAAAAAAAATGATGAAGATAAGGAGCGAGAGAAGTTGTTGGGTTATTTTCGGGTTTTTAATTTTTTTGTTATTAGCCTAACGACTATTTTAGTTATATTGCAAATTTTTAGTGGAATCTTCAAAATACCAAGGTGTACTAGTAATTCATTGCCGGATCTAGTAATTTATTATGGTGTAATGATTTTAGAGCCAGGAAAATAGGATCACTGAAAAGTCACTGAATAATAGCGTTCAAATCTTAGAATCGTTAAAAGCGCGAGTCGTCCTAAAATATGGGATCTAACTTAGAAAAAAAAACAATAAAAAGACCATGTATGGGAATCGATCAAATTAAAATTCATAACTAAGATGACATTCCCCAAGTCTTTGATTGTCGTATGTTGTGTGGTTTTGCTAATTATGACAGCAAGCATTTCTGCTGCCCGATTCAGTCCAAGTGAAAGAGGCTGGTATAGTGTTCAAGACAATAATGGTGACGGTGACGACGATAATGGAGGAGACTACGGTGAAGGTCCTGATTGTCATCAATCACGTCCGGGCGACTCAAGACAATTGAACCCCGACGGAACTCCCGTTGATTTTCCCGGATGTGAATTTCCAGGAGAAGGCACCGACAATTGGAAAAGGAATATTCCAGGTTCGAATCCCGACTATCGTAATTATACTGGAGGTGACTATGGTCAAGGCCCTGATTGCTTCAACCCTGGTGTGGACGTCACCATAGGTTTGAGTCCTGATGGTTCTCGCATCGACTTCCCTGGATGCGAATTTCCCGGAGAACAACGTGCACACGACGAATGGGAAAGAAATCATAACCGTGGCCCACCTCAACTTTAAAGTTTAATTGCTTATTTATCATGTTTATCTCTTTTTTTCACGTCAATAAAACATTTCATGTTTTAATTTGCCTTAATTGCACGTCAATAAAACATTTTAACTCAGTCGGTCAACCCTCGGCTAATGTCGAGTGCTCCTGGTTTGTGGCAAACAGACCTTCACCGTTGTCGTCTTCATAACCATTGTTGTTCATCTTAATTGATTAGAATTTAAATGATGGATGTTTGCATCCGGGTTAGAAATTAAATGATCGGATGTCTTTATGTCTTATTTTATGTTAGATCTTCGGTTTTAAAAGCTCGAAACATGAGCTTTTAATGGAAAAAAACCGTTTAATACTTTAACAAGATATCGTCCGTTGAAGTTTATGTGTTTAATAAAAGTTAGTCGAATATTTTGGATTCCATTCCACTCCAATTAGCTTCTGAATATCCTCAAACCACTACATATATACTTGTTGATGAGCATATAAGGCACTGCAATTATTGGTAGAATTCACACATTGCAATATTTTCTTTGTTATGATTCGCGAAACTTGGGAATGTAGTTTGAACCTTATTATTAATTTAAGTGGAAACTACTCCTAAATTTTTTAAAATAAATTTATAAGAAGTAGAACATCTAATTAAGATACAAGGAAAAACTTTTTCTTTAAATTTTCTTCTGAAAAGTGGTCTTTGAGTAGCCAGCTTGGGAGTGCACAGAAATATATGAGATTGTTTTCTTAGGACCACCTCGAAAAGATGTAAATCTGCAAAATACATGTGTTTTCAAATTTTAGTTAGGTGTCTCTTGTGTTTTTTTGTTTTCTTAACATGAAACACCTTCGACTCACTCTATTTCTTTTTATTTTCTATTAGAAAATAAAAAATTTAGTCTTACAATAAAACGTCCATATCTTAATAACTAAAATAAAAAATAAAAATATATTAGTTGTTTTTTTCCTCTTTCTTCTATTATTATTATTTTGTTATTAACATAGGCACTTTTATTTTAAGATAAATTATTTTGCAAATTTTCTAACACAAAAACTAACGTAGTGGTTCCTTTGACTTGATGACAAATGTGTACCACGGTAAAAAAAAGAACACCCAAGGTACACCCAACTTAAAATTGTAAACACGGGTGTTTTTTTGGAGATAAATATCTTTTTAAGGTGCAGTCAAGAAAAAACTCCAAATATATAAATTAGAAAATAAAAAAAACATGGACAACAGAAGTCGAATCAAAACCTTGCACAGTTTGTCTCCGTAACCAGTCGGACATATTCAAGATAAAATTTTGAAATTTTAAGAAGGGTAAACTTTAATTTGACGAGTTTAACTTTGAAATGTTGAATTCATTATGGATGTAGTAATTTATTATGGTCTAATGAAATACAAAGTTTAGACCCGATCATTTTAAAGTCCCTGAATAATAGCATACAAATGTTAGAATCGTTGAAAGTGTGGGTCTTTCTAAAATATGGGATCTAATCTCATCCCGTGGACCTGTTAAGTCGTGAAAAAAAATAAAAAATCTCACGCTACGTGACTAAGGACTAGCCACGCTAAGGATAAGAAGAACTTTGTATTATTTTTATAAAAGATTAATATTTTGACAATATGGACATTTGCATGTTTAAACTAATTCTCCCACGCAACTCTCCTTTCCCCTCACAATATTTACATGTGGAAACTAATTCTCCCACGTAAATCTCCTTTCCCTCACAATATCTCCCATCAAACTCTTCTCCCATTTTAAGAATTCTTATATGTGCACTATTTTTATAATAATATCAGCCTAGAAACTTCTAATATCTCCTATAAAACTGTTGTAGGACAACGAAAAAGTATTTATCGAAATAATTCCGCCGTGGGACGGGTGGAATATATCTTCCAAGCTTGTTATCCCGCAAGATTAAGGAGCCGAAATTCGACGGAATGATCCCATCAAGATTGTTGCTGCTGAAAATTAAGCTCCTCATATTCGAACATCTCGCAAGTTCATCTGGGATTTCACCCTCGAGATGATTGAAGGTGAGATTCAAAATCTCCAGTTGTTGTAAAAAACCCAATTCTTTTGAGATAGAACCATAGAAGATGTTAACAGAGAGGTCAAGAATTAATTCTGAAGAAGGATTTTTGACCTTTTTAGTAATTACTTCTATGGTTCCATCACAAGAGAATTAGGCTTATTACAACAATTGGTGCATTTGGATCTCACCTTAAATCATTTCGAGGGCGAAATCCCAGGAGACGTTGCGAGATGTTCGACTATTGGAGAGCTTTATTTTCAGTTGAATCAATTTTGATGGGATATTCTGTCGAAATTTGGCTTTTCACAAAACTACACACCTTAATCTTGCACTGGATTTTGGTTTGCACAATATCGATCTCAGCCAAACCGATGATATTGGCATCAATGGCGGTACGATTGGTATATTGCCTCACGTACGTATTAGTTTGATTATTTTATTTCCATTATATATCTTAATATTTGATTTGATTACCTTTTGTTTTTATCTATAATGTAGAGTGCGTCATAATAGGCACACTTTTACAAAATAGGACGTATCCGGTGCGCAAAAGAGCAACCGTCTGAGCATTTGAGTGATGATTGATTATGTTTAACTCGCATCAGTTGCATTTTTTCCTTACTATCGATCTATACATTTCAAGAGTCTCGGGAGACCCAGCCCGGAAATCAACCGTGTTTAACTTTAACACATGTTATTGTGAGTTATTGTGAGTTTATTTTACATTCTAAAGAAAAATAATTATACCTTGTAAAAAATCATCTATATATGTGTAAAGACGATGTATGGTCAATTCATACTTGACTAATAATTGATTCATTGGGTCATGTATACAACGTGCAACGGGTAATTCTCTTTAAACGAGGGAAGAGTGAAAAACATGGAGATAACACGACTCATGTGCAAGGAAGAACCAAATAAACATGAGTTGAACCTATACCAACAACTTGAAACACACGAGTAGGATTTATATTGTCAATCCGCGAGCGATGGTCACAAAATCTTATTACAACCAAAAATTTCTTCTAATTTTTTTACTTCTCTTAAATAAAAAATTGTCTTTATTGAGAATTTTATTTCTGAAGCAAGAAGTTCACTGTTCTAATTTTTTGCTCTAGATCCAAATTACTTCCTGTGTTATGGGTAAAGTCTATTAGTTAGGAACGATTTCAAGTGCAACATTGGTAATGTGTAATTGGAATTTGATATAGATTGTAGTATTATTTGGTTTATTGGGTAATTATAAATAATTGTTTACCTTAATTACTTAAGCGAATGAATTTTATGGTTTTGGATGATAATAGATCGTGTGAAATAAAATACCTTTTCGGGAAAACACGTACCATAACTCGGCTTCTTCCATCAGAAGGATGCATTAGTTAAAAAATTTGTACTCAATCGAAGATGTGCTGTGGTCTTTGGCTCATTTTTTTGTTGTAATTGGAATGCTCGTCCAATTTCTTGTTTTGCCAGTATTTTGGGGTATTAATCTTAAGGTGTGCTTGGTATGGTGGTACGTAATATGGAGTGAAAATTGATGGGATAAATTTTCATCCCCACAAGCACGCTTGGAATGGTAGGAAAGATAGGGTACGAGTAAAAATTCACCCCATATGGAGATAATCAATGGGATTATTGACAATAACCATAACAGAAGCACAAATCATATCAAAAATCGACAATAACCATAACAGAAGCACAAATCATAACACAAATCAATAATAACCAAAATGGACAAAAAACCCTTACTTTGTAGACAAGGAGAGAAGGACACCTTACTTTGTAGTACTTTGAGCACACCCAGAAACGACACCCAAAGGTTAAGGCGGTGTTCGATGTTTGAATTTTTGCAGCGAGACCGCACTTGCATGTCGGGATTGACGAGAGGGGAATGCTCGTTGACGACATGGAGAATGCGGGGGAGATCGGAGAGGCAAACGGCCGGAGAGGAGCGGAGGAGCGGTGAACGGTCGGAGAGGAGAGGAGGAGCGGCGAACGGAAGATGAGGTGAGGAGGAGTGGTGAAAGAGAGGGGAAGGTTTTGTGAAGAGAGGGGAACACTTAGAGAAGAGGGGAAATTTAATATGGGTATAACAAATATGAATTATCAATCTAATTGAATGAGTCTAATACAAGAATCAAACTTAATTACACAAAATATCCGTTAACTTACACAGTTTTCGTGAGTCAGGTGTACCATTGCAAATGTTAGGCTTTGCATGTGTACCAATGCAATAGAAAATTTTGGATGGGCAGATTTGTAATAACGACCTTTTGCAAGTGTACGGATGCAATAATCGTTCCCCTCCTCTCGTTGCTAAATATTTTTTGCGCTCCTCTGAGTTCAAATTGCTAAATTAATGAGTATCAGAAAATTGACAAAGTTTACTGTCTGATCTCCTATAATATTACTATATATTACTCGTATACTTCTACAGAAGCCTCTCATATTTAATCACGAAACAGAATAACCATTCTGTTGAACAAATAAAACTCTGAAGCTGTCGGGTGCTTCGTTTCACCAATCGAAAAGACAATGAATTAGGCTTTGAAAGCATCAAAGAAAACACATGGTGGAAGGAAAAAAAACAAAGCAAAATTTGGTGGATCCAAGAACACATCTTATACTATTCAAAAAGTAGACAAAAGAAATACATACAACTCTAACCAATACACTGTAGTGAGAGAAGCTTGGGCCTCAGATTGCTCCAAAAACTTGCAATGGAGGAATCAAGAGTTGACATCAATCTTCTTCTCCCTCTTCTTCTTCTTCTTCCTTGGGCTTCTTCCTTGGGCTTCTTTTCCTTGGTCTTCATGAAGCAGAAACATGAGCAGAATGGGCACTGGAACAAGAACTTCATTCTCCACTTCTGGGTTCACCAAACAGTTGGTTTGTGTTATTTGAAGTGAGCTTCTCGTTTTCTTTTTAACCAACCCACATAGAAGGATGTCCTCTTATTCTTTGCTTTTGTGTGTTTATGGCAATCACTCATTTTTCAATTCATGCTAACAGTGAAACAGTTGGATATCCTTGGTAGCACCAAAAAGTATATTTTAATATGCTCCTTTGACAAGTTAACATTTAAAAGTCTTGGGTTCTATAATGTGATGCTTGTGAAATAGTTAACATTTAAAAGTTAACATTTAAATGGCCAAATCAAAAGGGTAATATTGTATATTAGATATACGGATATACACAAATAATTCTACAAATCAGTTCAAACTTGTAAATTGTAAAACGTCTACTCGAAATCAATTATATGTGAACATCAACATTATCCCAAAATCTGTAAAGATGTACCCACTCGATGTCCCGACTAGGCTTGGCTTGAACTACCTATATAAAGCAAACTTTCTATACAATCTAATATTCCACAAAAGGTTACCCAGCTCCCAGAAATGTAAAATAGCATAATTCAGACAACCACCCACAGTAGGAGAAAAGACCCCCCCCCCCCCCCCAAAAAAAGTAGGTGAAAAGACCAAAATAGCTGGTGCCATTCCAACAGGCCTGCAGGATTATGCTTATATATGGTCATCACAGCATTGAGAAATTCATACATGCATGGAAACTCTAGCTTATTTATATTATTGGACTGCACGTTAAACCTATTATGATAACTCCATGTTGCAAGATTTAACTCATGAAGAAATCGAATGGGACAAATTGTGTAAACCAAAGAAATCGATAATTTTAAGAATCCCAAAACACATACAAGAACCAATGGATTAACCTTTTTCGTAAAATCAAAACCCATATCCAAACCCCTCAAAACCCACCCGTCGATTTAGGTAGGCTTGTTCTTGACTTCTCGAACAGGTTCTTGCATACCTCAGAAACGACCTCGATTACGAACCGACGATGTCGACGAACCCAACGACGACCCGACCCGATAGTCCAGAGGCAAAGGCGGCGACCTCATTCTCGATCTCACCCTTCTCTCTTCTCTCTCGCGCGAGTTTCTTCTCTTATCTCTTTGTATTTTCTCTTCTATTTTCTTTTTTAAAATTAATATATAGAGGATATTTATTTGTTGCCAATGAGGATGTGATACGCGGGGATTCCTTCATTTATTTATTCTATACAACTCTTACGTATTATTCCTGTGAAATATTCCCAAAGAACATGATTCGGATAGTCCAAAAATACAACTCTTACAGATTCTTCCCCAGTGAGTCTTAGGATTTATTAACAACAAGTAGATCTATGCCAGGAGAATTAATGTGTCGGGAAAAATTGATGAGAAGCAAAAAATGAGTCAGACCCTTATAATCGTAAATATTTATCTGTTAATATATATTATATATTTTTATATATAATATATAATATATATATTATATATTGTATATTATATCCATCATATTCATTTACTCATCACGTACCTGCAACCCGCTAACTTAGTGGATACGGATAAAGTACGGAAACATCTTTTTTGGGCTGAGTATAAATCCGTACTTGTACCTGTTAATTTAGTCAAATATAAGTACATATAAGAACATGCCTAACCCGTTTACACCCGTACACATAATTGAGCTTAATAAGTTTAGCAACCAATGACATAGGAGGTTTCTTGACCTCAATCCAACAATTCTTCTCCCCCATTCTCATTGTGTTTACGTATCTTTATAGAATTCAACGTTCATAGTTTAGTTTAGAAAAAATATTCTATTTTATAATAATGTCTAGAAACATCGGCTTTCTAACTTTCAAGAAAATTCAAGGTTGAGCTAGATAAATTCAACACAAATATTGATTTAGCTCAACCATATTTAAGGACTGACGGGATCTGTCGCTGGAGCCAGATAAACATGGTTGAGCTAGATAAATTCAAGGTTGAGCTAGATAAATATGGTTGAGCTAGATGAATTCAAGGTTGAGCCAGATCTAACATCGGCTTCTCTTCAACACAGATATTGATTTAGAATTGTAATATAATATAGCTCTCAATGAAATTTTAAAATAATAGTAGCTAGCGATTTTTCGTGATCCTCGAGCATATTAATCCGTACTTAAATATCTTAGTCAAATTAAAAATTATAGTGAACCCCACGTCCCAAAATACGTATTAGTAAACACGAATGAGTATTGAATGAGTTTAATTCGTATATTATTTAAATAAATGGGTATTGGTAGAAGAATGTCAAATTCAAACAACGTCACTACATTTACCACAATTAAGTTATAATACCTAATTAACTAAATTATAATTCAATTAATAAAATACATTAAACTAATAAAATATCTTATCTTTTTATTAAACTAAAAAAACAAAAAACCAATTTTAAAAAAAAAATCAACCAATCGGGATGGGTTGTGCTCCCCCAACCAACTGCTCGGAGGGAAAAACAGGTGGAATTCTGCCTATTTTTAATGGGTGAGCGGTTTCCACCCGGTTCGATTTATGCGACTGAAAAATCACCCATATTTAAAGACGGTCTAAGACATAAGATGTAATATGAGAGTTTGAAGTTGAATCGTGCACGGCTTGAAACAAAATTCTAGAATGTCTCCATCAAACCATGTATAAAGATTGGATAATCATGGAATCATGCATATTGAAAATCAAGAACTAAGGTGAATCATTCATATTATATCAGAACCAAATCTCTGGAATATTGACATCGAACCAACATGTTGTTGAACCGAATGGATCTTCGGAACATTGGTATGTTTAACTGCTGCTTTCTCAAATTGTGCAGTAATCAAAAGGCGATTAAATTGTTGTAAATATCCTAATCGCAATATATTGCTATGTGAAGTATATTAAGTTGAGCAAACTTGCGTTGATCTAGAGAATTCCAAATTTCCAACACATACAACAGAAAAGTATATATAGTTTCTGCTTTTTTTCGAAAAAGGAATCTCCATTTCTAATTGGAGCACTTTGATTAACAGTCGATATTCAATTAATTATTCAGCCATACGAGTGGAATAAAGGAGTCACAACAGAAAAAGGCAACCACATTCTTTTGTAAAAAAGGAGCCTCAATTGGAACACTTTGATTATCAGGCAATATTCAATTATTAATTCAGCCATAAGACTGGAATAACCCCATACTGACCATCACCCCTGATTCCCTCCAAAATTACAACCCCCACCCCTCCACCACCTCAAACGCACTCTCAGTCTACCACGCCTCTCTCCGATCCCATCCCCGCCCTGTCATTTCACGCGAAACACGGGGTCATTCCCGTCATTATCCCCAATAGAACATCTCCCAGACTCCCACCCCAATAGAAGAAGAGCATATCGACGGCCACTCCCGTCGTCGTTTCCAAACCCTAACCCTAAATCCTAATCCCTCTCCGGCGAGAGATCCCAATGGCCCCCAGCGACAGATCCCGTCATTCCCTCGTCCCCTCCTTCCTCTATTCCGGCGCCGCCGGATCCGTCTCCAGGAGGATCTTCGCCCCTCGGATGGTGGATCCAGGGCCCCCAACTTCCCGATTTCGGCCCCCAAGGAGAAGATTGAGATGTACTCGCCGGCTTTCTACGCCGCTTGCACCGCTGGAGGGATCGCTAGCTGTGGTCTCACGCATACGGCCGTCACCCCGCTGGATCTTGTCAAGTGTAACATGCAGGTTTGTGGACTTGCTATGATACCGTTGAGTTTGATAGAAAATGACGCGGTGAAGGTTTTGATTCTCTAGATCTGGTGTGTGTTCGCCGCGTTTTGTTGGCTTTTGGTTTGAATATCTCAAATGTTTGGGTTTTGTTATTTTTCGCTCTTGTACTTTTGGTCGAGTTGCAGGGAAAACTAATTTTCTTTTTTCGCGTGTTTGATTTGATTTTTTGGCGTAATTGCAAATTTTCAGTCGTTGCAATGATTTTTGTTTTTGTTTTATTTTGTAAATTTAGATTAATTTTGTATGTTGGATTGGGTTCCGTAGAAAATCTAGCATTTGTGTTGGTTATTTTTAAATTTCATTTTTTGGATTTAGTTTTACTTATGTAAGTTGGGTCCGGACTCCGCAGAAAATCTAGCATCTATATGTTAAGAGAATAAACAAATTGGTTGTGTCATGTATTTGTTTTTTTTGTTGAACGATGGTTACGTATTTGTAAATCTAAGGAATTGTCTTGGAGTAATATATGTTATTTGTAGTTTTGATCTCACGTTTTACACATTATCTCCTCAACATTATGGCTGGACGTATTTTTTGTTCTGATCGTATATGGTTTGTGACTTTGTGGTTGGTATGATTTGGTTTGTTAAGGTATTTTTTTATGATAGCCACTTATTGAAGCACGTGTTTGTTTCTAGTACCTTTAATGATGTAATTCTCACCCTTTCACTATCACTATCACTATAAGAGGTTTGCTAACTGCACTTCGCATCCAATTAACTAAGCTTTTGATATCAAAATGATTTTTTACACCTGGTCTCCAGATCGATCCTACCAAATACAAGAGCATTTCATCTGGATTTGGTGTCCTGCTGAAGGAGCAGGGACTTAGAGCTTTCTTCAGGGGGTGGGTGCCGACTTTATTTGGATACAGTGCCCAGGGTGCCTGCAAGTTTGGATTCTACGAGTTTTTCAAGAAAACTTATTCTGACATTGCTGGGCCAGAATATGCTGCCAAGTATAAGACTCTTATATATCTTGCTGGATCTGCTTCTGCCGAAGTTATTGCAGATGTTGCTCTGTGTCCCATGGAGGCAGTTAAGGTGCGTGTTCAAACACAGCCAGGTTTTGCGAGGGGTTTGTCTGATGGGCTTCCCAAGTTTGTCAGATCAGATGGAGTTCTTGGGTAATTCTTTCATATCCATTCAAATCCACGTTTCACATCGTTAGATCTGACTATCCTTTGTTTAAGATGTGCATGCTATTAACCTTTTTGTTTATATTGTCGGCAAATATCCCTGTTAACAGATTATACAAGGGACTGGTTCCACTCTGGGGACGTCAAATTCCATGTGAGATTTACTTCCTTTTTAATCTAGTTCCTTAAGTATATTGCCCCTGGTTCTGCGATTACTTGTTCATTCTGTTCTGGAATTGAATCTTAGAAGTAAACATTCTATATTAGATTATTAGTCCTAGCAAATTTACTTCCATCACTGAATCCTTAAGAGTCAGTCATCTTTTACTGGCACATGTATAAGTTGAACACCATTAAGTACTGTATCCATAGTCTATCATGTTATCTGCAATCAGAATCAGGGTCAATTTCCTTGCAATTCAACTCCTGTCTCTGCATGCTATCATTTAAATATCTTTGGTGAACGATTTTAGCCTTGCATAGCATATCTTTTCTAACATAGCATGCGGTAAGTGGTGATGATCCTCTTCTTCCAAGGAAGCTGAAGGCTATTGCTTACACAGGGACATCAGATTTCAGAAATGCAACTTAATTGTGCAGTGAACAGTGAATAGTTCTGATGAAGTAAATTGTTACTAATTTTTGTCTTGAACTTTTGAGTGCTATGAATATCTCTTTCTTACATCCCTATCACATTTGAATTTAGTTCTTACCTCTAACTTTAAGTTTAAGCTACGTTTTGACAACTGACTAGTACTTTTTAAATCTCAGATACTATGATGAAATTTGCCTCATTTGAGACCATAGTGGAGATGATGTACAAGCATGCCATTCCTACCCCCAAAAACGAGTGCAGCAAGGGCATGCAGCTGGGTGTCAGCTTCGCTGGTGGTTACATAGCTGGAGTATTTTGTGCTGTTGTTTCTCATCCAGCTGACAATCTTGTTTCTTACCTAAACAATGCAAAGGGTGCTACTGTTGGTGATGTAAGTTCATAGTTCATACAACTGGCTACTGTCTTTACAATTTTCCATGTTAATGTTTCTTAATTTTGCACAAGGTTTCATATTTTTATTTTGATACCCTTTCCAGGCCGTGAAGAAGTTTGGTTTGTGGGGTCTCTTTACCCGTGGTTTACCTCTTCGTATTGTGATGATTGGTACTCTCACCGGTGCTCAGTGGGGAATCTATGATGCCTTCAAGGTCTTTGTTGGACTGTAAGTTGCTTATTCCTGCATCTTCCATCTTATTGAGTTGGAATAATTCATCATGACGTTATCTTCTCTGTTCTTTATAAAAGCATCCCTAACAAGTAATCACTGGTGTCTTGCAGGCCGACCACAGGTGGGGTTACTCCTGCCCCAGCTCCTGTTCCTGCTGCTTCTGCTTAATTTGCCATAAGATGAGGGCCTGATGTATTTGGAAACACAGTATTGCAATTTTATTCAAATTTTTTTGGAGGATGTTTTTGTTGTCATCCTTCATACCCGAGTCTGATTGAAATCATGAGAGGCATGGAAATCTCAATGAACCTAGAATAATTTTCACTCGTACTAGGAAAGGAATTGTTTGCATCCCATCAATTACTGCTCTACACCTTTTGTTTTTATATTATAACGTGTTTAATGATATTTTCGGTAGTTTTCCAAATGTCTCTTGGAGCATTTTGTTTTGGTTACAGTATCAAAATCAACGTGACAAAAGTTAAAGTGAAAAATAGACCCATCAAAAACTCCAAAAGTTAATGGAATTAACCCGAATATTCTAATACTAGAATCTCCTCGAAGAGATCCATCGAGATAATGAAAGTAAAACATTAGAAATAATAAAGTTATTTAACCATAGAACTAAATATTCATCATAAACAACAAAAATAACCAACACGATTAACAAACCCTAAAGTTGAAAAGGCCATAGGAGAAAACACCAAGAGTAAATCTCAACAAAAAAAAAGTACAAACCAAAAAAATTATGAGCAATACACATGAAATAAACCCTAACACCAAAAATCCATGCTAAAACAAATTCGGATATTGTACCCTAAAATCGTAAAAAACAGACTGACACCACTCTTAAGTAAATATTTTTTATAATACTCTAAAGCATATAGAATTAAACCATCATATATTAAGAAACATTAATTACGAGACCCATTGCAAAGACCCTAGCTAGCTAGTTAATACTTAACCTCAAAATTTACTTAAGAGAAAAACCTATAAAACCTAACAACCAGCACAAAACCTTGAAAGCTTTAAACCCTAAACCCCATAAGCCATGAAAAAAAAATAGAAATATAACAATCATAAAAAAAACTAAAGTATCCAACCGTAAATCAAAACGCAACGAACACGATTAAAAAGTAAAGAAGAAAACATTGTTGTAGTACTTGAAGCTGTTAGACGACTTGTAGGTTGCTTCCCCCCCCCCCCCCCCCCCCCCCCCCCCCAAAAAAAAAGTAGGTGAAAAGACCAAAATAGCTGGTGCCATTCCAACAGGCCTGCAGGATTATGCTTATATATGTGACCAGGACCTATTTGATTACCACATATTTGCACCTCACTGAATAGCCTGGATGTGTAGCACATGTTTTAGATTGCTTGTATTGTATCCTTCCAATATTTGGTCTTTATTTAGATGGTCGTGTTGATTGGGTGTTTGTGTGTGTGGCATGATTGGGATGAGATCATTGGATCTTGGGAGTTGGTGCTCAGTGAGTTGCTTCATCTTTTTTCAACCTTCTCCCTTGTGACTCATGTGGTTGGCACATGGATTGTTTCCTCTTACATGTTTCTTTGACGGGTTTCAAACAACTACAAGCAATGTGGAGTATTTGCTCAACGTAGGAAGGTGGACTGGTGGTTTGGTAGAAGAGAATTGATAATTACCCCATCAAAATTGGATTAGGCAACATGGTTTGTAAAGGAAATATTTCTTTAGGCATATGGTTATCAGAGGTCATTTTCCCACTAAAGTGATGTTGATTCATTACAAGTAAAATAAATGTGTGTGTTTTTGCCAGGTAAGTCAGGTTGTCATGTGTGTATTGTTCACAATTGAAGAGTTACAAAATAAATAATTCGGCAAAAAATCTCGCTACAACCATTCAAAACTAAAACTACGTCTAAACTAACAAAACTTCTCACATGCCAAAATCACATGACACAAATAGCACGTAGGCCTCCGGCATTGCGAAACAACTATCACTGTAAGGATAATCCAGATACGTGTAACAATTCACCATGTCACATTTGTCTTAAGCCCCAAAATGTGCTCATTCCGCTCTCTCCAAATTGCATCAAAAGGTACCGTGAAAGTAGCATTGAGAGCAAACGAGCAAAATCCTTTTCTACCATGGTTAGGCATGACAATCGTGTCATGTCGTGTATACTAGTCGTGTTTAGCTAACACAGACACGACACGGTTTATTTTCGTGTATGCTTCTCGGTACACGAAAACGACACGAAATAAACCGTGTATACACGACACGAAAGTACACGAAATATTTGGACATTTGGATTCCGTGTATTTAGTTTTCGTATACTTTCATGTAGTTTCGTGTACTTTCGGGTACCCGACAGGTGAAACACGAAAACGACAAAAAATATGTTTCGTGTACCACCAACACGAACACGACATGAAACACGAAATCAGTAAACCCACACACGGATTTTTCATGTCGTGTTATCGTGTTTCGTGTCAGATTGTCAGGTCTAACCATGACCTTGGAGTATGCATTCAATGTCACCCCGGCAGGCCTCCGATTTAGGTGTCATGCCAAAGTATGCGAGAATTAATCCGATCCAAACCTCATGAGCAAACATGCACTAAAGTATTACATGGGAAATAGACTTCTACTCGCTACTGCCGTGGCTTTGCAGGCGATCAACAGTGAGGATCTCCCACCAGCACAAATCTTAAAACCCATATACAAAATTGGCCCATAGGACGACCTCACATGGGCTCCTAGTGGCCTGGCCTTTCGAGCGGAGTTTAAAGTGAACTTGCAATTCAGAATTTCTTTCTAAAATGAGGTCATAAGTCCATGAGCCTTCTGCCTCATTTCTACAACTTCTTCCATGAGTTGTTGAACACAAATTAAAGATACCCCCTCGTGCATTTCTACAGTAAAATGAGTGTTACATTGCATAACAACGCTCACAACTTGAAATAAATTCAACAAAATATTTTCTATACGTGCAACTTTACTTTTGTATCTCCACATGCTCAAATATGTCCCAACTGAAGAGCCAAGATTACTAGCAGGACCATTCTATTTTTCTTTTACAATTGAAATAGAGCATATTTCGATTCCTCCTTTACCTTCAACTTATCTGTTCAAGAAGCACGTATTTTGAAATTGTTGGGGTAGCACGAGCTAATCTAAAATTTGACCATGGCACCACTTGGGGACACCCTTATCAGATTCAGATTGTAGTGGAACATATCACACATGATTAATTTCTAGGAAGCTTAACTTATAACGTTCTCAATCCTTTGACTTTGACTCCTTTTCGTCATGAACATGGGTTAGATTTCTAATAATCAAGATCTACCTACCATAAGTCTTAAGAACATGCGGTCTGCAATTTACTGGATTTTAAAGAATCTCATAATCCAGACATCATTTCTAATGGGCCCTGATCAATTTGAAGTGCAATTTTGAAGAATCTCACAATCCACATATCATTTTAATGGATTCAAATCAATTTTAAGTACGATTTTTGTTACGTTATGGAATTCCCGATTTCATGGGGTTGTAAACCAGGAACATTAGGGAAAAGGATACAATTTTCTTTTTATTAGAATTTTTCTAGGTATTTGATTCGATTCTGGAAAAGAAATTATTTTTTTCATTTTATGATACTTAGGAAGCCGAAGGGAAAAAACACAAGAAAATTACAAATCGTGTATAAAATGTCATATATCTTAGTAATTATATATGATACATAGAACTTTTGATAATAAAACCCTAAAACCTTTTTTGGAAACTAAAAATACAAATTACATGTTTGAATATTTATAATAACATGTAAAAAAGTTATACAAATACATTAGAAACTACTAATTATAATTTAACTTAAATATATTTACATACACGAACACAAAAAACCTGATCAAAAGAAAAATATATAATGTTTTTATTTTCCACTTTTTCCCATTGACTTTGATAATCCATTTTCCCATGCTTTAAAATCCCAACGGACTAACTAGGTCCTAAAACATTCGGATCATATGTAGCCCGATTATCCCCTACATTCGGGTCGGACGTTGAACCCGTAACCCAGTGTTGACGGAAGGTGACGTCACCTCCTAATGATAGTCCCACCCCGAAACGAACCGTACGACCTGGAACAAGCCGACGTTCCAAATTAGGCAAAAGCCCAAATCAACGGCCGCACACGTGGGAATATCCACCACCACAACCCAACCAAATCCTACCCTCCCTGAGCTCCCTCTCCCCTTCCTAGACCATTCCATTTAGGGTTTCGATTTCTCGATTTCTTCCCTTTTCCCAATGGGATCTAACGCGGCGATCGTCAACGCCCCCGCTACGGCCGCGCCGAAATACCCCTGGAAGAAGAAGAAGAAGGTTTGGTTTTGATGGGTTTTTTGTAGAAAAATTAACATTTTTGATGTTTAGATCGGTTTTGTTGATTTGGGTGAAATTTGTTTGGGGGTGTTTAGAACAACAGGTCGGCGAGGTTGAAGCAGTGCAAGCTTGATGCGAGAAGGGAGCAATGGCTTTCTCAAGGTATTCTTCACACGTGATACCGTTTTTTATTTTTTTCAATTACGATTTGGTGGACGCGATCTGCTTATTGGTTGGTGGTTTGTTTTTGAGCTTCTCTATGATTTTTGTTTGGCATTGTGAAAATGTTAATTTTTTGTAATGTGGATACAAGGATTTGTTCGATAGTGCCTTTCTGAATTAATTGGTGTTATTTTTCTATCGGTTTTCGCAATTGGATGCCACATCTTTGATGAACAGCAAAGTATCGAGGAATTGCGTAAATTGTGTTGTAGACGTAGCCAATTAAAAGCTCTTTGTTTTGAGGATTTAGAAACCTATTTTTGTTGTCAAATTGATATTCCGGTGAAATATTGTATTAATGTCAATATTTTTCGATGTACAGTAAAAAACAAGGATTGCAAGGTTGGCGATGAAAGCCCTGTTTTATCATTACCTTGCCCTATGTCTAGACCTAGGGTGACAGATCAGGTGGCGGATTCATGGGAGAATGATCTCAAAATAAGACCCGTAGAAGAAATTGATAATAGTCGAGAGGATTCTCAGGGTAGCGATATAGAGTCGTACCTCAGTAGCCCCACGTCTTCTTCATCTGAGACGAATTACATGATGAAGACCCATTCTTCTACTTCTCATAGCAGCCAGAGCAGCACGCGTAGTGAATCGCCCACCAGGAGCTTCTGTGGTGATAAAGAAGAGGAGGATGACATTGAGGTGGAGATCGAAGGAGGAGGTAATGGGTGCTTGGTTGACTGGGAGGCTGTTGCTGATGCACTGAATCCTACAAACGACACCCAGGATAATTCAAAATCAGAGACCAAGAATGCTCCTCTTGAACCCATTGCAGGCAATGTATCACGTTATGATCCATGTGGCCCTGGCATTTTAAAGAAACCCGACAATGTGTCATTTTTAAGGGCGTGGAGGCCTGATGATGCTTTCCGTCCTCGGACTTTGCCATGTCTCTCCAAAAACATTAGAATTCCAATGAATTTGGAGCGGAAGGGTCGCAAAAGTATAGGATGGATAAATGACACTTTTGTAAGCCAGGCCCCTTCTTGCCCCATATGCTATGAGGACTTGGATCTTACAGATTCCAGCTTTCTTCCGTGTCCATGTGGTTTCCATCTTTGTCTTTTCTGTCACAAGAGAATTCTTGAGGATGATGGACGTTGTCCTGGGTGTAGGAAGCATTACAGTCGTACAACTGGTGTACAACCTACCGTGATTGGAGGAGATGTACCATTAACACCTCAAATGTCTCGTTCTTATAGTAGCATGAGGTCAAGATCTTAGAGTTCCATGTTTTTGAGGAAATTCTTTTTGTCCTTGTGGTGTTTGTCTCTGACATCTTTCAGATTCGTATGTCATCTGGGCTTGATGTTTTTAAATATTGCAAATTGGACAATATAAATTGACTATCTATGAGAAGGTGGGCAAGTGAATATGTCGCTAATTTTCTACTTTTATAACCGATCTGTTGTGAACATGACAGATTGCATTTGCATCTGCTGTACCAGATATATGCACAAAGAAAGAGTATGATAGAGGTGTGTTCTTCCATCCATGTACTTAACTTGGTCTTTTTTCCCAGCTTGTGTTTGGACTAATTGTTGGCTTACTATTGCTTTGGAATCATAATCTTCTTTTTCTCATATGAGCATGTAAAATGTTTTTTTCCAACGTATCATTAACTTAGATTATGTCTCTGAGATTTATTTGTTTCCGAGTTTGGATTTTATAGTCTAGTTCCACTCTTCAGAAAGAATCTTCATTTATTATACACCTCCAGCAGGATCATATGTCCATTTGGCATCTGTATGTTACCGGCTTCATTTGCTGCATAGTCCTTTTGTAACTTAAGAGGATCCAAGCTTCCCTCTGGCCTACAGTACGGATTTTCCCCTGAAAATTGTGAAGTCTGTGATGTTACATTCATTTTTCGCCTTGATGATTATGATGCTTGTATATTTAATGTACTTTTGTTTATGCACTACCTGCAGGCGTTATAAATAATATTATTTTGTACATTGAAGTATATATGTCCCGAGCTTTATTTACTTGTTGTTATGGAACCTATTCAAGAAAGCTTACATGTATGGATGACTCACGAGTCATATGCTACCTTTTAGCTTTCGTCCAAAAAGAGGTTCCTAAATTGCGATGCGCATTCAGGTTGCATTAAAGTGCTTCTGGGAGAAGCAACATATCTATTGTTTTATATCAGATTACGTTTTTATGATTTTATTTTTGTTGATAATTCTTACACACCATTAAAGAACTTATCTTGAAACTATAGACTGTTGTTTCTATTCTGAATGATAATTACAGAGACTAAAAGTTAAATCCATTCTTGAGAAGCATGGTGTGGTAATTTGAGATTAGCTAACTGTACAGTTTCTAGCATTTTTCGTGACAAACAGAATCCAATTTGGGACTTCGATGATTTGAGCAATTGTTGCTTGTGAACTTGGTTGGGTATTGAAATAATGTCGGTGCAAGTGGTCAACTTGCTGTGTCGTGGAACATGTGTAGATGTTCTCTGATTGTACCCCCCGTCGTTATTTTTGCTATTTTGGCTTTACTTTGCATCCTTCTAGAGTATCATTTCCCTTTTAACTTTCGGCAGTTTTGATATTAACTAGTCTTATAAAAGGCAGATTTAAGTAGGATTATGTGTTTGAGCTTTCTTTGGTTTGAAGAATTCTGTAGGTAAAAATTTAGAGAACTTTTATATATAAAAAAACCTGCTTCTTGCCTTCGCTATGGATTTACTTCTTTTCTTGATATTTTTATAAAACATCAAACAAACACAAATAAAGAGATCATGACTCTTATGTTATCCAAATCGCTGTCAAAAGAGCTAAAATGACCATAGGGTCAGCTTCTTATTCCGATTACGACCGTGTTAAACAACAAACCTCATTGTTTTGTTCATCTTTCTCAGGACAAATGATAACAACCTTATTGTTATCTAACTAAAAAAAGGATCGTATCTTATTCTGAATCCGAGTGAATCACCAGTTTTCATCTACATTGGTTGGGTCTTCAAATCAGATTTAAAAACTTTTTTGCCACAAGTCCACCATAAAATTGTTTTAGAAAGCACATCAAATAGAAATTATTAATTATTTTACCCTAGATTTTTAAATAGCACCTTTGATACATTATCAAGGATACCTTTCTTCCATACGCTAGTAATTTTGTAACGGAAAAAAACCTTTCGGCAAAATACAAATACGTCATCTGTTTTTTGGTGAAATTTGTTGCAACAGTAATGATTTTGAACAGCACAATTCAAATGCCAAGCCAATAAAATTGTGGAGATCAAAGTTTATCAGATTTCCATAAACTTCCCAACAAAATTCAGAAGGATAGATGAACCAAATACCACTAAATATTGTCGGCAGAAACCCCACATCGTAACAATATAACTCATCAAACCAACAACCATGTAAATATAAGGTCTCAAATGAGAAACCAAACCCAGAAATCATGAAACGTTTTCTGTTGTTTTTCAAATTCAAAAATCGAATTCTTTCCATTAAAAAATTGAAAAGCCCTTTTTACTTTCATAAATTCCAAACCCAACGCCTTAAATTTATTAAGAATGTTAAAGCACTAGACATCAAAACCACCTCCTCGTTCCAAGCTGTCCCACCACCTCTCCTTCTTCCTGTTTAGAACAGGACATGCAATATTCTAATCGGTGGAACACAAATGGAAGATGTGTTTGAGACCAACGAGAAGATCTCATGTTCCTGGTGTTGGAAAACCCACAAGCAATCTCAATGGCTTCACACCACTCTTTCAGGTATTATCCTCTAATGACATGTTTGACTTCTTGGCATGCATGTCCTTTTTTCTTCACAATTTTCCTTAATCTCTAATCCGATTCATATGGTCGTGAGATTTCAATGTCTAAAATTAAAAAATTGAGTTGTTGGTTTTTGCAATTCATACCAATGTCAACCTCAAATTTTTCATAGAGTTAAAGTAACTTCCAAATTTCTGAAACCGAATATAACAGAAAATTGCAGTTTTTTATGTTCTTTGACCATTTGATTCCAAAGGCATACCAAAATTTGAGTCTGGCATGTCTTCAAATCTCTAGAGTTACGAATTTGGTTTTTTGTTTTTTGGAATCATACCAATGTCAAATTGCCAAATTCTTCATATAATTAAGGGTAGCTACCAAATTTCTGAAACCAAAATAACAGAGAACTTGCAGTTTTTTGACCATTTGATGTCAAACCCCTGATGCCATTTTGTCGATTTTAATTTTTTTTCCTTCCATCTTTTATCAATTTAATTTCACAGTTCAGGCATGGAATTGAGCATAAAATGCCCCTGTAGCCAAATGGTATACCAAAAATGACAGTCAGTTATATAAAAAGATTTGTCATGTGTTTTAAATCAACTGTCATATATGTGTTCCACAGAGTTGGACAAGAGCACAAGATCTATGTTGATTCTCATGAAACAAGAGGAGGGAGACACAGTTTCGCATCGAGCGGAGTCTTACTACGAGAAGAAACCGGAATTGATGAAGAATGTGGAGGAATTTCGGAGATATTACCACTTATTAGCCGAATATTGCGGTCATCTGAGCATTGAATCATCTCTTCGTCATACACCACTGAGGCAACTTGAGAGCTTCAATTACAAAGGTAAAATCTCCTCCAATTCGTCTCACTCGACACGTGAATTCTTCACTGATCCCATGGATGAGGACACAAGTGATCTTGACGATTCCTTCGTGTCGAGTGTTATGGGAGACGAAATCGAGAAGGCTGAATTATCTATTGAACAGAGGGCACTTTACTCCGCTAAATTGTCTAAGATGGTGGAAGAAACCGTGCTCGAATTGGTGAGGAGGAACGATGAGAAAAGGGAAGTGAAAAAGGAAATGAAAGGCCAAATTGAGAGCTTGATGGACGAGAATTCTGCTGTGAGGAAACAGCTGAAGGAAACCATGTCTGAAAATGTCGCGTTAAGGGCAAAGTTCGAGCAGAAGAAAACGGTTAAGATTAGCTTAACGAGTAATGATTCGCAGGTTGTCTATGCCAGAGGGAATAATGCAAAGAGATCAAAGCTCTCAAGGCTAAAGTTTATGATGCTTAGGAGTTGTGTTTCTGATGATACAGTTTGATATGACTCTAGATTTGCAATCTGAATGTAGCAAGAGGAACTGTTGGTTGATGGCAATGTTGATCCATAACACAGGTTTATTTATTTAGTCTGTTATCTATCACACGAGTGGGTTTATAAATAAAAAAATGAATTTCAGAAATTCGGTTACTGCTGAAGCTGTTTTCTGGAGCCCTTCAATTTTAATTCAACATTTCATGTCACTGTAATTTTGCAATCTAAATCTTGTAGTAGGAGTAATCATAGATATGATCCTCACCTACTTGGATAAAAAAGATTTGGTCGTGGTGGTATATGATGGAGACTTTGTTCGTAAGCAAAATATATCAAATATTTCATTAGCTAAAATTCACCATGATGAAATCAAAATGACGAGTCCCTCAAATCAGAGGAGATCTATCATCTATCACTTTTGATTCTGAAATTACCAAGTTTCATTTATTTTTTTCAATTGCATCAGTGTAGTTTGGGTGGGGTTTTGAGTCCCAAATACCAAGTGATTAGAGAAAAGTAGAGAACTGTCTAGGAATTGTGGACCAAAGGAGGAAATATATGGAATAATTGTAGACCACATTGATCAAGTGGACTTAGGGATGGATCAATTGACCTTGCCACAACCAGGAACAAGACCCTGCAATATCTTCATCCTCTCACTTATCTTCTCTCTCCTAACCTGAGAAAATTAAGGGATCCAATGATAAACAAAAAAAAGCTATAAAAGGTCAATGTTAAAAATAAACATATTATCAAGTTAACATACCCTTTCAGCAAGGCTGTGGCTATCAGTTGCTTGACCTCTTCTTGCTCTAACATGGATATAACCAGTTTGTGGCAGCTGATCCTGATTCTTCTTCTTCTTCCCAACACCACCATCACATTTTGATGCACCACTCTTCTCTCCATCTTTCACTTCACTTCTTGATCTCTTCTGCTTCCTTTTCTTCCCTTCCTTCTAAGTCAAACATACAATTTATATAACAACAAAACCACATTAATTGATCACCAACTAATAACCTAACAAAGAAAAACATGTTAGGTTTATTGTTGGTAATGTTATTACAGTGTTGGTGTTGTTCTTCCTGGTCGTGTTGTCCATGGAGGAGGATTGGTTGCTGTGGGGGTGTTGGGAAGTGGTGGATTGGGAGGGTGTTGGAGTGGGAGGGGAGCAGAAGTAGGAATATGGAGGGAAAGGAGAGGAGACATTGGTCAAGTCTTCATGTTGGACATGAGTGGATTGGAGATGGTGATATGAAAAGGCTGCCATTGAGAGCAGAGTGCTAAAACTGGAAGGGAAGAGAAAGGGAAGTGTGATGAGAGAAAGAGAGAGAGAGAGAGAGGGATAAGAGGGAGTTCAGAAATAGCAATTGTGGTGGGAGTGGTTCTGATGGCAGGTCAGGGTTTGTGTTTATATAAAGGTTGATTGGAGAGAGATGTTTGAAGGATGTCACTACATTTGACTGGTCTTATCAATTACTCCCTCTCTCTCTCTCTAAAACTATTTATCTCTTGCTTTTTTGGTTGTATTTTTCTTTTCTTTTGTAAGCTTAATACTCTATATTCACTAATCACTAATTTGAGAATTGAGATGTCATTTATGTGTTATTTTCATGGTCCATTTTGATTGAAGTTTTTGACTTGCAATCTGTCAAATAAACTTTAACACATGGGTCCATTTATATAAACATTAATAAATAGGTTTCTGATTTTCAAAAACTTTTCTCAATGCATGTGACATTTTATATTGCAAAGCATAATTTTCCATAGCTTAAGGAGTTTATGGGTTTGCCGTAAGCACTCATTTATGGTCCATAATCCATGGGTCCAAATGCACCCTTAAACTTGGCTATATTCAGGCAATGATTCGACCATATGGGATAGTCTCGATCAGCTGGAGATATATTATTTATTTCGCAACAATTTAATTTGATTTGTAGGCTGGGATTGAAAACCTGAATTGATTGGTACAAATGCGCAAGAGTAATAAATGCAATACACATTTTTTAGAAAATCGATTAGATGTAATCAAGAAATTTGAAATAAAATCTTGTCTTGCTATATATTTATTTTTCTGGATTAAGATAACATTTTTCGCAGATTTGGTTTGGATAAATAGCTAATTTTCGTACGATGTGGGGTATAAAATAGTGAAGACAGTTAATTCTTCTTTCCTTCTTGGTGGTCATTAATAATAAGTCCTCTGGAACTTCGGGCTTCTCTTGTACTATTCTTGAATTTTTAATTATTATTGGAGGACGTCAAGGAAATATAATTTTATAAATAATTGACAATTAGTCTCTAAATACTTCCAAATATCACCAAGTCTCTCATATGTACTTTAATGAACTTGAAAGTTTACTCTTAAATCGAAAAGTACACTAATTAAAGAATACAGATGATATTATCAATAGGAATTATCCTCACATTCTTGATTTCCGTTCGTACCAGCTACAGTTGTATCTGTCCATTGATGTATATATTTTTTCTACACTAGCAAAGTTTGTAATATCTGGTACCTTTTCCCAAATTAGATAACATATTGTACCTTCAAAAAAAAAACGTATCTTTATATTTCATAAATAAGCACAAATTTACATGCTTGTGTAAAATGTATAATAACACCATGTTTTTTAGATTTATAATGATAATAATGCCCTGTGAAGTGTTAAGTATATTTTGGTTTAATAGCATTATGTGGGGATTCCACGGGATAATGACATGATTCTCCTGATGCTAAAGACAAAAGGTCGATGTCAATTTAATGATCTCCATATTTGGTTGCTCCGGTATATTTCTTGAAACATAAAACATAAAATTACATAAAGTGCTATATATATATATATATATAGCTTTAGTTCCAAAATTATTTTCGAGTCAATATTTGCGAAATGAGTGCAAGTATGTCATTGCTGCAGGAAAAATAGCACCTCACATACATGATACAGCTGAATTTGAATGAAGATGAAAATCGCAAATAAGTGAGCCATGGGAACAATAAACTACCTAAAAAACCTCAAATAATCCCATATATCACGCCAACACACAACAAGTAAAAGGCAGATCTAATAGGTGATTAAAAATGCAAAGTGAGCCTATACTAAAAAAAATTAAAGTGCATGTATGTGTTTATATATAATTATGGAAATGTAATTAACATGGAATTTCAATTTGTTGTCGTGGCCAGGTGGGCTGGATCTACAAGAGATAAATCCATCTGAACGTGGATTAGTGCATATCTTTTGGTGGTCTTACAACATACACATTAATATAATTATATATTATGTATTCTAGCATCAAGGTTGGGCACCAAATGACCAAAATCCTGAAACAAATGTGGATGGTTTCCTTTTAAATTCCAGTGCAAATCGGTGGCTCCATGTTAAATTCATTATTATATAGAATATAGTTTTTGTAATAGTAATATAGTAACAGTATCACATAAAAAAGGAAAGTTGGTTTGAAATTCCCGGGGGAACTTAAAATAGCACAAGTTTCACGATTTCTTGAGATTAATAACATGACAACTCCAAAGGTATAGTAATTGATAGGGACATTACGATATCCATTTTAAGCTTTTCTCCTTTGCATGACAAGAAAATTGACTTCCTAAGATCAAAAACACCACTGGCATATGTTGTTGTTTATCTTGAATATGTGTTTAAAGTATTAAGACAGAAAAACAGACAAACGGTCGACCGGAAGGAGTGTTTCGGTCGACCGGACGTGTGTTGATTTACCCAGCAAAAGTGTCTGTCGTGTTTCGGTCGACCGGAATATAGGATTATGTCGACTGGGCACACAATTGGAGCTGGGCAAAAAGTTACTGTCGATTTTCGGTCGACCGGAACCTTGTATTTGGTCGACCGGAAACGTTCGAGGAGCTGGGAGAAAAGTGTCTGTTGATTTTCGGTCTACCGGAACTTAAGTGTACGGTCGACCGTGTATGCACTCGCGCAAGCCAGAAAAGTTACTGTCGTTTTTCGGTCGACCGGTACTTCAATTTCGGTCGACCGTTCGCGATACGGTTACTGAATCGGTCGACCGTTGCAACCGTTCGGTCGACCGTTTGGACCCAGTTCTGCCCACGTTTTGCATATTTCTCCACGCGATTTTGATGCAATTAATACTTGTTTAGGCCTACTATATAAAGGCAATTTCGTCTCCTTTGGTTAAGGATTAATTCCTATTGTCCATTTTTTGCATTTTGAGAGAAAAGAGAGAGAGCATCCTCGTGATTCGTTTGGAGAGATTTGAGCCGGGTCATGTCGTCGGTTCGTTCGCGTCTCCTTGTAAGCATCTCTTGTAATACGTTTCTCTATAGTGGATTTGAGTTGTGTCGTCCGTGGTTTTTTCCGCATTGGGTTTCCACGTTAAATTTTGTGTGATTTGGATTTTGGATTTGCATTTTGTTATCAAGTTTAGCCGATTGGATTTGCGATTTCTGTTCCGCTGCGTATTTGGGATTGGTTTTAATTCCTAACAGCATATATAAAGTACACTAATCACCCTTGTACTCTGAGTTCGTAACACTTCATCTACTCTCCATTGATCACGACTCGTTTAGAACGTATTATTACTCAATTTTAGAGTACCTATTGTATTTTAAGACGCGTCAATCACCCTCAGTACTTTGAGTATTTTTGTAACACTTTATCTACTCTTTAGTTACCATTCGATAGTTTTCAACGTATTCAATAATATATATATATATATATATATATATATATATATATATATATCTTTTAAAAAAAATTGTGTTGTTATGAGGTTCTTCAAAATTAATCATATATGGGAGGAACAAATTATATTTTACCCTTTTGTATAAATATATGTAATATATTGATTTTCCCCATTGGACGAGAACAGACCAATAAGTTTCTATTGATTAGGATCATGAGTGAGATAACTACATGCTAAACGATGCAGCAAAGTACACGTTTTGGATCTTCCAACACAAATCTAGATTTGCATCTTTTGTCACATTGACGTCAAGGTTCTACTTCTCGATACGAAATGAGACGTATCAAACTTGTCGCCAACAATAAAGTCCTCTATTGTCATGCTTCCATGTATAATCAACATTGTACATTAGGTACTGTAAGAGGAAAAACATGTCAAACTCGTGCAAATACTTCAAAATGATCTTTAAAACAGCTGAATCACATTAGTTTATTTTGTTGCTATCTCCTGCAGGGCTGTTGTATGAGTTGGAGAGATAATAACATATGATAGGAAGTTGATGTTGTTTTGTTTACGTACTCTTCAACCATGCATGCATGCCATTGTGTATTTGTCTACATCTGTATAATATATATAACAGAGAATGAGAAGTTCAATATCACTAAACTAAGAAAACAAACGATATTCTTCCATAATTAGTTTATCTATAGAGTTTCTTTATGTGTTTTTTACTACTCCGTGATAAGTGAGCCCATATATTCTAGAGGGGGGAAGAAGGTAAATCAGACTCAACCCATGTATTTTCTTTACGAAATGAAACAGACCAACAAACACACACAAGCTATTGCATAAGTTAGTCAACAATAATTTTTAAAATAATGTTTAGCTTAAATTGGTGGGGGTAAGATACCCATTATATGATGAAATCTGGAAAACGCAGTCCCCCGAAGGTGCAATTTCTAAATTGGTTAGTATTCGAAATTCGTCTTCTAACTAAAGACAGATTTATCAGTCGGGGGTTCAGCATTAACCCAGCTTGTCAACTTTGTGGGGATGCTCCTGAAAGTATCTCTCATCTCTTTTTCAATTGTAGATTTTCAGAAATTTTCTGGGATAAAACTAGTGAATTTAATCTGAATTTGATTAGAGGAAATAATGTTTCGTTCCGTCTTGCTATTCGTAACCGCCTTCGTTTAGATAGAAAGACCTGGAACAGCTTGCAAGGAGCTTTCATTTGGTGTTCATGGAAAGAAATGAATAATAGAGATTTTCGTAATAATTTTGAAAATTTCTGGAAGCTAATGGATTCTTGTTTTGACTTGATTTTGGTTTGGTCAGGCAGCAAAAGATGGGGAGATGACTTGCAAAATGAAAGCATTAAAAGGGCCAAAATTGACTTCACGAATGTTGATTGCTCTTCTTCCCTTCAAATGACAAATTTTGTTGCCTTGGCCACAACTGTAGCGGCTGATGCTGAAAGGAACATCACCATGAGGCAGGATCGTGGGCAACCTCAGAGTTTCCGTAACGCCTCCAGGGCTGCTGAAGCCGAGGGTGAAGAAGCTAGGTTGTTGGAGGAGCGTTTAGACAGGGGATGAGTGAAGGCATAGTTCTGATAGTTGTAATCCCTCTGACCCTCTTTGTTAGACGACCAAAATAATATTGTTTTTTTTTTGTTCTTCTTTGTCCTTTAATTTGTAGGTGTTGTCAACCAGACAGTTTGGTTTGAACACTCTTTTGGTCGTGTTGGTTTTGTTGGATAGGGTTGTGGTTTCGTAACCTCATCTTTTATCTAATTAATGCAAGTAACTTATTTTTAAAAAAACAATAATTTTTAAAATAAAACATATTTTTGAAATAATTTTAGAAATAACCTCCAATAATTCCAAATAATAACCAAATCTCTTTATCATATAACCTCCGGTCACCAAAAACATTGAACTTTAATAACATTACGATTTCTGTTAGCAATGTATTCATAATTTTGACCACAATAGATTCAGGTTCACACGAGGTCTCCTTAAGAAACTCTATCGATTGACGTTGATCACGTCATAATCACAAGACCTGTGTTTAAGCTCTAATATTTTTTTATTTTACTCTCCCACTTAATTTTAAATCTCAACCTTACAAACGTTAGAACAAGATTGTTGGACGATCACTTCTGATCTTAACTATCTCAAGACAAGTGATCTCTCAACTGATCTAATATGACTTGGTTTTAAGCTCTAAATATGGTTCAACGTGAACATTGATCGTAATTAAGTAGGTTCGCAGAACCAATTATTTCAAGATTAAGGTGAGATTAGCGAGGATGATGAAAATAGTTAATAGATCCATCTGGAGAATCATGTCTTGTAGGGGTGAGCATCCGGACCGGACTGGACCGGATTTTTATCCGGGGTTCGGACCGAAGACCAGACCGGATGTCCCCAGATCGAAGACCGGACCGGTCAAATACCTATTTTTTTAAAATGAAAAACAAAAAAAGACCGATCCGGACCGGACCTAAATTTTAAGAATTTCTCGAACCGAAACCCACACCGGACTGGGTCGGACCAAATCTTCCTGGACCGACCGGTCCTGGTTTTGCTCAGCCCCAATGTCTTGTTTGGACATAAAACAGTGAGAAGACAAAATTCCAGGTTGACAACTGTTGGAGACTTGGTGTTGTGATAATCATGGACTCTTCTCAGATCGTGAATGGATCACTTTCCGAACAAGATTATTCGACCCTATTACACTGCCCGGGTTGCACGAATACCTTGCGGGGATAATCCGAGAAGGAACAATCGAGTTCAGGCAATATGAACTTCGATCAGAAAAGTAGAGAAGGAGTATCAATTTTTTCGTTATTGTGTTTTTGAGTACCGAATCCCTCTTATAATAAGATAATCGAAACACCTTTTGGGTTGGGCGGTTACACAAACACCTTTTGGGTTGGTATTATCCACTCAAACGGAATTACATTACATCCAATAAAATTAATATGGATTTTCCGAAGACCCTTGCTTCATATTCGTGGTCGATAAACCGTTAGCTCAACAAGCGTGCACTCCGCACTACCCAAACTCGTTTCCGAGCCTAACAATAAATCACATCGGTCTCAAGTAAATCACATTACGACTAAAATGAATTGATGACACTAAAATCACCAACAACAACAAATAAACAACTTTTTTTCTTCTGGTTCTTTCTTGTCTTGTCACTCGACAGTCATGCAAGACATTAATCTCTGAGGAAATTAATATATACAACGCTCCAACCTATGGCATGCTTGTACTTTTGCCGCAATAATCTTCATTTGTTGGTCACATGAGAATGCCAACTTAAGGTTGGGCTGTAGAAGACACCGAACAAGAGTGCTGTTTAGGTGTGTTGTGGACTTGTGGTTGGTTGTGATGGGTCAAGTGATATGTTTGTTGCCTTGGAAGCTCAAGCTGAAATATTAATCGTTTCAACCCTCAATTTTAAATAGACAAATAAATATACTTCGCGACCGTAAATTGTAAACATCATTGATTCAATACCTCCAACAATATATGATTAATTGGAAATCATCTCGATATCTTCAGCTATGAATAATAATAATAATAATAAGATAACTTCAGCTATGGAACACACTAATTCAGTATATAATTATGTAACAATTCTAAAAAACCATTCAAAATGAATTCATAAATCACACAAGTTGACTTATTGGAACCTCATTCATAATATTGCATCAGAGAAACACAATGACGTCAAGGATAAAAGTTGCATAATCATGAATCATGCTTCTAACTTATTCATGAAATCATCTCATGTACAAACTAAGGCCCAATTATTTTATTAGCACATGATTCACAAAGATAGACCATCTCACTTGATATTTTTGGAGGAAATCCATTCCTTCGATAGCTGATTGTTACACGTCAATTAGTGTTAGGGTTACAAAAACCCACCCCATGTGATATGAGATTTGTGGTCATCATCTTGTAAGCTTCTTGTGTTGGATGGATTCCATCCCAAGTTAGGTATTTTGATGGAACGTGACACACTGTTGTTCCCGGAGATCCGCAAATTTGCCTGATATTGAAGTTGTATTTGCCTCCAGCTCCGCAACATGCCTTCGTCTTCGTGTTCGGGTCAAATCCTAATGTTATTATTATAGAAATTTGAATTTCACTTAAAGAACATTGTGTTGTCCTATTGGAAATAATCGCTAACTATGCAACAAAGGATAAATAAGTGGTTACGTAGACATTTACCAAAAAGGTTTGGATTAAGGACGAGAGACAAGAAGGCGTTATAGTAATCAGCATACACAATGCTGGCTTTTGGATAATCTCTTCTCAACTTCTTAAGCTCCCCCTGGAGATAATCATTGTGGTACTTTGCAAATATGTTTATCCCTCTAAGGCAATTGTTCTCATCATAAGCCGAAGCATCACTAGTTCCGGCGATCTCAAGGTAGATGGGAAAGCAACCATTAGGGAGGATCCCTGGAACGATGAGATATCTTGCTCCAACATTCATGAGTTCCTTATTAATTGACAAAATAAATGAATTAATCCAACAAATAAGTAATCATAATTCGCTCTTAGACATAAATCATGGGTAAATAAATTGATACCTTAGTAGCCCTCACAATCTGGTCAACCACAAGAGGGACATAAGTTATGACCTCTTCAATAGGTTTGCCTCCAAGTAATGCATAGTTGTAATCATTGCCACCAATCTCTCCAACAAAGAACAAACTCTTCTTCAACTTATTTGCACACTCTAGATAATACCTCAAACATTGGCAAGACGAAAACTTATTTTATCAAAAAAATAAAATTAAACTTGTATAAAGCAGACAAACAAAAACGTTCATGAGAATGCATGTGTAAGGGAATTAAAGTCAATCCCAAATACGCAGCGGAACGAAAAACACGAATCCAATTGACTGAACTTGAGAACAAAACGCAAATCCAAAATCCAAACCACACAAACATGCAAGATTTAACGTGGAAACCCAATGCGGGAAAAACCACGGACGACACAACTCAAATCCACTATAGAGAAAACGTATTACAAGAGATGCTTACAGGAGACGTGAATGAACCGACGAAGAAACCCGACTCAAATCTCTCCTACCGAATCACAAGGATGTTATCTCTCTCTTTTATCTCAAGAACACAAAGTGAATAATAGGAATTAATCCTCTAAACAAAAGAGACGAAATTGCCTTTATATATGAGGCCAAAACAAGTATAAGTTGCACAAAAAACGGGTGGAGTAATGTGTAAAACGTGGGCAAAACTGAGTCCAAACGGTCGACCGATCGGGTGCTCCGGTCGACCGATCCAATAACCGTATCACAAACGGTCGACCGAAATTGAAGTTCCGTTCGACCGAAAATCGACAGTAACTTTTCTGGCTTGCGCGAGTGCATAATCGGTCGACCGTACACTTAAGTTCCGGTCGACCGAAATTCAACAAGCACTTTTCTCCCAGCTCCTCGAATGTTTCCGGACGACCGAATCCAAGGTTTCGTTCGACCGAAAACCGACAGTAACTTTTTTTTGCTCAGCTCCAAATGTGTGCCCGGTCAATCGAATCCTAGATTCCGGTCGACCGAAAAACGACAGGCACTTTGTTGGACAAACCAACACACATTCGGTCGACCGAATCACTCCATCCGGTCGACCGATTGTCTGTTTTTCTGCACGTATACTTTAAACACTTATTCAAGGTAAACAACAACAATCTTCACCTTTACCTTGAATAACCCCTGTAACTCTTTGAAGGAACACTTCCTTCCTCATTGTGTCGTCGTCTTAGCTCCACCTACTCGGAACTCAAACCAACCAAGTTCACGCATACCATGAACTTAGTCGAAATAACTGGTTTCTTCAACATATCAGCCAGATTATCTTCAGTGCCCACCTTCTTCACCACCACACCTCCTTCAGCAACAACTTCCCGAATGAAGTGATAACGGACGTCGATATGCTTCGTCCTTTCGTGGTACATCTGATCATTCGTCAGATGAATGACACTCTGACTATCACAATAAACAACCACTGTATTCTGACCTGGAATAAGCTCTCCAAACAAACCTTTCAGCCAAAGAGCTTCCTTGACACCCTCGGTCACTGCCATATACTCTGTCTCCGTTGTAGACAAAGCAACAGTGTATTGCAACGTCACTTTCCAGCTAATAGCCGTGCTCCCAACAATAAACACATAACCAGTCATAGATCTTCGTCTATCGCGGTCTCCCGCGTAGTCGGCATCAACGAACCCCATTAACGAATACGAAGATCGACCAAATTTCAGAGATAGCTTAGTTGTACCTTTAAGGTACCGGAGAATCCACTTCACAGCTGACCAATGCTCCTTTCCTGGATTCGACATATAGCGGCTCACCACACTGACCGCCTGAGCTATATCTGGACGAGTGCATATCATAGCATACATCAAACTGCCAACTGCACTAGTATAAGGCACACGTGACATGTATGCCTTGTCCTCCTCCTCATTGGGACACAAGTCTACTGAGAGCATAAAATGCGCAGCGAGAGGAATTCTTTCAGACTTGGCATTCTCCATGCCAAAACGATGCAAGACTTTCTCAATATATTGCTGCTGGGAGAGAAACAAACTCTTGCATGTACGATCGCGACGTATCTCCATACCTAGAATCCTCTTTGCTGATCCGAGATCCTTCATCTCGAACTCAGCCTTTAACAACTCTTTAAGCTCAGAAATCTTAGACTTGTCCTTAGCTGCTATCAACATATCATCTACATAGAGTAATAACAAAACAGGAGAGCCATTTGAAAATACCTTTCGGTAAACGCAGCAGTCATACTGGGACCTGCTGTACCCATGTCCAATCATAAAAGAATTAAATCTTTTATACCATTGTCGAGGCGACTGCTTTAACCCATAAAGCGATTTCTTCAGCAAACAGAACTGATTCTCCTTATCCTCGACCACAAAGCCCTCCGGCTGAGACATGTAAATTTGCTCCTCCAATTCTCCATGTAGGAAAGCGGTCTTCACATCTAGTTGCTCTAACTCCAAATCATGAATTGCAACCAAACTCAACAAAACACGAATAGAAGTACGCTTCACAACGGGTGAGAAAATATCGCTACAATCCACACCCTCCACTTGACTAAAACCACGAGCAACCAATCGAGCTTTGTACCTCACATCTGAGAGACCCTCGATTTTCTTCTTGAAGACCCATTTGCAGCTAACGACCCTTTTTTCCTTTTGGAAGTTCTACCAACTTCCAAGTTTGGTTCTTATGAAGAGACTCCATCTCTTCATTCATTGCACCCACCCAAGCAGCTGAATCGGGTGCCGAAATTGCCTCTGAATACTTGCTCGGCTCACCAGAGGCTCCAATATCTTCAGCTGCACTAAGAGCATATGCAAGGACTGATTCGGCATATCTACGGGGTTTCTTGGTCAGCCACCTCTCTCTGTCCCTTGCCAACAAATACTCTTCATCTTCCTCAGATTTCGAACTCTCTCCTTGTGTCACACCAGTATCCTCATCAGCAGTCACTACCGGTGGCTCCACCTGAACTGGAGTCTCACTTGACACGGGAGTAGAAATAACAGTGTCTTTCCTGGAAGGTAACATAACAAGCTCATTAAAGACAACATTTCTTTCAACCATGAGCTTCTGAGATTCTTTGCACCATAAACGATAACCCTTCACACCCAAATCGTAGCCAATGAATATACACTTCAAAGACCGAGCTTTCAATTTTCCTTGATCTACATGTGCGTACGCTGGACAACCGAAGACTCTCAACTTGGACAAATCTGAAGCTCCACCTGTCCAAACTTCTTGGTGTTCTCATATCCAAAACAGTGTGAGGTGAACGGTTCACTAGATAACAAGCGGTACACACTGCTTCTGCCCAAAAATCCTTAGTCAGGTCAGCATTCAGAAGCATACATCTAGCTCTCTCCAAGAGAGTTCGATTCAGACGTTCCGCTACTCCGTTCTGTTGTGGTGTGTGACGTACGGTTCGGTGTCTCACGATTCCTTCATCCTTGCAGAAACTGTTAAACTCTGAGGAACAAAACTCCAAACCATTATCCGTCCTAAGAACCTTAATCTTCTTTCCTGTTTGATTCTCAATCATAACCTTCCAGTGCTGAAAATTCTGAAACACATCGCTCTTCTGTTTCAGAATATAAACTCAAGTCTTCCTGGAGAAATCATCAATAAATGTGAGCATGTAGCGAGCTCCACCTTTTGATGGAACCTGAGAAGGTCCCCATAAATCAGAGTGGACATAATCTAAAGTGGCCTTGGTGGTGTGCTTAGCTGCTGAGAAGCTAACCCTCTTCTGCTTCCCAAAAACACAAAATTCACAGAAGTCCAGACTGCCGATTTTCTGACTTCCAAACAAACCACGTTTGTTCAACACGGCCATGCCTTTCTCACTCATGTGCCCCAACCTCATATGCCAAAGTTGGGCATTCTCCTCACCAGACAATGATGACGCTACAGCTGCGTCACCCACAACAGTTTCTCCTTTAAGCATATAAAGTTTGCCGGGCCCAAGCTTCTTCCCCTTCATCAGAATAAGTGATCCTTCGGTGATGGATATGCAGTCATCCTCACCACTGAATTTGTAGCCCTTTGCAGTCAGGCTACCTACTGAAATCAGATTCTTGCTCGCCTTCGGAACATGTCGCACATCCAATAAAATCTTGACTAGGTCATCATGTGTCCTCAATCTGACAGAACCAATTCCTGCAACCTCGCACCTGTCACCATTGCCCATCACAACCATTCCACCTGACATTGTTTCATAACATGAAAACCAGTGTTTGTTCGGAGTTAAGTGGAATGTACTGCCCGTGTCAATCACCCAACCGTCGGAAGCTTCAGAAGAACCCGTAGCTGCCAACACAAAATCAGAATCGGACTCCGCGACATTCGAACCTGACTGATCACCACTACTAGAACCCCTTTGCTTCTCTCTGTTCTGTAGTTTAAAACATTCTGAAATCTTGTGACCCTTCTTCTTGCAGTAATGACAAATAATGTCTTTGTCCCTCGACTTGGTCTTAGAGGTGTTCTTTGAGAAACCCCTCTCTTTCCCCTTACCACGAGCAACAAGTGCCTCACTTTTGCTCGACTCAGAACCATCAGACCTCTTCTCCATATCAGATTTGGAGGAGAGTGCGTTTTTGACATCCGCAAGAGAGATGTCGGTCCTGCTATACATCATCGTCTCCACGAAGTGATCATATGAAGAACTCAACGAGCAAAGTAAGAGGATCACCTGATCCTCATCAGAAAACCTTGCTTCAACCTTCTCCAAGTCCATGATGATTGCATTGAAATCATCCAAGTGCTGCTGAAGGGAGATACCCGACTTCATCTTGAATAGGAACAACTTCTTCTTCAAGATAATCCGGCTAGCAAGTGACTTCTTCATGTAGACTTCCTCTAATTTCTTCCACATACTTGCAGCCGTCTTCTCCTTCAACACTTCTCTCAGAACTTCGTCGGACAACGACAACTTAATGGTTGACATCGCTTTCGATCAAGCTTCTGCCTATCTTGATCGGACATTTCTTTTGACAACTTATCCAAGCCCTCAAGAACGTCCTCCACCTCTTGTTGCACCAGAATTGCGTGCATCTTGACTTGTCACAAGCCGAAATTAACATCTCGGCTCAACTTCTCAATCTTCCAATGATTCGCCATGAGTATTTGACAAAAATTAAAGAAATAATCCCCAAATTCGGACCAACAAGCTCTGATACTAGTTGTAAGGGAATTAAAGCCAATCCCAAATACGCAGCGGAACGAAAAACACGAATCCAATTGACTGAACTTGAGAACAAAACGCAAATCCAAAATCCAAACCACACAAACATGCAAGATTTAACGTGGAAACCCAATGCGGGAAAAATCACGAACGACACAACTCAAATCCACTATAGAGAAAACGTATTACAAGAGATGCTTACAGGAGACGTGAACGAACCGACGAAGAAACCCGACTCAAATCTCTCCTACCGAATCACAAAGATGTTATCTCTCTCTTTTCTCTCAAGAACACAAAGTGAATAATAGGAATTAATCCTCTAAACAAAAGAGACGAAATTGCCTTTATATATGAGGCCAAAACAAGTATAAGTTGCACAAAAACGAGTGGAGTAATGTGTAAAACGTGGGCAAAACTGGGTCCAAACGGTCGACCGATCGGGTGCTCCGGTCGACCGATCCAATAACCGTATCACAAACGGTCGACCGAAATTGAAGTTCCGTTCGACCGAAAATCGACAGTAACTTTTCTGGCTTGCGCGAGTGCATAATCGGTCGACCGTACACTTAAGTTCCGGTCGACCGAAATTCAACAAGCACTTTTCTCCCAGCTCCTCGAACGTCTCCGGTCGACCGAATCCAAGGTTCCGTTTGACCGAAAACCGACAGTAACTTTTTTTTGCCCAGCTCCAAATGTGTGCCCGGTCGACTGAATCCTAGATTCCGATCGACCGAAAAACAACAGACACTTTGTTGGACAAACCAACACACATTCGGTCGACCGAATCACTCCATCCGGTCGACCGATTGTCTGTTTTTCTGCACGTATACTTTAAACACTTATTCAAGGTAAACAACAACAACATGAAACCTGATTGGTTGAAAATTTTGGAGTTGATGACATGGTTGAACCAACTAAGTTGGACTCTTAGAGAGCTGTTCGTGAATGACGTATTAATTCCCTTTTCTAATAAGAGGGATTTGTCCAATGCCGTTGCTCCAGCTACCGCGAAATTAGCTCCGTATTTGAAGTTAGCTTCCTTGTCCAAGTAGGGTGGAAGGAGAGGAAGATTCAGACCCATAGCTGTGAGATGTTAACAACGTAATGTTAATAATTTCATAATAAAAACAATATTAACGTATCAACAATTGATTAACTTCACTCTCAAATTATGAGACCTCTTGAAACTAGTATTTGTCTTTTGATAATGTATCTTCTCACCAATGTAGTCGATTATGAGACGCCCATCCGAGCACCGGCCGGTTGGTTTGCCTGGAAAGGTCATGCCAAAAGGTAAATTCACGATCGTAGAGAGAGCCCCGGTAGGACCTTCTCGGAGTAGATTGCCCGTATCAGATAGTGAGTTGCCAAAGTTGTATATCGCATCAAACAAGCACTTGTCCTAATGAAAAAATGCAAGCGGTAATCAATATTTATTGAAATAATTGCCTCAAAAGTTTGAATGATCTTTCATTTACGTGGGCAATATTATCGTTTTAAAATTGGCAATTAAAATTTTGTTAAAAAATGGCAATTAAATTCAATAAAACTTTAAGCAACTTAGGGAATTTAAATGCTTTGTTTAGATAAAAAGGGTCATCTGGAAACAAAAATATCTAAATCACTTAAACATTAATTGGAGAAAATACCATCAAATTAAGTCTAGTGTAAGACATTAAACATTGATCTCACAAAACTATCGACAATCGTTTGTTGAACGATGCATAAAAGGTTGTAATTTAATTAACTATGTATTACCCAAATTCAATTTTGCAATTGAAGATTTCTGAATTTTCAAGGTGTTCAAATTTTAGATATATAGAAAATCAGTCTCAGCAGTAAGACTCACTTGCACTTGACCGTAATGTTCTTATTCTATTAAACATTTGCTTCCCTACCTGAGGAGAAGCATTTCCAGTGAGAGAAGCATGGATGAGCAACAACAAGATTGAAATGACCAACAAGGCGTGACTCGTCTCTAAGAAGTCTCTTGGAAGTCAAGTAATAGATGTTGTCTTGTGAACCGAAGAAGATTGTCATATACGAGGTTTAGACTTAGGAATTTATATATTTTGTTCAAGGTTTCAAGTTTCCGAAAGTTATAATAAATTTGTATATTTGTCCATGGTTGGTAATTACGTAGGAAGTTGGATTAACGTTTTTTTGGGTGAAGAAGGGAGATAGAAAAATGGTTTGGTGGATCCAATGGAGTGGCCGCCAGCGACATTATGATGCGCCATCACTTAAAAAATAATTTAGTCTAGTTTGACTTTTATTTTCTATGTTTAATTTCATGCCCACCAAACGCAAATTCCTAATAATAATAATAATAACAATGTAAGAGAAAGCCTCCACTAGCTAGTTAAGAAATGCACGAGTACCAACTCATCTCTTATATATATTTAAAAAAATTACAATTTCTTAAGGAACCATCATGGTGTTATTAGACACCCATTTATTACATACAAGGAATTATGCAATATATGTCCATGAGTACTTACGTATAAACTAGGAGACTACGATTATATCCCGATTTATATAATCTACTATTTTAGTCACATTGGATGCAACAAGTAATGTTCAGTCAATAATCTTCTTAAAGCAAATCCACTCCTTCCAGCGCTCATTGGCAGGATTGGTGAAACCCCCTAAAGTGAGCTCTTTGGTCATCATCTGGTAAGCTCTCTGTGTTGGATGAATTCCATCCCAGCTGATGTGTTTTGATGGAAATGGGCATACTTTGGTTCCATAAACTCCACATATTTGTCTGAGATTGATGTTGTACTCACCTTCTACTCCACAACATGCCTTGAATTTTGAGTTTTGATCGAAACCTGATAAGCATCATAAGATGGAGGTGATTTACCGACTCAAGTTTGTTGATTTAGCATTAGTGCTACATGCAGTAAGGTTTTTAATCTTCAAGCAATTACATGGTGTTTTGGATATATTTGAAGTAGTGAGTCGAATCAGGTTTTTGAGGTTTAGGCATTTGTAACTCGTCCTGTGACCCAGAAAACTAACTAGATGTGGTGTAGGTCGACAGGTCAAATGGATTGTTAATATAGATTATATGGTAGCTACCTAGACCAGTTGATGAGTAAAAGAAACAGATTGGTAGGTCAAAAGTACGTATAATTATTGTACGTTGTTTGTTAAGAAAACCAGCAACGACTTAATAATTTTTACGAAAAAAACATTTGGTGTAGTTGCAACTGTGAGTGATGTGAATCAAAAGGTTCCAATTTCATGTAATTCCTTAACGTCTCAACTTTTAAATAAAAGAACATACTACTGACTTTCATGATCTTGGAACACACCATGCAGTCATAATTCATTTTCAGACAAAGATCAACACTTGATACTTCTGAATTATTGAACTTAGAAAAAAGAAGTCTTATAATATAGACGATTTTCGGCCCACTTATTTTTGTTTTATTATGCAATTATCGTATTTAATGATATCAACGAAGTTATAGAACAGAGATATACATACCGAAAGAGCCTGAATCGAGGAGGAGAGACAAGAAAGCGTTGTAGTAATCTGCATACATGATGGTGGCCTTTGGGTAATCACTTCTTAGCTTCTCAAGCTCACCTTGGAGGTACTTATTGTGGTAAATTGAGAGAGAATTGAAGTCCTTGAAGCATTTATTCTCATCATAAGCTGAAACATCACTGTTTTTCGACGTTGCAAGGTAACCAGGGAAGCAACCAATAGGGAAGTTCCCCGGCACGATGAGATAGGTGGCTCCAACATTCATCAGCTCCTTGAGTTGGAATAAATTAATTACTTAACAAGCCAAAGGTTTTTAATGGTTCATTTGGAATAGTTAAGTTTGCCAAAACAAGAATTGAAAAGAAATGCCAATTATGTGAGTTTACCTTGGCAGCCGCTATGATCTTGTCAACAACAAGAGGAACATAAGTTTTTACCTCTTCAATAGGTTTGCCATCAAAGAACGCATAGTTGTAATCATTGCCACCTATCTCCCCAACAAAGAACAAAGATTTCTCCCACTTCTTCTCACACTCTGCGTGAAACCAAAACAATTATAAAAAAGCTCGGCTCTTAAGATTCTATTGGACTTGATAGTAGATTGACCGACCAACTTGTGTGTAGGAGCACTTAGAGTTGATGAGGTTGTTGAACCAACTAAGTTGGACGCTAAGAGAGCTGTTGGTGAAAGACATCTTAATTCCTTTCTCCAACAGGAAGGATTTGTCCAATACTGTCGCTCCGGCCACCGCGAAGTTAGCCCCATAGTTGAAATTAGCGGTCTTGTCCAAGTAAGGCGGAGGTGAAGGAAGATTCAGGCCCAGAGCTATCACAAGTAGAGGTGAAACGTTAAATAGATGTATAGAACGCTTCGATGATATGGTGTGTGTGTGTAAATGAATAAGATAAATAATGTAAGAGCATTTTGCTGACCAAAGAAATCGATCATGAGAATTCCATCGGAGCTACGACCAGTTGACTCCCCCGGAAAAGTCATGCCATAAGGCAAGCTTGATATTGAACCTAGAGCTCCGGAGGTACCTTCTCGAACTAAATTTCCTGTATCCGCTAAGGAGTCGCCGAAGCTATAAATGGCCTCAAAGAAGCAGTCATCTTGGAGGGCACTGATAGGAGTGTGGAGGAAAAACATGACGCAAATGCCCAGCAATGTGAGATTCATTGCTCTGTATCACCTTGGATGCTGGATTATTGTATTACTGTTGCAATTAACAGCAGCCAGAAGCCGGGAAATTGATGGATACTAGAAGCGCTTCGGGTTTAGTTGATTTTAAATGGCCGTTTGGTAGCCTGCTGGACGTCTTGGGAGAACGGTTGTGAGAGGAGCTCGACAGTTTGGTGAAGAAGGTTATCAAAAGTTTTGGTTTGGTAGCAGTCAGTAGTCCGACCTGCTGATACTTAACCTGGTGTGACTTTTGTCTCAAATTAGTAGACTAGTAGTGGTTGAAATAAACTGGAAAATAATAAAACCCACAAAGCGGGCAAGATTTTGGCCCAAGCTCTTCTCGACTTTCCAACCTTACTGCCTTACATAAGGGACGGAAGATGTTTGATGGGACGAGTTGCAGCTGCATATGTAAAAATGATAAGGCCGAAAACGTTGAAAATTGGACATACAAGGGCAAATCGGACCATATCGTGTTACAAAACTTCAAAGAAGAATTCAAACATCTAGAATTTCAGAAGTGGCACAAAGGCTAGACCATGAAGTTCACCACGCAAAAACTACAGACCACAATGGGCAACTCTAACCAGTAACAATGATAAACCATCACAAAAGAAACAAGTAATCGACAACTCAGAGAAATTAATAGCATAGAGCAAGCATCTTTGATTACTAACTTACCAAAACAAAATGCTCCAAGGGACACTTGGAAAACTACCAAAAATATCATTGAAGACGTGATAATATAAAATCAAAAGGTGTAGAGCAGCAATTGATGGGATTCCAACAATTCCTAGTACAAGTGAAAATTATTCTAGTTCATTGAGATTTCCATGCCTCTCATGATTTCTATCAGACTCGAGTATGAAGGATGACAACAAAAACATCCTCCAAAAAATTTTGAATAAAATGACAATACTGTGTTTCCAAATACATCAGGCCCTCATCTTATGGCATATTAAGCAGAAGCAGCAGGAACAGGAGTTGGGGCAGGAGTAACCCCACCTGTGGTCGGCCTGCAAGACACCAGTGATTACTTGTTAGGGATGCTTTTATAAAGAACAGAGAACATAACGTCATGATGAATTATTCCAACTCAATAAGATGGAAGATGCAGGAATAAGCTACTTACAGTCCAACAAAGACCTTGAAGGCATCATAGATTCCCCATTGAGCACCGGTGAGAGTACCAATCATCACAATACGAAGAGGTAAACCACGGGTAAAGAGACCCCACAAACCAAACTTCTTCACGGCCTGGAAAGGATATCAAAATAAAAACATGAAACCTTGTGCAAAATTCAGAAACATTAACGAAAAATTGTAGAGCCAGTAGCCAGTAGTATGAACTATGAACTTACATCACCAACAGTAGCACCCTTTGCATTGTTTAGGTAAGAAACAAGATTGTCAGCTGGATGAGAAACAACAGCACAAAATACTCCGGCTATGTAACCACCAGCGAAGCTGACACCCAGCTGCATGCCCTTGCTGCACTCATTTTTGGGGGTAGGAATGGCATGCTTGTACATCATCTCCACTATGGTCTCAAATGAGGAAAATTTCATCATAGTATCTGAGATTTAAAAGTTCTAGTCAGTTATGTCAAAAAGTAGTTTAAAGGTAAGAGCTGAATTCAAATGTGATAGGGATGTAAGAAAGAGATATTCATGGCTCTCAAAAGTTCCAGACAAAAATTAGTAACAATTTACTTCCTTGGAACTATTCACTGTTCACTGCACACTCCTTGTTTAACACTACAACTCAGTTACATTTCTGAAATCTGATGTCCCTCATCCCTGTGTAAGCAATATCCTTCAACTTCCTTGGAAGAAGAGGTATAATCACGTGACAAACATCACTTCCTATAAGAATGATATCTCATCAAAGGCAAGCCATAAGCCATAAAAACTGAATAAGCACTGTTCCTTAGGAGCATATGGAACAATCAATTTGATCAAGATTCTTTAGAAGATTTTGCTTCTCAAGACCTGCTATATAACCATTCTTCTTGAGGTAATTATATTGTTTATCAATCAGCTAAACCTATTGCAACAGGAAAATTTATAACCCATGCTATGTTAGAAAAAGATATCCTATGCAGCGGCTAAAATCGTGCACAAAAGATATTCAAATAATAGCATGAAAAAACAGGAGTTGAATTGCAAGGAAATTGGTCCTGATTCTGATCGCAGATAACATGATAGACTATAGATACAGTACTTGATGGTGTTCAACTTATACATGTGCCAGTAAAAGATGAGTGACTCTAAGGAACCAGTGACGGAAGTAAATTTGCTAGGATTAATAATCTAATATAGAATGTTTTCTTCTAAGATTCAATTCCAGAACAGAATGAACAAGTAATTGCAGAACCAGGGGCAATATTCTTAAGGAACTAGATTAAAAAAGAAGTAAATCTCACATGGAATTTGACGTCCCCAGAGTGGAACCAATCCCTTGTATAATCTGTTACCAGGAACATTTGCGACAAGATAAACAAAAAGGTTAATAGCATGCCCATCTTAAACAAAGCATAGTCAAATCTAACGTGGATTTGAATGGATATGAAAGAATTACCCAAGAACACCATCCGATCTGACAAACTTGGGAAGTCCATCAGACAAACCCCTCGCAAAACCCGGCTGTGTTTGGACACGCACCTTAACTGCCTCCATGGGACACAAAGCAACATCTGCAATAACTTCGGCAGAAGCAGATCCAGCAAGATATATAAGAGTCTTATACTTGGCAGCATATTCTGGTCCAGCAATGTCGGAATAGGTTTTCTTGAAAAACTCGTAGAATCCAAACTTGCAGGCACCCTGGGCACTGTATCCCAACAAAGTCGGCACCCACCCCCTGAAGAAACCTTTAAGTCCCTGCTCCTTCAGCAGGACACCAAATCCAGATGAAATGCTCTTGTATTTGGCAGGATCGATCTGGAGACGAGGTAGAAAAATGTCATTTTGATATCAAAATCTTAGTTAATTGGGTGCGAAGTGCAGTTAGCAAACCTCTTATTGTGATAATGAAAGGGTGAGAATTACATCATTCAGGTACTAGAAACAAACACGTGCTATAATCAGTGGCTATCATAAAAAAGAACCTTAACAAACCAAATCATACCAAACACAAAGTCACAGACCATATACGATCAGAACAAAAAATACGCTAAGCCATCATGTTGAGGAGATGATGTGTAAAACTTGAGACCAAACCCTACAAATAACAGATATTACTCCAAGACATTTCCTTAGATTTCACAAATACATAACCATCGTTCAACAAAAAAAAACAAATTTTCGACACAAACAATTTGTTTATTCTCTTTACACAAATAAATATAGACGCTAGATTTTCTGCGAAGTCCGGACGTAACATACATTAGTAAAACTAAATCCAAAAAATTAAAATTAAAAAACAATCAACACAAATGCTAGATTTACTACGGAGCCCAGATCCAACATACATAATAAATCTAAATCGACAAAATAAAACTAAAACAAAAATCATTGCAACGACTGCAAATTTGCAATTACGCCAAAAATTCAAATCAAACATGCGAAAAAAGCAGATCAGTTTTCCCTCACAACTCCACCAAAAGTATAAGAGCAAAAAACAACAAAACCCAGACATTTGAGGTACTCAATCCAAAAGCCCAAAAAAACGGCGAACACACCAGATCTAGAGAATCAAAACCCTCACCGAGTCATTTCCTACCAAAATCAACCTAATCAACGGAATCACGGCAAGTCCACAAACCTGCATGTTACACTTGACAAGATCCAGCGGGGTGACGGCCGTATGCGTGAGACCACAGCTAGCGATCCCTCCGGCGGTGCAAGCGGCGTAGAAAGCCGGCGAGTACATCTCGATCTTCTCCTTCGGAGCCGAGATCGGGAAGTTGGGGGCCCTGGATCCACCATTCGACGAGGCGAAGCCCCTCCTGGCAACGGATCCGGCGGCGCTGGAGTAGAGGAAGGAGGGGACGAGAGACTGGCGGGATCCGTCGCTGGAGGCCATTGGGATCTCTCGCCGGAGAGGGATTAGGGTTAGGGTTTGGAAACGACGACGGAAGTGGCAGTCGAATCTGCTCTTCTTCTATTGGGGGGTGGAGAAGCTGTATTGGTGGGGATAATGACGGGAATGCCCCCGTGTTTCGCGTGAAATGACAGGGTGGGGATCGGGTGGGAGTGAGGCGTGGTGGAGTGGAGAGTGCGTTTGAGGAGGTGGAGGAGCGGGGGGTTGTAATTTTGGAGGGAACCAGGGGTGATGGTGGAATGTGGTTGCGTTATTCTGGTGTGGGATTATTCCAGTCTTACGGCTGAATTGACAATTGAATATTGACTGATAATCAAGGTGGTCCAATTATAAACTCTATTGTTATTTGTCGTCCTAAAATGACTTAAATCGTCTTAATAGATTATCATTTTGCCCTTCTCTCATTTCTACTGCTATAACGCGACATTTTACCTCATATCACACATCGCTCTTCATCTTCCTCTTATAATCATAAAAAATAATGTTTTGGAGGTCAGTAATGAGTCAACGGACGCCCCGGTGTACTCGAATGTGGTAAAATATCCAACATCTTTTTAATAAAAAAATAATAATAAATTGCAGGCGTCTAGCGGAGCCGCCCAACGTAGGAGAGGGGCGTCCTCTCCTCTCCTTTTTATTTTTTTATTAAAAAGATAATTGATTATAAATTTAGATAATTACTAAATTAATTAATTAATAAGTTAATAATTACTATATTCAGATGACCGATACCCTTTCGGTACACCGAATAGAGATTTCCAGAGAAATGTCCGACATCACCTTACAACGAGTTTTTGCAATTGATGAAAATTCAAAAAAAAATCAGATCCAACAATTTCAAAATCCAAAACCCCCGAACGACATGTCGATGTGGTATTTGTAAGTCGGGAAGTTTTACCACCGGGGATTTTGGATCTTAAATTTTTTGAATATTAATCACTTGCAAAAACTCATTGTAATTTGACCCCGTTACCACCAAAAATCTTGCAACAGAACCTCAAATAATTTGAGATAACACACCGTATAATTTTAAGAATTTATTTATATTTTATTTTTTATTATTAAAAAATACGGGCGTCTGGCTAACACGCCTCCACCAACGTGGAGGCGTCTGGCTATCACACCTCCACCTATGTGAAGGCGTCTGGCTAAGACGCCTCCACCATGGTGTAAGCGTCTTAGTCAGACGCCTGAGTCGGAAAAAAAATCCGCCTCCGTTACCTAGCCGGATTCAGGTGTTTCGCCAGACATTTTCGTGATGTTGGTACTAGGAATGTGAGTAAAACTGAGTCAAATACCTTGTTTAAAGACACAGGACGAAATGTGTATTAATTGATTTGTTAAGGGCAAAAAAATAATTTTTAGGACGATTTAAGTAATTTTCCGACGACGAATAGTAGTTAGCACGGAGATTTCTATATATACTTTTCATTTGCATGCGTTGGAAATTTTGAATTCGCTAGATCAACCCAAGTTTGCTCAACTTAATATACTTCACGTGGCAATATATTGCGATTTTAAGGATATTTTCAATAATTTAATCACTTTTTGATTACTGCACAATTTGGGAAAGCAACAGTTATACGTACCAATGTTCTGGAGGTCCATTCAACATGTTTGTCCGATGTCAATATTCCTGAGATTTGGTTCTGATCGAATATGAATGATTCACCTTAGTTACTGACTTTAAATATGCATGATGCCATGATTATTTAATCTTTATAGATGGTTTGATGGCGACATTCTGGATTTTTGTTTCAAGCCGTGCACGATTCAACTTCAACCCTCGTATCATATCTTATATCTTATATAGACGTTACACTTTTCAGGGTAAAAGTACGTCACTTGTAAATAATATATATGGATGAAACCTCATTAAAATTTTAAACCTCTTAGATAACTTTGATAACCGCACTTAGTTTAAGTTTGGTTCTTCGGATCAATAAAAACCGCTAGCTACTATTATTTTACAATTTCATTGAGAGTTATATTAAATTTTAATTTTAAATCAATATTTCTGTTGAAGAGAAGTGTATGCGCTCAACCATATTTGTCAAGCTCAAGCTCGAAAAATTTCGAAAGTTGGAAACCAGCGTTCCTCGACATTATTAAAAAATAGAATAACTTTTCTAAACTAAACTATGAATGTGGATTGCTATAAAGATACGTAAACACAGTGAGAATTGGGAAACAATTGTTAGATTGAGGTCGAGAAACCTCGTATCTGGTTGACAAACTCAACTATGTGAAGGGGTGTAAACGAGTCAGGTATGTTGTTAACGCTATATGACTAGATTAACAAGTACAACTATATGTCCGGCCCAAAAAAATAGCAGGGTGGGTAAACATGTACATTGAGGATAATATATAATATATAAAAAGGGTCAAGCTCTAGTGAGTCCAGGACTCATCAAATTTAGTTTAAGCTCCCTACAATCTCACCATTGGATCTTATTTACAGTTAATTTCATCATTCATTAACATAACCGTTTTTTTCTTAATCTACCTTACAATTTGAAATGAGTGGTGGATATTGTGGGGGCTTAATTTAGAAAAAACTTGAGTCATGGGCTCACTTGAGAATTCCTGTATATAAAAAATATGATATATAATATCTACAAATATATATGATATATATTCCCCGTATACTTGAACTAACCCGTTTATTAACATAGTAAATGAGTACGGGTATATGGATATGAATTTTTAAACGGATATGATTTTTTATATTACTATCCGACCGGAGCGGGTGACCAAATATACAAGTATTATTCATTCTGTTTACAACCCTAGTTATGTATTGTTAATAGTAATTCAACTAATTTCACCGTAAGAAAAACAAACAAACAAAAATGTTTGAATCCATACAAAAAATTGTTATGAAAATTGGATTTTTATCCTAATATCAAATTAAAAAATCATAAAACACTTTTGTGTTTTCATATTTTTGTCGTCATTATGCTTTTTGGATTATGGGTATGTTTGGACAGGATTTCTCAACCCACATCTCCAACCAGAATCCAACTATTCTGAGAAGCCAAGGAAGTTGATCAACTCCCCCACCTAAGAAGACGTTTGGGCAATGTGGCTTTGACTCGTCCTCCGACAAACGAGAAATTCCCAAAATACCCAAGAAAAGCAACGTCCCTTCTTCCACCCCCTTCCCAAGCATAAATATGGGTTTGTGTGAGGATATCTTCTTATAACTTACTAAGCTGCATAATATTACGAACCTGTTCAAATAAATCTGGAACTCAAACATGTCATCATAATACAACAGTCGGTAATAATAACTGTATAATTACACCCAAAATGGTTCAAGGTTTGTCAAACACACTCAACATATTCGTATATGCATTAAATTTACCCTCATATGTACCCTATTTATCCCTGAATTGTAACCGCAACGCAAAGGGTTGTCTTGGTTCCTAGCATATGTCCTGATACACACCCCTTATCAAAGCAAAAAAATCAGCATCAAAACAGAAGGCATAAGCCCAGCTAGACAGAAGCAATATAATTAAACATTAAAGGCTGATATATTATTAGAAATAAACATGAAAGTCTTATATTTTGTTGTCTTTAATGGTTTCTGGTCCGAAACAACCTGAAAATGACATTGATGTGTATTTAAGACATTTAATTGATGACCTAAAGAGCTTGCATATTTGAAGAATACGTTGCAACTTGTTTTAGAAAGATTGGATCGTGATTTGCCTACTTCTCCTACCCGTTGTAGGACCGATTCTTCCCCGAAGACCACTCCTCCAGTGCAGCCAGAGTTCAACCCCGATCGACAATATGATTTCGTGGCGCATTCTCAAGAATTGACCCTCGTAGGCGGTTCCTCGTTTGGAAAATTCGAGGATGAATCTAGATGTGCTTTATTGGTCGAAGACCCTGGTCGAAGATTGGTGGGACACGGAAAAGTTTATAACATCTCCAGACACCACTTCACAGAGGTGGGAGAGGGAGAAGTGAAGGTTGTAGTGTGGAGTTGCTTAGATGTTGGTGCTTTGATGCCGTTTCCGGAAGAATAGAATGTTACCCTCGGCGATGCTATCGGTGGGTTCGTGAGGTGACCTAGTTATTTAGTAGAGCTAAATGACACATATGAGGTATACTTTAATTTTGAAAGACTTTAAATTTCAAATTTGTTAACAATTGTATTTTTAACGGTTATATGTATATATGTAAGGTGTCAAGACCCCGGTACAAATGGTCAAACAACCAATCTCCGATCAACATTAATTTGCTTCCAAGTAGGTGTAAAATGTTGTATCAATGTTTGATAGGTAGGGAATCACAATCCTTAAGTACCTGAGATTTGGAGGAGGGGCTTAAATGGTTGTCTTCGGCCTTGTACGTCACCAAAAAGGATATCATGCAGTTCTTGGTGATGGATTCATTGTGTATCATGATATCAACGTGCAAGTGAAGTAAGTGTTTTCTTTGGTATAAAATGAAATGTATTGAATAATTTTATCGTAACTGTAATAAAATGTAATTTACTCTTGTAGACATTTTTATGACATCAGAAGGTCAGTCTTTCCCGACGATCAAGTATTTGGATTTATCAGTCCATCTACATATATATACGGGAGTGACGATAAATCGGGTCAGCTTGAGACTCTCGTGAAAGAAGAAGACAAAAGATATTATCTGCTCTCTTATCATGAGAAGTAAACTTTGTAATTCAAAGTAGAATTTTATTTTGTAATAAGCTTCTAATTATATATATAACATGACTCATTGGATGCTTGTCGTTGTATGCCCCACGACTAATTCGACATATGGTTTGATCCGTTGAGGTCTAATAAATCAAGGGTCTCCATAAAGAAACTTCTAAATCTGTAAGTTCGTTTTAGTCATCGTATTTGTAATTCGTGGATTTTTATTAGTATTATTGAATGAAGATTTTCAATAACTTGTGCTACTCAGGGCAGTAAAGGTTTACAAAGCGTTGCGTGGCAAGAGAACAACGACAAAAACGAGAGTAACATGACATGGACTGAAAGTACGATCTATTCTTTAGGTATAAAGGTCAGATTTTACGCGACCGACGTTTATGTAGTGACAACGTACACATAGACATCGGATCTGAGAATGTTTATATCCGACGTATATATCCTCGTACATCTGACGTATATTTCATTTTCTACGGTAGTGACTATATATACTTTTCAGTTGTATGCGTTGGAAATTTGGAATTCGCTAGATCAACGCAAGCTTGCTCAACTTAATATACTTCACATAGCAATATATTGCGATTTTAAGGATATTTTCAATATTTAATCACTTTTTGATTAATGCACAATTTGGGAAAGCAACAGTTATACGTACCAATGTTCTGGAGGTCTATTTGGTTCAACAACATGTTGGTCCGATGTCAATATTCCTGAGATTTGGTTCTGATCGAATATGAATGATTCACCTTAGTTACTGACTTTCAATATGCATGATCCCATGATTATTTAATCTTTGTAGATGGTTTGATGGCGACATTCTGGAATTTTGTTTCAAGCCGTGCACGATTCAACTTCAACTCTCATATCAGACGTCGGTTCATCTCAAATATAGGGGTTTTTCTTGGATACATCTCAAAAAGATGAAAATGTCTGGTTTTTCGAATTTTACATAAGTACACCTTTAATTTTTTGTTTTTTATGGTAATATACCTTGACCGTCAAATGGTCTCACTCCGTTACTTTTTTCTGTTAGAAACTTTGTAGAAAAAAATCCTCCTAAAAATAAAAAATGTTCACACGTTAATAAAATAAAAATAAAAATGATGAAGATAAGAAGTGAGAGAAGTTGTTGGGTATTTTCGTTTTTTTATTTTTTTTATTAACCTAAGGACTTTTTTTATTTTAAGATGAGTTGGTTTGCAAATTTTCAGTGGATCATTTTGACGACCAAGGTGTACTACGGTAAAAATTGAAAACACAAGGAATACTCAAGTAAGATTCAAAAGCACATGTATTTTCCAGAGATTGACATCTTTTGGCTTTGTACTCAAGAAAAGAAAACCAAATATATAAAGTAGAAAAGAAGAAGAAAACTTCGACATCAAAATTCTAATATGCCTAGGCAGGCAAAACCCTTAATATTTAGAGTTTGTCTTCTCAACCACTCGGATATATTTCAATAAGATTTAATCTTGAAATTTTAAGGAGGGTAATCTTTAATTTCACAACATTACTCTTGAAATGTTGGATTCATTATGGGATCTAGTAATTTATTATGGTCTAACGAAATATAAAGTTTAGACCCAGAAAAATAGGATCATTGAAAAGTCCCTAAATAATAGCGTTCAAATGTTAGAATCGTTGAATGCGTAGGTCCTTCTAAAATACGGGATCTAATGTAGTAAAATAACAATAAAAACACCATGTATTTGAATCGATAAAATTAAGATTCATAACTAAGATGACATTCCCCAAGTCTTTGATTGTCGTATGTTGCGTGGTTTTGCTAATTATGCCAACAAGCATTTCTGCTGCCCGATTCAGCCCAAGTGAAAGAGACTGGTATAGTGTTCAAGACAATAGTGGTGATGGTGATGAGCATAGTGGAGAAGACTACAGTGAAGGTCCTGACGAGCATAGTGGAGGAGACTACGGTGAAGGTCCTGATTGTCATAAACCAGGTGTGGACATCACAAGAGGTTTGAGTCCCGACGGGTCTAGGGTTGATTTTCCCGGATGTGAATTTCCAGGAGAAGGCAAGGACAATTGGAAAAGGAGTCAGGGTTCGAATCCCGACTATCGTAATTATACTGGAGGTGAGTATGGTGAAGGCCCTGATTGCCACAAACCAGGTGTGGACATCACCAGAGGTATGAGTCCTGATGGTTCTCGCATCGACTTCCCTGGATGCGAATTTCCCGGAGAAGGTCACGACGATTGGAAAAGAAATCACAACCCTGGCCCACCTCAACTTTAAAGTTTAATTGCTTATTTATCATGTTTATCTCCTTTCTTTTCCGTCAATAAAACCCTTCATGTCATCTTGAGTAATGATTGATTTTGTTTAATTTGCCTCAATTGCATTTTTTTCCTTACTATTATTGATCACTACCTTTCAAGAGTCTCAAGAGACCTACCCGGAAATTTACCGTGTTTAACGCATGTTATTGTGAGCTTTTTTTGTTTTTTTTAATTCTAAAGCAAAGAATGATGCCTCGTCAAAAACCATCTACGTGAAAAGAATATGCATGGTTATGTAATTCAAATTTGCCGAATAATTGATTCATTAGGTCATGTACACCAGTACACCATGTGTAACGGGTACGAATGTACCTACGAGGTATCGGAAGTGATTAGTAAGAGACTAAGAGTTAATAGTCAGTCTACTCCGGATTCGTAATTGTTTTGGTCCGGAATGTTTTTAGATCGAATTGACGTTGGGAGATGATTTCTGGGGCTATCGAGTTTGGGGTTTTACTCGCGAGAGCTTGTCCTAATTTTAGGCAAAATATATGTGAAGGGTAGAATTTTCGAGTGAAAGCCTAGTTAGGGACTATTTTTAACTAGTTGTCGATCAGTTGCAGACACGGATGTATAAGCTGAGTCCACAAATAAAGTAATTAACATGTGGATAAGTATTAAGTACGTACTTATGTGTAATATGCCAAACGATATAACATAACCGTTGCATGACATGTAACATAACATGCGTTACATTTCCCCATTCACGTACGCATGCATGTTCAAACTAATTTTCCCACGTAACTCTCCTTTCCCCCTCACAATCTTTACATGTGGTGTTCCTGATTATCTCCCATCAAACTCTTATTCCATCTTAACAATCCTTATATGTAGGCTATCTTTATAATGTTATCACCTCATACACTATTAGCGCCCACCCATCACTAAAAAATGCCTACAATTAAGTTAGTGCCCGCTTTTATAGTAGTTAGCCTAGCAACTTCTAAACCTAACGGTGTGGGTCAACGAATATCTCCTTTTGGTGTGCTGTAAGAGAATGAAATAGTTTTTAATGAAATAATTCCGCCGAGGGTCGACGGTGGAATATATCCTCCAAGCTTGCCATCCTGCAAGATTAAGGTGTGTAGTTAATTTTCTGAAGAGCCAAATTTTGACGGAATATCCCATCAAGATTGTTTCTGATGAAAATTAAGCTCTCCATAGTCGAACATCTCGCAAAGCAGAAGAGAATGCAGTTGCAACGCTGTTACTGGATTGGGATTGACAGCATCATTGCAACCCACTCATCGTCGGGAGCTCGTGCAGTTCATGGGCTGCTGATTCGCCATTTTAGTGTCCGTTAAGTTTTAAACATATAACCAATTAACCGTCCGTCTACACCGTTAGTAGAGGAAACAACAAATCCATCAATTGAATGCACTGAAACTGCACATACACCACATTCTAGGTCGTCTCTAATAGATTCTAGTAGTGGCCATATTAAAAAGTTGACATCCAATGTTTGGCTTGAGTTTGATAATAATAAAATTGATGGCAAAGACAAAGCAACTTTTAGGAGTTATTTATGTCATCCATGTTTCCACCGTTTCTTCTGAGTCGGCATTCAGTATCGGTGGTAGATTGATTAGTCTCTATCGTAGTAGGTTACATCCCGATACAGTTGAAGCTTTAGCATGTTCTCAAAGTTGGTTGTCGTCCAAGATGCAAGGTATATTAGATATATTTATGTGATTTATGTCATTATTCTCTTATTATTTGTTTTAATTGTTTCTTATTTCTTTTTGGCATTGAAGCAGGGTTTTCAGAGTCAAATAGGCTTAAGTATGCAACAATTATCCATGATATGGATGTTGACATCTCAGAGGTGTCTGAAGATAGTCAAGAAATTGAGGTTTAATTTGCTTAATGTACTCTTGTATAAAACATAGTATGATGTGTATCATTCAAATTCTTTTTTGTTGAATTTTTTCAGGTTTGAAGATCAGGCGTGGGATGACCAGGCTCATGGCAATTGCCACGACTTGTTGTTGTTTAGTTATGTTTTTGTGTGTTTTGAGACCATCTGAAGCTATGTTTTTTTCTTTTAATTATGGTTCAAATTTCTCTTTCAACATGTTTGGTTGTATAAATTGAAGATGCAGGAAGTAGGCTCTAGGTTTGTTGATTATAAACTTGTTGATTATAAATTGAAGACGTTGTAGGTGTATACAACTAGTTGATTATTATTTGCATGCTTCAAATTTGTTAACAATTGTATTTTTAACGGTTGTATATATATATCTGTAAGGTGTCAAGTCCCCAGTGCAAAAGGTCAAACAACCAATCTCCGATCAACATTAATTTGCTTCCAAGTAGGTGTAAAATATTGTATCAATGCATGGTAGGTAGGGAATCACAATCCTTAAGTACCTGAGATTTTGAGGAGGGGGTTAAAGGGTTGCATTCGGCTTTGTACGTCAACAAAGAGGATATCATGCAGTTCTTGGTGATGGATTCATTGTGTATCATGATATTGACGTGCAAGTGAAGTAAGTGTTTTCTTTGGTATAAAATAAAATGTATTGAATAATTTCATCGTAACTGTAATAAAATGTAATTTTTACTCTTGTAGACACTTTTATGACATCAGAATGTCAGTCTTTCCCGACGATCGAGTATTTGGATTTATCAGTCCATCTACATATATATACGGGAATGACGATAAATCGGGTCAGCTTGAGACTCTCGTGAAAGAAGAAGACAAAAGATATTATCTGCTCTCTTATAATGAGAGGTAAACTTTGTAATTCAAAGTGGAATTTTATTTTGTAATAAGCTTCTAATTATATATATAACATGACTCGTTGGATGCTTGTCGTTGTATGCCCCACGACTAATGTGGCATATTGGTTTCATCCGTTGGGGTCGAATAAACCAAGGGACTCCATAAAGAAATTTTTTAAATTTGTAAATTCGTTTTAGTCATCGTATTTGTAATTTGTGGATTTTTATTAGTATTATTGAATGAAGATTATCAATAACTTTTGCTACTCAGGGCAGTGAAGGTTTACAAAGCGTTAAGTGACAGAAGAACAACCACAAAAGCGGGAGTAACATGACATGGTATTAGAGTACGTTATATTCTTTAGGTATAGACGTCGGTTGTATATAACAGTCGACGTCTATTCTTTAGGTATAGACGTCAGTTGTATATAACAATCCACATCTATTATTTAGGTATAGACGTCAGATTTTACGTGATCGACGTCTATGTATAGATGACGTACACATAGACGCTGGATCTGATAATGCTTATATCCGACGTATAAATTGTGAAAATTGCAAAATAAATTGAATATTATGTTAATAATTAATTAAATTAGTTTAGTAAATCCTTTATTGATTATAAATTGTGATAATTACTAAATAAATTGACTATTAAGTTAATAATTAGTTTAATTATTTTAGTAAAGAATTATTGATTATAAATTGTGATAATTGCTAAATAAATTGATTATTAAGTTAATAATTAGTTGTAGACGATTTTAGTAAAGGATTATTGATTATAATTTATGATAATTGCTAAATAAATTGATTATTAAGTTAATAATTAGTTTAATTATTTTAGTACATCTATTAACAAAATTTTATTTTTAAAATTGAATTAATAGTCATCGGGTTACCGTGGAGAAAAAAGAAAATCAATTCCCTTACGCGCAGTCCTCCACTCCTCACCTCCATCGTCACCTACCGCAACGTACTCGTTATCTCCCACCTTGCCTACCTCCACTCCCTTCGCTACCATGACATTCTGGAGCAATATAAAATTACACTGTTGTAATGGTCTAATAAACGACTTTTGGAGGTGCACTCAAGCAAAAACCCCATAAATGGTATTTTATAGCCCATGATCCGTGTACAAAACTTATTTCAGATTGTAATTACATTTTCCATTTTACTTATTACAAATAAAAAATTCTATAATTGCAATTTTAGTTCAACTTACACTTGCAATTTCCGTCTCGCAGTTTATATTTTACAATATGGGGTTGGGTTAAGACATATTATGTCTGTAACCTCTCGTAATTTCAATTCTGCCTTAGTTTGCAATATTGATCTCAATAACATCCGTGCTACAAGCAGGGGCGACCAGGTGTGGGCACGCGTAGGCAAGTGCCCACCCTCGGATTTTTATGTTAATAAACTTATGTATTGTTTTCTTTAAGTGTGCCCACACTTATTTTTCGCAAAGTGTACCGTATAATTTTGTGTACGTTTTGGATACACACAAAACTACCATAAATATAACTATAAATAAATGATAGATATTTTTAGTAAAACATATTCGCTCATCAAGTCACATGGAGAAAGGTTACCAAACACCACATCTAAAATAGGGACCGAGGAGTTTTGAAACAAAAGGCAACACTTTATCACTACAATAATAGGTTATTAATGTATATACCCGGTTTAGTAAATATATAATAATAACGTGTATTCCGTGTAATATAACTTTGTTTTATTAACTCACAATACAAATATTAATAACCACATATATTTAACGTCAAAATTGGTATTTTCGGATATGGTTTGACCTATATCTGAATTTGTATCCGAATTTGAAAACGGTAAAAACAATTAAATCAATTTCAATTCTAAATTGTATTATGTAAAAATATTTTTATCAAGTACCAACCAAATTGTAATTTTTGAATTGGATACTTGAATAATTTGTTAGCATTTGCATCTCTAACCCCTTCCGCTAGAAGTGATTTCGCCTGAGTGCTCGATAAAAGAGTCTCATTAAGGGTGTTCTTAGATACTATTTACAATTACAAGGTGTTCACTCTTCAAATCTGTCATTGGTCCGCTTGTAGCTACAAGTGATGTATGTATCACTCTGTACACTAGAATATTAACAATCAATAAGGAATCTTAAAAATGTTGAAAATTAGTAAACGATAATTTTCACGTGCAACAAAAATTAGACTCGGGTTGCTAAAACAAGAAGAAGCCATGTTTATTCAGCATGAAAAAAATCTTGCATTTTGTGAGAAAAGGTATTTTTTATTATTAGGAAATGGTAAAGTATAAATGTAAGGTAATTTTCTAATTTGGCAGTTTAGGTTGCCAATGCGAGAATCGCCTCTGACCTAACAGGTTAATACGGATTTGGAATGAAAGCGAAATTAGTCCGGTTTCTTTTTTTAATTAAAAAAAAGTCACTCTTCTTATACCTTTGGACGGGAGCATATTGCGTTTTTCTGACCTCTCGCACCACCATCTTTCCAACACCTTGGTCAGGATGGACCGAACATGCTAATACTACAATGAGAAATGGAAATAGCACAGTATAGTTTTTTTTTAAAATTATTATTATTTTAATGAACCCAACGTCCATACGTAAATAAGATTTTTTTTTATTTTTTTTGATAAGTCGGGAAATTCACCGGACCAGCTACCGTAGGACACCGAGCAGGTTATAAACCCCGGTGGTGAGTGTTACCCGCCTTTTTTATTACCCTCGGCCCAATAAGGACCCCACTCGCAATAAAGGGGCTCGTGGAACTGATGTGATTCAAATGGGCGACCTCACGAAGTGCTGAGATCCTTAACCAGCTGAGCCACAGTGGGGACAGAAGAGGAGAATATTCCAGTCATTTTGGACGGGTAGGGTTTTAAATGACCAGGAAAAAAGACAGTTCCTTAGACAGAACCATTGAGTACTACTGAAGAGGTTCGACGTCACTTCCATCTAGAATAAAAAAAATTAAATGTTAAACAATACACAGAAAATTAAGGAATGAAATTAGAAATTCACTAAAGCAAACTATTAGCAATTCTTTGTTGGGTAATTAGAAACTCACAACCTTTGCATGACATAACAAACGTGACATTTGCCTTCAAACTGATTCAATCTCTCCCACGCAACTCTCCTTTCCCTCACTCACAATCTTTACATGTGCCCATCTAATTAGCGCCATCTAACTAACAATCCTTAAACGTCGACTGTCTATATAATGATATGACCACCGTCTGTCATACACCATTAATTAGCGCCATAACAAAAAAAATGCATACCATTACCTTAGTGCTCGCCTTTATAGTATTTAGCCTAGCAACTTCTCAACCCTTTCTCTCCAATACCACTGCCGACTTGAATGCACTCAGAAAATTCAAGTCACAACTACACACTCCATTCTCTCTCAATTCTTGGGATATTGCTTTGCCATTTTGCTCTTGGCGAGGAGTGAGCTGCAATGACTCTGCCAATCCCAACCGAGTCACGGCGTTGCAACTGCCTTCTCTTCAGCTTTACGGTGTGATAGACGTTTCTCTTGCGAACTTGACCTTCTTAAGAATTCTCGACCTCTCTGGTAACATCTTCTATGGTTCCATCCCAAGAGAATTAAGCTTTTTACAACAACTGGAGATTTTGAATCTCGCCTTCAATCATCTCGAGGGCGAAATCCCAGTAGAGCTTGCGAGATGTTCGAATATGAAGAGTTTAATTTTCGGCAGCAACAATCTTGATGGGGTCATTCCGTCGACTTTCGGCTCGTTCAGAGAACTACACACCTTAATCTTGCGGGATAACAAGCTTGGAGGATATATTCCACCCTCCATCGGCGGAATTAGTTCGGTAAAAACTCTTTCGTTGTCCTACAACAGTCTAAAAGGAGATATTCCGCTGGAATTAGGGCAGTTAAAAAAATTGAATTATCTCGACCTCCAGTACAATAGTCTTTCCGGTAGGTTTCCAGCTTTTATCTCAAATTTAACCTCTCTTGTGGCATTGGGTTTGGCGGGAAACTATTTGAGTGGAACCCTTCCTTACGATTTAGGAAACCACTTACCCAACCTTCAACAGTTATACCTATATGACAATATATTTGAAGGTCAAATCCCATTATCTTTGAGTTTTGCCTTTAATCTAGAAGATATTGAGTTGAGTAACAACAGATTTTCTGGGGTGGTTCCATCACATCTAGGGTCTTTACAAAACTTGACCTTTTTAAGCTTGAGCAGTAATCTTTTAGGGGCACATGGCCACTTTGATTGGACTTTTCTTACATCTCTAAGACAATGCCGAAACCTTCAGTATCTCTTATTATCCAATAATCAAATTCATGGGTCACTTCCCAACTTTATTGGCAATATTAAAAGTCTCCGCACCTTAGATTTTTCCCAGAATTATTTAACTGGTGAAATTCCAAAATCTTTGGAGAAGTTTCCATTCCTTAGAAATTTAAATCTGTCCTTCAATAATTTCCAAGGAGAGGTGCCAACAGGTGGTGTTTTTAATAACACCAATCTGTTTTCTGTTGACGGGAATGCAAATCTATGTGGAGGCGTTCCAAATCTAAAGCTCAAGCCTTGTTCATCCAATGGGCATCAGAAGTTGAGTGTCAGAATGATAATTACCCTTGCAACATCGGCCGCATGTTGCATTACTATGTCGGTTGTCGTCTACCTTGTAGTTCGACACAAGAGAAAGACACAACTTTCAAATGACAACGTGCAAAGCCATAGGAATGAGTTGATGAACATATCTCGGGCGAAACTCTTGGTGGCCACCGATAACTTTTCTTCGTCAAACGTGATCGGTAGCGGAAGCCACGGATATGTATATAAAGGCATTTTGGAGGAAGAAAATCATGAAGTGGCAGTGAAGGTACTTAACAGAAAAGGTGTTCAGAGTTTTGCGGCAGAATGTGAAGTCTTGAAGACTGTACGACATCGCAACGTCGTAAAGATTATTGGCACTTCGTCGTCAGTGGATCCTAACACTGGAACCGAATGGAAGGCTATAGTGTATGAATACATGCATAATGGAACTTTGGAGTCATGGTTGCATCACACCGATGGGGCATCATCGGGAGGAAGAATTCTTACTTTGGCTCAAAGATTCAATATAATTATTGGCATAGCTCAGGCGATACACTACTTGCATGATTTGATTGCTATTCCGATCGTGCACAGTGATGTGAAAACCAGTAATATTTTGTTAAATGAGGGCATGAGTGCGCACGTGGGTGATTTTGGTTTAGCACAATATCTCAACCAAACTGATGATATTGGAATCAATGGTGGTACTATTGGGTATATTGCACCAGGTACGTACGTATTAGTTTGGTTATTTTATATTTTAATAATTTTCATTATATATCTTAATATTTAATTTAATTACCTTTTGTTTTTATCTATAATTTAGAGTGCGCAATGGGAGGCGCACTCTCTACAAAATGGGACGTATATAGTTTTGGGATTGTAGTGTTGGAAACATTCACCGGCAAAAGACCAACCGATGGAGCATTTGTGGACGGACTAACAATTCGAAAGTACGTTGAAGCAAGTTACCCGGACAAAATCATGGATGTAGTAGATCCACGCCTCCAAAATGAAGTTGATGAGACACACGAAGAATTGATTCGTCAAGTTCTGAGAATCGGATTAATATGCTCGAGGATCAGGGAAGGCAAACGGAAGTCAATGAAGGAAGTGGTGTTGAATTTAGCTGGCTTGAAGTTCTCGGCCAACTAATTGTGCCAGTGTTGTACTCTCATATATTATGGAGTATCGTTGTTACGTGTTTCAATAACATTGTATTTAATTTGGTGACATCAAAATTCTAATATACGTTTGTCTTCAGATTTAGAGTTTGTCTTCTCAACCACTCGGATATATTTCAATAAGATTTAATCTTGAAATTTTAAGGAGGGTAATCTTTAATTTCACAACATTACTCTTGAAATGTTGGATTCATTATGGGATCTAGTAATTTATTATGGTCTAACGAAATATAAAGTTTAGACCCAGAAAAATAGGATCATTGAAAAGTCCCTAAATAATAGCGTTCAAATGTTAGAATCGTTGAATGCGTAGGTCCTTCTAAAATACGGGATCTAATGTAGTAAAATAACAATAAAAACACCATGTATTTGAATCGATAAAATTAAGATTCATAACTAAGATGACATTCCCCAAGTCTTTGATTGTCGTATGTTGCGTGGTTTTGCTAATTATGCCAACAAGCATTTCTGCTGCCCGATTCAGCCCAAGTGAAAGAGACTGGTATAGTGTTCAAGACAATAGTGGTGATGGTGATGAGCATAGTGGAGAAGACTACAGTGAAGGTCCTGACGAGCATAGTGGAGGAGACTACGGTGAAGGTCCTGATTGTCATAAACCAGGTGTGGACATCACAAGAGGTTTGAGTCCCGACGGGTCTAGGGTTGATTTTCCCGGATGTGAATTTCCAGGAGAAGGCAAGGACAATTGGAAAAGGAGTCAGGGTTCGAATCCCGACTATCGTAATTATACTGGAGGTGAGTATGGTGAAGGCCCTGATTGCCACAAACCAGGTGTGGACATCACCAGAGGTATGAGTCCTGATGGTTCTCGCATCGACTTCCCTGGATGCGAATTTCCCGGAGAAGGTCACGACGATTGGAAAAGAAATCACAACCCTGGCCCACCTCAACTTTAAAGTTTAATTGCTTATTTATCATGTTTATCTCCTTTCTTTTCCGTCAATAAAACCCTTCATGTCATCTTGAGTAATGATTGATTTTGTTTAATTTGCCTCAATTGCATTTTTTTCCTTACTATTATTGATCACTACCTTTCAAGAGTCTCAAGAGACCTACCCGGAAATTTACCGTGTTTAACGCATGTTATTGTGAGCTTTTTTTGTTTTTTTTAATTCTAAAGCAAAGAATGATGCCTCGTCAAAAACCATCTACGTGAAAAGAATATGCATGGTTATGTAATTCAAATTTGCCGAATAATTGATTCATTAGGTCATGTACACCAGTACACCATGTGTAACGGGTATGAATGTACCTACGAGGTATCGGAAGTGATTAGTAAGAGATTAAGAGTTAATAGTCAGTCTACTCCAGATTCGTAATTTTTTTGGTCCGGAATGTTTTTAGATCGAATTGACGTTGGGAGATGATTTCTCGGGCTATCGAGTTTGGGGTTTTGCTCGCGAGAGCTTGTCCTAATTTTAGGCAAAATATACGTGAAGGGTAGAATTTTCGAGCGAAAGCCTAGTTAGGGACTATTTTTAATTAGTTGACAGTTGCAGACACGGATGTATATGCTGAGTCCACAAATAAAGTAATTAACATGTGGATAAGTATTAAGTACGTACTTATGTGTAATATGTCAAACGATATAACATAACCGTTGCATGCATGTTCAAACTAATTTTCCCACGTAACTCTCCTTTCCCCTCACAATCTTTACATGTGGTGTTCCTGATTATCTCCCATCAAACTCTTATTCCATCTTAACAATCCTTATATGTAGACTATCTTTATAATGATATCACCTCATACACTATTAGCGCCCGCCCATCACTAAAAAAATGCCTACAATTAATTAGTGCTCGCTTTTATAGTAGTTAGCCTAGCAACTTCCAAACCTAACGGTGTGGATAAACGAATATCTCCTTTTGGTGTGCTGTAAGAGAATGAAATAGTTTTTAATGAAATAATTCCGCCGAGGGTCGACGGTGGAATATTTCCTCCAAGCTTGCCATCCTGCAAGATTAAGGTGTGTAGTTAATTTTCTGAAGAGCCAAATTTTTTGACGGAATATCCCATCAAGATTGTTTCTGCTGAAAATTAAGCTCTCAATAGTCGAACATCTCGCAAGGTCTCCCAGGATTTCGCCCATTCAAAAGCTTCAATTGTTGTAATTAGCCTAATTCTCTTGTGATGGTCGGAACCATAGAAGTAGTTACCAAAGAGCTCAAAAATTCGTCAAGTTCGTCAGAGAAACGTCAATCACACTGAAAAGCAGAAGAGAATTAAGCTTATGTAATGATTGACGTTTCTCTGACGAACTAGAGCTTCTTACGAATTTTTGAGCTCTTTGGTAACTACTTCTGTGGTTCCGACCATCACAAGAGAATTAGGCTTATTACAACAATTGAAGGTTTTGAATGGGAGAAATCTCGGGAGACCTTGCGAGATGTTCGACTATGGAGAGCTTAATTTTCAGCAGAAACAATCTTGATGGGATATTCCGTCAAAATTTGGCTCTTCAGAAAATTAACTACACACCTTAATCTTGCACTCTGATTTTGGTTTAGCACAATATTGATTTCAACCGTATACTTCTACAGAATCCTCTCATTTTAATCACGAAACAGAATAACCATTCTGTTGAACAAATAAAATTCTGAAGTTGTCGGGTGCTTTGTTTCACCAATCGAAAAGACAATGAATTAGGCTTTGAAAGCATCAAAGAAAACACATGGTGGAAGGAAAAAAACAAAGCAAAATTTGGTGGATCCAAGAACACATCTTTTACCATTCAAAAAAGTAGACACAAGAAATACATACAACTCTAACCAATACACAGTAGTGAAGGAAGCTTGGGCCTCAGATTGCTCCAAAAGCTGCATTGGAGGAATCAAGAAAATCCATCAATCTCCTTTTCCCTCTTCTTCTTCTTCTTCTTCTTCTTCTTCCTTGGGCTTCTTTTGCTTGGTCTTCATGAAGCAGAAACATGAGCAGCATGGGCACTGGAAAAGGAACTTCATTCTCCACTTCTGACTTCGCCAAACAGTTGGTTTGTGTTCTTTGAAGTGAGCTTCTCGTTTGCTTTTTAACCACCCACATGAGATTCTTTCCCTGTCAGCTTTCAGAAAAAAACTGGTCTTAGAAGGATGTTATTCTTTGCTTTTGTGTGTTTATGGCAATCACCCATTTTTCAATTCATGCAAACAGTCGGATATCCTTGGATACACCAAAAAAGCTATTTTAATATGCTCATTTAACAAGTTAACATTTAAAAGTGTTGGGTTTTATAATGTGATGCTTGTGAAATAGTAAAATGTCCAAGTCAAAAGGTAATATTGTATATTAGATATACGCATACCAACACAATTCTACAAATCAATTCAAACCTGTAAATTGTAATGCGTCTACTTGAAATCAATTATATGTGAATGTCAACATTCTCCCAAAGCCCGTAAAGATGTACCCACTCGATGCCCCGATAAGGCTTGGCTTGAACTACCAAAAGCAAATTTTCTATACAATCTAATCTTTCACAAAAGGTTACCCAGCTCCCAAAATTGTAAAATAGCATAATTCAGACAACCATCCATAGTAGGAGAAAAAACCCAAAAAAAATGTAGGAGAAAAAACTAAAATAGCTGCCGCCATTCCAACAGCTTGCAGGATTATGCTTATACATGTGTGCTTAGAAACAGAAGTTACATTCATGATCAGATGTTGATGTCAGTCATGGTGATCCCCATCTCCTCTTCAAACAAGCAAACTTTAACTCAAAAGAGTCAAAGCCTTCCACTTGATTACCACATATTTGCACCTCACTGAATATCCTGGATGTCTAGCACATGTTTTAGATTATTTGTTTTGTATCCTTCCAATATTTGGTCTTTATTTAGATGGTCATGTTGATTGGGTGTTTGGGTGTGTGGCATGATTGGGATGAGATGATTGGATCGTGGGAGTTGGTGATTAGTGAGTTGCTTCATCTTTTTTCTACCGTTTCAATTATGACTCATGTGATTGGCACATGGATTGTTTCCTCTTACATGTGTTCTTTGACGGGTTTTAAACAACTGCAAGCAATGTGGAGTCTTTGCTCAACGTAGGAAGGTGGTGGTTTGATAGAAGAGAATTGATAATTACCTCATCAAAATTGGATTTGGCAACATGGTTTGCAAAGGAAATAATTTTTTCGGCAACATGGTTATCGGATGTCATTTTCCCACTGAAGTCATGTTGATTCATTACAAGTAAAATAATTTATTTATTTTTGCCAGGTAAGTCAGGTTGTCCTGTGTGTATTGTTCACAATTGAAGAGTTACAAAATGAATGCGGCAAAAAGATCTAGCTACAACCCTCCAAAAGTAAAATTATGTCTATGCTAATATGTGTAAACTAACAAAACTTCCAACACCCCAAAATCACATGATACAAATCGCACGTAGGCCTCTTGCATATGCTAATCCATATATGCTTAACAATTCACCATGTCGCATTTCTCTTAAGCCCGAAAATTCGCTGATTCTGTTCTCTTCAAATTGCATCAAGCGTCGCTGTGAAAGGCGTCTTGAGAGCAAACGAGCAAGTCCTTTTTCTGCAATGGCCTTGGAGTCAGCGTTCAATGTCACCCCAGCGGGCCTCCGATTTAGGTGTCATGCCAAAGGATGCGAGAATTAATCCGGTCCAAACCTCATGAGCAAACATGCACTGAAGTAAAACATGGGAAATAGACGACTCCCAAGCCCTTTAGAATTTTTTCTAAAATGAGGTCATAACTCATAAGTCCATGAGCGCCTCATTTCTACAACTTCTTCCATGAGATGTTGAATACAAATTAAAGATACCCCCTCATTCATTTCTACAGTAAAATGAATGTTACATTGCATAACAACGCTTACAAATTGGAATAACTTCAACAAAACATTTTCTCTACATGCACACAGTCTCGTAAAATTGAAGGTCGTATCCACGAATATGAATTTTGCATATTCTTGCAACTTTACTTTTGTATCTCCACATGCTCAAATATGTCCCAACTGAAGAGCCAATTGTACTAGTAGGGCCATTCCATTTTGCTTTTGCAATCGAAATAGAGCATATATATTTCGATTCCTCGGTTACCTTCAACTTATCTGTTCAAGAAGCACATAATTTTGAAATTGTTGAGGTAGCACGAGCTAATCTAAAATTTGACCATGGCACCATTTGGGGACACCCTTATCAATTTCAGATTGTAGTGGAACATATCACACATGATTTCTAGGAAGCTTAACTTATAAGATTCTCAAACCTTTGACTTTGACTTCATTGTCATCATGAACATGGGTCAGATTTCTAATAATCAAGATATACCTACCACATGCAGTCTGCAATTTACTCGATTTTAAAGAATCTCACAATCCGAACATCATTCTAATGGACCCAGATCAATTTTAAGTGCAATTCCGAAGAAGCTCACAATCCACATATCATTTTAATGGATTCAAATCAAATTAAGTACGATTCTTGTTACGTTCTGGAATTCCTGACTTCATGGGGTTGTACACCAGGAACATTAGGGAAAATGATACAATTTTCCTTTTATTAATTTTTTTCCAGGTATATGATTGGATTCTGGAAAAGAAAATATTTTCCTTAACCTTGGGGTGTTGAATGTATAGGAAAGATTTCCTTTCATGCCACTCGGGAAGCCAAAGGAAAAAAAACAAGAAAATTACAAATCGTGTATAAAAATGTCATATATCTTAGTAATTATATATGATACATAAAACTTTTGATAATAAACCCTAAAACCTTTTTTGTAAACTAAAAATACAAATTACATGTTTGAATATTTATAATAACACGTAACAAAGTTATACAAATACATTAAAACTACTCATTATAAATTAACTTAAACATATTATTATCTTGTTTGTAAATTTTAGTCAAATAACTAAATCTTTAAATATTTCATTAACATACGCAAACACCAAAAACGTGGTCAACCGAAAAAATATATAATGTTTTTTCATCGTCGAAAAATTACTTAAATCGCCACAACAATTACCTTTTACCCTAAACAAATCACTTAATACTCATTTCGTCCCGTGTCTTTAAATAATGTTTTTGACTCGTTTTTACTTACATTCCCAATACCAGCACCACGAAAATGTCTGGCAAAGTGTCTGAATCCGGTGAGGTAACGGACATGATTTTTTTTCCAACTCGGGCGTCTGTCTAAGACGCCTCCCCTTTGGGGGAGTCGACTCCCTCAGACGCCTCCACTTACGGTCAGGCGTCTGCGGGAGACGCCCGACCCAATTTTTTATTTTTAAAAATTAAACAAGACATTTTACGAGATTTGAGTAATCAATGACGTCCACTGGTTCTTTCCCGGTCTCTGAGACATTCTTTCTGGTGAATATGAGATTAATATGAAGATAGTAGTATTAAGAGAGTGAAATGAAGAGTTATAAAAGTAGAAATAGTAGAAGAGAAAAATGGTAACGATTTAAGTAATTTTTCGGAAACGAATAACAGTTAATTGTTTTTCCTTCCACTTTTTCCCGTTGAATTTGACGGTCCATTTTCCCATGTTTCGAACTCAACGGGGTGCACACGGGTCGGGTTGGGTCGGGTTTGAGCTGGAACCCGACCCAACCCGAAATTTTCGGGTTAGAAAAAAACCCAACCCGAACCCGAACCCGAACCCAATCGGGTTGAACCCAACCCGACCCGAAATTTTCGGGTTGGTTCGGGTTGGACCCGAAATTTTAGCACCAACTTTTGCAATACAACTGCTGAATGGTAAGATAATCTTTTTGGCACCAACTTTTTGCAATACAATTGCATCACAACATAACAGAATATTTTCCACTTAAAAAAACCAAAAGTAGGATCTTTTACACTAACCACTATTACTAACTCCGGATCAGATCTAAATACCAACATCACCGATCAAAAAAGGAACCCAACAGATAATATTTGGCCACCAAAAAACCTCTGGTCACCCGAAATGGATCTCACAGGAAGGCAAAACCAATGTGGATCGTGAAAAAACAAATCTGGTAGGTGAATTCCAACATTCTTCTCAAAAAGGTTGCAACCTTTGAACCCAAACCCTACTCTATCCCCTCAGATCCTGACCTGAGAGAGAACCCAATCCGAGAAGACTGCAAAAGATGCGATCTTTCCAATGCAGATGGGCTAAAGATTCCGGGGAAGTTGAGATTACCTTCAAGAAGACGATGGGAGTTGCCGTTGTCCCCGAGCTTGGGGAGCGGCGGAGGGGCGGAGTGCTGGAACTGGCGCGACATCATCCCTCCGCCCTTCTTCCCCTTCACCTCCACAACCATCACCCTTCTCCCCCTTTCTCCACCGCGCCGTTCTTCGTGTCCAGTGGTGCTTTCGTTCCATTTTGGGGTTCTTCCAACATCTTTCGACGTCCTTCGTTAGGGAAGAATGGACATGCGACGGTGACGTGAGATTAGGGATTTTGGGTCGGGAGACAGGGACTGGATGGGAGAAATGTGATGTGGAAACAGGTTCGGGTAGTGTGGAAACGGGTGAATGAGTTGGGATTCGGTTCTGGTAATTAATAAACGGGTAAATGGGTACTGCTGTATACCTTTAATTGGTTTCGGGTTGGGTTGGGTCAACCCGACCCCTGAAACCCGAATCCGACCCGAACATCCGGGTTTTTTTCCCTTCTAACCCAACCCGACCCGAGCTGCTTCTCAACCCGACCCAACCCGACCCGACCAGTCGGGTTCGGGTCGGTTTTCGGGTTCAACCCGACCCGTGTGCACCCCTAGGTCTAACTAACTTTAACCGGTCCCCAAACAATCGGATCATATGTAGCCCGATTATCCCCTACATTCGGGTCGGACGTTGAACCCGTAACCCAGAGTTGACGGAGGGTGAGGTCACTTCCTAATGATAGTCCCACCCCCGAAACGAACCGTACGTCCTGGAATAAGCCGACGTTCCAAATTAGGCAAAAGCCCAAATCAACGGCCGCAGACGTGGGAATATCCACCACCACAACCCAACCAAATCCAACCCTCCCTCTCCCCTTCCTAATCCCATCCATTTAGGGTTTCTCGATTTCTCCCCTTTCCCCAATGGGATCCGACGCTGCGATCGTCAACGTCCCTGCTCCCGCCGCGGCGAAAGACCCCTGGAAGAAGAAGAAGAAGGTTTGATTTCGAGGGTTTTTGTTAAAAAAATAATATGTTTGATGTTTAGATCGGTTTTGTTGATTTGGGTGAAATTTGTTTGGGGGTGTTTAGAACAGCAGGTCGGCGAGGTTGAAGCAGTGCAAGCTTGATGCGAGAAGGGAGCAATGGCTTTCTCAAGGTATTCTTCATACGTAATCCAGTTTTTAATTTTTGAAACTAGGCGGACGCCGTCGTCCAGTACGCCTTATCTTTTTAAACATTATGTTTGTCTTTTCTTATACTCACGGTCGGATTTTTTTTAAAGACGGAGAATTTCATCAGTTGCAGTGTATTTCATCATTTCTGGAGGTACATTTTTACGCTTACAGTCGGTCATTTTCAAACACTGGGGTTGTCCTTTTTACGACGCTTGTGTCCACTAAACATTTTCCTTAATTTTTTCGATTTGGATTTGGTGGACGCAATCTGCTTATTTGTTGGTGGTTTGTTTTTGAGCTTCTCGATGGTTTTTGCTGGGCATTGTGAAAAGGGTTAATTTTTTCTGATGTGGATACAAGGGTTCGTTCGATAGTCTTTCTGAATTAATGTGTGGTATTTTTCTATTGGTTTTTGCAATCGGATGCCACATCTTTGATGAAAAGCAAAGTATCGAGGAATTGCGTAAATTGTGTTGTAGACGTAGCCCAATTAGAAGCTCTGTGTTTTGAGGATTTAGAAAACTATTTTTGTTTCCAAATTGATAATCCAGTGAAATATCATATTGATGGGAATATTTTTCGACATACAGTAAAAAACAAGGATTGCAAGGTTGCCGATGAAAGCCCTGTTGTATCATTACCTTGCCCTATGCCTAGACCTAGGCTGACAGACCAGGTGGTGGGTTCATTGGAGAATGATCTCAAAATCAGACCCATAGAAGAAATTGATAATAGTCGAGAGGATTCTCAGGGTAGCGATTCGGAGTTGTTCTTCAGTAGCCCCACGTCTTCTTTGTCTGGGACGAATTACATGATGAAGACCCATTTTTCTACTTCTCAAAGCAGCCAGAGCATCACGAGTAGCGAGTCGCCCTCCAGGAGCTTCTGTGATGAAAAAGAAGAGGAGGATGACATTGAGGTGGAGATTGAAGGAGGAGATAATGGGTGCTTGGATGACTGGGAGGCTGTCGCTGATGCGCTGAATCCTACAAACGACGCCCAGGATAATTCAAAATCAGAGACCAAGAATGTTCCTCTTGAACCCATTGCAAGCAATGTATCACGTTATGATCCATGTGGCCCTGGCATTTTAAAGAAACCTGACAATGTGCTATTTTTAAGGGCGTGGAGGCCTGATGATGCTTTCCGTCCTCGGACTTTGCCGCGTCTCTCCAAAAACATTAGCTTTCCGATGAATTTCGAGCGGAAGGGTTGCAAAAGTACAAGATGGATAAATGACACTTTTCTAGGCCAGGCCCCTTCATGCCCTATATGCTACGAGGACTTGGATCTTACAGATTCCAGCTTTCTTCCATGTCCCTGTGGTTTCCATCTTTGTCTTTTCTGTCACAAGAGAATTCTTGAGGACGACGGACGTTGTCCTGGGTGTAGGAAGCATTACAGTCCTACAACTGGTGTAGAGCCTACAGTGATTGGAGGAGATGTACCCTTAACACCTCAAATGTCTCGTTCTTATAGCATGAGGTCAAGATCTTAAAGAGTTCCATGTTTTTGAGGTAATTCTTTTTGTCCGTGTGGTGTTTGTCTCTGACATCTTTCAGATACGTATGTCATCTGGGCTTGATGTTCTTAAATATTGCAAATTGGACAATATAAATTGGCTATCTATCAGAAGGTGGGCATGTCACATGTGAATATGTTGCTAAATTTCTACTTTTATAACCTATCTGTTGTGAACATGACAGATTGCATTTGCATCTGCTGTACCAGATATATGCACAAAGAATGAGTATGATAGAGGTGTGTTCTTCCATCCAAGTAATTAACTTGGTCTTTTTTCCCAGCTTGTGTTTGGACTAATTGTTAACTTCCTATTGCTTTGGAATCATAATCTTCTTTTTTCTCATATGAGCGTGTAAAATGTGTTTTTCCAACGTATCATTAACTGAGATTATGTCTCTGAGGTTTTTTTCCGAGTTTGGATTTTATAGTCTAGTTCCACTCTTCAGAAAGAATCTTCATTTATACACCTCCACCAGGATCATATATATGTTCATATGGCACATATATGCTACCGGCTTCCATTGCTACCTGGTCCTTTTGTAACTTAACAGGATCCAAGCTTCCCTCTGGCCTACAGTACGGATTTTCCCCTGAAAATTGTGAAGTCTGATGTTACATTCATTTTTCGCCATGATTTTATGATGCTTGTATATTTAATGTACTTTTGCTTATGCACTACCTGCAGGCGTATGTAATATTTATTTGTACACATATGTATTTCCCGAGCTTGATTTACTTCTTGTTGTTGTGGAACCTATTCAAAAAAGTTTTACATGTATGGATGGTTCATGAGTCATGTTCTACTTTTAGCTTTCGTCCAAAAGATGTTCTTAAATTGTGATGCGCATTCAGGTTGCATTAAAGTGCTTCTGGGAGAAGCAACATATCTATTATTTTATATCAGACTACGTTTTTATGATTTTATTTTTGTTGTTGATTCTTACAGAGCATTAAAGAACTTATCTTGAAACTGTACTGTTGTTGACTTGTTTCTACTCTGAATGATAATTACACAGACAAAAAGTTAAATCCATTCTTGAGGAGCATGGTGTGGTAATTTGAGATTAGCCAACTGTACAGTTTCTACCATTGTTCATAACAAACAGAATCCGATTCGGGACTTCGATGAGTTGTGCAATTGTTGCTTGTGAATTTGGTTGGGTGTTGAAATAATGTCGGTGCAAGTGGTCGTCTTGCTGTGTCGTGGAACATGTGGAGATGTTCTCTCATTGTATCCCCCTCGTTATTTTTGCTATTTTGGCTTTGCTTTGCATCCTTCTAGAGTATCTTTTTCCTTTTCAACTTTCGGCAGCTTTGATATTAACTAGTCTGATAAAAGGCAGATTTAATTAGGATTGTGTGTTGAGCTTTCTTTGGTTTGAGAAATTCCGTAGGTAAATATTTGGAGAACTTTTTTTATAAAAAATAATAATCCTGCCTCTTGCTATAGATTTACTCACTTATTTTCTTGAGTTTTATAAATATCAAATGAGTTTTCAAAAAAACAAAAATCCAAAAAGAGAATTATATTTCTTATTTAAAGAGGTCGTAACTCTTGTCACCCAATTGGATCGTTGTCAAAAGGAGCTAAAATGATCATAGGGTCAACTTCTTATTCCGATAACTTGTTCTGGTGAACTACCGTGTTAAACTTATTGTTATCTAACCAAAAAGGATCGTATCTTATTCTGAATCCGACTGAATCACTATTTTTCATCTACATTGGTTAGTCTTCAAATCAGATTAGATTTTTATTTTGCCACATGTCCACCATAAAAAAAGCATTTTGAAACTACATCAAATAAATTATTAATTAGTTTACCCTAGAATCTAAAATAGCACCTTTGGTACATTATCAAGGATACCTTTCTTCCATACGCTAGTAATTTTATTTCGAAAAAAACCCTTTCAGCAAAATACAAATACATGTCATCTGTTTTTTTGGCGAAATTTGTTGCAACGGTAAGGATTTTGAACGGCACAAATCAAATGGCAAGCCAACAAATTGTGGAGATCAAAGTTTATCAGATTTTCATAAACTTCCCAACAAAAGTCAGAATGGTAGATGAACCAAATACCACCACATATTTTCGGCAGAAACCCCACAACGTAACAAAATAACTCGTCAAACCAACAACCATGTAAATATAAGGTCGCAAATGAGAAACCAAACCCAGAAATCATGAAACGTTTTCTGTTGTTTTTCAAATTCAAAAATCGAATTCTTTCCATTTAAACATTAAAAAATTGAAACGCCCTTTTTACTTTCATAAATTCCAAATCCAACGCCTTAAATTAATTGAGAATATAATAGCACTAGACATCAAAACCACCTCCTCATTCCAAGCTGTCTTGCCACCTCTCCTTCTTCCTATTTAGAACAGGACATGCAAGATTCTAATCGGTGGAACACCAATGGAAGATGTGTTTGAGACCAACGAGAAGATCTCATGTTCCTGGTGTTGGAAAACCCACAAGCAATCTCAATGGCTTCACACCACACTTTCAGGTATTATCCTCTAATCACATGTTTGACTTCTTGGCATGCATGCCCTTTTTTCTTCACAATTTTCCTTAATCTCTAATCCAATCCATATGGTCGTGAGATTTCAATGTCTAAAATAAAAACTTGAGTTGTTGGTTTTTGCAATTCATACAAATGTCAACCTCAAATTCTTCATAGAATTAAGAGTAACTTCCACATTTCTGAAACCAAATATAACAGAAAAAATTGCAGTTTTTTTTTGTTCTCTGACCATTTGATTCAAAAGCTATACCAAAATTTGAGTCTTGTATGTCTTCAAATCTCTAGAGTTACGAATTTGGTTTGTTGGTTTTTGCAATCATACCAATGTCAAATTGCCAAATTCTTCATATAATTAAGGTAACTACCAAATTTCCGAAACCAAAATAACAGAGAACTTGCAATTTTTTGACCATTTGATGTCAAACCCCTGATGCCATTTTGTCAATTTTAATTTTGTTCCTTCCATCTTGTATCAATTTAATTTCACAGTTGCAGGCATAGATTTAAGCATAAAATTCCCCTGTAGCCAAATGGTATACCAAAAATGACAGTCAGTTATATAAAAAGATTTGTCATGTGTTTTAAATCAACTGTCATATATGTGTTGCACAGAGTTGGACAAGAGCACAAAATCTATGTTGATTCTCATGAAACAAGAGGAGGGAGACACAGTCTCGCGTCGAGCGGAGTCTTACTACGAGAAGAAACCGGATTTGACGAAGAATGTGGAGGAATTTCGGAGATGTTACCACTTATTAGCCGAATATTGCGGTCATCTGAGCATTGAATCATCTCTTCATCACACACCACTGAGGCAACTTGAGACCTTCAATTACAAAGGCAAAAACTCCTCCAATTGGTCTCACTCGACACGCGAATTCTTCACTGATCCCATGGACGAGGACACAAGTGATCTTGACGATTCCTTCGGGTCGGGTGTTATGGGAGACGAAATCGAGAAGGCTGAATTATCTATTGAACAGAGGGCACTTCACTCCGCGAAATTGTCTAAGATGGTGGAAGAAACCGTGCGCGAATTGGTGAGGAGGAACGATGAGAAGAGAGAAGTGAGAAAGGAATTGAAAGGCCAAATTGAGAGTTTGATGGAGGAGAATTCTGCTGTGAGGAAACAGCTCAAGGAAACCATATCTGAAAATGTCGCGTTAAGGGCGAAGTTCGACCAGAAGAAAACGGGTAAGATTAGCTTAACGAGTAACGATTCGCGGGTTGTGAATGGCAGAGGGAAGAATGCAAAGAGATCAAAGCTCTCAAGGTTAAAGTTTTTGATGCTTAGGAGTTGTGTTTCTGATGATACAGTTTGATATGACTCTAGATTTGCAATCTGAATGTAGCAAGGGAAACTGTTGGTTGATGGCAATGTTGGTCCACGATTTTAATTTTAAGTTATTTATTTAGTCTATTATCTATCACACGATTTTAATTTTAAGTGGGTTTATAAAGAAAAAAAAATGAATTTCAGAAATTTGGTTACTGCTGAAGTTACGATTTTTCTGGAGCCCTTCAATTTTAATTCAACATTTCATGGCACTGTAAATCTGCAATCTAAATCCTGTAGTAGGAGTAATCATAGATATGATCCTTAGGTCACCTACTTGGAAAAAAATTTTGATCCTCACCTCTGTTTTTGCTGATGATTGGTCACGATGGTGACTTTGTTCGTAAGCAAAATACATCATATATTTCATTAGCTAAAATTAACCATGATGAAATCAAAATGATGAGTCCCTCAAGTAAGAGGAGATCTATATCATCTATCAGTTTTGATTCTGAATTACTAACTTTCTTCTTCTTCTTTTTTCAATTGCATCAATGTAGTTTTGGTGGAGTTTTGAGTCCCAAATACCAACTGATTAGAGAGAAATCTACGAAGTGTGGACCAAAGGAGGAAATATATGGAATAATGTAGACCACATTGATCAAGTGGACTTAGGGATGGATCAGTTGATGCATAATGCCATAATGGAGTTTTAGAGAAAGGATGAGAGAGGTTAGGTTGGTCATGGTCTGAGGGAGTGATCGATTGATCCAAAACAAAGGGGTTTGGTCGCTCTGGATTTTTTTTGAAATGTTGTCATGTCTTCACTTCAACGACTTCCCCTTCTTTTAGAGTGGAAATCGTAGAAGTTACTCTTAGTAATTTTTATCAAGTTTTGAAAATCATTCTTGAACTTGACTTTCAGATTTTTAACGTTTTCCAAAATTCTAATCATCTAGAAATCTTTTCAAAAGTCAAATTTCTGAAAAATCTGTAAGGTACCAAAAAAACACAACATAAAATAAATCGTTAGAGTGGAGGACGTGTCGAACAGCCTTTGTACCACCACATAAATCTCCAAATGTTCCGAATTTACTCTCATCGTGAGGTCCAATTGCTAAATTCCTGTTGTTAAGACTTGATTGGACTACATTTTATAACTATGGGCTACACTGCAAATTACACAACCATCATCAATAATTGCACAATAATTCTCATTCCCACCCACAAATCACAGCTAATTACCACATGGGACGCCGAGTATGCAAGTGGTGTGCGTTTGTTTCTAGTTTCCCTGAGTTTTTCTAGAACCGATCACTAACTCAACGTATATATCAATGTAGCAACTATTCTTATTTTTTTTTATTTAAAATGAGGCCACGTAAATCTGTGTGCTATTATGCCTCACCTTGTGTTGATTTAAAATTAACTACCATGAACTTTTCTATGATTAAGTTATACAATTTTTTTTGTTGACATAACTCCTTTTTTTGGACTTGAGCGGCACATAAACCGGTGTCCACTTTTTGTGTGTGATAATTATCCAAATGTTTAAGTTAAACTTAAGAGTTTACCAGTTTAATCCTTCTAAAAATGTAAAATCGCACCTTTTAATCTTTTATTATGTACGTATATAAACGTTGCAATTAATCAACACTCCGTATAATTAATCACGTTAACAGAATGTACTCCTGGTCTTCAACTAATGCCTAAAGATGGTGATTATTTGTAAGAAATTATTAGATTTTTTGGATAATAATAACAACATCTTTTTTATAATGAACACCGTACATCTTTGCTAAACACCGCCCCAAAATTACTTAAATCGTCCCTTGAAATTATCAAATTGCCCTTCCTCCTATTTTTGCTTATATATCTCACAATTTCACTCTTTTTTCAAAACTTTCTCTTCCTATACCTACTACACAAGATTACGAATGTCTCGGAGGCCAGGGAAGCAGCCAGCAGTTCCCCCGGTGTACCCGTATGAGGTAACATTACGTTATTTATTTGTTTAAAAAAAAAAAAAAAAGTCGTCGGCGTCCGAGGGAGACGCCCCCCGCATGGGGCGGGCGTCCGAGGAAGCCGCTCCCCCCATAGGGGCACTTACCGTACTTGGGGCACGCATTTGGGGCACTTACCGTACAGCACGTTCCCTTATCTCGACATGCCTTTGATTTCGGCGTTTGTGGAGCGGTGGCAGCCTGACACCAACACTTTCCACATGCCTTTCGGAGAGATGACGATCATGCTTCACGATGTTTTCCAGATCCTGCGCATTCCTGTGGATGGTCGTCTGGTTAGTGCTCAGGGGTCGACGTCTGAGCTGAGGTGTTATGTGGCAGAGTTGCTTGGTGTCACACCTGATGGTCTGGCGAGAGATACAGCTTTATGGAGTGGTGGTGGTGTCGGCATCGACTCCCTTGAGGACCTATGCAGACGGGCACGACCTCCGCGGGCCGATGATACACAGTTGACGGCGTACCTATTCTTGATGCTCGGAGCCGTCTTGTTTGTCGACAAGAGTGGTTGTCGGATCAGACCACGCGATCTACTGGAGGCTAGGGACCCGGAGACCGTTCGTGAGTACTCGTGGGGGTCAGCGACGTTGGCATACCTGTACCGGCAGCTTGGGATAGCTAGCCGTGCGGATTGTTCTGGGATTGCAGGTTGTCTTACGCTGCTGCAGGCGTGGATATACGAGTACTTTCCTGCATTCCGCCCGCATCGTGAGCGGAAGATTATCGACGAGGGTCATCCACGTTCGGGTATGTGGGCTGTCCGGAGCGAGGACAAGAGCGATGGACGATTGCGTTCCATCCGCGCACGGCTTGATCAGATGACTGCATCAGAGGTATCAAACTTTACACCATTTATTTAATTTTAAGATGTATTATTATTAATGTGTTAAACTTTAGGTGGAGTGGTTACCCTATGGTCCTGACCCAGCAGCGGATGTCCCGAGGACTTTATTGATGGGTCTTATTCGTTATCGGGATATCATAGAGCCTTATATGCCCGATCGGGTCTTGCGTCAGTTAGGATATGTTCAGGTGATCCCGGTTGACATTCCGACACCAGAGCATGCGGTGCGGTCTGCGACAGCAGCGACGTACGACGTCAGGTTCCCCGCTTCTACAGCGGAATCGACTTGGCGGACATTTCCGAGATCATGCCGATTGTTCCTTGGCGACTTCAGACGTAGTCGCGACCCCTCCGAGTGTGATGCACGTTATCTTGATTGGTTCGGTAGTTACTCACATCCTATCATCGTCCGTGGTGCCTCCCGGAGAGCAGATCGACCACCAGATAGGACGTGTGGCGATCTGGTAATTTTTTCATTTTATCTATATTTATTTGTACCGTATAATTTGTTAATGTACGCTAATGTTATTGTTATGTGCAGTGGATGGGTAAGATGATACGGGCTGTAGACCCAATCTTGCAAATGAGGGATGAGCTGCCAGACGATGTCAGAGCTGCATGCGGAGATTTGGATGAGATCATACACTCGTGGCATACTCAGTTAGGCATCTCCGACCATGATTCGGATGATGAGTAGGCTGATCTGTTGTACCATACTCTTACTATTTGCATTTATATTTGTTTATCTGTTGTACGCTTATTGTTTGTATTTGTGTTTTGCTTATCTGTTGTACGCTTACTATTTGCATTTATATTTGTTTATCTGTCGTACGCTTATTGTTTGTATTTGTGTTTTGCTTATCTGTTGTACGCTTATTATTTGTATTTGTGTTTGATAACCTGTCGTATTATTATATATAATGCAAATAAAGCAAACATATCAAAACATATTACATAATAAAGCAACACTATATAATGTACAAACATATCAAAACATATTACATAATTATACAAACATATCAAAACATATTACATAATTATACAAACATATCAAAACATATTACATAATTGTTGCCAATATGCTATCCTATTTTGGTACTCCAGCTCCCATCCAATAACACTCTCATCTCGTATTTGATACCACAGAGTCGCTATAGGAGGTACGGGGAATCCCTCATTCAATTCCAAACGAATGTAATGAGCGTAACTCCCTAAATGAGCAATAATCAACTCTCTGCACGGTCTCGTCACGGTAGGCGGACTCTCCCAAGGTAGAACTGTAAGACATGGGTACAATGAACCATCATTTCCGAGAGAGAAGAACATAACTGCACACTTGTAAAAATTTGCAATGGGAAACAAGTCCGTCCACGTCTCCATATAGTGATTCTCGCCACAAGGTCCCCCGCCCCAATTAATCCGGTGACGAGCCTCCGCCACACCGTCGTAGTATACGTGCTCATAAAAAGATGGGTTCGCAGCTATCTCATTTGAAATCGAACGACGGGCGAGTTGCCTGAGACACAAACTCTGCGTTCCCGGCTCATTCCCCAATGACAAGTGTCCTCCAGAACGGATGAATCTGCTCTAAGTAAATTCCGTTTTCTGATTCAAGACATCCACGGATGGTACATGCGCAAGGTATCCCATGAGAAGTCAGAAAATCGCACTCGCAACGATATTCAACTTCATCATCTAATTGTTGCATTCTCTTCACCTCCTGACTCAGCAACTGCAAACAGTGATGCGAAACTCTGCCATTTATGTGACGATATAGAGCATGTCCGAAATTAGTCAAATTTCGCCGTCTCGAGTCTTCAAGAAAGTTTCGAATATTCGTCAGCTGCATTTCAGTAGCCGCGTTGACGCGCTCGAAAAGAGTGTCCAGAGCTGCAGTCGATGTAGAAATCCACTCTTTTAGAGCCGAATGAGCACTTTCGACCCTACAATTCGTGGTGTTCCCAAAATGAAGGACTTTGTTCGTCCAATTCAGCACAAACTTTTCTTTATGCACCAACCACGTGGTGTCCAGATACTCCGTGATAGCCGGCCACGATCTATACAAATCTTTCAGAGCATACACAGCTCTATCATACTCGGCTTCTGAAGTAGAAAGCATGATCTTCCTCCATCTTCCACGCCTCAAAGTCTCTGTCATCTCCTTATTCTTGCCGAATACGTGGTATGCGTAATTCAATACGTCTTTGTTGATGTGCCATGTGCAGAGTAAATGAGCAGAGTCAGGAAAAACCTCTCTCACTGGTCGCATAAGGCCTAACTCCCGGTCTGTTATTATTGCAGTCGGGCTGACAATCCCCAATAACAGATCTCTCAACTTCTCCATCACCCACAAATAACTGGAGTAAGATTCATCCATCAAAATCGCATATCCAATAAGGAAATTCATGTTTGCTGGTGTGACCCCAATCATTTCGAACAAAGGCATCTTATACTTGTTCGTCTTGTAAGTCGAATCCATGCAGATAACGAAAGGATATGTCCGCAACAACTGGACTGACGTCGGATGTGCCAAAAAAACGTGAGTGACGACATCAGTTTCTGGATCCGCCATAATCCAATGTAAGTACTCACACTGCACTGCTTGGTAGAGAAACTGCTGGACGGGATTCCGATCTTCAGATTTTGTCCTCCTCACGTAATCTCTGAAATTATAAATATGCCTTTGATTTGGATTGTCCTCCGGGAATTTTTCTTTTACTGCCTTCAAGATGTTCCGTGGTTTTGCTTGCGCCTCTGTCATATCACGAACAATCTTCTTCGCCCCAGAACTTAGACCACTAATTTGACGATGACCCTCTGGATAAACTGCCAGTCTGTGGTTGTGATGTCCGTGAGCACTATTATAAACCACAACCCATCCATCACGATCTCGTCGCTCCACCACTTTTATTAAGAAACGGCAACCGCAACCCTTTCTTTTGGTGTTTCTTCGAAGTGCAGTATCCATATCCCGAGACTCCATTTGATTTCGCCGGTCGCATCTCAAATAACAATCCATCCGACTATCTGATCTTGTTTTGTACGACGACACGACCAAAAAAAACCCAGCTCCGATAGCTACTTGTTTGGCCCATTTACATGCTTCATCGATTGTGTTCAAAGATTTGTGTAGTTTGAAATAACTCACTGTAATCCACTCCATCACCACCGAAATCTGGAACCTACAAAAATAAAATCGAAATTAAAAAAATAAAAAAATAAAATCGAAATTAAAAAATTTAAAAAATAAAGTCGAAATTAAAAAAACAAAATCAAAAAAAAAAAAAACAGGCGTCTGTATTAGACGCTGACCCCATGGCTGGGGCGTCTGTGTTAAACGCCTTCCCCAACGGTAAGGCGTCTGCGTAGGACGCCTTGCCGTAGGGAAGGGCGTCTAATACAGACGCCTTACCCATGGGGAGGACGTCTACATAAGACGCCTCTCCCATTGTGTAGGCGTCTGCGTTAGACGCCTCGGCCATGGGGAGGGCGTCCTACGCAGACGCCCTCACCATGGGGGAGGCGTCTAATGCAGATGCTCGGCCCAAAAATTTCCCCGCGTCAGGCTTACCTCACCCGATGCATCACCCTCGCCAGACATTTTCGTGGTGTTTTTACTGATAAATTATGAATATACAAGACCATAGGCCTTATTTATAGACACGGGACGATATGGGTATTAAATATATTGTTAAGTGCAATTTGGTAATTTCAAGGGGCGATTTAAGTAGTTTTGGGGCGACGTTTAGTAGTTCCCAATGAAAATGATTAGAAGTTTAGAACTACCAAAAACAAATAGTATAAAACTCAAATTACCAAAGTTACTGCCCAAAGATGCAAAACACAGTAAAATATCAGAATTCGTAACCTCCACTTCGCCCTTTTGATCTTCCCCCCAGTCTCAATTCCTTCCCACTACCCGAAGTGGCCGCGAGATCCACCACCACCACCCAAACAATCTCCACCGTCCGATTCCCATCCAACGGCCGCCACACCTCCTCCACTCCAGCTCTTTTCTCTCCCTCCCGGAAATATAGAGCTCTCCTCTTTCTCTCTCTCATCCACACCCCCAATGGATCGCCGGCGAACCGGAAGTCCGGTGGTCCCCCGCCGGACCTCCGATAACATCGGCGGCACCTCCCCAGCGCACTCTCGCTCCGGCGTCAGGAGGACTCAGAACGTCGCCGCGAAAGCCGCCGCCGCGCGTCTGGCGCAGGTCATGGCGACGCAGACCGCCGCCGACCATGACGACGATGAGGATGACGATGATGAACTGATATCTGGTGGCGGAGGGTTTCGATTCGTGCCTCCGCGCCAGATCGCCGGCGCTAACGGCGGCGGAGCGAATGCGGGAGTTAGAACTCCATTGAGAGCTCACAGATCTCCGTCGCCTGCGGTGAGTTTGGAGAGAAGTGATTCTGCTTTTGTTTTTAACTGAATTGTGATGTTCTGTTCTGATCTGGTTCTGGTGGAATTTGTGATCTACGAGTCGGTTTAGTTTGGATTGGATTAGGTTGAAGCTGAATTGAACTTCGATCTGCTTTCGTCCGGATCTGCTTGAAGTTTAATAGTTGTTTTTAGTGTATTTCAGTGTCAACTGTTTTTTCCTGCTAAATGACAGTTTATTTGTTTTATTTCTGTGATTGTGCTTGTGTTATATTTCACCGCTAATATGCTAGTATAGTTACGTCTTGTTGTTTGATGTGGGTTTGAACTTCTATACCACTGCTAACAAGTTAGTTTGGTGTTGTCAATGTTTGGTATCGCTTACGATCTTGGAATTTCAATGTCAATATGCTAGTTTAGTTTGTATGTTTTATTAGGTTGGAAGATTTGAAATGTCCATCAGTGAAGTTTCTGGCTGATTCAGAATATTTATGTGTATTTAACTAAACTACCATAGCTAAGTCATTTTTTCTTGTGTTAATTAGTAGGTTTGAAATTCTTTGCGGCCATGTTTCCTCCAAACTTGCTGAGACTAGGTTGGGATCCTATGTGTATGTTCTGATTTCACTAGCTGATTTCACTTTCTCGTTTTTAATTAGTTAGGTCGGAATTTTGCGGAACAAAATCCTTCAATTCGATCTACGTCTGCTGGAAGACCGTCATCAGTTTCTGTAAGGACAACAATACCACAAAGTAGGCCATCATTGAGGACTCCATCTCCCATACCAGCGATACAACCTCCGGTTGATAGAACCAAGGACACATTAGATAAAGGGTACTTGAATTTGTTTTTCCCTTTCATTTAGATGCAATCTTTGGCATGCGTGTCTGGTAGAATTAAATTTTCCATGCCCTTTTCTATCTCTCCAGGTGATGGTTATCTTTCAACATTTGTGCAGGTTTCTAGCGGATGTCAGAAATGGGACCTCAAAGGGACCAGGTAGCACTCGAGAAGCTTCTGCACTTCAAGATGAGGTGTGTCTTCTTGTTAGTTTTTTAAATTATCTTAAATACAGGCAAAGCTGCTTACTTGTACTTTGTCGTGTTTTTATTTGTTTTTTGCATCACACTTATATGCTATGAACTATGAAGAGAGGCTTCAAATTTCATAAATATTTATCACGAATATTATTGTGTATCTTTTGCAGCTTGACATCGTACAAGAAGAGAATGAGAACATTCTCAATAAGGTATTTTTTCAGAGAAAAACTCAAAAAAAAGGAGAAAATTTGGTGGTTTTTGTTGATTTTGGCTAATGCGGACTTTTTACAGATTCGGTTAATGGAAGGGAGATGTGAGGAAGCAGAGACCAGAGCTCGTGGACTCGAGAAACAAGTAATTCTGAGCTTATATTACCCAATAATCGTTTTAATATATCAAATAAATTATATTTTTTTGCATATCCTTTCCATTAAAAATTCAACAAGACTAAAAAATCACCTGAGTACAACCTAAATACATCCAAATATCATTGATTCTCTCTTATGATCTGTAGCGCCATTGGAATTGTACTCTAATATATGAATGCAACTAAATTTTGTTACAACTAAGTAACGAACAAACTTAAATGCAATCATAAATGCACATTCCTCTCCTCAGATGTAAGTGAGAGTCATGCAACTATTTCTGATCCCACACAATGACAAAACTCAAAAGATTGCTCCTACCAACTCATTGATTTAACTTTTTAGGTTTCCGATTGGCTTACTAGTAACTCATGTAACTAAATTGTCGAAAATCTTCTTTATTTATTCCTTAAGAGCAATAGGACTTTATAATTTATTCCCTTAAAAGAAAGGCTTTAGTCACTTTAAATTGATGTAAGCCTTTTAATTAGTGAATAATTGTTCTGTGTTAGCTCTTGGGGGATGGCTTTTTTTAGTCTCATATGTCTGAACAAGAACCGAGAAACAATACACCATTCATAATAGCTAAGATCTTCACAGACAAACAACTTTACACCTTTTATTTGTGAATTGAAGTTTCAGTGGATCCTTTAGTTGTAGCTTTATTTTTGCAATTGTAAAGGCTAAAGGAAATTCAAATATTACAGGTTGCTACCCTTGGTGAAGGGGTATCTCTTGAAGCCCGACTGTTGAGCAGGTAATCTTTTAGCTGTCTTTATATAACCGTAAGGTGGTACTTGTTTATATTTTCATAATGACAGCCTGGATTGTTAATTTGCAGAAAAGAAGCAGCATTGCATCAAAGAGAGGTGATTGTGCAGTATTTGAAACTCCATTATGCTTTTAACATTGACAAGCAAAATTTCAGAATTTTGTTTATACTAACACACCTGCTTTGCTTGTTTTGTTTATACAAATCACACAAATAACTTATTATATAAGCTAAGCACCTTATTGTGGCCATTTGGTTATATTAGGTATTTGTTAGATGGCATATGAAATACTAAAATTTGAAATAAAATATATAATAAAACTTGTTTCTCACGTAGAAGAAGACATGTTATTCATTTTTCACGGAATTTGGTTGATGTCTAATCCTCGATTACTTCGATTCATTTCTTCAAAATGATTTGAGCCACCACTTGGGGTGCAAACGGATCATTCACATAACACCAATAAGGAGAATATTTTCTAAGTTTCGTTGTAGTATATGATCTCATGGTAGCTAATACTTTCTTGAGTAAGAGAGAATCTTATTTGGTCACATTCTGTAGTGGTCAGCATCGGAGTCAAATTGATTTTGTGCTTACTCGAAAAGATGATCAAGAATCTTGTGTTGATTGTAAGGTGATACTTGGAAAGTGTGTGGTACCTCAACATAAGTTGGTGGTAGCAGATTTTCATTTCCGGATTGGTGTTAGACATAGCAAGTATAATAAAAATGTAATAATTAAGTGGTGGAATCTTAAAGGAAGATATGTATGTGAGATTTAGAGATACATTAATTGATGAGGGACCTTGGGACGTAGAAAAAGACACTAATAGTATGTGGGAATGTATGACATCTTGCAATAGGAGAGTGACTAGAGAAGTCTGTGGAGAGAGTATAGGAGGTAGGCAAGAATCTAGAGATACATGATGGTGGAGTGAAGAGATTCAACAAGTGATTAAAGCTAAAAAAGAGTGTTATAAGAAGTGGTATAAGGATAAACGTGAAACTAATTTGGAAGAGTATAAATTGACTAATTAAAAAACTAAGAAAGTAGTAAGGGAGGCTAGATGAGTGGTCTAGAGAGAGACATTTAGAGTTGCAATAATTATAGATGTATCAAGTTCATGTGTCACTTATGAAGTTATGGGAAAGAGTAATTGAACACTGTCTAAGAAGATAAACAAGTGTTAAAGATAATCAATTTGAGTTTATGCTTGGAAGATCGACGGTCGAGGAGATATTCTTGATTAGGCAACTAACGGGGAGGTATAGAGAACAAAAGAAAGACTTACACAATTTTTATTGATTTAGAAAAAACTTATGATAGAATTCTGAGAAGTATTATGTGGTGGACATTGGAGAAGAAAAATGTATCAATAAAATATGCTAACTTGATTAAAGATATGTACGAGAGAGTGAAAACTAGCGTTAGAGTATGCGATAGTGAGACTAATGCCTCGATTAGGATTGGACTTCATCAATGATCAACTTTAAGTCCATTTCTTTTTGCTTTAGTGATGAGCTATGTAACAAAAGATATACAGTTTGAAGTTCTATGGTGTATGTTTTTGCAGATGATGTGGTACTAATTGACGAGTGTAGGATAGATGTTGAGAAGAAACTATATTGAATTAACAATTTAGAAACAAAATGTTTTAAACTAAGTAGGTCTAAAACTGAATATATGAAGTGTTGTTTCAAGCGTCGTCGACACTGATAAAGAAGAGATTAGATTGGATGGTCAACTGGTGGGTAGGAGGGATATATTTAGATATCTATGGTTGATACTTCAAAAGAATTGGGAGATCGACAGAGATGTTAGTCGTAAGATTAAGTCAGAGTGGATAAAATGACAACAAACATCAAACATCTTATGTAACAAGAAGATCTGTCTCAAGTTTAAAGGAATTTTTTATAGGATCGCTATAAGACTTGCGATGTTGTATGGATCAGAATGTTGGGCTACCAAAATACAACATGTGCAAAAGATGAGTGGTTGATATGAGGATGTTGCGGTAGATGTGTGGACATATGCAGATGAATTAGATTAGAAATGAGGAAATTCTCGAAAGAGTTAGAGTTACCCAATTGAAAAGAACCTTATATAACATAGACTGAGATTATTTAGACATCTATGTAGGCACCAGCTAGAAGGGGAGTGTTGAGCCAGGATGAAGACATAAAAAGAGGGAGAGAAACTAAATTTAACTTGCGAAGAAGCCATATGGCTAAAATAGATATGGACACAGTGGATATTTCATAAATAGATATGGATAAAAATCAGAATTTTTTAAGTTAGAGAAAAGTTAAAAAAAGTGTATAGATTTCGAGCCTTGTATCAACAATAAAAAGGTCCTGATTTAAATCAAAAGGCTTGTATTATACACGATTATAACTTTATATTGCCTTCATTAAGAAAGGGTAATTTGCTTCCGCTTAGATGCTTGTGTGCTACACAGTATCCATCTGAGTGACCTATTATATCAACAATATTTTTTCTGCAGGCTGCTCTGAAAGCTGCAGCACAAAATAAGGATGGGAGAGAGGAAGAGATAACTGTCCTTAAAGAAGAAGTTGTGGTAATGCATTTTAAATTTTAGCCATTTGTAGTTTTTCAAAGTGTGCTCTCTGTCGATATGTTGTTTACTCATACGATCTTTTACTCTTTGAAAATAGACTGCAAAAGATATGGCAGCTTCTGCAATAGAACAATTCGAAGAGGCTGAATCTGAAGTAAAATGTCTTCGTTCAATGACACAACGAATGATCTTGACACAAGAGGAGATGGTACTGTCTTTGATTATCTAGATACATTTTTTTTCACGATCTTTGCAAGTTAACAGGCAATGACATTCTTTTGAATCTAGGAAGAGGTCGTTCTTAAGCGCTGTTGGCTTGCACGGTACTGGGGCTTGGCTGTGCGGCATGGTAATTCACTTATCGTATTCTTGAATGTGCCTTCGAGATTAAATTTTAGTGCCGACTTCTGATTTGTGCTACTTTGTAAAGTATCCGTGCCTCTGGTTGGAGGTTTGGGTGGTACAATGACCTTTTCTTTGGTAATTATAATGTTAGTTGAATACTTCGATTGATGGTGAAACAATGGAGGTAGAGAGGAAGAGTGGATTTAGGTTTAAGAAATAACATGATCATGGTACTTATATGGATATAGTCATTGTCCGGGCATGTCTCAAGTCATTCTAGTTCAGGAAAATCTTTTGAACCTTAAATGTCATGGTAAGAAATTGTAATATTAAATTTGAGAAACATGCAATATTACTCCTATGCGAATTGTGATATAATTTAAAAAATTCACATACAGAACATGCACGGATTTAAGATTCACAATATTTGTTGAATTTAGTCCCATTACACGTCTAACTTGTTATTTTCTATGTTTTGGATTCAGTAAGGATCCATTCAAGAACTAAGTTGGTGAGCATTAAATTGTTGTTTAAAGCTATCATATGTGGGTAGATAAAGAAGGCAAATTAATGGAGAGCAAAGGATCCAAGAGGAAAAACTTGAGAACATATGTCTTCTATAGTGCGTAGATTATAGCATAGGAGATGAGAGGAAGATTCAATGACTGCATCGGAGGTTCGGATAAATAATCCACCATGTGTTGTCTTATTTTCTTGGTTTTGATTTAAAATTTGGTCTACCCTCATCTTAACTTAGCATGTGGATGTAGTAGGCATATAATAAACAATCGCCCGAAGTCCAAAATCTAATAAGTCATTTGGTCTAATAATCTTATTACTCAGAACTTTTATTAATTTCCTTGTTGTTTAGTTATTCTTGAGTATAGAGTTTCTTACTTAGTTACTTACTATTATCTCTGTTCTTAGGTATTTATCCTGACATTGCCATTTCAAAACAAGAATATTGGTCTTCGTTAGCTCCCCTTCCATTTGAGGTTGTAATTTCTGCCGGTCAAAAAGCCAAGGAAGAACCTCGGCAAGGAGGTAAGACACCTGCAATTTGTAAGTTGAATATTTGGACTTTCCCATACCAACCAATAGTGACCTGTACTGATGTACTTACAGTACTAATAGTAGTAACTACATTTGTAAAAGTAATATGGAATAGTAGGGAAATAAAGATCATCAATAAAAATGTCAAAATCTGTGCAGGTGAAGATTACAATGAAAAGAAAAATAAAAGTGTCTGTGATCTGAGTGATATAACCGGAGAAGGCAACATTGAGAGTATGCTTTCAGTTGAGAAGGGTTTGAGGGAACTAGCTTCCTTGAAGGTATTTTTCCCCCCTAACTGAGTAAAGGTTAATGATAGTTTGTAGTCCTAAATTATGCCCTCACTTCTTTGCCCACCCCTCTTTCAAAAGCCCCACACGAAGAACCCTCTTACTGTTAAATTTTTCGTCACCTGAGATGAGTAAGAATGTAGTCACTTTATTGACCCATGAGTATTAGACTTGGTGGTGGTGGGCAGGGTGGTGGTCCAGCTCTTGGTCTTCCTATTGTCTGTTGAGGTCTACGAGAGGGTTACTTTCAGTATTAGGCTTCCAATTTGGAAAAAAATGCACAAATAGGGGAATAAGGGCAATTTGGAAAATAAGCTTTACTTTACTGAGGGTATATTTGTTATATGACATTTTCTGTCAACAGTATTTAAGAAAGAAGCACAAGTGATAGTTGAGGGAGGGAGGTGTTAAGCTAGAGGGGCAAAGTGTAATTTACCCTTTAGTAAGTGCATATGAATATAATGATGCAAAGAATAATAGGGTGTCTGTTCTGTTCCCTATTATCTTCCTTGTTTGAGTAATTTTTTCATGGCTATTGTTTTATTTGTTTTGTAAGACTTCTGTTTTGTTTGTTTATTTGTTTATTTGGTAATTAAGGTTGAGGATGCAGTTGTACTTGCAATGACCCAATATCACCACCCAAATTTAATTCGTATTCCAAACTCAGGTTGGTCTCTAATTAGTACACACTACTTTTCTTCAAATTTTCCTTTAACCATGTTGTGTTCGATTACGTTCTTCTCTATCTTCTAAATGTTCTTCCTGCTCTTTTTAATGTCAGATCTAAAATCTCCTGGTGATGCAAAGTTCATGGAATCATTAGGTAGTGGTTGCTTGTGTTTTCTGCACTTGCTCTCAGTAATATAAGAAAAGTATTTCATTTATAATGTCATTTTTTGTCATTACTTATTTCGTCTGTTGTTTTTGTCGTTCTGAAATCTGAATCTTCTCTTGTTACATTCTGTTGCCAACTGCTTTTATGTTCATGACAACTACTACTTGTTTGCAGAACTCAGCCAAGAGGAGTCCGAAGATGTCTACTTCAAGCAGGTGATCGTCAGCGATTCCACATCTCTGTTTTAAAAACCGGACCGAACCGGCGGTCGGACTGGGTTGGACCGTGAACCGGTAGCAAACCGTCCGGTTCGGTCAAAAAACCGGTTTCTTTCGTGAACCGGAGCGAACCGAAGAAAACCGAAAAAACCGATCGAACCGATCGGTTTTTTCGGTTTGGTCGAACCGAAAAAACCGGTTTTTTCAATTTAAACAAAATTTGGTTTTTATTGTTTTATTTTTTGTTCAATTTTGACCCAAATTCTAAGATTTTTATTTTTACTACTCCTTCCCCAACCCCTCACCACACCTCCACCCTCACGATCTCCACCGGTCCACCCCTCATCGCACCGCCACCGCTCGCGATCTCCACCAAGGCCGGCAAACCGGTGGATCTCTAGGACAGTCTACCACCCCCTACTGCTTTAGATGTTGAAGTAAATGTTTGTTCATTTGTTAGAAGAAAGACTAATATTACTTAGTTACATGTTTGTTCATTTTTTTTACTGATTTTAATTAAGTTATTTTACAAATGGATAATTTTTGTTGAATTGTTCTTAGTTTAGGTACTTGGTTATTACTTATTATGTTAAAAAATAATAGAAAAAATCTGTTCAATCGGTCGGACCGTCGGTTGGACCACTGCTACGGAGTCGGTTCGGTTCAACCCTCGGTTCACAAAATGCTGATGTCATGCTGACGTCATCATCGGTTGGACCAGGTTGAACCATCGGTTCGACCACTTTGAACCAAACCGAGATGTTTTCGGTTCATTCTTCGGTTCGGTTTTTAAAACATTGTTCCACATAGTACAAGATGTCTACTTAAAGAAACATTTTACCTAGCAAATGCTTTGTGATTCCAGTCTAATAGTATAAAATTATACATTCACAATTGCTTACATGAATTGTCATCTTTAGCATAATAGTATGCATCTGTGGTTTAGGCGTGGCTTACTTATTTTTGGAGAAGAGCCAAAACACATGGTGTTGAAGAAGATATTGCAGAAGAGCGGCTACAGTTCTGGATTGGACGAAGTGGCCAATCGTGGACTTCCCATGATGCAATTGATGGTAATCTTTGTCGTGTATTTTCAATAAAGTATTCTTTATTAAGGTTCTCGTGTTAGTCGTAGTTCACAAAGCAGGAGGTTCAAGCAAGAAAGTCATTCTATCTTCAAATTAGTTTCTAGATGGAATTTCTCATGCGTGATATTGTGCATAAGATATGATATCTCAGATCATCAAATGACACATTGGTTTAAGTGCCTGTAGTCATTGGGTCTATCTTCTGAATTGGTTATAATCTCTTCTTTATTAAGAAAGCAGTTGTAATTAGGACTTTTTCTACATTTCCTTTCTGTACTTTTTCCCGACTTTGCATGCATGCGTTAGATGTGTTTATTTTACTACAGTGGAGCGTGGTCTAATAGAGCTGAAGAAACTAGGAATTGAACAACAGTTGTGGGAAGCATCTCGGAAAGAAATTGATCAGACTTCGCCCCTCACCAATGGAAAATCTGCAACAGAAGCAACATCTTGATTGGTATTGTTCTGCAATGCAATGTTTTTAGTTTTACCAATGCTTATCGCTCTTATAAATTTTAGTTGTATGATTCTCCATTCTTCCAAACCCAGCATCTACATGCCCGGTGTGTTTTTGTATAATAAATTGTGTTCTTTTAGTTTCTTATTTATATTAAATACTCCAGTTTTATTTTTTTAGTGATAAAGGTTCTGTATTCTTTTCGTTCTTGTGATGAACTTCATTGAATTTCCTTCCTCCAACAGAATTTATTTGTTTCACTCCTACTTCAATTTTTTTTCTAGTGACGGTCTATACTAGAAAACTGTCTCCGACTCTCCGTGTATAAAGAAATTACTTGTAATCTTTTTTTTTTGTCTGGTAGAAATGAGGAAGTACCTGCCTTGTCATTTATATTGCTTTGCTTCTTTCATGGCCGGTAATTGAGTTGGCTGAAAAATTGCTAAAAAGGATTCCCCCCCCCCCCAATGAAGGCACCTACCACTTCAAACATATAATTCGCTGTAATATTTGATGATTACCTGAAAAGAATATTTATTGTGAATTCGGTTGCAGAAATAGGACAGTCTGTTTGTCCATTGCAAATTCATTCAAATTTCAGATGCACATATAGGACTGACTGCATCCGTTCAAAATTGTCGCAACTTAATTTGGTGGTTTTACGGAACCTCTTTCCTTCTTGCTACGGTCCAAAGTGAAATTACATCTTCTGTTACCATCTGTTCCTTGATGTCCACTCGTTTTGAAAACATAAAAAGTACCCTGAAAATGTGACCATCTCATCAAATTAGCTTTCTACTTAAAAACTCCACGGAGGAACTGCAGGCTGCAGATTCATAAACTGCAAAGTGCAAACTGATATCCTAGACCCAGAGAGTACAGAGTCGAAGGGTTCTATTACCTTTAGAATGATTGAGACCCCTTGTTTATTGTGTTACTTTAATTTGATTTCAAAATTACGTAAAATTCACATCGTATTAGTATAATCTCACGTTCTCTAACATAAAACGGTTATTATATTCTTCAATCGTGCATAGATACAAAGAATGATCTTAGTCAAGCCTTTGAGGATATAAACTCATGTTATGTAATATGAAAGGCGACAACTCTTTCAAGTGAATTATTTACTATTAGCTGTTTGTGACCAGTGAGTTGGTTGATTTTTGGGCCAGAAATTGGATCCGAGCATTGAATATCAATGTCGTGAGTTACATAAGTCGAAACATATTAAGTCTGAGTTCTAAAATATGAGACGTATTTAATTTACGTGATTAAAGGAAAGTTTCTATTCATGTATAACGAACTTATTTAGAAACAGCGACCGTAGTGATCTCTCCGTTTTCTTCCTAAACTTCTGCTCATCATTGAAATCTGTGGCTAACTATAGCAAAAGAGCTAAGGGCAACTGCTGAATTCAGCAGGCTAAACCCAAGCATATCGAAGGGCGGATTGCTGAATTCAGCAGGCCTGTTGAACTTTTGTCGCAGCTTGTTCAATGAAAACGCTGCCCGCACTCACATGGTTGAATACTTTTCCAGTTTCCTAGTTATAGAGTAAACACCACCAAATCAATTGAAAGGTCGATGTCACCAACACGAAATCAACTATTTGTCCTTAGCACAGTTTGTTTCCAACTTATCTTCCCCTAACTCTGCTTTTGGTTCGATAACTGCTCAAGCAGTTGTAATAAAAACGAATATTCTTGATTCTTGCAGAACATGTAGTGCTGTTCTCTTATGTATCCAATAGCCATGGGACCATTACCTGAAGTAATATGTCTTAATTTCCCTTAACTGGTAAAAACTTCGTATTGCATTAGTCAAACACCTGCATCACTCGGCTGTAGACCGAGAAGCTCTAATCGAGCAAGTCCCAGACTCCCAGAAGCATAACTGTGGACACACACCGGACCCCACAGACCACAGCCAGTCTTACCTCACATTTTTACCATTACCGTGTGCTACACTGCTACTACATCATGAAAGTCACAGATCCCACAGTTGTGTTTTCTTTCTAATTTTTCGAGTAAGAACTATCATGTTTTAATTATTACATATCATACTATGTATGTATTTGGTTTTATTTTGACTTTCTGGAATTTTTCCAACATCAACAGTGACAGGATTCAAGAATTAGAATTACTAATTCAAATCACCCAACTCCAGGCAGCCCTCCATACCCATAAACTTCGTGTGGACGTACGCAACCCAGCCAAGTGTAGGAACAGATGAAACAACTAACAAACGAACAGATGACCACAACAGTAATAAGCAATAAGTAAGCAATGCCCAGCGTTGCATGCAAAGTTCCAGAACCAAGACGTTACGTTACGTTACGTTAGAGTGATGGAATCAATCCTCTTTCTTTAGTTGCGGCGAATGGAGAAGATCACGAGGAACTTGGGGTCTTCCCTTCCCTTCCCTTTCCTCCTCCAATTTATTCCCACTCTGCCCTGCTGCCTTTGTGTCCAATTTTCTCTCTCTTGTCCCCCACTCCCTCATTAATGCTCCCCAGTTGGTGCTCTTAAAGTTCCGGTCTGCTACTTCGAATCCGTAGCTTAGGATGTCAAATACTCGGATTACCAATTCGACTCTCGTGTATTATACTTGCGGTCCATTTGGGACACTAGCTTTTGAAGTTTATGTTCTATTGTTTGAGTTGTATTTTTCTTCTTTCAACTTCTCAAAAGCTGGCGTTTAGGATGTTTTTTTTTCTGTGATTACCTAGAATTTTCTTACATCAACTTCAATTTTGGGTTAGACACATTGTGATTCTAAATTGGAAGTAATCCACGCTGTTCTACCGAAAACGTTGTAACAAATATCGTTAGATTTTGAACTTGGGTCTGAAGATTAGTTTTCACTCACCTCAACTAACTCAGCCACGTCACCCGGGTTGTTGATAATGTAATTTATCCAAACGTATGGTCAAATGTGTGTCTTCGTCAAAATCCATTGGAGTGTGCACTCGCTTGCTTTGGGTGTGAACCACCCAGACAACAGACGTCAAAATCTTTATGTGTCCTGATCGGTCTCTCGGTATTACGAGGTATTAAGAGTACAATATGATATTGAGAAATATCAAGATCCAATTTTGAGAAATAAAATGTATGATTATGACTTAACCTATAACAAAAATCAAGATTCAAAAAGTTGGATCCGATTCGATGCGTTGAGTTCTTATAAAAAATTCAAATATGTTGAGCTGGATCATCTGGTCATCAAAAAAAAGTATCATCGGCTGAATATTCTAGGATTAAATAACGTTAAGAAGTTTTCAATTACTTCCTCCCTACCGGTTCTGCAAAAACTGGGTCTGGTTAAGAAAGAACAGGGTCTGGTTCTTCTCTCACAATCTTGTTGTCCATGTGGATTACTGATCAGTAACTTATGAGGCAGGGCAGATGGGTTTGTTTGGTTATAATTATGACTCTTATGTCATTGTTGTTGATGCTTCTTCCCACTGCTGGCTACTTCTAGTTGGACATGGATGATGATGTCATTGTTTTCCATTTAATCATGACATGGCTTACTAGTTACAGTTTCTCCATTTATTGCATACTCATGCAATACATAATTAAGCTTTACGGCCGTAAATGAGCATTAGCAATGGAAATCATAACATATTATCAAAGTCTTCGTGGCTTCAAATGGAGGTGATAATTTAAAAGGAATAGTTTGAATTCAGGAAACACACCCCAAAAGGCTTTTTCAATGGAATGGTGAGAGCTTTTTGACACCCAAAACTATTGTACTTAATTTTATGTTTTTGTTTTGTTAGGCCATCACTAACCATGACCTGGACGACCCGGTCATCAGCTCTCTCTCTCTTCAAAATCAGCTTTCTCTCTCTTCCACATCAGCTTTCTCTTTCCTCAACCCACCTTCTTCTCTTTCCTACACTATTCATCTCTTAACCACAACCCAACACAACCCACAACAACCTACCTCTCTCCTCCACATCATTTCGGGGTCCATCTTGGTAAAATTTTAAAAAAATTTTAAAAAATTTCTAAAAAATCAAAACAATTATAAAACGAATTTTCAAAAAAAAAATTATAAAAAAACTCAAACAAAAAAATTAAAAAAATCAAAACAAAAACAAAAAAAAAATCAAAAAATCAAAAAATAATAAAATATTTGATGACCGGGTCGTCGACCCGGTCGTTTGAACGACCGGGTCGACGACCCGGTCATCTACAACCGAAAGTTTTCTGTTAAAAAATTAGTATTTTAATCAACGACCGGGTGATGACCGCAGGATGACCGCAGTTTTACTGCGTTAAGGGATGGCCTTACAGAGATTAGCCCGAGTTCTTCCTTTTTCATCCTTCCTTCATTCTAGCATGTAAATGGTATACTCTTACAGACTTCATCTGGAATAATAAAGATTAATGTTTAGTTTCTTCATTTGGACTTTGGAGTAGTAGGCAAGGTCTTAAACAGACGACATTTATGAGTGGGAAGTTAAAGATCTGAAGGACATTTCAAACTAATGATCACATATATTATCTCTCCGGTACAAAGTTCATAACCTTCATCCGGTTGTTTTCTACTTCGAAAACGTTTTTCTTCAATATATGCTTTACGTTTTGGAAAACTATTCCACAATTTCCATCAGCCGTCAGTATCAACGTATCATGCCAAAAGAGGTTAACCTTAATGATCACATATAACAGACTTAAGCAGATCTAGACTAGGGACCACTTCAAGTTTAAATATTTTACTATAACAAACATGTGGTTCAAAATTAGAGTTCTAGATATAATTTGTCCGTCTCTTATAAAAAAACAAAAATGTCTGTGTTCCTCGTAACAGAATTCGAACCGTTAATTAGTTATAAAATCAATCCCTGATTCTCATGAGTCATGGCACAACTTAGAAAGTGGGATATGCTAAAGAAGAATCCCATATGAATTAATACATCTGTGTAGTCTAATAGTTTGCGAAAGCATCGAAAGTTAACAATCAAATTAAAAAACACAGGCATTTAAGAACTTCTACATCAAAATGTAAAGACTCACTCTGAATTTAAGAACTTGAGTCAAAAGTAACGATATGTCTAATTTGTTATGCATTCAAACTTCATAATTAATCTAACAACTAACCATTTGCATTCTAAGTTATCTAAATTTAATCTTAAAATATACAAGAACTAAAACAGATTAATTTACTGGAATGAACTCAAAAAAGAAAATAAAAACCAACAAAATTACAGGGGCAAAATGGTCATTTGGATTCCCATTTCTATCTTGCTCATCTTCTTCACTTCACCAGAGATAAAACTCAGAAATAAACCACACGTATCTCTACAGTCTCCATCTCCTCCTCCCCAACTCCAAACTTCTTCGAACCCAAACTTCTCACTTCTCCTCTCCAAACCCAAAATCCAAACAAACAAACAAAGATGATAACAAGGCCAAACACCACCCCACAGTGGTTAGAAGAAGAACATCAACAAGAGCCCAACCAAACACAAACCCAAACCCAAACCCAAATGAACACCACCTCCAACCCCGGATTCGAAGTGGGTCTCTCCTCCTTCAAGTCCATGCTCGAAGACGACCCTCACTGGTACCTACCACCAACCAACCCATCTCCATCCCACCAACCCTTCGACCCCATCCCACTCCACCATACCCTCGAATCCCCCTCCTCCTGCTCTCCTTCCTCCGTCTTCTCCCTCGATCCTTACTTCCACCCCAAACACACCCTCACCTCTCTCCGCACCAACCCCTTCGACTCCGGCCTCGACCTTCCCTTCGACTCTTCCGGGTTTCTGACCAATACCCACCTCGCAAGTTCCCTCCTTTTGGTCAACAAACCCGACGGGAGTGGGAATGTTGGTGGGAGTGGTAATGGGTCGGTTCCGTTTGATGGTTTCGGTTCGAGTTTGAACCCTTCTTTTGATGTCCCCAAAAGTGTTGAGTTTGATCCGCATTTGGTGTTTGGAGGTTTCGAGAATTCGATTTTTGCCAACCGGTCTAAGGTTCTTCAGCAGCTAGACCCCGCCCGGCCCGGGGGGTCGCAGCCGCCGACTTTGTTCCAGAAGCGGGCGGCTGCGTTTCGCCAGAAAGGCGTGTTCGAGTCGAGGGGGATTACGGAGGAGGAGTTCAATGAGGATTTGAGTTTCGACGGGTCGGGTTTGAATTATGACGATTCGGATGAGGGGAATGGGAAGGGGGAGGGTAATGGGAGCAATGTGGGTGGGAATGAGTCCAATGGGAATAGTGTTGTGAGTGGGGATGGGGAGAGGAAAGGTAAGAAGAAGGGATTGCCCGCCAAGAATCTGATGGCCGAGCGGAGACGCAGGAAGAAGCTTAATGATAGGCTCTACATGCTTAGATCTGTTGTTCCTAAAATCAGCAAGGTTGGGTGCTCTCTTGTTCTTTCCTAGTCCTGTTTATTGGATGTTTATGTTCAGTTCTTTTGATCAATTGATGTTGCTAATTCCCTGGTTATCAAATGTCTAATTGGTTTTTGTTTTGCATGGGAATTGCTATTGGTGAGTGAGACTGTTACTTGTTCCCTCTTGTTTCCAGAATCTCAACTTTCAGATTTTGGATTTTTTCCACTTATTACTGATGTAATTATGTTGGTTTCAAAGGAAATTGATTGCATCTTACATCTTTAAATGTAAGGGTTGAAGGGCCTGGCCTGTTTTGATTATTTTCTGTTATGGACTTTTTTTTGTTCTGTCATTTTCATTTGCAGAAACATATCAATTTTCAGATTGTTCGTGCTTAACTTTGTTGTTGATTTCCTTTTAATGTTTATCTCAAATTTCATTTGGTGTTGGAATCAGTTTCTTTGGCAACGGCATTTTAATTTGAAAATTGCTTTCGGTGAAACTTTATATTCTCATTTTCACATATGCCTCTAGGCCCACTAAACATCGAGATCATTTTACCCATAAAGATTGAAGAGAATTATGCTCCTTCAGTACAAAGTTTTGATATGTTCTGTTCTTGCACAGCACATGAAATTTGGGAGGAATTTGTAATATCTAGTTTAATATTTATATTCTTATGCCCAGATGGATAGAGCATCAATTCTCGGTGATGCCATCGAGTACTTGAAAGAACTTCTGCAAAGGATCAATGACCTTCATAATGAACTTGAGTCCTCGCCATGTAGTTCTTCTTTGCCCACACCAACTGGCCCGAGCTTCCGACCACTCACCCCCACACTTCCTACCTTGCCTTGTCGAGTGAAAGAAGAGCTATGTGCTAGCTCACATCCAAGCCCCACAAATCAACCATCCACGGTGAGTCCAAATAACTCTCTTTCCCTAGGATTAGTTTCTCACTCTAGCAGCTGCAATTTGATTTCAAATTGAAAACATTTGCTTGCTTATTTACAAGTCTTGCAATTGTCAGTATAGTATGTTACCTTTCTTCTACAAACTTAGCTTTTGATTGCAGAAATTTCAGCTATTGAATTTTATTTAATTTCCTTTTCAACCTACAGTAGAAATGCATTTTGTGAAGTTCTAATATTCCTTTGACAGGGAAGCACTTCAATGCTTTCTAATTTCAACAGCAGCCCTTGATTCCAGCCTTAATTTGGTTATGTAAATCTTGTTCATTAATGATCGTTCATTAAATGATTGTTCATCAATGAACTAATTTTTCTTTTCCTTCTCAACATCGTGTCTTTTCTCAATGGCCCAGATTTATTCACATTCTTCTTAATCCTCCTAATGCAAACTGAGATTCTGATATGATAAAGTAATTTTGGTACTCACACCGTTCCCACAGGTTGAAGTTAGGGTAAGAGAAGGTGGTGCTGTCAACATCCATATGTTCTGCATCCGCAGGCCAGGCCTGTTGTTATCCACAATGCGAGCACTGGACGGCCTTGGTCTTGACATTCAGCAGGCAGTCATAAGCTGTTTCAACGGTTTCGCTCTCGACGTTTTCCGAGCCGAGGTGAATTCACACCTGACTATGAAATATAAACATATTGCCAAATAAATTCCCAAATTTATGCTTGTATTTTTTTACAGCAATGCAAAGATGGCCCTGGTGTTCCTCCTGATGACATCAAGGCCGTGCTCTTGCACTCCGCGGGACTCCATGGGTCGATGTAGACCTCGTCCCTGACTTAGCTGAACCTAATTTCTGATGGACAGATAACGTGAGACGTCGCTGACTCTTTTGATGGTTAAATAATCTTTCAACAGGTTGTAGGTTGGTTTCAGTGCTTTAGTTGGGGGTTTTCTCTGAACTAGACATCCTGATAACATCTCATTGTGGTTTGATGCCAGAATAGTTTCCTGCTTTTAATTGTGATAATTCTCGTGGACACATTTCTTTCTTATTGCTTCTGTTCTATGGATGTGACTAAATTCCCATATCTTGGAATCTCATAAATATGCATATGGGGACACATCGGTCACTAAATAGTCTAAATTCTACACTTAATGCCCTAATGACATTTAAATTTTTGGTTGGACGTGTATTTGTTTCTGAACTCTGTTATATGTAATTTCACTATCTTGCCACTCAATGCTACAGGTTAACTAAATAAACACTTCTTTCACGTTTAATAAGTGCCAATTTTTGTTAAATCATATTTTTTAAAATTGAAAATGGTTAAACCGTATAAATTAAAAGGTTTACCTTGCAAGTTGCTACCTCTACCGCTCAGTGATCTAATTATTTGTTTATTTGTATATATTTATACGATTTAAAGTTTAAACTACATAGTTGGATGACATAGTACAATATACTGTGTGAATGTTTTGCGTTTGGCTTTTCATGTTTCGGACAAATGGAGTCAAAGGTATCTGAACATTTGGGGAACAAAGACGAGAGGTAAAAAACAAGGATGTCCTGTTGGATGTAATCATATGTTTTTGTTTCTTCATTAGAAAAGAAAAAAAGAGTTTGTGGGTGAGATCACATTCTGACATAAGAGAGCTCTCTGGCACAGAATATGTGCCTTTTGAAGATCTTTTCCACTTCTGTAATTCTCAAACTCCACAAACGTATGGTTCTTCTTATGCTTTGTCTTATTGGTTGCTTCATTTTTTGAGGGCTACCAACTTTGTAGGTAGAATTTTGTGAAAGTTTCAAGTCAATTAGAAAATGGGTTTTCAGTTCTATTTGTGTTCCCAACTTTCTAAGTTCTAAAAGCTCGACAGTTTTGTGCGCTTATAATGGGCCATCAAAAAACAAACTGGATCGGGTTTCACAAGGTCATGATAAAATTTTGGATTTGTTTCTAAAATTAAAATTGAAGATATATTCTTTCCTTCTAATTCTTCGTTTTCCTCCCTTTATCTAACAATGCACTATCTTTTTCTTTGTGTAAATCGGTCTCCTATCGTAAATTGACATGTTGCCATAAAGTAGAATATCTGAACATCCACGAGTGCGTGCTCAAACCAGAATTCAATCGATATAATATTATGGAGAAGAGGACCCGTGATCAACACAACACAAGAAAGCATACCGTCATGTATCTACAAGAAGAAATCACGAACATAATAATTGTTCTTGCTACGTGCATAATATAAGAGAGAATCTCAAAGAAACAAGTAAGAAACATAATATAATACTGCTACGTCTTCCGATTAGCGGTTCAAAAACAACTCGATTTAAGGATGTGAGATCGGAATACGCTAATAAATGTGTTACTTTGGACAATCGAGAAAGAAAGAAACAACAATACATTTAGGGATGAATCAACAAATATTGATTGCTTAATTAACAAATGTTTTGATCTTTATGATTTATGAATGTTGGATAGATACATTGCATAGGCAGGGCGAACTACTACAACAAACTTTGGGTATTAAAAATGCAATGATCATCGCCTTCGGCGAACCATCTGAAGCACCAATCCCAATGAATTGAGAGAGTTTGACGGACCCCAACACCACCCCAGCAGGACATCCTGGGTTTCCCGGCGTCATCATCAGAGAGGAAGTCGAAAGCAACACGATTGTAGGAGAGGTAGTGGAACTTGAAGCGCCTCCTCGTTGGGGAGACGCCTAAACAGGGTGCCTTGGCTTCCCTAATCTGGTTGCTAATGTGATTGAACCAGACAGCAGGAGTCAAATTATCAAGTACTTTTTTTATTTTTCAATGATGTCAACGCTAATTCATGTATGGTTTGTACGTAATACTTGTTTCCGATACTTGAACCATCACGTTTACTTGTTCCAAAACGGAATCAGGCTACATTTTGTTTGTTTTTCCAGCCGTGGATCGTCGGTGGGACTAAACATTTATTTAATGCAAATACTCAATTTCAAAAAGAAAACAACAAAATCTTCCAATGACAAAAGCCCATAGGAGTCGAACCATTGCTTTATGTACCCTTTTGTCATGTTTTCAGAAGTGACAAAAAAAGTTTTGTTGTGGAAGATATGATACATATATAAAATGTGGATTGTACGGTGTCAGAAAGGTACGTTACGCTCCTCTATGTAGATGATTTTTTTTTGGAATTACTATTCATCGTCCAAAATTACTTAAATCGTCCGTACAATTATCATTTTGTTATTCACAATTCATTTAATACTCATTTTGTCTCATCTCTTAAACTAAGGCTTATGCCTACGTTTTTCATATTTTACCAGTAAAAACACCACAAAAATGTCTGGCGAAACTTCTGCATCCAGTGAGATGAGTGAGAGTCAGAAAAAATTTCGGACCGAGCGTCTGCACAGGACGCCTCCACCAAGGGGAGGTGTCTGTCTAGGAGGGCGTCTGATTAGGACGCCTGCCCCTAGGGGCGGGCGTCCTAGGCAGACGCTTTATTTAATTTTTTTTAAAATTATTATAGGTGTCGTTGCAAGATTTCGGTGGTGATGAAGTAGATTACAGTGAGCTTTTTGTAACTACACAAGTATTTTCAACAATCGATGAAGGGAATAAATGGGCGAAACCAGTTGCTATCGGAACTGGGTTTTTTGGCAATGTCATCCTCCAAATAAAAAGCAGATAATCAGATGAATTGTTATCTGAGATGCGATCGCAAAAATGAAATGAGTTCTCGTGGTATATATACTGCACTACGGAAAAACACAAAAAAACAGTTGCGGTTGTCTTTTTTGAAAAAGGTAGTCGAACGACGGGATCGTGATGGATGCGTTGTAGTTTCTAATAGTACTCATGGACAACACAACCACAAACTTGCAGTTTATCCAGAGAGTCACTGACAGATCAGTGGTCTCAGTCCTTGGGCAAAGAAAATTGTTCGTGATATGACTGAGGCACAAACGAAACCACGTAACATCTTATTTGCGGTAAAAGAAAAAAAATTCGGAGGATAATTCAAATCGGAGACACATTTATAACTTCAGATAGTACATGAGGACAACGAAATCCGAAGACAGGAATCTCGCTCAGCAGTTTCTCCACCACGCAGTGCAGTATCAGTACTTAAATTAGATTATAGCAGATGAAGAGACTAATGGCGTCACTCACGTATTTTTGGCACATCCGACGTCAGTCCAGTTGTTACGCAAATACCATTTCGTAGTCTGCATGAATTTGACGTACAAAATGAACAAGTGTAAGATGCCTTTGTTTGCATTGGTTGGGGTGACACTAATAAACATGAACTTTCTTGTCGGATATGCGATTTTGAAGGATGAGTCTTACTTTAGTTACCGGTGGGTGTTGGAGAAGTTGCGAGATCTGTTATTGGGTATTGTCAGCCCGACTGTAATAATAACGGACCGGGAGTTAGGTCTTATGCGACCGGTGAGAGGTTTTTCTGACTCTGCTTATTTACTTTGCACCTGACACATCAACAAAGACGTATACAACTACGCATACCATGTATTCGGCAAGAACAAACAGCTGGCAGAGACTTTGAAATGTGGAAAATGAAGGAAAATCAAGATTTATACTTCAGAAACTGAGTATAATAGAGCCATGGATACTCTGAAAGATTCGTATAGATCTTGGCCGGCTATCACGGAGTATATGGACAACACGTGGTTGGTGCATAAAAAAAAGTTTGTGCTAAGTTTGACGAACAAAGTCCTTCATTTCGGCAACACCATGAACTGTAGAGTCGAAAATGCTCATTCGACTCTAAAAGAGTGGATCACTACATCGACTGCGGCTCTGGACACTATTTTCGACCGCGTTAACGCGACTATTGAAATACAGTTGACGAATATTCGAAACTTTCTTGAAGAGTCGAGACGTCGAAATTTAACTAATTTCGGAAATATTTTATATCGACACATAAATGGTCAAATTTCGCATCACTGCTTTTCATTGCTGAGTCAGAAGTTTCAGAGAATGCAAGACTTAAGTGATGAAGTTGAATATCGTTGTGAGTGCACTTTTTTGACTTCCCATGGGCTTCCTTGTGCATGTACTATCCACGGTTGTATTGCATCATGCGAAGTAATTTATTTAGAGCAGATTCATTCGTTTTGGAAAACACTTGTCATTGGAGAACAAGTCGACAATCCAGAGTTTGTGGCTCAGTCATCCTAAGACGTCGAGCATTTTCGAAACTTTGTTGAGAATATTTCGGGGAGCGACCTGCAGTAATTCGTAGTGCCTCTCGTATTTTATTTGAGCAGTTACACCCCGATCAGTCGAATTATGTTGAGCTCGCAGAAAAAACTAAGGTATGAGGTCGACCAAGGGAAAGTCGACACGACGGGACCCGAGTGCCTTTGAGTATGCTAAGCGAGGTCGTGGTCAATCTTCTAGTAGTGAGAGCAGAGGTCGTGGTCGATCTTCTAGTTCGTCTCGATTGTCTGTAAACATGAGTACAAAACCAAGTATGACGACATATTTGTTATTATTGTAATTTTGTTATTTTTTCAATAAACGTGTTGCTCCAGTTATAATATATAACTGTGTTATTTTGTTCATACTATAGTGTCTGGACGGATTGGCGTATATGACTTTCCATATGTGGATAGAGTTCCAGGAATAATTTTACCATTTCTGGAGCAGTGGAATGATGTACGTGCTGATGGCAACTGTGGATTTCGATGTGTTGCCGATGTTTTCCATGGTGGCCAAGACAATTGATTTTACGCCTGCCGTGCAATTTCAAAAGAGATAGGTGCAAATCTCATTTATGAGCATGTTTATTATGACGGTTTGGTGCAAGCTCGTCAGCGAATTAATTGGGGGCGGAAGACCTTGTGGCGAGAATCACTATATGGAGACGTGGACGGACTTGTTCCCGATTGCTAATTTTTAGAAGTGTACAATAATGTGTTTCTCACTTGGAACAGGTGGTTCATTGTACCCGTGTACACCATGACGAAACCATGCAGGGAGTTGATCATTGCTCATTTAGGGAGTTACAGACATTATCTTCGCTTAGAATTAGCTGAGGGATTTCCTGTACCTCCTATAACGACTCTGTGGTTTCAAATTCGAGATGAGAGTGTTATTGAATGGGAGCTGGAGTACGGACACAAGAGAGCATATTGAGACCAATTACGTAGTAGATTTTGATATGTTCGTACATTATATAGTGTTGCTTCTTTATCAGATTTTAAATTTATGGGTGCATTATATATAAGAAATATGGAGAAAATATGTTCGTCACAAATAAATAATAAGAGTACGACAGATAAGCAAATACAAATACAAATAATAAGAGTTCAACCGATAATAAAGTAAATAATGTATAAGCCGACTACAACTAGGACTCATCATTCGATTCATGGTCAGAAATGCCTAACTGAGTATTCCACGACTCTATGAAGTGATCCCAATGTACACATGCAGCTCTCGTGTACTCATCCGACATCTCATCCCTTTTCTCCAAGAATGGAAGTCGTATCGTCTTACTCATCACTGTACATAACATTAAGATTAGTGCACATTAACAAAATATACATTAGAAATACAAATAAATTACCGCATCGGCACATGTCCTATCCGATGGTTTATCTAGTCTTCGGGCGGTACCACGAACGATAGATGGATGTGAGTACTTACCAAACCAATCAAGATAATCTGCATCACAAGCGGCGGGGTCACGGCTACGTTTGAGGTCGTCAATGTGAAGTTGGACTCCTCTCGGAAATGTCCACCAAATCGTCTCTGCAGTCGAAATGAGGTACCTCACGTCGTACGTTGCCACATTAATAATAATAATAATAATTAAAATTAAATAAATAAACGTAAACAGTATAAAGTTTTATACCTCCGATGCAGTCATCTGATCTAACCATGTACGAATGGAACAGAATGACCCCTCAATCTTATCCTCGCTCCGTACAGCCTACATACCTGAACGTGGATAACATCTCTCGATAATTTTCTGCTCCCGATGCAGGCGGAAAGCAGGAAAATACTCGTATATCCAAGTCTGCAGCAGCGTAAAACAACCCGCAATCCCAAAACAATCAACACATCTAGCTATCCCTAACTGACGATACATGTATGCCAATGTCGCCGAACCCCATGAGTACTGACCAACGGTATCCGGATCCCTAACCTCTAATATGTCGCGTGGTCTGATCCTACAAGTGCTCTTATCGACAAACAAGAAGGATTCGAGCATCAAGAACGGGTAGGCAGTCAACTGTGTATGCGCTGCCCGCGGAGGTCAACCCCGTCTGCATAAGTCGTTAACTGCGTCGATGCTGACACCACCACCACTCCATAAAGAGATATCACTGCCAAGACCATCAACGCTCACCCCCAACAACTCTACAACATAACTTCTTAGTTCAGCCGTCGATCCCTGAGCACCAACCATACGACCCTCCACAGGAATGCGCAGGATCTGAAAAACGTCATGAAGCATGATCGTCATCTCTCCGAAATGCATGCAGAAAGAGTTGGTGTCAGGCTGTCACCGCTCCACAAACGCAGATATCGACTAGGAATGACGCTCTCATCTAAAGGACCATCGGACGTCACACTAGTCACGATCCAAGAATCGTCCTCGAACCTCCTCTTCTTCTGAGCGCGAGCATCTACAGTGCACGAACTCGAATATCCGTTGACAAACCTACCACCTCTACCCTTCCGAATGACCCGCTCGGCAGAAGTAGAACTACTCTGTCGCCCACGTCCCCTACCATATTGCTCCCCTCGTCCACGTCCTATACCATACTCTATCTGCCTCTCCACCTCTTGCCACTCCAACCCATACGGGCCCTCATCGTCACTCTCGTCGTTGTGACACCACCTCATCATCGAAGTAATCATCGTCCTCCCCACGACGACGTAAAGTAGTTCTCTTTCTCCTAACCGAAGCAGACATCTCCCGTCTACGTAGATGACGAGGTGCTAGATCCTCCACGTAAACATGCAACGCGTGTAACGGTATTGATTTCTCTTTTCCTCTATGATAACCCGATGACTATTAAATCAAATTTTGTTAAATGATTTTAATAAAATAAATTAACAAAATTACTAATTATTTTCTGTTAATATTAAAAAAAATATTTAAAAGCTAAAAAAATAATAAAAATTGGGGGAATCAATTCATATAAAGATGGAAACGTGGGATGTGCATACTGAAGGGAATGTGTTCTAAAAGTTTTACTTTTAAATGTCAATTATTATGAATTGAATGAGAAATCATTTTGTTCCTTGTTTATGTTATTCGTCTTTTGGAAGTGTTAAGGAAGATGCTCTTGGTCCTTAACCGTAGAGCTCTAAAAGATATTGGTTTACATAAAACAAAAGATATTCGCAATCATGGTAATTAACATGGAACATTAATTACCGAGTTAAGATTGTCGTGTTGGTCATAGATCATTGTAGCTCTACAAGTGAGTGACAACACGGGTATGCAAAAGAGGAAAATATTACTTTTGTATACTGAATAGACCTAATAAGTAAAATATTATAGAAATGTGTTTCTGTGTCATTAATATTTTACTGTGTCTTTGGTCCTTTGATATGAGACTTATATCTAATCACTTAAGGAATACTTAATTAGATCAGTGTCTTGAACTATCGATCAGTGTAGTGTAAAGGCATTGGTTGGTTAAGTGCAACTTTTGTTGGAGAAGATAGTTAGTCAAAAGATTATCATTGCCCCTCTTAATTGAGTGATGATATTAGTGGGCCCCTTGATAAAGCAAAGTTATAATGTGCACAATGTGATTTGAGTTAAGTCACATATTTATAACTAGCTTAAAGAGATCAAGAAATGAATACTAATACAAAGATGACACAATACTACTTTGTGTGTATTCTCAATATCATGAGGCAAGGGACGGACACAAGTGGTGCACTCCATCACTAAATGGATCGGGTTTTGGTTCGAGTGGAATTAAGACATCTAACTAATTGGGAGCTATAATGTGTAGCTAGATACCGCTTATAGCTTGTGATATTAAGCTCTTAATATCACTGCCAACTTAGTTTAGATCCTCCCATAGGTCACACCGCAAAAACCGTGAAACAAGAAGCTTGATTTTTGGTTCATATGATGTGTCGGGTTTCTCATAGAAAATAAGACACATGTGGTGAACAAATAAAATCAATTATGTTGTATATAAACATAATTAGAGTCATGATAAATTCACATGAGATGCATATATTATGGGGTGCAATAATTTATTGTTGCATGGGATAATACATTGCATAAGTTGTGAATTTGCTAAAACCCCCTTAAGTTCAAATTTTGTTGGAAATAAATCCAAAATTTGAAATAGGCAAAATCGGGTAGAAGTTCGGTAATCCGTTGAGGTTCGGTCGACCGAAGGATCTATGGATCGGTCAACCGAACGTGGAACGGATAATCGTAATAGATTGACCGAACTTGACCAAAGTGCCTGAAGCTTTGGTACGGTGTACCGAACCAGAAACGGTCGACCGAACAATGTCAAGTTTCGATATTTTCGGTTAACCGAATAGCACTCGGTCTTACACGTGAATGGGTCCGATCGGTTAAGGAGAATTTTTCCCCTTAAGATTCGGTCATCCGTCACGTACTCGGTTAAACGATCGTGACAAATTCGGTTAACCGAGTGGGACTCGGTAAACCGAACAGCGGTCGATTTTCTGCCTTTGATTATTAAGAGATTAATTTGATTGATGGTTGGATTAGCTCCAAACTTGGTCAAACGTTTTGTGGGTGCATGTAATGCATTAAGGAATTAATTTATGAGAGAAAATGTAAAGAAAAACGTGGCTAAAGAATAGCCATGATTAAGAGTAAGATTGGAACCTATAAATAGGTCCTTATTCTCCCTAATTGATATATACAATTCAATAATCTTTTTCTCTCTTAATTCACCACAAAATCCCACGAAAATTCTCTTAGTTTTCTAAGTCTTTGGAAGGAGAAATCTCAGAGGCTAAGGAAGGGATTTGTAGCTAGATTCTAAGCTTGTTTGGAGATCGATTGGCTAGCTCCTTTCTCTCCAACATTGTTTAGGGTTTCGGTGAACACTCGGAGGCATCCGGCGCGGCGAGAAGCATTCCCAACGTCTCCGAATCTTCAAGAAGTTTTTGAGAACTTCTAGGTATGAATTTCGGAGCCCTTGTTTGTTTTAATAGAGTTTTGAAACTAGATGTTAAAACAAACCGATGCATGCATGAAATAAATCAAAGAAAATTGTAATTGATCCTTATTATACATAAAAATTTCGAAAATAGATATGTATAATTAAACATGAAATCCTACAAAAACTACAACATAAAAGGCATGATAAATATTTTCCTCGTTACTCGTTGGAATTTTAATTACGACTTTCAATCTTATTAAGACAGTATTGAGAAACGTGTTGAAATTTAAATGACTTATTTCAGTATAAAATAATTTGTTTGGGAGATTACTCTTCAGTGGTCACTAATCCATCCATCATAAATGAAATGAATCAATGATTGCATGATATGAACAAATAACATAAATAGTTAAATAAAAAATCACTCAAAGGATACTTCATTCATTTTAACACCAAAAGAAAAATTTACATTAGCCGAAGATGTCCCTCCTTGAAGAATCTGTCCAAGTATTCTTTCGTTTCCTCGTCATAATCAAATTCAACTTATTTCTTCAGTCTCTCGAAGATTAACCTTTCCTTCGGCTAATATGGTATATGTGTGTAATAGATTCGACAATATTCAAAATCGAAGACGTGGATATGACATTGATACAACTATTAAAAGGTAAATTTTAAAAGTAATATATATTTATTGAACCTGAAAAATAAAACACAAAAGGTAATAGGATATAAATAAACACAAAAACCATTTTTCAAAATTAAAACAAGGCAAACATAAATCTCCTGAGCACGATACTAAGTAAAACAAAAGGCATCTCCATGTGTTTGGTCGACAAAATGAGAGATTTTATTTGTTTTCCATTAGATTGTGATTTACTTTCTATTAGCTCAAAATATAATTAGGAATAAAAGCATGCCTTGTATTGTATAACTGTTAGAACCCTAACCCTAGATTAGGATTAAACTTGGATTAGAGGAGGATTAGGGTGGCTTTGCATGGGGTTGTGTGGGTGTGGGGAAGTGGGGATTGCAGGTGTCTGCATGGGAAGGTGAAGGGTCGGTCATTGTAGCAACGGGTTTTAATAAGCCCCCCTCCTTTTCTTCTTTCATCTTCTTTCTCATTTCTCCTTCCTCATTTCTTCCTTCCCTTCCTTGCTGGTGCGTGTGGTGGCAAACAGCGGAGGAGGAGACCGGAGATCGCGCGGTGTGAGGCGTGCGGAGTCGAGCGCGCGGGGAGATCACCGGAGGCGACGTGCGTGAGCGGAGCTCCGGCATTTCGTCGTAGTGGTTGAGGTATGCCGCTCCTTAGTGTGGTTTGTTTATTACCCTCATGTGAGGGATGCGTTGGTCGAGTCGGGGGAGGTCGGAGACCTCTCCGGCGACGCGTTTCTTCTAAAAACCTCGGCTGGCGCGAGGTTGAAGACGACCAACGGTCGACCGGACCCTTCGGGCGGTCGACCGTTTTAGCACTGTTTGCCCGACTTTAACCTTCACCGGTCGAACGATGCCTTTGGGCGGTCGACCGGTAGTGCATTATTGCTGGTGAGTTGGGATTTTTCTACCTGTTATCGGTCGACCGGTCCTTGTTGTGTTCGACCGGAACTTAAGTGTACCTGTTAGCTTGCATGTTTTGTTCGACCGATCGTTGGTTGTTCGACCGATTATGTGACTTAGAATATTAGGTTGACCCTGTCTGTTGTCGGTCGACCGAGACCCCTGAGTCGGTCGACCGATAGAGTGGATTTCTATGTTGACCAGACTCCGGATTTTGACCTCGTTCGGTCGACCGGTTTTAGACCCTTGTTCGACCGTTGGGGGTTCTGTTTTGAGCGCAGCGGTAGACCGTTTTAGGAGTACGGTCGACCGATTCCTTCCTGGGACCGGTCGACCGAATCACCTCTTCCGGTCGACCGTTTGGGCCCAGGACAGAATTCCTGGTTCCCTTTTGAACGCCAACTTTGTCCACGGAAACCCGTGTCCTCGCCTTGTGCGTGAGCCGGGAGGTGACGGTGGGCGCGTGATGCGTGCCTGCCCAGGGACCGCCGTTGGGAAGAGTGTGGGTGTTCGGGACGCGTCACCTCCATGTATGGACCGTGACCTTGAGTTGATTGTTGGCACCTTGTAGTATAGCAGGCCTGAGGGATCACGGATCCCAGTGTTGATGTTGTGCGGGCACGCAACTGGCGTTGGGTGAGGTGACTACCGGCCCACGGGCTACGGAGGTCGCTGCCCTGCTTTTATAGCAGCGCGGTTGGTGTTCGCGGCTCGAGGAGCCTGATGACCTGGCAGACTTCGGTCTGGTTTGTCCGATGCTGTGCCGGACTGTTGTGATGGACCACCGATGCTGTGCCGGTGATGCCGCCGAGGTTGTGCCGGCGATGGTGATTGTTGAGCCGAGGCTGTTCCGGCTATGTTGTTTTCCTCGGCTGGGCACCTACCGAGATGATGTTGTTATACCTTCCGGGCGACGGCCCCGTTGGTCCCTGTGGCCCCGACCACTGAGATTTACAGATCTGTTTCTATCGGCGCGTAGACGTGACAGAGGCTCCCTGCCGAACCCTTGAGTAGTGTAGCTGCGTGTGGGGGGTGCGATGTTGCGGGCTACTAGACTGCATGTGCCTGCAGTAGGTCTCCTCGGGAGACCCGATGATTGATTGTCGGACTGATGTCCTGTTTTACCCTTCGGGGGAACTGTTTTACTTTCTGTTGATGCCATGACATGCCACTAGCATGATAGGTTCATTATGTGATGCATGCATGTAGGTGAGTTGGCATACGGGGTTTCCTTCTGGAAACTCAGGCATCCTTGTTATATATTTTTCAGGACCGCAGTAGGTCCAGTTGGGTGGTGATCGGCGGGGACGCGCATTTTGGAGTTGGATCCTCTTCTCGGGCCGCTGAGGTCGACATGATTACTTTTTATCCTCTGTTGTCGTTTTGCTGTAATCATGTATCTTTTGATAAACTCTGATGTATTTTGGTGCACCACTTTTATGATTTATGAGAAGTAACAGTCCCGCCTTTGATTATTGAGTTGATTGTCTTGATTATTATTATTATTTTTTAAAATTTCCGCTGTTTCGGGATGTTACAATAACTATCAATTACGTCAAAGCAATTAATGTCTTTTTCTATGATAGAGTTGTGGAATTGTTAAACAAATTGGAAACAACAGTTGGATGGCTTTGTAACCAACTTCCATAAAAAAGTAACCAACTTCAAAGTAACCATTTTTGTACTCTTCGAATTGAGAGAGAATTGTAAACAATAGTTGGTTGGTTTCATAACCAACTTCCGATAAAAAAAAAAGTAACCAATTATGTACTCTTCAAATGGAGTTGGTTGTATAGATTTTCACTCATTTCTTCACCACCGAATAAAATCTTCATTACTACTTTTCTAGTTTCTTACCTTTTCAATCAAATAATGCGTTTCTATTCCTAACACTTTCAAAGAATAAGTACATTTGTGGATTTCAAAGTGTCGAACGATGAGGCCAAACACTGAGTTTGACTCCGACAACTCGATCATATGAGTGTGTGACTAGATAGCTAGGGTTGTCGTATCTTGAGAACAATGCCAGTGAACCTTGTGCACGTGAAGGAGATAAATTTGTTATGAGGGCAACGACATTGGTTCCATTCCAAACTATCTTTTTCCCTAAAACTAATTCATTTTTTCTTGATTTCTTGACAAATATAAAACAAACAGATACCCATTTTTCCAACAATCTCATAAAAAACCATTATGCATTATATTTGCTTTGTGTTTTTAAAAACTAATTCTTGGTTACCAATCCATAATGAAATTGTGTAGCAAGTCAATAAAATGCAATTATAAACAAAAGGAACTAAAAATTGCAAATTTAGGATTCATATGTCGCCAACATGCCGTCATAAATAAAAGAACTAAAAAATGCAAATTTAGCATTTTTACTGTGCTTGTTTAATTAATGGATCATGCATACATGGTTGATTACAAATGTGTCGTTGTCTTTTCAATATATTGTGAACAATCATGTTGATTCTTTTCCTTGAGTCTGATTTGCATGATTAGACGTGGGAGTGGATTGAAGGGAGGAGGTGCTGGGGAAGGGGAGAAGAGAGGCGTGGCAGCGGAGGACGGAGGGCAGGACCCGACGCGTCACCATCCGAGCGAGAGGTGGAGTCTAGGGTTTGACGGAAATGGGAGTGGATTGAAAGTAGACGTGTAAATAGGGGTGGATTGGACATAGACGTGCAAACGGGTCGGGATACACTCCTGACTCGTCTCGTGATCTGTCCTTTTAGCATGTTGTATTAGGGTTAAGCAAAATTCTAATGGATCCGGATTTTTTGATCGAACTGTATCGAATTTTTTGAATCTGGTCTTCGGTCCATCTCATTTCTGAAATTTGGGTTTGGTCCGGTCCAATCTAAAACCTGAATCCGGACCGAAACCCAAATATACACCCGACCCAAATCGGTTAAAAAGACTAACAGTCGACCAGTGTTTGTTTTAGATCGACCGGTTATATTATAATATGTTATTTGCACTCGCAACGGTCGAACGATGTCTGGTGACGATTGACCATTTGTTCTATATTTCGCAGGTAAAAGGATTAGATGCAATTTCGGTCGGACGGAACCACTTCGTTGGTCGATCGATAACTATGAGAGTGAGTCAGTTGAGGGTTTAGACCAGCTAAACGGTTGAACGTCTTTGATCTAGTTCGACCGATTTATTCGATGCTATGTCGATTTGGGGCTTTGACCATCTAAACGGTCGACCGCCCTTAGATTTTCAATCGACCAACTGAGCATAATTGTTGATCAGAGAAATGTCTCTTATTTTCGGTCAAACGAGATCTCTTTATTGGTCGACGGATTATGACTTCATTCCTGTTTTTGGTTGAACGAACCCTTGGTTCGACCGGTGGGATATTTATATTTAAATATTGTATAGCGTAGACCTTATAAACGGTCAAATGCTAGATGACTTTTAATTCGATCGATTGGTCGGTATTGATGGTTAAGACAGAGCGTAGACCAGTCCAACAGTCGACCGCTTCTGATCTTTTGTCTGACCAGTTGATACGTTGTTTGGACAGTACAGTGTACTGTGTGGGGACCGGTCGATCGATACTATTTACTGTTATTACGGTCGACCGTTCTGCCACAGGTTGGTGGACTTGATCCACACGTATTCCGTTGAGCCTAGGTGACTACCCGATTCAAGGGCTACGATTTTATGGGTGTTCTCGCTAGGTGGTGATACTCTTACCGGCCTTGAGAGTTACGCAGGTAAAGTACAACGATTACGTATTATGTTGTGCTTTGACTGTCTGCCCTTATGGCAACAGTGTTGCTGGTTTGTACCGTGGATGTGGCGGTAGCCGAGGGAGTTGCCGGCAAGTCTGAGTGGACTGCGGTTATGACGGTAGGGTGTTGTTGTGTCCGATTGTGGATGTCGTATTCATATGCATTGTTTTCTTTTCTTTTTATATTTTAGGAGGTTTTGCATACGAGATTTCCTTTAGGGAAACTCAGGTTGCGTTGTTGTTTGCATTTTAGGTAGCAGGTTGCACTAGAGGGTGGTGACCAAGGAGGAGTACCCCGGAGTCAGATCATGTTTTCTTCCATCTTTTGTAGAGGTGTAGTGGTTACCTTGTATTTATGATGTTGTAGTTGTAATCACTTTCTTGACCCTTGTATTATGACTTCCATGTGGAGATACATATTATATATACTGGTTGTTCGTTGAGTAGTATGTCATGTGTTGATCGGTGACAGTTGTTTTTAACTTTAAATTTTCTGCTGTTTTCGGAGACGTTACAAAAAATATTGGACCACTAAAGTTTTTGCTTCAGAAATAAAGTTCTCAAAGAAGACAATTATTTATTTAAGAGAAGTAAAAAATTAGAAGGAATTTTTGCTTGTAATAAGATTTTACGACCATCGCTGATTGACAATATAAATTCTACTCCTGTGTTTAAAGTTGTGGGTATAGGTTCAACTCATGTTTATTTGGTTTTTCCTTGCACATGAGTCCCATTTTGTAAAGAGTGTTCCTATTATGGCGCACTCTACATAGACAAAAACAAAAGGTAAGTAAATAAAATATTAAGATATATAATAAATATAATTGAAATATAAAATAACCAAATTAATAAGTACCAGGGGCAATATACTCAATAGTACCGTCATTGATGCCAATATCATCGGTTGACTGAGATCGATATTATGCTAAACCAAGTCAGAGTGCAAGATTAAGGCGTGTAGTTTTCTTAAGAGTCGAATTTCCACAGAATATCCTATCAAAATTGATTCTGCTGAAAATTATAAGCTTTCCATAGTCGAACATCTCGCAAGGTCTCTTGGGATTTCACCCTCAAAATGATTGAAAGCGGGATCTCCAAAATCTTCGATTGTTGTAATAATCCTAAATCTCTTGTGATGAAACCATAGAATTAGTTACCCGATAGATCAAAAATCCGTCAAGTTCGTCAGAGAAACGTCAATGCAGAAGAGAATTAATGCAGTTGCAATGTCTTAGCTTGATTGGGATTGACAACGTCATTGCAACCCACCCATCGCCAGGAGCAAAATGGCGAAGCAACATACCATGAACTGCACGAGTAGTGGGCTGCAATGATTTTGCCAATCTCAATCGAGTCACAACGTTGCAACTGCCTTCTCTTCAACTTTACGGTGTCATATATAGACGTTTTTCTGGCGAACTTACATTCTTAAGAATTAATTCTTAACGTCTATGGTAACATCTTCTATGGTTCCATCCCAAAAGAGTTGAGCATTTTACAACAACCGGAGATTTTGAATCTAGCTTTCAATCACGTCGAGAGAAATCCCAGGAGAGCTTGCCAGATGTTCGAAGATAAAGAGCTTAATTTTCAGTAACAACAATCTTGATTGGTCATTCCGTCGAATTTCGGCTCGTTAAGAGAACTACACACCTTATTTTTGCGGGAAAACAGGCTTAGAGGTTATATTCCACAGTCCGGAATTATTTCGGTAAAAACTCTTTCGTTGTCCTACAACAGTCTGAGATATTCGTTGACCCAAACCGTAAGGTTTAGAACTTGTTAGGCTGATATTATTATAAAGATAGTCCACATATAAGAATTGTTAAAATAGGAGAATAGTTTGATGGGATATGATCAAGAACACCATGTAAAAATTGTGAGGGGGAAATGAGAGTTACTGTAACATCCTCAAAACAACAGAAAATTTAAAATTTAAAACACTCAATCAACAGAGGATATTACGCAATAAAAGAACACAGGTGCACCGACATATATCATATATATATATGTGAATATCAGAGTATACAAAAGTTGTGATTACATCAAAAGCATATACAAGGGAACAGTAATCACACGACCTCAACTGAGAGAAAGCTGGATCCGGTAGCGGTGCTCCTCTCCTCGGTCACCACCCCCTAATGCCGGTCACGGCCTGAAAGTAAACATGCAACAATGCCTGAGTTTCCAGAAGGAAACCCCGTATGCCAAACTCTATATGTATGAAATAAAAGCATCCTAGCATGCAATTCTACTCAAAAGAAAAGCATCACAACACGCCCAACACCAGGGCTCTCAACTCCATCACAGGACACACCACCGGTACGGGGCTCCAGGTCTAATCTCAACCAACCGCCGCGACTCACACACGTCGCCAAGCTGGGCTCCAGGTCTATTTTCAACCAACCACAGCTACCACGACACGACCAAGGGCTCCAGGTCTATTTTCAACCAACCACCGCAACCCACGTGCACCTAGCACACTTGCCGGAAGAACATCGGCACCACGACTCGTCCTACACGGACAACCACGACCACAACACCTCCATAGTGCAAAACAGGACACAAACGGTCGACCGAACCAAAAGTCCCGGTCGACCGAATCAAGCAAATACAGGGCAATCCACTTCGACCGGCACTCCATCGGTCGACCGATTCCCAACACCACACTCGTTCGGTCGAACTCAATCAAGGGACGGTCGACCGTTTAGATGGTCAACTCCCGGTCCAACGAACAAAACGACCAATCGGTCGATCGACAAAAGGGGTCCCGGTCGACCGAAAGTCACCAGGGAACAAATCCCACAACTCCACAACGAATTCGGTCGAACGCCGAGCACACCTCGGTCGACCGAATCTGTCCAGGGAATAATCCCTCACAAGCGCCACGAATCCGGTCGAACGCCGAGCTCACCTCGGTCGACCGAATTCCACCAGAACGTTCCCCACGCTCAGCACACAAGTCCGGTCGACCGAAACCACATTCGGTCGAACCGACCACAAGTCCACTTAAGTCACGGTCGGACGAGATCAAAGGGCGGTCGACCGTTTATATAGTCTACGCCCCCCAACCGACTTAAGACAGTGCACACGGTCGACCGGCAAAGGGGACCCGGTCGACCGAATTCCACCAGACTTGCCTCCTATGCACAATCGGTCGACCGCCCCACAGACATCGTTCGACCGATTTGAGGCAGAGCCCGAATTCTCTTCACGAACGGTCGACCGTTTGCACCAACCGGTCGACCGATCAGGCAGTGAAATCTGCTGCACATTTACTCGCGACGAGCCAATCGGCCTACCGTCGACTTCCAATTACTCACGGTGATTAAGTGAGCTAGCTTGACATACCTAAAGGTCTGAAAAGACCCTTGAAGAACCACGACGACGCTTCCACGAGCACGTCTCCCCAAAATGCGATCCGTCGACGAATCTCGCGTCCAAACGACGATCAATCGCCTCCTCGACGGTCCACACTCACGAATCCACTTCCGGCAACCTCAACCAATCAACCACAACCACCAAAACCCGAGTTAGGTCGAGGGAGAGAAAACCAACACAAAAGGGATGAACACACCCCACGCTACTCACCTCCACCAACAACCGGAGCCGATCTTCACTTCGTCGGAGGGCCTTCTTCCTCGCCGGAGCTGCTGCTGGAGAGAGGGAGAGAGAGATCAGAGAGAGAGAGAGACGTGAGGTTTAGGGAGAGAGAGAGAGAGAGAAACCCCCAAATACCTCCTCCAATCAAATCCACACCCTCCAAACCCATCCATCCAATCCAAGCCATCTCCACCACTCATCTCATCTCCACTCATCTCAACCCCTCATCCAACCATCTTCAATCCAAGCCATCCATCTCTAATCTCCTCTAATCACCACCTAAACAACACAAAACCCAATTAGGATTAGGATTAGGATCCTACAGTTACGTGGGAGAATTAGTTTAAACATGCATGCGTGCATGGGCAAATGTCCATATTGTCAAATTATTAATCTTCTATAAAAATAATACAAAGTTCTTTTTATCCTTATCGTGCCTAGTCCTTAGTCACGTAGCCCAACTCCCCGACTTAATTCACTTTAAAAAAAAGACCCCAATTTTTTTTAATAAAAAAATATTACAAATATTAATCTCTAGGTAAATGCACAAGACATTTTAATTTATACATCTGACGGGTGGGATTTTTTTTTTGAATTTTTTTCACCTGGAAGGTGAGATTTTTTTTCATTGCTCGGACTTGACAGATCCGACGGTAGACTTGGGTAATAGGTCGGGCCTGTGGGCCGTGTTGGGTAAACAGGTCGGGCCGGGCCTGACGGGTCGGATGACATTGAAATTAAAATGTATTCAAATAAATGTCTAAATTTTTTAACCAATGAGAAATTCATGTTATTTAACTCAAACAAATTAATTATACTAAATAAATTAAAAGGGTAAAAAATGCAAACTAAAAGGTGAGTTGCGAAACCGAACGAATCGGAAAATAACTTTAGGATTTTGCTCAAACTCGACATTTTGATCCACTTGAAAGACTAATAAAACTAAAACTTAGAACTTAAAATAATAGAAGTTAAAAGAATGGAAAAAAAGATGGAGAATTGGTGTAAATAAATGAATGAAATAGGGAGGTTTATATAAATTTTTGGAGGGACATTTTGATAATTAAAAAAAATAAAATAAAAGCCCAACTACTATATAACCAGTGGGCATTTTCATCGCTAACGTTATTGATGAAAATAATTTAAAAAAAATAAAAGCCCAACGACTATATATGAGTTGTGTTTTTTTCGTCGTCGATGTTATCGACGAAAATTAAATAATAAAAATCCGCTAAGTAAACGGACTCGGACAGCTCAACCCGGCCCGACCCGATACGCAGGTCTATCTGATGGTGCTCTTTTTTTATTTTTAATTAGTTTACTTTTGATTTTATATTTTGTTAGATCCTGTATTTTAAAAGGACCCACACTTTCAGGGATTCTAACATTTGAACGCTATAATTCAAGGACCTTGCAGTTATATTATTTTTATGAATCTAAACTTTATATTTCATTAGACCATGATAAATTACTAGATCCCATAAAGAATCCAACATTTCAATAGTAAACCCGTCAAATTAAAGTTTACCCTTCTTAAGATTTCAAGCTTTTATTTTTTTGAAATATGTCGGAGTGGTTAAGTAGACAAACGACGTTTTTTTCTTCTTTTTTTCTAATTTACATATTTGGAGTTTAGTCTCGAGTGCACCTCTAAAACATATTAAAATCCAAAAACACCCGTGTTTACAAATTTCACTTTGGTGTAACTTACGTTTTTTTACCGTGGTTCACCTTTGTCGTCAAAGAACCATTACATTGGCTTTTTATGTTAGAAAATTTACAAAATAATTTATCTTAAAATTAAAGTATTTATGTTAATAAAAAAATTATAATAGAAAAACGGAAAAAAATCCAACAAATTCTTTCCTTTTCTATTTTTATTTTAGTTATTAACACATGATCGTTTTATTTTAATAGGATTTGTTTTGCAATTTTTCTAATAGAAAAAAAGAAATGGAGTGAGTCTAAGGTGTTTCGAGTTTAAAAAACAAAAACACAAGATACACCTAAAATTGTTTTAAACACATGTATTTTGTAGATTTGCATCTTTTTGAGGTGATCCCAAAAAAACAATCTTATATATTTCTGCGTACTCCCACGCGGGCTACGCAAATACTACTTTGAGAAGAAAATTTAAAGAAATGGTTTTTCCTTGTATCTGTAAATTTGATATTTTACTTCTTATAAATATATTTTCAGAAAATTTGGGAGTAGTTTCTACTTAAATTGATAATACAGTTCAAACCACATTCTCAAATTTCGCGAATCATAACAAGCACAAAATTACCATGTGTTAATTCTACCAATAGTTGTAGTGCTTTATATGCTCAGCAACACGTATAGATGTAGTGGTTTGATTCAGAAACTAATTAGTGTGGAATGGAATCCAAAATATTCGACTAACTTTTATTAAACACAATAATTCAACAAACGATATATTGAGAAAAGTATCAAACGGTTTTTTCCGTTCAAACCTCGAAACGTGACATAAAGACATCCGATCGATGTTGCCATTTGCCAACATCCATCATTTAATTTCTAACCAATTAAGATGGACCAACGAACGATTATGGAGACGACAACGGTGAAGGTATGTTTGCCACAAACCTGGAGTACTGGACATTAGCCGAGGGTTGACTGGCTGAGTTGAAATGTTTTATTGACGTGCGATTGAGGCAAATTAATCATAACTAATCATTACTCAAGATGACACGAAATATATTATTGACGTGAAAAAAAGGAGATAAACATCATAAATAAGCAATTAAACTTTAAACTTGAGGTAGGCCAGGGTTGTGCGTGTTCTTCTCTAGGAAATTCGTATCCAGGGAAGTCGATGCGAGAACCATCAGGACTCATACCTCTGGTGACGTCCACACCTAGTTTGAAGCAATTAGGGCCTTCACCATAGTCTCCTCCAGTATAATTACGATAGTCGGGATTTGAACCTTAACTGTAACATCTCGATACAGCGGAAATTTTAAAAATTCATAAACAAAGCAAAGGAACTCAATAATCAAAGACGGGATTGTTACTTCTCATAAAACATAAAAGCGGTGCACCATATTACATCAGAGTTTGCCAAAAACGATAAATGATTACTACAAAACAATAAGGGAAGATAAATGTAATCATGTCGACCTCAGTGGTCCGAATAAAGGATCCGATCCCAAATGCGCGCGCCCGCTGATCACCACCCAACTGGACCTACTGCGGTCCTGAAACGACCAATCGGTCGACCGACAAAAGGGGTCCCGGTCGACCGAAAGTCACCAGGGAACAAATCCCACAACTCCACAACAAATTCGGTCGAACGCCGAGCACACCTCGGTCGACCGAATCTGTCCAGGGAATAATCCCTCACAAGCGCCACGAATCCGGTCGAACGCCGAGCTCACCTCGGTCGACCGAATTCCACCAGAGCGTTCCCCACGCTCAGCACACAAGTCCGGTCGACCGAAACCACATTCGGTCGAACCGACCACAAGTCCACTTAAGTCACGGTCGGACGAGATCAAAGGGCGGTCGACCGTTTATATAGTCTACGCCCCCCAACCGACTTAAGACAGTGCACACGGTCGACCGGCAAAGGGGACCCGGTCGACCGAATTCCACCAGACTTGCCTCCTATGCACAATCGGTCGACCGCCCCACAGGCATCGTTCGACCGATTTGAGGCAGAGCCCGAATTCTCTTCACGAACGGTCGACCGTTTGCACCAACCGGTCGACCGATCAGGCAGTGAAATCTGCTGCACATTTACTCGCGACGAGCCAATCGGCCTACCGTCGACTTCCAATTACTCACGGTGATTAAGTGAGCTAGCTTGACATACCTAAAGGTCTGAAGAGACCCTTGAAGAACCACGACGACGCTTCCACGAGCACGTCTCCCCAAAATGCGATCCATCGACGAATCTCGCGTCCAAACGACGATCAATCGCCTCCTCGACGATCCACACTCACGAATCCACTTCCGGCAACCTCAACCAATCAACCACAACCACCAAAACCCGAGTTAGGTCGAGGGAGAGAAAACCAACACAAAAGGGATGAACACACCCCACGCTACTCACCTCCACCAACAACCGGAGCCGATCTTCACTTCGCCGGAGGGCCTTCTTCCTCGCCGGAGCTGCTGCTGGAAAGAGGGAGAGAGAGATCAGAGAGAGAGAGAGAGACGTGAGGTTTAGGGAGAGAGAGAGAGAGAAACCCCCAAATACCTCCTCCAATCAAATCCACACCCTCCAAACCCATCCATCCAATCCAAGCCATCTCCACCACTCATCTCATCTCCACTCATCTCAACCCCTCATCCAACCATCTTCAATCCAAGCCATCCATCTCTAATCTCCTCTAATCACCACCTAAACAACACAAAACCCAATTAGGATTAGGATTAGGATAAGGATCCTACAATCCACCCTCCTAAAAGAATTTCGTCCTCGAAATTAAACCGGAAGCTCACCAAACAACTCCGGGAACTCCTTCCGGACCTCCTCCTCGATCTCCCAAGTGGCCTCTCGCTCACTGTGGTGCTGCCACCTGACCTTCACCATCGGAATGGTCCTCCTCCTCAACTGATGCTCCATCCGATCCACAATCTCAACAGGTCTCTCCTCAAGAGACAAATCCTGACGGATCTCTGGAACCTCCAACTGAATCACATGAGAAGGATCCGCTACGTACTTCCTCAACATCGAGACGTGGAAGACGTTGTGAAGACCTGAAAACTGCGGCGGCAACGCAACCCTGTAGGCGACCTCTCCAACCCGATCGAGAATCTCAAACGGCCCGACATACCTCGGACTGAGCTTCCCCTTCTTCCCGAACCTCATCACTCCTCGAGATGGTGAAATCCTCAGGAAGACATGGTCACCAGCCTCAAATCTCAGCTCACGCCTACGCATATCTGCGTAGCTCTTCTGCCTGCTCTGCGCAGTCGCTAGTCTCTGTCTGATCACATCAACCTTCAGTGGTCCGAATAAAGGATCCGATCCCAAATGCGCGCGCCCGCTGATCACCACCCAACTGGACCTACTGCGGTCCTGAAAAAGATGCAACAACAATGCCTGGGTTTCCAGAAGAAAACCCCGTATGCTAACTCACATAAATGCATGCATTACACGAATGGACCTATCATACTAGTAGTATGTCATAGCATCAACAGAAAAGGAAGACAGTTCCCCCGAAGGGTAACATGGGACATCAGTCCGACAATCATCATCGGGTCTCCCGAGGAGACCTACCGTAGGCACATACGGTCTAACGGAACAAGACGTGACGCCCCCCACATGCGGCTACACTAATTATGGGGTTCGGCAGGGAACGTCCGCCAGGTCCGTGCCATAAAGGTACAGATCTGTAACTCGTGGTCGAAACCACACCGACGGAGCCGTCGCTCGGTCAGTCCATCAATCATCATCTCAGTAGGTGCCCAGCTGAGGAAAACATAGCCGGAACAGCATCAGCCCATCACATAACATAGCCGGAACAACATCAGCCCATCAATCTGTAGGATTTCATGTTTAATTATACATATATATTTTCGAAATATTTATGTATAATAAGGATCAATTACAATTTTCTTTGATTTATTTCATGCATGCATCGGTTTGTTTTAACATCTAGTTTCAAAACTCTATTAAAACAAACAAGGGCTCCGAAATTCATACCTAGAAGTTCTCAAAAACTTCTTGAAGATTCGGAGACGTTGGGGATGCTTCTCGCCGCGCCGGATGCCTCCGAGTGTTCACCGAAACCCTAAACAAGGTTGGAGAGAAAGGAGCTAGCCAATCGATCTCCAAACAAGCTTGGAATCTAGCTACAAACCCCTTCCTTAGCCTCTGAGATTTCTCCTTCCAAAGACTTAGAAAACTAAGAGAATTTTCGTGGGATTTTGTGGTGAATTAAGAGAGAAAGTAATTATTGAATTGTGTGTCACAATTAGGGAGAATAAGGACTTATTTATAGGTTTCAATCTTACTCTTAATCATGGCTATTCTTTAGCCACATTTTTTCTTTATATTTTCTCTCATAAATTAATTTCTTCATGTATTACATGCACCCACAAAACGTTTGACCAAGTTTGGAGCTAATCCAACCATCAATCAAATTAATCTCTTAATAATCAAAGGCAGAAAATCAATCGTTGTTCGGTTGACCGAGACCCATTCGGTTAACCGAATATGTCACGATTGGTTGACCGAGTACTAGACGGATGACCGATTCTTAAAGGGAAAAATTCTCCTTAACCGATCGGACGAATTCTCGTCTAAGACCGAGTGTCATTCGGTTAACCGAAAATATCAGAACTTAATATTATTCGGTCGACCGATTTTGGTTCGGTACACCGTACCAAAGTTCCAGGCACTTTGGTCAAGTTCGGTCAATCAATTACGATTATCCGTTCCACGTTCGGTTGACCGATCCATAGATCCTTCGGTCGACCGTGTTGGCTTTTTGGCCTTAATCCGTATTTTGATGATGTAATTAAACCTAATCTTAATAAGGACATGTAGATTAGCACATGTAGTATAATAGTATACATATTGTATTGTGCTAACATCTACAGGTGATCAAGACTCAAGAAAGAAGAAAAGTCAAGTCAAGACATGTAATCAAGCTAGGATTGAAGACATGTAATTTTTCCTTTCTTTGAGAATTAGGAACTTATGTAAATTGAGCATAACTTAAGCTAATATGCATGCATTCACACACTAGGTTCCTTTTAGGAGTCACACACAAAATATCATATAATTTGGACTCCATTAGATCACCTAAACACCTAAAACATTGGTCGCCAGTCTACCTGAGTTCGGTCGACCGTTCACCTTTCGGTCGACCGGTTATACACAATATTTGTTATACCAGACCAATCCGTTCAACCGATCACATTTCTATTAACCGTTTACCCAGACCTGTTCGGTCGACCGGTAGACCTTCGGTCGACCGTTTCGTTTGCTATTTCTGGTAATAATATGACCGTTTTATTTGTCGTATTATACAACGGTCGTATACACATTTTTCTCAATATACACCCCCATATACTTTAGAACCGGTCGAACAAACTACCTTTTTCGGTCGACCGTTTAATTCGTGAAAAACACCCTGCTATCGGTCGACACAAGTTTGTCCAACCGATCAAGATTTCTCTCTACCGAACCCAGTAGTTCGGTCGACCGGTACCTGTTCGGTCGACCGTTGATCTATAGAACTTAAGTGTTTCGGTCGACCAGTACCTAAGTTCGGTCAACCGATCCATCAACAGTCTCAAGGGTTCGGTCGACCGATACACCTTTCGGTCGACCGTTTCTGGACAGATTTCTGAACCCGATTTTCTGTTTTGTGTATCTTGCACAAAACCCAATCAAATCTTGTCCAAACGGCTAGAAATCTTTAGGAGCTTATAAATAGAGGTTCACACTTAGTTTTCCACAAGATTTCACAACTCCAAAGTGTCAAACTTATAGTGAGATTTTCCACAACCTCAAAGCTCCCAATTAGTGATTCCAAAGCCTAATTTCCACATCCTCCATCATACAATCATCTAGCAATTGTTGTGCTCAATTAGAGAGTGAGTTCCACTCAGTCACCATTGTTGCAAAGAGAGCAAGGGTCTTGGTGAAAGCCCAAGACAAAGTGAGCAAGAGTCTTGGTGAAAGCCCAAGACAAAGTGAGCAAGAGTCTTGGTGAAAGCCCAAGACAAAGAAGTAGAGATTTCGGTGAAAGCCCGAAGTGATCCTCTCGGGTTGTGAGAGGTGGTGCCAAGCTCGGCGAGGGTTGTTCGCGAGCTTGAAGACTTGTAAAAGGCGTTGCTCCCGGCCCGGAACGGGGAGGCATAGTGAAGACGCAAGAGGAGCTCGAACGGGGATTCGAGAGGGGCTTGCAAGAGAGGACGTAGGCGCGGCCGAACCTCTGTAAATCCGTCGCGTCTTTGTGTGGTTTGCATTGTCTTTCTTTCTCTACTTGTTTGTTTATTCCGCTGCGCATTTGATTGCTTAATTAAGTAGAGAATTGTGGATTAGCTTAAAAAGTGATTAGTGGACCCATAACCCACACGATCCTATACCTACAATTTGGTATCAGAGCCTCGTTCGTTAATTTTGTTCTTAATCGATAAATTAACATGGCTCTTAATGCATCCACACCAAATGAATCATGTAAACCACCATATTTTGATGGAAATAACTTTAGCTCATGGAAATTTAAAATGTCTTCATTTATTAAATCCATGAATGCTAACTTGTGGTTTATGATTCAAACTCCATATGAATCACCTAGATATCATATTAGTAAATGGAGTTTAGAAGATGAGAAAAATGCATCCCTAAATGCTAAGGCTATGAATGTCATATTTTGTGCATTAGGAGATGAACTTTTTAATGTTGTTTGCTCATGTGATAGTGCTTATTCAATATGGCAAACATTAGAAAAGAATTTTGGTGAAGGAGATTCACTAACCGGGAAGAAGGGAGAAGCAAATCCTAAGGATGTAGCTCAAGCAAAGAAAATGGAGATTAACTCAACATCTTCATCATCATTAAGCTCATCCGATGGAGAAAGTGAAGATGAGGTATCCTCTAGCTCTTCTTCAAGTAGTAGTTCAAAAGATAATGCCCATGATTTTAATGAACTACAAAATGCATTTCAAAGATTATTTGAAAAATATAAAGAACTTCACAAGACTAATCAATTAGCAAATGAGCAAATCCATGATCTTAAATGTCAAAATGCATCTATCTTAGATGATAAAACGAATTTGCTTGCTAAAATTGATGCTCTCACTTTAGAAAATGCATGCTTGAAGAATGAGTGCTTAAATGTTAAATCTAACTCATCTAATGCAATTGAAAGTCATATGCTTGAAAATGACAAAATTGACTTGCTAAAGAAACTAGATAAATCATATCTTGAAAGCAAGCAAACTTTAAATGACTTAAATTGCATGAATGAAAAAGTTGCAAATTTAGAGATTCACATGCTTAACATGAATGAAAAGCATAATTCTATGATCAAAAATCTAAATTGTTTAAATGAATCTCTAGCAACTAAAAACAGTGAACTTATTGTCTTAAATGAAAATTTGTCAAATAAATTGCATAAGTTCACACATGGCAATAAAAACAATTTTTATGTTAAAAACTTTCCTATTCAAATTAATGTTAAACATAATTTTGCCATGAAAAAGAAAGTAAGTGTAGAGGTACCAAAATCAACTTGGATTTGGGTACCAAAAGCTAAACTTAATGGACCCAAGCAAAAATGGGTACCAAAATCTACACTTGTAGGAGCTTGAGGAGGAGATTGGTGGTGACCGGGTGAGCCAAAGCGTCGAATTCGAATCCGGTTGCATCACCAAATCAAGATTGGAGCTATTCAAGATTCAAGTTTGGTATAAAAATTTCAATCTCTAAAATTTCTGAAAAATAGCTCTAATCTAATTAATATGCTTAATTGTCATATCCTTAGAGTTCAATTCATTGAAAATCATTTACCCTATTCATTGCAAATCTTTTACCACATCCATTGATTTTAAATGTCAAATTTTAAATGGATGTTAGAATAAGGCTTAAGTTGAAACTTAAATGAACTTAACTTGAATCATATTCATAGTTTTCATCTAGCCTTATTGATAGGGGGAGCTTAATTGTTATATCTTTTATTAGAGTAATGAAGTGCTAAATTTAGGGGGAGCTACTTCATTACAAGACATCCAAACTCTATGCTTAAAGTCATAAGTAATTGTTGTTTTTGATGGATGTCAAAGGGGGAGAAGTAATAGATTAGGGATTCTTGAAATATACATGAAAATTGTCAAGAAAACTATGCACATCCATAGGGGGAGCATTTATATGCATAGTTAACTTATACATTTTTCAAGTATTAGGTTGGTTTAAGATATAGGTTGCCATCATCAAAAAGGAGGAGATTGTTGGCTTTTTGGCCTTAATCCGTATTTTGATGATGTAATTAAACCTAATCTTAATAAGGACATGTAGATTAGCACATGTAGTATAATAGTATACATATTGTATTGTGCTAACATCTACAGGTGATCAAGACTCAAGAAAGAAGAAAAGTCAAGTCAAGACATGTAATCAAGCTAGGATTGAAGACATGTAATTTTTCCTTTCTTTGAGAATTAGGAACTTATGTAAATTGAGCATAACTTAAGCTAATATGCATGCATTCACACACTAGGTTCCTTTTAGGAGTCACACACAAAATATCATATAATTTGGACTCCATTAGATCACCTAAACACCTAAAACATTGGTCGCCAGTCTACCTGAGTTCGGTCGACCGTTCACCTTTCGGTCGACCGGTTATACACAATATTTGTTATACCAGACCAATCCGTTCAACCGATCACATTTCTATTAACCGTTTACCCAGACCTGTTCGGTCGACCGGTAGACCTTCGGTCGACCGTTTCGTTTGCTATTTCTGGTAATAATATGACCGTTTTATTTGTCGTATTATACAACGGTCGTATACACATTTTTCTCAATATACACCCCCATATACTTTAGAACCGGTCGAACAAACTACCTTTTTCGGTCGACCGTTTAATTCGTGAAAAACCCCCTGCTATCGGTCGACACAAGTTTGTCCAACCGATCAAGATTTCTCTCTACCGAACCCAGTAGTTCGGTCGACCGGTACCTGTTCGGTCGACCGTTGATCTATAGAACTTAAGTGTTTCGGTCGACCAGTACCTAAGTTCGGTCAACCGATCCATCAACAGTCTCAAGGGTTCGGTCGACCGATACACCTTTCGGTCGACCGTTTCTGGACAGATTTCTGAACCCGATTTTCTGTTTTGTGTATCTTGCACAAAACCCAATCAAATCTTGTCCAAACGGCTAGAAATCTTTAGGAGCTTATAAATAGAGGTTCACACTTAGTTTTCCACAAGATTTCACAACTCCAAAGTGTCAAACTTATAGTGAGATTTTCCACAACCTCAAAGCTCCCAATTAGTGATTCCAAAGCCTAATTTCCACATCCTCCATCATACAATCATCTAGCAATTGTTGTGCTCAATTAGAGAGTGAGTTCCACTCAGTCACCATTGTTGCAAAGAGAGCAAGGGTCTTGGTGAAAGCCCAAGACAAAGTGAGCAAGGGTCTTGGTGAAAGCCCAAGACAAAGAAGTAGAGATTTCGGTGAAAGCCCGAAGTGATCCTCTCGGGTTGTGAGAGGTGGTGCCAAGCTCGGCGAGGGTTGTTCGCGAGCTTGAAGACTTGTAAAAGGCGTTGCTCCCGGCCCGGAACGGGGAGGCATAGTGAAGACGCAAGAGGAGCTCGAACGGGGATTCGAGAGGGGCTTGCAAGAGAGGACGTAGGCGCGGCCGAACCTCTGTAAATCCGTCGCGTCTTTGTGTGGTTTGCATTGTCTTTCTTTCTCTACTTGTTTGTTTATTCCGCTGCGCATTTGATTGCTTAATCAAGTAGAGAATTGTGGATTAGCTTAAAAAGTGATTAGTGGACCCATAACCCACACGATCCTACCTACAGACCGAACCTCAACGGATTTCCGAACTTCTACCCGATTTTGCCTATTTCAAATTTTGGATTTATTTCCAACAAAATTTGAACTTGGGGTTTTAGCAAATTCACAACTTATGCAATATATTATCCTATGCAACAATAAATTATTGCACCCCATAATATATGCATCTCATATGAATTTATCATGATTCTAATTATGTTATATATACAACATAATTGATTTTACTTGTTCACCACATGTGTCATATTTTCTATGAGAAACCCGACACATCATATGAACCAAAAATCAAACTTCTTGTTTCACGATTTTTGCGGTGTGACTTATGGGAGGATCTAAACTAAGTTGGCAGTGATATTAAGAGCTTAATATCACAAGCTATAAGCGGTATCTAGCTACACATTATAGCTCCCAATTAGTTAGATGTCTTAATTCCACTCGAACCAAAACCCGATCCATTTAGTGATGGAGTGCACCACTTGTGTCCGTCCCTTGCCTCATGATATTGAGAATACACACAAAGTAGTATTGTGTCATCTTTGTATTAGTATTCATTTCTTGATCTCTTTAAGCTAGTTATAAATATGTGACTTAACTCAAATCACATTGTGCACATTATAACTTTGCTTTATCAAGGGGCCCACTAATATCATCACTCAATTAAGAGGGGCAATGATAATCTTTTGACTAACTATCTTCTCCAACAAAAGTTGTACTTAACCAACCAATGCCTTTACACTACACTGATCGATAGTTCAAGACACTGATCTAATTAAGTATTCCTTAAGTGATTAGATATAAGTCTCATATCAAAGAACCAAAGACACAGTAAAATATTAATGACACAGAAACACATTTCTATAATATTTTACTTATTAGGTCTATTCAGTATACAAAAGTAATATTTTCCTCTTTTGCATACCCGTGTTGTCACTCACTTGTAGAGGTACAATGATCTATGACCAACACGACAATCTTAACTCGGTAATTAATGTTCCATGTTAATTACCATGATTGCGAATATCTTTTGTTTTATGTAAACCAATATCTTTTAGAGCTCTACGGTTAAGGACCAAGAGTCTCTTCCTTAACACTTCCAAAAGACGAATAACATAAACAAGGAACAAAATGATTTCTCATTCAATTCATAATAATTGACATTTAAAAGTAAAACTTTTAGAACACATTCCCTTCACAATCATCATCGTCGGAACAGCATCGGCGGCATCACCGGAACAACATCGGTGGTCCATCAATACGTCCGACACAGCATCGGACGGGTCCAGACCGAAGTCTGCAAGGTCATCAGGCTCCACAAGCCGCAAACACCAACGTCGCCGTTATAAAAGCAGGGAAGCGACCTCCGTCGCCATATAGGCCGGTAGTCACCTCACCCAACGACAGTTGCGTGCTCGCACAATCATCGTACATTGGGATCCACGATCCTTCAGGCCTGCTACTCTACCATGAGTCCAATCAATCCATCACATTAGTCACGATCCATACATGGAGGTGACACGTCCCGAACACCCACACTCTTCCACACGGCGGTCCCTGGGCAGGCACGCGTAACGCGCCCACAGTCACCTCCCGGCTCACGCACAAGGCGAGGACACTGGTTTTCACAAGGAAACCGGTCGACCGAAAGTCTGCGTCGGTCGAACTCACTGCGCAAAACCTAAGTCCCGAACGGTCGAACAATGATCTAAAACCGGTCGACCGATACGAGGTCAAAATCCGGAGTTTGGTCAACATCAAAAACCAACTATCGATCGACCGACTCTGGGGTCCCGGTCGACCGAAAACTAACAGGGTCAACCTATTAATTCTACGTCATCAACGGTCGAACGCATACACATAAACGGTCGAACAAACATGCAAAATCATCCTATACACTTAAGTTCTGGTCGACCGAACACCAGAACCCGGTCGACCGAAACACAACAGACACTCCCACTCACCAGCAAAATGCACTACCGGTCGACCGCCACTCAGGCATCGTTCGACCGGTGATGGTTAAAGTCGGGTAAAACACTACATCGGTCGACCGCCCCTCGGGATCCGGTCGACCGTTGGTCGTCTTCAACCTCGCGCTAGTCGAGGATTTACGTCATTCCGTCGCCGGGGAGGCCTCCGACCTCCCCCGACCGACCAACCAAACCCTCACACGAGGGTTAGAAACAACAAAACACACTAGAGAGCGGCATACCTCAAAGAAGACGACGAAACGCCAGTGCCCGCTCACGCCCGTCGTCACCTCCGGCCTCCTTCGCGCTCTGCTCCCGCACGAACACCGTCCTCGCTCGTCTCCTCCGCAACAGTTGCCCTCCACCACACGCACCAGCAAAGGAAGAAACGAATGAGAGAAATGGAAGGAGAAGAAAAAGAGAAAGGAATGGATTGTTTGGGTTAAAACCCGAAACCGCTACCGTATCCGCCACCTACGGCCACTGTACCCCTCAGGTCACTATTCACGCTCTTCCCCATGCTAACCTCCTTCCCTAAACATCATTAATCCCTAATCGGGTTAGGGTTCTTACATTAACTCCTTTTCCAATTGTTCTTGCCTTCTCCTGGAAATTCACATCCGGGAAAATTCAATTGTCTTGAGTCGCCCAGACCTGGTTTATGACAATCAGGACCTTCACCGTAGTCTCCTCCAGTATCGTCATCACCATCACCACTATTGTCTTCAACAATATACCAGGCTCTCTCACTTAGGCTGAATCGAGCAGCAGAAATGCTTGTTGTCATAATTAGCAAAACCATACCACATTCGACAATCAAAGACTTGGGGAATGTCATCTTAGTTATGAATCTTAATTTGATCGATTCAAATACATGGTGTTTTTTATTTTTATTTTTTTCTACGTTAGATCCCGTATTTTCGAAAAACTCACGTTTTCAACGATTCTAACATTTGAACGCTATTATTCAGCAACTTTTAAGTGATCATTTTTCTGGGTCTAAAGTCTAAACCTTTTATTTCATCAGACCATAATAAAAAGGAATCCAACATTTCGCTGACAAATTAAAGTTTACCCTTCTTAATATTTCAAGATTTTATCTTATTGAAATATGCCCAAGTTGTTACGGAGACAAACTCTAATATGCAAGGTTTTTGCGCGTGTAGGCATATTCGAATTCTGTTGTTGATGTTTTTTTTTCTAATTTATATATTTGGTGTTTTTTCTTGACTGCACTTCAAAAGGATATTAATCTCCACAAAAAACCATGTCGAAAAAACACTTGTGTTTACAAATTTCACTTCGGTGTACCTTGCATTTTCTTTTTCACCGCGGTATGCATTTTTCATCAAAAGAACCACTAGCTTTTTGTGTTAGAAAATTTACAAAATAATTTATCTAAAAATAAAAAGTGTGTTAATAACATAATTATAATAGAAAAAGGAAAAAAATTCAACAACTTATATCTTTTTTTTCTTTTAGTTATCAACATATGGACTTTTTATTTTAAGAGGTTTTTTTTACAAATTTTTTAATAGAAAAAAAAGAAGAAATGGAGTGAGTGCAAGGTGTTGCATGTTAAAAAACAAACACACAAAAGACACATAAAGTCTTTAACAGCTGTCAAATTAAAGATTACTGTCCTTAAGAATTCAAGATTATTACTCAAATATATCCGGGTGGTTGAGAAGACGAACTCTAAATCCAGAGGGTTTTGCGTGCCTATGCATATTCGAATTTTGCTCTCGAGGCTTTTTCTTTTTTTCTACTGTATATGTCTGCGTTTTTTTTTTGAGTGCAACTCCAAAAGATAGGGCTGAGCATCGGTCCGGACCCAGACCGAACCCAGACCGGACCGATCAGGTTCGGTCCGGTCGGGTCCAAAAACCCGGACCAGATCGAATTTTTGTGGAGATTTTTGGATTTTGGTCCGAAACCGGACCGGACCGAAACCCGAATCCCTTTCGAGGACCGGACCGAAACCCGGACCGGTTGGTTTCGGTTCGGATCCGAATCTGGACCGATCAGTCGAGTCCAGAAAAGTTGCTCTCCCCTACCAAAAGATGTCAATCTCTGGAAAATACATGTGTTTTTAATCTTACCTGAGTGATCCTTGTGTTTTCATTTTTTTAGTTTTTACCCTAGTACACCTTGGTCGTCAGAAGATTCCACTAAGAATTGCAATATAACTAAAATAATCTTTAAGTTAAAACAAAAAAAACCGAAAATAACCCAACAAACTTCTCTCACTCCTTATCTTAATCTTTTTTTTTGCTATTAATGTATGGACTTTTATTTCAGGAGGGTTTTTTACAATTTTTAACGGAAAAAGTAACAGTCCATTTGAGATTACGTAAAATGCGAAAATTCAGGTGTATTCCGGATATTTTCATTTTTTTGAGATGGACCCAAGAAAAAACCCTATATATTTCCATGCACTCCACGCAGTCTAAGAAAATATCACTTTAGGCTTTTTCTTATATTTGTAAATTTGATGCTTTACTTCCTATAATTATATCTCTCCCGCCGATGGACTTCCTCAGATCTGAGACTCGATATCCCGGTGCGATGCGGTTCCTCGACGACCTCCCGTCGATGGACTTCCTCAGATCCGAGAAGATGAGCTTCGTCCAACTCATCATCCCCGTCGAGTCCGCGCACCGCGCCATCTCATACCTCGGCGACCTAGGCCTCGTCCAGTTCCACGATGTGAGTTGCGTTTGGGGTTCGCGTTAGGTGGAATTCGTGATGGTGATGGTTTAAGTTACTGTTGAATTTTGTGGTTTTGTGTTGTGGAAGTTGGGATTACGAAGTTGTTATTGGAATGCAGTGTTGTTAAGATCCAATGTGGTGGCATGCGAGGGATTTTGGATCCAATGTGGTGGCATGCGAGGGATTTTGGTGGCATTGAGGAGATCAAAATTCAACATTGTTTTGATTTTGGCATTAAGGTGAAATTGTGTAATGTAATTTTTGTTTTCACATTCTTTTTTCCGACCGTGATGTGCCCACACAGCTCAAATACACCATAGCTTTCTTTTTTCAATACAAGTGTTAAACATTTATTTTTCAAAAAATTTAAAAAAAACGCATTTGTCCAGAAGTCGTCTCAACGACCATTTTAAAATGCACAAGTAAACGATGAGTTCTAAACAAAACCAAAATCAAATTTGAGTTCAATGCTTAAAATTCCCACTCAATTTTTGTGTCAAAAATCAACAACTAAATGTATAATGAATCCATAGTAAACACAAAATAGAAACAAGTCAGCATATTCAACTACAACCCGTCAAATATGATCCCGATGATCACAAAATGCATTTCTACCCTCCTACGTTGTGTGTATATGTTGATCTGTAAAGATGAAAAAAAGTTATAAATAAACAAAAATCAAAAATTATAAAAAAACAAAATAAAAATATTAGAAAACTCACGGTTTCTCTCTGAAGTCTGATAGAATTGGTACAAATAGACGAAGAATAAAGGTATGTGTCGGCGGATGAAGAACTCCAACAATCTATCACTATCAAGTATCAATCAATGGACTGAAACCCAAATCAGCCTGCAAAATTAAATAAATTAAACCATTCTATAAGAAAAAGAAAATATATAGATATTTAGTAATTACCTTGATAATTTTCATGAATGCAGGCCAATGACCCCACATGTTTCTGGTAAACAGTATCAATCCCTCATCACCATCCGGGTACGCTCCTCTCTTTTCACTTAGAAAAAGACATGCATATAGGCTTTCTGTAGATTTCACAAACTTTTTCCACTTCCGTGCACAAGTAGTGTTCCCAACAAACTTAAACAAGCCCCACTGGTTTCTATTCATTCTATGCCTCACTATAAACATAATGTGGCGTCGGTGGTGTAGATTAAAAAGTGTCGGGTGCATAAGCAGATCATGAGATCTACAAAAACAATTATTAGAAATATATTTAAATATAAATATACATGACATTATCATATTTAATCACATATTCAAAATTATTTTTTGATTAAATCTAACATCAGAATTTGTTCAAAGAAAATCATATCAGAACATTAATGAACATTTATGTTTTTGGGGGTGTATTTTTAAGAAGTAAATGGATTAGTGATGTGATGTTGCATGCAAAATAGGTCACAACGCCCTAGCCTAGTACAAATCGAGTGGTAAGTAGAACTAAAGTGAAGGCTGACGAAGGAGATTAATATCATCCAAACAGTGATTTTAACGATGAGAAGGATGAGAAAGCAACTAAGGACAAAATAAAATTTCATGGAAGCCACCTATTAGTAAGACATCTGAAAGTAAGACAAAATAAACTTACGTTGTTATTTTGTCTTTCTCCATATCTGAAAATAAGAGGGCAAATTCCCCCTCACAATGTTTAATACGAAGCATCTGAAGAAGACATTTGAACACATCAAGTAGATCCTTAATATCTTGACCATCATCTCCTAAAGTCAAACGAAATGTTTTAAACGTCGATATTTCATAAAAAAAACATAACTCCAAAAACAATATAATACAAGATAAGATCAGAAAAACATATTGCATTACAATAAAAATTATGATCTAATAAATTATACATAGAAAAGTTAAGCTAGAGCTTAAACTTTATTTAGAGGTATGATAATGCATCATTTAAAAATACAAGAAATTACTAACCTTTATCCTGCAGATAATGGAAAAAAATAGAACGATCGTGGATAATAATATCAGCAATTGCAGCCAAATGTAAATGGCCACCTTGACTGTTAACCAATCGTAATGCCTTGCCCATATTCCTAAAACATGAAAAGTATTTTCTAAAAACATTTTCAAATTTACTTAACATATATTCAAATACTTCTCACTAAAATTATTACCGAAACAATTCACGTGCTGTCTCTTCTGCATCCACAATTGATAGATTGCGGAAACTAGCAACATGCGTCTGCAAAGGCATTAAGTTGTGAAATCCTCTTAGGATGTGTATTTTTTCACCTTCTCTAATAACTTCATCACAAAAAGAAAACCTGCATGAAAGACAGAAATTAATTTGAGAAAAAAATATTACTGAGATATGTGTCTCTACATATTAGTCAAGTATGCAACCTATATCCAATCCTAAGTAAAAAGAACATCACAATTTTAACCTCTTATGCTCATCAAGGTAATCCAATTCTCTCTGTTTTTTAACATTCAATATTTCTGACCCTTGGATAATAGATCCAGGTGTTACTGATCATGTGACCAGTTGTTCCCATTTATTTCCTCCTATGGTCCCTGTGCGGGAAATTAAAAAATTAAGGTGGCTGATGGCTCATACTCAGCCATTGCAGAGACTGGTTCCATAAAAATTTCTTCATGTCTGACCTTGAAAGATGTTTTACATGTTCCAAATTGTCTTGTAATTTACTGTATGTTAGTAAAATTACCCCTAAACCAACATTGCCATGTCATTTTTTCCCCATTTTCACTGAGAATTTGAGGACTTGGCCTCGGAATAGATGATTGACAGTGCTAAAATAAGTGGTGGACTTTACAATTTCTATGACAGATCTCTTCCGAACGATTCTGTTTCAACTTCTTGTTTACATGTTATTTCAGGTTATAGTAATAATGATATTATGTTATGGCATTTTAGGCTTAGTCATTCAAATTTTCATTATTTAGAATGATTGTTTCTTGGTTTAGTTTCTAATAAATATCCATCTTCTTTTCAATGTGAAGTTTGTGCTTTGGCAAAAATGCATAGATCACCTTATTCCTCACGACCATATGTTTCTTCAAAACCGTTTTCTCTTGTGCATAGTGATATTTGGGGGCCATCTAGAATTTCAACGCCTTTTGGGAAAATATGGTTTGTCACTTTTACAGATAATCACGCACGATTAAAGTCGGGTATATCTAATGGAACATAAATCTGAAGTGGAACAAATTTTAAAAACATTTTATAACAAGATTTTTTTATCAAATTAAGACTAAAATTAAGATTTTAAGAAGTGATAATGGTCGTGGGTACTTCACAAAGTATTTGGGTGATTTTTTTCTCACAAAATGGATTTTTCCAACAAAGTTCTTGTGTTTGGACACCCCAACAAAATGGTAATGCAGAACGAAAAAATAGGCATCTTTTGGAAGTTGCTAGAGCATTGCTTTTTACTCATAACGTTCCAAAAAAAATTCAAGGGAAATGTTGTTTTAACATCAGTCATTTTCATCAACAGAATGCCTTCACAAGATTTGAACTTTGCGACACCTTTTCAAAAAAAATTGATTTTTTCCCACGTTCAAGATTCCAAGCTAATTTACCAATTAAAATTTTGGGGTGCACTTTTTTTTATCCACTGCATGGAATTAAATCAAAGTAAAATTAACACAAATATGGTACTTGACCCATGTTCTCATGCCTCCCATCAACCTTTTTTTACTAGACAATGTTAGAATTATTTGGGGGTGCTTTAGAGTTTGTACTTGTCGGGAAACTCATACAAGGACTTATTATAGAATTATTTTAGTTTAAGTTTCTAATATAATTGCTCTTAGATATACAACCTAACGACTTTGGCTTTATTTTCGCCATTTGTAAACAAACCTTTGACCAAGTAATATGGTTGCTTTTTTATTAGCCTTTCTATGACATGGGTGTGAGTTATGGGTAGATAACATGCAAAGAACGACTCTTTCACTTTTCAAGTATTGTGGAAAATATTTACCTAGAACATTTGAAGTGTTCATTAGGAGGCCCTTGTGGTTGTGTGCTTCTTGGAATAGAATAAGACCCACGACCTCCAAAAGAATGATATGGTTGTGCGTAATGAAAAACAGAACATCGAAAACGTTCATCAGAAGTAGGGGGTTCTTGGGGCTGTGTCTTTCGCATAGCAGAAAACGACCCCCAACGAGCTCCAAAACGACAGTAGGGTTGCTGCTGGCAATGAAAAATAAAGGATGAAGATTATAACATTATCAATGACTGTAGAAATGCAAGTCCAATAAGTCTAAAAAAACAGAATAGTTTACCAAGCTTTTCCCCCAAAAGAATCTCATCTTTTGGGCACCCTCTGAGCCTCCTACAACCAAAAAAACACATCAAGAATAAATTTTAGAAACCACATTAGCGAAAAAGTGAACTATGAACAGAAGTGTTGGAAATTTGACCTTGAGGGACGAAGCAAATGAAGGGGACGAGGTTGGGGGTGGGGATGACTGATGAGGGAGAAGAGGACAAGGATACAGTGGAGTGGAGGTGGGTGGAGAGAAGGATGTTGTAGTCTTGTAGGAGGTCGCGGAGGCGAGGTGGTGGCAGGAGGCGAGTGGGTTTGGGTCGGAGGAGAAGAGTTAGGGTTAGATTTTTTGTCCAGAAATCAGGTTTGGGTTAGATGCAACTTTTGCACCCTTTTCTCACAGAATTTAGGTTGGTTTTAAAATTACCCTTGATCTAAGACTCTTAAGCCACAAGAAAAAAATTGGTTCAATGGTGAGAGTTATCATGCTTCGTGCACTATTTTAAAACTAAATTGGATCACACGAGTATTATTTTATCTCGTTCAAGGGTAATTTGGGGGTGTGTTAACAAAAATCTTAAGAGAGTGGCAGGATGTTAATACAAGTCCAGGTTCCAACTTCCAAATGACAGGGGAGCTAATCCTTCCAACACTTAAAGAACATGGATATTGACTTCTCACATATGGACAAAAATACAAATACAAAGTTTGGCTTTATAATTTTTTGAATATGGATATCGAGATCCAAAAATAATTAGATACAACTATACAAGTATACAAATATCCTATGGGCATCCCGACAATTATATACCAGCTAATCCCTCATATACAGTTAAGAGATATAATAAAAACCTATTAATATAGTTACAAACTAAACTAGATCATAGTATATTAAGATGTCATTTAATAGTTTATAATTACTTATATTGCTTCATGATTTTTTATAATTAATAATGTATTATTGTACTTGTTAAAAGCACCCTTATAAAAACATAAATCTATAATTCCCAAGGCGCTACCAGCTCTGACTTCAGCTAGAGCCTCAACTAGAGCTCGAAATAAGAACAATTCATGATATTTCAACTCAAATTCAGTTAAAAAGTGAATACACCAAACATAAGCATCATTCTCAATTTAAATCGTTGAACGAACTGGCTTGACCAGAAAAAGCTTAAGCACGGCTCGAAAGCTCAACTCGAGTTTTTTATAATCATATTCGTAATTTTACATGCATTTAACAATATAAGAACATAATTTGTATGCTCAAACTTTTTTGGCTCAACTTGACAATACCACTGCTTACAGCTTTGTAGGTTATCAATTTATGAATCGCCACATTGTAAGCATCCTTCCTCCACTTTATAGATCACATTGATTTTAATGCTAAAAACGGGAACTAAATTATTCAACGTTTTAGTTTCACCAAACTTCGTCGTTCTGAAAGCTTATTTATTTCCCCACAAGTGCGATGTTGTGTTAAAGTTAATATGTTTTTAATAAATTTGTTTTCAGCATTTATGGAACGTGTGTTAGAATGTCTTTTGATATGTGATAATTATATTTCAATATCTACTCCATGAATATGGATATTATTTATTTATTTTGTGTTTGGGTAAGGTATTATCCATCCAACTTGGAAAAGGATGTGGATAAAACGATAAAGTTTGATCCAATGATCCATAATAAGAAAAATGATTGTAAATACAATAATTTATGTTTGTATCAACTGTTTGCATCCCTAATAACAAAAGTTTTGAACCTTTAAGGTAACCAAATAAATCAAAACACATTTGTAGAACTAACAGAAACTACAGGCTTGTCTCAAATAATATAATACGATGATATTCAATCGACCATCAAAGGTCAAGATGTGCCTACCGCGCAATAAAAACAAACACAAAAGGATAAACATTAAGGTTCTTACAAATAAGAGGATTAAAATGATGTTCGCAACATTACCTTCTAATAGGAGAAGCTAGTGAAAAAGGATAAATCCACATCTTCAAGTTCAGCTTTTGCCTTTTTCGGCTTTTTTTGCGCATAAACAATGAATAGCAGCAGGGCTTCAGAACTGTAGATCGTAGCTGCCAAAAAATTATCAACCTTTTAAGGTAGCATACAACATTTCTTCTTCTTGTCCAACAGATGTATGAAATTGAAAAATACAGTAATTCGTAGGGAGCACCCACAACACAAAACTTCAACCAAACAAATTATAATTATCATTACATATAACCCCCTACCAATCATAATTACAAAAAAGTACCCTTTATTAGACCATATTAATGTTTGCCTTTTAAAATCACAACCCTCTTATTACTTTGTTTTCACTGATAAAGGTTATATTAATAATAATAAAAAGAAAATTGTAGGAAAGAAATGCAGGAGCGCCACCATCCCAAAACAAGCCAAAGCAATACTTAGAAGTTATAAGAGACATAAAGAACACTAAGAAACACGAAGACTCTTCAACCAAGTACATCTCAAGCGGCCAATCTCAGAGGTGTCCACCTCTACTCAACTCTTCCACCAACCAATAACCTACTCAAGAGTGCTCAACCAAATAGTAGCCTCTGAGATTATAATGGCTCTTATAATTCCAAACTGACTGTCATAACACAAGCAGAAAGAGTAACCAGAGTTACTGTCACAACTCACAAGACCTCCCATCCACTGAAGACCAGATGTCCTGGAACTCCGAGATAGAATCATCAAAGCCTGGGATATGTAGCTCCCACACATCCCCAAATCTTTAAAATAGTTTAGCAATCAACATATACAATCGAAAAAAGATGCTCAGCTTTCCTCCTATACTCACCAAATGTGACAACGATTAACCAAATGCCAATCTTTGGACTTGAATTAATCCCAGTCAAAACCCAATGATGGTTCACAAGCCATGCAAAAGATTGAATTTTGTAAGGGCATGTCGGTTCTAAACAAACAGCCTCGAAGTAGGAGTAGCTTCCGATAAACTATTAAACAAGGAGCGAGTATAAAACATATAATTATTAGCGAAAGCCCAAGTCATCCCCGCTTGATTAGACAGCCCTCCCCCAAAAAGAAAGCACATGCAAAAGAGAAATAATATCGGAAGTCCCTAACAAGCAGACCATGAGGGAAATTAATAACCTACCTATCATCAACAGGGACTTGAAGAACCAATAAACAAAAAATTTAGTTTAGATGTAATTGCAAACAACCGGAAAAATCTACGAAGCAATCTAATCGAACCACAACATAACTCCTCCTCCTAAAGCTCCATGTGGCTCCAATCCCCAACGTGGAAATGAATCTCACAACTCGTCAACATCAAGCACCTGTTCTTAAGTCCCAAAACCTACCAAACTTTGTTAGGTCACCAACTCTTACAACCCTTATTGTGCATCCATGAATGACTTGACACCAAAGAACAGGTCCCTTATCCCCCACAAGAAGAGAGACGCCAAATCCATTTACCCAACAACAGCGTTCGCATCCTTAATGCCACAAATACCTAGATCTACTACTGACTTCGACACGGGCACGGTCCATGAACGGCTACCCACAAAGCTCAAAGCCCTTCTCAACCTTCTAAAGGAGGATCTCTTTGGATTCTCTTCATCCATTTAGAAACTGAGATAGGCACTTAGCTAGAGAGCAGACAAGAAATAGGCAAGTTAGCAAGTGTTGCCTGGATGGGTAAGACGCCCTCCAAAGAAGCGACCTTTCCACCCCACTAAACAACCTACAAACAAGATTACACGATTTGCATGTTGAAATTATCAAAAAACGTATCTTCTTTCTTTTATGGTTTTCGTTGGCAGAGGCCTAAAGCCTATACATCCTATACAAATATCATGTCTTATCTTCGCTAAAATAACAGATCTCATTCTGGGCACACAGATCTGATCACCGTCAACAAAAGAATACAAAGAAATTCATGGATCCGAACAGATCCATTGCCAAAATAGAAGAAAAAACAATACCTACGTAAACAGAGGGCAGGAGAGAAGAAATTGGTGAGATCGGAGGAAAAGCTTCCACGCAAAATCGTTGATCGTCCTACCTTCAATCGTCAGCCGTTCCTCGCACAGTAAATAGAACCGGAGCGGGTTGTTATCCGCGTGGAAGACGCCGGCGCCTCCGAGATTGCGCCGGCTCCGTCTAGGTTGCGCCGGCATAGCGACATGTGAGATAGAGGAGAAGAATGTGAGAGGATCGATTATTTGCAAACGCCAGCGGGAACAGACGGTCCATATTAAGCCAGAAGAAATGCCGCATTTGATTCCAAACGTGATTAATAATTGAGATAACCGACTAACCACACATAAAAGGTAAAAAGGACATGGTACAACGTACAACCATAGACGGTGGGGGTGGATACTGTGGGATGCGTTTTTGTATCATCTGATTAGATAGGTACGAGTACTTGAGTTTTATTTAATAAAGGTTACGGAGTGACGGGTTTTATTTATTTAATAATAAAAGATTATCAAATTCAAAAATTGGCACGTAACACATGAATTACATCAATTACTATAAGGAAAAATAAAAAATCAATTAACAATCACATTGTATATTTAGAAAAACAAATATAACACCAATATTAGTAGGGTGTAAATCGGTCGGGTATGCCCCTGCTCGTACCCGGTTAAATTAGAGGGGACAGGTATATACTCGGCAAAAAATACAGGATAATTTGCCACTGTACATCTTCCATGTGACCTAATTAGGGATATGCATCTAGGTTATTGGTATTGTCGGATATGTATCAGTAAATTGACATATTTGCTCAAATGCACATTTATCATTGGTGGGCCCCACTCCATCACCATTAAACCTTGCGAAATCTAAATGTCTTCAATACCAAATACAAAAAAAAACAAAAAACAAAACAAATCTCTCTCTCTCCTCTCCTCCTCCCTCTCTCCTTCCTCCCAACTAACCTACCAACAAAACCCCTCTCTTTGTCCTTCTTTCCTCTCCTCCCTTTCTTCCGACCTCCATTTCCACTCTTACCTTACCGATTAGGGTTGTCAATTCAGGTCATGACACGAAACCCAAACCTGAACATGACACTAAATTTTTGTGTTCGGGTTGACTTATCTTGGGTTCGTGTCGAATTCAGGTCGACACGAACAACAGAAATTGTAATTTGGCTCAAGTTCGGGTTTGCCAAATTCAAGTTTCATTTAATTTAGGTTGACCCAAAATACACAGAATACTCACATATAGTGTCTGGACAAGTCTGAACGAGGTATGAAGTGAGTCTAGACAGGTCTGGATGATGCGTGGAAAGTATGGACGATGTGTGGAAGGTCTGGAGTGGGTCTACACGAGGTGTGGAAGGTTTGGACTGAGTCTGGACGAAATCCGGAAGGTCTAGAGTGAGTCTCGACATGACTGGGTCTAAACTGGGTTTGGAATGTCTGAATTGAGTCTGGATAGGTCTGGACAGAGTATAGACAAGTCTGGACGAGATCTGGAAGATCTGAACTGCGTCTGAACATGTCTGAAAGGTCAAGACGTGGTTTGAACTGGGTTTGGACAAATATGTTTACCAGATCAAATCAACACAAGATCACTCCTTCTAGCAACCACCAAACCCCAATCGAATCAGTATCAACATCAAAGTCACAATTCAAATGTCACACACAAGAGATCCTGACTTCATGCATCTTCTATCCTAACTAGGGGTGTCACCGGTCCAAACCCGGACCGGAACCGAATCACCTTAAAAGTCCGGACTAGAACCCAGACCGGTTAAGGTCTGGGTTTGGACCGGACCGGACCAGTTTTGTTTTGAGAGGACCGAAGACCAGACCGGACTGGTCAAACCGGTTTGGTCCGGTCTGGGTCGGGTGGGGTTGGGCCTGTTTGGGATTAAAACCTGTGCAAATCATATTTAATGCAATTACAACCAAAACTGTAGCTATAGATTATAAGATATAAATATGATATGCAAGTCCATAAGTTCGAATTACATAAGAGAAAATCACAAAGTCCACAAGTTTGGAATTACAAACAAACAAGTTTGGCATTTTTGCACGAAACATGAATACATGACAGGAAAATGACCCAATTATTGCATGAACCGACACTAATGGATTGGTTCGCTGGACCGAGTCTGGACGCGTTTGGATGAGTTTGGACAACCTCTGGACAAGTCTGGAGTGGTTCGCTGGACCGAGTCTGGATTGATTCACTGGTCCGAGTCTGGAGTGGTTTGCTGGACTGAGTTTGGACTGCCTCTGAACTGAGTCTAAACGAGTATAGAGTGGTTTGTTGGACTGCGTCTTGACCGAATCTGGAGTGATTCGTTGGTCTGAGTCTGGACTGGTTCGTTGGTCCGAGTATGAATGCGTCTGGATGGTTCCATAAAGGACATTTGGAGGAGGATGTGTACATGATATAACCTCGATGTTTTTACTTCGCCAAAGTATAGTGAGCAAGTATGCAAGCTGAAACGATCTATTATTGGATTGAAGCAAACATCAAGGAGTTGGAACAAATGATTTGACGAAGAAGTCAATAAGATTGACTTTGTCTTAAGCAAAGAAGAACCTTGTATATACAAGAAGGTCAGTGAGAGCAATGTAATATTTCTAATTTTGTATGTCGATGACATACTTCTCATGGGAAATCATATCCCTTCACTAGAGCAAACGAAGAGTTCATTGAAATCTGCATTTCAATGAAAGACATGGTCGAGGCTTAATACATATTGGGAATCAAGATATATAGAGATAAACCTCGTAGACTCATTGACCTAAGTTAACGTACATACATTGACAAGGTCTTGGAGAGGTTCAGTATGAACAATTCCAAAAAATACAATGTGCCAATGAGTATGGGAGTGCAATTGGAGAGTATGAGAGGTTCGTTATCTTTTGCTTCCTCATTATTTTGATGTACTTCCTTTTTAAACTCGATGTACCATGTTTCAATCATTTCCATACATGGATAATCATCTATTTTAGTCATGTTCTTTTGTCTGTCCACGTATGTTTCTGATATGTTCTGTCGAGTAGTTACTAGTCTGTTTATTGTAATTCCTTTGTTCGTCACAGACGTCTCTAATCGCAACACTCTTACTAGGTTCCCTAGTGTGTGTGCCCACGTGATCGGGGGTGTTACACCCTCAGTTTCTTGACTTCTTGGTTCAACCGTTATCCAAACTGGTCAACCATTGTGGGACAGAAATGCAGTTCCTTGAATTATGTTTTGTGTATCTTTCACACAAATGAATTAATTTTTTTCCTAATGGCTAGAAATATCTAGGAGCTTATAAATAGATGGTTTTACACATTATTTACCAAGATCTTACACTTTCATATCATCTACACTCAAGTAAGAGAACCAAAATCTCTCATTCTATGGTGAACGTATCTTTGGCATCTTTGCAATTTTACAGATCATGGAGTCATTTCTAGAGTTACTTACGGCTGCATGTAACGACTACTGCCCTCTTCTTACCTCTGTGGTGTACTATCGTGCAATCATCGTGATTATTCTTTTCTTTTGATATTTCTAATATAAACTAGCCGATTGTGGTGTGTTAGGTTCTTGCTTTTATCTATATTTTCTTGAGGAATTAAATGCATGCATGAACATGCAAGTGCCAAGGATTGCTCTGATATCGTTTGCTAAAGCTGGTATTTGCAAGAACACCAAGCTTTCCCAAATATTAGATGATTTTGCTATTGTTGGGGGTGGAGGATCATGTTGAGGATGATGTTTTTACCTAGGAAGCACGGATACAGTTCAAAATTGGCAACGGACTAGTATCGATTAAATATACAGCAAGACATGTATCGGATACGTACCGTGGTGAATCGGAGGCAACCTTGTAATATTTAGAAATCGAAACATATATTTTGATTTATGAGGTGTTTTTTTGATATTTTCCTTTTACTAAACATAATCCACATTGCCATTAAACATAACCTTTCCTTCCAAGGCTCTAATAGACTATAACGTTACAACAAGTCAACAACCACATTTACCTCTTCTTCCTCCCTACCTTCACCTCATCGGAACACCTTCACAACATTGGTTGTGGTCAATGCCTCAAAGATATAATATGAAAAATGGTTTATGTGTTTATATCCTATTACTTTTTGTGTTTTATTTTTCAAGTTCAATAAATATATATTACTTTTAAAATTTACCTTTTAATAGTTGTATCAATGTCATATCCACGTATTCGATTTTGAATATTGTCGAATCTATTACACACATATCCCATATCCATGTGTTATTCTAACTAATGTATAACTAATTGCATTGTTCTTTTATTTGTTCATCCATTTGGCTTAAGATTCATGTTTGCCATACATTATCAAGAAATATTTTTATGCCTAGTCATTTTTGTCAATGGATGCAAAGAAACAGGACAATAATTTCATGTAACAAAACAGTTTTGTCTGGAAATGCTTGGCTCCATGCGTCCTAGCTTATAGGATTGTGCTCTACAAGTAGCTCTTGTCCCAAGTGTACTGACTTCGGCAATTTTAATACCAATCTCAGATGCTTGTGGAATTGATTATCAAGCATATCGTCTCCTGTGATTCCCCCGAGGTAATCTTTGTATCATTTTTTTGAATTACCTACTTCCTCTTCTTAGCTCTATTATATATCTATTGTCATGTGCAAACATTGTAGGACATGAAGAAACGTGTGAAGAAAGTTGTCGGCTATCTTTCATGTAAGAATCACCTTTTGTACCTGTGTTTGTGAGCGTCAAATGTGAGTTGTAAGTTGTATACATTTTTATTGTATAATATAATGAATATTTGTCATGAACAGCCGTGTTAGACGAGGAGTCCAAAGCTTTAGCCGAAGGAAATGTTAATCTTCCAAAGATTGAAGAAGAAGTTGAATTTGATTATGACGAGAAAACGAAAGAATAATTGGACATATTCTTCAAGGAGGGACACCTTCGGCTAATGTAAAATTTCCTTTTGGTGTTAAAATGAATGGAATATCTTTTGAGTGATGATGATTGTGATGTAAGTGGCATCTCTTGCTGCAGTAAAATTATGGTTACAATTAAGGATTTAAAAGATTATTTAAATTATTTTTTAAATTGACATGCATCGCGAAGTTCGTCTTTTTGAAATCAATTTTCGGAAGTATTCTGACGAATTCAAGTTTGAATAATTTGTGTAATTATGACATAGTATTATGTCCCAAATAGTTATACTATAATCATGCTTGTCATGTGAGCCAACTAAATAAGTTTCCATGGTTCAATTGCTAGCATTTTCAACATGCACGATCTAAATATTATTCGATTTATAACTTTTAAAAATTATTTTCATGTTATGTTTGGAAATGATATAGTAATAATGTTTATAAAAAACAACTAGTTAATTTTTATCCGTTAGTTGACTAACACTGAGCAAACTATGTTTTAAATCATCAACTAATAAAACTTTTTCAATAGATAGAGTAGTAGAATTGCCAACATTATTAATGTGACCTTTAGTGTTATCTCCAAATGTGACGCTTCCTCCATTCTTAGAATTTAAATTTCATAGAATGTGGCAGCCTCCCATCATGTGTCTCGAACCCCACTATCGAGTATCCACATGACATTTTCTCATTGCTTTGATCTACATATAAAGAAATAAGTGAAGACTTTGGTACCCAAATTTGTTTGGGTCATTAAGGTTAGTTTTTGGTACCCAAACATTTAAAGAATTAACTTTATTAATAAATGAGTTATTGAATCTAACAAAATAAAATGTAGATTTCTTTCATTTTCCACGTCTGTATAATAAGCCATGTTTTGTCAAGGATTGAAACAAAAGTGTAGAGGCTTCGGTGGAAGCCTAAAGTGATCATTCTCAGATTGTGTGAAGAAAGAAAATCAAACATACGAAGGTGTTCACATGACTTGCTTTGTAAATGCATTCTCCTCTGGCACGAAATGAAGAGTGGATAGCAAAGATGTAGGCATAGCTCATGGAGTCGAGCATAACTTGCAAGAGAAAAAGTAATCGAGAGACAAAACCTCTATAAAAATTTCTGAGCCTTCCATTATTTGGTTTGATTGTCTCTACTTATTATTTATTTCGGCTGCATCATTATTTGATTAAGTAGAGATTAAGTTGAATTTGATTAGAATCGTCGATGAACACCAACAATAGCCAGTAAAGACTCAGATGTCTCATTTGACACGTGAGACTATTTATAAAAGGTTGTAATAGAGGCATGCTTGGGAACTCGCTTATATAGGCTGTTTCTCTCCGTGTGTGGTAAACACTTTTCATCAAATATGATATGATGAGACATATAGATTCTACCAGTACCATCAAATATGATATGGATACAAGCATGCATAACCTTTGATTAGAACTATAGCCAATAAAAACACATGGAATCGACTTTGGACTAAACTTATTTGCTGCCTAGTCGCCCAAATATGGGCAAACGAGAATTTTGGAGCTTCCCATACCACTTGAGATCTGTTCAACCAAACAACAAGACTCAAAATTTCTTCTCCAAGTGTGCTCGTGATCCACGCTGCAACAATCGATCTTAGTGTCAAGCTTAAACCGATGATGGTTGGGGACAGTGACTTCAAACTCCCATCAAGAAATCCCATAGAATCGATTAGATTCATGGTTTGATTCTCCCAGACGAGGTAGTTTGTTGTGTTGAGTTTGACAGAAATGTGGAATTGTACACGTTGATTGAATACGGAAAGGGATAGAGTAGGTTGAGATCAGCCATACTCATCCCTTCTAGAGTTCGATCTACCATGGATAATCTTGGATTCTTCCTTCTCGATTCTTCAAAATGTAGGAAAATGAGATAATTTTCACTCTCACTAATACGTGAGGTTCTAATTTCATTAACTACCATCAAATATCAGAGAGATTAGAATTTCACTTTCCTAACGAACCCAAATGCCTAGGGGTGTAAACGGAGTGGGTCAACCCCGTGAACCCCAACAAAACTGAACCTGTAGGATCTGGATTAGAGTCATAGTTTCACAACTCGTTTAGAAAATAAAAATCACTAACTCGTCAACCCATTGTTAGGGTCGAGCAAAAATTAGAACCCACGAACCCACTAAAATTAAAAAATAATAAAAATAATAATATTGTATACATATATAACTATATTTTCTAACTTATAACTCCAAAACCTATTGTTTATTTTTTTAATAACTCCTAATTCGAACAATTAGAACTTAATTTAAACCTCGTAAGCCCAAACCTCACAAACAAATTTACTAACTTAATAAAATATATATTATTTAGATGATTCTTATTTTTCAGTAATTTAATATTATTAAAAAAATTAGAACTCGTTGACCTACCTACCGGTAGGGGTGCACACGGGTCGGGTTGAACCCGAAAACCGACCTGAACTTGACTGGTCGGGTCGGGTTGGTAAGTGGTTCGGGTTGGGTTGAAAAATTCTGAAACCCGAACTTTCGGATCAGGTTCGGGTTGTAGGGGTCGGGTTGACCCAACCCGACCCGAAACCGCAGGAAGCCAACCCCCTATTTCAGGCCCACCCAATTATCACTCTTTCAGCCGACCCGAAATCCCGAATAGACCCCAGCACAAAAGCACCCAACCCGAATAGACCAACAACACCATATCCGAAACCACGCTGCTAGCATGACTTCTTCGTTGCTTGCTCTTCATCTCCTCATCCGAATCGTCTCCGAATAAAACCAAATCAGAAAGAGTATAACTCCTGCGAGAGCCAGTAGTCGGTCTGATCTTTGGCGATCCGTCCTCCCTCTCCTTAGGCTTGGGTATCAGAAGCAACTGGGTCGGGCCCTGCTTGTGCTTGATCTTCCCCGTGCCCTCGTTCGACTTGATGAAGTCGTTTAGCGTCTTCAGAAGCTTCCCGGAGATCTTCTGCATCTCGGAGTACTCCGACCGCCTCCCGACGGCCATGTTACGGCAGGCGTCGTAGACCACGGCTAGCTCGTCGAACTGCTTCTTGGCTCTCAGAATAAAACCAAATCAGGCATGCCTCGGTGTACGCCTACACGCAGGTTTGCCTCCGCACCTAGGGTTTTTTTTCCGAATTTTCGGGTTAAGGTTTCGGATTGGGATCGGGATTGTAGGGATGGAAAGAGAGGAGGTTGTAGGTATTGGGATCGGGATTGGGTCCAACCCGACCCAACCCGAAAATTTCGGGTCGGGTTGGGTTCAACCCAAATGGGTTCGGGCTCGAGTTGGGTATTTTTCTAACCCAAAAATTTCGAGTTGGGTCAAACCCAACCCGACCCGTGCGCACCCCCTACCTACCAGTACTGCAACCCACTAAGGAAGCAGGTCGGATTGTGAGACGGAACGTTGATTTTCTGAAACAGATTACGATCCGATCCACCCGGGACCTAACGGACTTGCAGAATGCCTCATCACAGGTCGATGGGCTTACAACTGGACCTAAATTACACATTTCTCGCTTGGGCCCCGTGGGCTTATTGTTACTCTATTAGAGACGGTGTGGATCCCGATCCCGACCCATTTACACGTCTACTTTCAATCCACTCCCATTTCCGTCAAACCCTAGACTCCACCTCTCGCTCGGATGGCGACGCGTCGGGTCCTGTCCTCCGTTCTCCGCTGCCACGCCTCCATTCTCCGATCGCCTCTCCCCTTCCCCCGCGCCTCCTCTGTCTCCCTCCTCCCCCCTCTCGCCGCCGACTTCACCACCGCCGACGCCCCCAAACCCACCTCCTCTGGCCCCATCGTGCAGGTCTGCCAGGTTATCGGAGTCTTTGACCGATCTATGGTGTGGAAATGCTTATTCGATTTGTTTTTGCTCAATCTCCTAGACGTTTGTCCACGCTTTTGTTTTGTTTGTAGTGAAAAATGATAGAGATCATGCGTTTCCCATTTCCTGGTCGGGGCAAAAAATGCGACCTTTCATGGATCACTTCCACCTTTGTATCTGTGCTAGTTATGGTTTATGACTGGAAATGGGAAATGTTAGAGATCATGTGTTTCCCATTCTCTTGAGTGTCATTGCATTTTCTAAGCTTTAGACAGATCCTTGTGGAACTAAGGGGCAGAATGTGTTCATTGGAAACGTTAAGAAGAAGAGCGTAATATATTGAAAAAAGAATGTGGTGTTTGACAAATTTGAAAGGGACTGTCTAATCATGCAAATCAGACTCAAGGAAAAGAATCAACATGATTGTTCACAATATATTGAAAAGACAACGACCCATTTGTAATCAACCATGTATGCATGATCCATTAATTAAACAAGCACAGTAAAAATGCTAAATTTGCATTTTTTAGTTCTTTTATTTATGACGGCATGTTGGCGACATATGAATCCTAAATTTGCAATTTTTAGTTCCTTTTGTTTATAATTGCATTTTATTGACTTGCTACACAATTTCATTATGGATTGGTAACCAAGAATTAGTTTTTAAAAACACAAAGCAAATATAATGCATAATGGTTTTTTATGAGATTGTTGGAAAAATGGGTATCTGTTTGTTTTATATTTGTCAAGAAATCAAGAAAAAATGAATTAGTTTTAGGGAAAAAGATAGTTTGGAATGGAACCAATGTCGTTGCCCTCATAACAAATTTATCTCCTTCACGTGCACAAGGTTTCACGGCATTGTTCTCAAGATACGACAACCCTAGCTATCTAGTCACACACTCATATGATCGAGTTGTCGGAGTCAAACTCAGTGTTTGGCCTCATCGTTCGACACTTTGAAATCCACAAATGTACTTATTCTTTGAAAGTGTTAGGAAAGAAAAGCATTATTTGATTGAAAAGGTAAGAAACTAGAAAAGTAGTAATGAAGATTTTATTCGGTGGTGAAGAAATGAGTGAAAATCTATACAACCAACTCCATTTGAAGAGTACATAATATGTTACTTTTTTTATCGGAAGTTGGTTATGAAACCAACCAACTATTGTTTACAATTCTCTCTCAATTCGAAGAGTACATAAATGGTTACTTTGAAGTTGGTTACTTTTTTATGGAAGTTGGTTACAAAGCCATCCAACTGTTGTTTCCAATTTGTTTAACAATTCCACAACTCTGTCATAGAAAAAGACATTAATTGCTTTGACGTAATTGATAGTTATACAATACAAGGCAAGCTTATATTCCTAATTCTATTTTGAGCTAATAGAAAGTAAATCACAATCTAATGGAAAACAAATAAAATCTCTCATTTTGTCGACCAAACACATGGAGATGCCTTTTGTTTTACTTAGTATCGTGCTCATGAGTTTTATGCTTGCCTTGTTTTAATTTTGATTATTCTATGTTATGTTCACCTTTTGCTATATAATTTATGTTCATTTTTTGCCAAATAATTTTATTCATAAAAAAATTAAGCTTATTGATTGTCTTATATTTTTGATGGATTTTGATTATTTTTCCTCCACTGGTAATGGTACTCCTGTTCTAGATGCATCTTCTTGTTGCCTTCTGTAATTTGTTTTTTTTTTCTGTTTGATGGATGTGTCTGAGATCCTCACCCTTTTATTTTCATGACCAGCAACAGTACAGTCCCTGTGGAACTTGTCGGGTCCCACGTGTTGGCCTGCCAATGCAACCAAATCAAGGAGGATACAACCGACTAGAAGCTTGTTGTAATCCACAAGCAGTGCAACTTAATGGTTATGGGTGGCATTTGCGCGCTTATTCAGGTTATGCTGAGCAACCACCTGGGACAAGCAATGTTAGTTATGCCAATTATCAAGCAATTGCTCCTGATCTTGCATCCAATGGCACCACTCCAGCTTCAAAAACTGCCCAACCTGGTTAGTAGGGGTGTAAATGGATAAGAGCTAACAAGTCTGTATCGTATTTGTATCTGAATCATAAAGGACATGGATTTACTCTCATGTTTGTGGATACATATAAGGATCTAAAAATTTAAAAATAGAACATATAATGGATTCGTACATGAAATTAAAAATAGCTGAATACAGATATTGATATCCACCTTTCTCCAAAATACAAATAGAAATATCCACAAAGCTAAAAACATGTTTTTTTGTCCCTCGGTTTTATTAGAAACGTAATTAAACACCTACTTTTTAATTTTTTATGTTGACTTCTATTTTAGTTATACTTTCATATTCTATGTACTATATTTATTAGCCATGTATTATTACAAACACAACATAATTATACTAGGATCTTTTTACTAATTTGTTGCAATCATATTTAAGTTTTTTATATTATATATCGTTAGTATTATGAATATCAATTTTGGTATCCTATCTGCATACAAAATATTTTATATCCAGTCTTCGTCCATATGCGACAATGTGGGCATGCTTGAACCTTGCCTCCAGACACCACCACCATCAACAAGCTGATGTGCTTAACATTTTGTTATTTGCTTGTTTAATTTTTGGATCAATCTTCATTGTAGAAGGGGAAGAAAAAACCAGTGGTTCCCTCACAATCGAAGGGGTTCTGGAAGAGATCAACAAGGTGAAAGATGCTTTTTTCTCAGTGTATGTGGATGAGACTCAAGTGATACACGACCGTCTTACTTTGGGGGCTGAGGTTCAAGACCCTACTATTGCAAACTATTATACGTTTGAGGAGCTTTGCGACATAAGATCGCGTTATGTAGATGACTTGGCGTCAAGGGGTGTCACCAGAGAGACCATGTCAAAAGATGACTGGATCACTCAAGTTCTGCAGTTTTGCCCTTTGTTGATGGTTTATTTTAAGAATGTGGTCCTAGCCGGCATTACACACTTCAAGGTACATATCGAATTGGAGCTAACAATAGGAACTGACCCTTAACCGTGTTTACTTTCTGCCCAACAGAAAGACGTTGTGGATACCAGAGAGTTCTACAAGAAGTATACCGAAGATGATGCCCAACAGAAAGACGTTGTGGATACCAGAGAGTTCTACAAGAAGTACACCGAAGATGATGCTAAGCGACAACTTCAAGATCTCTTTAATCACATCCTTAGCGATGGTGATTGTGATGTAAGTGGCATCTCTTTCTGTAGTAAAATTATGGTTACAATTAAGTTAAGAATTATATGTTTAACTTATTTGGACACTATACTATACATCCCTCTGTTAATTTTGAGCTTTATCTTTTCATTGCCGTTGAATGTTTAATGACGTGGGCATTTGGTCATTACATGATATTTCTATGGTGAATGTATCTTTGGCATATTTGCAATTTTACAGATCATGGAGTCATTTCGAGAGTTACTTACGGCTGCATCTAACGACTACTGCCCTCTTCTTACCTCTGTGGTGTACTATCGTGCATTCATGGTGATTATTCTTTCCCTTTGATATTTCTAATATAAACTAGCCGATTGTTGTGTGTTAGGTTCTTGCTTTTATCTATACCTTCTTGAGGAATTAAATGCATGCATGAACATGCAAGTGCCAAGGATTGCTCTGATATTGTTTGCTAAAGCTGGTATTTGCAAGAACACCAAGCTTTCCCAAATATTAGATGATTTTGCTATTGTTGGGGGTGGAGGATCATGTTGAGGATGATGTTTTTACCTAGGAAGCACGGATACAGTTCAAAATTGGCAACGGACTAGTATCAATTAAATATACAGCAAGACATGTATCGGATACGTACCGTGGTGAATCGGAGGCAACCTTGTAATATTTAGAAATCGAAACATATATTTTGATTTATGAGGTGTTTCTTTGATATTTTCCTTTTACTAAACATAATCCACATTGCCATTAAACATAACCTTTCCTTCCAAGGCTCTAATAGACTATAACGTTACAACAAGTCAACAACCACATTTACCTCTTCTTCCTCCCTACCTTCACCTCATCGGAACACCTTCACAACATTGGTTGTGGTCAATGCCTCAAAGATATAATATGAAAAATGGTTTATGTGTTTATATCCTATTACTTTTTGTGTTTTATTTTTCAAGTTCAATAAATATATATTACTTTTAAAATTTACCTTTTAATAGTTGTATCAATGTCATATCCACGTATTTGATTTTGAATATTGTCGAATCTATTACACACATATCCCATATCCATGTGTTATTCTAACTAATGTATAACTAATTGCATTGTTCTTTTATTTGTTCATCCATTTGGCTTAAGATTCATGTTTGCCATACATTATCAAGAAATATTTTTATGCCTAGTCATTTTTGTCAATGGATGCAAAGAAATAGGACAGTAATTTCATGTAACAAAACAGTTTTGTCTGGAAATGCTTGGCTCCATGCGTCCTAGCTTATAGGATTGTGCTCTACAAGTAGCTCTTGTCCCAAGTGTACTGACTTCGGCAATTTTAATACCAATCTCAGATGCTTGTGGAATTGATTATCAAGCATATCGTCTCCTGTGATTCCCCCGAGGTAATCTTTGTATCATTTTTTTGAATTGCCTACTTCCTCTTCTTAGCTCTACTATATATCTACTGTCATGTGCAAACATTGTAGGACATGAAGAAACGTGTGAAGAAAGTTGTCGCAAACGGCTATCTTTCATGTAAGAATCACCTTTTGTTTGATTGATTAACCAGTGTTTGTGAGTGTCAAATGTGAGTTGTAAATTTGTATACATTTTTATTGTATAATATAATGAATATTTGTCATGAACAGCTGTGTTAGATGAGGAGTCGAAAGTTTTAGCCGAAGGAAAAGTTAATCTTCCAGAGATTGAAGAAGAACTTGAATTTGATTATGACGAGGAAACGAAAGAATTCATGGACAGATTCTTTAAGGAGGGACACCTTCGGCTAATGTAAATTTTTCTTTTGGTGATAAAATGAATGGAATATCTTTTGAGTGATGGTGATTGTGATGTAAGTGGCATATCTTTCTGTAGTAAAATTATGGTTACAATTAAGTTAAGAATTATATGTTAACTTATTTGGACAATGTATTATACATCCCTCTGTTAATTTTGAGCTTTATCTTTTCATTGCCGTTGAATGTTTAATGACGTGGGCATTTGGTCATTACATGATATTTCTATGGTGAATATATCTTTGGCATTTTGCAATTTTACAGATCATGGAGTCATTTCGAGAGTTACTTACGGCTGCATCTAACGACTACTGCCCTCTTCTTACCTCTGTGGTGTACTATCGTGCATTCAGGGTGATTATTCTTTCCCTTTGATATTTCTAATATAAACTAGCCGATTGTTGTGTGTTAGGTTCTTGCTTTTATCTATACTTTCTTGAGGAATTAAATGCATGCATGAGCATGCATGTGCCAAGGATTGCTCTGATATTGTTTGCTAAAGCTGGTATTTGCAAGAACACCAAGCTTTCCCAAATATTAGATGATTTTGCTATTGTTGGGGGTGGATGATCATGTTGAGGATGATGTTTTTACCTAGGAAGCACGGATACAGTTCAAAATTGGCAACGGACTAGTATCGATTAAATATACAGCAAGACCTTGTAATATTTAGATATAGAAACATATTTTTTGATTTATGAGGAGTTTTTTTGATATTTTCCTTTTACTAAACATAATCCACATTGCCATTAAACAGAACCTTTCCTTCCAAGGCTCTAATAGACTATAACGTTACAACAAGTCAACGACCACATTTACCTCTTCTTCCTCCCTACCTTCACCTCATCGGAACACCTTCACAGCATTGGTTGTGGTCGATGCCTTAAAAGATATAATATGAAAAATGTTTTTTGTGTTTATTTATATCCTATTACCTTTTGTGTTTTATGTTACGGTTCAATATATATATATATTACTTTTAAAATTTACCTTTTAATAGTTGTATCAATGTCATATCCACGTATTCGATTTGGAATATGTCAAATCTAATAGGACAATAAGAAATCGTGCTTCAATGTCAAAACAAATAAGAAACGAATTAAAACAAATTATAGGACAATAATGTAAATCTATTAACTATATGTAATATATCTTACATCTCAGACAATAACCAACTTTGAGAACGTGCTAAAGATTCAACTGTATCGAGATGTAACCTACTACGATGAGAACTAATCAATGTACCACCCATGTTGAATGCCGACTTAGAAGAAACGGTGGAAACATGGATGACATAAATATCCCGAGTAAGTTTTTGCAAAATAGGATATTTGATACCATTGAATTTCCACTAAGTTAATATTTCAAAGTTCTTATCCAGATCCTCATCCAAGTAGTGGTCTAACTATGATTTCACGTATCTCCTAATTCTTTTCTTTGAATTAACACACACATCATAATCACTCGTTTCGGCCTCGAATTTTGTCATAACAAAACTTCTAATCTGTCTTCATTGTACTAAATGACTTTGGCTGGTACTCGTGAACCAAAGCATAAAAAACTTTTCTAACTCGTTCAACTTCTGCCTGAACCTTCTCTTCTTCGTAAATCTTCTCAAAATAGAACTCCAACAAACATAGCTTATACCTTGGATCCAATACATAACGAACTCCTAGAACTACCTTAGTTGTATTCCAATATTTTTTAAATTTAACCGATATTTCAGAAGCCATTGATGATATCATTTGATCAGGACTGTAACACCATTCCATCAGAGCCATTCGAATCTTACAAAATTTGGGGAATCCTAAATTTGAAGTGACAAATTTTGAACATGAAAAAAGCAATGTTATCTCATAAAATATCTTCAGCTTCTCACAAATTATTTCACAATTAGTCTAATCATCTTCACTAGGCACATCCTCTCTTCGAAGAACGATTTTTTTTCACGTTGTTGCAAACTGTGAAATACTTCCTTATTCTTAACTGCAACTTCTAACATTAGATAAGTTATGTTCCACCTGGTTTTACAATCTAGAGACAACTTATTTGATGAAAGAATTCTTAATTGTCGTGCTGTTTCTTCAAATTTCTCTAACCTTTTTGTTGTTGCCATCCAAAATCGCACAATATGTCTTATTTTTTTAATTACCTCATTAATTACCGATAATCCATCTTGTACAATCAAGTTTAGAATATGAGCACAACAACGCATATGACAGAAGCTACCATCTAATATCAACCCCCCAACCCAATCTTCGCAATAATTTCTCAAATAAGACATTTGTTCGTAGAACAATTATTCACAGTGAGACATGATAGCTTTCTATCAATGTTCCAATCCAACAGACAAGTTATTAATTTCTCAACAATAACTTCTCTAGTATGTGATGTAAGAACATAACAAAACCTAACAACATCAATAATTTAACAAATTAAAACGTAGAGAGTAAAACAAAACAAACACAACATAAAAAATGTCTTTAATTAAATTGTGCAAACAAACATGAAAATATTGCATATAAGTTTACCTTATGATTAGTTTATGCAAGTTCGAAGTCTCATCGATATAATGTCCAGTGATGATCGTGTATCCCTTCCTTTGATGATATGATGTCCACATATCTGTTGTAACATCAATCTGACTTGAATTGAAATTCCTTTTTTGCATCAACTTCACTATTTTCTGCTTATACATCTTTATAATGTCAGCCTTAAAAGTATTCCGGATGGGGACTTTACAGAGAGGTTGAAGGCCTTTTGAATACGTCCTAAAACCAACATGATCAAACCTTGAGCCACCTGGATTTATAGTCAGCCTATAGCGTGTCTGAAATTGAGAAATGAGAATGCTCCATGTAACATCTTTTGATGACTTTGGTTCTGACTCAATGTTACAATTAGTACTAGACATTATTATTGTTCATTGTTCACAATCTGGGGTTTCTATATTCAATCCACATTTTGAGCATGTTGATCATTGGGAGATGATAATTGCATATTTGGTCGTAATTGTTATGATTGATGGCCTTCTAAACTCTAACTAAATGCGGAATTAAGATCATAAATAAGGGATTAAGGATAGAACCAGCAAACCACAATCCAACATCGGATTTAAAGAGGTTTGGTACCACACTCGGTCTTAGCCCTCCTTGGAAACTCTGCTCGATCATCTTAGTCCCGCTTACAGTTCCACTATCCGATATTCGTTCCAGGCCGAGGTCAACGCCCTTTAAAACAACAAGCTTCACAAATAATCATCTCGCAATCTAAGAGGGAGTTTCCTCAAAATTTTATAACTTAATGATTCTTAAATATGGAAGTTGAATCACAATCTAAAACACTCTTAACTTGATCACATTTTGATATATGATAGAAATGGATATGCAAGTGGAGTATGGATTTGAGTGTATTTGGGCTTCGAAGATTTGGGAAATGTGAGCGCAAAGTATAAATTAATTGAGAGTGTAATAAGATGAGAGCTCGAAGATGTAGAGTTTGACACTAAAATATGAATCAATAAGGAGTGTTAAAGATTTTCAAAACAAATTTATGAAGTCCTATTTATAACTTTTCAAGCTATACTAGACATTCGTAGGTTACCGAGGATTGAACCAATGAAAAGAGTTTGCTTTAAGGTCAGGCAAATTTCTAGGTAAGTTTGGTCGACTGTTTAAGGAACGATGGTTCGAAGTATGATGGTTGATTTGGTCAGAATTAAGTATTCGGTCGACCAAATTGGATTCAAATCATCGCTCACCAATTTCTAGTGAATTATTCTAATTTTGACATATTTTAGTTCAATTCATTGTTTCAAGGTTTTGGTCACTCTGATTATACAAGTTCGGTAGACCGTAGGCTATTCAGATGACCGAAGTATGCGTAAGTTTTGCGTTGATAGTTATTGCCCAAATGTTCAGTGAAGGCAATGGTTATAGGTCACGTGTAAGAAGCTGTGTGGCAAATGCCAAGAAATAATCGTTTGACTGATAGAAGATCGGTCGTTTGAAATATGGACAAGTCAATTGAACTTTGAGTCAAAATTCAACCGTTGGATCAAAATTCGAAATCATTCTAAGGCATTTTGGTCGACTGAAATCCATTCGGTCGTCCGTCTGGACAATTCTAGAGAGCAACCTAACATCTGTCGAAGGGAAATTTTAGTTATTCGTTAGGAGTTAGGTTGACCGAAATTGGTTGTGACAGAATCATAGTACTCAAGTTTATATTAAACCTTATGGACTCAATAAATATAAAATTATAAGTCTTGATCCTAAGTTTTGATTACAAATCTTAATATCTTTGTCTTGGTGCTCAAGTTTACGTTAAACCTTATGGACTCAAGTTTTATTAAATACATCAAGTTCAACAAATGATGTCTTCAAAACCTCCAAAAATGGTATTAAAACAGGAAATCTAAAATCTAATAAGACTTAAAATTAATTGCAATTGATCTACCGCCTCAACAACCCTTAAATACTTAGGTGAAATATAATGAATCTAATTTTATTATATAATATTATATACAATTTGTGATTTAGCAACATGAAATTATTTGTTTAACACTAATAAAAAAAGGACCAACAACATTTATTGAGACGATGGTGAAGGTCCTCTTTGCCACAAACCTGGAGTCAAAATTTAAACCAGGGTTGATCAGTTGAGCCTAGACGGGTTCACTACGATGTGAATCTCGAGATGGACGACGAAAAATATTGGAACAAACAGGATCCGATGCACTCGAACCCAATTACTCTGGAAGAGATACCAGTGAAGATCTGGATCGATTGCCACAAGACGGGAGTTGATATCGGGAGAGGATTGAGCCCCAAAGGTTTTCACTACTGGAATGTGAATTCCCTGGAGAAGGCGAGGACAACTGGAATATACCACACACCCAATGTTTAATTAGTTTTGTTGTTTTGTTTTTCTTTTCTTCCCGGGCATGATTATTTTTATGCATCATTTCTTTACTTCTTCGCACTTTAAGTATATTCTTTTGAGAGATGTCATATATCCGCGAGTTTCAAAACAAGCAAACAAACATTATTAACATGCACATAAAATTAGGATCAACAATTTAATATGTATCATATATTTGATCGTTTACATGATGAGAATTTTATTTATACCGCAAGTACACGGCGTCAATGAAGACGCGACAAGTACGGGTCGAACACAAGGAGGAAGAAATATTGTTATTTTGTGATTTTCGATTAAGGAAGAAAGAGAGAGAAATAGAGTTGGTTTGAGAAACCATTGCGCACTCCCATTGCGCACTCTACAATTATAGATAAAAACAAAAAGGTAATTAAATTAAATATTAAGATATATTTCCACTTTGGTTGATGAAATAAATTTTCACTTTGGGGTTAGGAATTAGGATGGGTAGGAGGGGTGGTCGTAGAGGCACAGGATGCCGGTGAAATGAATATCTTTTTTAATTCCAAATTCTAAAGTGCTTATTATTATAATAATAATCAATATATATAATGAAAATTATTAAAATATAACAACCAAACTAATAAGTATGTACCTAGGGCAATACACCCAATAGTACCGCCATTGATTCCAATATCATCAGTTTGGTTGAGATATTGTGCTAAACCAAAATCACCCACGTGCGCACTCATGCCCTCATTTAACAAAATATTACTGGTTTTCACATCACTGTGCACGATCGGAATAGCAATCAAATCATGCAAGTAGTGTATCGCCTGAGCTATGCCAATAATTATATTGAATCTTTGAGCCAAAGTAAGAGTTGTTCTTCCCCCTTCCTGTGTGATGCAACCATGACTCCAAAGTTCCATTATGCATGTATTCATACACAATAGCCTTCCATTCAGTTCCAGTGTTAGGATCCATTGATGACGAAGTGTGAAGAAACGCAAAACGATTTGTTTATTTGAAATTTTGTGAAGATACAAGAACTTATTAATGTTGAATTACATTAGTCTTTTTATATGAGTATATGTTTCCGTTGGTTGGAGCGGGTGGTGAAGCGTCGTGTTGCTTCATCGGGAGGACGCGCCGGTTGGGTGAATGTGCTGGTGATGAATGTGCTGGTGACGATTGGTTTGGCCTGTCGGTCAAGATCATTTCAACACTCCCCCTCAAGTTGGGTCCGGAAGAGGTTGTAGGTGCCCAACTTGTTGATAATCTGACTGAATTGCTTTTGACTGAGAGCTTTGGTGAAAACATCTGCTAGTTGTTCTTTACTGGGTATGTAGGGAACTTCTATTTCTTTTGCTTGAATTTTTTCACGAATGAAGTGACAATCAACTTCTATGTGCTTGGTTCTTTCGTGGAAAACTGGATTAGATGCAATGTGTCGAGCAGCATTATTGTCGCAAAACATCTGTATGGGTATGTTAGGAGTTTGTCCCATATCGCGGAGTAGTTGTTTTAACCATACAAGTTCACTAGTTGTAGATGCCATTGCGCTATACTCAGCTTTTGCACTAGATCGTGCAACAACCTTTTGCTTTTTACTCCTCCATGTTACAAGGTTTCCGCCTACAAAGGTGCAAAAACCTGTAGTTGATTTTCGATCATGGCTTCCTGCCCAGTCTGCATCCGAAAAACCAATGATACTGTTAGAGTTATTATTTTTCATAAGTATTCCTTGTCCTGGAGTTTGTTTTATATACCTTAAAATGCGATCAATGATACCTAAATGTGGTGTTCGAGGTGCATGCATAAATTGACTAACTATGCTAACAACAAAGGTTATATCTGGTCTAGTTACTGTTAGGTATATGAGTTTGCCTACAAGTCTTTGGAACTGATGAATATCTTTGACAGGTTCTCCGTCAGTAGAGTTGACTTTGAGATTTGTTTCTAATGGTGTATTGGCGGGTTTAACTCCAAGTTTTCCTGTTTCTGTTAATAAGTCTAGAGCATATTTTCTTTGTGACAAAAAAACTCTATTTTTTGAGTATGCAATTTATATTCCTAAAAAGTATTTCAAGATGCCAAGGTCTTTTATGTCGAATTTTGTTTGTAGGTAATGTTTGACCTGACTAATTTCATTGTTAATGTCTCCGGTGATGATGATGTCATCAACATAGACTAATATTATAGTGATTCCTTGTTTGTGATGTTTAGTAAACATAGAAGCGTCAGCGGAAGATTTTAAAAAACCATAAGTAAGTAAGAAATGACTGAGTTTGGCATACCATGCGCGTGGAGATTGTTTTAGTCCATAGATAGCTTTGTTGAGCTTGCATACCTGGGTTGAGGCGAGGTTGTATCCTGGTGGAGGAAACATGTATACTTCCTCCTCAAGATTCCCTTGTAAGAAGGCATTTCTTACATCCATTTGATGGAGTTCCCAACTTTTGTTGACGGCTATGGACAGAAGGACACGAACAATGTTCATTTTTACAACAGGTGCAAAGGTTTCTAGGTAGTCAATCCCGTATGTTTGAGTGTACCCTTTGGCCAAAATTCTAGCTTTATATCTTTCTATTGTTCCATTACTGTTATATTTTATTTTATAAACTCATTTGCACCCAACTGGTTTGATCCCTTGTGGTTTCTGGATAAGTGTCCATGTGTTGTTATTTTCTAGAGCGTTGAGTTCCTCACTCATGGCTTTGCGCCATTTTGGATCTCCTATCGCTTCTTGGAATGTCTTAGGTTCTAAGTTATTTATTTGGGTTAGATATGTTTTGTAAGTGGGGAGAATTTGTTCGTAGGAGATGTGGTTTTCGATGGGATAGGTACCGTGTGAGGTGACAAAGTCGTTAAACCTGACCGGAGGACGGCTTGGTCGAGTGGATCTCCTTATATGAGGAATTTCTTGATTGTCTTGAGGTGGAGTCTCTTCTTCCTCTTCTCTTTCCTCTTCATCCTCCTCCGTATCTTCTTGGTTGTTTTCTTGCCTTTCTCTTTCTTCCATGTGGTGTTGTGGTAAAGTAGTTGTTGTAGCCGGGAATGTCTCAGTTGTACCCTTAAAGTAGAACTCACTCTCCCTAAAGGATACATCTCTTGATATATACATTTTACAAGTTTCGGGGTCAAAACATTTGTACCCCTTTTTGTTGACAGAATAACCAAGAAAAATACATTTTACAGAATTGCTGTCAAATTTATCCATTCGTTTCCTGTGAACAAAGCAGACGCAACCAAAAACCTTAAGATGATCTAATTTTAGTGATCGATTTAACAATATTCCTAAAGGTTGTTTGTTGTGAAGGGTGGGACTTGGCAACCGATTAATTAGATAAGTGGCAGTCAGAACTGCGTCAGACCAGAAATGTTTTGGTGCATTGCTTTGAAATAGTAAAGATCGGGTAACATTCAAGATGTGACGGTTTTTTCGTTCAGAAATCCCATTTTGTTCGGGAGTATTAACACAAGTGGTTTGATGAAAAATGCCATGAGTTTTTAGAAAGGTTTGAAAATTGAGACTGGTATATTCTGTCCCATTATCGGTTCTTAAGGTTTTAATTTTGGAATTGTACATGTTTTAACAAATGTCACAAATTCGCAAAAGATTTTAAAAACGTCTGATTTATTTTTAAAAAGGTAAATCCAGGTGTTACGTGAAAAATCGTCAATAAATAAAACAAAATATTTAAAACCGTTGTAAGATTCGATTGGAGCGGGACCCCAAATATCGGAGTGGATTAAATCGAGGGGAAATCTAGATTTGTTTTTAGATGTAGAAAAAGGCAGTCTAGTTTGTTTTGAGAAATGACAAACATCACATGCATATTTAGAAGAAAATGTAGGAAATAAAGTTTTGAGGACAGGGTAGGATGGATGTCCCATCCGTTTATGCCAGAGATCCTGATTAGTGTTACTAGATGTAAAAAAAAGCAGTTTTTTGAGTATCTAAAATGTAGAGTCCATTGCTATTGACTCCTTTACCAATCGTCTTCCCTGTAACTCGATCCTGAAAAAATACATCATTTGGGGTAAATACAGCATTACAATTAAGACGTTTTGTTATCTTTGCAACGGATAGAAGATTGGAGGCAAGGGTTGGAACATATAATACATCTTTGTTTAGTTGGTTTAATAACATGGTTTCTCCCATTCCTTCAATTTCAACTTGGTGATTATTTGCTACGGTTACAAATTTATTAACCATATTTGAGTTATTTTTGATGTTTTGCAATAAGGAAGAATTTCCGGTCATATGATCTGTAGCTCCAGAGTCAATAATCCAATGATTGTCATATCTAGGTCTCTTATTAAGCATATTTTTAAAAGTATTAGCAGAAAAAGTATGTGGAAAGGAAGTTATACCTGCACAATTACCTGATCTTGGGGGGGTTTGTTGTAAAATGGCATTTAATTGGGTCAGCAGCTGGTCCAAATCTGGTCTGGACCCAAATCCGGGTCCGCTGGATCCACTGGTAGCGGGTATATAGGGATCGGGTCGGTTGGATCTGTTGCATTCGGGTCGTCCTCCATAGGACCCGACCGTTTCTCCTCGCGTGCATATAAAGCTCCTCTGATCCGTGAAAACGCCCGATTCGTCTTCCCATCTTCTTTCCCCTTCTCCGCTAGGGTTAGCCACCGTTCCATTTCCCGTTGCTCCACCGTTGTTTTTCTTTCGATTCCGATGATCTCCCCCTCCTTCCCTCGTTGGTCGGAGATGTGGATGTAGGAACCAACTAGGGGTGGCAAATTCGTGTTTCGTGTCGTGTTTGACACGAACACGAATTGACACGAATTATTTTTTCTCGACCCGAACACGAACACGAACACGAATTACTATGAAATAGTCGACACGAACACGAACACGAAAAACTATTATTAAACCCGAACACGAATTTGGTAACCCGAACACGACCCACGATGACACGAATCCATTTTTCGTGTTCGTGTTGACACGAACACGAATTAACCCGAATAACACGAACTGACATGTTTGACACGAATTTTTCACATGAATTAACCTGTTTGACACCAATTATGACTTGTTTGACACAAATTTACCAAATTAATACCAATTAACCTGATTAACTTAAACACATCTAATACAACGAACTGACACGAAATTAATTATAAACCTACACCAATATTACATTCAACATCACAAATTTAAAAAAAACAATAGTCTAATAATAAACCATCCATAATAATAATCCATAATAAAACATCCATAATAAAACATCCATAACAATAGTCTAATATCCATAATAAAACATCCATAATAAAACATCCATAATTATAAACTCATTCCACTATTACACTCAACATCGCTCCAAGAGTCCAAGTTATGATTCCAAACCTGTGGTAGGATTAATGATGTTGTCAAAACAATGTAACAATCAATTTATTTTATTTAAAATGAAAAGATTAAAGATGTGAATGTTGACAAACCTTCATGAGAATTGATTCCTTCTTCTAATGAGTTATCAATTTCGTCCAGCACATCTTGTGTAAGTTTGTCAATATCTTCATAAATTTTTGTATCACCTGGTAAAAGTAGTTCAAAGTTGAAACAAGTGTCAAGTTGTATGCATAATTTCGTTACTCATTCAACATGCTAGGTAGATTAAATTATTTGACAAACTAAAACATAAATAAAGATAAATGAGAGTTTAAGTATATTGTGGTGAGACCTTTATCTCCAAAGAGCCAATCTCTGGTGCAAATTATTGCCTCAACCGTACTTGGCTTAAGAGAGCTACGAAACTGATCTAAAACACGACCTCCAACACTAAAGGCAGCTTCAGAAGCAACAGTTGAGACTGGAATTGCAAGGATATCACGAGCCATAGCAGCAACAATTGGATACCGATTTTTATTTGATTTCCAAAATGCAAGAATATCCACATTATCTTGTCTACTCATCCTTGGGTCCTCCAGATAAATTTCCAATTGTGACTTTAAAGATGTTGAATTGTCTAAAAAAGCATTGTCAAATTCCTACAATTCAAGAGAATAAAAGTAAAATATGATCAAATTTACTAAAAAGTAAGAAAATATTAAGCATGAAACTCGAAGAAGTAGAAAAATCACCTTAAAAAATGAGCAATTAGCATCAAAACCCTCATTGAATGTCTTGGCCTTTTTAGTTTGACGTCCTTGATCTGAACTAGGGGTGGCAAATTCGTGTTTCGTGTCGTGTTTGACACGAACACGAATTGACACGAATTATTTTTTCTCGACCCGAACACGAACACGAAAACGAATTACTATGAAATAGTCGACACGAACACGAACACGAAAAACTATTATTAAACCCGAACACGAATTTGGTAACCCGAACACGACCCACGATGACACGAATCCATTTTTCGTGTTCGTGTTGACACGAACACGAATTAACCCGAATAACACGAACTGACATGTTTGACACGAATTTTTCACATGAATTAACCTGTTTGACACCAATTATGACTTGTTTGACACAAATTTACCAAATTAATACCAATTAACCTGATTAACTTAAACACATCTAATACAACGAACTGACACGAAATTAATTATAAACCTACACCAATATTACATTCAACATCACAAATTTAAAAAAAACAATAGTCTAATAATAAACCATCCATAATAATAATCCATAATAAAACATCCATAATAAAACATCCATAACAATAGTCTAATATCCATAATAAAACATCCATAATAAAACATCCATAATTATAAACTCATTCCACTATTACACTCAACATCGCTCCAAGAGTCCAAGTTATGATTCCAAACCTGTGGTAGGATTAATGATGTTGTCAAAACAATGTAACAATCAATTTATTTTATTTAAAATGAAAAGATTAAAGATGTGAATGTTGACAAACCTTCATGAGAATTGATTCCTTCTTCTAATGAGTTATCAATTTCGTCCAGCACATCTTGTGTAAGTTTGTCAATATCTTCATAAATTTTTGTATCACCTGGTAAAAGTAGTTCAAAGTTGAAACAAGTGTCAAGTTGTATGCATAATTTCGTTACTCATTCAACATGCTAGGTAGATTAAATTATTTGACAAACTAAAACATAAATAAAGATAAATGAGAGTTTAAGTATATTGTGGTGAGACCTTTATCTCCAAAGAGCCAATCTCTGGTGCAAATTATTGCCTCAACCGTACTTGGCTTAAGAGAGCTACGAAACTGATCTAAAACACGACCTCCAACACTAAAGGCAGCTTCAGAAGCAACAGTTGAGACTGGAATTGCAAGGATATCACGAGCCATAGCAGCAACAATTGGATACCGATTTTTATTTGATTTCCAAAATGCAAGAATATCCACATTATCTTGTCTACTCATCCTTGGGTCCTCCAGATAAATTTCCAATTGTGACTTTAAAGATGTTGAATTGTCTAAAAAAGCATTGTCAAATTCCTACAATTCAAGAGAATAAAAGTAAAATATGATCAAATTTACTAAAAAGTAAGAAAATATTAAGCATGAAACTCGAAGAAGTAGAAAAATCACCTTAAAAAATGAGCAATTAGCATCAAAACCCTCATTGAATGTCTTGGCCTTTTTAGTTTGACGTCCTTGATCTGAACTAGGGGTGGCAAATTCGTGTTTCGTGTCGTGTTTGACACGAACACGAATTGACACGAATTATTTTTTCTCGACCCGAACACGAACACGAAAACGAATTACTATGAAATAGTCGACACGAACACGAACACGAAAAACTATTATTAAACCCGAACACGAATTTGGTAACCCGAACACGACCCACGATGACACGAATCCATTTTTCGTGTTCGTGTTGACACGAACACGAATTAACCCGAATAACACGAACTGACATGTTTGACACGAATTTTTCACATGAATTAACCTGTTTGACACCAATTATGACTTGTTTGACACAAATTTACCAAATTAATACCAATTAACCTGATTAACTTAAACACATCTAATACAACGAACTGACACGAAATTAATTATAAACCTACACCAATATTACATTCAACATCACAAATTTAAAAAAAACAATAGTCTAATAATAAACCATCCATAATAATAATCCATAATAAAACATCCATAATAAAACATCCATAACAATAGTCTAATATCCATAATAAAACATCCATAATAAAACATCCATAATTATAAACTCATTCCACTATTACACTCAACATCGCTCCAAGAGTCCAAGTTATGATTCCAAACCTGTGGTAGGATTAATGATGTTGTCAAAACAATGTAACAATCAATTTATTTTATTTAAAATGAAAAGATTAAAGATGTGAATGTTGACAAACCTTCATGAGAATTGATTCCTTCTTCTAATGAGTTATCAATTTCGTCCAGCACATCTTGTGTAAGTTTGTCAATATCTTCATAAATTTTTGTATCACCTGGTAAAAGTAGTTCAAAGTTGAAACAAGTGTCAAGTTGTATGCATAATTTCGTTACTCATTCAACATGCTAGGTAGATTAAATTATTTGACAAACTAAAACATAAATAAAGATAAATGAGAGTTTAAGTATATTGTGGTGAGACCTTTATCTCCAAAGAGCCAATCTCTGGTGCAAATTATTGCCTCAACCGTACTTGGCTTAAGAGAGCTACGAAACTGATCTAAAACACGACCTCCAACACTAAAGGCAGCTTCAGAAGCAACAGTTGAGACTGGAATTGCAAGGATATCACGAGCCATAGCAGCAACAATTGGATACCGATTTTTATTTGATTTCCAAAATGCAAGAATATCCACATTATCTTGTCTACTCATCCTTGGGTCCTCCAGATAAATTTCCAATTGTGACTTTAAAGATGTTGAATTGTCTAAAAAAGCATTGTCAAATTCCTACAATTCAAGAGAATAAAAGTAAAATATGATCAAATTTACTAAAAAGTAAGAAAATATTAAGCATGAAACTCGAAGAAGTAGAAAAATCACCTTAAAAAATGAGCAATTAGCATCAAAACCCTCATTGAATGTCTTGGCCTTTTTAGTTTGACGTCCTTGATCTGAACTTGAAGAATGCATACCCCCGCCCAAATTTGTGGAGTACTCAGAGTAGAGATTATGTAACTTCATATGTAATGTGGATGCCTCCTTAGAATTATCACCATAAATCTTTTTGTAGATAAAGTTTACAAACTCCAACTTGTAACGAGGATCAAATATTGAAGCAATAGCTAATGTATCACTAAAGGCCGCCCAATATTTTTGAAATTTCAACCACATCAAGGATGCCATAGAAGACATATACTCATCTTCACTCTCCAATGCATCTTTCAAAGTAGAGTAGCAGTAAATAATGATAGGAAAGTACAAAGAAGAAGTTGGATACTCAGTTCCAGAGAATGTCACAGTGGCTTCATAAAAGACCTTCAAGAACTTGTGAACCTTTTCAATTCTCTCCCACTCCTCATTTGATGGACATTTTTTATAGTTCAAATCAACCAATGCCAAATGCTGAAATACACGACGATAATATAAAGCACTATCAAGCATAAGATAAGTAGAATTCCATCTGGTCGTCACATCTTGGCACAAACCTCTTTTACCATCGATGGAGACTAGGCTAACACATTCAAGAAACTTCTTCTTTCTAACTTGAGAACCTTTGACATACTTGACACTCTCCCTTACTTTGTCAATCGAGGAGTCGATTCTCTTCAAGCCATCTTGTACAATCAAATTCAGCACATGAGCACAACACCGCAAATGGAAAAAAGTCCCACCACACACAAGCAGTCCTTTTGAGTTCAAGTCTACTCTCAACTCATCCACTGATACATCATTAGAACTAGCATTGTCCAACGTAATGGCAAATATATTTTTCTCAATACCCCATTCCATCAACAACTTAGAAATGGCATCAGACAAGACAACACCAGAGTGTGGTGGTGGAAGATACGAAAAGTTCAAGATTCTTTTTTGCAACTTCCAATCATCATCAATAAAATGTGCGGTTAAATCCATGTAACCATCAGATGTCAAAGAACTCCACAAATTGGAAGTCAAACTGATTCTACTACGATTTGCATGTAAGAGAGTATTGATCCTAACCTTTTCTCGATGAAACATTTTGATGCATTTCGCTTTCGCAGTATTTCTACTAACAACATGAACATCAGGCCTCAAGTATTGACAAAGTCTCCTAAATCCCTCATATTCAACAAACTGGAATGGCAAATCATGCATCACAATCGCAGACACAATTAATTCAGTGAACTTTTCAGAATCGAACTTTGCATTATGCATCCCCAATGACCTTGACTCACTACTCCCACTACCAGCTAACAACATTTGTCCAATATCACGAGAACTACTCCTAGGACAAACTTTAATGTGACGTTGCATATTTCCAGTCCCAAATTTACCCTCAGCAACATAAGTCAACCCACAAGCTTTGCATTTTGATCTCTTTATTTGGTCGGGTTGGTCATTGAGCTCCTCAAAAAAGTTCCAAACTTGCGATCTTTTAGAAAATTTACGTTTCGTTTTTCCTTTCGGGTTTGAGCTTACATTACTAGTGTCGACTTGTTCTACTTCTAATTCTTCCACGTTACAGTCTACTAAATCATTTTCATTGCCAATCACATCGACTGATTCCATTTGCAATAACGATTTCCTTTACATAAAAATAAATAAACCATATATCAGCGACAAAACTACCATATCAATAATGTGAATACAAGAAATCTACCATATCAATTATATTACTACAAGAGTAAAGGTGCAAACTAATCAACATAATTTGAAAGAACTATATTTTTTTTGAAAGCAAGCATGACATAAATATTAAATGCGGATGTTCCAGTGCATGCATCAGTCTAGTTTTTGACCTTTTTTGTGAAGAGAAGTCTTACATCTTGGAGAGAATGTTCATGGGCTATCACTCAAATTTTTTTGGGTGAAAATTCAGAGAAATTCAGAAAAAATCAGAGAAATTCAGAGAAATTCAGAGAAGTTAACTTCACCAACCAAAATCTAAAGAAAATATGATAATGAAACACACATTGTATATAAGTGAACAAAATTTTGGAGAGAATGTTCATGGGCTATCACTCAAATTTTTTTGGGTGAAAATTCAGAGAAATTCAGAAAAAAAATCAGAGAAATTCGGAGAAATTCAGATAAGTTAACTTCACCAACCAAAATCTAAAGAAAATTTCAGAAAGCAAAAAATCAAACACTTCACCATTTTCCAACCAAAATCCAAATAGAGCAATAAGCGAAGATTCCATTACCCTAAGCACAAAATTGTTCCAAACGGCGAGATGTGACGACGTGGTGAGGACGGCGAGATGTGGCGAGGACGGCGAGAGGAGACTGGCGAGAACGGCGAGAGGACGGCGAGATGTGACGATGTGATGAGGACGGCGAGATGTGACGACGTGGCGAGGACGGCGAGAGGAGAGGACAACGAGAGGGGGGGACGACGAGAGGAGAGGAGACGGGATGGTGAGAGGAGAGGACGGCGAGAGGAGAGGAGTTGGGGTGGTGAGGATGGCGCCGCGAGAGGAGTGGAGAGTGGAGACGGGTTTAGGGTTGGGAAGGGTTTGGTTTGTGTTGGAGGCGGCTGTGATTTGTGAAGAGTGAGTGAGTGAGTGAATAAGTTAGGGTTAGGATTTAGGAATATTGAGATTTTGGTATTTCTATTTCGGGTTATTCGTGTCAACCCGAATTACACGAAACACGAAATACTCTAACCCGAACCCGACTCGAATTACAGTTCGTGTCGACCCGAATTACAGTTCGTGTCATTCGTGTCGACCCGAATCGTGATATTTAGTGTCGGGTTCGGGTTCGAATTTCGTGTCATGACCCAAATTGCCAGCCCTAGAACCAACACGTGTTTCTACTGTGACCTATTTTTTTACAGTTATCGCAAGTTTCTTGTGGCTTATTGATGCATTGCATACATTGCATCATATGTCTTTCATTTAGATTACTTTTATATCAATAAATGCTACTAAGGTATGTGTTTAGTCGTATTTACAGAATACAGGGACCCGAATGCAAATTACCCACATTCCGAGCATAAACGCGTGCAAAAGATTCATTTCTATCATAAAGACCGAGTTCAAGTTTATCGGGTTCCAAATGGAAATGCATCCAAGCATAAAAACATTCAAGGAGCTAATTACAAAAAAGGTCAAGGGCTTAATTGCAAAATGCCAAGGACCTGATTGCAAAGTAAAAGGACCAAGTTATTGTGTGGAGAAAGTTAAAAGAAAAATCAAATATAAATCTCCAACAGTGGAAGGAATTAATCCGGAGCTCAAGACAATGGAAAGAATCAATCCAGACGCGTAAAGGAGGATCAAATCATACCATAAACATTCAACCAAAATCTGGACCAAATCAGAGAAGATTATGCGGCGAAATCGCCGCATATTACATGCCTTGTGCGGCGGAAACGCCGCCCCCTTGGCGATCCGTGTGCTCCAATTTTGTCCAGTCATGTCTGGACACGTGTACTCTCCCATTCTATACTTAGGTCTCTTGTAACAACTATAAATAGCCCCGAGAACGATGTTAGAAGGGTCCTTGGCCTTAGACCTAGTTTTTAGTTGTTGTTTTTATTTGTCTTTATTTTAGTAATAAAATTATGTCTTTTAATTCTTGTTTTTTCTTTTCTACTTCCTCTAGGACCCCTTCTTCTTCCTCCCTCCATGAGTTTCTAACTCTTTCCAAAGGGTGGAGGTGATGGAATTAGGGTTAGAGAATGATGAATGCATGTTATTATTTTAAGTTCATGATTAGTGTATTTTGATTACTTGAGTTTATGTTAAGTCATTTATCTTGTAATGCTTCATAACTAACATGATTTACAATAAGTTTCAGTAATTCTCTACTCTAAACCTAAATCTAATCCTCCACCCAACGGAATTCACCATCTTTGTTCTTGTTTTAGTTTTATTTGTTCTTGTTTCTTGCTTTAGATAATAAAAACCAAAATCTCAAAAACCCAATTTATTCTTCTCTCCTTCTTTCCCCCAATCGAAATCACACTAATAACAAATCTCTCCCTCCTTGTGTTCGACCCGTATTTGCCACGTCTTCATTGACGCCGTGCACTTGCGGTATAAATTTAATTCTCATCAAGTTTTTGGCGCCGTTGCCGGGGAGGCGACGCAGATTTTGTTTATTTTTGTGTTTTCGATTTTATTCTGTTTATCTTGTGCGCGATCTAAGTATTTGGATTTGTGTTTCAGGAGACAACAGAGTGCGCGGCGAAATCCGAGCACATTTGGAGCTAAACGAGCGGCGAAATCGCCGCACCTATTGAGCAATTTGCGGCGAATCCGCCGCACACCTGAAGCTTCTGGGCTTCAACTTCTTCGGGGACGCAACTCATCTCTGGGTGGACGCGTAGAGCTACTAAAATTTCGAGAGCGGACGGCGAACCCGACTGAGCATTGCATAGGTAACCTTTGTTGCCTCTTTTCCTCGTAATTTCTATTTTCAAAAAAATTTCCTTTTATTAGAATTGCACGTGTTAGGGTAAAAATTCCATAATTGGCAATAATTCAACTCTGACCTAAAATTGGCAAGATTAGAAAGACCTTAGTGCATGCATCATATAATGTTTTGTTTGCATTACTCTTGCTAAATTATTGCAAATTATTTTTGTTGAAGAGTGCTGGAGGCAAGGTACGTATCGCAGTTTTTATCGATTGCATTAAGCATATAATTTAGTTGCATACAACCTTGCAATTGCCCCCATTAAAAAGACCATTGTTTGACTATCTTTGCTAGATCTAAGTTAAACTACTTTAAGGGCAACTCCGTAGGAAAAGATACGGTGGGGATTTCATCACCCTCCCGTGGCCCACAAACCACAATCCTAAAGTGTCACCTAAGCCTAAATTTAAAATCAATTAGACATTGGCCCCTAAGGACTCAGACTCAATTAAGGAGGAGATTGATTTGACTTGCTATGACCTGAAGCTAATTGAATTCAATTTGGTGTCTAGAAAGTGTTTTTGTGTCGACGAAAGTCTTCCAAGCGACGTGGTTGTCTAATTGGCACCGACTCTGTCGGAAGCGCCCCCACTAGCTATACACTAACTGGCCAACTTGGTTTGATTGGTGAGGGAGGTGAATCAAGCAAATCAATTCGACTCAACCAGTTAGGAGTCGTCTAGATCTAAGCGACACTAGGTCTAGGATTGTTTGAACCGTGCTTTCTTAGGAAACCTCTGACCGACCCTCTTATCTATCTTTAGAGTTAAGTTTCCCTTCTCCTCTGAGTCATCTTCTTCTCACCTACTTATACGTTCTAGTCTCCTCCCCTTTACATTATCTATTAGCATTTTAGGGTCGAGTCGAGAACTTGTGCTTGCTTAGCCTCATAAGGGTAAGAGTACTTGACTCAAGAGTGTTTTGATGGATGGTTACATGAGCAACCATCCATATCATTGTTGGGACCAGGACAATGCTTCCTGGTATTCTAAAACCTTGCAACCTGGGGTGGCTCAGACTAACACCCCATATGGTTGGGACAATCCTAATTGTATGACTGAGCAATCTTTATATTGGGGTAACATGAGAGAGGCACCGACTGCTAGACCACAATCTAGTTATGTCGGATCATATGCTGGTCAACAAACTGAGACATTACAACAAACTTTTGCCTCCTTCATGCGTAGGACAGACAACATGAGTGCACCGGTGGCTCCAGTAGCCGTACCGTGCGACTGTTGTGGGTTGAGTGGTCATGTTATCGGGGAATGCCCTTATGTTCCCCCAGAGCCTGAGTATGAGCATACTTTTTCCCAAAACGCTCAAAATGACTATTACGCATCCGCGTACAACCCGAGAGTGATGGATTCGTGGAGAAACAATTCCTATCCAAATTCTTATACTTCATTTTCACCTCAGTATCCTCCTCCCGAATACCCAGAATTCTACCCACTCCCCACGTCAAATCATTATTCTCAGCCCAACAACACCCAATCCCATAATTTCACAAGCTCAAACTTGGACCTCATAGCTGATCACGTACCTAATTCCTTGGAACAAACTTTCCTTACGTACATGGAATCCACTCAACGATCCGTACAAAATATAACATCGCATTTGAGTCAAATGATACAACAATTAGGTGAACGTAAGGAGAGTAACTTTTCGTGTCAACATAAGGATCCACCTTTTGATATCGAACCACCACCACATCCACAAATTCAAAGCACAATCTGTCAAAGCCAAACTCCTAGTCAGTCTGAAGGACTTGGGGTTTCAATTCACGATCACTTAGTGGAGGATTCGATACACATTGACCAATTTCATCATGAGTCGGCCCAGGATTGTGCCTTATCTTCGTGCCCTGTGGCCCTTGAGCCACATGATCTTCATGTTGTGCCTCTTAAGGACTCACTTCCGGTGGAGCAAGAGCTCCCTAGCACCCTCAATTTCAAACAACCTGATGAGAGTTTGCCTCTCACTATCGTTCCTGATCATCTTGGAAATGATGGAACATCAAACAACTACAGTGCTCATGAGGATATTAGGAGTTCCTTGGAGGATACCTTGGGTATGAGACCCATTTTATGTTTACCCGGTGAGTCGGACTTGCCTAACGAGGCTCCTGACCTCGTTCCGACGCACCAGCCAGTTGGTTGGAGAGTTTGGATTGACGATCATAACTTCAGTACCGCAACGGAAGAAACTCTTCTTCCGTTGCTCCCTATTTCCCAAACTCTCGAGAGGTTCAAGTTCTTTCAGTTTGATCCTTTGTGTGAGACGCTTTTGCGTCCAATTCATGAACCTCTCATTTCTTCTTGTGCTCTTTGTGAAGGGGGCCCACGCATGAATATTCTGACCCCGCGTGGTGTCATGTTCCCTTTTCAGGTGCACTGACCCACTCTTGAGGTTTCCATTTGATGTCTCTTGACAAATGAAGATGGGAACTTATGTTTGTACATAGTTATATATGTATAACAATAAGTATAAAAAAAAAAATCTGTTGTATTTATCCCTTCTTTAGCATCTCACAGGTTTTTGAGGGAATGCGGGTTTTTGTCCATCAACAGAGCCATGAACTTTCCTTTGTACTTCACGTTGGTGAGATCTTTCCTTTTTCATGCATAAATCCATGTACTATCTTGCTCGCATACATTGAGGACAATGCATGATTTAGGTGTGGGGGGGTGTCTATCTATATATATTTCTGTTTAAAAAAAAAAAAATCAATGTTTCATGACATAGCTTAAGATTGAACTGCTAAAACCCGTGTACAAATTGCATTGAGTTTTTGTTCCTTATTATGTAGTTCTGCTTGTAGAAATTGTGACATAAATCTAAGTTCCAAAGAAATAACCCATTGCCCTTTAAGACATGTATGCACTTAAATTGGATAAATCAAATCTTTGAAGTGGTTGATAAAAAGCAGAGGTTGAGGAAAATATACCGGGAAGTGTGGACTTCTAATAGCAATTAAGCCTTGAGGAAAATAAAAATAAAAATAAAAGGAATAAAATGAGGAAAACACATTCTGCAAAATGATTACAAAAGCCCAAGCCTTTGAGTCACTGGTCCGTAGGGGTATCTTGAAACCCGGTAACTTGAGTCTACCAGCTCGGGATTATCGACCAAACTCGCTACACGAATGCAAAAGGGTAAAAGTGTCAAAAAGCAAATGTGTTGAATCACGAAAAAAAAGAAAAAAATAATACTCAAGGCCCAAAGCTAAAAGAATGATCCATGCCATGGTTGATCCGAATGATACTTCACCACCAGAGGAGGCGTGCAAAATAATTTAAGTGATAACATGTTTAGAAGGGTTAGTGGTGTGAATGTTGGAGGAACAAAGACCAAGTCATATTTTTAATGAGTTAGAATTGTATAATGAGCATGCAAGAATTCTCAGTAAGATGTATAAGGTTGAGGTAGGGATATTGAGAACTATTAATGAAATGTTGATTTAGGATTTTGTGGGTATATCCGCTGAAAACCCTCAGGAGACAACACTCCTCCTCCTTGGAAACAAAGAGGTTTAAAGGCTTGTTGCACATGCTAAGTGCAACCGTGATTCCTACGAAAGTGAGTTAGGATTTCCCTGTTTTCATTTTCTTATATTTTGCTTTGCTAGGGACTAGCAAAATCTAGGTGTGGGGGTATTTGATGCATTGCATACATTGCATCATATGTCTTTCATTTAGATTACTTTTATATCAATAAATGCTACTAAGGTATGTGTTTAGTCGTATTTACAGAATACAGGGACCCGAATGCAAATTACCCACATTCCGAGCATAAACGCGTGCAAAAGATTCATTTCTATCATAAAGACCGAGTTCAAGTTTATCGGGTTCCAAATGGAAATGCATCCAAGCATAAAAACATTCAAGGAGCTAATTACAAAAAAGGTCAAGGGCTTAATTGCAAAATGCCAAGGACCTGATTGCAAAGTAAAAGGACCAAGTTATTGTGTGGAGAAAGTTAAAAGAAAAATCAAATATAAATCTCCAACAGTGGAAGGAATTAATCCGGAGCTCAAGACAATGGAAAGAATCAATCCAGACGCGTAAAGGAGGATCAAATCATACCATAAACATTCAACCAAAATCTGGACCAAATCAGAGAAGATTATGCGGCGAAATCGCCGCATATTACATGCCTTGTGCGGCGGAAACGCCGCCCCCTTGGCGATCCGTGTGCTCCAATTTTGTCCAGTCATGTCTGGACACGTGTACTCTCCCATTCTATACTTAGGTCTCTTGTAACAACTATAAATAGCCCCGAGAACGATGTTAGAAGGGTCCTTGGCCTTAGACCTAGTTTTTAGTTGTTGTTTTTATTTGTCTTTATTTTAGTAATAAAATTATGTCTTTTAATTCTTGTTTTTTCTTTTCTACTTCCTCTAGGACCCCTTCTTCTTCCTCCCTCCATGAGTTTCTAACTCTTTCCAAAGGGTGGAGGTGATGGAATTAGGGTTAGAGAATGATGAATGCATGTTATTATTTTAAGTTCATGATTAGTGTATTTTGATTACTTGAGTTTATGTTAAGTCATTTATCTTGTAATGCTTCATAACTAACATGATTTACAATAAGTTTCAGTAATTCTCTACTCTAAACCTAAATCTAATCCTCCACCCAACGGAATTCACCATCTTTGTTCTTGTTTTAGTTTTATTTGTTCTTGTTTCTTGCTTTAGATAATAAAAACCAAAATCTCAAAAACCCAATTTATTCTTCTCTCCTTCTTTCCCCCAATCGAAATCACACTAATAACAAATCTCTCCCTCCTTGTGTTCGACCCGTATTTGCCACGTCTTCATTGACGCCGTGCACTTGCGGTATAAATTTAATTCTCATCACTTATTTCCATATTTTTGTTTATTTTTACTGGGTTGGGTTTTGCCGGCGTAAAACGCCTGAGATTCTGATGTGTGGTCGGCATTCTGAGCGGTGGTCCGTCGGGACTCCTCCCGTTGGATCATCGCAATGATGGTTCCAAGATCCGGTAGCTCAGCGGTCATTAGGACTTGGCTCCGGATGGCTTCATAGCTGCCGTCAAGTCCGATGAGGAACTGGTAGATGTGGTCCCTTTCCGTTCGTTCGAGTATGGTTTTTTGGTCCGTCGTTGCTGGTTCGTAGATGGAGAGTTCATCCCATCCGCGTTGAAGTGCCCCTAGGTACTCCGTGATGGTCTGTCCTTGTTGCTTTGTCTGCGAGATCTCTTGTTTTAGTTTAAAAATATGAGCAAAGTTTTGTGATTTACCGAAGATGTTTTGGACGGAATCCCAGAGCTCTTTCGCCGAGTTTTTGTAAAGAAAGATTGCTCCGATCTTCGGTTGCATAGAGTTGAGGAGCCATGACATGACGAGGTGGTCCATCGCCTGCCATTCCTCCTGCTTTGTCTCAGTGCCCTCTCCATCTGGTTTTTTCGTATTCCCGGTGATGTGTCCGAGTTTTCCTTTTCCACTGAGGGCCAGTGTGATAGCCCGTGCCCACGACAGATAATTCTGTCCAATGAGCGGTTGCGATACCAGTCTGGGGGCAGCGTTCCCCTCTTGATCCGCCATTTTTCTTTTCTTCCCTCCTGGGTTTGGATGTAGGTATGTTTTCCTTCAACCCCCCCGAGGTATAAAGAGGTGGTCGGTTTTTGTTTGTGGGTTTTTGGTTTCTGAGGGTTCCGGTGATGAGTTCAGAGAGCTCTGAGGATCACCGGTGATGAAGAAAGGATTTCGTATGCTCTGATACCATGAAGAAACGCAAAGCGATTTGTTTATTTGAAAATTTGTGAAGATACAAGAACTTATTAATGTTGAATTACATTAGTCTTTTTATATGAGTATATGTTTCCGTTGGTTGGAGCGGGTGGTGAAGCGTCGTGTTGCTTCATCGGGAGGACGCGCCGGTTGGGTGAATGTGCTGGTGATGAATGTGTTGGTGACGATTGGTTTGGCCTGTCTGTCAAGATCATTTCAACAAAGTGCCAATAATCTTTACGACAGTCTTCAAGATTTCACATTCTGCAGCAAAACTCTGAATCAAGGTTTTAAAAACCGGACCGGACCGGACGGTTCGACCCGGTCGAACCGGGAACCGATGGTTCAACGGCCGGTTCAACTAAAAAACCGAGCGTCTAGTCGAACCGTTCTGAACCGGATTGAACCCGGTCCGACCGGGTCAGACCGTTTGGTTGGACCGGTTGGTCGGACCGGACATAAAAATATTTTAAATTTTCCTAAATTTTAAAATCAGAAAATATGATGGTTTTTTTCTTATTCTTACAAACAAAAATCCACCACCCACAAACTCTTCTCTCCCTCACCAAATCTCTTCGTAAGTATGATGTCATGGATAATATTGAAGATTGATTTTGATTTTAGATTCTTAATCCAAATAATATTTTCTCTAATTCGTATTCAATCAAATTTGTTATGTTAAGTAAAGATAGTAAATTTACTGAGTTAAGCAAATTGTGTCTGATATCATGAATTATATTTAACGTTTGGTGTGTATATATTAAATAATTTTACAAAAATCGGTTCAAATCGGTCCGACCACCGGTCCGACCGTTAATATTTATTCGGTCCGGTCCAACTTCGGGTCTCAAAAATCCTGATGTCATGCTGACGTCATCAACGGTCCGACCGTGGTTGAACCGTGGTTCGACCACATTGAACCAAAACCGAAGATTTATCGGTTCGATGACCGGTTCAGTTTTGAAAACCTTGCTCTGAATACCTTTTTTATTAAGTACCTTCACTGTCACTTCATGATTTTCTTCTTTCAAAATGCCTTTATATACATATCCGTGGCTTCCACTACCGATCACGTTTGACGAACAAATGTTATCGGTGGCCACCAAGAGTTTCGCCCGAGATATAATCATCATCTCATTCCTCTGGCTTTGCACGTTGTTCTTTGAAAGTTGTGTCTTTCTCTTGTGTCAAACCCCAATGTAGACAACAACTGACGTAGTAATGCAACATGCAGCCGATGTTGTAAGGATAATTATCATTCTGACACTCAACTTTTGATGCCCATTGGACGAACAAGGCCTCAACTTTAGCTTCGGAATGCCTCCACATAGATTTGCATTCCCGTCAACAGAAAACATATTGGTGTTATTAAAAACACCACTTGTTCGTCATTTTTAACACTGAATTTTTTTAACTTACACCCATGACCCATCTTTTAGGTGGCTAATTCTGTCCAGAGGTTTCATGACTCTGGACAATTCATGTTAGAAATTCGCAGCCTTAAGTCATGCCTTCTTCCTTCGATCCTTCCTCCATCTCGACGCCTCATAGTCGGCCTCCTTCCTCCACTCCTCCCTCCTCTCCTGTCGTAATCGGCCTCCTCCAGTCACAATCAGCTTCCTTCCTTAGATCTTTGCTCCCTCTCAATGCCTCATAGTCAGCCTTCTTCCTACACTCCGGTCCTCCACCTCGATGCCCTCGGTAAAGGTTTTTTCGCCTTTTTGTTTGTTTTCATGAATTAACATATACATGAAACATGTTAATTAACATATATATTATTGTTGTGAGGGAGAATTCAATAGTCATGTTTTTGCTTTCATGTTTTTGTGTTTTTCGTGTTCTCTCGTGTATTTCGTTTACAGTATTCGTGTCGTGTATTCATTTTGTGTCGTGTCGTGTATTCGTTTCGTGCCATGCTTTCAGGCATAAGATTTCAGGTTTGTCACTCGTGCCGTGTCATGTTGACACGAAAAATCATGTGTTGTGAGTCTTGTTACCGAAAAGTTGACACGAAAGCATTCCGTGTTGTGTTCGAGTTAAGCTTAAATAATTAGTACACGTAATAGTACACGACATGACATGATTGTAAGTCTAATCGTAGGACTTGAACGTGTGAAGGAAGTTGTCGCAAACGTCTATCTTTCATCTAAGAATTATTTTTTGTTTAATCGACGAACCTTGGTTTGTGATAAGTGTCAAATGTGTGAGTTGTAAAATTGTATACAGTTTTATTGTATAATATAATGAATATTTGTCATGTACAGCTGTATCAGACGAGGAGTCTAAAATTTTAGCTGAAGGAAAGGTGAATCTTACCGGGATTGAAGAAGTTGAATTCGATTATGACAAGGTAATGAAAGAATTCTTGGATAGATTTTGGACGGACACCTTTGGCATATGTGATTTGGCGTTCTAGTAGTAGTAGATGCCCACAGTTTTATGTAACTTAAATACGTTATGTAACTTATGTTGCTTGACTGTTATATTAAATTAAAAACATGCTTGTATTAAAAGGGCTTAAGTTTAATCATCGTGTCATGGAATTAAAAGTCTACTTTAAGTGAATTTACAATTTTTATGGTCTCCATTAAATTTCAACTCGTAATTAAAATAACACTAACAAGTATAGGCAGTTATGGTGCATTTACGTTGTATTCAGCTAAATGCAAACCACATCTGCATCTTATAATAATTGATTACTAAATTATGGAGATAAAAAATATAATTCAAATCAACCAAGTGAAGAATTTCCCAATAAATAAACTTACATCTTGTTATAAAATTGAAAACTCCACCTATGTCTTTTACATAGCTTAAGGTGTTGTGAATTAGCGTAAAATGTTAGCTACTTTTATGGAAATGAAACTTAAAAGTGAATCGTGTTTGGAGCGTCACCCTCATAGAAATGCACTGCATCGGACTTCAGATGTGGTGATTCAAAGTAAAGGTCTATGCATCATACTCTATTGGTTTGAGCGATATGAAAGTTGTCCACATGACACTACATTGGAGGGGTAATGAAGTTAGTTGAATATAGTAGAATCGGCATGGGAAGTTGGAACATTGACTTTTTAACAAGAAAAGTTAAGAGAGTTGGTGAATGTGGCCATCAAAAGAAAAGTGAATATTTTATTTGTCCAAGGGACTAAATGGATAGGTAAAAAAACTAAAAAGTTAGAAAATACAAGGTTTAAATTATGATATAGTAGAAAAGAGAAAAAATGGGATGAGAATTATGTAGATAAGAGCTTAATAGATGAGGTGGTGGAGGTTAAACGACAATAATGAATAATTTTGATTAAATTGGAAATGAGAAAAGTAATTTTGAATGTCATTAATGCGTATACCTTATCAGTATGTTTGAGAGAAAGTAGTGAAGAAAGAAATTTTAGGAGGACATTCTTGACACTACGGCGAGAGATCCCAAGCAGTGAAAAGATATGCATTGCAGGAAATTTAAATGGCGACGTAGATAAAGATACTTAAGGGTTTAAACGCATTAAAGAGCATCTTAGGTATGGTGCTAGGAATAATGAAGGGGTTGATTTTCTAAATTTTATTATAGCATATAATCTTTTGGTAGCTAACACATTCTTTGAGAAGAAATAATCCTATTGTCACATTTTGTAGTGAAAAAATAAGAATCAGATTGGTTTTGTATTTACTTGCAGGGAGGATTGAGAATGTTGTGTTGATTGTAAAGTGACACCCAAGAATGTAGTAACTCAATATCAGATTTTCATTTTGTTAAACAAAACAAGTATAATATTAATGTAAGATCAAGTAGTGGAATTATAAATGGGAGTAGGGGTGCATACGGGTTGGGTCGAACCCGAAAACCGACCCGACTGGTCGGGTCGGGTTCAAAAGTGGTTCGGGTCGGGTTGAGTTAGAAGAAGAAAAAACAAGAAATTTCGGGTCGGGTTCGGGTATAAGGGTCGGGTTGGGGTCAACCCGACCCTAAACCGAATATACCCAGGCCCATTTGTATTTATGAACATCCAGGCCCCAAATCCACCCAAAATCTTGGCACCAATCCGGGCATCCAGCGATCCCTCTCCCTTCCTCTCCGCCCCGATCCCTCTCCCGCCGATGGACTTCCTCAGATCTGAGACTCGAGATCCCGGTGCGATGCGGTTCCTCGACGACCTCCCGTCGATGGACTTCCTCAGATCCGAGAAGATGAGCTTCGTCCAACTCATCATCCCCGTCGAGTCCGCGCACCGCGCCATCTCATACCTCGACGACCTAGGCCTCGTCCAGTTCCAATGTGAGTTGCGTTTGGGGTTCGCGTTAGGTGGAATTCGTGATGGTGATGGTTTAAGTTACTGTTGAATTTTGTGGTTTTGTGTTGTGGAAGTTGGGATTACGAAGTTGTTATTGGAATGCAGTGTTGTTAAGATCCAATGTGGTGGCATGCGAGGGATTTTGGATCCAATGTGGTGGCATGCGAGGGATTTTGGTGGCATTGAGGAGATCAAAATTCAACTTTGTTTTGATTTTGGCATTAAGGTGAAATTGTGTAATGTAATTTTTGTTTTCACATTCTTTTTTCCGACCGTGATGTGCCCACACAGCTCAAATACACCATAGCTTTCTTTTTTCAATACAAGTGTTAAACATTTATTTTTCAAAAATTTAAAAAAAAACGCATTTGTCCAGAAGTTGTCTCAACGACCATTTTAAAATGCACAAGTAAACGATGAGTTCTAAACAAAACCAAAATCAAATTTGAGTTCAATGCTTAAAATTCCCACTCAATTTTTGTGTCAAAAATCAACAACTAAATGTATAATGAATCCATAGTAAACACAAAATAGAAACAAGTCAGCATATTCAACTAAAACCCGTCAAATATGATCCCGATGATCACAAAATGCATTTCTACCCTCCTAGGTTGTGTGTATATGTTGATCTCTAAAGATGAGAAAAAGTTATAAATAAACAAAAATCAAAAATTATAAAAAAACAAAATAAAAATATTAGAAAACATCTTTTTTCTCTAAAGTCTGATAGAATTGGTACAAATATACGAAAAATAAAGGTATGTGTCGGCGGATGAAGAACTCCAACAATCTATCACTATCAATCAATGGACTGAAACCCAAATCAGCCTGCAAAATTAAATAAATTAAACCATTCTATAAGAAAAAGAAAATATATAGATATTTAGTAATTACCTTGATAATTTTCATGAATGCAGGCCAATGGCCCCACATGTTTCTGGTAAACAGTATCAGTCCCTCATCACCATCCGGGTACGCTCCTCTCTTTTCACTTAGAAAAAGACATGCATATAGGCTTTCTGTAGATTTCACAATTTTTTTCCACTTCCGTGCACAAGTAGTGTTCCCAACAAACTTAAACAAGCCCCACTGGTTTCTATTCATTCTATGCCTCACTATAAACATAATGTGGCGTCGGTGGTGTAGATTAAAAAGTGTCGGGTGCATAAGCAGATCATGAGATCTACAAAAACAATTATTAGAAATATATTTAAATATAAATATACATGACATTATCATATTTAATCACATATTCAAAATTATTTTTTGATTAAATCTAACATCAGAATTTGTTCAAAGAAAATCATATCAGAACATTAATGAACATTTATGTTTTTGGGGGTGTATTTTGAAGAAGTAAATGGATTAGTGATGTGATGTTGCATGCAAAATAGGTCACAACGCCCTAGCCTAGTACAAATCGAGTGGTAAGTAGAACTAAAGTGAAGGCTGACGAAGGAGATTAATATCATCCAAACAGTGATTTTAACGATGAGAAGGATGAGAAAGCAACTAAGGACAAAATAAAATTTCATGGAAGCCACCTATTAGTAAGACATCTGAAAGTAAGACAAAATAAACTTACGTTGTTATTTTGTCTTTCTCCATATCTGAAAATAAGAGGGCAAATTCCCCCTCACAATGTTTAATACGAAGCATCTGAAGAAGACATTTGAACACATCAAGTAGATCCTTAATATCTTGACCATCATCTCCTAAAGTCAAACGAAATGTTTTAAACGTCGATATTTCATAAAAAAAACATAACTCCAAAAACAATATAATACAAGATAAGATCAGAAAAACATATTGCATTGCAATAAAAATTATGATCTAATAAATTATACATAGAAAAGTTAAGCTAGAGCTTAAACTTTATTTAGAGGTATGATAATGCATCATTTAAAAATACAAGAAATTACTAACCTTTATCCTGCAGATAATGGAAAAAAATAGAACGATCGTGGATAATAATATCAGCAATTGCAGCCAAATGTAAATGGCCACCTTGACTGTTAACCAATCGTAATGCCTTGCCCATATTCCTAAAACATGAAAAGTATTTTCTAAAAACATTTTCAAATTTACATAACATATATTCAAATACTTCTCACTAAAATTATTACCGAAACAATCCATGTGCTGTCTCTTCTGCATCCACAATTGATAGATTGCGGAAACTAGCAACATGCGTCTGCAAAGACATTAAGTTGTGAAATCCTCTTAGGATGTGTATTTTTTCACCTTCTCTAATAACTTCATCACAAAAAGAAAACCTGCATGAAAGACAGAAATTAATTTGAGAAAAAAATATTACTGAGATATGTGTCTCTACATATTAGTCAAGTATGCAACCTATATCCAATCCTAAGTAAAAAGAACATCACAATTTTAACCTCTTATGCTCATCAAGGTAATCCAATTCTCTCTGTTTTTTAACATTCAATATTTCTGACCCTTGGATAATAGATCCAGGTGTTACTGATCATGTGACCAGTTGTTCCCATTTATTTCCTCCTATGGTCCCTGTGCGGGAAATTAAAAAATTAAGGTGGCTGATGGCTCATACTCAGCCATTGCAGAGACTGGTTCCATAAAAATTTCTTCATGTCTGACCTTGAAAGATGTTTTACATGTTCTAAATTGTCTTGTAATTTACTGTATGTTAGTAAAATTACCCCTAAACCAACATTGCCGTGTCATTTTTTCCCCATTTTCACTGAGAATTTGAGGACTTGGCCTCGGAATAGATGATTGACAGTGCTAAAATAAGTGGTGGACTTTACAATTTCTATGACAGATCTCTTCCGAACGATTCTGTTTCAACTTCTTGTTTACATGTTATTTCAGGTTATAGTAATAATGATATTATGTTATGGCATTTTAGGCTTAGTCATTCAAATTTTCATTATTTAGAACGATTGTTTCTTGGTTTAGTTTCTAATAAATATCCATCTTCTTTTCAATGTGAAGTTTGTGCTTTGGCAAAAATGCATAGATCACCTTATTCCTCACGACCATATGTTTCTTCAAAACCGTTTTCTCTTGTGCATAGTGATATTTGGGGGCCATCTAGAATTTCAATGCCTTGACCCATGTTAACACAAATATGGTACTTGACCCATGTTCTCATGCCTCCCATCAACCTTTTTTTACTAGACAATGTTAGAATTATTTGGGGGTGCTTTAGAGTTTGTACTTGTCGGGAAACTCATACAAGGACTTATTATAGAATTATTTTAGTTTAAGTTTCTAATATAATTGCTCTTAGATATACAACCTAACGACTTTGGCTTTATTTTCGCCATTTGTAAACAAACCTTTGACCAAGTAATATGGTTGCTTTTTTTATTAGCCTTTCTATGACATGGGTGTGAGTTATGGGTAGATAACATGCAAAGAACGACTCTTTCACTTTTCAAGTATTGTGGAAAATATTTACCTAGAACATTTGAAGTGTTCATTAGGAGGCCCTTGTGGTTGTGTGCTTCTTGGAATAGAATAAGACCCACGACCTCCAAAAGAATGATATGGTTGTGCGTAATGAAAAACAGAACATCGAAAACGTTCATCAGAAGTAGGGGGTTCTTGGGGCTGTGTCTTTCGCATAGCAGAAAACGGCCCCCAACGAGCTCCAAAACGACAGTAGGGTTGCTGCTGACAATGAAAAATAAAGGATGAAGATTATAACATTATCAATGACTGTAGAAATGCAAGTCCAATAAGTCTAAAAAAACAGAATAGTTTACCAAGCTTTTCCCCCAAAAGAATCTCATCTTTTGGGCACCCTCTGAGCCTCCTACAACCAAAAAAACACATCAAGAATAAATTTTAGAAACCACATTAGCGAAAAAGTGAACTATGAACAGAAGTGTTGGAAATTTGACCTTGAGGGACGAAGCAAATGAAGGGGACGAGGTTGGGGGTGGGGATGACTGATGAGGGAGAAGAGGACAAGGATACAGTGGAGTGGAGGTGGGTGGAGAGAAGGATGTTGTAGTCTTGTAGGAGGTCGCGGAGGCGAGGTGGTGGCAGGAGGCGAGTGGGTTTGGGTCGGAGGAGAAGAGTTAGGGTTAGATTTTTTGTCCAGAAATCAGGTTTGGGTTAGATGCAACTTTTGCACCCTTTTCTCACAGAATTTAGGTTGGTTTTAAAATTACCCTTGATCTAAGACTCTTAAGCCACAAGAAAAAAATTGGTTCAATGGTGAGAGTTATCATGCTTCGTGCACTATTTTAAAACTAAATTGGATCACACGAGTATTATTTTATCTCGTTCAAGGGTAATTTGGGGGTGTGTTAACAAAAATCTTAAGAGAGTGGCAGGATGTTAATACAAGTCCAGGTTCCAACTTCCAAATGACAGGGGAGCTAATCCTTCCAACACTTAAAGAACATGGATATTGACTTCTCACATATGGACAAAAATACAAATACAAAGTTTGGCTTTATAATTTTTTGAATATGGATATCGAGATCCAAAAATAATTAGATACAACTATACAAGTATACAAATATCCTATGGGCATCCCGACAATTATATACCAGCTAATCCCTCATATACAGTTAAGAGATATAATAAAAACCTATTAATATAGTTACAAACTAAACTAGATCATAGTATATTAAGATGTCATTTAATAGTTTATAATTACTTATATTGCTTCATGATTTTTTATAATTAATAATGTATTATTGTACTTGTTAAAAGCACCCTTATAAAAACATAAATCTATAATTCCCAAGGCGCTACCAGCTCTGACTTCAGCTAGAGCCTCAACTAGAGCTCGAAATAAGAACAATTCATGATATTTCAACTCAAATTCAGTTAAAAAGTGAATACACCAAACATAAGCATCATTCTCAATTTAAATCGTTGAACGAACTGGCTTGACCAGAAAAAGCTTAAGCACGGCTCGAAAGCTCAACTCGAGTTTTTTATAATCATATTCGTAATTTTACATGCATTTAACAATATAAGAACATAATTTGTATGCTCAAACTTTTTTGGCTCAACTTGACAATACCACTGCTTACAGCCTTGTAGGTTATCAATTTATGAATCGCCACATTGTAAGCATCCTTCCTCCACTTTATAGATCACATTGATTTTAATGCTAAAAACGGGAACTAAATTATTCAACGTTTTAGCTTCACCAAACTTCGTCGTTCTGAAAGCTTATTTATTTCCCCACAAGTGCGATGTTGTGTTAAAGTTAATATGTTTTTAATAAATTTGTTTTCAGCATTTATGGAACTTGTGTTAGAATGTCTTTTGATATGTGATAATTATATTTCAATATCTACTCCATGAATATGGATATTATTTATTTATTTTGTGTTTGGGTAAGGTATTATCCATCCAACTTGGAAAAGGATGTGGATAAAACGATAAAGTTTGATCCAATGATCCATAATAAGAAAAATGATTGTAAATACAATAATTTATGTTTGTATCAACTGTTTGCATCCCTAATAACAAAAGTTTTGAACCTTTAAGGTAACCAAATAAATCAAAACACATTTGTAGAACTAACAGAAACTACAGGCTTGTCTCAAATAATATAATACGATGATATTCAATCGACCATCAAAGGTCAAGATGTGCCTACCGCGCAATAAAAACAAACACAAAAGGATAAACATTAAGGTTCTTACAAATAAGAGGATTAAAATGATGTTCGCAACATTACCTTCTAATAGGAGAAGCTAGTGAAAAAGGATAAATCCACATCTTCAAGTTCAGCTTTTGCCTTTTTCGGCTTTTTTTGCGCATAAACAATGAATAGCAGCAGGGCTTCAGAACTGTAGATCGTAGCTGCCAAAAAATTATCAACCTTTTAAGGTAGCATACAACATTTCTTCTTCTTGTCCAACAGATGTATGAAATTGAAAAATACAGTAATTCGTAGGGAGCACCCACAACACAAAACTTCAACCAAACAAATTATAATTATCATTACATATAACCCCCTACCAATCATAATTACAAAAAAGTACCCTTTATTAGACCATATTAATGTTTGCCTTTTAAAATCACAACCCTCTTATTACTTTGTTTTCACTGATAAAGGTTATATTAATAATAATAAAAAGAAAATTGTAGGAAAGAAATGCAGGAGCGCCACCATCCCAAAACAAGCCAAAGCAATACTTAGAAGTTATAAGAGTCATAAAGAACACTAAGAAACACGAAGACTCTTCAACCAAGTACATCTCAAGCGGCCAATCTCAGAGGTGTCCACCTCTACTCAACTCTTCCACCAACCAATAACCTACTCAAGAGTGCTCAACCAAATAGTAGCCTCTGAGATTATAATGGCTCTTATAATTCCAAACTGACTGTCATAACACAAGCAGAAAGAGTAACCAGAGTTACTGTCACAACTCACAAGACCTCCCATCCACTGAAGACCAGATGTCCTGGAACTCCGAGATAGAATCATCAAAGCCTGGGATATGTAGCTCCCACACATCCCCAAATCTTTAAAATAGTTTAGCAATCAACATATACAATCGAAAAAAGATGCTCAGCTTTCCTCCTATACTCACCAAATGTGACAACGATTAACCAAATGCCAATCTTTGGACTTGAATTAATCCCAGTCAAAACCCAATGATGGTTCACAAGCCATGCAAAAGATTGAATTTTGTAAGGGCATGTCGGTTCTAAACAAACAGCCTCGAAGTAGGAGTAGCTTCCGATAAACTATTAAACAAGGAGCGAGTATAAAACATATAATTATTAGCGAAAGCCCAAGTCATCCCCGCTTGATTAGACAGCCCTCCCCCAAAAAGAAAGCACATGCAAAAGAGAAATAATATCGGAACTTCGGAAGTCCCTAACAAGCAGACCATGAGGGAAATTAATAACCTACCTATCATCAACAGGGACTTGAAGAACCAATAAACAAAAAATTTAGTTTAGATGTAATTGCAAACAACCGGAAAAATCTACGAAGCAATCTAATCGAACCACAACATAACTCCTCCTCCTAAAGCTCCATGTGGCTCCAATCCCCAACGTGGAAATGAATCTCACAACTCGTCAACATCAAGCACCTGTTCTTAAGTCCCAAAACCTACCAAACTTTGTTAGGTCACCAACTCTTACAACCCTTATTGTGCATCCATGAATGACTTGACACCAAAGAACAGGTCCCTTATCCCCCACAAGAAGAGAGACGCCAAATCCATTTACCCAACAACAGCGTTCGCATCCTTAATGCCACAAATACCTAGATCTACTACTGACTTCGACACGGGCACGGTCCATGAACGGCTACCCACAAAGCTCAAAGCCCTTCTCAACCTTCTAAAGGAGGATCTCTTTGGATTCTCTTCATCCATTTAGAAACTGAGATAGGCACTTAGCTAGAGAGCAGACAAGAAATAGGCAAGTTAGCAAGTGTTGCCTGGATGGGTAAGACGCCCTCCAAAGAAGCGACCTTTCCACCCCACTAAACAACCTACAAACAAGATTACACGATTTGCATGTTGAAATTATCAAAAAACGTATCTTCTTTCTTTTATGGTTTTCGTTGGCAGAGGCCTAAAGCCTATACATCCTATACAAATATCATGTCTTATCTTCGCTAAAATAACAGATCTCATTCTGGGCACACAGATCTGATCACCGTCAACAAAAGAATACAAAGAAATTCATGGATCCGAACAGATCCATTGCCAAAATAGAAGAAAAAACAATACCTACGTAAACAGAGGGCAGGAGAGAAGAAATTGGTGAGATCGGAGGAAAAGCTTCCACGCAAAATCGTTGATCGTCCTACCTTCAATCGTCAGCCGTTCCTCGCACAGTAAATAGAACCGGAGCGGGTTGTTATCCGCGTGGAAGACGCCGGCGCCTCCGAGATTGCGCCGGCTCCGTCTAGGTTGCGCCGGCATAGCGACATGTGAGATAGAGGAGAAGAATGTGAGAGGATCGATTATTTGCAAACGCCAGCGGGAACAGACGGTCCATATTAAGCCAGAAGAAATGCCGCATTTGATTCCAAACGTGATTAATAATTGAGATAACCGACTAACCACACATAAAAGGTAAAAAGGACATGGTACAACGTACAACCATAGACGGTGGGGGTGGATACTGTGGGATGCGTTTTTGTATCATCTGATTAGATAGGTACGAGTACTTGAGTTTTATTTAATAAAGGTTACGGAGTGACGGGTTTTATTTATTTAATAATAAAAGATTATCAAATTCAAAAATTGGCACGTAACACATGAATTACATCAATTACTATAAGGAAAAATAAAAAATCAATTAACAATCACATTGTATATTTAGAAAAACAAATATAACACCAATATTAGTAGGGTGTAAATCGGTCGGGTATGCCCCTGCTCGTACCCGGTTAAATTAGAGGGGACAGGTATATACTCGGCAAAAAATACAGGATAATTTGCCACTGTACATCTTCCATGTGACCTAATTAGGGATATGCATCTAGGTTATTGGTATTGTCGGATATGTATCAGTAAATTGACATATTTGCTCAAATGCACATTTATCATTGGTGGGCCCCACTCCATCACCATTAAACCTTGCGAAATCTAAATGTCTTCAATACCAAATACAAAAAAAAACAAAAAACAAAACAAATCTCTCTCTCCTCTCCTCCTCCCTCTCTCCTTCCTCCCAACTAACCTACCAACAAAACCCCTCTCTTTGTCCTTCTTTCCTCTCCTCCCTCTCTTCCGACCTCCATTTCCACTCTTACCTTACCGATTAGGGTTGTCAATTCAGGTCATGACACGAAACCCAAACCTGAACATGACACTAAATTTTTGTGTTCGGGTTGACTTATCTTGGGTTCGTGTCGAATTCAGGTCGACACGAACAACAGAAATTGTAATTTGGCTCAAGTTCGGGTTTGCCAAATTCGAGTTTCATTTAATTTAGGTTGACCCAAAATACACAGAATACTCACATATAGTGTCTGGACAAGTCTGAACGAGGTATGAAGTGAGTCTAGACAGGTCTGGATGATGCGTGGAAAGTATGGACGATGTGTGGAAGGTCTGGACTGGGTCTACACGAGGTGTGGAAGGTTTGGACTGAGTCTGGACGAAATCCGGAAGGTCTAGAGTGAGTCTCGACAGGACTGGGTCTAAACTGGGTTTGGAATGTCTGAATTGAGTCTGGATAGGTCTGGACAGAGTATAGACAAGTCTGGACGAGATCTGGAAGATCTGAACTGCGTCTGAACATGTCTGAAAGGTCAAGACGTGGTTTGAACTGGGTTTGGACAAATATGTTTACCAGATCAAATCAACACAAGATCACTCCCTCTAGCAACCACCAAACCCCAATCGAATCAGTATCAACATCAAAGTCACAATTCAAATGTCACACACAAGAGATCCTGACTTCATGCATCTTCTATCCTAACTAGGGGTGTCACCGGTCCAAACCCGGACCGGAACCGGATCACCTTAAAAGTCCGGACTAGAACCCAGACCGGTTAAGGTCTGGGTTTGGACCGGCCCGGACCGGTTTTGTTTTGAGAGGACCGAAGACCAGACCGGACTGGTCAAACCGGTTTTGTAATAACCTAATCTAAAACATCTTAATTAACTAAAACTAAACCTAATTAACCTTAATCTAATCGTGCTACAGTGAAGCTTGAGGTGGTGGATTGTGATTGATGGAGGAAGAGGTGCTTGAGCCTATATAAGGAGAGGCTTGGGGGAGATGTTAGGGTTAGAATTTTCGTCATTTAAACGTTTTCCTGATGGTTTGAGAGTTGAAGATCGGTCTGAAGATCGGAGAAAAGAAGAAGAGAATGAGAAGGAGAAGAAGTGGAGGTGGAGTAGTGGGTTGAGGTTGCCAAAGCTTGGGAGGCTTTTACTAATGGGAATGTGTTCTAAAAGTTTTACTTTTAAATGCCAATTATTATGAATTGAATGAGAAATCATTTTGTTCCTTGTTTATGTTATTCGTCTTTTAGAAGTGTTAAGGAAGAGACTCTTGGTCCTTAACCGTAGAGCTCTAAAAAGATATTGGTTTACATAAAACAAAAGATATTCGCAATCATGGTAATTAACATGGAACATTAATTACCGAGTTAAGATTGTCGTGTTGGTCATAGATCATTGTAGCTCTACAAGTGAGTGACAACACGGGTATGCAAAAGAGGAAAATATTACTTTTGTATACTGAATAGACCTAATAAGTAAAATATTATAGAAATGTGTTTCTGTGTCATTAATATTTTACTGTGTCTTTGGTTCTTTGATATGAGACTTATATCTAATCACTTAAGGAATACTTAATTAGATCAGTGTCTTGAACTATCGATCAGTGTAGTGTAAAGGCATCGGTTGGTTAAGTATAACTTTCGTTGGAGAAGATAGTTAGTCAAAAGATTATCATTGCCCTCTTAATTGAGTGATGATATTAGTGGGCCCCTTGATAAAGCAAAGTTATAATGTGCACAATGTGATTTGAGTTAAGTCACATATTTATAACTAGCTTAAAGAGATCAAGAAATGAATACTAATACAAAGATGACACAACACTACTTTGTGTGTATTCTTAATATCATGAGGCAAGGGACGGACACAAGTGGTGCACTCCATCACTAAATGGATCGGGTTTTGGTTCGAGTGGAATTAAGACATCTAACTAATTGGGAGCTATAATGTGTAGCTAGATACCGCTTATAGCTTGTGATATTAAGCTCTTAATATCACTGCCAACTTAGTTTAGATCCTCCCATAGGTCACACCGCAAAAACCGTGAAACAAGAAGCTTGATTTTTGGTTCATATGATGTGTCAGGTTTCTTATAGAAAATAAGACACATGTGGTGAACAAGTAAAATCAATCATGTTATATATAACATAATTAGAATCATGATAAATTCATATGAGATGCATATATTATGGGGTGCAATAATTTATTGTTGCATAGGATAATATATTGCATAAGTTGTGAATTTGCTAAAACCCCCTTAAGGTCAAATTTTGTTGGAAATAAATCCAAAATTTGAAATAGGCAAAATCGGGTAGAAGTTCGGTAATCCGTTATGGTTCGGTCGACCGAAGGATCTATGGATCGGTCAACCGAACGTGGAACGGATAATCATAATTGATTGACCGAACTTGACCAAAGTGCCTGGAGCTTTGGTACGGTGTACCGAACCAGAAATGGTCGACCGAACAATGTCAAGTTCCGATATTTTCGGTTAACCGAATAGCACTCGGTCTTAGACGTGAATGAGTCCGATCGGTTAAGGAGAATTTTTCCCCTTAAGATTCGGTCATCCGTCACGTACTCGGTTAAACGATCGTGACAAATTCGGTTAACCGAGTGGGACTCGGTAAACCGAACAGCGGTCGATTTTCTGCCTTTGATTATTAAGAGATAATTCAGAGGTTGAAGACGACGATCGGTCGACCGGTGCCTGTGGGCAGTCGACCGATCCTATTATTATATTGATTTGCACCCGCGAACGGTCGAACGATGTCTACGGACGGTCGACCGTTATGCCAGATTTGTGCGGGAAAAAAGGGTTAATGCTGTTATCAGTCGAACGGGTCCACTTAGCCGGTCGACCGAAACAATGAGAATAGGTCAGTTTGGGGTTTTGACTTATTAAACGGTCGAACGCCCTTAACCTTGTTCGACCGATCTATTCGATGTTAAGTCGGTTGGGAGCTTTGACCATCAAAACGGTCGACCGCTCTTTTACTTTCGGTCGACCGACTGAGCATTTTAAATAAGCGGTAGAGTGCTTGTGATGTTTCGGTCGAACTGTATAGCAGTTCCGGTCGACCGAATGTCACTTGGGCAAAATACAGAAATCCCTTTTATCGGTTGAACGGCCCATTGGTTCGACCGGTTGGATATATATATTATATAAATTTGTATAACGTAGACCATCCAAACGGTCGACCGCTAGATGACTTTTGTTCGACCGATTGGTCGGTGATTGACATCATTTCATGCTTATATTTGTACCTTATATCCATTATCTTACACCTAAGCAATGCTATGTGACGAGTTTTATGTTTAGTTTTCAGAAATAAGTAGGTTTGAAGAGAAGAGCCATGAAAGGACCCAAAAGCAGGAAAAAAGGACCTAATTGTGAGACCTGGGGACCAAGATGCAAGGGGGAAGGACCTGATCGTAAGACAGAAGGACCTAAGAGCAAAACAGGAAACTCCACACCATCATGAAGAGTATTTTGTCAATTCGATTCGGGTCGGAGCTCCAATAAACCAACCAGATGCATCTAAGACCAAGAAACACTTCAAGAAAAGCCCACAAAGAAAACCAGACGGATCTAAACTTTATAGACCGCCAATTGGCGGTCTGGAACCGCTAATTGGCGGTCCATTTAGCCCAGAATCCATGTAGTTTTCTGTAGCACGTGTATTAGTGTATTCTTAGTGTATTTGTGGTATTGGTTTAGTCCCACATCGGGGGATTGTCCCGGATTAGCTTTTTCCATGCTTATAAATAGAACTCTTCACCTCCCATTGTATCCATCTCTCTCTTGGTGGCCATCTTCCCTACTAAGAGTGAAGCCTTGAAGCAAAACTCTAGTGGAGGAAGAGCTACTTGTAATTGAGTGAGTTAATAATAGAAGTTTTTCTTTTAATGATGTTGTTTCTCTCTTAGTTTAATTTCCTTTCATTTGCATGCTTGTTTGTTTGTTTAGTTTTATGCTTCTTTAATATTTCTTGCTTAAGTAGTATAAATTTCATTTCAGTATTATGTTTTCCTTTGCTAAATTAGTTAGTGTAATGAGTAGTGAGTAGTTCCATCCCCATTTGGGGGGTGGAGACATATGTGATATAATAATGTAGTGTATTAAGTGTGTGTTATTTTTATCCCTTGAGCTTTATATGATTTCCATAACCATCTAATGGGTCTCCACTCTTATCTTTGATATGCTAATGCTCTTGAATGAAGCTTAGCTTATGCTTTGATTAGTGGACCTATTTTATGGGGAATGATAAAGTTAGGATATGGATGAAGTTAATGTTGGAAACACAATTTGTAGTGTATGTACTCTTGTTGCCTTTTCCTTAGCTAATGTCTTGTATGTTTTAATGATGTAGTCATCTTAATTCATGTAGAGGCATAGTAGGGTCTAGTCTTTATACTTGAGTTCATGTAGCTTCATTCCAATCATTGTCTTGTATGTTTTAATGATGTAGTCTTATCTTAATTCATGTAGAGGCAAGATTGGATGTAGTTTTATGATTTCATGCACTACATGTTGTGAGGAGCTTAATTGAACACACGCACACACACATCTTTATGTTCACATTATTTCTCTACCCCCTTTGGGGTTTAGTTTTATTGCTTATCTTCATTTCCTTTGCATTTCATTTCAGCTTTGTAGTTTAGATTAGTGTAATACATCTTTCTCCCTTCTTTTTACCTCTCGCCTTCGAATAAACCAAGTGTCGACACACCTCCCAGTGGACGACCCGTATTTGCCACCGCTTCAACGCGGCCGTGCACTTGCGGTTAAATATAAAACGAGATCAATCAAGTTTTTGGCGCCGTTGCCGGGGAGGTGCTCTGTCCAGACCTTGGTTTGGACGATTCGAGGGGTTTTTAATTTTTTATTTTTAGTTTTTCTTAGTTTCAGGGAACACTCGGATCACGGGGAGGCCACTGGAGAAGTTTGAGGAAGCAAATCCAAAAACAGACCGCCAATCAGCGGTTGGAGACCGCCAATTGGCGGCCTGGTAAGGGCTTCCTGCTTCCATTTTTTTTGTGGTAGTTAGTGCTGTAACTTGTGTTATCTGGGAGCCCAATTTTGCATGCTTTGACTTCTTATTTGCTCCCAGATCATTAATCACTCCCCCTTTAATCAACTTGGACCATAAAACTCAAAGCAAAAGATTAGACTTCTTGCCATCTAGGTCATGCACCATTGGTAGACCTTGCATGCATTTGTCTTTTCTTTGCTTTACATTTTGTCGTTGATTGCTGGCGTGAGGTACGTGCACCCACATCCCTCATTCATGCATGTTTCTTTCATGCATTAGTTAGTAAGGTGCATCGGGACAAGAGTGAGAGAGCGTTTGATTGGAGCGATTGATTGCTAGATCTAGGATCAAATCGCTACTAAGGAGGGGTTGTCCCATAAAAGATAAGGTGGGGGATTTCATCACCCTTTCCTTGGCCCCAAAAATCACTCTTAATAAAGCCTTAACTAAAAGCAAGTAGACATTGGCCCTAAGGAATTCGGACGCACTAGGAGAGTAATCTAGTCGAGACCGTCATGACCTGATCGGCGTTGCCTACCTTGTCGATAGTAGGAGGTACTGGATCTCCGGATCTGGTATCACTTGCTGGGCATTGTGGTCCTCGTTGTAGGGAGGTGAGACGTGTCGAGGCTAGTGACCTCGAAGTTAGGCGTCGTCTAGCTTAAGGACCCATTGCCTTACTTTGTTTGAGTCGTGCTTGCTAGTTAGGCTTCTTCCTGATCCCACTACCCTCGCTAGCTCTAGGGATTCTTCCCTCCTCATCTGAGTCCTCTCCTCATCTATTCTCTACGTATAGTCTCCTCCTCTAGTACACCTTCTGTTGTGTGTAGGTTTAGAGTCGAGTCGAGCTTTTTATGCGAGGTTGGGCTCGTTCTGGTGAGAGCGCTCGACTCGAGAGAGTGCTTATTTCTGAGATGGAAGATCTTGGTGATCGACCATCTCCGCCTCGTGCTCCTTTGGAGCAAGAAGGCGAGTCGTCTCGTGGTGGCGAGGGAGACCGGGTTCCATACATGGACTACCTCGGTCCGTTCCCACCACCACGTAGACCTCCTTCTCCTCCTCCTCTGACTCGAGAGGAAGGGAGATTCGGTCAGGATCGAGTTCTAGGTGCACCACCACCTTTAGCTCGACAGGATAGGCCGATGACGTTGTGGGAGCGGACCCATCCTGTTCGGGCCGCGCAACCTTCTTGCATAGTTGTTCCCCCTGCTCGCGGGAACAGCTATGAGCTAAAACCTCAGTATGTGAGCATGCTTCCGACCTTCACTGCCAATAAGGAGGATCCGTATATCTTTATACGCGAATTCGAGGAAGTGTGCTCCATGTTCAAGCTTCAACAGCTTGACGAGGATTCTGTCCGGTTGAGGATGATTTCTTTCGCATTGAAGGATAATGCGAAGAAATGGATGTATAGCCTCCCGGCGAGCTCGATTCGGTCATGGGATGACTTTGTGACCGTCTTTCTGAAGAGATTTTTCCCTCAAAGGAAAACTCAACAGATACGGCACCAGATACATCAGATGTATCAAACCGAGACCGAATCGTTTCATGGTTTCTTTGAGAGGTTCAAGGACCTTCTCCAGCAATGCCCTCATCATGGACTTGAGCTATGGCAGCTGTGCCAGATTGTTTATGAGGGCATCAACTACAACACCCGCACATTGTTGGAGTCAATGTGTCAGGGTGACTTCCAAATGAAACCCATCGAGGAGGCATGGGACACTTTTGAGTCCATGGCTGAGCGTACCTTCGAGTGGGACACCATGAGAGAGCCACCAGCCGCCAGGTCTTCTGGTCGAGCTGGATCTTATCAAGTTGAGTCAACTATCGCGTCTGAGGCGAAAGTGGCTGCTCTCATGCGTAGGATTGAGTGTTTGGAGATGGACCGAGCTCCTGTAGCTCAGGTCGCTACTCCCGAGTGTAGTAGGTGTGGACTGTCGGGACATGATGACTTGGAATGCGCTTACGCTCCAAGGGATACTGAGCATGCAAATGCGATGTATCAACAAAGGCCCCGAAACGACCCGTACAGTCACTCTTACAACCCGGGATGGCGTAACCATCCTAACTTCTCTTGGGGGCCTAGTGGGGGTAACGGTCAGAGCACGCTCAACCTCAACCTCCACCTTATCAACCTCCACGCCCATCGGCGACCTACCAACCTCCACATCAAAGGTCTCAGAACCACAATTACCAACCTCCTCAGACCTCTTCGTCGGGTTATTCTAACCAAACTCCACAACCCCAACGGGTTGACCCTAAGGACTCCACTCTTGAGCAAACCCTTTACGCGTTCATTCAGAGCACGCAAGCCATGTTTTCGGCCAACAACAATACGGTCAAAGCATTGGAAATGCAAGTGAGCCAGTTGGCTAATCAGCTCCATGAACGCGAGAAAGGTCAATTACCGAGTCAACCCGAGGTAAATCCCCGGGGTACCCATTCGCAAGGAAGGACACCTTTACCTCATGCTGCCTCTGAACCGACCCATCATATTAATGTGATTCATACTTTGAGGTCTGGTAAGGAGGTGGACAACCACATTGGGGTGCCTTCCTTGTCATCACCATCTTTGAGGGAGCCGGATCCTGAGGCTCCCTCCACAAATACTTCCAGGAAGGAGCCAGATCCTGAGGTTCTTTCTACATTTCCTTCGACAAAGGGGCCGAACCTTGAGGTCCCCTTGTCTCCTCTTGTGTCGAAGGAACCAGATTCTGAGGTCCCCACTCATGTTTCTTTGGACCTGAATTCTGGGGTGCCTTCGCATTCTTATGCCCCAAAGGCGCCATTCCCTGAGCGCCTTAAAAAGAAAACCTCTGATCAGCATGACAAGATGCTTGAGATGTTTCGGCAGGTTAAGGTGAATATCCCTCTTTTGGAGGTGATTCAACAAATGCCACCTTATGCCAAGGTTCTCAAGGACTTATGCACTAAGAAGAGAAAAACTCATGTTCCCAAGAAAGCTTTTCTTGCGGCTAACGTGAGTTCCTTGTTGGCACAACCCATGCAAGTCAAGTACAAGGACCCTGGCTGTCCTACTATCTCTTGTGTGATTGGTGATGTGCCCATACACCGAGCCTTGCTGGACCTTGGTGCATCTGTTAATCTTCTGCCATATTCTGTCTACGTCCACCTCGGTCTTGGAGACCTCAAACAAACAAAGACCACTCTTCAATTGGCTGATAGGTCTATGAAGAAACCGAGGGGTGTGGTGGAAGATGTGCTGATCAAAGTGGGAGAGTTCATTTATCCAGTCGACTTCTTTGTCTTGGATACTGAACCTGTGCCAAACCCACTTGGACAAATTCCTGTCATTCTGGGGCGACCATTTCTTGCGACTTCCAATGCCTTGATCAATTGTCGCAATGGTCTGATGCGCTTGACTTATGGTAGTCAATGCGCTGATTTCAACATCTTCACCATTGGCAAGAAGCCAGATGCCTTCAATGACCCTGTTGGGGTTACCCTTATCCAGGGCATGGATGAGAGTGAAGTTGAGGGCACCTTCAAGTACTTCAGAGAATTGTTCGATGAAGATCCTGAAGGTGGTGAAGATGTTCACCTGGGCTGGCACAAGAAGGTGCCTTATGTTTTGATCATGTGGACTCAGAGCCGCATCTTTATGATCTTGTGGCCTCAGAGCCGCATCCTTATGATCTTGTGGCCTCAGAGCCGCATCCTTATGATCTTGTGGCCCTTGAGCCACATCCTTTTGATCTTGTGGCCTCAGAGCCACATCGTTCTGATCTTGTGGCCCTTGTGCCACATTCTTTTGATCACGTGGCCCTTGAGCCACAACCTTTCGATCACGTGGCTTTTGAGCCACCAGATACCCTTTTTATGGCCTCTGGGCCACATGATCTTCATTCTATATCTGATGAGGACCCCATGTGGGTTAAGAATCAACCACCTGATACCCTTCAACCTGGTAGAGGTTCACCTCTCATTCATGCCTCCTCTTTTGTTAACTCTCAAGAGGCATCGAACGACCACAATGCGAATAAGGGTGTCAGGTGGTCAAGCAATTCTGTTTTGAATGTTGCGAGCCCATAAAGGTGCATTTCTGGCTCGAGAGATGGCGGGTTCCCATTTGATGTCCCTTGATATATGAAGATGGGAGCCCATTGTTGTACATAGTAATGAAAAAAAAAATATATACAAAAAAAAAAAAAAAAAGACTCCTTCAGTGAGCATTGATTGTTGTGAGCCCCAACCCTTGAGTATTTGGGCCCCATTTCTTTCACGTATCTGTCTCCCTTCTTCAGCTTCTCACAGGTTTTGAGGGAATTTGGGTTTGTGTCCATCAACATGACCCCGAACGTCCCTTTGTACTTCATGTTGGTGAGATCGTTCCTTTTTCATGCATGTATCCATGTAGTATCTTGTTCACATTCATTGAGGACAATGCATGAAGTAGGTGTGGGGGGGTGTTTTACGTGTGTACATAGTTGAGTCTTTTTCCTTTGATTTTGTTTTCTTTTGTTTGCATTGTTAGGGTCATGATAGTGTGCTGCATTTAATATCGATATATCTGCTTGCCATGATCCTTGGGTGAGTTGTCTTCTTTTGCTTGCCTAGTGCTTCAAAATTTTCACATTTCTTTCAAAATCTTCATGTGTTTTCGAAAGAAAATGTTTTGTGGGTTTTGCGTGTGTTTAGCATGTGCAAAACCGTTGAGAGGCAAAGTAAAAAGAAAGCTCCCAAAATTGTCTTGAACTTGATGCATTAGGATATCTAGTACGTGGCTTTAGGATTTATCGAGTCGTTAGGATGCACCCCAGTTTTCCCTTGGGGGTGAGTAATCAGTGGGTTTCAGTGCTCAAACATTTAAAGAAGTCCACCCTGAACCTAGTGAGTCAAATAATTCGTGTTTGTTAATTTAGGAAGTTTGTTGTAGTCAAGGGCCCTTAATATCTTTTTGTGAAACTTAAGTGTAGGGGTTTTGGTTCCCATGTAGATAAATGAATGAATAAGTGGTGTTCTCTCTTCTCGCACGGCTCCTATCACTCGGGAAAGTAGGTCTGAGGGGACTTTGTGCCTGGTGCTTTCGAGTCATCTGACTTGGGATGCACCGACCGAACTCCCGTTACACGGGTGGTAGGGATCGCCCTATGTGGAGATTTGGGGGAAGGTGTACGTGATAGTGTAAGTCCTCATAGGCAATGATGCACGAAACCTGACCCTGGGAGAATCAAACACCAACCAATAAATGCTCCAAAGAAAAAGAAAAAAAGAAGAAGAAAGAACAGAGAAAGAAAAAGAAAAAGAAAAGAAGAGTCAAATAAGAACCAAAATGGACTTTACACTTTGTTTCACATTCAGAAGTTAAGGTTGCCCATGTCTTTCACTTAATTCCTTAGTTAACTCTCACGAATAACTCATTAGGCTAGGTGTGTGGACTGATTACATATATAAAGTCGACCCGTAGTATTACCGCATTCCATGATCGACAAAATAAGTCCAACGAGTCGTGTAGCTAGATTGATTAATGCATCTTGTTCGGATTTTGTGGGTATATCCGCTGAAAACCCTCAGGAGACACCACTCCTCCTCCTTGGCAACAAGGAGGTTTAACGGCTTGTTGCACGTGCTAAGTGCAACCGTGATTCCTACGAAAGTGAGTTAGGATTTCTTGTTTTTCGTATGCTTTTTCCTTTCTTTGTTTTGCTCGAGACTAGCAAAAACTTAGGTGTGGGGGTATTTGATTGACATCATTTCATGCTTATATTTGTACCTTATATCCATTATCTTACACCTAAGCAATGCTATGTGACGAGTTTTATGTTTAGTTTTCAGAAATAAGTAGGTTTGAAGAGAAGAGCCATGAAAGGACCCAAAAGCAGGAAAAAAGGACCTAATTGTGAGACCTGGGGACCAAGATGCAAGGGGGAAGGACCTGATCGTAAGACAGAAGGACCTAAGAGCAAAACAGGAAACTCCACACCATCATGAGGAGTATTTTGTCAATTCGATTCGGGTCGGAGCTCCAATAAACCAACCAGATGCATCTAAGACCAAGAAACACTTCAAGAAAAGCCCACAAAGAAAACCAGACGGATCTAAACTTTATAGACCGCCAATTGGCGGTCTGGAACCGCTAATTGGCGGTCCATTTAGCCCAGAATCCATGTAGTTTTCTGTAGCACGTGTATTAGTGTATTCTTAGTGTATTTGTGGTATTGGTTTAGTCCCACATCGGGGGATTGTCCCGGATTAGCTTTTTCCATGCTTATAAATAGAACTCTTCACCTCCCATTGTATCCATCTCTCTCTTGGTGGCCATCTTCCCTACTAAGAGTGAAGCCTTGAAGCAAAACTCTAGTGGAGGAAGAGCTACTTGTAATTGAGTGAGTTAATAATAGAAGTTTTTCTTTTAATGATGTTGTTTCTCTCTTAGTTTAATTTCCTTTCATTTGCATGCTTGTTTGTTTGTTTAGTTTTATGCTTCTTTAATATTTCTTGCTTAAGTAGTATAAATTTCATTTCAGTATTATGTTTTCCTTTGCTAAATTAGTTAGTGTAATGAGTAGTGAGTAGTTCCATCCCCATTTGGGGGGTGGAGACATATGTGATATAATAATGTAGTGTATTAAGTGTGTGTTATTTTTATCCCTTGAGCTTTATATGATTTCCATAACCATCTAATGGGTCTCCACTCTTATCTTTGATATGCTAATGCTCTTGAATGAAGCTTAGCTTATGCTTTGATTAGTGGACCTATTTTATGGGGAATGATAAAGTTAGGATATGGATGAAGTTAATGTTGGAAACACAATTTGTAGTGTATGTACTCTTGTTGCCTTTTCCTTAGCTAATGTCTTGTATGTTTTAATGATGTAGTCATCTTAATTCATGTAGAGGCATAGTAGGGTCTAGTCTTTATACTTGAGTTCATGTAGCTTCATTCCAATCATTGTCTTGTATGTTTTAATGATGTAGTCTTATCTTAATTCATGTAGAGGCAAGATTGGATGTAGTTTTATGATTTCATGCACTACATGTTGTGAGGAGCTTAATTGAACACACGCACACACACATCTTTATGTTCACATTATTTCTCTACCCCCTTTGGGGTTTAGTTTTATTGCTTATCTTCATTTCCTTTGCATTTCATTTCAGCTTTGTAGTTTAGATTAGTGTAATACATCTTTCTCCCTTCTTTTTACCTCTCGCCTTCGAATAAACCAAGTGTCGACACACCTCCCAGTGGACGACCCGTATTTGCCACCGCTTCAACGCGGCCGTGCACTTGCGGTTAAATATAAAACGAGATCAATCAAGTTTTTGGCGCCGTTGCCGGGGAGGTGCTCTGTCCAGACCTTGGTTTGGACGATTCGAGGGGTTTTTAATTTTTTATTTTTAGTTTTTCTTAGTTTCAGGGAACACTCGGATCACGGGGAGGCCACTGGAGAAGTTTGAGGAAGCAAATCCAAAAACAGACCGCCAATCAGCGGTTGGAGACCGCCAATTGGCGGCCTGGTAAGGGCTTCCTGCTTCCATTTTTTTTGTGGTAGTTAGTGCTGTAACTTGTGTTATCTGGGAGCCCAATTTTGCATGCTTTGACTTCTTATTTGCTCCCAGATCATTAATCACTCCCCCTTTAATCAACTTGGACCATAAAACTCAAAGCAAAAGATTAGACTTCTTGCCATCTAGGTCATGCACCATTGGTAGACCTTGCATGCATTTGTCTTTTCTTTGCTTTACATTTTGTCGTTGATTGCTGGCGTGAGGTACGTGCACCCACATCCCTCATTCATGCATGTTTCTTTCATGCATTAGTTAGTAAGGTGCATCGGGACAAGAGTGAGAGAGCGTTTGATTGGAGCGATTGATTGCTAGATCTAGGATCAAATCGCTACTAAGGAGGGGTTGTCCCATAAAAGATAAGGTGGGGGATTTCATCACCCTTTCCTTGGCCCCAAAAATCACTCTTAATAAAGCCTTAACTAAAAGCAAGTAGACATTGGCCCTAAGGAATTCGGACGCACTAGGAGAGTAATCTAGTCGAGACCGTCATGACCTGATCGGCGTTGCCTACCTTGTCGATAGTAGGAGGTACTGGATCTCCGGATCTGGTATCACTTGCTGGGCATTGTGGTCCTCGTTGTAGGGAGGTGAGACGTGTCGAGGCTAGTGACCTCGAAGTTAGGCGTCGTCTAGCTTAAGGACCCATTGCCTTACTTTGTTTGAGCCGTGCTTGCTAGTTAGGCTTCTTCCTGATCCCACTACCCTCGCTAGCTCTAGGGATTCTTCCCTCCTCATCTGAGTCCTCTCCTCATCTATTCTCTACGTATAGTCTCCTCCTCTAGTACACCTTCTGTTGTGTGTAGGTTTAGAGTCGAGTCGAGCTGGTGGAGGTCCACATCTGCAGTGGTGTTTGCGGATCGAGATGATATAGCCTAGGAGGAGTTCGTTGGCGAGTTCAACGAGCAGTACTTTCCGCAGCATGTTCAGGATGCAAAGAGGGAGGAGTTTCTGAGTCTTCAGCAGGGAGACATGACCCTAGCAGGCTACATCGGGAAGTTCAACGCCCTTGAGCGTTACTGTCCCGAGATGTATATCACACAGGAGCAGAGAGCTGGGAAGTTCGTCCGAGGGCTCCGGAAGCAGCTGAGGACGAAGGTGCTGACGCGTATGCCGAGCACGTTAGCCTAGGCCGTGAAGAGTGCCACTATTCTTGATCGTGACTACAGAGAGAACTACCAGGATGAGAGGAGGCCATCAGGTAGGTTCTCAGGGAGGCCGGGAGGTCAGACTGGAGGGAATCCGGGCAAGAGGCCCCGATTCGAGGGAGCAGGAGCTGCAGCACCACGACCTGAGCCTTGTGGTAGTTGTGGCAGGTTTCACTCCGGGCAGTGTTTCACCGCTGGAGCTTGTCATGGATGTGGGCAGCTGGGTCACTTTATTAGGAGCTGTCCGAGCCGAGGAGCTGGGCCGAGCAGACCACCGGGATTACCAGCGCCAGGCCGAGGTGGGGGCGGAGGTAGACCACCTTTCAGACCACAGCAGGGGCAGCGCACTGGCAGAGTTTACTCCATCCAGGCAGAGGAGGCTAGGGATGGAGGTGCTGTTGTGGAAGGTACGCTTCTTGTCGCTGGTTCAGTAGCTAGGGTGCTCTTTGATTGTGGTGCGACACACTCGTTCATCTCAGAGCGATTTGCGGGAGTGTTGGGTTGTACCCTTGCGATGTTGACTGCCACTTTGGAGGTCAGCACACCCCTGGGTCTGGTGGGCACTGTGGGGAGATTTGTCCCCGGCGCCACGGTTGTTTCGGGAGATCAGGAGTTTCCGGCAGACCTGGTCTTGCTACCGATGGAGGACTTTGATGTCATACTTGGGATGGATTGGCTGTCCCAATATGATGTTCGAGTCTTGTGCCGTGAGAAGAAGATTTTGATACCGAGGAAGGGTTTGCCTGATATTCTGATCAGAGGGGTCAGAAATAGAGGAGGTCACATTATTGTATCTGCCGTGAGAGCTCAGAGGTTGATTCAGCAGGGTTGTACAGCATTTTTAGCGACGCTTGTGGTTGCGGAGGCAGAGTTTCAGAGGTTAGAGGACATTGAGGTGGTGCAGGAGTTCGCGGATGTTTTTCCAGCAGAGATTCCAGGTTTACCACCACACCGAGAGTTGGAGTTCGGCATTGAGTTGGCGGCTGGCACTACACCGCAGTCGAAGGCTCCATACCGGATGGCACCTTGACAGAGTTGAAGAAGCAGTTGCAGGAGTTGATGGACTCAGGTTTTATCAGACCGAGTGTCTCGCCTTGGGGTGCACCAGTTTTGTTTGTGAAGAAGAAGGACGGATCCTTGAGGATGTGCATAGATTACAGGATGTTGAACCAGGTAACGGTGAAGAATAAGTATCCCTTACCTAGGATCGAGGACCTTTTCGACCAGTTGCAGTCAGCGAAGGTTTTCTCGAAGATTGACCTGCGTTCAGGATATCACCAGTTGAGGATCCGAGATGAGGACATCCAGAAGACAGCTTTCAGGACGAGATATGGACACTACGAGTTCTTAGTGATGCCATTTGGATTGACGAATGCTCCGGCGACGTTCATGGATCTGATGCACCGGACATTCAGGCAGTACATTGATAGATTTGTGATTGTCTTCGTGGATGACATTTTGATTTATTCACCAGATGTGGAGCAGCACAGAGAGCATCTGAGGATTGTACTCAGCATCTTGAGAGCTCAGCAGTTATATGCTAAGTTCTCAAAGTGCGAGTTTTGGTTAGACAGAGTGGCATTCCTCGGACACATTGTATCGGCAGAAGGGATATCAGTGGATCCGGCGAAGGTAGAGGCAGTGACACAGTGGAGAGCCCCTACGAGCGTGACGGAGATTAGGAGCTTTGTTGGACTAGCGGGTTACTACCGTCGCTTCATCAAAGACTTCTCGAGATTAGCAGCACCACTGACGGCTCTGACGCAGAAGTGAGTCACTTTTGTTTGGTCACAGAAGTGCGAGGACAGCTTTCAGGAGCTGAAGAGATTGTTGACCACAGCACATGTTCTGACATTGCTGAGCGGTACAGGCGGGTTTGTGATTTATAGTGACGCTTCAGGTGTTGGTTTGGGATGTGTGCTTATGCAGCACGGGAGAGTGATAGCATATGCATCCAGGCAGCTGAAGGTCCACGAGAGGAATTACCCGACACATGATTTGGAGTTAGCAGCAGTGGTTCACGCACTGAAGACCTGGAGACACTACCTTTATGGCGAGCATTTTGAGGTGTTTACAGATCATCAGAGTCTGAAGTACAAGTTCTCACAGAAGGAGTTGAATATGAGGCAGCGCAGATGGCTCGAGTTCATTAAGTACTACGATTTCACTATCTCTTACCATCCGGGGAAGGCGAACACAGTTGCAGACGCTTTGAGCCGGAAGGTGGAGGTATCAGTAGCAGGCCTATGCATTCAGGAGTGGCGACTGCTAGAGTCTTTGGCAGAGTGGAGACCATTTGCTGATAGCTCTGAGGGCACAATTATTGCAGGATTGATAGTAGAGCCTCAGACAGTATTGAGAGTGATTCATGCTCAGACTACAGATGAGGAGTTGAGCGGATTGTTGCAGTTAGCTGCTAGAGATGGATCAGACTTCAGAGTTGGAGTTGATGGAGGTCTGAGATTCAGAGAACGTATCTGGGTGCCGAGGACAGAGGACCTGAGGCGTGATATCATGGAGGAGGCACACAGATCGAGATATTCCATTCATCCAGGAAGCACCAAGATGTACAAAGATCTGCAGCGGAACTTCTGGTGGCGAGGGATGAAGAAGGATGTTGCAGACTTTGTGTCGAGGTGTTTGGTCTGTCAGCAGGTGAAGATCGAGCACCAGAGACCAGCGGGGCAGATGCAGAGGATTGAGTTGCCCGAGTGGAAGTGGGAGCACGTGACAATGGATTTTGTTACGGGGCTACCGAAGACACGGAGATTCCACGATGCGATTTGGGTTATAGTCGATCGACTGATCAAGTCGGCACATTTCTTAGCTATTAAGACCACTCTTGCTCTGGAGGGTCTAGCTAAGTTATATATTGAGGAGATTGTCAGACTTCATGGTGTACCAGTCAGTATAATTTCAGATAGAGATCCCAGATTCACTTCGCCATTTTGGGAGAGTCTACACAAAGCACTGGGGACACGTCTGAAGTTTAGCACAGCTTTCCACCTGCAGACAGATGGCAAGTCAGAGCGGACGATACAGACATTGGAGGACATGCTGAGAGCGTGCACACTCGACTGGGCAGGGCATTGGGATGAGCACTTGCCACTGATAGAGTTCGCCTACAACAACAGCTACCACTCGAGTATTGGGATGGGACCATACGAGGCATTGTACGGGAGGCCGTGTAGATCGCCGGTATGCTGGAGTGAGGTGGGCGAGCGACAGTTAGTCGGACCTGATATCATACAGTTGTATTCAGAGAAGGTTGACGTGATCAGGAGGCGGCTAGCTACAGCACAGAGCAGGCAGAAGAGTTATGCTGATACGCGGAGGCGTGAGCTGACTTTTGATACAGGAGATCATGTATTCCTGAAGATCTCACCTTCCAGAGGGGTGATGAGATTCAGGAAGAAGGGGAAGCTGAGTCCGAGGTATGTCGGACCATTTGAGATATTGGATCGGGTTGGTGAGGTGGCTTATAGGATTGCTCTACCACCACAGTTCGCAGGACTTCACAACGTCTTCCATGTTTCTATGCAGAGGAAGTACGTGGCCGATCCAGCTCATGTGATTGAGATAGCAGTACCTGAGATCCAGCAGGATTTGTCGTTAGACGAGAGACCAGTGGAGATTGTGGATCAGATGGTACATCAGCTCAGGAGGAGATCGATTCCGATGGTGAAGGTCAGGTGGCAGCATCACAGTGTCAGAGAGGCTACCTGGGAGATTGAGGAGGACGTACAGAGGCAGTATCCAGAATTATTCCGGTAAGTCAGTTGTTTCGAATTTCGCGGACGAAATTCCTTTAAGGAGGGTAGATTGTAATAACCTAATCTAAAACATCTTAATTAACTAAAACTAAACCTAATTAACCTTAATCTAATCGTGCTACAGTGAAGCTTGAGGTGGTGGATTGTGATTGATGGAGGAAGAGGTGCTTGAGCCTATATAAGGAGAGGCTTGGGGGAGATGTTAGGGTTAGAATTTTCGTCATTTAAACGTTTTCCTGAGGGTTTGAGAGTTGAAGATCGGTCTGAAGATCGGAGAAAAGAAGAAGAGAATGAGAAGGAGAAGAAGTGGAGGTGGAGTAGTGGGTTGAGGTTGCCAATGAAGGGAATGTGTTCTAAAAGTTTTACTTTTAAATGCCAATTATTATGAATTGAATGAGAAATCGTTTTGTTCCTTGTTTATGTTATTCGTCTTTTGGAAGTGTTAAGGAAGAGGCTCTTGGTCCTTAACCGTAGAGCTCTAAAAGATATTGGTTTACATAAAACAAAAGATATTCGCAATCATGGTAATTAACATGGAACATTAATTACCGAGTTAAGATTGTCGTGTTGGTCATAGATCATTGTAGCTCTACAAGTGAGTGATAACACGGGTATGCAAAAGAGGAAAATATTACTTTTGTATACTGAATAGACCTAATAAGTAAAATATTATAGAAATGTGTTTCTGTGTCATTAATATTTTACTGTGTCTTTGGTCCTTTGATATGAGACTTATATCCGATCGCTTAAGGAGTTATTAATTAGATTGGTGTCTTGAGCTATCGATGAGTGTAGTGTAAAGGCATTAGTTGGTTAAGTACAACTTTTGTTGGAGAAGATAGTTAGTCAAAAGACTATCATTGCCCCTCTTAATTGAGTGATGATATTAGTGGGCCCCTTGATAAAGCAAAGTTATAATGTGCACAATGTGATTTGAGTTAAGTCACATATTTATAACTAGCTTAAAGAGATCAAGAAATGAATACTAAGACAAAGATGGCACAATACTACTTTGTGTGTATTCTTAATATCATGAGGCAAGGGACGGACACAAGTGGTGCACTCCATCACTAAATGGATCGGATTTTGGTTCGAGTGGAATTAAGACATCTAACTAATTGGGAGCTATAATGTGTAGCTAGATACCGCTTATAGCTTGTGATATTAAGCTCTTAATATCACTGCCAACTTAGTTTAGATCCTCCCATAGGTCACACCGCAAAAACCGTGAAACAAGAAGCTTGATTTTTGGTTCATATGATGTGTCGGGTTTCTCATAGAAAATATGACACATGTGGTGAACGAGTAAAATCAATTATGTTGTATACATAACATAATTAGAATCATGATAAATTCATATGAGATGCATATATTATGGGGTGCAATAATTTATTGTTGCATAGGATAATATATTGCATAAGTTGTGAATTTTCTAAAACCCCAAGTTCAAATTTTGTTGGAAATAAATCCAAAATTTGAAATAGGCAAAATCGGGTAGAAGTTCGGTAATCCGTTGAGGTTCGGTCGACCGAAGGATCTATGGATCGGTCAACCGAACGTGGAACGGATAATCGTAATTGATTGACCGAACTTGACCAAAGTGCCTGGAACTTTGGTACGGTGTACCGAACCAGAAACGGTCGACCGAACAATGTCAAGTTCCGATATTTTCGGTTAACCGAATAGCACTCGGTCTTACACGTGAATGGGTCCGATCGGTTAAGGAGAATTTTTCCCCTTAAGATTCGGTCATCCGCCACGTACTCGGTTAAACGATCGTGACAAATTCGGTTAACCGAGTGGGACTCGGTAAACCGAACAGCGGTCGATTTTCTGCCTTTGATTATTAAGAGATTAATTTGATCGATGGTTGGATTAGCTCCAAATTTGGTCAAACATTTTATGGGTGCATATAATGTATTATGGAATTAGTTTGTGAGAGAAATTGTCATAAAACCATGGCTAAAGAATAGCCATGATTAAGAGTAAGATTGGAACCTATAAATAGGTCTTTATTCTCCCTAATTGTGACACACACAATTCAGAAATTATTTTCTCTCCTAATTCACTACTAAAACCCACGAAAATTCTCTTAGTTTTCTAAGTCTTTGGAAGGAGAAATCTCAGAGGCTAAGGAAGGGGTTTGTAGCTAGATTCTAAGCTTGTTTAGGAGATCGATTGGCTAGCTCCTTTCTCTCCAACCTTGTTTAGGGTTTCGGTGAACACTCGGAGGCATCCGGCGCGGCGAGAAGCATCCCCAACGTCTCCGAATCTTCAAGAAGTTTTTGAGAACTTCTAGGTATGAATTTCGGAGCCCTTGTTTGTTTTAATAGAGTTTTGAAACTAGATGTTAAAACAAACCGATGCATGCATGAAATAAATCAAAGAAAATTGTAATTGATCCTTATTATACATAAAAATTTCGAAAATATATGTGTATAATTAAACAAGAAATCCTACAGTGGTATCAGAGCATAGGGTTCAATTTTCTCATGATTTATGGCTGTAAACAAATTTAGTTTACCATCTAGGATTTAAACAATTCGTTTTACCGGTTTTTCGGTCTTTAAATGTTTGTTGAAATAATTCCTTATAATAATTCGTTTTAAATGTTTTGAATGTTTAAAACATGTCATGTAATTATTAGAATTATGATTTAGACATAAGTCTAACTTGCAATAATTTCGTTTTAAGTATAAACGATTATTTTGTAAGAGAATCAACAAAACCGAAAAACTGCAGTTCATCTTTCCATTGGAAATTGGATGGACAGCGGTTCAAAAATAGTTTTTGAACTATGGATGAATAAAAAATGTTTTTAATGGATTTCAAAATATTTTTCAAAGAATTGTTTGGGATTCTTGATGCTTGATAAACTAGGTTGTATAGTTTATAGCAATTGCGTGCATGGATGCTTGAGTTGCTTTGCAGGATTGTGAGTTTATATGTTCCAAAATCAGAAGCTATGAATGTATGTCATTATTATTATACATGGGCTTATGTATGTAAAAGCCAAAAATTCTCTCTATTTCCGTCTTTTAGATAGTTGCATTTGCATATGAGAGGTTTTTACATAGGACTTGCACTAGTCGGTTTTATCGAATGTGAGGAGCATGTTTATTTTCTGTAAAATCTACATCTCCGGTGCAAGAGGAAGTCGCCGCTGTAGCGCATCGATCGAGGATCGAGGATCGGGGATCGAGGATCAAGGATCGAAGGGAACATATAAACTCACACGATGTGGATTGTGTGAATGTTTAATTTCTGTTTTTAATTTCTGCCATGCATGTGATGAATGTGTTGAATGTTAGGATGTGTATGATTAATAATATGCATGATAACCTAAAATTCTAAATCACATGTTAAATTGTCCAACAAAAATTAAGAATAAATTTCCTTCTTATTTCATCCACTAGCAGCCATTGATCGAGGGATATTCTGCTCGCCCTTAGCGAGAGATAGCTCCCTCTATCTTTGGGAATAGTGGGAGGTATAAAGGTTGTCTGTTGTTGTGCCACAATTAAATATATGAGGTGTGTCTCACCCTAGTGAACCCCAAGTATGTTTAGTTGTGAATACAATAGATAAACGTATCTCGTATCAAATGAAAATAAGTTTTCTTAACATTACCTAGAGCCCTCGCTCGGTTTTGGGAAAAAGTTTTTCTTACGAGGATAGGTCGTATTCCCTCATAATTAAAACGACAAGAGTCACAAAAGTTTGAAGATGCTAAATGTTGCTAAAATTCAAAAAGGTTGTGATTAGAAAATGTTTTCTTACCTTGACATTGTAATGTATTCGATAGCCCTTAGCTAGTCTATATTACAATTAATAGGATCTTGGGTTGTTGCATTTATGGGCAAGATTTAATTTGCAACATTTACATTTATATATTCGATATATGTATGCATGTGTATTAAAACATAAAATTGGCATTAAAACCTGTATGATTTATTTTGTAGAAAAATGTCGAACATCCAACCTATCGTACGATCCATGATAGAAAAACACCCTTTAGCAAATGATGGCTCAAACTTCATTAGTTGGCAACTCAAACTCAACATCGTGTTAAAGTTTGAGAAACTATCTCACATTTTGGAAGGTCCAATCCCAAAGTGGAATGAGAGATTAACCGATGAAGAGAAAGAGGCTAAGGCCAAGTGGGAAGACCAAGAGAACCAGGTTCACGGTCTTATGCTAGCATCCATGGGTGACTCGCTCCAAGCGAAATACTTGGATTCAAAACCCAAGAAGACCATGGAGGCTTTATCTAAGATGTTCATGGATAGTGCCCGAAAGGAGCGCTATAAGACCACCATCGCACTCACAAGGTGCCATATGGCGGAGGGAACATCGGTATCTATGCATTTTCTCACGATGCAAGGATACCTTGAGAAGTTGGCAAAGCTCTCTTCACCAATGCCCGAGGACATTGCTGAAGATATGATTCTTGGCTCTCTAGCCCCGTCCTTTAAGGACTTTGTGATGCACTATCACGTGCGTGAAAAAGGGGTGAGTCTTGAGGAGCTGCACAACGCTCTCAAAACTGCTGAAGTTGACATGGGCAAGGGTAGGGACAAGCAAGTCCTTGCCGTCCATGGGAGGGGCCATAAGATTGGTAAAGGAAAGGGCAAATCTACCAAAAGTGGTTCAATCAAGAGCAAGGGAGTAGGAGGTGCTCGTGCGAGTGCCTCGAGGGGGAAATCTCAGAAATCTCCAACTCCCAATACGGAGTGCTTTCACTGCGGTGAAAAAGGACACATCCGGCCAAATTGCCCCAAGTACAAGGAAGACCTTGACAACGGAGTGATTGAACGCAGGCGCCCCAAAAAGGCCAAAGGTATATTTGTTATTGAAATAAATTTAGCCACCTCTGTCCAGGATTGGGTAATTGATACCGGATCTTGTGCTCACATAGTTTCTAATGTGCAGCTACTCATGGATAGGAAGGAACTCGTAAGGAACGAGGTAGAATTGAAGGTCGGAAATGGTGCGAACGTGTCTGCGGTTGCACAAGGTTCTGTGGTGCTTCAATTATGTAGTGGTTTAAATTTATGTCTAAAGAATGTTTATTATGTACCTTCGATTAGCAAGAATATTATTTCTGTATCATGTCTAGATATGGATAATTTTAATATAAATATTTCAAATTCTTGTTTGTCTATATCGAAGAATGGTGTGTTCTATGCAAATACATTCATAAGGAATGGTCTCTATTTGCTTGAATTGGATAATAAACAAATCTTTAATATCAATAACAAAAGACTTAAGACCACTCACGAGAATGACACTCTCTTGTGGCACTATCGTCTTGGTCACATAAATGAAAAGCGCATCAAGAAATTGCAAGAAGCTAACCTTCTTGGTCTACTTGATTTTAAATCATTGGAGACGTGCCAACCATGTCTAATGGGAAAAATGACCAAAAAGCCTTTCAAGAAGAAAGGCCCAAGGGCGAATGGCTTGTTGGATTTGACACATTCCGATGTATGTGGTCCAATGAGTACTAGTGCACGAGATGGTTTCAGGTACTTCATTACGTTCACGGATGATTATAGTCGTTACGGCTATGTTTATCTAATGAGAAACAAAAGTGAATCCTTTGACAAGTTCAAAGAATTCAAGAATGAAGTAGAGAACCAACTCGACAAGAAAATCAAGTCTCTACGAACGGATCGTGGAGGTGAGTACTTAAGTGCCGAATGTGACTCATACCTAAAGGAGTTTGGTATTGTACCTCAACTCACCCCTCCCGGTACACCTCAGTGGAATGGGGTATCCGAAAGGAGGAATAGGACATTGCTCGATATGGTTCGGTCAATGATGAGTCATGCGGAATTACCTCTTTACTTTTGGAGTTATGCACTACAAACTGCGGCTTATACACTAAATAATGTTCCATCCAAATCCGTGGAGAAAACTCCTTATGAGCTATGGAGTGGTAAAACACCTAAGCTCAGTTTTCTCAAGATTTGGGGTTGTGAGGCTTACGTCAAGAGATTGATGTCGACCAAACTTCAACCAAAAGCGGATAAGTGCTTCTTTATTGGTTATCCTCGTGAGACAAGAGGATACTACTTTTGGCATATCACCTCCAATCGAGTGATTGTAGAGAGAGATGCCACATTTCTGGAAAAGGAATTTCTAGAAAGAGTAAAAAGTAGTGGGAGTAGGGTTGTGCTTGAGGAAACTCAAGATACTCTACAAGATCATGAAATGAATGATGACATTCAAGATCATGAAGGCCCAACCGAGATTCCTTTGGTTAGTGGGAGCGTGAGCGAGAGACCATCACAAGAAATTGTGAGAGAATCTCAATCATCCCCACCAAGTGTACGTTCAAGAGTTGAACGTGAACCCATTCCTCAAGAAATTGTGGAAGAAGTTCAAGAGACACGAGAAGAACCAAAAGAACTTAGAAGGTCAACAAGGGAAAGGAAGAAACCCGATTTGTATCTGGGACTTCATGAAATCATGGTACTAGATACCAATGATCCCTTGACCTTCCAAGAAGCAATGGAAAGGGAAGACTCCAAACTATGGCTTAAGGCCATGGAATCCGAAATAGAATCCATGTATGATAATCAAGTATGAGACTTGGTTGACCTTCCTCAAGGGAAAAAGGCCATTCATAATAAATGGGTTTTTAAGAGGAAGATGGACATGGATGGGAACTTGACAACCTACAAAGCGAGGCTTGTAGCGAAGGGTTTCACTCAAGTTCAAGGAATTGACTATGATGAAACTTTTTCACCGGTTGCCATGTTCAAGTCTATTCGGATCATGCTCGCTATTGCCGCATTTCACGATTATGAAATATGGCAAATGGATGTCAAAACGGCGTTCCTGAATGGGAACTTGGAGGAGGATGTGTACATGGTACAACCTCAAGGTTTTGAAGATCCAAAGAATAGCGAGAAGGTATGCAAGCTTCAAAGATCCATCTATGGATTGAAGCAAGCATCAAGGAGTTGGAACAAACGCTTTGACGAGGAAGTGAAGAAGCTTCACTTCATTCAAAGTAAGGAAGAACCTTGTGTATACAAGAAGGTTAGTGGGAGCCATGTAGTATTCCTAATCCTATATGTCGATGACATATTGCTTATGGGCAATCATATTCCTTTGCTTGAGCAAACGAGAAGTTCATTGAAATCTGCATTTTCGATGAAAGACATGGGTGAGGCTCAATACATCTTGGGAATCAAGATATATCGAGATAGACCCCGTAGACTCATTGGCCTCAGTCAACGTGCATACATTGACAAGGTCTTGGAAAGGTTCAAGATGAACAACTCCAAAAAGGGCAGTGTGCCAATGAGTATGGGTGTGCAACTCAAGAAGTCTCAACGTGCGCAATCACGTAAGGACTTAGAGTACATGAAGGATGTCCCTTATGCTTCGGCAATTGGGTCGATCATGTACGCGATGACTTGCACAAGACCAGATGTCTCGTATGCTCTAAGTGTGACAAGTCGTCACCAATCCAACGCAGGTCCTGAGCATTGGACTGCGGTCAAGAATATCCTAAAGTACCTTAATCGGACTAAGGATAAGATTCTTGTTTATGGAGGACAAAGGGAATTGATAGCTGAAGGTTACTCGGATGCGAGTTTCATGAGTGATCCAGACGATAGAAGGTCGCAATCAGGATACGTCTTCCTTCTGAATGGTGGAGCTGTGAGTTGGCGTAGCTGGAAGCAAACCACTACGGCCGATTCAACCACTGCTTCAGAAGTAATGGCTGTCGCTGAAGCGAGCAAGGAAGGAGTGTGGATCAAGAAGTTCCTTGAAGAGCTTGGAGTAGTTCCCACAAGCGAGGGACCCATCGAGCTATTTTGCGATAATAGTGCATCTATCTCGCAAATCAAGGATCCTAGATCACACCACAAAGTGAAGTACATGGATCGTAAGTACTTCGTGACACGTGACCTCATCGACGAAGGCAAAATAAATCTGTTATGGGTGGACACCAACAGCAACACAGCTGATCCATTCACAAAACCCTTATCCCAAGCCAAGGGTGAAATGCATTTCGAGTCCATGGGATTGAGGAACCATGTAGATTGGCTTGATGATTGATATGTAATGGGGTTTGCCCTAGTTATTATTGTTTTATGCATTGAGTATGTATGAGAAAGAAAACTTTAATAACAAGTGGGAGATTGAAGGGAATGTGTTCTAAAAGTTTTACTTTTAAATGCCAATTATTATGAATTGAATGAGAAATCGTTTTGTTCCTTGTTTATGTTATTCGTCTTTTGGAAGTGTTAAGGAAGAGGCTCTTGGTCCTTAACCGTAGAGCTCTAAAAGATATTGGTTTACATAAAACAAAAGATATTCGCAATCATGGTAATTAACATGGAACATTAATTACCGAGTTAAGATTGTCGTGTTGGTCATAGATCATTGTAGCTCTACAAGTGAGTGATAACACGGGTATGCAAAAGAGGAAAATATTACTTTTGTATACTGAATAGACCTAATAAGTAAAATATTATAGAAATGTGTTTCTGTGTCATTAATATTTTACTGTGTCTTTGGTCCTTTGATATGAGACTTATATCCGATCGCTTAAGGAGTTATTAATTAGATTGGTGTCTTGAGCTATCGATGAGTGTAGTGTAAAGGCATTAGTTGGTTAAGTACAACTTTTGTTGGAGAAGATAGTTAGTCAAAAGACTATCATTGCCCCTCTTAATTGAGTGATGATATTAGTGGGCCCCTTGATAAAGCAAAGTTATAATGTGCACAATGTGATTTGAGTTAAGTCACATATTTATAACTAGCTTAAAGAGATCAAGAAATGAATACTAAGACAAAGATGGCACAATACTACTTTGTGTGTATTCTTAATATCATGAGGCAAGGGACGGACACAAGTGGTGCACTCCATCACTAAATGGATCGGATTTTGGTTCGAGTGGAATTAAGACATCTAACTAATTGGGAGCTATAATGTGTAGCTAGATACCGCTTATAGCTTGTGATATTAAGCTCTTAATATCACTGCCAACTTAGTTTAGATCCTCCCATAGGTCACACCGCAAAAACCGTGAAACAAGAAGCTTGATTTTTGGTTCATATGATGTGTCGGGTTTCTCATAGAAAATATGACACATGTGGTGAACGAGTAAAATCAATTATGTTGTATACATAACATAATTAGAATCATGATAAATTCATATGAGATGCATATATTATGGGGTGCAATAATTTATTGTTGCATAGGATAATATATTGCATAAGTTGTGAATTTTCTAAAACCCCAAGTTCAAATTTTGTTGGAAATAAATCCAAAATTTGAAATAGGCAAAATCGGGTAGAAGTTCGGTAATCCGTTGAGGTTCGGTCGACCGAAGGATCTATGGATCGGTCAACCGAACGTGGAACGGATAATCGTAATTGATTGACCGAACTTGACCAAAGTGCCTGGAACTTTGGTACGGTGTACCGAACCAGAAACGGTCGACCGAACAATGTCAAGTTCCGATATTTTCGGTTAACCGAATAGCACTCGGTCTTACACGTGAATGGGTCCGATCGGTTAAGGAGAATTTTTCCCCTTAAGATTCGGTCATCCGCCACGTACTCGGTTAAACGATCGTGACAAATTCGGTTAACCGAGTGGGACTCGGTAAACCGAACAGCGGTCGATTTTCTGCCTTTGATTATTAAGAGATTAATTTGATCGATGGTTGGATTAGCTCCAAATTTGGTCAAACATTTTATGGGTGCATATAATGTATTATGGAATTAGTTTGTGAGAGAAATTGTCATAAAACCGTGGCTAAAGAATAGCCATGATTAAGAGTAAGATTGGAACCTATAAATAGGTCTTTATTCTCCCTAATTGTGACACACACAATTCAGAAATTATTTTCTCTCCTAATTCACTACTAAAACCCACGAAAATTCTCTTAGTTTTCTAAGTCTTTGGAAGGAGAAATCTCAGAGGCTAAGGAAGGGGTTTGTAGCTAGATTCTAAGCTTGTTTAGGAGATCGATTGGCTAGCTCCTTTCTCTCCAACCTTGTTTAGGGTTTCGGTGAACACTCGGAGGCATCCGGCGCGGCGAGAAGCATCCCCAACGTCTCCGAATCTTCAAGAAGTTTTTGAGAACTTCTAGGTATGAATTTCGGAGCCCTTGTTTGTTTTAATAGAGTTTTGAAACTAGATGTTAAAACAAACCGATGCATGCATGAAATAAATCAAAGAAAATTGTAATTGATCCTTATTATACATAAAAATTTCGAAAATATATATGTATAATTAAACAAGAAATCCTACAGCCAAAGCTTGGGAGGCTTTTACAACCGTAAAAAAGGTATGTCAAGTCTTCAATATAACTCACATAAGCTTTGTGGGTGTTGGGGATCGACGTTGGTGTCAAATTCCCCGTCGAATTGCAACATATTCAGAGGTTGAAGACGACGATCGGTCTACCGGTGCCTGTGGGCAGTCGACCGATCCTATTATTATATTGATTTGCACCCGCGAACGGTCGAACGATGTCTACGGACGGTCGATCGTTATGCCAGATTTGTGCGGGAAAAAAGGGTTAATGCTGTTATCGGTCGAACGGGTCCACTTAGCCGGTCGACCGAAACAATGAGAATATGTCGGTTTGGGGTTTTGACTTATTAAACAGTCGAACGCCCTTAACCTTGTTCGACCGATCTATTCGATGTTAAGTCGGTTGGGAGCTTTGACCATCAAAACGGTCGATCGCTCTTTAACTTTCGGTCGACCGACTGAGCATTTTAAATAAGCGGTAGAGTGTTTGTGATGTTTCGGTCGAACTGTATAGCAGTTCCGGTCGACCGAATGTCACTTGGGCAAAATACAGAAATCCCTGTTATCGGTTGAACGGCCCCTTGGTTCGACCGGTTGGATATATATATTATATAAATTTGTATAACGTAGACCATCCAAACGGTCGACCGCTAGATGACTTTTGTTCGACCGATTGGTCGGTAATTCGGTTGGCATGGTTCGACCGATTGCTTTGCTTGTACAGTACTGAGTACTGTGCGGAAGATCGGTCGACCGGTGTGCTTGTAGCGGTCGACCGATCTGCCGCAGGTTGGTGGATTTATCCACACGCGAGCCGTCGAGTATAGGTCGACTACCGGCTCCGAGGCGACGGTCGATTACCGGCTTTGAGAGCGACGGATTTCACCTTCGACGAGGGTGTATTATTGTATTACTGTTGCCTCTCTTACCGAGCGGGGTGTGAGGGATGTGTGCCGTAAACCTTGGGCAGTTTGCTGGGGTTTAGCGGTAGGCCGAGGATGTTCCGGCAGGGTGCACGTCTGGCGGCTCTTGGGGGAGCAGCGGCTGTCGTCTGGCCCGAGTTGATCATTCGGCGGGCTGACTCGCTCCTGGGGTGGCGGCGTAGTGTCAGGGTTCCTTTCTGCACTTTCGGGAAGCAGTGGTGCCGACTGACCCTTGTGAGGCAGCGGTGGACTGACTTGACCCTAGTGGCAGGAATGATTCAGTACCGCGGAGGCGGAGAGGGCGTTATTGTGGGCCCGAGGTGGATGATCATGTGCATTGCATTGTCTTTAATTCCTTTTTGTATTTTAGGAGGTTTGACATACGGGGTTCCAGTAGGGAACTCAGGCATGTTTGTTTGTTTTCATTTCAGGTAGTGAGCAGCATTAGAGTCAGGTGGTGACCGAGGAGGGTGCCCCCGGGATCTGATCCTGTCTTCTTTTTGTATCTTTTGTTGAGGTAGTGATTACATGTATATTCATTTTTGTTGTAATCAAAGTTGACTCATATGTATAGTTTGACTTCCACGTGGATCTACATCTTATATATATTATATATGGTTTGTTTTCCCGTGACGTGCCCGGTGTTGACCGTTGACAGTCTTTTATATTGTTCAAATTTTCCGCTGTTTTCGGGACGTTACAGGTTTGGTCCGGTCTGGGTCGGGTGGGGTTGGGCCTGTTTGGGATTAAAACCTTTGCAAATCATATTTAATGCAATTACAACCAAAACTGTAGCTATAGATTATAATATATAAATATGATATGCAAGTCCATAAGTTCGAATTACATAAGAGAAAATCACAAAGTCCACAAGTTTGGAATTACAAACAAACAAACAAATTAATTACAAAAAAATGGAAATTAACTTCGATCTTCATTCGAACCAACTACTATGTAATAAAAGAAGAATTAAAATAATGGTTGAGGAATTGCTATATGAAAATTCCTATAGATTAGCTCCAACTTGTACAACAAAAAAATAACTCATTGACTTCGTGAACAAACACAGACAAAAGGATTTTATTTTGTCGTGAAAAATTACAAAGATAACAAGCAAAAAAATGGAGATGTGCGTTGATATGTGTAAATATTGACAAAATACGTTTGATGAACTTAACAGTAATGCTACATTGCTATGATTTGAAACCATGTTGTAGGGGAAAACCAGTGATGGAAAAAATATCTACAAAGAGAGTGAGGGAGAACAATGTTAACCCTGATGGGCTTCTACTCTTCGCCTCTTTCTCTCACCTCTTCTTCCACTGCCAACAACCAAGTTAAGGTTCCTCCACCAGAAGTCTCTTGTTCTTCTTCTCTCTCAAGCCCCTCCAGATCAGGTCTACTTCATAGAAATCCTTTTCTTTTCATGTGAGTTTGCATCAACTATTTGATAATTATATATTTTATGTGTTTCGTTTTGCATGTTACTCATGATTTATTTTTTTAACTGTGATTGCTTCGAAGAATCAATCCCATTCTGCTGAATTAAAACAGCTGCACCCACCATGACTGAGAAGTGAGGATCATTGAAATGGTGTTTCTGCTGAATTCTGGAAACGTTTATGATGTCTTGTATTGGATAATTCAGACTATTATTATGTAGTTACATTCGCACATGTGGGAGTATTTTCAAAACTACCCGCACAAAGGGACGTCCAATTCAAACCCTATTAATGGAGCTACCGGAGATGTTTTAGGTCATAAGAGTAGAGTCTAAATTGTGTATTTGGGATAATCCTCATGAGAAAGCATTTAGGTGAAAAATCTTTTGGTTTATTTTATTATGCTATGACAGTTTTTTATGGTTTTACTTTCATACATGTGGCTCAAGATTTGAAGAGTAAAAATCAGTAAACTTGAACTGTAACGTAAAATGAGGTGAAATCTACTCAAGACAGATGTAAAACAGATAGAGGTGAAATCTACTCAGAACAGATAATGTAAAATAAGATTTGACAGTAACATTTAGAGGTGAAATCTACTCAAACAGATGTAAAACAAGACAGATATACCTTGCTCAAGTTTCTCCAGGTCTGCTAGTTTTTCCTCCACGTCAATCTTAACGGATGATCGAAGCCAATCTTGTACACATATTAGTGACTGGACCGTCTTCACGTACGTGAAAAATCAATAATAAACAGAAATAGAAAATTAGAAATCTATGAAACATCAAGTTATTGCAATTCCAAATTTCTACCAAATATCATTTTTAAGTACCTTAGGTGTCAAAGAACTCCTAATTTTGTCTAGGTGACGTCCTCCAGCACTAAATGCAGATTCAGAAGCAACCGTGGAAATGGGGATGGCCAAAACATCACGAGCAATGCAGGCCATAATAGGATATCTATGCTCATTCAGCTGCCACCAATTCAAAACTTCTAAGTCTCTTTCATGGTCCCCCAACTTATCTGACAGATATCTATCGAACTCTGAATTTCGCAGATCTGATTCAGACATCTCGACCTCATTTTCAATGTATTTCTTGAAGTCCAACATATCTGAGGTGGAACTAGAAGACGGGGAGTAATCAATCAAGTTGGTTTGTTGCCGACCTTTTGGAACCAATTGACTGTAAATACTCTGATACTCTTCGAAAATAGCATTAGCATCGTTCTTCATCTTCCTACCCAACTCATCTCCTTTGACTGCTCCATAAATGTGGCGTAACACAATACCAACACCAAGAAGTTTCACCTTCGGGTCTACAATAACTCCCAAGTACAACATAATGTTTATTTTATCCAGTTCTCCAAAGTACTTATTGTACTTCTCTTTCATTGCAATTGCGAAGTTGCGAAAATCAACATCACTACTATCAATCCATTCATTCAACAACTCAGAAGCACGAAAGATGTAAAAGAATGTCAAGTTACTAGTGGTATACAGAGAACCAGATACGTACACTTTCTTTTAAGTGTTTAAACTCTTTCAAGAAAACTATGAGTCTTCCAACAATTTTCCAATCATCATCCGTTGGATTTCCCAAAGTACCATCATCTTCAAGATCATTTGGAATATTCATTCTCCAAAAAATATCTCTATACTTGGAAGCTGTGTCCAACATGCTATATGTTGAATTCCATCTTGTCGGCACATCCATAGACAATGACAAGGTGCATTCAATTTTGTGTTTCACGGCCAGGTCCTTAAATGTTTGAATTCTGCTAGGAGATCCCCTCACATATTTAACAGCTGCCCTGATTCTATCAAGACACAACTTCGTTTTCTTGGTCGACAAACCATCCCAAACCATCAAGTTGATAATGTGAGCTACACATCTAACATGCAAATGTTTGCCCCCACTAATGTCACTTTTCCCTTAAATCATTTTCTTTAGATGATCACATGCAACAGTATTTGATCGTGCATTGTCCACAGTGACTGTAAACAATTTATCTTCTAAACCCAAAGAAATCAGACAATCTTCAATTGCCTTACCAATTGCCTTTCCTTTGTGACTACTAATTGGACAAAAAATTATGATTTTTTTGTTCAATTTCCATTCTTTATCAATGAAATGCGCGGTCAAGCACATGTAGTTTATTCTTTGGATGCTAGTCCATGTATCAGTGGTCACAGAAACTCTATGACATGAGACCTCAAATCGCTTTTTCAATTTCAATTTTTCATCCAAATACAACTGGTAAGAGTCATGGGCAATCATCCAACGAGAAGACATCTTAAATTTTGAACAAGCAACTGTCATTAAATTCTTGAAACCGTGATTCTCTACAAACCGAAACGGTAACTCGTCTACCACAATCATTTTAACAACAGTTTTTCGGATTTCACTAGCATCAAAGATGTGCATTCTAAGTCTACCATCACCTTGAGAGGACTCTAAGTTATTATCAAACACCAACTCAGACTGCTTAGTTTAGTTCTTGGTGTCATTTGCAGGATTTGCAGGATAATGATCCCAATGTAACTTAATGTTCTTAGAGCCATTCACAGAACTATCACATGCAAAGGTTTTGTTTTCACAATAAATGCATTCGGCACGAGTTTTACATTCTTCTAAATACGGCCTAATTTGAGCTCAATATGCTGCTCTTCTCTTGTTCTCGTCGATGTATTCTCGACCTTCCTTTCTTTTCCTTGGCAACATTGTAGCTTTAACTTCAGTAGTGAAAGTAGCACCCGTAGATTGTTGTGAACTTCCAATGGTTGATGGGGAAGCAGTTTGTGAGTCCGTCATTTCACAAATGCATTGTTAGTAGACAATTCACAATCTTAGTAATTGAGTTAGATCTTCCAACTTGAACTCACGAACGAAACGTTGAAATTCAGCATGAAACTTTTTTCAGCAAGTAATTAGTTTCAACAACTGATTAGTTTGAATTAGATCTCCAATTAATTTCAGGAATTGTTTCCTACTGCTTTTATTCCTAGGAATATATTATAGGATGATGGTGTCTAACAAGTGGACAAATTTAAACTTAAGATTCAATCTATTCTAGACAGAAAATCTGTCATGCCAAATATCATGGCATGCTTGTCGAGGACAGGCATACTCTAGTCAGAGAAATTGTTTTTTAATTCAAGGATCAAATTCCAAGAGGACCGACTGACTGGTTTTTTTTTAGGGAGCATAATGCTCAATATAATATTAATAACATATATCTACAAATTCCCAATAGGTGTGTTCTAGCGTATATTTGTGATAGAAAATACAGGGAACTACTAAATATCGCCCCAAAACTACTTAAATCGTCTATTGAAATTACCAAATTGCCCTTAACAATATATTTAATACCCATATCGTACCGTGTCTATAAATAAGGCTTATGGTCTTGTATATTCATAATTTATCAGTAAAAACACCACGAAAATGTCTGGCGAGGGTGATGCATCGGGTGAGGTAAGCCTGACGCGGGGCAAATTTTGGGTCGAGCGTCTGCATTAGACGCCTCCCTCAAGGTGAGGGCGTCTGCGTAGGACGTCCTCCCCTTGGCCGAGGCGTCTAACGCAGACGCCTACGCAATGGGAGAGGCGTCTTATGTAGACGTCTTCCCCATGGGTAAGGCGTCTTTAGTAGACGCCCTTCCCAACGGCAAGGCGTCCTACGCAGACGCCTCACCGTTGGGGAGGGCGTTTAACTCAGACGCCCCATCCATGGGGCAGGCATCTAATACAGACGCCTGTTTTTTTTGTTTTTTTAATTTCGATTTTATTTTTTTAATTTCGATTTTATTTTTTTATTTTTTTAATTTTGATTTTATTTTTTATTTTTTTAATTTCGATTTTATTTTTGTAGGTTCCAGATTTCGGTGGTGATGGAGTGGATTACAGTGAGTTATTTCAAACTACACAAATCTTTGCAACAATCGATGAAGCAAGTAAATGGATCAAACAAGTAGCTATCGGAGCTGTGTTTTTTTTGGTCGTGTCGTCGTACAAAACAAGATCAGATAGTCGGATGGATTGTTATTTGAGATGCGACCGGCGAAATCAAATGGAGTCTCGGGATATAGATACTGCACTTCGAAGAAACACCAAAAAAAAGGGTTGCGGTTGCCGTTTCTTAATAAAAGTGGTGGAGCGACGAGATCGTGATGGATGGGTTGTGGTTTTTAATAGTGGTCACGGACATCACAGCCACAGACTGACAGTTTATCCAGAGGGTCATCGTCAAATTAGTGGTCTTAGTTCTGGGGCGAAGAAGATTGTTCGTGATATGACAGAGGCGCAAGCAAAACCACGGAACATCTTGAAGACAGTAAAAGAAAAATTCCCGGAGGACAATCCAAATCAAAGGCATATTTATAATTTCAGAGATTACATGAGGAGGACAAAATCTGAAGACCGGAATCCCGTCCAGCAGTTTCTCTACCAAGCAGTGCAGTGTGAGTACTTACATTGGATTATGGCGGATCCAGAAACTGATGTCGTCACTCACGCTTTTTTGGCACATCCGACGTCAGTCCAGTTGTTGCAGACATATCCTTTCGTTATCTGCATGGATTCGACTTACAAGACGAACAAGTATAAGATGCCTTTGTTCGAAATGATTGGGGTCACACCAACAAACATGAATTTCCTTATTGGATATGCGATTTTGATGGATGAATCTTACTCCAGTTATCTGTGGGTGATGGAGAAGTTGAGAGATCTGTTATTGGGGACTGTCAGCCCGACTGCAATAATAACAGACCGGGAGTTAGGCCTTATGCGACCGGTGAGAGAGGTTTTTCCTGACTCTGCTCATTTACTCTGCACATGGCACATCAACAAAGACGTATTGAACTACGCATACCATGTATTCGGCAAGAATAAGCAGATGGCAGAGACTTTGAGGCGTGGAAGATGGAGGAAGATCATGCTTTCTACTTCAGAAACCGAGTATGATAGATCTGTGTATGCTCTGAAAGATTTGTATAGATCGTGGCCGGCTATCACGGAGTATCTGGACACCACGTGGTTGGTGCATAAAGAAAAGTTTGTGCTGAATTGGACGAACAAAGTCCTTCATTTTGGGGACCCTACCGTAATTCGATCTGCCTCTCGGGTTTTATTCGAGCAGCTACACCCCGAACATTCGAATTTGAGAGAGCTTGCAGTAAAAACAATGCTACGAGGTCGACCAAGGGGAAAGTCGACACGACGGGACCCTAGTGCGTTTGAGTATGCAGAGCGAGGTAGTGGTCGATCTTCAGGTAGTGGGAGTAGAGGTCGTGGTCGTTCTTCCGGTAGTGGAAGCAAAGGTCGTGGTCGATCTTCTGGTTCTTCGTCTGTGAGGGGAGGATCAGGTATACCATCCCTATATTTATTGTTATTATAATTTTGTTATTTATTTCAGTAAATATGTATCTTTTGTTATTATATGTAACTGTATTTTTTGTTCATATTGTAGTGACTGGGCGGGCTGACGTAGACGACTTCCCATATGGAGATAGAATTCCAGGAATCATTATGTCATTCCTACACCAGTGGAATGATGTACGTGCTGATGGAAACTGTGGATTTCGATGTGTCGCCGATGTTTTCCACGGTGATGAAGACAATTGGCAACTCGCCCGTCGTTCGATTTCAAATGAGATAGCTGCGAACCCATCTTTTTATGAGCACGTATACTACGACGGTGTGGCGCAGACTCGTCACCGGATTAATTGGGGCGGGGGACCTTGTGGCGAGAATCACTACATGGAGACGTGGACGGACTTGTTTCCCATTGCAAATTTATACAAGTGTGCAGTTATGTTCTTCTCTCTCGGAAATGATGGTTCGTTGTACCAATGTCTTACAGTTCTACCTTGGGAGAATCCGCCTACCGTGACGAGACCGTGTAGAGAGTTGATTATTGCACATTTAAGGAGTTACGCTCATTACATTCGTTTGGAATTGAATGAGGGATTCCCCGTACCTCCTATAACGACTCTGTGGTATCAAATACGAGATGAGAGTGTTATTGGATGGGAGCTGGAGTACCAAAATAGGATAGTATATTGGCAACAATTATGTAATATGTTTTGATATGTTTGTACAATTATGTAATATGTTTTGATATGTTTGTACATTATATAGTGTTGCTTTATTATGTAATATGTTTTAATATGTTTGCTTTATTTGCATTATATATAATAGTACGACAGGTTAGCAAACACAAATACAAATAATAAGCGTACAACAGATAAGCAAAACACAAATACAAACAATAAGCGTACGACATGTTAGCAAACACAAACACAAATACAAATAATAAGCGTACAACAGATAAGCAAACACAAATACAAACAATAAGCGTACGACATGTTAGCAAACACAAACACAAATACAAATAATAAGCGTACGACAGATAAACAAATATAAATGCAAATACTAAGAGTACGGTACAACAGATCAGCCTACTCATCATCCGAATCATGGTCGGAGATGCCTAACTGAGTATGCCACGACTGTATGATCTCATCCAAATCTCCGCATGCAGCTCTCATGTCATCGTCTGGCAGCTCATCCCTCCTCTGCAAGAATGGCTCTACAGCCCGTATCATCTTACTCATTCACTGCACATAACATTAACATTAGCGTACATTAACAAAAGATACGGTACAAATAAATATAGATAAAATGAAAAAATTACCAGATCGCCACACGTCCTATCTGGTGGTCGATCTGCTCTCCGGGAGGCACCATGGACGATGACAGGATGTAAGTAACTACCGAACCAATCAAGATAATGTGCATCACACTCGGAGGGGTCGCGACTACGTCTGAAGTCGCCAAGGAACAGTCGGCATGATCTCGGAAATGTCTGCCAAGTCGATTCCGCTGTAGAAGCGGGGAACCTGACATCGTACGTCGCTGCAGTCGCAGACCACACCGCATGCTCTGGTGTCGGGATGTCAACCGGGATCACCTGAACATATCCTAACTGACGCAAGACACGATCGGGCATATAAGGCTCTATGTTATCCCGATAACGAATAAGGCCCATCAATAAAGTCCTCGGGAACTCCCCTGCTGGGTCAGGACCATAGGGTAACCACTCCACCTAAACTTTAACACATTAATAATAATACATCTTAAAATTAAATAAATAAATATAAATGGTGTAAAGTTTGATACCTCTGATGCAGTCATCTGATCTAGCCGTGCGCGGATTGAACGCAATTGTCCATCGCTCTTGTCCTCGCTCCGGACGGCCCACATACCCGAACGTGGATGACCCTCCTCGATAATCTTCCGCTCACGGTGCCGGCGGAATGCGGGAAAGTACTCGTATATCCACGCCTGCAGCAGCGTAAGACAACCTGCAATCCCAGAACAATCCGCACGGCTAGCTATCCCAAGCTGACGGTACAGGTATGCCAACGTCGCTGAGCCCCACGAGTACTCACGAACGGTCTCCGGGTCCCTAGCCTCCAATAGATCGCGTGGTCTGATCCGGCAACCACTCTTGTCGACAAACAAGACGACTCCGAGCATCAAAAATAGGTACGTCGTCAACTGTGTATCATCGGCCCGCGGAGGTCGTGCCCGTCTGCATAGATCCTCAAGGGAGTCGATGCCGACACCACCATCACTCCATAAAGCTGTATCTCTCGCCAGGCCATCAGGTGTGACACCAAGCAACTCTGCCACATAACACCTCAGCTCAGACGTCGACCCCTGAGCACTAACCAAACGACCATCCACAGGAATGCGCAGGATCTGGAAAACATCGTGAAGCATGATCGTCATCTCTCCGAAAGGCATGTGAAAAGTGTTGGTGTCAGGCTGCCACCGCTCCACAAACGCAGAAATCAAAGGCATGTCGAGATAAGGGAACATGTTGTACGGTAAGTGCCCCAAATGCGTGGCACTAATCTCCTCTCTGATATCAGCACTCAGTTTAGACCGCCAACCCTGTAGTGTTGTACAGGCTCTGTGCCGATTATGGCACTTCAGAACCTTCCGATCCTCTCCGTCTAGCGATGTGACCCCAGAAACTAGGAATGACACTCCCATCTAAAGGACCACCAGGCGTCATACTGCTCACGATCCAAGAATCGTCCTGGACCCTCCTCTTCTTCTGAGCGCGGGGATCTACAGTGCACGAGCTCGAATCCCCAGTCGTAAACCTCCCACCCCTACCCTTCCGCACCCTCCATCCGGCGGAAGTAGAAGTACCCGCTCGACCACGTCCTCCGCTATACTCCCCCTGCCTCTCCACCTTCGGCCGCTCTAACTCATACGGGCCATCATCGTCGCTCTCGTCGTCGAGACTATCCACATGCTCATCATCGAAGGAATCATCCTCCTCCTCACGACGACGTAATGCCTTTCTCTCCCTCCTGACCGAAGTAGATATCCCCCGTCTACGTGGATGACGCGGTGCTGAATCATCAACTAAAGAACGGAAGGCGTGTAATGGTATCAACTTGCCTTTCCCTCCACTGTGACCCGATGACTATTAATTGAAATTTTAAATACAAATTTGTTAAATTTGTTAAACTAAATTATCATATTTATCACAATTGTTAAACTAAATCAAAATTTATTAAACTAAATTATCACAATTGTTAAACTAAATCAAAATTTGTTAAACTAAATTAAAACAATTGTTAAACTAAATCAAAAATTGTTAAAACTAAATATCACAAATGTTAAACTTAATAAGAATTTGTTAAATTAATTTTTCAGATTTATCACAATTTATTAAAGTAATTATCAGATTTAATAATTAAAAAAACAAAAATGGTGGAGGCGTCTGCGAGAGACGCCTCCCGCATGGTGGAGGCGTTTGTCGGAGACGCCTCCTCTTTCGGGGAGACGTCTTCCGAAAACGTTTTTCTTCAATATATGCTTTACGTTTTGGAAAACTATTCCACAATTTCTATCAGCCGTCAGTATCAACGTATCATGCCAAAAGAGGTTAACCTTAAGAGCACCCTTAAACTACCTGGGTTTGTGACCCGACCTGGGAGGCGACCCGGGTTGGTCACGTGGCCAACCCGGGTTGGTCACGTGGCCAACCCGGGTTGACTTAATTTTTTTTTGTTAATTTTTTTTGGAATTTTTATATTTGTTATTTAATATATAAATGATATATGTATGGTAATTTATATAAATAGAATTTATTCGATATAATTAAAATATTTAATGAAAATTAATAAGATAAATGTAAATAATTAGTAAAAATAAATATAAGTAATAAAAAAATTTAGTAAGATAATTGTAAATGTATATAATTAAATAAAATTACCTAACAAAATAGAACACACGAATTTACCCAACTTCACCCAAAAACGCATTAGTAACTCAAAAAATCGGCAGAGAATTACTAATAAAAATCTCAAAAATAAAATCTACTTTTTTATTTAATCTACTTTTTTGAAATTATTTGACAATTAACGTAATTTAATTAGATTAAGTTACTGTAGAAATAAATTATTTAATAGTTTATGTGTTTTTCTGATGAAATAGAAAATGAGGTAAAAAAATCATATGGATGAGAGAGTGTTGAAAGTGGCGTTGGGGTTAAGAAGTGAAAAATGAGTTGGGTGGTGGGTTGCATAGTGTTTTTTGCTAACGTGACGGATAGAGAAACTGGGTTGGAGGAAAAAATGAGGTTGGGATTAACGGTGCTCCAACGATCACATATAACAGACTTAAGCAGATCTAGACTAGGGACCACTTCAAGTTTAAATATTTTACTATAACAAACATGTGGTTCAAAATTAGAGTTCTAGATATAATTTGTCCGTCTCTTATAAAAAAACAAAAATGTCTGTGTTCCTCGTAGCAGAATTCGAACCGTTAATTAGTTATCAAATCAATCCCTGATTCTCATGAGTCATGGCACAACTTAGAAAGTGGGATATGCTAAAGAAGAATCCCATATGAATTAATACATCTGTGTAGTCTAATAGTTTGCGAAAGCATCGAAAGTTAACAATCAAATTCAAAAACACAGGCATTTAAGAACTTCTACATCAAAATGTAAAGACTCACTCTGAATTTAAGAACTTGAGTCAAAAGTAACGATATGTCTAATTTGTTATGCATTCAAACTTCATAATTAATCTAACAACTAACCATTTGCATTCTAAGTTATCTAAATTTAATCTTAAAATATACAAGAACTAAAACAGATTAATTTACTGGAATGAACTCAAAAAAGAAAATAAAAACCAACAAAATTACAGGGGCAAAATGGTCATTTGGATTCCCATTTCTATCTTGCTCATCTTCTTCACTTCACCAGAGATAAAACTCAGAAATAAACCACACGTATCTCTACAGTCTCCATCTCCTCCTCCCCAACTCCAAACTTCTTCGAACCCAAACTTCTCACTTCTCCTCTCCAAACCCAAAATCCAAACAAACAAACAAAGATGATAACAAGGCCAAACACCACCCCACAGTGGTTAGAAGAAGAACATCAACAAGAGCCCAACCAAACACAAACCCAAACCCAAACCCAAATGAACACCACCTCCAACCCCGGATTCGAAGTGGGTCTCTCCTCCTTCAAGTCCATGCTCGAAGACGACCCTCACTGGTACCTACCACCAACCAACCCATCTCCATCCCACCAACCCTTCGACCCCATCCCACTCCACCATACCCTCGAATCCCCCTCCTCCTGCTCTCCTTCGTCCGTCTTCTCCCTCGACCCTTACTTCCACCCCAAACACACCCTCACCTCTCTCCTCACCAACCCCTTCGACTCCGGCCTCGACCTTCCCTTCGACTCTTCCGGGTTTCTGACCAATACCCACCTCGCAAGTTCCCTCCTTTTGGTCAACAAACCCGACGGGAGTGGGAATGTTGGTGGGAGTGGTAATGGGTCGGTTCCGTTTGATGGTTTCGGTTCGAGTTTGAACCCTTCTTTTGATGTCCCCAAAAGTGTTGAGTTTGATCCGCATTTGGTGTTTGGAGGTTTCGAGAATTCGATTTTTGCCAACCGGTCTAAGGTTCTTCAGCAGTTAGACCCCGCCTGGCCCGGGGGGTCGCAGCCGCCGACTTTGTTCCAGAAGCGGGCGGCTGCGTTTCGCCAGAAAGGCGTGTTCGAGTCGAGGGGGATTACGGAGGAGGAGTTCAATGAGGATTTGAGTTTCGACGGGTCGGGTTTGAATTATGACGATTCGGATGAGGGGAATGGGAAGGGGGAGGGTAATGGGAGCAATGTGGGTGGGAATGAGTCCAATGGGAATAGTGTTGTGAGTGGGGATGGGGAGAGGAAAGGTAAGAAGAAGGGATTGCCCGCCAAGAATCTGATGGCCGAGCGAAGACGCAGGAAGAAGCTTAATGATAGGCTCTACATGCTTAGATCTGTTGTTCCTAAAATCAGCAAGGTTGGGTGCTCTCTTGTTCTTTCCTAGTCCTGTTTATTGGATGTTTATGTTCAGTTCTTTTCTTTGATTAATTGATGTTGCAAATTCTCTGGTTATCAATGTCTATTCGGTTTTTGTTGGATATGCCACTTATTACATTATGTTGGTTTCAATGGAAATTGATTGCATTTTACATATTTAAAATTACGGGTTGAAGGGCCTGGCCTGTTTGAGATTATTTTCTGTTCTGGACTTTTTTTGTTCTGTCATTTTCATTTGCAGAACATATCAAATTTCAGATTGTTCGTGCTTACCTTTGTTGTTGATTTCCTTTTAATGTTTCTCTCAAAAATTCATTTGGTGTTAGAATCAGTTTCTTTGGCAACGGCATTTTCATTTGAAAATTGCTTTTGGTGAAAATGTTAATTCTTATTTTCACATATGCCACCAGGCCCACTAAATGTCGAGATCATTTTACCCATAAAGAGAATTATGCTCCTTCAGTACAAAGTTTTGATATGTTCTGTTCTTGCACAGTACAAGAAATTTGGGAGGAATTTGTAATATCTGGTTTAATATTTATATTCTTTTGCCCAGATGGATAGAGCATCAATTCTCGGCGATGCCATCGAGTACTTGAAAGAACTTCTGCAAAGGATCAATGACCTTCATAACAAACTTGAGTCCTCGCCATGTAGTTCTTCTTTGCCCACACCAACTGGCCCGAGCTTCTGACCACTCACACCTACACTTCCTACCTTGCCTTGTCGAGTGAAAGAAGAGCTTTGTGCTAGCTCACATCCGAGCCCCACAAACCAACCATCCACGGTGAGTCCAAATAACTCTCTTTCCCTAGGATTAGTTTCTCACTCTAGCAGCTGCAATTTGATTTCAAATTGAAAACATTTGCTTGCCTATTTTGAAGTCTTGCAATTGGCAGTATAATATGTTACTTATCAACTTCTATTCAAACTTTAGCTTTTGATTGCAAAGTTTCAGCTATTGAATTTTATTTAATTTCCTTTTAAACCTACAGTAGAAGTGCATTTTGTGAAGTTGCCACTTCCATCAATCTGTAAGCAAAAGCAAGTCATTAGAACTTTCTCTGTTGGTGATCAAAGACATTAATTTGGCCATCAAGAAACAAAGTCTAATATTCCATTAACAGGGAACTACTTTAATGCTTTCTAATTTCAACAGCACCCCTTGATTCCAACCTTAATCTGGTAATGTAATTTTTGTTCATTAATGAACTAATTTTTATTTTCCTTCTCAACATCATGTCTTTTCCCGGTGGCCCGTATTTATTCACATTCTTCTTAATCTTCCTAATGCAAACTGAGATTCTGATCTGATAAAGTATTTTTGGTACTCATACCGTTCCCGCAGGTTGAGGTTAGGGTAAGAGAAGGTGGTGCTGTCAACATCCATATGTTCTGCGTCCGCAGGCCAGGCCTGTTGTTATCCACAATGCGAGCACTAGACGGCCTTGGTCTTGACATTCAGCAGGCAGTCATAAGCTGTTTCAACGGTTTCGCTCTCGACGTTTTCCGAGCCGAGGTGAATTCACACACATCTTCGACTATGAAATATAAACATGTTGCCAAATCAATTCCCAAATTTATGCTTGTGTTTTTTACAGCAATGCAAAGATGGCCCTGGTGTTCCTCCTGATGACATCAAGGCTGTGTTCTTGCACTCCGCAGGACTCCATGGGTCGATGTAGGCCTCGTCCCTGACTAAGCTGAACCTAATTTCTGATGTACGGATGACGCGACACATTGCCAGACTCTTTGGATGGTTAAATAATCTTTCAACAGGTTGTAGGTTGGTTTCAGTGCTTTAGTTGGGGGTTTTCTCTGAACTAGACATGCTGATAACATCTCATTCTGGTTAGATGCCAGAATAGTTTCCTGCTTTAATTGTGATTTGTGATAATTCTCGTGAACACATTTCTTTCTTATTGCTTCTGTTTTATGGATGTGACTAAATTCCCATATCTTGGAATCTCATAAATATGCATATGGGGACACATAGATCACTAAATTCTACACCTAATAGTAACTTAAATATCTGGTCGCACGTGTATTTGTTTCTGAACTCTGTTAGATGTGATTTCATTATCTTGCCACTCAATGCTACAGGTTGACTAAATAAACACTTCTTTCACGTTTAATAAGTGCCATTTTTTGTTAAATCATATAAAAAGATTTGAAAATTGTTAAATCATATGAATTAAAAGGTTTACCTTGCAAGCTGCTACCACTACCACTCAGTGATCTAGTTACTTATTCATTTCAGAAGAGTACAATATACTGTTGAATGTTTTGTGTTTGGCTTTTCATGTTTCGGACAAATGGAGTCAAAGGATCCCGGAACAAAGACGAGAGGTAAAAAACAAGGATGTCCTGTTGGATGTAATCATATGTTTTTGTTACTAAATCAGAAAAGAAAAAAAAAGTTTGTGGGTGAGATCACATTCTGACATAAGAGAGCTCTCTGGTTTGAGGGCACAGAATATATGCCTTTTGAAGGTCTTTTCCACTTTTGTAGTTCTCAAATTCCACGAACGTTTGGTTCTTCATATGCTTTGTCTTTTTGCTTCCTTCGTTTTTCGAGGGTGCCACCAACTTCGTAGGTCCAATTTTGTGAAAGTTTCAGGTCAATTAGAAATTGGGTTTTCAGTTCTATTTGTGTTCCCAACTTTTTAGGTTATAAATGTTCTTGGACAGTTTTGTGAGCTTATAATGGGCCATCAAAGAACAAACCGGATAAGGTTTCACAAGGTCTTGCAAAAAATTTGGATTTGTTTCTATAATTAAAATAAAATTGAAGGTATCTTTTTTCCTTCTAATTCTTCGTTTTCCTCCCTTATCTAACAATGCACTATCTTTTTCTTTGTGTAAATCAGTCTCCTCTCGTAAATTCACATGATGTCGTAAAACAGAATACACGAACATGTTCATGTTTTTAACATTCACGAGTGCGTGCTCAAACCAGAATTCATTCGACATAATATTATGGAGAAGGGGACCCCGTGAATCAACACAAAGATGTACCATCATGTATCTACAACAAGAAGTCAAGAACATGATAATTGTTCTTGCTACGGGCATAATATAAGAGAAAGAAATCTCAAAGAAACATAATATAGGAGAGAACACTCCTACGACTTACGATACGAAATTGGAATGCGCTAATAAATGTGTTACTTTGGACAATCTAGAAAAAGAGAAACAAGACATTTAGGGATGAACCAACAAATATTGATTGCTTAATTACGAACTACTCTTAACAAACCTTGAGTATCAAAAAGACAAGAATCATCGCCTTTGGCAAAAACCATCTAAAGCACCAATCCTAATGAATTGGGAGAGTTTTGACGGACCCCAACACCACCACCCTAGCAGGACATCCTGGGTTCCCCGGCGTCACCATCAGAGAGGAAGCCAAAAGCAACACTTTTTTTATTATATAGGGTGCTAGGTTGTTTATGTGATTGATTGAACCCGCAGGAGGCAAATTATATAGTACTTTTTTAATTTTCAAGGATGTCAATGGCTACTTCATCATATGGTTTGTATTATTCGGTTCTGATATGTGAGCTATCACTTTCACTTGAAATTAGGCTATGTTTTGTTTGTTTTTCCGGCCGCGGAACATAGCTGAGACTAAACTTTTATTTAATGCAATTATCCAATTTTAAATAAAAAAATCGTTCAATGACAAAAGCCCATAGGAGTCGAACCATTGCTTTATGTACCCTTTTGTCCTGTTTTCAGAAGTCGTCTGTTGATGAAGATATGATATAAAATGTGGATTGTACAGATGTCAGAAAGGTACGTTAAAGGTATACAAAAAGCCTCCTAGTATGTTTTTATTTTGATAATTTAATATGGTAGATGCTTGCAGAGTTGCAGTGAAGATTCTTCATGATGGACGCCTTGGAATTTGTTCAACTTTCCGAGCAATCCTTGTTTTCTTCGACACTTTTCATTTGGGTGTCCAATCTTTGTGACAATTTCACCTTTCGAATTCTTTTATTTAATTTTTAGAGGGATAAATAAATAAAAATTCTTGGGCTTCATCTTGGTTGGTCATATGGTCGCATCCGATTTTTCAGGAATGCCGCCAATTTTCACTGTTTAATCATCTGTAGAAATTGAGATCGAACATTCCTGAAAAATGGTTTAATGATCTTAGAGCATCATTAATGGCGCTCAGGCAGTTTCCGGGCGCTATACTTTCTCTGTCAGCACAAACCAACCCCCCTACAAAATTCTTAACCATTACCCAATCCACCCAGTCACGCTACACTATTTGTTGTCACGCCATTATTTTTATTCTTCTCTCCAAAACTCTTTCAACAATCAACAAAATATATTAATAATCATTATCGTAATTATTTAATATCAACAATTCATTCGTTTTTAATTAACATTTAATTAATAAATACGAAAAATATTATTAAAATTTAGAAAACCACATCACATAGTACATTAACCGGAAATTGAGAAACTAAAACTAAAAATACATGCTTAAATACTAAACTTCAAATACATCAAGACGCATTTCCTCCAAAGCGTTGTCATATATTGTCGACCAAATCGGCTTGAAGGTTCAAATGTGTGGTGCGATCACGAACTTGATCTCTCCTTCTCAAGTACCTAGTAATATCGAATACACGGTCAGTGGAATACCGAACCGCGTCGTTCACGGAATTTCCAGGTTGATCCTGAACAAATTCGTTCCAATCTCCAAAATTACCGAAGGAATCACGTTCATCCTCCACTATCATATTATGCATTACAATGCAAGTTGTCATTATTTTGTTAAGTACAATCTTACTCCATGCAAGAGATGACTTCTTCTCTATCGCGAATCGCGTTTGCAAGACTCAAAATGCACGTTCTACATCGAGGCTTGGACTTCTCAAACATCGAGAACCTATAGTATTTCGTATTCTGTACTTGTATTGTATTTTGTTTCCGAAGTCTATATGTATTGTATTTGTATTTTGTATTTCTTAATTTATTTATGATTTTTTAATTTTTTTATATCTAAGTAAATCATAAAATTGTTAATTAATCATAAAATATTTTTTCAATTATTTTGTAATACCTAATTAATTAAATTTCATTTACCTAATTAATACATTATACTAATTATAAAATTAATCTTTATTTTTAAAACAAAAACAAAATCAAAAAAAACAAAACTGGACGAATGGGGGGGGCACGTGGCCTCCCGCCCAGGAATCCGTCCAGGGAGCCCCACCCTGGGCGCGCCCTCTCGTTAAGGGAGGGCTGCCCGGGCGCCCTACCGGGCGCCCGGGCAAAGAGCACCCGTTAAGGGTGCTCTTAAGGGCACCCCTTAACAGGGTGAAAATCTCGGTCATGACCGGGTCGTGATTTTTTTTTTAAATTGTGAAAAACTTCGGTCGTGGATGACCGATCCGGTCATCTATTATTTTTTTGTTTTGATTTTTAAAAAAAAAAATTTTTTTTTTTAAACTTTACCAAGATGAATCCCGAAATGATGTGGATGAGAGAAATATGTTATTGTGAGTTGTAGTTAAGAGGTGAATAGTGTAGGAAAGAAAAAGAATGTAAGTTGAGGAAATAGAAAACTGATGTGGAAGAGAGAGAAAACTGATTTTAAAAAGAAAAAACTGATGACCAGGTCGTCCATGTCATGGTAAGAGATGGTCTAATAATACATCATTTTGAAAAATGGATGGGATCCCAATCCGATTTAAACCTTAGTAAAACCACGTCGAACTTTCAAATTACCAATTCCAAAATCACAGTACCATACTTACTTTCATCAAGTAGTTGGAGAACATTGGGAAGTTATCGTGGAAACGTTAGAGCGAATCATATATCTTTCGATCATTTTGTAGCTCAAAATTGATTTCCCAATATCTTTTTCAACAGCTAAAAGTCTATACTAAACGCATCCCCAGGCGAATCGAGGATGTCACTCAGAGCAAGAGAACAGAGAACTGAAATGCCCTTTGAAAGATCAGAACGAAGAGTTTCTACAGCTTATAAACCAAGACCTGAATTGGTTCCCTTGTATATTTCTGTACTACTAGAAGCAAACTACGTAAATGGCTTGCTCCATTTTCGAATTCAAACAGAGGGGAAAAAATGCCTACATTTGGCCACTTTTTAAGCTAGACTCAGCTGAAATCTGATGCTCCCTCCAACCTGATAACGCTGTAGAAGACCGTATTGAAGGACTCCCTAAATAAGGGTTTACAATATCAACTAGATTACGATATAGAATGCTGAAGACCAGAGTCCTAATGACAAGACACAAATATCAGGTGACCCCTCGGCCTATATCATGCAGTATCAATGTATCATCATAGATGGAAAATTTTGAACCTCTGAACTGTTCATCTAATCATATAACTCATTAGGAGGTTTTGGCATTCAATCTCATTTCAGAAGCTAAGAGTTACACAGTGCCTAAGGATCAAGACATGATTCAACTAAAGTACAGATCAATTTTTGGTCTCATCGCAGAGGCTAAGCTGCTAAACTGAAATCAAACCACATTACAGCTGAACATGTAGCTATCATCTCCTAGTAATCAATATGCTCAAAATGTTGATTGAATATAGAAACCCTATATTGTTACATTACATTGCGAACACTGAACAACAATCATGTCTAGAACTAACTGTAACATTGAGTCAGAACCAAAGTCATCAAAAGATGTTACATGGAGCATTCTCATAATCTCACTTCTCAATTTCAGACACGCTATAGGCTGACTATAGATCTAGATGGCTCAAGGTTTGGAACTTAATTAAACTCACAAGTGTAAAATGAAACGCGTATAATATAGGAACATCTATCGTCTATTAATGAAAGACGAAAAATGTCTAAGCTAGAATATAATCACTTGCAAGTTACACTGATGTATGGGGACTGATATATGGAACCCATGTCTGCTTTGCTAACTTAGAACTGAAAAGAGGGTCAAAAGAGACCATGCTTCTTTCCTTACAACTTCTCCAGTGCTAGACCGAAAAAATATCATGTGCAAATCATACTTAAGTTATACTCAGATACTTAAATATTGGACAAGATGCTCGACAATTCAACATCAAAATTCAACCATCATCACATCCTCGATCAACAGAACTTTATTACCTAGATATCATTTGATTCAAATGTCTAAGCTAGAATATAAGTAGCATCCTACATCCAAACACATGGTAACAATTATCTGATCTAAACTAGAAGTTGATAAGCAACTAGTTGCAAAGCTAGATCGCAACCAACTCACATCTCTATCCTTCGCCCTCGACAAAAACCTCAATCATTCTAAACACTATATCCGTGTGATAGCATGGAAGAGAAACAAAAACAATCCACTGCAATAGACATAAATCACAACTACAAAAACAATCGATTCTCAGAATATAAGATAAATATAATTTCAACATCAAACATTCTAATACAGCAAACTAGAAACCAACACAATATCAGATTTTAACCAAAATTCTTAATTACTTCATTTCACCTTAATACGCGTTCTTCTTCTACTTCTTCTTCCCTAAAATCTCGTCCGGCACAACCTTAAGCAGCTTCTTCTTCTTCGTCTTTGCGATTTTCTTTAGCGTCTTGGGGTTGGATATCTTCTGAAACTTGGTTCCCGATCTCAAAACGTTCTCCTTCTTCTTCTTCTCCCTCTCCTCCCTCTTCGCCCTCTTCTCCGCCTTATTCCTCCTGATCTCCTCCTTCAGCTCCCCGACCCTCTCCCTGAACGCCTTCTTTATCTGCTTCTCTCGCTCCCGTTGCTCCGCGGTGGTCCCCACGCGGGAGGCATTGGCGGCGGAGGCGCGGCGGGTGCGGGGCTGCTTCCACTTGCGCCCGGAGACCTTGCCGGCGATGACGCCGTCGTAAGTGGGGCGGCCGAAGGGGGCGGGGCGGTTGGGGTCGGATTGGGACGGGAGGGCGGGGCGTTTGGAGGAGGGGAGGGAGGAGGAGGAGGAGGTGTCGATGTCCATGGAGGTGGAAGGTGGAGGTGGGGAAGGGGACCGCTTGCGCTTGTTCTTGGGCCCGCCGAGGCCCTCGTCGAGGCACCGGAAGTCGATCATGCACGCCATTGTTAGGGTTCGAGAGCCGCGAAGGAGGAGAAGAAGAAGAAGAGGGGAGAGATTAGGGTTTTGAAGAGAGTTTGGTGATGGGCCTTTTGGGCCGAGTCCTGATGGAAATGGAGGTAATTCAGTTTCTATTTTTTTCTTATTTTGGGATTATATGTTTTAACATCTTTGATTTGTGTTTTAAGAATTGTTATCAATTGGATTTTCGTTCTCTCTCTATTGTTATGACCCCCCTATCATCAATTATCACATCTGTAGCTGTACATCTTTTCTTCTCCTTCCACGTCTATCAAAATTATGTAATTTCATGAAGCACGCATTTGAGTTATAAGTATGGAGATTAAGAAGTGAAGTATCAATCAAAATAGATTTCACTGATTGAAAGAGAAATACACGATATATTAGTTAATAAGCAACCGGAAAGACATGCCCACATTTGAAAGCAAAAACGACATGACTCAACAACAAGCAAACACAAGAAGCAAATGCAAACATACACCCGTATTTTTCGTATTTACACGATAACGTGTTTGCTACATGAGTTGACTAATACTCTGTCTCAAATATGATTTCAGATTTCAGATAACATTTTTTTTGGATAAAACATTAAATTTCGAACACAGATGCAAACAGATTTCCTGATTTCAGAATCAATTGACACCCTTATCTTTTCACTAAGTTCCTCTAGATGCCACCAATCGCATTGGTTTGTTTATGTTTGATTGTTTTCTTTAGCGTTAGATAGAATATTGGGTTTGAGGTTTTGATGGTTAAGTTAGATTAGATTTAGGTGGACTATTGGGTAATTTTAATCAAGGTAAATTTTACCGCTTTTATTTAGGTTGAGTTTCTTTTTCATTCTATGAGGATATATCTTATGAATCCAGACATTCAAATATGCATCTCTTGCAAACATTATTCCGGGTAAATTGATTTGGCCCTCCACTAGCACATATAATGTGAGCATGAAGTCTAGTCTTGATCATAGTTTTGAAAAGCTAACCAAACTGACTGGTTCAGCGGGTTTAATTAGGACTCAGCAGCCAATTTGATTCTGATGTTAGAAAAAAACGTTTATATGGAGAACCGAGCTGGACTGGATGAACTTTCAGTAACTGGCAATTCAGAATTTAAGTGAGTACCTGATTGCTTGGATCAAATAATCAAAACCCCTAAATCAAAGCGTTTTTCTCCCCCTCTCTTTCTGGAGGGTTTGACATACGTCTGTTGATTTTGTTTGAACATTGTTTGGTAAGTGACAATATATTCTTGCGGCAATGGTCTTGTTAAGAGTGTAAACAAGGTGAATAATACCCGTATATCTAATTACCAGCGTCTGATTGGGTACGTGTACAAAAAATCATAACCGTATACTCATACCCAATTACATGGTTGATAAATGGATCGGGTATGAATATACGCATTATCAGTACCCGTTTACTATATATATATAATACATAATAACAAAAAAAATATAAAACACAAATATAACCTTAACTCTATCCTCCTCCGACCCAAACCCACCTCGCCTCCGCCACCTCCTACAACATTCTTCTCTCCACCCACGTCCATTCCTGCAACCTCCCCTCCTTCAACTCCCTCCAGGGAGGTGGCCACCCATCCACCCACCCCACCCCTCCAAGCTCCAGCCGCCCGCCGGAGGAGTTTTGCATAGCTTAAATTTCCTGCATACTGGTTCTCTGAAAACGTGGTAGGCCGTGCCAGGTGATATGCTTCCTCGCTCGAGGATGTTGTGCGTATGCAGGGTTATGATGGTGATCTTGGCTGGTTAGGATGTTGTGCGTATGCAGAACTTGAGTGATCCAGTCATCTTTTGACATGGTCTCTCTGGTGACACCCCTTGACTCCAAGTCAACTACATAACACAATCTTATGGCACAGAGCTTGTCAAATGTATAATAGTTCGCAACAGTTGGGTCTCGAACCTCAACCCCCAGAGTAAGACGGTCGTGTATCACTTGAGTCTCATCCACATACACCGAGAAAAAAACATCTTTCACCTTGTTGATCTCTTCCAGAACCCCTTCGATTGTGGGGCAATCACCGGTTTCTTCTTCCCCTTCTACAATGAAGATTGATCCAAAAGTTAAACAAGCAAATAACAAAATGTTAAGAAGGCAATTATATTGTTGAAGTCCATGATTACAATCAGGTTGAGCATAGCCAGCAGCAATTTCTTGTTTACAACCACCAACATCAGCTTGTTGATGGTGGTGGTGTCTGGAGGCAAGGTTCAAGCATGCTCACATTGTCGCATATGGACAAAGACTGGATATAAAATATTCCGTATGCAGATAGGATACCAAAATTGATATCCATAATACTAACGATATATAATATAAAAACTTAAATATGATTGCAACAAATTAGTAAAAATATCTGAAATGAAGTAATTTTTTGTATTTTAGAAGCTTTATTTATACTATTATCCTAGTATAATTATGTTATATTTGTAAATACATGGTTTCTAAATATAGTACATAGAATATGAAAGTATAACTAAAATAGAAGTCAACATAAAAAATTAAAAAGTAGATATTTAAGGAAATGAAATTGTTATGAGGGCAACAACATTGGTTCCATTCCAAACTATCTTTTTCCCTAAAACTAATTTATATTTTTTTCTTGATTTCTTAACAAATATAAAACAAACAAATACCCAATTTTCCAACAATCTCATAAAAAACCATTATGGATTATATTTGCTTTGTGTTTTTAAAAACTAATTCTTGGTTAACAATCCATAATGAAATTGTGTAGCAAGTCAATAAAATGCAATTATAAACAAAAGGAACTAAAAAATGCAAATTTAGGATTCATATATGTGGCTAACATGTCGTCATAAATAAAAGAACTTAAAAATGCAAATTTAGCATATTTACTATGCTTGTTTAATTAATAGATCGTGCACACATGGTTGATTACAAATGTGTCATTGTCTTTTCAATATATTGTGAACAACTATCTTGATTCTTTTCTTTGAGTCTGATTTGCAGGATTAGACTATCCCTTTGAAATTTGTCAAACACCACATTCTTTTTTCAATAAGTTATGCTCTTCTTCTTAACGTATCCAATGAACAAATTCTGCCCCTTAAGTTCCACAAGGTTTTGCCTAAAGCTTAGAGCAGAAATAACAGCACCCGGGCTACCCCCGGACGCCCTGTACTCTCTCTCTGCCACATCAGCTTCTCTCTCTCCCACATCAGCTCACCCAACCCACCCAAAAATCCCTCTTACCCATGCCCGGGCTACCCCCACCCACCCTACACTCTCTTTCATCCACATCATTTCTTAATTAAACAATTTTAATTTTCACACAACATTTAACAAATTACATTTTATATAATTCTAATTCTAATAACATTACAATTCTATTTTAACTCGAAATATTGTTAATAATTATTGCTAAATGACGAAATTATTATTAAATATTACGGAGCCACATTACATTTAAGATAAACTGAAATAGGAAATATTACACTCAAAGTTAAGAAACAACAATACATATTACATAAACTAAACTTTCAAATACTACATTAGCAACTACGTTAACCGATTTTCAAACCGCTCCTCGTCCGTAGCGTTGCCATATATGCTCGATTAAATCGTCTTTCAGATCCAAATGTTGGTTCCTGTCACGCACTCGATCTTGATTGACAAAAAACTCGTGAATATCCGTTATACGATCAGTGGAATACGACGTTTCCACAGCTAAATCCAGGATGATCTTCCATAAATTCGCGAATATCTCCAAAATTAGCGTAACAGTCGCGTTCGTCCTCCACTATCATGTTATGCATGATGATACAAGCTGTCATTATTTTGGACAGAACGTCTTTGCTCCAGGCAAGAGCCGGGTTTCTGATGATCGCGAATCTCGCTTGCAACACTCCGAAAACGCGTTCAACATCTTTACGTGTTTCCTCCTGCACTTCAGCAAACAATTTGTGCTTCGAGGTGTGAGGTTGAAGGATGGATTGGATGAAGGCCGCCTACTGTGGATAAATACCATCAGTAAGATAGTATCTCATATCATATTGAACATCATTTACCTCATAATTTACAGGTGGTGCTCGGCCTTCTAGTATGTCGTCGAAAACCGGAGATTGTTGCAGGACGTTCAAGTCATTGCATGAACCCGGTATTCCAAAGAAGGAGTGTCATATCCATAAGTCGTACGATGCCACCGCCTCAAGGATAAGAGTTGTTTTCCCAATACGCCCTTGATGTTGTCACTTCCAAGCAGCTGGGCAGTTTTTCCACTCCCAGTGCATACAATCGATACTCCCCATCATACCTGGAAACTCACGTTGCTCACCAACATAAAGTAGGCGTGCCAAGTCATTTGCAGTTGGCCGACGTAAATACTCAGGCCCGAAGATGCGAATAACACCTTCACAGAATTTGAGGAAAGCATTTCTGGATGTTGCCGCACTCATTCGTAGGTACTCATCGATCCCATCAGCTGCAACATCATATGCAAGCATTCGCATTGCTGTCGTACTTTTTTGTATACCGGAGATGCTCATCCTACCAGTTGCGTCCGGTGTTCTTTGGAAGAAGACATTAGATGCTTCGATGACGTTGTGGATGCGCAGAAAGACATGCTTTCTCATCCGAAATCTTGTCCTGAAAAGAGTATCAGAATACACAGGGTTGTCAGAGAAATAATCGTCTATAAGGCGTCTATAACCTAGTTCACGATCTCTATCTGGGTTCGTTGTTCTCCTTTGACGCTGCTTAGGACGTGTAGTCCTTTCGTGAACAACCCGTCCGGTCAATTCAATAGCGTGGTCCATTATATTTAATGTCTCATTCCAGTTATCATCATCGGATTGACCGGAGTTTAAACTATTATCCGACATTGATGAGAGAAGAAGTTAACAAGTTAAGAAGTTAAGGAAATGTGAGGAGTCAAGAGATAGGTAGATGTATTTATAGTTGGGAGGGTTTGGATGTATCTGTTGCACTGTTCACGCGTGATTGCACAGTTTACTCATCGGAAGCGTGATTAAAGTGCATGCGTGATTAAACAGTGCACGCGTGTTAGCTCAGTGGAAGTTTGATTAAAGTGCACGCGTGATTAAAAACAGTGCATGCGTGTTTGCTCAGTGGAAGCGTGATTTAAGTGCACGCGTGATTTTTTTAGATCATACTATTAAACCACCTTGACCGGAGTTTAGATTTGGAAATTGTTGGTTCTGGAAATTTCTTAATTTTAATCACTTACAAAAAATTATTACCCCACGTTTTTAAAAAATATCCAATCTATTAATAACAAAACATCCGCTAAATAAATAAATAAAAAATTAAAAAAAATCACCCAATGGGAAGGGGATACGTGTCCCCCACCCTTGGGCGCCCCGGGCGTCTGCCCGGGACGCCCAACGCCCGGGCACGCACCCGGGCGGGCACCCGGCGGACGCCCAGCCCGTTAACGGCCCGGTTAAGGGTGTCCTTAGAAAATGCAATGCCACCCAAGAGAATGGGAAACACATGATCTCTAACCATTTCCATTTCCAGTCATAAACCATAACTAGCACAGATACAAAGGTGGACATGATCTGTGAAAGGTCACATTTTTGCCCCAACCAGGAAATGGGAAACGCATGATCTCTATCATTTCCCACTACAAATCAAACAAAAGCGTAGACAAACGTCTGAGAAAAGAAAAGGGAGGAAAAACAATTCGAAAATGCATTCCCACACCATAGATCGGTCAAAGACTCCAATAACCTGGCAGACCTCCACGATGGGGCCAGAGGAGGTGGGTTTGGAAGCGCGGGGGAGGAGTAGATAGAGAGAGGAGGCACGGGGACAGGGGTTGGGAGAAGGGAGGTGTGGCGGCGGAGGAGGACGGAGGAGAGGACCCGACGCGACGCCATCTGAGCGAGGGTTTGACGGAGACGGGAGTGGATTGGAGAAAGACGTGCAAATGGGTCGGAATCACGTCCTGACTAGTCCCGTGATCTGTCTTTTAGCATGCTGCATGACCGACATGTTCGAGAATATCTAAAATATTGTCTTTGACCATCTAAAATTTCAAAACAAAAAAAAAACCTTAGTAACAAATTTATTATAAAGAAAAATACAGTCAAAGGTTTCCACAATTACGCGAGTCGAATTTACTATGTTTAAACAAACATGTTATTTTAAAATGACAATAAAAAATATATATGATATTTTATACTCTTCCAAAAGGAAAATGTTTGTTGAACGCTTCGCGTCACGGACGCTGCAAACCCAGTCAGCAGAATGGCTGATGTGGGCAACCCAATCAGCAGACGCGGCTGAGTTCGCTCTCTCCCCATAAACAATTTCTTTGTTTAGTTTATTCCTCGTTTCGTACAAATTTCGCCATCCCTCGCCATCCCTCATTAATGCGTCTCAAATCACTCCATTCTTTCATCATGTTGGCACTCCTACACTCAACATTCGTCCTCCTATTTTCTTCCAAAATTATGCTACTATGCATAAAATTATATCCAGAACATAAAATTATGGAGAAATTTTCAAAATATTTTTTTTTGACAAAACATAAGATTTCATCATTCCAGAAAAATATTTGACAAAATATGAGAAATAAAAATGATAGTGGAGTTACAGATTTCAATAATTGAAAACAGTGATTCAATTACCGTTTGTTTTCTAGTTATTATCTTTCTTTTAAAAATAATAGAGTTTTAAGAAAATCATCAAGATTTTCATCTTTTCATCCTCTGCGGATAGATTCCCATATTCACGTATAAGCATTTTAATTTCAAATATTAGTTTTCTAATGGTTGACTTAAATGGGCCAACTACTAAATTTAAAACAGTTATTTTTTTCATATTTCACTTTTTTCTACATCTATATTTGAGACGTTTGTCCAATAATTATTTTGAAATTTTCAAAATAAAAAAATATTATTATCAAAATTTATTAATAAATCATATGTACAAATAAAATGATGGTAAATATAAGTAAAATGTTAGAAACATGTTGGAGGAAAGAGAATAATTGATTTGACAACGAATTATTATTTTTATCTTTCAAAAATAACATTTTGAAAGCAACTAATATCTTTTTCTACGATAGAGTTGTGGAAAGTTTTTATTAATTTTTTTGTAAACAACAGTTGGTTGGTTTTGCAACCAACTTCGATAAAAAAAAGTAACCATTTTTGTACTCTTAAAAAAGAGAGAGATTTGTAAACAACAGTTGGTTGCTTTGGTAACCAAGTAACCAACTTCCAATAAAAAAAGTAACCAAATTCAAAGCAACCAATTTTGTACTCTTCAAATTGAGTTGATTGTATAGATTTTCACTCATTTCTTCACCCTGGAATAGAATCTTCATTACTAAATTTCAATAACCTATCCACATTTTTCTATTTTGTTTATTAATTTAAGTACAATATTGGTCATCTCAACTGCTAAAATATCCTTCCATGACGGCTTACTTAGGAGGCGTAATTGTGAACTTATTATGTTGTTGCAAAAATGACGAGCGGAGGAAGTCTAAAGTAAATGTCGTAAAAAAAAAAATGAATTCGTTTTACCAAACAAAATCCGTACTAGAAAAACCGCTGAACTATAATAATTTCCTTTTGAAATTTGAATCATGTTATCAACTGGGACTAATTCAACTAGATGATTTGATTGTCTTGAAATATTCAATACCAATAATCAATTTTCAATAGTCTTACTCTAATGTTTGGTCGATCGAGATTTAAAATAGAAGTTGGATAATAAACAAGATGAGGATCCATGAATTTGAAGAATACGAGACCATTCATCGTGGTGTCACCTCATTGTTTGATAGATACGCAATCAACTCGTAACAAGATGATGAATTAATCATGTCTGTTTCCTTGGTCTTAGGACTTTATAAGGAAAAAATATTTTAAATTCCTTTGCAACTATGTTTTTTTTTGTATGAATCTGGACCGGATTTAGCTGTGGCGAAAGAAAAGAAAAAGTAAACTAGATGATAAAAAAAGGGGAATCTTAATCTAATTAAGCAATTATCGATGCGAAATTGCGAACAAAAACCTTAACCCCCAGTCTAATCTAATCTAATTATATTATATTAGGAAAAAAGGAAAACCAAACCGCACCTGTTTCTTCTCTCCGGTTCGTCTCTCTCTCTCTCTCTCTCTCTCTCATGGCCGCAGCTTCGTGCCAAATCGCTCTCCACGCTCGCACCTCCACCCTCCTCCCCAACTCCGCCAAACCCCCCTTCCTCTCCCACCTCCGCTTCCCGATCGACCCTCCACACCTCTCCCTCCGATCCCGCCCCCAAACCCTCCCAATCCAATGCGGGACCGGAGGAGCTCCCGAGACCAACGGCGCCGCAGGCAGGACCTCCCCCACTACCGACGATCTCACCGTCGTCATGAAGTTCGGTGGCTCGTCGCTGGCGTCCGCCGACAGGATGAGCGAGGTCGCCGATCTCGTGCTTAGCTTTCGGAACGAGAATCCCGTCGTGGTTCTCTCCGCCATGGGAAAGACCACCAACAAGCTTCTCGGGGTATATATGACTTAATTATGTGTTTTCTTGTTAGGGTTTTAGTTCTGGTGTTTTGTGATTTTTGTTGTGAAAAAAGAATGTTGGTTGGATTTGGCCTGATTCATACTAACCGCAAGGCGTGGAACGATTGAAAAACACAAAGATAGAAACAGAGCAAATTTTCGTGGATCGGCGAAATCTCTTTGCCTACACCATGTGGTGGCTCTAGGGCTGTCGATTACTAACATGATGTGATAACTTGCTACGAAATGTTAACATGATTTAAACGTGAAATTATGTTGTGGTCGATTAGCATAGTTGTGGTAATTTAGAAGAATTAACATGTTTGAAATAGTTGTGCAGGAAGTTGTTGAAATATTACACAAAATTCTTATGACCTAGGTGACTCTTTAAGAAAGTAAGAAATCACAACTAAGATCAAGGTTACAAGAGGAGGAATCTCTCATAAGTCACAAGCACTTTAAACAACAAACTTTCCCCCTCTGCCGGTGCTGACTTGCCAATGTGGCAACACATGTTTTCTTTTACATTTTGTTTCTCTTATTAAATACATGCACGGAAACCTAAAATAACCTCCCATTTGTGTACCTACAACGATATACATACCGTTCTAAAAAATGGCATAAAAGCTTATTGCGTTCTTTGATCATGCCTCTGGATTGTTTTACTGCTTGCTAGATTAGTCGATTTCTTCAACAATTTGAGATCTGTACTTGATATTGGATCTTTTGACCACTCCATTGAGCCGATCAACCTGTCCAACATATTCAACCATTTGTCCCGCATTCTTTGTCTTCTTTTGATTCACACCTTGTAGAATTAGGTAACTTACCATTTTCAACCAATTGATTCCTGTCCGACTTGTTGAACCGACCCTTCACCTACATTTGAGAAATAAGCCTCAACAATTGATCCATAATTTTCGCATCACACATGGATAATCCCTGTACAAACCACCTCGCAAGTCATCTGTAAAAGAGATTCATGTGTGTTGTGGAGTAAATCATATGTACAACAAAAAAAATTATTGGGTTGCAAGGTTAGTCAACTTTGTTAGTTAGGTCGGGCCTCAGCTTACAGTTTTGTAGTATAATGTTAGTTTTTTTAGGCAGGAGAGAAGGCAATTAGTTGCGGCGTTTCTCATATTTCAGAGATTGATGAACTGAGTTTTATAAAAGAGCAGCACTTAAAGTAAGTTCTTTTTTTCACATAGGATCTGATGGTTTTTAAAAAAGAGTTTTCTTTTCTATGTTTATGTTGGACGTAGTACATTCTCGTGATATCTAATTGTTGCCGTCCTTGTTTCAGGGCAGCTGATGAGCTTGGAGTTGATAGATCCGTCATTTCTGGTCAGTTGCCTGTTTTGTTCATGAATGGCCTCTTTAATATAGTTCCGAACAATTGACCATTATACTTAGATGAATTTTGAAATGTACAAGATACAAGCTGTGCAAAACGGCAATGAAATGACAACAGCTTTCTGTAAATCTGCCTCTTTGGTACCCACAAAGGGCAGGTCTGGAAAGTTTTAGTTATCGAATCACTTATTTAGTTGACCAACTATTGAAGGGTTAATCCCTTTGTTTATACGCATCTGCAGTGATATTGCTACAATTTGTTGCTTGCTACGTTTTTGCTGGAATAATTTTGATTAAATTTGTGTTGGAATTTGCATATTCTTTATAGGATTGTTGGATGAACTGGAACAACTGCTACAAGGAATTGCCATGATCAAAGAGATGACTTTGCGAACAAAAGACTACTTGGTTTCATTTGGCGAGTGTATGTCCACAAGACTTTTTGCAGCATATTTGAACAAAATTGGTTTCAAGGCTCGACAGGTAAATGGCACAATTTTGGCTCGAAAAGACTAATTCAGGGCTGTTAACTATAGCTACTAGCTAGCAGCTGCTAACCAATACTGCCATTTGTTACTTTTATTTGTTGAACTGGAAAAACAGTAACAAAATATTTAAACTTTTTTTGGCTTAAACCTAGTTCAAGTGAATGACTTGTGAAGTCATGTGATAATTCAAACCTCCAACAGTTATGTATATAGTAACAATTATCTTGTCAAAAATGGTTATATATCTCCAATAAAGTAATATTGCTTTAAATAAAAAAATGGTTATATTCTACATGGGAGTTTTTTTAATCATTAAGGGAGTTGTGTCCACTATCTTTGTACTTAGGTGCTTGAGTTTTTGGAGAATAGAGTTTAGTTTTCACATGGTACCAAATAGCATCAAGCTGTCAATCATCACATAGAGGCTCATTTCGACCCATATTTTCTACAAGTAGACAAAAGGAACATTTGCGGTCAAGTGTGCGGGTAACTGTTGGGAATTAGGTTTTATTGGAAACAAAAAAAATGTAGGATGCTCTATAAAAGTGTTGCATCTACTATCTTCTCGAGAGTTGTTATTCCAGATATTATTCTCAAATGGTGGTGATATGACAATTGCTCACAAATGCCACTATATCATCTCAGATTCTTAGTTGACTATTAAAACCTAACATGTTATTCTATATGTACTGATAAAACAAAGCATGTTATTCTGTAAGCTTACTAGGATATATCAATTTTGAGTAGTTTTCAACTGCCACTCGATACACGTCAGTAATACTAATTGCCTCATTTGCTGTGTCATTTCGCCTGGTGAAGATTTAATAGGAGATGTTAAGCGAGTGTAAGAACATGGCATTTTTGCCAATACAAAAGGGCAACTACTTGTGTTCTTTTCCTTGGCCTTTTAGATTCGAAGAGATTGTATAGTATTATTTTTTTTTGTTTTTAGTCAAAGAAGATTTCCTTGATGTCAAGTTTTACTTATACCATCTGGTTACATTATTACACAATTTTCTTTAACCGTTTGCAGTATGATGCCTTTGAAATTGGTTTTATGACGACTGATGACCATACAAACGCTGATATCTTGGAGTCTACGTATCCTGCCGTATCAAAGCAACTCTCGGAAGACTGGGCTGCTGATCCCGCAATTCCTGTTGTCACTGGCTTCCTAGGAAAGGTTTGCTCATTACCATGCTTTGAACTGATTTATTTTCGGAATCTGAATGTAGTTAATTTGTTTTGGTTTATGTTATCAATGACTGTAGGGCTGGAAATCTTGTGAAATTACTACCTTGGGCAGGGGTGGTAGTGATTTGACAGCCACCACAATTGGAAAAGCGTTGAACTTGCGGGAGATCCAGGTTCATCAAACTTACTATAAATATGCGTATTTTGTTTCAAATGGATTCCCCAAGCAAAAGTTTGATACAGCAAATCAGTTGTCGTAATACGGGTGATGATACTTTCTTATGCCTTGTAAAGGTCTGGAAGGATGTCGATGGTGTCTTGACATGTGATCCTAATATATATCCCAAAGCAAGGTCAGTACCACATTTGACATTTGATGAAGCTGCAGAGCTGGCATATTTTGGTGCTCAGGTAGCTTTTCTATGAAGATTTTTTGGTGGTTGCTGCTCAATTAGTCACTCTGTTCTTTTCATTGTAAATGGTGTTCATATTTTTTTATAGTCCTGTTGCTGCATTTAATTTGTAAAGTTCTTGGTGATCATAAGGGTAAAACACCTTAGATGTGTGATGGTGAGTGTTTAATATATGTCATCAGACATACATCAAATGAAAAAATAATGATGTGAAAGAACGAAATGTATGAATGTTTATGTAGTGGGTATGGCTAACAACATTCAACACCAGCAGCAAACCCAACCCATACATTTAAAAGTTTCCGTGTAAATTTTGAATGGCAACTGCAGCTTACAAAATTTCTACTGCAGAATGTAATTTCTCATAAATGCAGGTTCTACACCCCCAATCAATGCGACCTGCCAGAGAGAGCAATGTACCTGTTAGAGTAAAAAATTCTTATTGCCGTCAAGCCCCAGGCACACTTATCACAAAATCAAGGGATATGAGTAAGGTTTGGTCTCATACAATTAGATTTGCTTTTGTATTTGCAACTTTGTAGAGAATACCAATTTTAGAGTATGTGATGTATTGTTCCAATACAGGCTTTACTAACTAGCATTGTGTTGAAACCAAATATCACTATGTTGGACATTGTAAGCACACGAATGCTTGGCCAGTATGGTTTCCTTGCAAAGGTTGGATTCAAGTATTAAGTGATTATTTTTTAGAAGATACCTTTTATCACTGGAAACATATTGCTTTCCACTTCTAGTGCAGGTCTTCTCGATATTTGAAGATTTGGGTATATCTGTTGACTCTGTTGCCACTAGTGAAGTCAGTATTTCTTTGACATTGGATCCATCAAAGATTTGGGAAAGAGAACTAATTCAGCAGGCAAGTGTAAGAAACGATCATCTTTACAACTAATGATTTTTTGTGTTTGCATGAAAAGTCAAATAAAAATATTTAATTTCGTACCGACCAGTTATCATTTAGTAAGCCACAATATTTTTGCAATGAAGGTGGTGCTAGAATTTATGCTTGGATTATTGTTATTCACTACTTTTCACTTATCAGATTGTGATCACTAAATCAGCAGGCCACCAGAAGAAGTATTTTCTCTACACCATCACCAACACAAACACTAATCATCTTCATATCTCTTCAATGGTCATGGACTCATGGCAACTAGTATCAGCAGTCAAGGGAGTGTGATCTAGAGCAATTGGAATTATCTAAACATCAGCCATGATGACCCGATTATAATTAGTCTCTGCTAATTTGCATTCCCTTGGATAGATACAATGTTCCATTTCTTTCGATGGTATTTAGAATCGAGGTTATTATCATTCATCACTCATATGTTGTTTTACCAACAGGCAAAACTAAATCATGTTGTCGCTCTTAGTACATGAATCAGTTAACAGATTTTTAACTAACAAACTTTTAATTAATCTGTCAGCTGTTTCATTGCTCTTGCCTCTAGGAAAAAATGTTTAGGTTGAGATCATTCTTCAGCACTAATTTATGAATGCTGAAGCAATGCTACATTTAATGATTATGATGTTAATATTTTGTTTGAACAGGAGCTAGATCATGTTGTAGAAGAACTAGAAAGGATTGCAGTTGTGCAGCTCCTTCAAAACAGATCTATAATCTCTCTTATCGGTAATGTGCAACGATCGTCGCTGATCCTAGAAAAGGTATGCTCAATCATCTCCACTGATGCTATGTACTAGTTCTCGACTTTTTGTTATTATTATCTTCACTTCCTTTCGTGGAATCATCATTAGGCCTTCCATGTTCTTCAAACAAATGGGGTTAATGTTCAGATGATTTCTCAAGGAGCGTCGAAGGTATTTAATCACAAACTCATGGTGCCTCAATGTCTGCATGTTAATGATTTTTCTTATACCATAATGATTGTTCTCAAACAGGTGAACATATCTTTGGTGGTGCATGATAGCGAAGCCAAGCAATGTGTTAGAGCCTTGCATTCTGCATTTTTTGAGAATGATGACATTCTTCCCGAACTTGACAGATCAGAAGTCGATAAAGAGCTATTGCCTTTCTCTGAAATAAATTAAGCATAGTTTTTCGCTGAGATTGTATATGTAGGTTCCAGGTTACGCTCCCGGATTATTTATTCAGTTTCTCGCTATTCTGTCAAGTATAACCTGTACCATAGGTCATTTCTTAGTTCAGTTTAGGCTTATTTATAGTATTTGGGAATTTGGATTGAACAGTCTTCTGATCTCGGATTTTTATTATCATCAAATTCAGGAATTCCGCCCCCCTCCCCCCTTTCCCCTTTCCATGTCATGTGTTACAGTGGTTGTTGCTTTCTTTTAACCTTCGGAGGGGTGACATTCAATATAATCAAATCCTCTGACGTATCTGTATGCAGTGTCCCAGTTGTGAATGCTTGTGTGCAAAGTTATAATAAGGCATGTTTGTTGTGGATGTAAGTTTCTTTGTACTTTGTACTTGGGAATTTTGTTGGCGCATGTTAAGCCATGAGCAGAAGCCCATAATTTCGCAATATTGTAGCTTTATTGAACAAAACGTTGTGGCTCTTTATTCCACGTTACTCTATTTTTTGATAAGTGGTAAGATTAGTCTTAATTATTTAGTATCTTGTGGAATCGCAACTTATCAATTACTGGTTCTTGCAGGAGCAAAGTTCAAAAAAAAAGTGAGCTGAAATTCAAGGCGAAGTAAAACTGGAAATGTTCTCAGAATGTAAATTGCAGGACAATAAAAACTGAAACATAATTTGATGAATCTTAAATAAAATGTTGGCGTGCATGGGTTATACGTATGAAAATGATGTAATGATGTTGTAGTGTTTCACTCGCACCATCTAACCTGATACTCAAAAAAATATCCAGATTATTCCCACTTCCGTCTGATCTCCTCTTCTCCCACACCCACCCATTCATGGTCTCACCTCTGAGGTTTGGTTTGTGGACCACCACCTAACCCCGACAAATATTATCCTACTTTTTGTATCTTAATCATGATCAGAACGAGCATCAAATAATTAGTATCACTAAGTTCATAGACAAATATACGACTCTTTGGAATGTCTTCATTTGGCGTTCCAAGAGATTCCTTCGCAGGCCGACCCCAACTTGTTTAATTTCTTAATCGAAGTGACGTATATAATCCGTCATCCCTCTAAACAGTACGGTATTCACACATGAGATACCCAACTCATAATTTTTTTATTATAAATAACCTATTTTTAGAGAAAAATATACGCACTGGAATAAAAAACCAGAAATAAGATTTATTTTGTAGACTCAAAATCTAGACTTACATATTGATTGCAAAATCACGTCTGAATTTAACAACAAAAAGGAAAAAATATTTGGTCTTTCATTAGCTCTTTCATTAGCTAATAAAACAACGGCAAACGCAATTTTTTCCACGATTGATAACTTCTGTGATTTGTTTTCTGTCATACATTTATTATTTTATCAAAGATGGAGACGGAAAAAAGTCAGAGCAGGTGTTCTGGGGTATTTATACTATTGAATTAACATGAAGAGAGACAAAAAAAATACACATCTACTTCCATCACTATTTGATAGTTGATAAACTAAAACCACGTGACTCGTTCTTCCATTAAACCAATCCAACAATATTCCAAAGTTTTGAATATGGTTTAGTTTCAAAAGCCACCAAAGACATGAACACTACTCCTCCAAAGTCTAAACATATAAATATGCTTGTATTCAGCAAAACCCAAGATTCTGCCTTCGTTTGGAGATGAAATTAGACCATTTTAAGAGCATGGATGCCAACAAGAAGCAAAGTCTTAGATTTGCAGAGAAGTTGGATCTTCCTTCCGTAAGCAACTCTCTTTGTCTCTCTGTTCTGGTCTCTGTCTCTGGAATATCTCTAGATTCTAAATTAGATTTTTAACATGTTCTTCAATGTCACCTTCTTGTTTACTCCAAACCACATTTTGGGCAAACCCAGAACTTGGTTTGAAGTCTTTTACAAGTTTTGTTGGGTCATTCTTTCATGAATGTGAACTTAGAATTTTAACTTTCTTGCTTTTCTTGCAAGATTATATATTTACTTAGACAAACAATACTTCTAAAAATTATTTAGTTGCAATTGCATAGATCATGAGAGGAGAACATAAATCAAAATGGCAAAATGCAATAAATCCATTATTGTTCTCTATTGACCAATTAATGTCATTATATCAACATTTCACTAACCACATGTTAGCAAGTCAGCATACAAAAAACTATTGTTCTTAACTACAGTGGTTAGAGAATGACAAAAATAACAAGAAGTTGGCAACCAGAAATTCCTCCATAGGTGTTAGTTAATGATATGCACGCCTGCTAAACAAAATTTATTGGAGCATGCTCATGTCCTTTATTCTTCTTCTTTTGTGAACAAATTGATTATGTACAGAGGGGAAAGATATTTTCTAAAATGGCTAGTTTTTATGGTTTTGAATATCCTTTTGTTAGGTGCAAGTGATTGTAATAAGAGCTAGTGTTGGATGCCAGCAATGTCATCAGAGAGTTTCACAAATAATCATCAAGATGAGCAGTAAGCACCATTCAGACATAAAACAAGTTTTGAATTAATGGTGGGTTATTTGCGAAAATTCTGACTTTGGTTTGTAATGTTTCAGCAGGTCTGCTGGAGTATGTGGTTGATGTTACAAACAAAGAAGTGGTTCTAAAAGGGTCTGTAAACTTGAAAAGGAAGACACCTTCTATTGTAGTGCTTAAGCACAAAACCCAGAAGAGACTGCGAAGATTCTTAGCAAATCTTAGACTTCAATGTTGCTTTGGTTTCACATAATCTTCACACCATCTCTGTACATTACCAAAATAAAAATCCTCTGATATCATGTGTGTAATTTTCTAGAGCCTACCCATGATTTCTAGAGCCTACCCATGAGAATCATTTATGGAATGAATTTCAGAAGAAGAAAAAAGTTGTACAACAAATGTGTATGTTTAATACCTTTTTTTGCCATATTTATGTTTGTTCTTATTTACATGAAACTATGCTAATTGGTTGAATCAGTAAAATTGAAGCATTCAACGATTTTGCATTTGATAAATAAGAAATTACACTTTCCAATCAAGCTCAATAGTGTCTACTGTTTATACTCTTATCAATTCTACAGGAGAATCTATTGCAGCAATAAGCTATGACAAAATTACCAACAATTGGTCGATTTAATCGAGGGTAAAAAACCCATTAGGAATTTATTATTCCAATTGCTCCACCTCTGCTGGATTCTACACTGCCAGAATTTAAGAAAATACAGTGTGATCACGAGAGGCTTCATCACGGCACAACCGGATTAATAGCTACAATTTCTCAGCTATTTTCCCTAGAGCATCGGCTAGTTTGCCGAGAACCTCTATGACGCTGCTGGTTTGCTCTTTTCTCTGGTCTCTATCCAGCTGCGCATTGATGTTTTGAGCCTTGAGTTGTGCTGTCAGCATCCTACTGCTGCGCTCTAGTGACTCGATCAAATGATTCTGCATGCTGGATTCTCCTATGGTTTCATCTGGAGATGTTCGTTGCCTCTTATGTCGATCGTTTTGTGTGGTCCCTTTTTCAGGGTCGTCCTCCGGTTGTTTCCCTTCAGTTTTACCTGTAAATAGATCCGACCCCTATCAGAGAAAAGAGAGAACTAACATAGATCTATAGCACTTAATTATATATTTACTTATGCTCCATGATCACTCAAAACAAAAATGGTGATTGAAATTGAATGATTGTTTATAAAGAATCAGATTAAGCTAGATTTTATAGTTTATACATGTCTAAACTATTATGAGATCTTATGAATCTTGCTTTTGAGCATTAAGAGTTATGCGAGGACTAAAAAGAGGTTATTATTTTCACCCTTACGTTTTAGTTTAGGCTAAAATTCTATAGATAGTAGATACCAATCCAAGATATTTCCAAGGTTTCTCACTGAACTACTGCTGCACTTTCGCTACAATGAAAACTGAAACAAATGATGAGCTAAAACAGATAGAGTTTGTGAAACACTCCTTACACCATTGCTTGAGTTTTTTGGGTAGAAAGTGATACTTTGTCAGCTAACATGGATATATAAATTACGATCTGATCATACACGTTGTGTAGGTCTTCTAACTCAATAACGCACAGCACAAAAAGGTTTTCAACTGTTGTTACTACTTAGACTACTTTCTCAACAACTTTCATATAGGGGAAAAAACAACTAGAACATGTTTTTTCACCACCTAGTCAATTTGTGACACATATAACCTAATGCAAGATAGATATATCATTGCGTTAGCATGCTTTCAAATTTAATTGATAATTGGTAAAGCTAATAACTTCCATGTTATAATTTTTATAAGAGCTTTGACGTTAGATGAACGAACAACTAACTCATTAGTTCAGCAATATCTCAATTCTCAACCATGTTCAGTAACATTACGTTAATTTGGTCTGATTTGTTCTGAACCTCCGACAAAATTAGAATACTGGTTCGCAACATTGACAAGATAGATTCCAGTCATATCTGCCAAGTTTGAGTCGGGCAAATCAGTATTGACCCTAAGTCAAAATAAGATGTGGAATTAAGGGCATGAAACTTCAAGACCATGGCCAGTTTTCCAAACAAAACTACCGTCTGCTAGTTGCCCAACTTCGATGCCTAATTGGTGTTCTAAACAGACAGACCCAAAATATATTCACCGTCTCTAAAATCTATTATTCAGGATGAGTTTTAATACATTTTTCATAAAGAATATTCTTCAGGTTAAATTTTCATAGATGGCTTTGGTGAAGGAAACTTTTCAATACCTACAAACTTGTTAGACATCTCATCTGAAAGGTCTCACTTTGTATGTCAAGTCATATTCATCATGTTTCACCATCAAATTTCTAGTTTCCTGTAGAAACAACATGCTACTCCAAACCGACATGAAATTCTTAATCGCAAACCTAACTTTGTTATGAGGATCATTCAGTAGGACATGAGCCCCAAAATCACAATTACAGAGGGATCACTAAAAAACCAAGAACTTGGAAATGCATATTACCTTGATCAGTAGCCGACGGATCGGACGGATCAAACATCCTCTCTGCAATCAAAAAACAATAACAAAACTCATCAATCACAAAATCATCCCACAAACAATCCACCCAAGTCAATAACTTGTTGTGACAGAAGAGAATCCGAAAAGATGACCTGATATAGGTGTGGCGGCGACGGCAACCGTGGAAGGATGATTCCTCACCCCTTCCTTCTCATCCTCCTCGAAATCCGAAAACAAGCCCTCCTCCGCGGCCGCCCTTCCGCTATCGAAAACCACCTCCTCCTCCTCCTCCTCGTCTTCCCCGGCCGCCTTCCCCCTTTCCTCTTTCCTCTCCTCCGCCTCGACCGCCCCGACTCTTCCATCCAAAATCTCGAAAATCTCCCTATCGAAAAACCCTGGCAATTTCCTCTCCCTCCTTAGATCGTTCCTCATATTCCAGAACGACTCTCCTCCTCCTCCCTTCCCCCTCTCCCACTCCTTGATCTTCTTGTAATCACCGGCGAGGTTGCTCCACCTCTTCCGGCACTGCACTGGCCCCCGATCCACCCCGTGCCGCTTGCAGTAGGAAGACACCGACGCCCACTTCGGCTCCAACGGACCCGACCCGACCAACGGAGTCGTCTCTCCGGAGGTGAGCATGTGGTGGACTCTGTTCCCGACGCGACCTCTCCCGCGGCTCTCGGCGACCTTCTTGCCTTGGATTAGGACGAGGATTTCCTGCCGGGTCCAGCGGGGGAGACGCGGAGGGCGTCCGCCGGAGACGGAGCCGTCGTGGCCGTTGCCGGCGGCGGTGGACATGAGAAAAGGGTGTCACGTGACTTAACGGTTTAAGCGTGGGAAGTTTTCTAACTGCCCTGCCCTGCCCTGTCTGCCCTTTGGAAGGGAAATTTAAGGAGGAGGACAATCTGTTTTGCATGCTTTCTGTCCTGCCCTTTGTTTTATGTTTTCTTTGTTTTGGGTTTTTTTTTCGCTGAATCATACGGACCCTACTAACGTGTATTTGAACTAACCACAACAACGTCATTATTACTTTCTTCTCTGTTGATTGTGGAATAACCAGGGCGTAATGATTGTTCGTCGTGGGGGTTGTGGGCAACTACGAAAGGTTTAATAGTGCGTCGTGTTTTTAATTATCCTATAAGTGACACTTCTTTCTTGTGTGTGTATATAATTACATATACTGGCGATAGGACTGCAACTTTAACTCGACTCGAAAAACGATCGATTCTAGTTTAACTTGAAAATGAAAAATCTTGATGAAAAATCAAAAAATCTTCAAAGTTAGTTCGACAAACGAGCCGCTCGAACTTGAAATTTTTTGATGATCGGCTCGATAGCTCGCTCAAATTATTTATTGCTCCATATCTCCGTTCATGATTTTTTTTGTATTTGTTAATAACATAAATAATACTTATGGTTCGAAATTTCACCCGACTCGGTTCGTTTACATCACTAACTGGCGAAAATAGGTAACATTTTATTGGTAATTTGTGAAAATAGATAATAATTAAGGTTACAAGAAAAAACAACTCTAAAAATTTTAACCGCCCCCAAGTGTGGATGCACACATGTAAGATTGCAGTGCTTCTCAAATCAATAAAATGGTTGAGGTTATCTTCGCCAAGTGCCTTAAATCAAAAGAAAAGTTGGTCGACATTTTAAATGTCAACCGTATTGAGTTGATTCACACTAGTAGTGTCAGCGTCAAAATACTAACCCTATTTATTTTCTCATATATTGTGTTATAAGGCAAGAGAAAATGTTGATATAGAAATTCATGATCAAGATATGCAAATATCAGATTTTGCAAGTGTGCATGTAAATAAAACCTCAAGTGCAAGGGTATGTGTTAAAACAACCCAAATAATCATCAAGAGTAACGAATGCACTGTACTTAACGTGGGTCATTAACCAAAAAAAAAGATTCCAAAGTTGTATGGACTATGGACACAGTAATCGCAGTATTAAATGTAGTATTAAGATGTGAGATATGGGGGTTTTGATCCCAATTCTATGGGCTGTCGTTAGGATATGGATTTAGATATTTTGTTCCTTTAATCTAATTTAGGAGGGAATAAAAATAAAGGCCATCACTTTCCATTGTTTGGATTGATAAGGCACCAACACATCACCACTACCACAATCTGTCCTCATATGAAAGACTATTGGGGTTCCTTTTCTTTCTTATTTAGCCCATTTCTAGAAATCCTCAAAGGATTAATAGGTGTAATTGGGTGATTGATAGGTATTTATTTATTTTTCCTCCATATGATGTGTCAAACTTAGAAGTCGAAATCATAGACAACCCACTACTTGCTTTTTCTAAAGTGTGTGTTTGTTTAGAGACCCCAATGGTCACTAACACTACGGGTTGGTTGGAATCAAAATTTTGGTGGGAGAAATCACAAAACAAGAGATTCTAACCCATGGTTATTTGAAGCAGCATGAAATCCCCATGATTAGTAAAAGTTAACCACTATTTTTCTTTTATTGAACACTTTTTTTCCTTTCCTTCTACTTGTATTAAATGGGAAGGATTTAGAAGGCCAAGAAGACGTTTGTGGTTATTGGAAGTGGTGGCCAATAGGGTGGTCACAATCTTCTGCCAGTGGGAAGGGACCACTTGTAGAGTTGTGGGGGCAATACACATTTTTAGGGTCTTTTGCAAAACACACCACAAAATCATGTATTTATATTAATTTGGCTAAAATTTCATGTGATTTGATAAACACGGCATACATTTCATATTGTTTTTCTAAAGCCCTCTTAGATGTCCAAATTGATCGAGATATAATTGGCGTGAATTTATTCAATTAATGATAATTTTTGGGATAATTAATCTGTTTGTTGAAATAATATATAATAAAAAAAACTGGTGTTCTCCGTGAATACTAGGTTCCAAAGAGAGTTTTCACAAAAATACAGTACTTTTATTTTCTAGTCTATTTCTGAGGGACCATTTTTCTTTCTTTTGGGTTTGAATTCCAAACTTGCGAATAACAAAAAGACACAGTGACATAAGGATCCACCCTTTCTTTTCTTCTTCTAAAGATGATGTGTGGTAACGAATAGGAAAATTAATGATGTACTACTACTCAACCACTCCCTAAACTCTTCTCACCTAAACCATGGTCTCTTTTGGTTAATCGGTATTGGCTAAGCTTCCCCTAAATGATAAATCACTATTACTGTACTTCAAATATGCTAAAAATATCTTCAAAAGGATATGGTGAAGGTGACATATATAGTACTTATTTCATGAGTCTCTCTCACTATATGGGATGGAAAGACTTGTGGGCGGGCTTATCCCAATTGATCTAAGAGCACTAGCAAAGGGGCAATATTTAATTAATTAGGCTCAAGTCACAAATCCCAATGGGATTCCATGGACGCCATTGTGCATAACTTTTCGTGGTGACCTTTTATTGTGGGTTTGGAATGGAATTATGGTTGTGGACCTGTCTGTGGTTCTCTCATGAAATTCTGTGTTTAGGCTCAGTGGGTACAATTTCAGGGACTTTAATGAGTGGATTAGTGCCCTTCTTAGATTTATTTATTTCTTGTATTTTTTAATGTTCAAACGTCAAGGTGGTCATATGACTCATATCAGAAGATCCAAGGAAGTGATTTTCTGCTTGAAATTGTGGGTGAAAGATCATTTCTGTTAGAGAAAAATCATCTACACTTGGCCATACAAAAAAGGTATGTAAGATAAGGATATAACATAAATTATGTGATTATTTATGGTCAAACCTAGCAAATTTCTTCTTTAATTGTGAACGCGTAAAGTTAAAATTTCCAATTCATAACATGATAACTGAATTCTGTATTCATCTTAATGTACAAAGAGAGACAATCGTGAATTCGTGATATACCAAAAAAGGTGCACTGGAATTATCACATCTAAACTCCTAATCTCATATTTACATGAACACTCGTCCGAAAGACCGAAACCAATAAAAAAGAAAAGAAAAAAAAGGTAGGAAAAGGTCACGAGTTAATCATATAAACATAATTTATCTTAATTATTTCTTGTAGTTTTATAATTATTCCGTAAATGCAATCTCCGACCGAAAGGAAGAGAAATTGGGACAATATCGGTCTTTTTTCTTGCTGGGTTTCTGGTCACATTAAAGGCCCCGCCCAGTTAAAGATTTGGGCTTACGCTCGGCCCATTTAAAGATTTGGACGAAGGGCCCGTCAATCTACAAAAAAGATTGGGTTGGCTTAAAAATTCGAATTCGAATTTGGTTTTGATTTTATTGTTATTATTATTGTTGTTGTTATAGTTTCAAATAAGATACGTGTTACATGTCCGTAGATGTATAGTAATTGTTTCATATAAATGTTTCTTTTCAATAGGCTACTGTTACTGTTGCTTTACTAGTTAATACATTAGAATGTCAAAATAGCATATTTGAGAATTAGATCCACAACACTGTTCTAAATGTAGTAATTGGACAATTCTTGAACCCCAGATATTTCATGTAAATGATAATTATAAAAATCAATGTTTAACTTCTTTGTTTCCTCGTCTACCTTGTCAATACATAATTTTCACATTCATGGAAAGAGGACTGAGACAAAGAAAAGTGTGTGGATCCTATCCTGTTGATCCAAATTGGATGTCACTTGAGACATATAAAACAGTCTATCATCTATTGTTCCTGACATACATGTCTGGAATTCTTATTTTTATCAGCAACTGCTTGTTTTGTCCGAAACACCTCCACATTTGACTGAACACAATAACTTGCAGATCAACTTCCGAACAACAACAACAACCTCCACCACTTGTCTTAATCAAGTGGAACATAAAACACTTGTCTACATTGTAGAACAAACTTTCGGGGGGGGGGGGGGGGGGAAGAAAACCCAAATGAGGTTTAAAGTTTAACACAAAAGCCCAACTTATAGAACTTATATATATTCAATAGTAACATGAACTCAAATATGCTTTCTTTTTTCGGTTGAAAACTTTTATTATATATTTTTTTCCAATGTGTTTTTTATGCTAAAAGAATAATAATGCTCATTCTATGTTGCAAGTTACAACCAATAGGAAACTCTACTAATTTTAACGCGAGCAACTAGAGGTAGCTTAGTTGGGAGATTCTTTCTTCTAATATAGTTAATACCAAATATCAATAATATTATTCGAATGTTGGTATTTTAAATGATATTAGGTAAAATATAAAAATATATGAAGCAACAGTAGTGTATAATATGATGCATAGGATTTCAATTGCAAGAAGTTAAATAGATGCACATATATAATAGAATTTTTAAATAGTAGCATCGCTCAAGGACTAATAAATATTGCTAATTATGTCATCAATGGCATGCTTTCCCTAAAATCCTGCACTAAAACCATTTGTACTCATCTCATCAGTTGACTGACAGCTTTGTTCCCCCTCCACAGTCCACATGTACCTGTTCTTAAAGTACCCAAACATCAATTTTTAATGTTCATGGAGAACTCTAAACAGTAGCTTTTCTTTTTGGGATTTTTTTATTGTCCAAATGCAATTAGTTGCCTTGATTTGAGCAAACTTTGCCATGAGGTCATCATTAGGGCAGTGCGCTGACTAAAACAACAATATTCTTTAGTAAATTGTCCACATGATGTTAAAGTAATTGGTCTTTTAATTAGATACCACTTCATACCAGGTGCCAAATAGCTTTCATCACAAAATATAGAAAATAGAGAGTTGGATTATTATAGAAACTTAATGAAGTCTACAGCTGTGAACAACAACAGTGTTTGTATTTTCACAGCACCTACTTTAGTAGGGCTGCCAAAAGCATGCATATTAAAATCAATAATTAACTTATGACTTGTTGGTTACCCGTTCTAGTATTAGAAACGTATTCACTTAACTAAAGATTCTTTTGAACATGAACAAATGATACAAATTAAAACAATAGATGAGCCATGCAAGGAAGATATGAGGCACTGGAACGAGCACAACACTTTGAGGATTAGTCGCCAATGAACCGAGCAATTCAAGAAGCGTCGACAGATCATTCGTCGGGGTTCATCTTTATGTTAACATGGAAAATCATGTGATGTAAGGATCTCATTTTCCGGATTAGGGTGATTCATAGCCTAATTTTATATGATATAATGCACATCAAATTTCTAGAAAAATATAATAGACGCGAGCATGTGGTTCATGTGATAACAAGTTGGATTAGAGCTCAACAGTCCGATGATTACAAGACACCAACAGTACAACCTAAAGCAATTCCATAATTAAACCACAATTCTCCTTCTGAATCTATTGTTATTATTAAAAAAAATAAAAAACATACTTGACTATTTTTACCTTGTGTGTGTATCATATATCATGTTTTGCACTCATCTTTTTTTTAAAGTAACAACCATATACATATGAAGTATGTGTTGCTCAATCAATCAAGCAACATGTAAGTATGAATTATAACCATAACAACATATCTAAGCACCAAAAGAGATTGACTAATACCATTGGAATTTTAAGTTAGAAGTCGTAGTAGTGGTACACATGTTCTCAAAATTTTCACTAAGATTTTGCGTTTCCAAGTAACGTGAGAATATCATTATAAAAGTTAAAAAGTAGTTTTTATTCTAGTAAGATAGAAAAGTATGAATTTAAACAATAAGAATTGCCTAAAAAGAATATTTACTGCTTAATAATCAAAATTAATCGGACCACTTACATAAAAACCTTCTTCCAAAAACAGAAAAATTTAGATATCAGGATTAGTAAAAATTATTAGGATAATAAAGCTGTGGCACTGATGAGACAGAGCAATAACACAAAGTGGGCACAAAAACAGCGAGGGAGGGAATCTACCATGTTGTCATCATCAACCCATGTATGAATGGATCACATCTGCTATGTTTCTCTTTCTTTGAGAACTTTAAGAAATGTTTCCAAAGATTGTGCTTATTTTTTGTATTGTCCAGTGGAATGTCAGAGGCTGTCTACAATCCACAGATGGAGGAATTGTTTGCATTTGGATCAGAATTGGGTGGAATGGATTTGAGAATAAGCGGTTTGTTTTTAGAAGTTTGTGACATGTGGTCTCTGATCTGAATCCTGGTTGATGATCCTAACAGAACAGTCATGTGCGAGTTTGTTATTTAAGAAAGAAACGTTAAACATTTCAAAGGATGCTCGTGATTTGGTATCTGCATCATTTCTTCTTCTGACGTGAAATTTAGTTGGCTCACTCAGATGAAATATAGTGGATTCAAGTGAAACATAGATTGTTCCATCCTTTCGTTTTTGTATATAGCATTTCGAAATTATTATTTTTATATACTCTTGCATCGTGAGCATGATTATTTTATCAGTGTCTTTGTGTGTAAAATGGATTCCAGTCGGACTTCATATCATAGGTCAAGCAATCCATTTTGATACTATTTGTAGTTTACTTAGTCTACCATGTGTAAATTTGGTTGGTCTACCACCTCAACAAAACCTAAGCACTTAGGTGAAGGGTAGTGGATCCAACTTTATTATATAGTGTTTATATTTTTTGTGTTTAGCAATGTGAGACTATTTTCTCAACACTTCTCTGCACGCGTGACCGGGATAATTTTCTCCGTGTCTACGCGTGAACAATATAGGTTGGAGTGGGCCCCCACAGGTCAATCGACATGTTCTGATACCATGTTAAATTTGGTTGGTCCACCACCTCAACAAAACCTAAACACTTAGGTGAAGTGTAGTAGATCCAACTTTATTATATAGTGTTTATATTTTTTTGTGTTTAACAATATGAGACTATTTTCTCAACATACCAGTTCAATAAAAGTATAAAATCCAAACACTATTGTGATGAAGGGTGAATCCAACTTCATTATAGAACATTGTACATTTTTTTGCGTAACATGTTAATTAGTTTTTTTAAAAAATGGAGGATAATCTTATCAATTCAGTTGAATGTTAAAATTTGATTGATTTGAAGGAAAAATAATTTGAAAAGAGAACTAAACTTCCAAAATCAACAATTTCTTGCATAGTTGGATTGCTGGAAACTCTTAAGTTCAGCCTTTTCTGTTGTCACTTAAAAATGTATGAATGAAGTAACTCTCTCCACTTTAACCGCAAAAAGTTTAGGAGAAACTCCAAATAAAGCACGAAGATAAATAAATTCTCTACCTGTAATTGACCAACTTTACACCAATAACCAAAATGTCAACCAATTTCTAATTAGAAGCAAAACAATTTGGAAGTAGAACTCCTACAATCCACAAAGAATTCCTTCGAACCAATAAAAACGAAAGAAAACAAAAGTGGTGATAACGATAAACACGCCTCAACACCTCAATCAATCCAAACATGATTAATAAATGGCGACTGTTGTTGATGTGTGAGGTCCACATTTTCATTACGGAAGGCAAATGAAATGGATTGATAATGGAATCTCGGCCACATGCACGAAACAATAATAAGTCTATGTTGTATGTAACATAATAAGCTGTAAGTTGTTTACTGAAATCTCAAATTTCAGATTGCTTTATTGCCGTCGCTGCTATCGACCCTCGTACTTTTATATTCTTCAAAAAAATTCTTAAAGAGGTCGCCAATTTTCTACTCTGAAGACATTCACTTAAATTAGAATTTAGAGGTCCAACTTTTAGCTTAGAAATTAGCACTCATATTATGAGTTGGTTAATTATAATTTTGAGCAATGATCATTTTGATATTAAAAAAAACATGTCGATCATGGTAACATCGTTTTATTCGGCAGACATCTTAGGCCTCATTTTCGGGTCACTTTTTCATATGAGCATTCGAGATCGAAAAACTTGATTTAGAAAATGACAATTATTTTAATATTACTTTCTGCATGAATATTAAATATCTAGCAATCAACTCAAGAATAGGTTGCTAAAATCTAAAATGACAGTTAAGTTCGAAAAATGTGTTAGTAGAGACCACTCATTTTTATTAACTACTCAGCTCGAAATCTTAACTGCACAGTTCCTTAATAAAAATTAATTAATTTAGGGAAATCGATCCATGTAGCACATAGTTTTCCACACCTTAAAATTTTAAACAATATATTGCATTGCTATGTTGACACTTGAGTGCTTGACAACGTCTTGACATCTAATCAAGTAATTATGCACCAACCATATTCCGCATCAAATTCAGCACCTTGAATAGACAAAATGGATACATAATAAGAGACAATAAATAATTTTGATTTTTTTACATAATTAATATTTTTCAAAATAGACCTTGAACTTTCTTCTCTCCCCGTCTTTGACAAATATTAATAAGAAATAATGGTGTGACACCGGAAACTTTCTGGGCTTCATTGATTTTCTTTTGACAAACCTACTGATATCGACGTGCCCCCCATTGGTTATTATTAATTTTTTAAAAATAATGTGAATAATTAAAAAAATCATTTTAATCCTCATTTTATTATTTTATTTTTTAAAAATATTTTTGTTTTATCCGGACTTCCAAATGATGAGGAAGAAGGAAAATTTTGAACGGATTTGGGAGGAGGAGGTTCGTATGACGTGACAGAGAAAGAAGCTGATGTGGTAGAGAGAAACCAGAAAGCGTATAACATGCCCGTGTGAGATTGTTAATGACCTGAAAGTGACTTTTTTAATGTGAATCATAATAAGTCCACAAATTACAAATGCCTAGACGTACTACAACACAAGTCAAAGTAAAAAAAAAAAAACCACCCAAAGTCAAAACAACATAATATCACGAACAATAAGAAAAGCAAAAGCATGTCAGCAATGGTTGCGTTTGGGTGTGTGAACTAGCGAGTTTGGTTTTCTAGAAACCGTGTGGAAACCTCAGTGTCGCTACAATGTTGGATTTTGCGGGTTTTCATACAAAAAAACTCACTATGTTTGGATGTTAAGGTTTGTGAGAAGGAAAATGTTTATTAGACGCGCGCGTCACGGACGCTACTTACGTGGCGGAGAACTTTTGTCCATTCAGCATCCAGTCAGCATATACACTAAGCTTCTCAGAGCAATGATTCTTTCTTATTTGTCTTCCCGATGCATTAAATGCATATCTACGGAGATATCATATTTTCTTTTGGCGCTCAACGGAGATCCACTAAAGATCTCTTAACGTGTCACGTCACCTATTGTTTTACTTATTTTCCTTTTTTTTCCGGACAAGCGCATGACGGAGATCCCTTAACGTGTCACGTCACCATTTTCTTTTTTACTCATTTTCCTTTTTTTCCAGACAAGCTCATGACTCATTCCGGACACAGTTACTATTTAATCCTGATAGTTGGAACACTTATTCCGGACAAACGTACTACTTACTCCGGAATGTTGTCTTTTTCTTTTATTTTCCCGATGCATCCACAATCGCATTTAATGCTCCTCAAATCAGCACGTCCTCCATTTCTTCTTTTTTGGCGCTTCACGGAGATACAAAATGTTTTGGCTACCTTATTCGGATCCTATGAACCCTTCCCTCTTCTTCCTCCCTTTTTGTTGTACTGTAATGGCACTCGTTAATGTGTCCTCACAGCCGGCGCATGCCTCAAACGTCCCGCAAGAGAAGATGTATTTTCCTTCCTTCGAAGAAGCCAAAACATTTTACGTTTCCTATGCCGATTCCTGTGGTTTTGGTGTGAAGATAAGACAATCTCATTACGATCGTGGTGTTGTTATACGGGTCACTCTTACTTGCTCCAAGGAGGGTAATGCTCCGGGAAACCAAGGTGAAGGTAGACCAAAACATAGGTTATCCGGTAGGGTCGAGTGCACTGCTCGGATCAGGGTCTCCGGAAATCCATCCAGAGGCTACGTAATTAACTACGTAGATCTCCAACATAACCACGCCATGCTGTCGGACGACCAGATGCGCTTCCTCCGACAAAAACGATCCGTCTCGGATTCCGCCATAGCACGCATTTCGTGTAATGATGCTGTCGGGATATCGTCCGCCAAGACCATGCAATCTTTTGTGGTCGAAGCCGGAGGTCATGACAAATTGTCTTTCAACGAGCGGGACCTAAGGTGTTTTGTTTTCTACGTAACTAGGTTGACGTTACCCATTTTTCTTTGTCATAAAAATTGTGTTTTGCAGGAATGTTGTATACGAGGTTAGAAACCTGAAGATGAGACCAGGCGATGCCCAAGCTATCCAAAATTATTTCATCAGGATGCAGAAGAATGATTCCCAGTTTTTTTACGTAATGGATATGGACGACGAAGGCAGACTAAGAAACGTTTTCTGGGCCGACAGTCGTTCTCGAGCTGCGTACTCTTACTTTGGTGATGTCATATGTTTCGACACAACCTATATAACCAACAAGTACGACATGCCTTTTGCCCCATTTGTGGGGGTAAATCACCATTACCAGTCCGTCCTTCTCGGTTGCGCTCTCCTCTCTTCCGAGACGACACAAAATTACATTTGGTTGTTCCAAACATGGTTGACGTGCATGAACGGTACGTACTTTGTCTGTCCGGTTTATGTTATTTGTCTGTCCGGATTACGTTTAATGTTTGTCCGGATTACGTTTTAAGTCTGTCCGGATTATGTTATTTGTCTGTCCGGATTACGTTATATGCATGTCCGGTTTACGTTTTATGTCTGTCCGATTTACGTTTAATGTCTGTCCGGATTACGTTTTTAGTCTGTCGGGATTACGTGTTATGTCTGTCCGGTTTACGTTGTATGTCTGTCCGGTTTACGTTATTTGAGTGTACGTCCTTCTCGGTTGCGCTCTCCTCTCTTCCGAGACGACACAAAATTACATTTGGTTGTTCCAAACATGGTTGACGTGCATGAACGGTATGTACTTTGTTTGTCCGGTTTATGTTATTTGTCTGTCCGGATTACGTTTAATGTTTGTCCGGATTACGTTATTTGTCTGTCCGGATTATGTTATTTGTCTGTCCGGATTACGTTATATGCCTGTCCGGTTTACGTTTTATGTCTGTCCGGTTTACGTTTTATGTCTGTCCGGATTACGTTTAATGTCTGTCCGGATTACGTTTTTAGTCTGTCGGGATTACGTGTTATGTCTGTCCGGTTTACGTTGTATGTCTGTCCGGTTTACGTTATTTGAGTGTCCGGTTTACGTTTAATGTTTGTCCGGACAACGTTTTATGTCTGCCCGGTTTACGTTTTATGTCTGTCCGGATTACCATCTGTTTTTATCTGGTTTACGTTATGTGCAGATATAAGCCCCCCGGCGATCATAACAGATCAATGTGGCGCCATAACTGCGGCGGTGAGGACTGTGTTCCCTGAAGCGCGGCACAGATTTTGTATATGACACATAATGAATAAAGCGCATGTGAAGCTGCCCACGAAGTACCGGGAGCATACGTTGTTTGAGCTCAAAAACTGTGTATTCGATTCCAAGACTCCGGCTGAATTTCAGCGTAATTGGCAGGGTTTTCTCGATGATTTCGAGTTCCACGACAATAGTTGGCTCTGATCCATTTATGCAATTCGAGAGTACTGGGTACCTGCATTTGTGGGAGATTGTTTTTTCGCCGGAATGACATCAACCCAGAGAAGTGAGAGTATGAACGCCTTCTTCGATAAGTACCTCACATCTAGGACGACACTTAAGCAATTCGTTCAACAATACGAACTCGCACTCCGCCACAAGTTTGAGAAGGAAGCTCAGTCGGATTTCGATTGTTTTCATAAGGCTCCGCAATTGATTTCGAAATATCCATTCGAGAGGCAATTGAGCGAGTTTTATACGGTGGGGGTCTTCAAGAAGGTGCAATTAGAAATTGGGAAGATGATGTACTGCGATATCACGGACGAGTTCAACGAGGAGGACACACTCCACTTCAATGTGACTGAACATGTATTGACACATATGCTCCCATTGTCGAAACGGTTCGCAGTGCAAATTAGAGATGTGAAGTGGTCATGCAATTGCAGAATGTTTGATCACGTCGCTCTCCTTTGTTGTCACGTTTATGTTGTTATTGCACGACTACGTCCCAACGCGTTGCTCCCCGAGTCTTACATCGTCAACAGATGGAGGAAGGACATCCGAAGGAGCTATCGAGACAAGTTTTCCCTTCAAAATGGCACGACGGAGAACGATGCGGTTCGTCGCCATGACGACATAATGGGTGGTGCGGTTTGGATCGCCCAGGCAGCTTTCGTCTCACACGACAGATATCTTCATGCGGTTGAGGCACTTGACTTGCTTAAGGAACGTATGCAACGAGCTGATCCTGGGCTGGAGGGTACATCCGTTCTCAATCCGGATAAGACAAGACGGAAAGGCAGACCGCCGAGCAAACGACGGATTTCCATCAACTGAAATGTTGTGCATTCATGAATTCCGACACACCGGGAAGGATCTTCACCTTTTCCCAGCGAACGGGACATACTGTTGTACTGAATGAACTGTGATCTCGGTCCGTGGGCAACGAACAGAGTCCAGTGGCCAGACTTCCAGCATGGTTGTGCGATGATGGTCTCCGCCGCATTTAGTCCAACAATTTTGGAGAGTAGACAGTCTTCCATTATATCTCCTCCTTGTCCCTCCACAATTCTTCCCGATTCAAAGGTTGATATGCAAACAACCTTTTGCGGCCCTCCTTTTCTGACCAGGACCTCGATTAGGGCGTTAATGGTTTCGTTGCTGAATTCCGAATTTGGCATTATTATTTCCTTGAGATCTTCACCGGTTATATTGCAGAGCTCCCCCCTCCAGATCACCTCTTTTTCGTCGCGTTCGGGAGCCGTGAGATTCAATAAACGTTGTACCTCATCAGGTTTCAACGATCTTAAGGCGGTCACATCCAGATCAGGTCTCGTCGAGGAGACATGAGCGGCCATAACATCTTTGGCGGCTTCTTCGGCCTCCTCTGTCTCTTTGTTGGCTTCTGCGACCTTCTTCTCTACCCCCTCTTGGGCAGATTTCCTGTACACTTCGGCTCTATCTTCTGTGCGCAAGCGTGGTCTTTTGGTCTGCAATTTAGTTGGGTGCATTTCCCTCTCCCTATTCCTCTTCCTCTCTTCATCCTTCCTCTGTCCTTCCTGCTCCCATGTCTTCGCTTCCTCATTTCTCTTCCTCTCTTCCTCCTCCCTCTTCAAGTTAATCCTCTTTTCCTCTTTCTCCTTTCTCTTCCGTTCCTCCTCCTCCTTCCTCTCTTCCTCCTCTTTCTTCTTCTTAATCCTCTCTTCCTCTTCCGCCATCTTCCGTTCCTCCTCCTTCCTCATCCTCTCTTCCTCATTCCTCTGCCTCTCTTCCTCCTCCCTCTTCTTCCTCATCCTAACTTCCTCTTCCTGTCTTCCTCCTTCCTCTTCCTGTCTTCCTCCTCCCTCTTCTTCCTCTCTTCCTTCTCCCTCCTCTTCCTGTCTTCCTCATCCCTCTTCTTACTCTCTTCCTTCTCCATCCTCTTCTTTTCTTCCTCCTCCATCTTCTTCCTCTCTTCCTTCTCCCTCCTCTTCCTGTCTTCCTCATCCCTCTTCTTCCTCTCTTCCTTCTCCCTCCTCTTCCTGTCTTCCTCCTCCCTCTTCTTCCTCTCTTCCTTCTCCATCCTCTTCCTCTCTTCCTCCTGCATCTTCTTCCTCTCCTCCTCCTTCCTCGTCTTCTCTTCCTCCTCCCTCGTCTTCCTCTCCTCCTCCTCCTTCCTCGTCTTCTCTTCCTCCTCCCGCGTCTTCTCTTCCTCCTCCCTCTTCTTCCTCTCCTCCTCCTCCTTCCTCGTCTTCTCTTCCTCCTCCCTCCTCTTCCTCCTCCCTCCTATTCCTCTCTTCCTCCTCCTTCCTCGTCTTCTCTTCCTCCTCCTTCCTCTTCCTCCTCCCTCCTATTCCTCTCTTCCTCCTCCTTCCTCGTCTTCTCTTCCTCCTCCCTCCTATTCCTCTCTTCCTCCTCCCTCTTCTTCCTCTCTTCCTCCTCCCTCCTATTCCTCTCTTCCTCCTTCCCACGGAGTCCTTCAACATTGATTTCGTGTCTCAGCCTCCGACACTCCTCTTGAGAGATCCTCAGTTCTTCCTCCAGTCTGTTAATTTTTTCGGTCGCCTGCCTAAGGGCTGCTTCGGCTTGCAGCCAATTCGTCTTAACCTGACTCAGTTCCAACTCTTGTAGTAGTGAGTCACATGGAATGCTGCATTCACTAAGTTGTACCCTTGGTAGAGTGGATGTTGAAGGTGTATCCTTCGAGGCGACCTTTTGTGCGGGAGTTGCTTCTGGAGGAGGAATTTGATCCTCTATCATCAGTTCATACTCCCTTTCGCTGAGTGTCGGAGTGCCCTTCAACTCAAATTTGGCCGAATAAATCCCTTGCAAGTTGATGCCGCGTTCCTCCTATTTCCTCAGGATTAGACGTCTCCCAAACATTTCTGTCCAACATTTGAACCGTGGAAATCCGAAATTGGGATCCCCCAATTTGAACTTCTCGCAAAGCCACACCTGCAAATAACAATGAGTTAGGAGACACATAAATAAATAAATAAACAAGAATGAGTTAGGACAGACACATGACTTATTCCGGACAGACAAATCACTTATTCCGGACAGACACAACACTTATTCCGGACAGACATAACACGTATTCCGGACAGACACAACACAACTTCCGGACAGACACAACACTTATTCCGGACAGACTCATGACTTATTCCGGACAGACTCATGACTTATTCCGGACAGACACAACACTTATTCCGGACAGATACAACACGTATTCCGGACAGACTCATGACTTATTCCGGATAGACAAAACACTTATTCCGGACAGACACAACACTTATTCCGGACAAACACAACACGTTTTCCGGACAGACACAATACTTATTCCGGACAAACACAACACTACTACCGGACCAAGTTGCTTACTTGTAATATGGCAACGCATCCAGACACGCAGCCCTGCTTCAGATTGAAGTTCCCAGCCAACCTCCGCGTCGACAGCTCCCTTTTGGCTTCCTCCAGACCCCTAACCAAACAAGCGTGAACTGCATTTGCCCACACATATCTCTTGAGGCGTTTGAGGTTCTTCAGGTGCCTCGTGTACCACGCTTTAGTTCGCAGTGATTCATCGAAGAACAAAAAATGATTGAAGATCAAACAAATAAGGAGACGGACGTTCTCCTCCTCGTCGCCCATTGCACTCGTCGCAGTAAGATGACCCAGTAGCTGAGTGTTGTCGAGGTTAACCCCGTCTCGCTTCTCTACGTACATGTGTTCCATATCAACTCTCAGCCCATGCACTCTTAGCCCCAGTATCAGGGCGACGTCTTCTACCGTAAATGGGACGACCCCAGTTGCTATTCTCAACCCGACCTCATTGGTGTCGAAGTGTTCGACGAACCAACCCACGATCTCATTATCAGTTGTCATGTGAGGAAAAGTGAGGAAGTGACCGAAAGACGTCCCTTTGAAAACCTTCTTCTCCTCCCTCTTTATCCGACTGAACTGCCGGTGAATGGCCGTCAAACCGCACTTCGTTTCGCGGAAGTAGTACGTGCTTCCCTGAAACCACCAAAGAAATATATTAAAAGTCGATGATGAACCCTAAAATCATCAAAAAACACATCCGGGTTGACGACAGACCTGTGCGGCTAGAATTTCAGGAGCGATGGACGTTTCAGGGACAGAAGAATCCATTTTCGCCTTCTCTGGTTTTTTCTTCGACTCGAAATGGGACGACGAAATGGATGAGAAATGGATGAGCGATGGACGTTTCGAAATGGGACGACGGTTTTTGGATGGGAAGAGGAAATGAGGAAATGGCGGTGTAATCGTGATTTGGGGAAATGAACCGTCTAATCGTGATTTGGGGAAATGAACCGTCTAATCGTGATTTGGGGAAATGAACTGTCCCACCCAACCAGCCGTCTCTTTTTTCAAATAAATCAAGCCCGCGCAGAAGATATAGCTGACTGGACGCTGACTCATCAAATCGAAACTCCTCCACGTAAGGCGCGTCACGGACGCGCGTCCGTCTATCACAACCCTTGTGAGAAATGAAACCATCAAATCGAGAGTCAATTACCAACAGACCCCTCTACCTCCAAAAAAATAATTTCTTCGTTTTCATTTTGATGTTGAGTGCAAAAACAGTAAATAACATGAATTTCAAGGTCTTCTACCAGTCCATGTTCTACAGTCAGGTTGAGGTTGTTTCTGATTTTCGTATGTAAATTGAAAAAACAAGAAAAAAATATGGTTTCAAGTTTACAGAGAATCTGGAATACGTTTGATTGTGATATTCTCTTGAACAATACAGTTTCTCAACAATCCACAGTAACAGTATACATCCGAACGAACAAAGCCAATCTAGTAAAATTCCTGGCCCGTATGGTGAGATTCTCACCTACGTGTCTCGTTTCCATTGGTTATCTGAAATTCAAAAAAAAACTGATTGTGTAATCCTGGCCGTGCATTGGTGCTGTTGAGATAGATGGTTAACTAGCTGTTCGATCTGAATCTGATGGTCGTTGTTCGTGTGGTTTTTATGGGAAGTTCGAAAAAAAATTAAATGGAAAGGGAAAGCCTACCAATAATTATGTTGGCAGAAAGGTGACGGCAGTGGATTCCATTGTTGCAGCTTTGAATTGGTTTCGTACTTTCGTTTGCCATTTGTTAATGTATGGTACATATTTCAGAATACTTAATTGAGAAACATGATTTGAATACTTGGATTAGGCATAAGCAGATGGGCCATCTTTTTCAGACTCTGCTGTTGTAGAAACGTTGTTATCCTACGATTTCATAATATAATCTTATTTTTTTTGTTTTAATCACAATATTCATTAATTATGACGTCAGCAAGACTTGGTTCAAGAAGTGACATTGTCCGACCCTCCCGTTGATATCTGGATGCCCAGGAGAGTGGGGGTAAAGTTATGTATTTTAAGGTGAGTTGGACTTTAAATAATCATGTCCACTACCTCATCTGTTTTGTTATCTTTCTGTCACGTCAATTTACCCAACCCACTAAATATTTTTTCCCCTCCATGTCATTTGGAGATTAATTGTAGTTAAAATATTAAAAAATTACAAAAAATTCTAAAAAATCAAAACAAATAAAAAACTCATTTTCAATTTTTTTTTGAAAAAATAATTTAAAATGAATTTATAAATATTTTTTACCCTAAACAAAAATTAAAAAAAATTAAAATTGAGCGAATGGGAGGGTGAAATTTATTGTCATTTGGGATAGCTAATATTATCTTTCATAATATAATAGATAATTTAGAATCACTAGTCACAACGACAATAATATTGAGAACCTATTTGGTTTACTCTTGATTATAGCTAGCGAACCAAATATGACATGGTTGAAACTAAAAAGTAGCTTCGCGTGTATTTCTCTAAGCTAGGGATCGTCATTTGAATCCATTTGGAAAATACATTGTTAATAGAGTCTGACATAGTCCACGCAAATAACCAATGTTGCATCTTTATTATGTATGTATAAACGCATAATAAAGGAGAACGTAGATAGAGTGACATTGACATATTTAACGTGTATACAAATATACAATTCACGTAAGAAAAGTTAAACGTCGGGTCCGAGATAGCTCTAAACCGTCGGGTATGATATGGACAATATTATGCCTGTATTTTGCAAATAAAGAGTCTGATTTAATCGTCGTTGATGGTTTCAATTTTCAAATGCACTTGCTTTATTTGATCAGATGGGCACTCAATTTATTTCTAATCAAAACGAACAAGTCGCTTCGAACCAATATTCACAATTGCATAACCAAATATCAACATAAACAACTTTGATGCACAATGACAAAAAAATTGGTTGTCTGACAAACTTTCAAAGGTCCAAAATATTAGGGAACTACTAAACGTCGCCCCAAAACTACTTAAATTCCCCCTTGAAATTACCAAATTGCCCTTAACAATATATTTAATACCCATATCGTCTCGTCTCTTTAAACAAGGTTTTTAACTCAGTTTTACTAACATTCCTAGTACCAACACCACGAAAATGTCTGACGAACCACCTAGATTAGGCGAAGTAACGGAAGCGGATTTTTTTTCCGACTCGGGCGTCTGGCTAAGACGCATGTACCATGGTGGAGGCGTCTGGCTAAGACGCCTCCACCATGGTACAAGCATCTTAGCCAGACGTCCCGACCATGGTACAGGCGTCTGGCTAAGACGCCTCCACCATGGTAGAGGCATCTTAGCCAGACGCCTCAACCATGGTGGAGGCGTCTTAGCCAGACGTTCCGTTTTTTTTAATTTTTTTGTTAAATTAAAATTATACGGTGTGTTATCTCAAATTATTTGACGTTTTTGCAAGTTTTTGGTGGTAACCGGTCGGATTACAATGAGTTTTTTTGCAAGTGATTAAGATTCAAATAATTTCCAGATTCAACATTTTTTAAGATCCAAAATCCCCCGGCGGTAAAACATCCTTACTTACAAATACCACCTCGACAGGTCGGTCGGGGGTCTCGCTCCCCGGTGAGCGAGCGGCATTCCACCTCGCCGGTGAGGTGGAGGGGGTGGCAAGGGGGCAACGCCCCCTGGACCGGTCTTTTTTTGTTTTTTCTTTATAAAAATCCGGTTTTTGACCGGACCGGACCGGATGCTCACCCCTAAATCATGGTCTAAGGCCACCCACGGGTTGGCGCCCGATTTACCCCCCTCTTAATGGGGGTGGTGGGGGCAGATGGGTGGGCATTGGGTTTTTATTTTTGTTTATTTTTGAATTTTGGTTAAAATTATTTAAAATATGTTATTAATTATTTTTTTGGTTTTATCCATATTACAGTATGAAAGTAAAAAAAATGACGTGGAGAAAAGAAATTGTTGAAAAATGGAAGATGGTAGTAGAAGATTTTTGAAAATAAGTGGATACAATGGTAGATTAATAGACATGATGATGTGGCGAAGAGTGTGATTTTGGATACAATGGTGATTTTGAGGCACTGTAGTGGATGCTCCGAGTTACTTGAAGGTATGTGTGTCGGGTAAGGTTGAATTGAAAACCGACTCGAACTAAATTATTTTTGGTAATACCTAATTGCGTTTTCCACAAAATTCATCTCCATTCCGAGCGGATACATTTCAAAACTAGCTAGAAAATACTATTGGAAATATATGATAAAGCATAATTAAAGATACCAATTAGAAAGGAACTTCTCTTGTGTTTTTACACGAAATCAATCTATGAGTTCATTCATCGGGTGCCAAATGCATCATAATCAATTTAAACAGTTCCAAAACATTTGTTATGATTTGGTATTTGAATTACTCATTTTCATGGTTGAAGTATCTTCCGAGATAAATCTTACTTGACCTTATATACGTAATTATATCTGCATAATTCATGTGTTTAAGAAAGATGACTATATAAATATAATGACCTATATATAAATGAAAATGACTTGCGTACGCCACGCCTTGTAGCTACTTTTGTTTGATACTCTTGTTATTATATTTAAAGCTTAAGACACACTTCACGTATTTTAATCTCATTCATATCCTCCAAGTTGGGTGCTACTCCCGATGAAAAGATAAAAAAGGGTCATGTATATTTTTTTGGGGAGTAATAGTAAGGATTAGTATAAGTTTGTTATGTGATACTTTATCTAAGCAAAGTGCAGGTGGTAAAAATATAAAATACATGTGGACTAACTCTGACATATCATTCTTTGATTATTTTGGATCTTCAAAAATAAACAACTCGTAAGATTTCCCATTTCCCAACAGAAAAAAACAACGGGGAACAACGAAACAGCAATGTGTAAGTGTGGGCATGTAAAATACCCTACGAAAATTGTCAGAAATATACAAAAAATGATACTCACTTTGCAAGTTTGCATCCATGTCTTGTACCTTTTGTTGCATTTGCCAAAATTCTCGTTTTTTTCTTATACACACACACACAAACAACAAGTCAACAAGCATACATTCTTATTTTGTTCATTATATTTGCACATTGCTCTGATTTCATGGATTTATATTTAAATACCTTTAATATAAATACGAAAGTGATTTTTTTTGAAGCATCTGTAATTTTTCGTCAAAATAAATTAAGGAGTCCAATTATAGGACTTTATTGTGATTTTAGAAATAAAACTGGATCCATAAATTGAAGAAAAATTGACATAACGTCATAACCTGATAGCATCATTTTTTTATTGGATCGATTGTAAATTAACCCGATCAACGAATTATTATTACTTTGCTTGCATTAGATTTGTGTCTCAATTTTCCTTACGGTTATTTTTATTATTATGATGATTTAGAATTTTTGGATACTTACTTCCATTTTATTAGAAGACGTTGGATTTGCTTCCAAATTGAAAGTGACCCATATTGTTTTCACCGAACGTATTTAGACTTGAATATGTGACAAAAGAGTTTCCTTAAGATTGTCACAATGTTGTGAAAAAAAGAATCAAATAACCTACCCATATTGATATTACCAAAAGTTGTATATCTTTGTTGATTTTATCTCTCACCTTGCTTCTGTTATACGTTTTCTCTCGAATTTTTCTAATACGATGGAAATGAAAGGAACAATCTTAAATGTTCAGAATAAAAGGATACTCATGAAAAAAATTGTGATATATATTATATTTGAAATCAGCCGGTCTGAACTGGCATGAAAGGCCAGAAGATGCAGAGCGATCCGTGGGTGGTACGCACACGCCATCCAGAACATAGTTTACGCCTGATCTGATTTTTTCCCCTTTAAATTAAATAAATCCCAAAAAATTAAAAACAAATGCAAAATCCCCCTCAATTATTTACTTCCCAATATTATTACTTATTTAATGCTGGACTGCTTGCCATCGATGCTTCTCCCTTTGGACTAACTTAACTCCAAATCGAACTGACTTAAATTTAATATAATCACCTGACAAACCCCACATCTTATGCTAACGAAACCACGCAAAAACATGTGACATTTGGGTTCGGTTACGTTAACTAATATCTAAACACGATTTTTACTAATTTGAGAAGTTTAGTTACGTGCGGAGTGAAATCCTCGTTTTAATCGGAGCATTCTTTGTGCGGTGGACAAATTACCCTCCCAACAACTTCTTTCCCAATCCCCAAATTACCCCTCAACAGACTTCAAAAAAGGCATGGTAAACCGTAATAAAGGGGTGATGTCAGGGGTAGAAGGGGGAAATGGGGTGGGGAGAGGTGGGGAATGGAGTTGACGACGTGAGGACTGGAAGGGTGTGAGGTTAGCGCCGTTAGTTAATCCACAAACTACGGCCCGCTCTTTTGGTTCGATTTGGAATCGGCGATTAATAACAACCCCTTCCTCGTCCCATTTTTCGTCACACACACACAATTCCACGCCTCCTCCTCTTGTTCTTACGCTCACCGCCCTTCCTAAGCTCACCGACCCGGCGGGCGAGGGATCGAACCGCTCCTCGCCTCGCCTCGTCAGGAAACAAACGAACCGGAATAAATAAATAAATATATAATAATAATTTCGATTTGGTTTGATCGAGCCGGGATTGGTGTGGGTGAGGTGACGAGAGGTGTGGGTTTTGGTGATCCGTCAGGTGAGAGGAGTTCGGTTTCGATCTGCTCCAATTCGGTTTTTGGAGGGAATTTTTCAGTTTTTTGATGCAGAGGAGAAAGAATTTTGTTGGTGAAATTTTTAACGAAATTTACGTTTGAGGTTATGATCTCACTGAATTCTTCCATTTTGGTCCTTTTTTTGGGTTTTTAGCTGATTTTGCTGTTTTTCAGGTTGTGATCTTCCTGAATTCCTCATGTGTTTGGTTCCGAAATTTTAGATGAAACGTTTCTTCATTTTTCGGGTTTTGCTCCTTAATTTCGAACTTCTTTTGCTCTTGAAGTTTCATTTTTTTTAGTTTTTAACTCGTTTCATAAATTTCTTCATTGTTCAGGTTACGATCTCACCCAATTCCTCCATTTTGATGTTTTTTTCCTCCAAAATTTTCATTTTTCGGCCTTTTTCCGCCAATTCCGCTTCCTCCAAACCGTTTTTTTCTTCTTCCGCCACATACTCTATTCACTTGTTCAGGTTTTGTATCTGTTGATGCCTTAATTTTAAGTTTTAATTGGGGTTCGATTTCTACTTCAATGCAGGTCACCTGTCAGTAGAAGCTTTGAGGAAGTTCCCATTGTAATCTCCGGAATTTGTTCCTTTGTTGGTCTGTTTCGGCTACAAGATGCCATCACAAGTAATGGATCAGAGGCACACTCCGTCTTTGTGTGCGCCTCCCGTGTCTTCTTCCTTCTTCTCGAAGGAAATTCGCTTTCCGGCTCAGGTACCTCTTTCGTGCAGACTTTGCGACCCCGGTCGCCGTTTTCTCCTGATTATGTTTCCGTACCCGAGAACAAACGATTCCCAAGTGGGGTGTCTTGGATATTTGCTTGCTGTTTGGTGATTTCCAGTTTGTGATGTTTCCTGTTTTTCGTTGCAGCGGAAGGCCGAAATTTGGAAGTCTGCGTCGCAGCCTGATAGTCTTTTTGGTTAGTATCTTTCCGCCTCTTCGCGGAATTCCGGTATTCGTTGTTTATTAATGGCATAAATGGTTGTCAAAAATGAGTTACGAAGCCTTTTCCTTTTAGCACATCAGTTCATTTATATATCATAGATACAATTGTTGTTCCTGCAAAAACCAAAAATAGTAAATGTTGACTCGGTGCATGTTGTTTTTCTGCAGTTATGCTCAATACAAATGATGATCTAGAAATGGTTATCTTTGCTCGATTTTCGCTCATCCCATCTAATTTTTCCCTAAAATATCAACCAAAATCTAAACTGCAACCTGTGCCTCTTAAAAGACTAGTTGGTTTCATAGAAAGTCATGTAATTTCATAGAAAGTCATGTTTACAGCTCTGTAGTTTTCCATCTATTCATCGTTTTCTGAATTTTCTTGTCCATTTGTTATTGAGCAGCAAATGATGGTTTATTCAATCATTCTGTTACCACCTTCAATACTGAAGAAGATGAACTCTTTGGATCACTGAAAGAGATCGAAGCACGAACCATCGGAGATCTTCTCCCTGACGATGATGAATTGCTTTCTGATGTAACTTTTGAGCGTGAAAAGGTTGTCCCAAGAAACAACATCGATGACACGGAAGATGATCTATTTTATAGTGTGGGAGGGTTAGAACTCGAAACTAGTGTTGCCTGTAATGGCCAACGGAGTAACACAAGCGGCTCATTTGGTGCACACTCTCATGGGGAACAAGCTTCCAGAACTCTCTTCGTCAGAAATATAAACAGTAATGTCCAAGATTCTGACTTGAGAGTTCTTTTTGAGGTAATTATTCCCTTACGTTTTGATGCTCCTTTGTACCTATTTCCAGGACCTTCATTCTGATTTCTTCTTTACATATCTGCTTGCAGCAATATGGAGATATACGTACACTTTACACCGCCTGCAAACATCGTGGTTTTGCCATGATTTCTTATTACGATGTGAGGTCAGCATGCTGTGCTATGAGAGCACTACAGAACAAGCAATTCATGCATGAGAAGCTTGATATGCACTTCTCAATTCTTAAGGTGGGAAATTTATGTTTCTTTCCAGATTGCTATCCATGGATGCCATTAATTGCTATTTGTATTCACAATGACTTTCCTTTCACTGTTTGTGATTACCAGTTTGTTGTTATGCTGCACTTAATATCATTAACTGTTTCCGATTGGTACTTATTTTTTTATTGCATTCTTATTGCTGAACTTGCTTCATGTGCTCCAATATAAGTGCATCCCCCATAATCTGTATTGTTTTCTTCCCTCTAATTCTTCTCCGTTGTTTAATCATTAGGAGAATTCTACATGGAAAGACATAAACGAGGCAACACTTGTGGTACTAAATCTTGATCCATCCGTTTCAAATGAGGATCTCTGTCAAATATTTAGTGCGTATGGTGAAATCAAAGAGGTACACACCCCTTCAAGCTTGCACCTTCCATGTTGCATTTTTGTTTTCTTTTCAATTTGTTAACATATTATTATTATTTACAGTTATCAGAACTTCCTCATAAGAAACATCACAAGTTCATTGAATTTTATGATGTTAAAAATGCTGAGGCAGCCCATTGTGCTTTGAACCTCAGTGGTTTTGCTGGAAAGCAGATAATGCTCGAGTGTAGCCGTCCTGGGGATACAAGATGGTAAAGTACTTTCCATATTTAATTATTCCTTTGATATAATAGTTCACATGATTTACATCTCATGGCTTTAACCGTTCATATTATGGTTGATTTATTTTTTAAAAAATTTCTACCAAAACAGGATTTTTATTATGTCAAGGTACTTCTTTCATAGATATTTGCATGATGTGGTTTCCTTGATTAGCTGGGAACCGCACCTCATAACTGGACTGGTTGTTAGCATCATATGTAATTTAAGCATTCCATGTTAATCTTTTTGATGTATCAATGGTTTTTGCTTAAAATTTGCACTGCACGATTTCTTATTTCCACAGTTCAAGTTAAAAAACTGTTCCACATGTAACAATAAACGAGCAAGTGTTATCTTTGAATTAATATGTTACAAACTATAATTTTTCTTTTATAAGCAACCACAATTTTTGTTTCACTAGTTCATGGTTGCTAAGAGACCTATCTGCAGTATTTATGTGCAGAGCACTCTCCTAGAAAGAAAGTTTCAAGTTACTTTTTGACATAAAAGGTGTTGTTCTTGAGGCTATTTCAATTGTTCTATGTTTTCCTGTATGCAGTTTGATGCAGCAATTGTCTCGTGAGCTGGAGCAGCAAGAAGGCAATGCATGCCATAAAAGGTGTTCTCCAAACAGCTCACCATCACTTAACTATGGTATGGATTGTGGGAACTTGTTTTGCATGGTTGTTTGTGCCACGAATTACGTTGAGATTTTGATTATATATTAGTCAAATTTTATTTCTTCTTAAATTCTTGGTACCTGTTCAGGCATGATGCCTTTTGGACCAATCACATCCAATGGCCTAGATCATGGTGTTGTCCAAAGCCCGGTTCCAGTCTCTCGAGGGCAAACAAGCTTGCTTATGGAAAATGGATCCACTGGGATTTCTCCCACTGTTCCGCGTTATTTATCTTCTCCAGTCAATGTTACATCTGTAGGTAATCATGCCAGTCAGTCTGGAACTGATGATCTTCGTAATTCTCTGGGTCGGATGAGTCTAGGATTTCATCAGGTGCCACGATTTCATCCACATTCACTTCCAGAGTACCATGATGCCTTGGGCAATGGTATTACATGCAATTCTCCAAACACCATGTCTTCCTTGGCCTTGAATGCTCCAGTACTTTCTGAAGGGATTGATAAAATGCACATTTCAGGAGGAAGTTCAGGTATTTTTTACAGCCAGACGGCCCAGACACCTGTAAATATTGAACATTTTTTTTCATCTTCAATATTTTTTGTGCAGCATTTGGAGCTCTACGAAACAGCAGTGCCTCTCAAGGATATCAATATGGCTTGAACAATTCTAACCTGCACCATCATCTTCCCCCTAGCCCTTCAATGTGGCCAAGTTCTCCATCTCTTGTGCACAACATTCCTCTTCCTTCTCCATCACAGTTGCATGGATTCTCAAGGGCATCTCCTAATATGCTGAATAGTGGCATGCATTTACCTCACCATCATGCAGGTTCAGCGCCAACTGGCAATCCTTCTTTGTGGGAGAGAAGACATGCATTTGAACGGAATCTCAAGGAAGCAAATGCTGTTCACCAACGTTCTTTAGAAAATATGGGATTTTCTAACACTTCAAGGTTGTACCCTCTTGACTTTGCTTCACCCGTCTTTCACACTAGTGGGAAATTTATGGAACCGTCTGTTACTTCTCCACTTGTTGGGCTAACTTCACCGCAACAAAGGTGCCACATGTTCCCTGGTGGTCGGAACTCCATGATTCCTTCTCCTTCTGATCGTGTTAGAAGCAGAAGAAGTGCGAGCCCAAATCAGGCTGACAATAAAAAGCATTATGAGCTTGATATTGAACGTATCATACAGGGGGAAGATAGCAGAACAACATTAATGATAAAGAACATTCCCAACAAGTACATATATCTAATCCATAATTCTTTCTTCATTTTGTTTGCAATTTCTATTTTAATTTTCTGTATGACTTTTATTCTACATGTATCAAGTCAATTACTCCTGTTGATCTCTTCTTTTTCAGATACACTTCAAAGATGTTGTTGGCTGCTATTGATGAGAATCATCGTGGTACTTACGACTTCATATATTTGCCCATAGATTTTAAGGTAATTCCAGAGAAGTGGTCCATATGATACTGGATTTATGTTCTTATTTGTATTTACTGACATCATTTATATCTTTCAGAACAAGTGCAATGTGGGTTATGCCTTCATCAATATCATTGATCCCCAACAAATTGTTCCATTCTATAAGGTTCTATTCTATGCTCTTCACAGTTTGAATATAGGGATGCACTTTTTTTTGATCAATAATATGGGGATGCGCTTAAGTTTTGAAGTTTTCTTTGGTAGAGTGGAGCATGAGCTGTTTAATCTTAGTGCTGGTAGAGTGACAATCTTAGTGACTTATGTAGGCATTTAATGGGAAAAGATGGGAAAAATTCAACAGCGAGAAAGTAGCATCACTGGCATATGCCAGAATCCAAGGAAAGGCTGCGCTAATTGCTCATTTCCAGAATTCAAGCTTGATGAATGAGGATAAAAGATGCCGTCCAATTCTGTTTCACTCAGATGGTCCAAATGCTGGCGATCAGGTATAGTTACTTGGTTTCTTTTATGTCAGTTAATTTGCTAATTCTATTATCCTGGTACGGTTGTTCAGATTACTCCCTTGTCTTACATTGGTGATTGTAACAGCCTGAACGAACCTTACAGTCACTTATTATTTAATTTCATTTGCGTGTGCTAGTGATTATTTTTCTAGCTACTTACCTATTATAAGGCTTCAAGCTCTTTCTAACTCGACTTCATCCGGCAGGAACCATTCCCTGTGGGTTCAAATATTCGATCCAGGTCAGGGAGACTAAGGACTCAAAACAACGAAGACAGCAACCAGGGCAGTCCATCAGATTCTTCGGGCGAGGAAACTAGCCACGACTCGTTTTCCTCCGCTGATTCTGTAGATTCATAAGTGACAAAGCCAGCCATCCAGACACTAACTTCGCCAAAGCTCTGATTTTTTCCCATCTTGTTCTTTAACTAGTCTAGCAACATTGTGGATTCTCTGGTTGCTGTATCTATTTCAGAGATAGAAAGATCTATTCTCTCAGTTTTGCTCGGATTTAAGCTTTAAATGGGGCTGACAAGGTGTTGAAAAGTGCGGGTGCAAGAGAGTCATGGAAAAATTGGATGGTTACAAAGTATAAAAGTACAGGAGCTTCTTAAAGTAAGATGGATGGGTTTCTTTTCCTTTTACGTGCAAGGGGAACCTTCTCTTCAGTTTGTTCTTTCTTTTTCTTTCTCTTTGTTTCTTTCAGCTTAGCTTCCTTGTCTACAGTGTCATAACCCAATGATGTGCACTTGGGTTGCTTTTTTGTGTGTAAGCTGGACAAGGTGAACTTTGTTGAGAGAACATTTCCCTGTAACAATGATGGTGTCTTCCATAATGTGAATTTTGATCTAATTTTTCTTACTGTATAGGCCTTATCTTGTTCTTTTGTGGGCTTTGTGATAGATGTGGATAACATTGGCAGGGAAGTGTTCATCTAAATTATCACTGTTGAATGTTGATGTATATCATATCGCTGTCTTTAACTCTGGGTTAGCATCTTTCCATGCCTGGGTGGGGTGTGAGAGTGAATTCGTGATTTCTCATCTTTGTACTAGCCTACTCGGGATTATATTTTTGATTTATTATCAATTAATTCCGCTTTTCTAACCCCTTTTATAAGATGAACGATATGATTCTGAGAGATCGCTGAGAACGAGAATGTGCAACCATTTTTTTAATTTTCAAATGTCGAAGTGCATAGCCCAACAGCTCCAGCTTAAAAAAAAACAAGTCGGGTTTGATAAGCAATGGTTAGATAGAAACGTTACATCCCTACTTTGATGTTGTATGCAGGTAGAAATTGAGTGGTTGACAGACTCCTACTACCGTACTGATTTTGCAGGTAGAAGGTTTGATTCGAGATCTAATGGATGAGTCGGCATACCTAACTTTATTAGTTCCTTAATCGCTGAGATTATTATCATCAGGATATACTGATTTCGCATTGCAACACCTGCCCCCATGTACTCTTCAGATGGTTAGGAGGTATCATCTATCCTTCTAAGCCAACAGACTCCCTTCCCTGTTTGTTAAATGCACGTCATTTATATTGCATTATTACCAAGAGGTAGGCTTCATCTCAATATTTGCTTGAGAAAATTGAGCTAGACATTGTTGAAACGACCAACTCGAAGGTTCCGTAGTTAGACAACCCCTCAGAGGCCGAGACCCTCCAGGTGTATCATTGCTTTCAAAAACCCACCTAAAATAATAAACATATTTTGGGAAACATTTAAAATTTACTTGATTTTTTTTGGCCATATATAAATTTCTCAAGCTTGAATTTGCCGTTCCAGATAGCGCCTTCTTGTATAAATTATCATTACAGATATATGATTACCACAAAATGATGCACTATAATATTCTAGTTGAACAGCAGAACATGTGTCATTTTATGATGCATTCCGATTAAACTGTTCTCTCTCACTATAGAAGAAAAATAAACAAAAGGATCAAACATGAAGAAAAACTGGATCTTTTTCTTACTTAAATGAAGAATTAAGAATAGCGGAAAATCATTTACAGAGATCAAGAAAAGATCTCTGTAGCATTCTTGAGTCACAGACTCATAGATAGGGTTGTGAACTTCCTTCGTTGGAGTGGCAATGTTGATCCCGGTGGTGGAATTCGTTTTTGCTCTCTTTCATGAGCAGAGAAGCATCAGGACGAGGAAATAATAACTTTAGACGAAAAGCATCCTCCCCATTTAGATAGTAACGGAACAACCTCTTTGCTCGTATAAACCCTAGTCGACCATATAGAGCAAGTGCACCTTTATTTGTGACCTCTGCTTCCAAAGTTACCTGTGAAAAGCAAGTTTGTGTCAGTATACAATCCTTTGGATTTATGACAGATCGAATTCAAGTGAATAGTCACGGCTACATATACATACAATAGCACCTCGGATTAGACGAACACCTTATACAATGCCATAAATGATTAGAGATAGGTCAGATCACAACCTCCAAAAGCGTCACAATATGCATACTAGAATTCTTTCAGGATGACGTATTGTTAAGTTTCTGGACAAAAGATGATGTCCTGGGATCTTGCTATTTCAGTTTCGCAGACAAACACTATCAAATATTAATTGGCTAGATATATGGTTATAAGAATTTCACCTTGATAGAGAAAAATTAAAAAGAATTGTAGAAGATACTAAGGGAACTAAACCTGGAGTATATGGTTAGTACCATGATAAAGATGATAACAGGCAGAGCAGAGAAAACATCTCAAGTACTAAAGATGTTAGGAATTAAAACCAATCCCAAATACGCAGCGGAACAGAAATCGCAAATCCAATCGGCTAAACTTGAGAACAAAATGCAAATCCAAAATCCAAACCACACAAAACACGCAAGATTTAACGTGGAAACCCAATGCGGGAAAAACCACGGACGACACAACTCAAATCCACTATAGAGAAACGTATTACAAGAGATGCTTACAAGGAGATGCGAACGAACCGACGACACGACCCGGCTCAAATTTCTCCGAACGAATCACAAGGATGCTCTCTCTCTCTCTTTTCTCTCAAGAATGCAAAAGTGGACAATAGGAATTAATCCTCAACCAAAGGGGACGAAATTGTCTTTATATAGTAGGCCTAAACAAGTATTAATTGCACCAAAATCGCGTGGAGAAATATGCAAAACGCGGGCAGAACTGGGTCCAAACGGTCGACCGAACGGTTGCAACGGTCGACCGATTCAATAACCGTATCGCGAATGGTCGACCGAAATTAAAGTACCGGTCGACCGAAAAACGACAGTAACTTTTCTGGCTTGCGCGAGTGCATACACGGTCGACCGTACACTTATGTTCCGGTCGACCGAAATTCAATAGACACTTTTCTCCTAACTCCTCGAACGTTTCCGGTCGACCGAATCCAAGGTTCCGGTCGACCGAAAATCGACAGTAACTTTGTGCCCAGCTCCAATTGTGTGCCCGGTCGACCGAATCCTAGATTCCGGTCGACCGAAAATCGACAGACACTTTTGCTGGGTAAATCAACACACGTCCGGTCGACCGAAACACCCCTTCCGGTCGACCGATCGTCTGTTTTTCTGCCCTAATGCTTTAAATACATATTCAAGGTAAACAACAACAAAAGAATCTTCAAATTAGAAGTTCGACAGAATTATCTTAGTATAACATTGACAGGGAACCATACATCATCAAGCCAAGCCGCATGATGACTAATGACTTCATTTGATCAAAGCTTGTACCATGACTAAATATCACTGTTCATACCAAAGCAATTACAGGGTTCTCATGGAATTCGAGCTTTGTAGAGCAGTAAGGTAGATTGCAACATAACAAAGCAGGCATTGCCTCTAAACGCCGAGGTGCACAACCTAACATTGGTAGAGAATTAAAATAAGAAATAGCTCCTACGGTGAAGTTGAGGATAAACTAGGGATGGCTAATGTTGCTGTTTTACAAAATCACGACCTAAAAGGTTGGGCTTAAATCTTAAAGTAAAATGAAATTTAACGACCAGTGGTGTACCTCTCCGCATCCAGATTCCATCATAACTCGAATACATCTGGTGACAAGTTCAGTGGCTGCAATCAGGAAAGTTTTTCATAAGTCATGTAATGTTTGATTTACATACACAGCTTACACACATAATAATTCTTTCTTTTCCTATATAATACACACATACACAGGAAAAAAACATCACAGTATCCTAACATAGATTTAAAAGAATAAGCTTAACATAGGGTTTGCCTGTGATATTCACTGTTCCGATCGAATAAGATTTAAAGCTTTAGAGGACCAAGATATGTACAAATTGAAATGAACACCATATTAGCAATGTCTACATTTTGCAAAAAAATCCAAGGATTACTATTTCGTGGTGGTGATATATAGTCCTAAAGTTTTAGTGGACCAAGATATGTACAAATTGAAATAAACACGGTAGTAGCAATGCCTACATTTTGCAAAAACATCACAAAAATTACTATTTTCCCTTTGGTGTTGCTCGATACAAATATTTACACACTAATACAATTACACTGTCTCTATCACCTCAAGTACTTGGTTCTTGTAAAAATGGTGACCTTTTTTTTTGAATTAATCTACTGTACTACCCAAACCAATTTAAATGCCAAACATAGGAATGACAAGGCTGGAATCCGATCCCTGGGCTTTATTATCTCAAGACAAGGGATCTCCCAACTAGTTGGTGGTGACCAAATATTACATTAACTCGAATCTTAAGTTCCAAGAGTTGTTTCCGAAAAATCAAACGTCACATATAGAAAACAAATTTGCTACATTTTACAACAATATCATCATCCCTAAACCAAAAAGAGAAGAACCAAACGTACCAATGCCTTTCCCTCGATAAGGCTTAATAACAACAAGCATGGCAATATAACCCCTGAACGTCGTCCGGTGGTCACCCATCTTGCAAACCACCGTCCCGATGCACCTCCCTTTGTGAAACGCCTACGGAAGAAGCCAAAACACACCTAATCACACCAAAAGATCAAACCTTTCGGGGCGGAAACAACGACGGAATCTCACCAGGAACGAGAGGTTGGGCCACTGGTAGACGAAGTAGCGGTAGGTGAAGATGGAGTAGGGCTCGCTTAGCTCCTCGTCGACGAGGGACATGATGAGAGGGAGGTGGTGCTCCCCGGCATAGCTGACGTACTCGATCTCCGATTGGGGGAGGGCGATGAGGGGGTCGTCGCCGGTGAGGTCGGACATCGTCGTCGGGGATGAGGTGGGTTTGGGGAAGAAGGTGGACTTGGTCGATGGGGAGGTGAGGTGGTCGATGGGCCTCTTTGGGCCGGATAGACTCGTGGGCTAATGGATTTTGGACTTGGCAGATGGGGAGGTGAGGGTTAATTTTAATTGTTTTTTTAACCCAGACATTATGATTTGAATTTCAGGTTAATATTCTTCGTTTTGGCATTCAATCGCTCATTGTTTGGACTTGTTGATTTTAATGTATATTTTTAACTCTCTAATCAGCTGACTAACTACACTAACAAGTATATTCGACTAGTCTTGTTTTTGTTTTTTAGTAGGAAAAAATATATCCAACAAGTCCATTTGAAATGCGTAAAAAAACGTTGTTATGAAAATGTTATACTTTTATAATGATCCTTTAAATTTTTGTATTTGGTGAAAATTTGTTTTTTTATTTTATTCATTTCTCAATGTTTATTATTGTTTTGAATCTTTATATTATTTTAACCTAATAACTCCAATTTTAACCACAGCTATACAAAATGAAAGCAAATATACTCTCTCACATGTGACCTGATTACCTATCGCAAATATACTCTCTCACAAGGACCTCTGAGAAGGGGAACGCGTGGGTGAGGTTCGATGAGGTGTTTAGAATTGAATTGAAAATCTTGTTTTTTTCTGCTCTATAGATTCTGAGAAATTGAATTGAAAATTTTCTGTTTTTCTTCTAATTTTCAAGCCATCTATGTTTTTCCTCGATTTCACAGGGATCTTCGCTGCAGGTGTAAATTTCACATGAAGAACTTAAATTGTAAACCGTCCCACAAACAACCCATATCGAAGTTAACTCTTAAATTCAAGATGCTTGAACTTTCAGAAAAAAATTCTGCAAGCAAACCTTACCTCAAGATACATTAAATTATAGGATTGATTTAGATTAGTCAGCCCAAGTTATTTGTAAAGAGGGCGTTAGAAGTTTTTTTAGGAGATGGATTTGCCCATGAGAGCCAGTGTAGAGAACACAATGCTCAACAGGGTATCTCTAAATCTAATATTGTAGCTGGTTCTGACTTCCACTATATATAAGCTATCCAGCATCCAATGAATAAATGAAAGGTCAAATGTAACGTTGGAATCTCAACATCTCATTGATATAAAATATTTATATAGAATGGTTGGTTTGTTTTGATAATGAAGCTTTGAAAGTACAATAATTTAGAGATTATTTGATTTGTTATACGAAGGGGTAAGTAAAGCATTAGCTGAGACAAGGGACACTGTTCTTTGTAATCATCGAATGGCCTCTTAGGGCACCCTTAATGGGTCGGGCGCGCCCTCGCGCCCGACCCGGGCGCCCGGGCGCCCTCCCCTTAACGGGGAGGGCGCCTGTCGGGCGGGCGCCCCAGACGCCCGCCCGGGTGCGCAATCGGGTGCCGGAGCACCCGATTTGGCGCCCGGGCGCCCATCGGGTGGGGGGCACGTGTCCCCCCCCCCATTCGTCGAAATTTTTTTTTTTAATTTTTTAATTTTTAGTGGATGTTTTGTTATTAATGGATTGGGTATTTGTTATTAATGTGGGTAAACGAATGCCGGAATGTAAACGTATTTACCCGTTTATATTTCGTAATGTAGGTAAATACGGGTAAACGAATCAATATATGGAATGCAATAATATGATGTCGAAACAAAAAAACGTCCGCAAAGCGCGCTCCCTCTGTCCGCTCGCTTTGCGGGGGGGACTCACGTCCCCCGCAGGGGCTGCCGCCCCCTGCCACCCCCGCACAAACTCAACAAATCCCCCACTGTATATTTTAAATTAGATTTAAAATATAAAATGTAATTTGTTAAATGTTGTGTGAGAATTAAATTTGTTTAATTAAGAAATGATGTGGATGAAAGAGAGTGTAGGGTGGGTGGGGGTAGCCTGGGCATGGATAAGGGGATTTTTTGGGTGGGTTGGGTGAGCTGACGTGGCAGAGAGAGAAGCTGACGTGGCAGAGAGAGAGTGCAGGGCGCCCGGGGGTAGCCCGGGCGCTGTTAAATATGCTCTTATTGTATGTGTAGTCGAAACGAAACAGCTCTGGTATGTATGACTACGAAGGGTCAGGTTCTAAGGATGTCCTTTTTCGTCATTTCAGTTTGGTTACTGTCTTCAACCACCAAACTGTCGGATATTTAAAAGAATGGATGCCCTCACCAACCTAAGAACAAAAATCTTGTGTAATAGTAAGAGATTCACTGTTTCTAAAAAAATTACCATCAATTTATACTTGTTAATAACTTAAAATTTAAATTCTAAATAGAAAATCCAAATCACAGACCTTGTGTTTATATTGTGATATTAGTATATATACAAAAAATGATGAAATTCAAAAGTCATTTTATATAAGATTAAATTATATCAAATTTATAATTAATCTCGCACGTTGATTTTTGGATCCTTGAAATATCGAATAATACGACTTTCAAATTTCTTGACTTTCGATGTGTGTACTAATATTATGATAAACTCATAAACAACAAAAATTATGACTTGAATTTTCCATTTTCCATTTAAAATTTAAAATATTAGTAAGAATAAATTGATGTCAAAGAATTTTAATGGCAGTGGATCTTACGTGATTACAACTTCGGGCTGCTAAATTTTAAAAACTATGCTAAATATGAAAACATAGGCGTTAATGAAAAATAACGTAAAATTACACTTCTAATATTATCTTAAAATAAAATTCAATCAATTTGGAACAAATTTAAAGGATAATAATGTTGTACCATGATATGAGACAAACAAAACAAAAATGAAAGGAACTAATTGTGATAACCGTGCTACTATGGTCTTAACTAATTTTCATTAGATCATATCATTGAAATCAAGAGGTGTAAAAATATAGAAAAAAAGACTTTCTAAGTTTGAAAAATAGGAAATTCCGAGAAAATATCATGAAAAATTATCTCTGTTTACTATGGTCTAACTAATCTTCATTAGATCATGCAGTATCATTGAAGTCACGAGGTGTCAAAATCTACAAAAAAAAAGACCTTCTATTCTTGAAAAAACAGGAAATTTTAAGACAATATTACAAAAAATTATATAGTATTACACTATTACGACGGTGACTTTTGACCATGAGTCATGATCCAATATCCATACGACCAAAAAAATCCTACAAAACAATTAATTAGCCATCTATTTTGAACCATTTGTAAGACCTAATTAAGGGAAACAAGAAAGGGCAAAAACGTCATTGCACGCGTCATCCACCAACCCACCAACACCAAACTTGCCAAAATTCCAACTCTACCCCTCTCCCTCCATCGTCACCAACACCGAAACCAAACCCAAACCCAACCAACCCCCTATAAAATCCTCCCTTCTCCCCCCCTCTCTCTCCCCTCCCCCAACAATGGCTTCCATCTCAAAGCTCGCTGCGAACCCTAGTTTCGCCACCGCCGCCTCGATCTCGTCCTCCTCCACCACCCGCGCCGACGCTAGGCTCGCCGTCGGGTTCCTGCCCCGACCCGCCGCCCCGACCCGCCTCGCGCCGATCAAGCTAGCCGTCGGGAGAAATCCAGCCGGGAGCAGGGCTTTGGTGTAAGTTTGGATCCCCGATCGTGGTCTGGTGTTGCTTGTTTGACTTTTTCGTCGCCTTTGGTGTCGTTTCAAGGATCCGATCGCAAAGGCGTCATCTTTTCGTTTATGGTGTTTTTTTCTGAAGCTTAGATTAGATCGTCTAGTTTTTGTCGTTGTTGTGCAATTAGTTGAGTTTGTTTGTTTTTTTCTTTCGAGAAGTTTTTTTTTTGTGAGTGGGATTTTCGGCTTATTAGTTAGGTTTGATATATGTAAGGGTTAAAAGTTTCTCACTGTAAAGTTAGTGTGATTACATCCTGAGTTGTAATCAGGAAACAGAGATCATGTTTAAAAGTGGCCTTTTTGTGTGTGAAGTGGTTAAAGTTTTTTTTAATTGAAGTACTTTTTGTAGGGGAAGTGAACAATACAAACTCAACTATTACTCAACAAAAAGTCAACTAAAACTAGAGTTATTTTTTGATAAGCCTAAAACTAGAGCTATTGGAAAGTTGATTGAAATAACGCTGACTATGACTGCCAACATAAAGTTGTCATAAGAATTATAAGTCTTCTACTTTTGGGGCTGTAATTAGTTTACAGGAAAAAATGATCTTGGGAAAGAGGAACTAGATAAAGTTCCAAGGTATCCTCCGCGTGTTTGCCTTACAAGATCTTTTGGAATTCAACTTCTCTAATTTCAATATTCCATGTTGGTTGACTTATCCAACTATTCTCTTACAACCAATCATGAAAATGGCAATTTGTTCCATTGGAGTAGTTTTGAACTCAAACCGTAGCAAAATTAGATTAAAAAAGTTCCATTACTAATTCAAAACCTACTTTACAATCGATCATGAATAAGTTGCCTTACATATTTTCACCGCAACCCTAAGAACTGATGACTTCCACCAAAGCATTCACACTATAAGGTCGATCTGTTATTGTAATTGTCATTTTATTAGCAACGTTTATTGCAATTTTTTTACTTCTCTTTCTTTTACCTTGATCTATTTACCTTACCATCTCAATTATAATATTTCGTGGTCCTTCAGGGTAAAATGCGCTCAGGTTGGTGGAAATGGCGCTCAAACTCAGAAAACAACCCTTCATGATTTATATGACAAGCAAGGACAGTCTCCTTGGTATGACAATCTCTGCCGTCCAGTCACAGATTTGCTGCCATTGATATCCAAGGGAGTGAGAGGCGTCACCAGCAATCCTACAGTATAATTTCTCCTCAGTTTCCTCTTGCTACATGATGCTATTTTTTAAGATTTCGTAGTGTTTTTTGTACCACTGCTTTTCTATTTATGATCTTACTATAATATGACAAAAATAATATCTTATTGAAAAATTTCTTTTGCATCTGATAATTTTAAACAGATATTCCAGAAAGCAATCTCTTCATCAAATGCATATGATGAACAATTCAGGTACAATTTGATGCAGTGTTATTCCTTCTGAATTTTCCACTTACAGAAAAACAAATCTCTCTCCATGTGAGTTCAAGAAATGTGGACAAAAATGATTCTTATACTCCGAAAAAACTGGTATATGCTTAAGTATATTCAGAAAGTAGTAAGTTGCAATGCATAAAGTGTTCTGAACGTCAATCATGTCAAATGAGGGTTTAAACAGTCACTTGCACACAGGAATGACCAAGTAAAGATTGATTACACTCACAATTTCAGAGAACAAGATGTTGAAAAAATCATTTGACACGTGTGTCTTTCATTCACAAGGCCTGTGCTTGTAGCATGTAACAGTCTCGTAACTGGTCAGCCTACCCACGAGTAGGCTTCCACAAATGGCTGACTGATGGTTTGCTTGAATTGAATCATTTTACATTCCCTCACCTATTACATTGAAGAAAATCTTCTTCATTAGCATGCTTATTGCTGTGTACATGTAGCAACACTGAAGGATTTCACTTGTTGTCTTTTCTTATTTCTGACCGTCTACCTATTGTCCTCAGGCAGCTCGTTCAATCTGGAAAGGACATAGAGAGTGTCTACTGGGAACTTGTAATAAAGGATATTCAAGATGCATGCAAGCTTTTTGAATCTATCTATGATGAAACAGATGGAGGTGATGGGTACGTGTCTGTTGAAGTTTCACCTATGCTTGCACAAGACACTGCAGGAACAGTTGAAGCTGCAAAATGGCTGCACAAAGTTGTTGACCGCAGAAATGTGTACATTAAGATACCTGCAACTGCAGATTGTGTTCCTTCTATCAAAGAGGTTATCTCAAATGGCATAAGCGTCAACGTAACGGTAAGTTCACTGCATCATCTAGCTAGCGGTCTTTCCGTTGAAGCAGCATCAAATTCCTCTTTTTCTTCCCCCTCTATGTCAAAGCGAGGCAATAGCAAGTAACTTTCATAGATCATGCACATAAAGTTCTATCATTTTCTCTTTTGATCTCTGAACTTATTTTCTGCGAGATGCTCATTAAATGTTATATCCGCAGTTGATCTTCTCACTATCAAGATATGAAGCAGTTATCGATGCCTACTTGGATGGCTTGGAATCCTCCGGTCTAAGTGACCTTTCTAAGGTTACAAGTGTTGCGTCCTTTTTCGTGAGCCGTGTGGATACACTAATTGATAAAAAGTTAGAGCAGATCGGAACACCTGAAGCTCTGGCTCTTTGTGGAAAGGTAAAGCCACATTGTCTACATCCTTTGAAAGTAACTCACTCAGAAACATCAGTCTGATTGAGTTTGTGCTGTATTATTTTAGGCAGCTGTAGCTCAAGCAGCACTAGCATATAAATTATATCAGAAAAAATTCTCTGGTCCAAGATGGGATGCCCTTGTCAAGAAGGGTGCCAAGAAACAAAGGTTGCTGTGGGCATCAACTAGTGTCAAGAATCCTGCTTACCCAGACACTCTTTACGTCAATCCTCTTATTGGACCAGACACTGTAAGCCCCTCTACATGTCCTTTTTTTCCAAAATTGATGTCAAACATTTTTATTATTATTATTATGTCTGCACAAATGAATTTGCGATAAAATGATTGCTCTGGTTTCCAGGTTTCGACAATGCCAGATCAAGCTCTGGAAGCATTCATTGACCATGGCACTGCGGCAAGGACAATTGACTCAAACCTTGCAGAGGCAGAGAGCATCTATAAAGCTTTCGATAAGCTGGGTATCAGCTGGAACGAGGTTGGAGGACAACTTGAAGCTGAAGGTGTTGACTCCTTTAAGAAGAGCTTTGAAAGCTTATTGGGTAGCCTCCAGGAGAAGGGCAACACCTTAAAGACAGCCACCCACTAGAAATTTTAGTTCTTCATTGTGGTTCTCTTTGTATTGTCTATTTAATTTGAATAAGGTGAGACATTTTAAACCCTCGAACAGCAAATGCAGTTAGTTGTTTTGCGACGTGTATCTTTTATTCCGGCACCTGAAGCAGTGGTTGTTATCAAGTTTTGAAAGGCCATTCGGCTTTTAACTTGTTTGTATCTTATACTTGTAATCGAGATGAATTTATATGGGCTTTGATACTATTGCTGTATTTTTTATCCTCTGGTAAGGGATCACACTCTTCGCGTTTAACTCTTGGTAAATGCTTTAACACTTACCACTCAGAAATTATTTTAAATTGGAATGTGTTTTTGTAGCACGAGCTTTCATCATAATTCTGTTGAAGCTGTATACAGAGGAACGTTATACTCATGCTCATGTATTGGCGTATAACTTACATTGGCTGATCGTCCTATTTATATGTTCTGTTGGGGAATTTCAGTGGAGAGCAATAGAAGAGAAAAATATTTTCTTCCTCTAGCAGAGCAGAGAAAATGACTACTGTTTTGTGAGGAGATTAAACAACAAAAGTGAAAAATCTTCCCGTAATGGTGGTATTTGTAACGACCTTGATGCTATCCTTTCAAACTTGAAAGCAACCTTTTCATGTCAAATGAAAATGAGGTTGTTGTTTTAAATTTTCAATGTAAACTAATCAACAAAATAAATGGAGAAAATGATCAACAAAATAATTTCAATCTTCACTTTCACCGTAAACATACAAAAGCTCGTTTTGAAGTGAAGTGAGTTAAATTGGTCTATTACAACAGGGGAAAAATCTAAGGGTTTTTTGTTTGTATGTCATTTGAAAATACTCTATTTTCGTTTTCTACCCTCACTATATAGCTATTTGTATTAATATCACTAAAAATTTATAAAAATTCTATTAATAATACTAAAAACCATATAAATTTCATTAGTAGTACTCCGTTAACCTTTACCGTTAACGGCGTAACTGTTTCGTTAACACTGTTAAAAATTATTATTTTAATAGTTATATTTGCAAATTCTACTATATATAATTTAATAACTTAGTAATCCAAATTTATTTATTTTATCTTTACAACAAAACATTTAAATTCAAAAAATCAAGACAGCTAATTTTCATAAGTACAAACAGCGGTGATACGAGTGTTTTAGTGTGTTTTTTCTTATGAAAATTAAATTCCAAAACACTTAAAACAAGAATTAAACTTTTATGATTTTCATAACAAACCACTTAAATTCCAAAAATCAAGAATTTTAATTTTCATAGGAAAAAAAACCAAAACACCCATGTCACTACTGTTTGTACTTATGAAAATTAATAGTGTTGTTTTTTTGAATTTAAGTGTTTTGTTGTAAAGATCATAAAAACTACAAATTTGGATTACTAAGTTATTAAATTATATACGGTAGAATTTGTAAATATAACTATTAAAATAATATTTATTTTAATGGTGTTAACGAAACAGTAACGCCGTTAAACGGAAAAAGTTAACGGAGTAACATTAATGAAATTTGTATAGTTTTTAGTGACATTAATACAAATAGTTATACAGTGACAGTAGAAACGGAGCTACAACATTTTCAATAAAATGCAAGCAAAAAAAACCCAAAATTTAATTACGACCAAATCATCAAGTCCTTTTGTTTTTAAGAGAAAAAATTATGTTGGGCCTTGTGGTGAACGTATGTTTCTCACTCTAATTTATGTTGGGCGGCTTGGGCCCAAGTTTTCGGGTTTGCATTAGGGCTGAGTCCACGTATCATTTGAAAGCCCAAAATGACAATGGTGGGAAAAAAGGATTACACTGCACCAGCCGGGAATCGAACCCGGGTCTGACCACTGGTGCTTCTTGTGTTTATATTTAACGTTTGATATTTCTAAATAGTGTGTTTGAAATCTCATTTACAGATAATAAACAATAACCGAAGCATTTAGCAGTTCCTAAAATAAATTTTTAAAAATTCCAATAGTAACCTCATCTGAACTAGAAACAATAGATGACAACATTAGTGGTCATAACATAGAGTTCGAAGTAACATGTCTCTCAGAGTCGCAAATGAGATGGTTAAGTATAAACTATCAATTTACCACAAACATCTCAAATGACCTTAACAAATAATTTTTAATTACGTGTGGTTGACTGGTTGTCCGTCAAAGTTAATCATACAAGCTCCACTATATCACAGCAAAACAAATGGACACTTGGGAACAATGAAAAGCAACTCAAAGTATTCACATCCTCGTGGATTCTTCCAAGAAATCAACTGCGGCGTTCTTAACTTGATAATTTCTACCAGCTTTAGAGAGAATACTTGTCTCTCAGTTATCACTTATCAGTAGCAACAATTATCTTTCAAAAATACCTTTTACGTATACCATTCCCTTCTCGCTGAGGTTGAGCTCCTTCCCCATCAGCTCCACTTGTTGATCGTCGCCTTGGACAACGATCTCAGATAGATCCCCTTTGTTGGCCAATATCATCTTAACCTTGATCTCCTCCTTCCGTGACGCTCGTGTCCAATAGTATGCTCCTCTGAATTATGAATTAGAGGTGAGAACTTCTTCACAAGTCATAATTAATATCAACTGTATCAGTTAAACGGTGAGAAGATAACACTAACGCTAGTGGGCTTAAAGTGGTCAGCCAAAACCAGTTATTTCCTCCCTCCGGGATGGTGATGGAAAGAACTAGACCAACACTTGCAAGGCTGATGCATGTACAAAATGTCAGCAATGCGGCCTGTCCCCGGTTTGGAACCATTATGCCTTCGAACCTGTATGGTTGGATGAAAAGTTAGCGTAGCTTATTTGTTACAGAAACATATAAAACATCAGAGATAGAACACACTTTAAACCAAGTCAAATTGTATAAGATACACTCAAGAGTCAAGACGGTTAGCACTCCACCAGAGAAAATAACCAAACTAATGAAAGCATATATGAGAAGGAAATCTCATCATCTATGAATCACAAAAAAAGTGTCAATAGGAAAATGTTGGAGGCACTTTTATTAATTGGACTTCACAATTCAGCATTGAGTCATTATTTGTAAGACATGTTCGAGCATACATGAACTTCAACGACAAGGAAGGCTAGCTACTTCTCTTTTTTCAAGTTTTCATGAATAAAGGGATTCCTTGGTTCGGAAAAAAAAATCTGCTACTGCAAGACAAGCTGCCACGAGACGGGCAAATAATGGCATAACACCTAATATTTCGTTTTGTTGAAACTTGAAAGACATCACTCCAACAAATCGTACCACTCGAGTTTACCAACCTTCAGCAAAATCGTGTTCCTATTACTTTGGGCTTTCTCCCATTAAACAATTGGATTAAAAAAAGCTTCTTTGGCATTTTCCTACATCCAAATATGAGATACACAAAACCTACAACATCTCCGAGCATAATGATGACATTACATAGACAACTTAAATAAGATTTCCTTTGGTTATATTTGAAGGTTCAATGAGTATAAACATACCCTTGTCATGTTGCCATGACAAACAGAGGAAATAGGGCCGCATTTTTTTCTCTAAAGCACACATTTTACTGCCTGGATAACACCTTCTAACACTATAAATGGTTATCAAATGTTGAATAAATAAGACTATGTGGACATCAACTATTAGAATTATAATCATCTAAAAAAATTTCAAAAAATAATTTTGATAAACTACATAAAAGTATTTTCAACCATGTCTGATTCTAACTTTAATACATTGACCATTAAAACTCAACACTAGAGTACATTAGAGTCCTTAGATTACTGAAAATTCAACCGAACTTAGGAAAATATCAAACCTCCCATTATGCTCTTACTTCCATCATCTTAAAGATAACGATTCAATTAATAACCTCAGCTACAATTAGATCGTCTCTCTATTCTCTGAATTCCAAAAACTCATCACTTGATAAATACCATGTATTATTCAAAATTCATTTCGTAAACATTTTCATTGGTTTCTCAGGACTACTGAAAATAAGCAAGTTAACCTTTTGCATTTTCCTTTCTCAACAATAAAAGTTAATAAACTTGGAAGTTCTTCTAACACAAAAATGATACTTTAAGAGAGACATAAAACTTTAGATGAGATGATTACGTGATGGTCTCTCCTCTTCCAGTAACAGAGAAATTATTCCTTGTGAAGAACGACATGATCTCCCCGGCCATCTGATTCGGCGCCTTCTTCTCCCCTCCTGCCACCTGAAACGTCTTCTTCACTATCTGCCGACAAACCAACAAATTGTTAGACTAGTTAGGAAATTCAATAACTCATTAACTCTGGCTATGTAAGTTCTACATAGCCTGTCCCAAGTCAGGATATAGGAGGAGAGTTATGATAGGTGTTGCGAACCAGCCTAAAACCCTTAGCTACTCCCATGAGAGTGAAACTCAAAAGAATTTCATTGGGACGTCAAACCGTGATTCTTGTTGAGTTTCATTTATAGTCAGTTCCAACTAGTTTGGGATTAAATGGTTTGTTGTTGTTGTGGTAGTTAGGGTGTGATTGGTTTGAATGAAGTGGGGGAAGATTTAGAATTCCAGTTCATTCAACTTGAATTCTAGATTTCCAGTTTTCAGAATTCAAATTCTAGTGATTGATACAAAATATATATATATCTTTTGATAAAGTTAACAAAAATAATCTAGTTTTTTTATATTATTAGAAAAGAACGTTTTTAGGTAAACTTCCTATGGTTTCGAAGTAGAAGTGGAGGAACCCATATCTGATATAAATTCTGAAAGTCCTGAAAATCATAGAACTCCAGTTCCAAAACTTTAAGTTCTCCAGCAAACCAATCGCCAAGTCTAAGTTCCCCTCACTTCACACCTTGGGCAAATTCAATGTTGAGCATTGGTTGACGGATGACGAAATGGAAATAAATCGCCTTCAAACAAAAAATAACCAAAGAAACAACTACAGAAGCAATTCCAATTTCCAAACCTTGGATTTGACGGAGCGCTTGATGAGGGACCAAAGTCCAGGGACGGAGATGACGAAGAGGCCAAGAGAAGTGTAGTAACTCGCCAAGGAGTACCCGGCGGTGGTCCCTGCCGAAGACAAGTCGAGAATGGGGAGGACCGGGGCTAGGGTTTCGGGGGTGACGAGAGCAGAGACGGTTGGAGTTGGGGTACGGCAACGGTGGGAGATGGTGGGAGGTCGCCGGAGGTGAGAGGGGGAAGGGTGGTGGAGGGGAGTGAGAGTGGGAGGGGAGAGGAGGAAGAGCCTCGAGGTCGACGCCATTGGAGTGGAGTAGAGTGGTTGAGGGTGGAGGTGGGGGGTTTTGCGGTGGGGTCCTTGGAGTTTCTGGGATTTGATTTCTTCGGGAGAGGAGAGGAGAGGGTGGAGGGGTGACACGTGGGTGTTTTGGGGCCGTTTGTTGGTGAATGGTTATTCTTAGCGGGAAAGAGAGAAATTTGCAGAGACACCCTTGGACATTTTTATGGTACTTTTCCGAAGGATTCTTACTCTAATTAATTCCCAAAATTGATTTTCTTTGTTATTCGAAGGCTAAGGTTCTCTTAATTAGGTTAGTCTCGTTCAAGTTCGGTAATTCGATAGTATTTTTTTACATTTCACATGTCTATACAATTGGAAATGATAAGTTTGTGGACCTTTATCATACATATCTGAACTACTTTTAATTAAAGTTTATGCATAAAATTCACTCTAGTTCCGTACATGTGTAAAAATCATTAAACAAAATACTATATCAGACCAAATCGTTTATTGCAATATTTTAAAAACCACATGCCAGGGGAGAGTTTCGGTCCGGACCCGGACCGAACACGGATTCTCTCCGGGGTCCAGACCGATCGGTCCGATCCGGTCCAAAAATCCGGACCGGACCGAATTTTTGTGGGGATTTTTGGGTTTTGGTCCGGGACTGGACCGGACCGAAACCCGAATCCCTTCTGAGGGCCGTACCGAAACCCGAACCGGTTGGTTTCGGTCCGGACCGATCGGTACGGTCCAAAAACCCGGACCGGATCGAAAGTTGCTCTCCCCTATGCCACATGAGTTTAATTACACCCGCTATTAAGAGTATATATGCTGAGGCATATTTATCAATTACCTAAACGCGCGCATTTTGCAAATATCTGAACATAATTAGTGAAGATCTAAATTTAAGCTAATTAATTTGCTGTAATACCATCAAGTTCTGTAACATGCATGTCAAATTCCCAACCACAACAAACCAACTACGTACAAGACTGTACTAAACTGGTCGGTCGGAAACAACACCAACCAGCCAACCCAATGGAGCTCCGACCACCACCTCTCCGCTCCACCACTACCCCGACACTCTCTTTACCCGCCACCGGTCTCCGGCGACCGGCCGACGCCTTTGCTCTCCGCTCATCCTTCTTCGCCCCGTCCGTCCACCTCCTCCTCCCGCCTTCCCGCACGCCGCTCCCAAGTTCTCCATGAGAGTCACCTCCAAGCAAGCCTACATTTGCCGGGATTGCGGGTTCGTTGCTCATCCTTTATTTCGATGTCGTTCAATAGCTTCTGGGGTTGGTGTGTGTGTGTGTATATATATATATATATATGTATATGTATATATATATATATGTATATGTATATATATATATATATGTATATGTATATATATATATATGTATATGTATATATATATATATATGTATATGTATATATATATATATATATATATATATATATATATGGGGTTTTGGTGGTTTGTGTAGGTACATTTACAATGAGAGGACTCCGTTCGAGAAGCAGCCGGATAAGTACTTCTGCCCTGGTATGGTTCCAAACCCGACTTTCGTTTGGCATTGTTGGGTTTGCAGGAAGTCATCTTCTAATTTAGAATTTGTCCTTTGCCAGAATGTGTATGTTATAATGTTGGTGCTAATAGAGGCGGTGTTAGAAATTTACAAAGACAATCTAGTATCATGATGTATATATAAGGACAATGTAAGGGGTTGGAAATTGGAATTCAAAGGGGTCAAAAATTCATGAGTCGGACGGAATCTCAAAAATTCTAAGGAAGTCTCTCGACACACCCTTACTATACTTGGCACTGCCACTGTTGGTGTCATGTTTTAACTTGTAAATTAGTTAACAGGGAAAGCAGGATCTGGTCCCGAAAGCGCTCCTCCGCGGTCACCACCTCCTAATGCTGCCTATGACCTGACATAAAACATGAATATGCCTGAGTTTCCCGAGAGGAAACCCCGTATGTCAAACCTCTATAACAATAAATGACTAGACGTCTAAGACATGTATGATATGAAGTGCAATAGACAATCAACGTCTCACTGGGTCCCCGGGAACTCTCTCCCTACCACAGTAGACACCAAACAGTGACAGGTCTCGCGGGTCCTCTAGCCCGACCCTCACACACGTGCCCCAGGAACCTCAGCCGGAAATATCCTCGGCTACAACACACACGTGCCCCAGGCACACGACCGGAAATATCCTCGGTCAACACACGTGCCCCAGGCACCGCTGGATTACTCTCAGGTCGGTATCCTCTGTACCACTGCCATCTTGAGCTGTCCAGAAGACCACTCTCAGGCCGACACCGTCACCCCTCAAGGGCCGGAGATCCGTTGCCATCTTGAGCTGGCCCCACACGCTAACCACCCTCAGGCCGGCACCGGTCACCCCACTAGGGCCGAAGATCCGTTGCCATCTCGAGCTGGCTTCACAACACAAGAACACACAAAACCGTACCAAACGGTCGAACAAAACGTCCCAACCGGTCGACCGAATCCTCATAGCGGGACCGGCCCAACCAACAAAACTGCCGATCGGTCGAACGACAAAGGGGTCCCGTTCGACCGAATCCGACCAGTAAAAACTCGTGCCACAGTAATATGTACCAACGGTCGAACGACCCAAACTCACCGGTCGACCGAAAATGACCAGTACAAAACACCAAACTCCGCATAGTGCAACGGTCGACCGAAACATCTCGTGGTCGAACCAACTTAAGTTATTTTTATTCGCCGGTCGAACGGGTCAACAAGGCGGTCGACCATTTGGAAGGTCAACGCCCCCAACCGACTTACAACAGTGCTTTCGGTCGACCGGCAAAGGGGTCCCGTTCGACCGAAAACAACCAGAGCATTCTTCCCTTGATAAGACGTACCACCGGTCGACCACTCGAAGAGTATCGTTCAACCGGTGCAAGGGTTTTCGCCCAATTTCCTCTACAACCGGTCGACCGAACCATGCCACCGGTCGACCGATTATAGTGCAGAACTCTGCTGCAAGGGTCCGACGAGCCCCTCGGCCTACCGTCGACCACCCCAACACCCACCAAAGCATAAGTGAGCATCAAAGTAAAGCTTGACATACCTTGAAGACTTGAAGAAGCCTTCGAAGACTCGACGACGAGCTTTTCCTCGCAAAACACCTCCTCCGGGGAAAACCAACGGAACGACGATCTACTCCTCTCCGGTGAACGTCCGAGCTTCACCTCGCCTTCCGAGATCCACTCCTCGAGCTCCTACGCACGCCAAAGCTCTGATCAGAGAGAGAGAGGGTTTGAGCGGGTGAGAGAGAGAGAACTCGAGAGAGGGAGAGAGAATCCCACTCACCCCTCCTTAAACCCTTCTCTTCTAATCCCCACCATCCAACACATCCCAATCCAATCTCAGCCCTCCATCTTAATCCACCCAATCAAGCACCTAATCAAAACCAAAACAAGATTAGTCTTAAGAAGGATTAAGGATATTACAAGTTTAGATGGTTAGAATCTTGCTTTTGTTTTCAGTCTTCTGTAGAAATATTTATATGAACCGAGCAGCCTGCTTTTGAGTTTTATCTTACTCACTGAGATCATATTTCTCATCAACAACCATGTGCAATTGAAATCGCAAATTTTTGACAGATTTTGCTTATCGCGGAAATAATTAGCATTTTAGTTAATCTATATAAACTATGTTGTTATGTTATTATGTGTTAGTCCCATGAGCCATGATTGCGACCTAACAGAATCTTAGATCCGAAATTCTGAACCTTTTGTTACATTTGTCTTTCAGATCATCAAAGTAACAAAAAATTAAAAACATCTGGAAAGTTAATTGGTTGCCACTGGTTGCAGTGGTTAATGTTCTTGGTGTGCTCATCAACAAATTGTGCTTTTAACTTAAATATCTAGACTAAGCTGTATTCATTTAGGATTGATCTGTAATTGAATTAACCATGCAGAATTCTAGCCTGATTACTTTAGATCATGAACTTCACCCAGATTCTAAAATATTCAATCAATTTCAAGCAAACTCAAAAGGAAAATATTGAACTTGGTTATTATGTATGTAACAAGCTATTATGGTGTGAAAAGATGGTATTCTGTCTTCCTGCTTGCACAATATTGAAGTTCTCAAAATCATTTCCGGTAGAAGACCATGATGAACTCATGAACCAACAGGTTTTTTAACATCTACTTTGTCATTTGTTAATTCAGAAAAATACCAATTCCTAAGCTTATATATTATATGAATTGAAATCTTTGAAGTTCAGTATGCTCTAGCAACCCTGAGATGCTCTGCAGCCATAATTCTTTGTCGGTGTTTAAGATCGAACTGATTTTCATTTTGGTCACAGTTTGTGGTGCACCGAAACGGAGATTCAGGGCCTACGAACCTGCAGTTTCGAAGAATGCGAATGACACAGCCGTTCGAAAAGTTCGTAAAGAACAACTTAAGTGGGATGAAGGAATAGGGTAAGCAACTTGAACCGATACTTTCATCACATAAGACATTTCCATAGCTGTGGTCCGGAAACAACTTCATGTCCTTATGGCTAACCTTCTCTCCTACCCTTGGAATCTTATTTTCAGAAAAGTCCTTCCAATTGGTGTAGGCGTTGGAGTCGTCGCGCTGGTTGCCCTTTACTTCTATCTCAACAATGCTTTCTAGTGAGCATATTGGCAAGAAGGCTTACCTCGCTTAGATATACTTTTCATCTAAACTCTGAGGTTCATTTTTTGCATTATACTTACGTGAACCATGTTTTCTTCCTGTTCCAAAGTTTTCTTATGTAAATGATATGTCGATACTAAATGTCGACTTTAACAATAAATGGGAAACTAACAGAAGTTTGGAACTCACTACTACAGAAAAGGAAATATACGTCGGATGTACCGGGCTATACACGTCGGATATAAGCACACCCCTATCCGACGTCTAGGTGTGCGTCGTCTATACATAGACGTCGGCCATAGTATAGACGACGTCTATACCTAACGTATATATGTCGGCTGTAATTAGACACCGACGTGTATTCGTTAACGTATAGACGTCGGTCACCTTATCGACCGACGTCAATACTTTATGGATAGACGCCGGTTAACTTACATACAACGTATATACTTTAGGTATAGACGTCAGTTAAGTAGAATACTACATCTATACTTTAGGTATAGACGTCGGATTCCATGTAAAACCGACGTCTATTCCTTTCTTCAGAGGAATAGACGTCGGCTAATAACAACGACCGTCGTCTATTCCTAAACCTGGACAAAAAAAAATAGCATCCGACGAAATTGTTTTTAGTCATCGTCGTCGTGTACACACAACTGCACCAAATTCGTTCACCTATAAATTTGTTCACAAATACTCACAATTTCATCCACATACATCCACAATTTCATACAAGCACAAACAAGCATACATGCACAAACACAAACACAAACATACAACCATACATGCACAAACATACAAAGCATACACACTTGCAATTAATTCATTCTAAAATTAAGGCGATTATATTAAGGCATAAAATGTAGGTTTGTAATACAAGTGCACTTGTTAACTAAATTACAAAAAATACAATTGGCAGGAGAACAATTGGCACTAGTTCGTCAGCATGTTTCTGATGAAATAGCGAGCCCATCGGTCGCGAGTTTCATCGAGCTCCTGTTGCGAGAATGGATCACTACTTTTTGGGAAAACCTATCAAAAAAATACAAGTGTGTTGAAAAAAACTGTATATTGAAACTACACAACTATACAATTGAATAACGATCTACATTACCTCGGATAGGCATACGTCTTGAGTTGCCAATTCGAGGATTTCCTCCATGTATCTCATCACGTAGTAACCGCATTCCGTATTTCCAACCTGCTTCCGGTACTACAAACATAGGAATTCGCTAAATATTTGTTCCTAACTTAATTAACAAAAATGGGATAGAACGTACTCTCATTCCATGCCATGTTATTCCTGATTTTGTGGTTGTTCTCCTACCACCTAAAGCTCTGTAAACCTTAATTGCCCTGAGTAGCACAAGTTAAAATATCAATCAATAATACTAATAAAAATCCACGAATTACTTTATTCACGACTAAACGAACTTACATATTTAGAAGTTTCTTTATTGAGTCCCTTGGTTTATTCGACCCCAACGGATCAAACCAATATGTCGAATTAGTCGTTGGGCATACAACGACAAGCATCCAATGAGCCCTGTGTTATATATATAATTAGAAGTTTATTACAAAATAAAATTTCACTTTGAATTACAAAGTTTACCTCTCATGATAAGGGAGCAGATAATATTTCTTGTCTTCTTCTTTAAAGAATGTCTCAAGTTGACCCGATTTATCGTCATTCTCGTATATATATGTAGATGGACTAATAAATCCAAATACTTTATCCTCAAGAAAGATTGACCTTCTGGCGTCGTAAAGATGTCTACAAGTATAAAAATTATAATTTATTACAGTTTTGATAAAATTATTCAATACTTTTCATTGTATACAAAAGAACACTTACTTCACTTGCACGTCGATAATCATGATACACAACGAATCCATCGCCATGAACTGCATGATATCCTCTTTGGTGACGTACAAAGCGGGTGGCAACCCTTTATCCCCCTCCAACTCCCAGGTACTTAAGGATTGTGTCTCCCTACCTACCATACATTGATACAACATTTTGCACCTACTTGGAAGCGAATTAATGTTGATCGGAGATTGGTTGTTTGACACTTTGCTCCGGGGGCTTGACACCTTACAAATATGTATACAACCGTTAAAATACAATTGTTAACAAATTTGAAGTTTAAAGTCTTTCAAAGTTAAACTATACCTCATGTTTGTCGTTTAGTTCTACTAAATAACTAGGCCAACGCACGAACTCACCGATAGCATCGCCGAGAGTAACAATCTCTTCTTCCAGAAATGGCACAAAAGCACCAGGATCTAAGCAACTCTCAACTGCAACCTTCAATTCTCCCTCTCCTACCTCTGTGAAGTGGTGTCTGGAGATGTTATAAACTTTCCCGTGTCCCACCAATCTTCGATCAGGGTCTTCGACAAATAAAGCACATCTAGTTCCATCCGCGAACTTTCCAAACGAGGGACCGTCGACGAGGGCCAATTCTCGAGAATGAGACACGAAATCATCTTGTCGATGAGGGTGGAACACTGGCGGAACTGGAGTAGTCTCCGCGGAAGAACCGGTCTTACGACGGGTAGGAGAAGTAGGCAAACGATCCAATCTCTCCAAAACAAGTTGCAACGTATTCTTCAAATCTGCGATCTCTTGCTGGCATTTGGTATGACCAGTCGTCGAAGTAGACCGCTGAGTCTTCCCATAATATTGTCGAAGTCCAACTCTACTCCCTACCCCTCGCACACGACCAGGGTGTTCGTCGTTTCCCGAGGCCTCGCGTAGAATATCATTCCGACCATCGGAAGCAAATTCGCCTTGAGATTCTCTCAACTTCAGAGAGTCCTAAGTTTAAAACAATTTTTACTATCATTTGAAAAATATAAAATTAATGATTCTGAATTAATAACATATGTATAAGTGATGCAACTTACTATCTTCGAGCCGATAGCTTGCGACTCGTCTGTGACGTACTCCCCTCTGGAGTTTACTCTCGCTCTCTTCCAAGAATCACAACGAGCTACGGGAGGAGGAGGAGATAGGTTACTTGCTTGCTCCTCACTCATACCAGAGTCAATTGCCTCCTGTCTCTTCTGAGCAATTTTTTCAGCCATCATTTGTGCTTCTAACTTGTGGTACCCCGCTCGAGACATACGATGGGTATACTTGTTAGAAGATCTAATCTTTTGGTTTTTTGCTCGGATGGCCTAAAATCAAGTTTATTAGATTGTCACTAAAATAAATAACTAACAAGTTTGTTTTGAAAATCAGTTACCTCAAACTCCGGGCTATCTCTGGATTTTCTGAATAACTCCCATTGATTCGGGGTGATAAAGTTATAGACATCGCATGGATTTCTATCCTGGTAGTCTCCGAATATGTACTTGTTCGTTAAATTTGTTTTGAAATCCCTCCAACGAACTGACATGTATGTCATCCACTTTTTCTTCAACTTGTCAGTGGATTGGAACTCAAAAGATTCCTACAACACGTTAACTTTATATATATCAAAAGTTCGACTAAAACTATAGAAATCTATAATGGAACCATTACCTGCACATTATCCCATATTGTGTCCTTCAACTTCTCATCTACATCAGCCCAACTGGATAAACAAATGTCAACTTTGGCCCTCGCTAAGCTACCCAGAAAACTTTTCCAATTATCAGACAACATGCCTAACGGCTCAAGACGGTCATCAAACTGGATTGGAACTCTACCGTCTCTAGTTCTTCTGCCCACGAATTCTTTCATGAGACAAGGACCTCGTGTACTGTATGTCTTCGAACCTTCAGACTCGGAGGAAGTGGGTTTCTTTTTCGGAGCCATTGTACTATAAAAGATAAATTCAAGTAATTAAATAAGGTAAAGACATGGATTAAATGTCTATTACAATGTGTTACAACAGAAAATTTGCACCTTTAATGTTTTTTTCCTTAATGGATTTTCAATCCATATACCTTCACCGTGGTCATCTATAAACATACAAGTCTCAACATTTATTTCTTCATCTACTGAGTTCAACTCAGGTGCTTGCTTAGAGAAAGGTGGTGTCTCTTCATACTCGATCAGGCTATTATCTGATACAATTTTTTTTCTTCCCTTCCAAAATTACTGCCCATTTCTTATCACATGGATCAGCCACATAGAAGACTTGTTTCGCTTGGGAAGCTAGAATAAAAGGTTCTCCTTTATACCCTTGTTTTGAAAAATCAATTAAAGTGAAGTCATAGTCATTCACTCGAACTCCTGTTTTATTATCAGCCCACTTGCATCTAAATATAGGTACTTTGAATTTAACAAAGTCTAGCTCCCATATATCTTCAATTACACCGTAATAGGACATGTCAGCGTATACATGATTCTTGTCTTTAGAACTAGACACATGCAAAGACTCTGCTATTAAGGTGACGCCACTGTTCTGAACAGCACTTTTCGCATCTTCACAAACTGTGTAGAAAGAATATCCATTGATATCATAACCACTGTAACTTATAACAACAGAATGCGGACCGTAAGCCAACCACTGTATTGTCTCAGAAACATCACGCTTGTATGCTAGATTTTTGAACCAAGAGATGAAATTCTTATTGTGACTATTAATTACTTGTTGATCACTCCACAAATGATTTCTTTCCTTTAGAAACTTCATGTGTTCATTTAGGTATGGTTGAACTTCATTCGAATTGCACAACACATAAAAATATGCTGTCATTAAGTCATCGCCATTTGGATTTAACATTTTCATCACACGTGTCCCTTTACCATCGGCACGTTTATCATGACGATTCTTCGGAAGTCCAACAGTTTTGGTGTTTGCTAGGTATCCAGTGCAAAACTCGATAACCTCCTCAGCTATGTATCCTTCAACAATACTAGCATCTGGTCTTTGACGATTTTTGCAATAACCTTTCAACACTTTCATAGAACGCTCGAAAGGATACATCCACCTTAAGAAAACTGGTCCGCACAATTTAACTTCTCTAACCAAATGAATAACAAGATGAATCATAATGTCGAAAAAAGCCGGGGGGAAGAACATCTCCAACTAACATAATGTGACCACAATTTCATTCTGTAACTTGTCTAACTGCACAGGAACAACCACTTTACTGCAAATCTTATTGAAAAAGGAACACAACTTTATTATTGTTTGTCTAACATCTTTCGGTAATATAGATCTCAGTGCTACAGGTAACAATTGCTGCATTAAAGTGTGACAATCGTGAGACTTCATCCCCACAAGTTTCAAATCCTTCATAACAACAAGACTACTGATATTTGAAGAATAACCTTGTGGAACCCTTACATCGTGCAAACACTGACAGAGAATTCTTTTCTCCTTTCTAGACAATGTATAACTAGCTGGAGGTAAGTAATTCCGATCTCCTTTCTTCTCTGGTGCCAACATTGCTCGTATACCAATATCAACAAGATCAAGTCATGCATTATATCCATCTTTGGTTTTACCAGGTATGTTCAACAGAGTGCCAACAAGACTATCACAAACATTTTTCTCTACGTGCATCACATCAATACAATGTCTAACTTCTAAAGTTTTCCAGTAAGGGAGATCAAAAAATATTGATCTTTTTTTCCAACTACTTTTGTCGTTTGCTCGTTTGTACGGTTTTCCAAATTCACATTCAATATTCCTTACACGTTCATACACCTTTTCGACGCTGATTTCAACTGGCAGATTCTGAAACTCCTGTTTTCCGTAAAATGCCTTCTTCAACCTACGATAAGGATGAGAGTTCGGCAAAAATCTCCGATGACCAAGATAGACAGTCTTAGAACCATTAACTAATTGCAAATAACATGTATTTTCCTCGCAAATTGGACAAGCTTTATGACCTTTGACTGAATATCCAGACAGATTACCATAAGCTGGAAAGTCATTAATCGTGCAAAATATCATTATCCGCATTACGAACGACTCCTGACGATAAGAATCAAAAACTGACTCTCCGTCATCCCACAATCTCTTTAGGTCATCAATTAAAGGTCTTAAATACACATCGATGTCGTTTCCAGGTTGTTTCGGACCAGAAATCATTAAGGACAACATGATATATTTGTGTTTCATGCATAACCACGGGGGCATATTGTAAATTACAAGCAGAACGGGCCAAGAACTGTGAATGCTACTCAAACTACCGAAAGGATTCATTCCGTCAGTACAGAGCCCAAGTCGTACATTCCTCGATTCTTCACCAAACACAGGAAAGTCGACATTTATTTTTTTCCACTGAGGTGAATCTGCAGGGTGACGTAGCAACTGATCATTTGGTTTCTCACGATCAGCATGCCATATCATGTTCTTGGAATCCTCTTTACCCGCAAACAAATGTTTAAGCCTTGGTATTATCGGAAGATACCACAAAATCTTAGCAGGAGGTCCTTTGATTTTCATCTCATCAGCCTCTTCATTGTGGTTTGGTCCACTACGTTTCATTTTGTATCTTGAAACATTACACCTGGGACAGGAATGTAAGTTTTCAAACTCACCCCTATACAATATACAATCGTTCGGGCATGCGTGTATCTTCCTATATTCCATTCCCATAGGGCACAACATTTTCTTTGCATCATAAGTTCTATCTGGCAACTCATTATCATCTGGAAGCATCTCTTTCACTAACTTCAACATTGATGTGAAACTCACATCGGACCAACCATTTCCAGCTTTTAAATTGTACAACTTCAACACCGCTGACAATCTAGTGAATTTGGTACAATTCTTATACAACGGCTTCTCATTGTCACTCAACAAATTACCAAGTAAATCGGGGTTGGACGAAAACTTTTCAGCCATATCCTGAACCATTTCCTCTAAGTGATCTTCCACACTAACATCTTCTCCATCATTCTTGGAACGACTACATGATTCATTTTTGCCGTGCCATATCCACCGTCTGTAATTTGGGTCGAAACCTTTCTCAAACAAATGATCTTTCATTTTCCGAAAAGTCAACACTTACATATTATGACACTTATTGCACGGACAATACGCCATGTCGTTGTCTTTCATTTTCTTAGAATGTTTTTTGGCAACCTCTAAGAACATATTCACTCCGTTCTCATACTCATCACTCAATCTGTTTGAAACAATCCACTCTCGATCCATTTCAATCTAAACAGAGGCAAAAATGATAGTTATTATTGCAGAAAATAAATAAAATTTCAATTTAAAAGAATGTGTTCGTAGATGAGAAGATTCAGAGACATTAAGATGAGAAAAGAATGACTCAGAGGAGAAGAGATGAAGTCTTTAATCTAGCGTGGAATAAGGAATGTTAGAAATCTAACTAAACAATCAAGGCCAAAACAAACCTAAAGTCCACTATAGGTCCTTAGTAATAGACGACGCCTAACTTCGAGGTCCCACCGAGGACCACTAGTCTGTAGGAAATCAAGAACCCGGAGGTCCCTAATATCTCAGGGAGACTAGATGGGCAACGACGTTCAGGCCGAAACGGTCTTAAAAATCGAGGATCACTAATCTATAGGAAATCAAGAACCCAGAGGTTCCTAAAATCTCAGGGAGACTAGATGGGCAACGACATTCAGGCCATAACGGTCTTAAACAGTTTCCTCTCCTTAATGCGTCCGAAAATCCTAGGGGCCAACGTCTAATTGATTTTATTAAGGCTCTTTTATTAAGTGGTTTCTGGGCCAAGGAAAGGGTGATGAAATCCCCCACCTCATCTCCTATAGGTGACTGCCCCCTAAGTGTTTTTCATACCTTAATCTAACAAACAACACACCAAACAAACACTCACCTCACTCTTGTTCCAATGCAAGTCCTACTAACTAATGCGTGCTTTCTAATGAATGATGAGTGAAAAATAGTACGTACCTTACGCCAGCAATCTACGACAGAAATCGTAAATAATAGAAAAATACAATGCATGCAAATCCTATATGATGAATGACTTAGTAAATATTGTCTAATCTTTTGCTTTGGGTTATTAAAGGCCAAGTTGTTTAAGGGAGGGAATGAGTTATTATCATAATATTAAAAATTCAAAAATTAAGGCAATAAACATTTAAAATATTAAAAGCAAATATTAAAAATAATTACTTGAATTGACGGAAAAACATTTTAAACACAAACTATCATGTTATTAATAATAATTGGGAATAAAATTTTATTAAAATTTTGGCATAACCTCCACTTAAAATTTGATATGTAAAATTCTTCAAATCCTGAAATCAACAAGAAAAATGTATATCTAGTTATCTACTCACATTCACATCATGTATTTCTCTACTCAATCCAAACCAAATTCTTAACATTGGTTTCTTTTTTATTTCTTTTTGATTACTCACATTCACATTCACATTCACATGCATTAGTTAGTAGGATACTCACATTCACATAATTTTGATTTCTTTTTTTCTACTTCGGAAACCATTTGCTACACACCAACAAATTGAATCATTAATTAACTTGGAAAATAAAAGGAATTCTAAATGTTGATATTTGCATCAATACACTTAGATTATCACATTAACCAATAATGATTATCACATTAACCAATATTTGCATCAATACGTTATTATTGCAAACTAATCCTAATTTGGCGTTGGATTCTTGGTCTAAACTAATCCTAAATTAAGGATCTAAAATTGAGCACGAACCAGAGGAGGGAAAAGTTGTGATGCCGGTGGAGGTCTTTGTGGTTCCCGAAGACGTCGCGGAGGAGACGGCTGTAAACGACACAAGGAAGCTACATGCGGAGGAGGCTAAGTTAGAAAGAATATGTGGAGAAAGACGAACTTAAAACAAACAAAAACGAACTTAAAACCTACATGTGGAGAGAGACGGAGGAAGACGGAGGAAGAAGGAGAAGAGGGCCGGAGAATTGGAGGAGAGCTTGGGAGCTCGCTGCGGTGCCGGAGACGGTGCGGATCGGTCGGAGGATGGTTGCGGAGGAGAGTTCGGTCGCGGGACAGCTAGGGTCTGGGTAGGTTTCGACTGAAATGAATGAAAGAAAACGCGTCTGTCCGATTTCTTTAAGACCTATATACGTCGGATGTTCCATAACACCGACGTCTATACCTCAACGTCTATATGGTTGGAGTATAGACGTCGGTCGTTAATTAAGTCTGACGTCTATAGGCCGACGTCTATACCCTATAGACGTCGGATTCACAGAGTACTAAACCACCGACGTGTATAGGTCGACGTCTATACACTATAGACGTCGGCTGACCGTGTTATTACCACACCCGACGTCTATAGTACCATATAGACGTCGGCCGCAATGAAGGCCGACGTCTATTTTGTCCTCTCCACACTAGACGTCGGTGTTTGTTACGGCCGACGTCTATTTGGCGACGAGTAAAGCCAATTCTGCACTAGTGACCGCAGAAGAATGTTAATACCACTTGTTCAATTTTCCATTGAATTAAGTTTGAGATCAAATGAACTGTAGTTTTCTCAGAAAGACGTGCAAGCATGGGCACAACATCTCCTTTCTTGTTCTTGATATTATTTTTGAGTAACTTAACAGCTTTTAATTCTTTTAAACCAGATTTATATTATCTAAAATTAGAAGCTGTTGTTATCAACTTATCAGCGACAATTTTTTGTGCTTGTCACGTTGAATTCTTGGTAGAAGCTGGTCTTGACAGATTATCAACTAAAACTAAAATCTGTTTCTGAAAATGAACAGTAAGTTCCCAATTATGACACTCTAATCGGTAGTCTTTTAATTTTGGAAATGGTCAGAATTAAGTAAGGTGCTTTTATGAGGAGGATAGAATCTTGAGATTTAATTGTATTAAATTAGTAAAAACATTATAAAAAAAAAGCAAGTGAAGCAACTTTCGCAAGTTTATTTATAGTCAAGTGATAACAACTTCAAATTGGAGATTACATCACAGTCTAGCTATTAATAACTTTGAACTTTGCATGCTTATCACATGTAACGAAAACTGTGCACATCATTTTATATTACCAAAATGACGTCGGTCTTGCATGGGATCACTGTTTTTTACTTGTTCCATATGGAATTTGTTTGCAACATGGGGGTGAAGATTATGCACTCATAACTCATTGTCGAGGTTCTAGATTAATAACGCAAGAATAAAATACCCAACGGTTACATACGTAAACACAAAAGCTAGAAAAATAGTTTCGGTAATGCAACCATCAACCATTTTCCTGTTTCATTTTTTTTTAAAAGTTCCTGATTATCTCAATGACAGCTTTTTTTTATCACTCCAAGTGTCTCCAACGTTGTAGAAAACGACATCCACAGACCACAATTGCGATGCTCACGTGATGAACTGATAATGCATATTATTTATTTTTATAAAGATTCATGTAAAATTTTCCTATAGAAAATAAATCCTTTTTGCATCAGAAATCTCACAGTTGAAGTCACATCCCCCATAGACATTGCATCTTCAACATAACTAAAACTTAGTTACATAACAATCGACAACCGAATAAGTCAGAACTACAATTGGATCGAGTGTGGAAATCACAAATCGCTAGGCTATAAAAGTATTTATCACAAAAAAATTACAAAATTATAAAAAAGTAAATAATTTTTCTTATAGAAAATAAATCATTTTCGCATTAGAAATTTCGAAGTAGGGCACAACCTTAGACATCGCATCTAACTAAAACTCAGTTACATAACAATCTGCAACCAAATAAGTCAAATTTGGATTGAGTTAGAAATCACAATTCACAATATATAAAAACTCTTTTTTACAAAAAATCCCACAAATAATAGTATAAACGAGTTGAGTCTAAGTTAAAATTTCCTCAAATATTAATATACATCATATTATTACAAAATACAATAAAAAATATAAATTTAACAATAAAATTTTCGAGTCAACGTGAGTCGATTCTCAAAAAATTTCAAATTCGAACGAACTTTTTACCGAAATCATTTTTATCTTTATTAACATCTTTCATTTTCAAGTTAAACATGAGTTAAACTTTTTTCAACCTTAATTACGAAACTAAAAAAAATTAATTTCTCATCAAAATATCACCACCACGTTAATTAACCAACTAAATTCAGCGCTGTCACCACGTTCTCACTGCAACCAACTAGCCTTAAAAAAACAGCAGATTGATTCTGTTTTTAGAAACAAAAATTCAAATCCTGTCGTCTTCCTCCCAAGATCGAATCAAAACCACCACTTCCCCTCCTCCACCCATTCCCACTCCCCCAAACCCTAGATCCCATCGCCATGGATCTCAGCGAGATCAAGCTCGCCAACGCGGCGCTCGTCCTCGTTTCCACCCTTCTCCTCCTCAAGCTCCTCTCGGCCGTCTTTTCCAGATCCGGCTCCAAGCGGCTTCCACCGGTCGTCAAGGCCTTCCCCTTCGTCGGGGGACTCCTCCGCTTCCTCAAGGGCCCGATCGTGATGATCCAGGAGGAGTTCCCGAGGCTCGGGAGCGTCTTCACGCTGAGCTTGCTCAATAAAAGGATCACGTTCTTGATTGGGCCGGAGGTGTCGGCGCACTTCTTCAAGGCGCCCGAGGCCGAGCTTAGCCAGCAGGAGGTTTACCAGTTCAATGTGCCCACCTTCGGGCCCGGCGTCGTGTTCGATGTCGATTATTCCATCCGGCAGGAGCAGTTCCGGTTCTTTACGGAGTCGTTGAGGGTTTCTAAGTTGAAGAGTTATGTCAACCAGATGGTTGTCGAAGCCGAGGTATAACTCTTTCTTTCTTTTAAAAAGAATCATCCTTACATTGTCATGTTATGATTGTGATTTATGAGTCGTGTTTGCGAGCTTCAAAGTAAAGATGGCGAATAAGATTTGAAGTTTCGCAATAGGATGATGTACTGTTTTCTAGATGTCTTTGGACAGAACCCTGATCACGAAGCCGCATCATCCTTGGTTGAATTGCCACTTTTAGGACTCAAATCTGTTACTTTTGGGATTTGGAGTAGGAGGCAGCTTGTGTGCCGGTGAATTACGTAAAAGGTGTTTAATTGTTTGTTAATTGTCTGAAATAGTTGAGAAAATATTGATCAAAGCCAGTTAAGTGAGAACAACAATGATTGGATTTATTGACAAGTGTAAATGGAATAAAGTCTTCTTCCAGCTTTTCATTTTCTTGCTCTGACTGTTCCAAAATTGTGTGATAATGGGGTGTTCTTTGTTGGCTCTAATTTTGTCCTTGCTTAACTATTTTCGGTAGACAACTGGACATTGGTTTGTTTGATAATACCTGGGAACCACAAGATTCATTTTTAGACCAGAATATCTTTTTAAACATGTAATTTGTGGTGTCTGTTTTCTTGTTTCATGGGTGCTCCCCGTCTCGCCACTTTCTCACTTGCAGCTCATTTGGAGCTGTCGATTTCCTTTTTCACTAGATAATGGGACCCTCTACTGTATACCTTTAAGCCTTCAAGAATCTTGAACTTAACATGCCAGATTTGTTGAGGATAGAGTTACTTCTAACCAACCACTTAATTGTTGGAGGAGAGGTATGGGTCTTCGTGTTAGCAGGAGAGTAAAGAATTTGGACAAGAAAGAGTATAATGGCATAAAAATATAGAAAAATCAGAAAGCAAACATTTAGAGAAAAAAACATTATTTGTGGGTATAAACTGAATTGTCATTCATACTCTTACCAGTTACCACTGTAGTCAGGTATTCATGTGGATGCTGACCCATAGCTTTCATGTCTTCTGGACATGGTTTGGTCACTCACCATATTAATGTTATTGACATGAGAGGGTTTTTAGCTGGTGCTAGTTGTTTAAGTTGTGTGCTTATCGTTATGATAATATTCATTGTCTTCTATTGATACAAACTTACAAACAAAACCTTGTCTTCTGCAATTCTAACTTGGATGTGCTAAAACTGAGTCTTTGACTTTGTGACATCTTTCTCTCAGTTACAAAGTGAATCTTTCAATCTTTCATGTTCTTGGTTATGGGGTGATTTTAAGTTAAAAAGTTGAACAAAGTTACTTTGAGAAATTCCATCTCTTTAGACCTTCACAGCATTTTAACATATGTTTCTGTCTCTGGGCAGATTCCCCTAGAACCTTTTGTTTTAATCTCCTATGGACCAGCTGAAGTGTGAATTTGTCTACTTTGAATTTGCCGAATACTAAAGCATGACCTTTCATTGATAGTTTATGGCTTATATTCTTGACACACATTGGAAACCTAGAATCTCAAATGTTAACCTTCAGTAACATTTAAAGTTTTGTTGTCGACTACTTTATAATCTATATATCTTTTCTTTTCTTTTCAAAGAAACTCAAGTACAACTGTACAAGCTTTATGAAAGTTGTTCAACAAAATTCGTAAAATAATGTGTAACGAAATAGTTTTTCGCTCCATTATGAGTGAAATAAGAGAATGAAATGGTTTTCCCCAAATGATAGATTTTGTTCCTTTGTGCCCAGATCTAAGGGAAAATATCGGTTGTGTGATTATTCATTTTTATGACATTTTCTGCTTATCTAACCTCAGTTCCTACTATTGGACGTGGCTCAGTATGCTTGACATTTTCTTCTTTATGCAGGACTACTTTTCCAAGTGGGGGGAAAGTGGGGAAGTAGATTTGAAATATGAGCTAGAACATCTCATTATTTTGACGGCAAGCAGATGCCTCTTGGGAAGTGAGGTCAGGAACAAACTCTTTGCCGATGTCTCTGCATTATTCCATGATCTCGACAATGGGATGATGCCTATCAGTGTTATCTTCCCTTACCTCCCTATTCCAGCCCATCGCCGAAGAGACCAGGCTCGTAAGAAGCTTGCTCAGATCTTTGCTAACATCATATCTTCTCGTAAAAGAGAGGGTAGATCCGAGGATGATATGTTACAGTGTTTCATGGATTCAAAATACAAGGATGGTCGTCTCACAACTGAAAATGAGGTTACTGGGCTCCTCATTGCTGCTCTCTTTGCCGGGCAGCACACCAGTTCCATCACCTCGACATGGACTGGAGCGTATCTCTTGCAGCACCAAAAATACCTCTCAGCTGCTGTGGAAGAACAGAAGAAGCTGATGAAATTGCATGGAGGCAAGGTTGATCATGATATCTTATCAGAGATGGAAGTTTTATACCGCTGCATCAAGGAAGCCTTGCGACTCCACCCTCCTTTGATTATGTTGCTCCGTCAATCGCACAGCGACTTCACTGTAAAGACTGGGGAAGGCAAAGAGTACGACATCCCTAAAGGACATATTGTTGCTACATCTCCAGCATTTGCCAACCGTCTTCCACACATTTATAAGAACCCAGATGAGTACGATCCCAACAGGTTTGCTCCTGAAAGAGATGAAGACAAGGCTGCAGGTGCATTTTCCTACATCTCTTTTGGAGGTGGTAGGCATGGGTGCCTCGGTGAGCCTTTTGCATACTTGCAGATAAAGGCCATCTGGAGCCATTTGCTGAGGAACTTCGAATTTGAGTTGCTCTCTCCCTTCCCAGAGAATGACTGGAACGCCATGGTTGTGGGTGTCAAGGGAAAGGTCATGGTGCGTTACAAGCGACGCAAGCTTACCGTTGATGACTAAGGTCAATGTGGTCCATTAGCAAGTGATTTGATGAACATTCAGTTCTGAGTTGAATGAGTTGCAAGAATTTGTTTTCTTTGTTGTGATCTTTTGCGTATCAGTCTGCCTTGGTTGGTCATCTAATTCTGCAAATGTAGTCTCAGAACTTAGCTATCTGTATGTCTAATTTTCATGTTTTTTGAGCTATTCAATCAGATTTAATCACATCATGTCATTCTGCACGGAACCAGTGACGCATAGGTAGGATTTCCTCGGATCTGGAGGTGATATAAAAGAACAAAATGACGTAAATCACCAGTTCAATTAAGCGAATGAAAAGCCAATTATCTGAAAGATCAGATTTAATCAGAACTTGTATACAACCTTCAAGCCAACGCAGTCGTTTATCTGGTTAGTATCTGAGGCTTTTGTATCTGCATGAAGATAGAATAATAAAACCAACCGGAGCTAGTTTTCTTCATCCGTTATAGGTTCATGTTATACAATCTCTTAGATTCTACTCTACGATGAGCAAATACAAATATAACTTGCCAAAAAACTATAAAAGCAATGATTAGGGTTGGGTGAAATGGAGCCGTAAGAGCACCCTTAACGGGGTCATCTGCGGTTGTCCCTCGGGATGACCTGGTCATCGACTGGGTTGTGCCAAGTGAAGGGAATGTGTTCTAAAAGTTTTACTTTTAAATGTCAATTATTATGAATTGAATGAGAAATCGTTTTGTTCCTTGTTTATGTTATTCGTCTTTTAGAAGTGTTAAGGAAGAGGCTCTTGGTCCTTAACCGTAGAGCTCTAAAAGATATTGGTTTACATAAAACAAAAGATATTCGCAATCATGGTAATTGACATGGAACATTAATTACCGAGTTAAGATTGTCGTGTTGGTCATAGATCATTGTAGCTCTACAAGTGAGTGACAACACGGGTATGCAAAAGAGGAAAATATTACTTTTGTATACTGAATAGACCTAATAAGTAAAATATTATAGAAATGTGTTTCTGTGTCATTAATATTTTACTGTGTCTTTGGTCCTTTGATATGAGACTTATATCTAATCACTTAAGGAGTTCTTAATTAGACTAGTGTCTTGAGCTATCGATAAGTGTAGTGTAAAGGCATTAGTTGGTTAAGTACAACTTTTGTTGGAGAAAATAGTTAGTCAAAAGACTATCATTGCCCCTCTTAATTGAGTGATGATATTAGTGGGCCCCTTGATAAAGCAAAGTTATAATGTGCACAATGTGATTTGAATTAAGTCACATATTTATAACTAGCTTAAAGAGATCAAGAAATGAATACTAAGACAAAGATGACACAATACTACTTTGTGTGTATTCTTAATATCATGAGGCAAGGGACGGACACAAGTGGTGTACGCCATCACTAAATGGATCGGGTTTTGGTTCGAGTGGAATTAAGACATCTAACTAATTGGGAGCTATAATGTGTAGCTAGATACCGCTTATAGCTTGTGATATTAAGCTCTTAATATCACTGCCAACTTAGTTTAGATCCTCCCATAGGTCACACCACAAAACTGGGAAACAAGGAATGAGGATTTTGAGTTCATAAGATGTGTCGGGTTTCATGTAGAAAATATGACACATGGGGTGAACAAATCAAAATCAAAGTTATGTTGTGATTAATAACATAATTAGAATCTAAATTAAATTCATATGTGATGTAAATATTATGGGGTGTAATGATTGATCATTACATAGGATAATATGTTACATAAGTTGTGAATTTACTACTAATCCCGAAATGTCAAATTTTGTAGGGGTTAAACCGAAATTTGACAAGTCTGCAAAACAGTGCTCAAACGGTCGACTGGATAGCAGTAAACGGTCGACCGGTAGGGCACGGTCGACCGGACGAGTCTCGACCGATAACAGGGAATTTTCATCTGTTCGAACGGTCGACCGAAAGTGATCGGTCGGTCGACCGAACATTGCGATGGAATAATTCCTATTACGAACGGCCGATCGAATGTTGAACGGTCGACCGAAACATTGGTTCGAGCGGTCGACCGCACCTTGAAACGGTCGACCGGTCCAGACGGTTTTATGCAGAATTAATTTAAGAATTAATTAGATCATGCATGGAATTGGTCCATAATTGATTTAATTCGTGGCTAATAATATTTATTAATAAATAATGGATGGTTAGATGAAATTTTGCATGAAATCATGGGCAAGAGGTTGCACATGAATAGGTAATTTGGAGAGAACCTATAAATAGAGGTTATCTCATTGCCTTCCTACATCTTAATTAATATTGCTTTTCATGCAAAATCTCTCTCCTTAATTCTCCACGAAAATTCCATAAATTCTTAAGTTTAGTTTAGTTCTTAAGAGATCATCTTCTCAAGAGAATTAAAGAGGGGTTAGTAATTGGACTCTAAACCCAATCGGAGATTGAGAGACTAGCTTCCCTCTCTCCAATCTTGTTTAGAGTTTGGTGAATACTCGGAGGCATCCGGCGCAGCGAGGAGCATCCCAACGGTCTCTGAATCTTCGAGAAGTTTTAGAGAACTTCTAGGTATGAATTTCGGAGCTCCTTTATGTTTGTTTTAATAGAGTTTTTGAAACTAGTTTGTTAAAACAAACCAATGCATGCAATAGATTCTAGAAAATTGAAAATTGATCCTTATTATACATAAAAATTCGAAAAATATATATGTATAATTAAACATGAAATCCTACACCAAGTGGCATAACCCGGTTGGTCGGTTTTTTTGTTTTGTTTTTGTTTTGGTTTTGGTATTTGTTTTAATAATTAGAGGTTTTATATTTTGATAATAATTAGGGGTTAAGGTTGATTATGTTTTGATAACGTTATAATTAAAGTACAAAAATTATACTCAAATACACAAACTTATCTGAAATAAGGAATATTTTATTAAATTTAAAGTAGAACTAAACAACAACTAAACTGAAATAACAACTGATATTCTAAACTGATAAAATAAGTTGGGAAATAAGTCTCAAACTGAAAATAGGGAAGATAGGCCATAGACTGAAAATAAACTAAAAATAGGGAATATAGGTCATAAACTGGAAAAGAAACGACGGAGTTCTACTTAAAGATTTCGTCACTGATCCTTTCCGGATTAATTTCATCCTTCGGGGTCAGGATGTCAAGTTCCTTGGCCTTCAGAAGTGAAAGATAAAGGTCGTACTTCATAGAAGTCCGACGAGTTTCTTCTTTCTCTCTTTCCAACGCTATATTCTCTCGGCGAAGTGCAATTTCATCTTGTTTGACCGCGACCTGAAGAGACTGGAAGCATGCGTCGTTGTTGACCACGTCCGGATCCTCCGTCACCGCTTTCCCTTTCATTTTGCTTTTATTTACACCTGCCGAAATGGGCCCTATAAGGGTGACAAATTATGGGGTCGTTGATGGATGAGGAGAGCCTAAGAAATTTTATTCCGACGAGTCTGTACGATCCATTTTCTCGGACGAACCGGTGGATGGGCGGGTAGGACTACTTTGGAAATTATTCTCACGCGTCATCTCGAGCATGAGGACCGTAGACTGCCACTTGGGGTACTCTTTCAGCATCAACCAAATGTGGTAGTGCATGAAGGTTGTACCGTAAGTGTGTTAAATAAATAAAATATATGTAATTTGGAAATAAATAGATTATTAACGTTTTTGGTAAATATAAATGATTTTGGAATAAAATAAAAGTTGAGAAGAAAATTAATGATATGGAGAAAAGAAATTGAGATGACCTAGGTTATGATTAAGAAGTAAATAGTAAAGAAGAAATATGATGTTGAGTCGTGATGACGTGGTACGAAGAGAAAGTAGATGACATAGGTTGATGGTCTATCTGGTCCTGGATCTTCACTGTCACTTGAAGCTGAATGAAACATATATCAATATTGTAATCACATACTTGGTCATAAATATCCGCACTGTCGATCATTCCATGTTGTACAAACTTAATGTAAACCACCACTTTGTATGATTCGTATAACTAAATGCACGTGTATGAAAGTTCACCGTCACTAACACCAACAAATTCCTTACTGGGAGGCCAAGACAACTCATCCAGATATGCAAGTGGCTACAGTTTAAGCTCCTTCTGGAACCACTACGAGTGCGACAAGAATACGTTGCTTTATTCCAATAATCAATATTTTGAGATAATGGTTTACTTAATTTGATACAATCGAGTGACCCATCAACCCGCCCGACCTATCCCATGTGGGGCTGGTTGTGGTTGTTTTTTCACAACCCGTTAGTTTAAATGAGATAGGTTGCGGTTGAAGGTTAACCGTCTCATTAATCCGTTAAACTATATTTAAATATTTAAATATATTATTTAAAATTTAAGATTGTAATTATAATAAAATAAATATGTTTATCTTTATTATTTTATTAACTAAGTCTCTTTTAATCTTTTATATTTTTACATCTTGATTTTACATTGATTTTTATAAGTTTCATTTCATACATGAGTCCAAATTAAATTATATAAAAATCAATCAATTTAAGCTGCCAAACCCAACCCACCCTACCAAACCCGCCCTTAAATGGGACGGATAGCGATTAGATACAAATTGACTCATCCCGTCCCATTTACACCCTAGACGTGAGGACGACTATATGTATGTAGTGTGTTCGATCTCCATCCCTTTTAACTGACAGCACAAACTCATATTAACCCTCCCACTTATTAAAAAAAATACTTTACTTAATTTGACACGCAAAGAATGAGACAGGAGTCGGTATAATAATACTAATAAATAATAGGGAAATGTTTGTTGAACGCAGCGCGTCACGGACGCGTTCTACGTAGACATTCATGTCAGCCCTTACGTGGCCAAAGCATGAATGTTTTTTTGTTTTTTCTTCCTGATGTCCACTCAAATCACATTAAATGCGTTTCAACTCAGCACGTTCTCTCTCTCCACCTAAATACAAATATGATGACACTCTTTCTTTCTTCTTCATTCTTTCTCTCCAGAATAAATCATCATTTCGAAGAAGCGTCTGATGCCGACTCCCAGGATTCTTCACAACGTAAGCAGCGTGAATGGGACGGTGCGAAGACTTCCCGATGTTCTTGTCAACGCTCCGTGGTGAAGACTTACGTATGTTCGGTTTATGTTGTACATCTCTCCGTAATAAATCACCATTTCGAGTAAGATATTACGTCGAAGAAGCGTCTGATGCCGACTCCGAAGGTTCTTGACAACGTAAGCAGCGTGAATGAGACAATCATGTTTAAGTCTTACATCTTCTTTCCGATTTACTGGGAAAATATATATTATTTTTGTAATTTGTGTGTGTTTGTGTTTGTAATGGAAATCTGAGATGCTATTTTTTTCCTAAACGTAATTCTTGTGGGGTAAAATATACAGCGGGAGATTTGTTGAGTTTGTGCGGGGGTGGCAGGGGGCGGCAGCCCCTGCGGGGGACGTGAGTCCCCCCTCGCAAAGCGAGCGGACAGAGGGAGCGCGTTTTTTTGTTTTGACATCATATTATTGCATTCCATATATTGATTCGTTTATTCCGACAATAATGAAGCCATATATTATTCCGGACTGCAAATACACTTATTCCGGACTGCAAATACACTTATTTCGGACAGCAAATACACTTATTCTGGACAACAAGTCCACTTATTCCGGACAAACTTTATGTTCCGTTTCTGGACACACTTTATTCTTAAACCGGACAACAAATACACTTATTCCGGACTGCAAATACACTTATTCCGAACAAACTTTATGTTCCGTTTCTGGACACACTTTATTCTTAAACCGGACAACAAATACACTTATTCCGGACAACAAATACACTTATTCCGGACAACAAATACACTTATTCCGGACAAACTTTCTGTTCCGTTTCTGGACCCACTTTCTTCTTATTCTGGACAACTACACTTATTCCGGACTGCAAATAAACTTATTCCGGACAGCAAATACACTTATTCCGGACAACAAATCAACTTATTCCGGACAAACTTTATGTTCCGTTTCTGGACACAATTTATTCTTAAATCGGACAACAAATACACTTATTCCGGACAACAAATACACTTATTCCGGACTGCAAATACACTTATTCCGGACAAACTTTCTGTTCCGTTTCTGGACACACTTTCTTCTTATTCTGGACAACTACACTTATTCCGGACTGCAAATAAACTTATTCCGGACAGCAAATACACTTATTCCGGACAACAAATCAACTTATTCCGGACACACTTTATGTTCCGTTTCTGGACACACTTTATTCTTAAACCGGACAACAAATACACTTATTCCGGACAACAAATACACTTATTCCGGACAACAAATACACTTATTCCGGACTGCAAATACACTTATTCCGTACAACAATATACACTTATTCCGGACAAACACATAACGTAAACAGGACAAACACATAATGTAAACTGCACACACACATAAAGTAAGCTAGACAAATTAAGTTGATCCAACGTAAAACTTAAAAACAAATATTTTATTATGATAAGTGTGGGCTCTGCACGAATAATGAGACTGCACGATGTCCTAGGGTCTGCACACTGTCTTATCTGTGTATTGGGAAATGAATCGTTCAACTTAAAGAACCGGTGTTTTTTAAAAATACCAAAACGCGCGAAGAGAAATTTCGCTGACTGGACGCTGACTCAAAGAAAATTATCTGAGCTGTACAGATCCACGTAAGGCGCGTCCGTGACGCGCGCGTCCGTCTATAACTACTCTAAATAATAACGTAGAAACCTCCACAAATTATGTGGCGTTGGAAGAAGAAATCCCAAAATCAGTAAGAACTCCGCTTCCAACTGCCAAAACTACGTCTCCATTTCCGTTTCCAACAAACCCCACTCTTCGCTCCACTTCCTCTCCGAGATGGCGAAGGATGTCATGCGTTTGGAGAGGGAAGCCGTCATTCCCATTCTCAAACCCAAACTCATCATGAAACTCGCCAATCTCATAGGTATCTCTGCTTCTGTTTCCTCCTCAAAATAGAACTTTTTTTGCTGGATTCGATCGGAGATGTTGCCGAAAAGTGTCTTTCTAATGTTTCGGGTCGACGTTAATTATTCTACTTGCTTGTGTTGTTGTCGTTGATTTTGCGTTAATGGTTTTGCTTATTTGCTCTTCAGATGTGTTTAAGTTCTAGTTTTTTTTTAATCTACAAATATAATCACACACTAATAATTAATGATATGTATAAGTTTTGATCTCATTGGAGAGTTGTGCACTCCGAAGTTACGTGTTAATCAACCTGAAGAGGACCTTACATAGACACGAAGAATAATTTCGGTCGCTTGTGTAGGATTGGAACTTAGTCTCACTCACCTTTTATATAACATACTATAAGAGAGTTGTATGAATCTATTCAGGATATAGCTTGTGAAGATATGACGGGCCGAACAAATTTAACAATTTAATTCTACTTTCGACATTTATAAAATGAATATATTCTTATTTTTATTATAAGCGCTTTAACTTTGCTGAATCCATGTAAAGTTCAGTAATTGCTTTTGTAACATCTCCCACATGACCCCTGGTGTCAGTGGAATTTGGTTGGGAGAACCTTCATGAGATGTTTTAGTTATCTTTCATTTTGTTATTTTCTCTTGGTATTAAATTAAATGAGAAATGTCGTCAAAAGAATTTAATTGGTCTTAGTTTGAGCAATTTCTATGAGTTTCCTCGTCTGTTTCTTTAAAATTGTAATGCTTAAGTACAAGGTTGAAGTTTAAAGGTGTACATGTGACGTTACTTTAGTTGCTCAGATATTAAGCTCGGGGCTCCATTTTTCAAGTTTTTCTTTGGTGATATTTTATTTTCCTTGGGTTGGTCTCGATCTTGAGATTTTGTTTGTGTTAATATGAATTCAATCTCTTGAAACTTTTATATGTGCATGATTTAATTTTTTTTAGCTATTAGCCAAGGTTTTGGTTTGATCACCCACCTAGAACTTGATATATGTCCATCTTATTATGAAATATGTTACTGCTGTCATTTCGTTTAACATTCTGCTTCATTTTTTCTATATTTTATGAATTACAGAGCATGGTAATGACCGTGCTGAGTTTCTGAAGTTCTGCAAAAGAGTGGAGTACACAATTCGAGCATGGTTTCTTTTGCAGTCTGAGGACCTAATGGTATTATTTGGGACCCTAAAAATGTGACCGATTCCTTTTAGGCTCCTCAATTTCTTATGTTATAAATTGATGTTCATGTGTCCAGCAACTGAATTCCCTCTTTGATCCAATCAATGGAAATAAAAGATTGGAGAAGCAAGAATTATCTGAAGAAGAGATTGATGTCCTGGAGAGGAACTTCTTAACATACTTATTTCAGGTAAGCCTAGAAGCAACTAAGCAATCATGTGAGTTACATTGTTTTACTGATATGGGAGCACATTGAGTAGCTAAGTCGGTCCATTACTCACTGGATGCAATGTTACTTGTTTGTTTTGGGAAATAGATTCTCAATTTATTTTTATACTTCAAACCAATAAGGTTGGGACTCCATCTGATGCACGTAGTAAGTGAGTCTTTTTGTATTGGAGCATAAAGAATGTTGTGCCATAGCAATTAGTTGGAAAAGGGTGGAATTTAGCAGCTGATGACAAAATTTATTTTAAGATTCTAATTCATCCCTTTCATATGAAGAGAACGGAGTTTGAATTTCAAATTCCATATAGATAAACATCTATCATAAAATATTCTTATTTACTTTATACAGGTCATGGAGAAGAGCAACTTCAAAGTAGTCACTAACGAAGAGGTTGAAATTGCAGAATCCGGACAGTATCTCTTAAACCTTCCTATCCGAGTCGACGTGTCGAAGGTTCAAAAAGTTGTGCTTATTGTCGTAGTTGTGCTTATTCCGAGCAATTATTCTGGAATCTGATTTTTCCATTTGTGTGTAACCAGCTCGACAAAAAGCTATTTCCAAGTTATTTTGCAGAGCATCCTATGGAAAATCTTCCAGATTTCTCCGACAAGGTACTATCTGAAGGTGAAAGTAACAATAGATGCCCGTGTTTCATTTTTTTCCTTACACATAATCATTATAAATGTTTTCCTCATAGAAATTCTTTTTATCGCGATTTAGATGTGCATCATCGAAACAATATCTACCTGTTGTATTTCATAGAATTGATTACTAAGTTTTGGCTATGTGGTCTTATCTTCCCATTGTTGTTCTCAAAGTATTTCTAGCTAATCCAAAAATTATGAATATCTGTCTTAGTACATAATTTTCCGGCGGGGCATGGGCATCGACCGAACAACTGATTACTTCATCATGGAAAAACTAGACATGATCGTCAGTCGCATTTGGGCCCACTTTCTTGACATGACAAGGTTAGCATCTATTTACAACACCACTCTTGCTGCTAGTGATCCACTCTTGGGCAGAGCGATATCTTTCTTTCTATTTGTTATTTGTGATGACTATGAGGAATGGTTGCAGAATAGGAAAGATCTTGTCAAGAAAAAGATCCAGATCAAAAAAGCATCCCAAGAAACTCGACCAAACAACCTATGAAGGAGACCAAAAAGATATGCTTGTTGAACGGATACGGATTCAAAACATGAAATTCAGGTACTATCTGATGATTCATTTTGTCTAGTAACTTGAATTTTTTTTCAAGTGATTTATTTTGTGTATTTTTTTGCAGCTTATCGAATCTTTTTAAGAAGATCACAATTCAGGAACCAACTTTTGATAGGATGATTGTCTTGTATAGGTAAGAACCTTTTTTTAAAGATCCTTAGACTCTGAATGTATGTCTGATAGGTTCCCTTTGAAATCACGAAATTGAATAGGCTGTGTTATGTCCCTAACCCGGTTTAGGGTTTAATTGGTGATTAAGGAGGTATGGTGGGGCTTGACTTTTGTGGTGAGAGAGAGAGAGGTGATGGCGTGGGGGGAATGGGCTGGTTGTGTAGGGGTGTGGTGAGGAGGTCGTGCACTGTAGCGGCGAGGGGGTTTTAAGGGTGCAATTCCTTTCTCTTCCTCTTTTCTTCCCCTTCCATTCTCTTCACTCCCTTCATCTCTTTCCAGTCGAGGCTCCAGCTGAGGAGTCGATCAGAGGAGGCGAGGACGTCGTGCGGGAGGAGGTCAGACGTCCGGAGGAGGAGGGGCGCGTGCTCGAGGTCTACCGGAGGCGACGTGCGTGAGCGAGCTCCGGCGTTTCGTCGTCGTTGGTTGAGGTATGCCGCTCATTAGTGTGATTTTGTTGCCCACCCTTGTGGAGGGGTGTTGTTGGTCGGTCGGGGGAGGTCGAGGACCTCTCCGGCGACGCGTTCTTCGTAAATCCTCGGCTGGCGCGAGGTTGAAGACGACCAACGGTCGACCGGGTCCTTCGGGCGGTCGACCGTTTTAGCACTGTTTGCCCGACTTTAACCTTCACCGGTCGAACGATGCCTTGGGGCGGTCGACCGGTAGTGCATTATTGCTGGTGAGTTGGGATTTTCTACCTGTTATCGGTCGACCGGTCCTTGTTGTGTTCGACCGGAACTTAAGTGTACCTGTTAGTATTGCATGTTTGTTCGACCGATTTATATTGCGTTCGACCGATTGCATGTTTGTTCGACCGGTAGTATGTTTACGTTCGACCGTTTGATGACGTAGAATACTAGGTTGACCCTGTCTGTTTTCGGTCGACCGAGACCCCTGAGTCGGTCGACCGCTAGAGTGGAATTTAATGTTGACCAGACTCCGGATTTTGACCTCGTTCGGTCGACCGGTTTTAGACTTTTGTTCGACCGTTGGGGAATTAGTGTTGCGCAGTGAGTTCTACCGATTCAGACTTTCGGTCGACCGAATTCCTCGTGAAAACGGTCGACCGGTTAGACTATTTCGGTCGACCGAATCTGCTCAGAACTGAATTCCTGGGTCCCGTTGTGAATGCCAACTTTGTCCACGGAAACCCGTGTCCTCGCCTTGTGCGTGAGCCGGGAGGTGACGGTGGGCGCGTGATGCGTGCCTGCCCAGGGACCGCCGTTGGGAAGAGTGTGGGTGTTCGGGACGCGTCACCTCCATGTATGGACCGTGACTTTTGAGATGATAGTTGGCACTTTGTAGTATAGCAGGCCTGAGGGATCGCGGATCCCAGTGTTGATGTTGTGCGGGCACGCAACTGGCGTTGGGTGAGGTGACTACCGGCCCTTGGGGCTACGGAGGTCGCTGCCCTGCTTTTATAGCGGCGCGGTTGGTGTTCGCGGCTCGAGGAGCCCGATGACCTGGCAGACTTCGGTCTGGACCGTCCGATGCTGTGCCGGACGTTGTGATGGACCACCGATGCTGTGCCGGTGATGCCGCCGAGGCTGTGCCGGCGATGATGATTGTTGGGCCGAGGCTGTGCCGGCTTGTTGTTTTCCTCGGCTGGGCACCTACCGAGATGATGTTGTTATACCTTCCGGGCGACGGCCCCGTTGGTCCCTGTGGCCCCGACCACTGAGATTTACAGATCTGTTTCTATCGGCGCGTAGACGTGACAGAGGCTCCCTGCCGAACCCTTGTGTAGTGTAGCTGCGTGTGGGGGGTGCGATGTCGCGGGCTACTAGACTGCATGTGCCTGCAGTAGGTCTCTTCGGGAGACCCGATGATTGATTGTCGGACTGATGTCCTGTTTTACCCTTCGGGGGAACTGTTTTCCATATCTGTTGATGTCATGACATGCTACTAGTATGATAGGTTCATTACGTGATGCATGCATATAGGTGAGTTGGTATACGGGGTTTCCTTCTGGAAACTCAGGCATTGTTGTTGCATCTTTTTCAGGATCGCAGTAGGTCCGGTGGGTGGTGACCGAGGACGGAGCGCTTTGGAGTCGGATCCTCTTCGGCATTTGCGAGATCGTACGACTACTTGTATTTTCATTTCTTTCATCTGGATTGTAGTTGTACACCTTTTGTAAACTCCATGTATTTTGGGTGCACCCGGATTTCTATATTATATATTAGTGACGTTCCCGCCTTGAGTTGTCAGTTTTATTCGTTATTTCGAAATTTTAAATCTTCCGCTGTTTCGGGACGTTACAACTTGGTATCAGAGCGGTCGATTCCTGTGTCTTCGTCTAAAGAACCACCCTTAGGAGTAGTGTTAGAGGCATGCATTAATTTCGTAGCTCATGCATGCATTGTTGCTTATCTGTTGATTGTTGTGGTGACAGATGGCACCTAGGCGCGTGAGGAGTTCTCCACGCGATCGTGATCCCAGTGACGACACTTCAGGTGCTCAGTGGGACAGGCTGGGCGAGTTTCTGGAGCGTCAGGCTGCTCAGAGCGCTCAGAGCGGGGTGGGAGCTGAGCACGATCGGTTCATGCGTCAGCACCCGCCGACTTTTGATGGCAGGAGGGCCCCAGAGGTTGCAGAGGACTGGGTCTTCCGGATGGAGAAGATCTTCCGCGCTATTGGTGTAGTACCTGAGAGGATGGTGGAGCTGGCCACCTACGTGTTCGACGGCGAGGCTGCCAACTGGTGGAGATCTACGTCCACGGTGTTGTTTGATGATCGTGTGGACGTGAGCTGGGAGGAGTTCTTGGAGGTGTTTCATGAGCAGTACTTCCCCCAGCATGTCAGGGATCAGAAGAGGGAGGAGTTCATGTCGCTAGAGCAGAAGGACATGACACTGACAAGCTACATCAGCAGGTTCAACGCTTTGGAGCGTTACTGCCCTGAGATTTGTGTGACCCCAGAGCAGCGGGCGAGGAAGTTCGTGAAGGGACTGAGACAGCCGCTTCGATCTCGGGTGATCAACAGCATGCCGCGGACCCTTGCAGATGCGGTGAAGCATGCTACGATCATCGAGCAGGACCAGAGGGAGTGTATTCAGGAGACGCGGAAGGCGCCAGTGAGCACCGGCAGCAGAGTAGCTGGTCGTGGTGCAGGGAACTCGGGCAAGAGGCCCAGGTTCGATGGTGGAGGAGCACGTCAGTCAGGAGCGTGCACTTACTGCGGGAGGTTCCATCCGGGGCAGGAGTGTCCCCGTCGGACTGGAGCGTGCATGGGTTGTGGTCAGATGGGGCATTTTGTCCGTGATTGTCCTCAGAGGCAGGGTGAGCCGAGCAGGAGGCCGGGACCACCAGCAGTAGGCAGAGGCGGAGGTAGCCGATCAGTTGTTGCACCGGGGCAGAGCAGGAGGACTGGGCGAGTCTTCACTATCCAGGCTGAGGAGGCGAGGGACTCCAACACCGTCGTGGAAGGTACGCTTTCAGTTTCTGGTTCAGTAGCGCGTGTGTTGTTTGATTGCGGCGCCACTCACTCCTTCATTTCGGAGAAGTTTGCTGGCGAGTTGGGTCGGACCCCTGTGCTGCTGACTGATGTTTTGGAGGTCAGCACGCCCATGGGTGAGGTGGGCACTGTGGGGAGCTTTTTCCCCGGCACCACAGTTGCTTCGGGAGACCACGATTTTCCGGCAGATCTGGTCTTGTTACCGATGGTGGACTTCGACGTCATACTGGGGATGGACTGGCTGTCCCGGTACGACGTGCGGGTCTTTTGCCGTGAGAAGAAGATCCTGATTCCGATGGAGGGTTTGCCAGATGTTCTGATCAGAGGTGCGAGGAGCAGAGGGGGTCGTCTGATTGTGTCTGCGGTTAAGGCACAGAGACTGATACAGCAGGGAGGCAGAGCGTTTGTGGCCACGCTGGTAGTTCCTGATCCTGAGACGAGGAGGCTGGAGGACATAGAGATTGTGCAGGAGTTCCCGGATGTGTTTCCAGCGGAGATTCCAGCGTTACCGCCGCACCGAGAGATCGAGTTCGGCATCGAGCTGGTAGCGGGTACGACACCTCAGTCGAAGGCACCATATCGTATGGCACCGGCAGAGTTGACAGAGCTGAAGAAGCAGTTGCAGGAGTTGATGGAGTCCGGATTCATTCGACCGAGTGTTTCTCCATGGGGAGCGCCTGTGCTCTTCGTGAAGAAGAAGGATGGATCGTTGCGGATGTGCATCGACTACAGGATGCTGAATAAGGTTACCGTTCGGAACCGGTACCCTTTGCCCAGGATTGATGATTTGTTTGATCAGTTGCAGACGGCGAGAGTGTTCTCGAAGATCGATCTGCGTTCGGGTTATCATCAGTTGCGGATCAGGGAGGCAGATGTTCAGAAGACAGCCTTCAGGACGCGGTACGGCCACTACGAGTTCTTGGTGATGCCATTTGGACTGACGAATGCGCCTGCAGCATTCATGGATCTGATGAATAGGACCTTCCAGCCGTACCTCGACAGATTTGTCGTTGTATTCGTAGACGACATTTTGATATACTCGCCTGACAGGGAGCAGCATCGAGAGCACCTGAGGATTGTGCTTGGCATCTTGAGGGATCAGCAGCTATATGCCAAGTACACGAAGTGCGAGTTTTGGTTGGATCAGGTGGCTTTTCTGGGGCATATTGTGTCAGCAGAGGGGATTTCAGTGGATCCGGCGAAGGTCGAGGCAGTGACTCAGTGGAGAGCCCCGACGAGCGTGACGGAGATCAGGAGTTTCGTTGGACTGGCAGGGTATTACAGGCGCTTTATCCAGGATTTCTCCAGACTTGCATCGCCGCTGACAGCATTGACGCAGAAAGGCGTCAAGTTCGTTTGGTCCCAGAAGTGCGAGGACAGCTTTCAGGAGCTGAAGAGGCGATTGACGACAGCACCTATTCTGACGCTACCGAGTGGCAGTGGAGGCTACGTGATTTACAGCGATGCATCAGGGATAGGCTTGGGTTGTGTTCTGATGCAGCATGGGAAGGTGGTCGCGTACGCTTCGAGGCAGCTGAAGGCGCACGAGAAGAACTACCCGACTCACGATCTGGAGCTGGCGGCGGTAGTTCACGCGTTGAAGACCTGGCGGCACTATCTGTATGGCGAGCAGTTCGAGGTCTTCACCGATCATCAGAGTCTGAAGTACTTGTTCTCGCAGAAGGAGCTGAATATGAGGCAGCGCAGATGGCTCGAGTTCATTAAGGACTACGACTTCACCATTTCCTATCATCCGGGGAAGGCGAATTCGGTTGCAGATGCGCTGAGCAGGAAGGTGGAGGTTTCAGTTGCGAGTCTGTGCATCCAGGAGTGGAGGCTACTCGAGGCCTTGTCAGAGTGGAGACCGTTCACAGAGGGTACAGAGGGAGCAGTGATTGCTGGGCTTCGGGTGGAGCCGCAGACTGTCTCACGGTTGGTTCAGGCTCAGCAGGGGGATGAGGAGTTAGCTGGTCTGCTACAGTTGGCTTCCAGAGATGGATCAGATTTCAGTGTGGGGGTTGATGGTGGTCTGAGGTTCAGGAGTCGGATTTGGGTGCCGAAGGTTGATGGGCTGAGAGATGACATCATGGAGGAGGCACACAGAGCTAGATACACCATTCATCCGGGGAGCACGAAGATGTATAAGGACCTGCAGCGGAACTTCTGGTGGAAGGGCATGAAGAAGGATATTGCAGAGTTTGTGGAGCGATGCTTGGTCTGCCAACAGGTGAAGATTGAGCATCAGAGGCCAGCAGGACCGATGCAGTGTATTGAGCTTCCTGAGTGGAAGTGGGAGCACGTGACGATGGATTTTGTCACGGGATTGCCGAAGACGAAGAGATTCCACGACGCGATTTGGGTGATAGTCGATCGACTGACCAAGTCGGCGCACTTCTTAGCGATCCGGACCACGTTGCCTTTGGAGGGTCTAGCTAAGTTGTACGTGGAGGAGATAGTCAGGTTGCATGGAGTGCCAGTGAGCATCATCTCCGATCGAGATCCTCGATTCACTTCCAGATTTTGGGGGAGTCTGCAGCAGGCTTTGGGGACGCGTCTGAGATTCAGTACAGCGTTTCATCCGCAGACCGATGGTCAGTCAGAGAGGACGATACAGACCCTGGAGGATATGCTGAGAGCATGCACACTGGATTGGGCAGGGCACTGGGATGAGCACCTGCCGCTGATAGAGTTCGCCTACAACAACAGCTACCACTCGAGTATTGGGATGGCACCGTACGAGGCACTGTACGGGAGGCCTTGCAGATCACCGGTATGCTGGAGTGATGTGGGCGAGAGGCAGTTAGTTGGGCCAGAGATCGTGCAGATGTATGCAGAGAAGGTGGATGTGATCAGGAGGAGACTGGCCACAGCGCAGAGCAGGCAGAAGAGCTATGCAGATCGACGCAGACGAGTGCTGAGTTTCGAGGTGGGCGACCATGTGTTTCTGAAGATTTCCCCAGCCAGAGGTGTGATGAGGTTTGGGAAGAAGGGGAAGCTCAGTCCGAGATATGTTGGACCGTTTGAGATCCTCGACCGGGTTGGAGAGGTTGCCTACCGGATTGCGTTGCCGCCGCAGTTTTCAGGTCTGCATAATGTCTTCCATGTGTCGATGCTGAGGAAGTATGTGGCAGATCCGTCGCACGTCATCGAGATAGCGGTACCAGAGATTCAGCAGGACTTGTCACTCGAGGAGAGACCCGTTGCGATTGTCGATCGCATGGATCATCAGCTCAGGAGGAGGACCATCCCGATGGTGAAGGTCAGGTGGCAGCATCACAGCGAGCGCGAGGCCACTTGGGAGATCGAGGAGGATGTCAGAAGGCAGTATCCAGAGCTGTTCGGTGAGTAGTTTGCTTTGATTTCGGGACGAAATCCTTTTAAGTTGGGTGGATTGTTATGTCCCTAACCCGGTTTAGGGTTTAATTGGTGATTAAGGAGGTATGGTGGGGCTTGACTTTTGTGGTGAGAGAGAGAGAGGTGATGGCGTGGGGGGAATGGGCTGGTTGTGTAGGGGTGTGGTGAGGAGGTCGTGCACTGTAGCGGCGAGGGGGTTTTAAGGGTGCAATTCCTTTCTCTTCCTCTTTTCTTCCCCTTCCATTCTCTTCACTCCCTTCATCTCTTTCCAGTCGAGGCTCCAGCTGAGGAGTCGATCAGAGGAGGCGAGGACGTCGTGCGGGAGGAGGTCAGACGTCCGGAGGAGGAGGGGCGCGTGCTCGAGGTCTACCGGAGGCGACGTGCGTGAGCGAGCTCCGGCGTTTCGTCGTCGTTGGTTGAGGTATGCCGCTCATTAGTGTGATTTTGTTGCCCACCCTTGTGGAGGGGTGTTGTTGGTCGGTCGGGGGAGGTCGAGGACCTCTCCGGCGACGCGTTCTTCGTAAATCCTCGGCTGGCGCGAGGTTGAAGACGACCAACGGTCGACCGGGTCCTTCGGGCGGTCGACCGTTTTAGCACTGTTTGCCCGACTTTAACCTTCACCGGTCGAACGATGCCTTGGGGCGGTCGACCGGTAGTGCATTATTGCTGGTGAGTTGGGATTTTCTACCTGTTATCGGTCGACCGGTCCTTGTTGTGTTCGACCGGAACTTAAGTGTACCTGTTAGTATTGCATGTTTGTTCGACCGATTTATATTGCGTTCGACCGATTGCATGTTTGTTCGACCGGTAGTATGTTTACGTTCGACCGTTTGATGACGTAGAATACTAGGTTGACCCTGTCTGTTTTCGGTCGACCGAGACCCCTGAGTCGGTCGACCGCTAGAGTGGAATTTAATGTTGACCAGACTCCGGATTTTGACCTCGTTCGGTCGACCGGTTTTAGACTTTTGTTCGACCGTTGGGGAATTAGTGTTGCGCAGTGAGTTCTACCGATTCAGACTTTCGGTCGACCGAATTCCTCGTGAAAACGGTCGACCGGTTAGACTATTTCGGTCGACCGAATCTGCTCAGAACTGAATTCCTGGGTCCCGTTGTGAATGCCAACTTTGTCCACGGAAACCCGTGTCCTCGCCTTGTGCGTGAGCCGGGAGGTGACGGTGGGCGCGTGATGCGTGCCTGCCCAGGGACCGCCGTTGGGAAGAGTGTGGGTGTTCGGGACGCGTCACCTCCATGTATGGACCGTGACTTTTGAGATGATAGTTGGCACTTTGTAGTATAGCAGGCCTGAGGGATCGCGGATCCCAGTGTTGATGTTGTGCGGGCACGCAACTGGCGTTGGGTGAGGTGACTACCGGCCCTTGGGGCTACGGAGGTCGCTGCCCTGCTTTTATAGCGGCGCGGTTGGTGTTCGCGGCTCGAGGAGCCCGATGACCTGGCAGACTTCGGTCTGGACCGTCCGATGCTGTGCCGGACGTTGTGATGGACCACCGATGCTGTGCCGGTGATGCCGCCGAGGCTGTGCCGGCGATGATGATTGTTGGGCCGAGGCTGTGCCGGCTTGTTGTTTTCCTCGGCTGGGCACCTACCGAGATGATGTTGTTATACCTTCCGGGCGACGGCCCCGTTGGTCCCTGTGGCCCCGACCACTGAGATTTACAGATCTGTTTCTATCGGCGCGTAGACGTGACAGAGGCTCCCTGCCGAACCCTTGTGTAGTGTAGCTGCGTGTGGGGGGTGCGATGTCGCGGGCTACTAGACTGCATGTGCCTGCAGTAGGTCTCTTCGGGAGACCCGATGATTGATTGTCGGACTGATGTCCTGTTTTACCCTTCGGGGGAACTGTTTTCCATATCTGTTGATGCCATGACATGCTACTAGTATGATAGGTTCATTACGTGATGCATGCATATAGGTGAGTTGGTATACGGGGTTTCCTTCTGGAAACTCAGGCATTGTTGTTGCATCTTTTTCAGGATCGCAGTAGGTCCGGTGGGTGGTGACCGAGGACGGAGCGCTTTGGAGTCGGATCCTCTTCGGCATTTGCGAGATCGTACGACTACTTGTATTTTCATTTCTTTCATCTGGATTGTAGTTGTACACCTTTTGTAAACTCCATGTATTTTGGGTGCACCCGGATTTCTATATTATATATTAGTGACGTTCCCGCCTTGAGTTGTCAGTTTTATTCGTTATTTCGAAATTTTAAATCTTCCGCTGTTTTGGGACGTTACAGGCTGGATCCCTGAGTGATTTCCCGAAAAAAATAAGTAAAATAAATAGTTGGAAGTTATTGGTTATATTTGTTATCATAGGATGGGCCCCAAGACCCGAAGGTATTGAAATGTTATCAGCTTTCATGATATTTGTACTTATATATGAGTGGCATCTTATAGATCGTCAAGCACCGAAAACAAAAAGGAACGAGGAATACATGTTACGCACTTCAAAAATATTCCCATGGCGGACATGGAAATAGTTCTGGTGAGTATCGATAGTAATGGTCAATATTCTTTTCATCGGTAACATGTAATGTTTTTTCCCCTACAACTTATCTATCCGAAAAACTTTAACAGCCTGAAAAGAAAAATCCAAGTCTCACTCCTATGGATTGGGTCAAGTTCCTAATTTCTGCTGTCATTGGACTGGTTGGTTTTCTCTGATTGAATCAAGTCAATTTGTTTCCCCAGCTCGTACTTATTTCTGATACATTATATTATGTTTAGTCTGCTCTCATAAGCTCCCTTGAAATGCCTAAAGCTGACATCTGGGTCGTCATAGCCATTCTCTCCGGATTGATTGGCTACTGTGCTAAGATTTATTTCACGTAAGTATTCCATTCGAGTATTTCAAAACTTTAGCTTCTGTGTGTTGATCATCCACAAGAAGATTGACGGGTATGAAAAATTAAAAAATGGCTTTGATTGTTGTTTTGAGGAAACAGAACTGCTCTCGTTGGCAAACACAAGTAGACATCACAAACTATTTTTACTGGATTGTTTCTTGGCCTTCATTCACGTTACTAGAAACTAGATGGCCTGAAAGAGGAGCATGCAATCCGTAGAACTAACTCACTAAGCAGTGTAATTTAGAATCTGTAGCCAATAGGCATCTAACATTTTGCTAAGTTCCTGGAAGAGAGAGCACTGCAATTGGTGTAGGAATTTCCCTTGTAACAGGAACAAAATCCAATAAGAAGCAAACACACAAACTCGCTAATTGTCTCAACATGGCAAATGAATGAATGATGTAATAAAAGTAGACAACCCTTACCATTTCTTACTGTTCAGCTATCCGTCAAAGCCTTCATTATCTTTTGTCAGCTGTAAGGGAACATTACCTCTGTTCCAACTTCTACATTATACATCCATATATATTTGTTCAACGTGTTTACAATTACTCTGGTTATTCGGCTTCCACGATTTATTGTTATCTAAAAATGTGGTATGTTTTCCTTAAGTCATATTATGTTCTACTGATTGAAAGAATGAAGCAGTGTAGTTCTTCTTTCATGCATGTACTGATAATTTTTTGGAAATTACTGCCTGTAAAGCTTAATCTTGATTCTTACAGGTTTCAACAAAACATGGCAACTTACCAAAACTTAATCACACAGTCTATGTATGACAAGCAACTAGATAGTGGTAAAGGCACACTCTTGCACCTTTGTGATGATGTAATTCAGCAGGAGGTATGAACCTGAAGATGATCTTAGCTAAATTCCATTTATAGATTTACAGCCTAAAATAATCGAGAAATATACTATTAATAGTCCCTATTTTATTTCACATCCACAGGTCAAAGAGGTCATTATATCCTTCTTTATTTTGATGGAGCAAGGCAAACTTGCAATAAATGTATGTTCGATAAACTGCACATCCATCTCTTTTTTAGTTGCAAATGGGATATTGCCTCTCTAACGTTCTTCTTCAGGATCTTGACTCTCGTTGTGAAGAACTGATTAAGGAAGAATTCGGTGAAATTTGCAATTTTGAAGTTGTTGATGCCGTCAAAAAGTTAGAAAAGCTTGGGATTGTTGTAAGGGTGAGTTTTTTTTATTCCTGCTAAAAGAAGTCCTCAGTCTGCCATCTCATGCCAAAGTCCAATTTCTTAGATGTTTGCTTGTTTTCCTATATAAGTACTGCATTTCTTTTTCGAGTAGAGTCAATACTGAATCCCACTCTTCTTCAAAACAAACATCAAGGGGATTGATGGTCCAGCTAAGCTGAAGTTACATTTGATATTCTCACGTGAACCAAAAAATTGTTGAATTAAATTCACATTACATATCAAAATTTGCTTATGTGATGTCCATATTACACAAGAAAATTTTGCTGGGGGGGGGGGGGGGGGGGGGGGGGGGAGGGGTTGATCTACCGGCTAGGATATGGAATCCTAATACAAGGATTTTTTTCCCTTCCAGAACTGTTAGTTGCCTCTTGTTAAATAAAAGTTCTGCAATTGCTATAGCTTTAGATCCTATCTTCGCTTGTTTCCCTGAAATTTTGTTGCACCGAAAGCAAATCAAATAAGGTGTTTGAAAGAAATTTTGCACTTTCTGTTATTTTCTTACTCGATGAATATTTCCGAAAAATTAATAATTGAGAAATAGAAAAATATGCCTGGACATTGCTAGATATAGAGAATGAATCTAACAATAACCATTCTCTTTCTTTCAGGACCCTATTGGAAACATATCATGTGTTGGTTTGAAGCATGCAAATGAGATGATAGGCACTACTACTGAAGAACTAGTGCTGAAAGCTACACAAGGCACCCCTCCCTAACTTTATACCCGGGAAGGTACTCCTGTTAAGTCCTAAACCAAGATTAGTAGCTAATCATGTTAGGAAGGAGGTTAAGTTAAGTGGATGTTTGGTTTTCTTTAATGCGGCTTGAGCTTGCTTAGTGTAGAGGAGTAGGCAAATGTTTTCTTTGACTTGGGGGTATGAGGTGGGGGTGTAGGAGGTATGGGCTTGCGTGCCTTTGGTTGGTGTGAGTTTTGTTTTGAAAAAAAAAACATACACAATCCATCTCTTTCCCTCACTCGAACTCTTCTCTTCTCCTACCCATCTCCCTCTCTTTCCCTCTTCACGTCGCTGACTGGAGGGCTGCTGGGGAGGCTATCAGAGTGCTAAACACCGGCGAGGAGGTGAAGCACAGTGATGTCGGCGAAGGCTTGTCCGGTGAGGAGGTTGCGTAAGGGGCGACCGAAGGTGCTTGGTGGTTGCCGGAGGTGCGTGGTTGCAAGGAGGGTGGCTGCCGACGATGGTCGGAGCTCCGGCGAACTCGTGAAAGGTATGTCAAGTTTACTTTTAGCTCACACAAGGTGTGGGAGGGGGCTTGCCGGCGAACGAGCGGCGGTCGGAGGACCATCAGGTGGCAACCCTTGCCGGACGTCGGGCTGCGTCGGCTGTTCGTTCCTTGTAGTTTGATGGTGGTTGCCGGCGAATAGGGCTCGCCGAAGGGGCGACGGTGTACTCCACCGGGCGCAGCAGTGCGCTGGTCGACAGGCACTGCCCAGCTGCGGGTTGTGGGCGAGCTGCGTGTCAAGGCGGAAGCGCGTGGGCGAGTCGCGAAGGAGGGGGCGAGCTGCGAACAATGAGCTAGGCGCGAGCAAAGCACGAGCGGACGTACGACGGACGAGGTGGCGTCGTTGACGTGAGAGTTGTGTTGCCAATTGTTTCCTCCGAAACTCGTGTTCCCGCTTCATGCGTGAGTCAGGAGGTGACAGTGAGATTGCTGATCGTCGAGCAAAAAAGTGTGGATGCTTGGTACACGTGCCACTTTTGTATTGATAGATTTTAGTACGACATTTTGTATTAAATTGAGTCACTCTATATAGTAGACCTGAAGGATCCCAGATCCTAATGCATTGTTGTTACGTAGCTCCAAAGAGCGAGATAACCATTCTACCCTTATGTCGGCAGAGATAACCATCCAGACTTGTTCCAGCGGGAATGACTGTCCGGGTTGTGGCAAAGCTCGACGGATATGGCTGACCAGAGCGACGACTCCGTAAAACCACGTGGCCTGAGAGCCATAATATCAGATCTGTATCTGTGACTTGGAAGTGCGTGAGATCCTTATCAAACCCTCATTATTAGTATAGTTGCGATCGTAGGTGTCTCGCGTACTCTTCGTAGAACTGTGTGTCTATGGTGAGTGTCCTTGGGTAACCCGATATTTGTAGAGAGACTATTGTCCATATTGCCCCGAGTTGGGGAATGTTTCATTGTTTGTACCTTTATGTTACGTGACACTAGTATGATAGGTTGATTGTACTATTCATTCATATATAAATAAGTGGACTTGGTATATGATATTTTCGTTATGAAAATTCATGTATTTTATCATGTTGCATTTCAGGGTCTCGATAGGTGTTGAGTGTGTGGCGACAGAGGACGAGTATACCCGTGGACCAGATACTCCAATCTTATCTCTAGGTTTTTGTCTTTACTTGTATAATGTCATTTCCTCGTTCTTATTGTAATCAAACTTTGAATCTTTTGTAATGATGCATCATAATTGAGTATTTATGCGTAATGTTCTCGTTATTCATGGTCTTATGTTGTCCTGAGATTTTGTTTAAAATTTTCAATTTTCGGGGACGTTACAACTCTTTGAGGGCCAAGGCTAACTTCATTGTTGCTATTTAGCACCAGAAATGATGCGCTGTTCAGTTAGCCAAATCTCAAGTAAAATTAGTTATTTGTGCTTCAGATTAAACAACTCCTAGAATTCCATTATTCAATTCATTACCTAATTCTTATTATTTATTCTTCGTTGTAATCTACATTTGTGTATAGTCTTCTCATAAATTCAAGAAAGCAACTGCTGTGCTACAAGATTTATTTTCTTTATTCCCATGATGGCTTTGTTTAATTTAACATTCCTTTGAACTTTGCCCTCTTTACAGTAACCTATAAGTTATTGCTACCTTGCTAGAGTTAGCAATTTCACAAACGTATTGATGATTTGTAATGAGAGTGTAGAATCTAGTAGAATGACCTGATGAGTGAAGCCATCATACAACAACGATATCATGTGATTATGTGAATTCTAACTGACATTGCTTGATATGATGTGATTCTAGCTTGCAAGATGAACAACGTCCTGACTTTGGAAATGTTGAGTCATGGGAAATTCTTAGAATACTTGAGTCTGGGCCTTTGTAAAATCCTTCTTGTTTAAAATTAACTTCAATGTAAAGCATTTAATCACAAACTAGTTACTTCAACAAACACATTTAATCCCAAATTAGTTAGGATAGTTAGGTAGGCATTAACTTCATTAAAATATCCTCCAAGGGAAACAATGATATGGCATGTGGCAGTACCAAAACTGTTCCCGGGGAATCTAACGATACAGATGCAAACATTGTTCCTTTGTAATTGATATTTATTAAAGAGTGGACTTCCGTTTGTGATGTAAGTTTTACTTTTATATGTTAATTATTATAAATTGGATGTTTAAATATTTTGATCATTGATTAATATATTTGTCTTTTAGAAGTATTGAGGAATATGATTTTTATCATTAACTGTGAAGTTCTAAAAGATAATAGTTTAGATAAATCAAAAATTATTCACAATCATGATATTGACATAGAACATTAGTTACCGAGAAGATTGTTGTGTTGGTCATCGATTATTGTAGTTCTACAAATATTTAACGACACGAGTATATAAAAGAGAAAAATAGTTACTTTTATACTTTGAATAGACCAAGCAAGTGAAACATTATAGATTTATGTTATGTGTCATTAATGTTTTCACTGTATCTTCAATCCTAAGATATGACTTGTCTTTTCACATAAGTAGTGTTTAATTTGATTATTGTCAAAAACTATCAACGAGCATAGTGATAAAGACAATAGTTAGTTGAGTTTGACTTGTATTAGAAAAGATAGCTAGTCAAAATCACAGTAGTTGTTTCTCGTGTTGAATCGATTGGTCGTTTATACATTCTGTTTGATCAAAAAATCACACTAACTTTGGTAGCGTGTGATGGGTCGATCGTCCGGTTTCATGGTCCAACCGAAACCGCAATTAACTGCCTACCGGTCGACCAGTAGACAAGTTTCGGTCGACCGGTCAGCACAATTTTGCTAGAATTATTTAGAGAGATTATTGTTGATCATGGGTTGGATTTATTCCAATTATGGTCAAACGTTTTTAAAGATGATTATGTATCAATTTGTGATTGGTTTAAGGAAGAGAAAATCAAGAGATCATGAGTTTGTGGATAACTCATGATGTGGTGTTGGGATAGCCTATAAATAGGTCTTCTCTCTATACTTGTTTCATATGAATGCAAAATTCTCTCTCTCTAACCTCCCTCTAATCCATCCGAATTTCTCTTAATTATTTCAAGCTTTTGGAGATTAAATCTCAAAGAGCTTTAGAAAGGTTATTAGCTAGATTTTAAGCTTAATTAGAGATTGATTGACTAGCTCATTTCTCTCTAATTTTGTTTAGAGTTTGGTGAATACTTGGAGGCGAATTAACCAGCGATTCGACATGCGACGCAACTCTGAATCTTCATAAATATTTTAGATAACCTTTGAGTACGATCCTCCTACATTTGTTTTAATATATATGTGAAATATGATATTAGAATAAATGTAAAATAATGTATATAAAATTATTGAAAATATGAAAATCGATCATGCATGTATAATTTTAAAAAATTATATACGTACACAAGCCACGAAATCACACGGGACATGCTTAGCAGGTGACAGAAGTCACAGAACTGGTTTTTTGTTGTGTTGTGTGAAACTATTCTCAACAATATTGTACCAATCCAAACACAACTGAATGAACATCACTATTAACCGATTAAAATGTTCTACCTTTGAAGGAGCAAAAAACATCAGAAAAGAAAAACAACACATGAAGGTATAACCATCTTAACTTTTTGTGTTTCAATTGTAGTTATATATACTGTTGGTATTGTTGCTTGAAAGTATTGATATTTTGGAATTTTTCTCCAAAAAATACAACATATGCTTCAACTCATATCAATCATAATTACAATCAACAAAGACACTCATATCAACTCATATGCAGTGGCAACAAAGATGCTGTTTTATATTCACACAAAAATCAATCACCCGAGCACTTAATTGTTGAAAAAATAACACTATAAGACATTTCTCGGGTATTTATGAGGTGAAATATAGACACTGCAGCTGATCTTTTTACAGTTATCTAGCAGCTGAAATATCAATTTTGCAATTTCGGTAAAAAACACTGCACAGAATAATTCAAGAGGCAATGACAAGTTTTCTTGTTTTCAGGACGATGTAAATAATTGGCTTCCTAGAGTCACAACTGGTGTGCCTTCGCCCATTACCGTAGTCATACTCATTTCTTTCTCGTATATCCGGTCGATCTCTGTCGAAACGAAACTCATGGATGGCCTCATTGTGGTAGATGGATTCAAGCACCAGACTGCAAGCCGGAAGAAGTCTCGCATTCCATCCACTGTGAAACTGCTGCCCATTCTACGATCAATGAGAGTAGAAATGCTGGTCGAATCTTCATATTTTTGTGCCTTCATAAAAACAACCAAAAATTAAGTAAATACCAAATAACATACACTTAAGTGATGAACCCAGAAAATGCTCCACTTTCAAGATTCTAAATCCATTCTGGTGAGCATTTCAAAATATTGAAATAATATGTAAAACTTTATATAACATGGATTATTTAAATAGAAACCGCTATTTGCTTTCCAACACGTGCGTGATTGGCAAAATGTATGAATGCACAAATTTCCAGCAGCAGCCACAAAAAACAAAAATTCAGATGTTTGTCATTAGTATTGTGGCAGTGCAAGCGCTCCAAAACTAAAGATGCATATGCAGTTGGGGCATGTCGCCGTATAAATAAGACAAAGCAGTTTATCTTCTGATTGGCAAAGGCTAAAAATAACAAGAACATAAAAATTCAGCACCTGAAGCTTAGGTAAAGAATGAAAGAAAAACAGCAAACCAAAAGTTAGATATGAATCTATATGCCCCCGAAAGGTCAACAGCAAGAACGTCAAAAGTGTTAGATGTAATTGTAAGAACACTAAAAAATTCAAAGAAAATTTTATTCGACCATAAGAAGACTGAGGAGTATAATAGTACCCATTCATAAATACTTTGCTCGTATTCGAGAAACTGCAGTTGGATGGCCTCTTGACCGCTTACTAGCTCCAAAAGAAACACTCCAAAGCTATAAACATCACTCTTCTCCGAAAAGGATCCGGATTTCTTTACCCTGCAAAGCAAACAAAACGAACAAAAATCATATAGAGTCTGATAAAATGCTTTGGTTGAACAACTTTTCCATTTTCTATCATCAAAGAACTATATATTTGAACAATGCAATTCAATTTCTTAGCAAATAGCTCAAAATTCTAACAATATCTTCTTCTTTTTCCAGTAAGAAGGTGTTTCTATACAGAACAAAGAGAAGTATTAATACTCGGGATCTACGAAAAGATCATCCTCCATCAGTCGAGAAGATGAACCCCCACCGTCAATTTTATCAAGCAGTTGTCTGAGTCCAACATCAGAAATTTTAGGTGCAAAATTTTCATCAACTAGGACATTTGCAGTTTTGAAATCCAAATGTACTAAAATAGGATTCAGAGAATGTAGGTGCGCCAAACCTGCATACAAGAACATTGAAAAAAAGTGAGATTGAGCATGTGAGTTATCTTTTTTCTAGACGATTTACACATGTTAGACAAACTGTTTCAGCTTTCATGGAAGGAAAAGAACACATCATGGGTAAACTAATACAAAAAATAGCAACAAACAACAAACAAATGCTCACTGGATTTGCAGATGATCACCTTTAGCTGCCCCATTAGCGATAGAGAGCCTATGTTTAAATTCTAGCTTTTCACTGGAATCACGACTGGATCCTGTAGTAAACAATTTCCATAAACCCCTCTATAATCAATACAAATGAAACATTTGCAATTTCTATAGGGAACTAGATTACCATATAAGTGAGTAGCCACGCTGCCATTTGGTATATACTCATACACGAGCATCTGAAGATCATTTTCTTGACAATAGCCTAGGAGGCTCACAAGATTACGATGGCGGATAGAGGAGAGGTACCGCACCTGATGACCAATGAATTTTGTTTTTAAAGTATCAACTAAGCATACCATGAAATAAAATGAATGGAAGAAGAAGAAGAAACCCCAAATAATGAACTTTGTACTGAATATTCAAAAGTCAAATATGTTGTCACCTCTTCTATCATCTCAAGACTTGGGGTTGCCCACCTCCTTTTGATAGCCACTATCATATCAGGAAGCAAGCCCTTGTAGACCTCTCCAAACTTCCCCTTCCCGATCAAATGTGATTCACTAAAGCTTTTTGTAGCTTGATTTAGTTCCTCCAATGCAAAAGCTCTTCCTTCATTGAAATTGGATGGGTATGGCCCTTCCCTCAATGGCAAACCGGCACTTTGTCTCGATGCTATTGTTGCAATGCATAAAAGAAATTTCAGAAGGCAACGGAAGAATACAAACAAGTAAAGAGGAAAGTGAGCAAGATTGAAACCCACGAGAACAACTAAGAAACCACCTCGAGGTGACGGATCGGAAGAATTAGATTCCGATGTTCTTCGCGTGCTCCTGTTACGGCAAACACAGAAGCGCACTAAAACAATCAGAAGAATGATCAATACCAAGAGACCTCCAGCAGCTCCAACTGCGTATTTAACAATCTTTGACATTTGGTGAAGGATCCTCAATTTCAGAGAATCAGAACCTTCACTGATAAATATATGCTTCTATACATTGAGCCTGTATAACAAGTTAGTTTTAGTTTGGGGAAAATTGTTTGGTAAAATCTATGAACTTAGAAAGTTCACATATGGAATTTTGGATTATAGAGAATTGGTATGAGCAAGTGAGTTGATGTAGATTGAGAAACTTTGCCAGAAGAATACAGTTAATTACGATATTTTAGATAGTTAGTAAATTCCACAAATTTGTTTTATCCATAAATTTAAAGACATTCACAAATGGGAACAGAATTTCGCATATGCATAAAATGCCAATGTGAAACAGACAGTGCAATGAATCAATTAGAAATCGTTGTCCCTGTAATTGACACTTGAAAAGGAGAACTCCTTTTCTGTTATTGCTCCTACAGATCAACTCATAGATAACTTTACCTTTACCTATTTAAGTTTGAAGAGTAGATCTCATCGTGCATCTACCATTGCAATTTGTAATTGCAGCTTTGCAAGATGCCAATCAACGTTATTAAGTAAAATAAAAAATTTGAGGGACTCCTGACCAGAGATGAGTCAAAAGAGAACATAGCCCTCAAATTGAGACAAAGGATTATAAATGAAAAACAAAAGTAATTCTACCCTTACTGCATTCTGTAATATCCTACAAATTCAGAAAAAGGTAAATATCCTACAAATTTCCAATCTCCTCATGAAATTTCAGCATGGATATCTTATATCTATATAGGCAAAGAATTACAAAGGAAATGCAAGATCAGAGGAAAAACAGGACACCAGACCAAATTCAAACGCATATATAGAATCAAAACCTTTTTTATTTTTTGATAAAATGCCCAAAAAAGAGCAATTGAGAGAATTTAACTCTCGGAATGAAACGAAGGCAACATAAACACCAACCTACATTCAATCATTTCAAACATCTCCCAACCAGAAAAAAAACAGCAAAACCCTGCAAAAGCCCTGCTTCATCTGCAAGTCAAAGAATCAAAATACATTCCGTAACACCGCCTACATGCCGAAAACAAGACAAAATTAAGTACCCAATGTGAATTCCACCAAACCAACCAAAACCCAATTGCCAAAACCAAACCCAGAATCAAAACTGAGATTTTTAACCTATAAAGAAAGTCTCAATGTGGGAGAAAATGGTTCAATTCAATAACCAATCACCCTCAAAGCATCAACCACCAACACAGCAAAAACAAAATCAACAAAAATCTCTCCTTTCCATTATACCACAAAAAACAGAGACATTGCCGACAGAAAAAAGACAGGCCAAAGCAACCAACCCACGACCTGAATTGGGAATCCGAGCACGACCCATGAGAGGAAAGGGAGTGGGAGGGGTGGGAGGGGGGAGGGAGAAGGCGGTGGTGGTGGTGTTATAGGAGGAGTAGGAACAGGGGAGGGAGGGAAGGGGTTGGTGGTGGTGGTGGGATGATGGAAAAGGGCATCTGTTTTTGTGTGCTGTAAAGCAACACCAAAGGGTTGTCGTCTGCTACTGCAAATTGGAGGGATTTGGTCTGCTTTGTTTTGTTCCCTCATCTGATCTCCCCTTGCTGTCAAATTGTTTTGGCTTCTTGATCACTGACAGTAGAAAATTACCCCTAAAACAAACCAACAACACAAGGCATGTCTCTCCGTCTTCTTCTAATTTTTAATTGTATATTAGATTAGATTATTAGAATCTAAGATAGTTTTTTATGAATGTTGTAGAGGTGTAGGTGGGGTGGTGAACTTTTTTCACTGTCATCAAACTAACATCTACGTTGACTTCTCTGCCAGTTTTACTCTTTAACTTATAAAACTAAAAAAATTCTTAATATACATATTAAACACTAGTTACCAAAAATATATATTAACACTAACCACTCCTCTTGTAATCTAAGAATACTTACAATCGCATGGCGCAGGATCGGATACCTCTAGATTTGAGACCATCAGCTTCTTTTCACCAACCACTTTAAAAACACCCACTAAAATTGCAAGAAACACAGAAGCTTTTCTCCGGTTCTTTGGTTTCTCTCAATGCTTTTGCAAATCAGTGTGATGTAGTTATAAAGGGGGACATGGTAGATCATGTAAAAATCTTTTTTTGTACCATTTTTGTAACGTCCCGAAACAGCGGAAGATTTAAAATTTCGAAATAACGAATAAAACTGACAACTCAAGGCGGGAACGTCACTAATATATAATATAGAAATCCGGGTGCACCCAAAATACATGGAGTTTACAAAAGGTGTACAACTACAATCCAGATGAAAGAAATGAAAATACAAGTAGTCGTACGATCTCGCAAATGCCGAAGAGGATCCGACTCCAAAGCGCTCCGTCCTCGGTCACCACCCACCGGACCTACTGCGATCCTGAAAAAGATGCAACAACAATGCCTGAGTTTCCAGAAGGAAACCCCGTATACCAACTCACCTATATGCATGCATCACATAATGAACCTATCATACTAGTAGCATGTCATGGCATCAACAGATATGGAAAACAGTTCCCCCGAAGGGTAAAACAGGACATCAGTCCGACAATCAATCATCGGGTCTCCCGAAGAGACCTACTGCAGGCACATGCAGTCTAGTAGCCCGCGACATCGCACCCCCCACACGCAGCTACACTACACAAGGGTTCGGCAGGGAGCCTCTGTCACGTCTACGCGCCGATAGAAACAGATCTGTAAATCTCAGTGGTCGGGGCCACAGGGACCAACGGGGCCGTCGCCCGGAAGGTATAACAACATCATCTCGGTAGGTGCCCAGCCGAGGAAAACAACAAGCCGGCACAGCCTCGGCCCAACAATCATCATCGCCGGCACAACCTCGGCGGCATCACCGGCACAGCATCGGTGGTCCATCACAACAGTCCGGCACAGCATCGGACAGATCCAGACCGAAGTCTGCCAGGTCATCGGGCTCCTCGAGCCGCGAACACCAACCGCGCCGCTATAAAAGCAGGGCAGCGACCTCCGTAGCCCCAAGGGCCGGTAGTCACCTCACCCAACGCCAGTTGCGTGCCCGCACAACATCAACACTGGGATCCGCGATCCCTCAGGCCTGCTATACTACAAAGTGCCAACAATCATCTCAAAAGTCACGGTCCATACATGGAGGTGACGCGTCCCGAACACCCACACTCTTCCCAACGGCGGTCCCTGGGCAGGCACGCATCACGCGCCCACCGTCACCTCCCGGCTCACGCACAAAGCGAGGACACGGGTTTCCGTGGACAAAGTTGGCGTTCAAAAGGGGAACCAGGAATTCTGTCCTGGGCCCAAACGGTCGACCGGGAGAGGTGATTCGGTCGACCGGTTCCAGAAAGGAATCGGTCGACCGTACTCCTAAAACGGTCTACCGCTGCGCTCAAAACAGAACCCCCAACGGTCGAACAAGGGTCTAAAACCGGTCTACCGAACGAGGTCAAAATCCGGAGTCTGGTCAACATCAAATCCAATCTATCGGTCGACCGACTCATGGGTCCCGGTCGACCGAAAACTAACAGGGTCAACCTAGTATTCTACGTCATCAAACGGTCGAACGTAAACATACTACCGGTCGAACAAACATGCAATCGGTCGAACGCAATATAAATCGGTCGAACAATTCATACAATAATAACAGGTACACTTAAGTTCCGGTCGAACACAACACGGACCGGTCGACCGAAAACAGGCAGAAAATCCCAACTCACCAGCAATAATGCACTACCGGTCGACCGCCCCAAGGCATCGTTCGACCGGTGAAGGTTAAAGTCGGGCAAACAGTGCTAAAACGGTCGACCGCCCGAAGGATCCGGTCGACCGTTGGTCGTCTTCAACCTCGCGCCAGCCGAGGATTTACGAAGAAACGCGTCGCCGGAGAGGTCCTCGACCTCCCCCGACCGACCAACAACACCCTTCCTCAAGGGTGGGCAACAAAATCACACTAATGAGCGACATACCTCAACCAACGACGGAGAAACGCCGGAGCAACGCTCGCGCCTCCGCACCTCCGCACGCGCAACCTCCTCCTCGCCGCGACCTCCTCACGCCGGAGCCTCCGCGCCTTCTTCCTCCGCTGGTCGCCGGACAGAAAAATGGAGAGAGAGTGAGAGAGAGCAAGTAAGGGAGAGAGAGAGAAAACCCAACTTAAATACTCTACCCCCATCACCTCACCCTCACCCTACACCATACTCCTACACTCCAACCCATACCTCCACAACAACTCCACCATACCTCCTCTCTCCTCCAAGTCAAACCTCACTTAACCCTAATTAAACCCTAAACAGGGTTAGGGACATAACAATCCACCCAACTTAAAAGGATTTCGTCCCGAAATCAAGCAACTACTCACCGAAAAGCTCTGGATACTGCCTTCTGACATCCTCCTCAATCTCCCAAGTGGCCTCGCGCTCGCTGTGATGCTGCCATCTGACCTTCACCATCGGAATGGTCCTCCTCCTGAGCTGGTGATCCATGCGATCAACAATCTCGACCGGCCTCTCCTCGAGCGACAAGTCCTGCTGAATCTCTGGCACTGCTATCTCAATAACGTGCGACGGATCTGCCACATACTTCCTCAGCATCGACACATGGAAGACGTTATGCAGACCCGAAAACTGCGGCGGCAAAGCAATCCGGTAGGCAACCTCTCCAACTCGGTCGAGGATCTCAAACGGTCCAACATATCTCGGACTGAGCTTCCCCTTCTTCCCAAACCTCATCACACCTCTGGCTGGGGAAATCTTCAGAAACACATGGTCGCCCACCTCGAAACTCAGCACTCGTCTGCGTCGATCTGCATAGCTCTTCTGCCTGCTCTGCGCTGTGGCCAGTCTCCTCCTGATCACATCCACCTTCTTTGCATACATCTGCACGATCTCTGGCCCAACTAACTGCCTCTCGCCCACATCACTCCAGCATACCGGTGATCTGCAAGGCCTCCCGTACAGTGCCTCGTACGGTGCCATCCCAATACTCGAGTGGTAGCTGTTGTTGTAGGCGAACTCTATCAGCGGCAGGTGCTCATCCCAGTGCCCTGCCCAATCCAGTGTGCATGCTCTCAGCATATCCTCCAGGGTCTGTATCGTCCTCTCTGACTGACCATCGGTCTGCGGATGAAACGCTGTACTGAATCTCAGACGCGTCCCCAAAGCCTGCTGCAGACTCCCCCAAAATCTGGAAGTGAATCGAGGATCTCGATCGGAGATGATGCTCACTGGCACTCCATGCAACCTGACTATCTCCTCCACGTACAACTTAGCTAGACCCTCCAAAGGCAACGTGGTCCGGATCGCTAAGAAGTGCGCCGACTTGGTCAGTCGATCGACTATCACCCAAATCGCGTCGTGGAATCTCTTCGTCTTCGGCAATCCCATGACAAAATCCATCGTCACGTGCTCCCACTTCCACTCAGGAAGCTCAATACACTGCATCGGTCCTGCTGGCCTCTGATGCTCAATCTTCACCTGTTGGCAGACCAAGCATCGCTCCACAAACTCTGCAATATCCTTCTTCATGCCCTTCCACCAGAAGTTCCGCTGCAGGTCCTTATACATCTTCGTGCTCCCCGGATGAATGGTGTATCTAGCTCTGTGTGCCTCCTCCATGATGTCATCTCTCAGCCCATCAACCTTCGGCACCCAAATCCGACTCCTGAACCTCAGACCACCATCAACCCCCACACTGAAATCTGATCCATCTCTGGAAGCCAACTGTAGCAGACCAGCTAACTCCTCATCCCCCTGCTGAGCCTGAACCAACCGTGAGACAGTCTGCGGCTCCACCCGAAGCCCAGCAATCACTGCTCCCTCTGTACCCTCTGTGAACGGTCTCCACTCTGACAAGGCCTCGAGTAGCCTCCACTCCTGGATGCACAGACTCGCAACTGAAACCTCCACCTTCCTGCTCAGCGCATCTGCAACCGAATTCGCCTTCCCCGGATGATAGGAAATGGTGAAGTCGTAGTCCTTAATGAACTCGAGCCATCTGCGCTGCCTCATATTCAGCTCCTTCTGCGAGAACAAGTACTTCAGACTCTGATGATCGGTGAAGACCTCGAACTGCTCGCCATACAGATAGTGCCGCCAGGTCTTCAACGCGTGAACTACTGCTGCTAACTCCAGATCGTGAGTCGGGTAGTTCTTCTCGTGCACCTTCAGCTGCCTCGAAGCGTACGCGACCACCTTCCCATGCTGCATCAGAACACAACCCAAGCCTATCCCTGATGCATCGCTGTAAATCACGTAGCCTCCACTGCCACTCGGTAGCGTCAGAATAGGTGCTGTCGTCAATCGCCTCTTCAGCTCCTGAAAGCTGTCCTCGCACTTCTGGGACCAAACGAACTTGACGCCTTTCTGCGTCAATGCTGTCAGCGGCGATGCAAGTCTGGAGAAATCCTGGATAAAGCGCCTGTAATACCCTGCCAGTCCAACGAAACTCCTGATCTCCGTCACGCTCGTCGGGGCTCTCCACTGAGTCACTGCCTCGACCTTCGCCGGATCCACTGAAATCCCCTCTGCTGACACAATATGCCCCAGAAAAGCCACCTGATCCAACCAAAACTCGCACTTCGTGTACTTGGCATATAGCTGCTGATCCCTCAAGATGCCAAGCACAATCCTCAGGTGCTCTCGATGCTGCTCCCTGTCAGGCGAGTATATCAAAATGTCGTCTACGAATACAACGACAAATCTGTCGAGGTACGGCTGGAAGGTCCTATTCATCAGATCCATGAATGCTGCAGGCGCATTCGTCAGTCCAAATGGCATCACCAAGAACTCGTAGTGGCCGTACCGCGTCCTGAAGGCTGTCTTCTGAACATCTGCCTCCCTGATCCGCAACTGATGATAACCCGAACGCAGATCGATCTTCGAGAACACTCTCGCCGTCTGCAACTGATCAAACAAATCATCAATCCTGGGCAAAGGGTACCGGTTCCGAACGGTAACCTTATTCAGCATCCTGTAGTCGATGCACATCCGCAACGATCCATCCTTCTTCTTCACGAAGAGCACAGGCGCTCCCCATGGAGAAACACTCGGTCGAATGAACCCGGACTCCATCAACTCCTGCAACTGCTTCTTCAGCTCTGTCAACTCTGCCGGTGCCATACGATATGGTGCCTTCGACTGAGGTGTCGTACCCGCTACCAGCTCGATGCCGAACTCGATCTCTCGGTGCGGCGGTAACGCTGGAATCTCCGCTGGAAACACATCCGGGAACTCCTGCACAATCTCTATGTCCTCCAGCCTCCTCGTCTCAGGATCAGGAACTACCAGCGTGGCCACAAACGCTCTGCCTCCCTGCTGTATCAGTCTCTGTGCCTTAACCGCAGACACAATCAGACGACCCCCTCTGCTCCTCGCACCTCTGATCAGAACATCTGGCAAACCCTCCATCGGAATCAGGATCTTCTTCTCACGGCAAAAGACCCGCACGTCGTACCGGGACAGCCAGTCCATCCCCAGTATGACGTCGAAGTCCACCATCGGTAACAAGACCAGATCTGCCGGAAAATCGTGGTCTCCCGAAGCAACTGTGGTGCCGGGGAAAAAGCTCCCCACAGTGCCCACCTCACCCATGGGCGTGCTGACCTCCAAAACATCAGTCAGCAGCACAGGGGTCCGACCCAACTCGCCAGCAAACTTCTCCGAAATGAAGGAGTGAGTGGCGCCGCAATCAAACAACACACGCGCTACTGAACCAGAAACTGAAAGCGTACCTTCCACGACGGTGTTGGAGTCCCTCGCCTCCTCAGCCTGGATAGTGAAGACTCGCCCAGTCCTCCTGCTCTGCCCCGGTGCAACAACTGATCGGCTACCTCCGCCTCTGCCTACTGCTGGTGGTCCCGGCCTCCTGCTCGGCTCACCCTGCCTCTGAGGACAATCACGGACAAAATGCCCCATCTGACCACAACCCATGCACGCTCCAGTCCGACGGGGACACTCCTGCCCCGGATGGAACCTCCCGCAGTAAGTGCACGCTCCTGACTGACGTGCTCCTCCACCATCGAACCTGGGCCTCTTGCCCGGGTTCCCTGCTCCACGACTGACTACTCTGCTACCGGTGCTCACTGGCGCCTTCCGCGCCTCCTGAATACACTCGCTCTGGTCCTGCTCGATGATCGTAGCATGCTTCACCGCATCAGCAAGGGTCCGCGGCATGCTGTTGATCACCCGAGATCGAAGCGGCTGTCTCAGTCCCTTCACGAACTTCCTCGCCCGCTGCTCTGGGGTCACACAAATCTCAGGGCAGTAACGCTCCAAAGCGTTGAACCTGCTGATGTAGCTCGTCAGTGTCATGTCCTTCTGCTCTAGCGACATGAACTCCTCCCTCTTCTGATCCCTGACATGCTGGGGGAAGTACTGCTCATGAAACACCTCCAAGAACTCCTCCCAGCTCACGTCCACACGATCATCAAACAACACTGTGGACGTAGATCTCCACCAGTTGGCAGCCTCGCCATCGAACACGTAGGTGGCCAGCTCCACCATCCTCTCAGGTGCTACACCAATAGCACGGAAAATCTTCTCCATCCGGAAGACCCAGTCCTCTGCAACCTCTGGGGCCCTCCTGCCATCAAAAGTCGGCGGGTGCTGACGCATGAACCGATCGTGCTCAGCTCCCACCCCGCTCTGAGCGCTCTGAGCAGCCTGACGCTCCAGAAACTCGCCCAGCCTGTCCCACTGAGCACCTGAAGTGTCGTCACTGGGATCACGATCGCGTGGAGAACTCCTCACGCGCCTAGGTGCCATCTGTCACCACAACAATCAACAGATAAGCAACAATGCATGCATGAGCTACGAAATTAATGCATGCCTCTAGCACTACTCCTAAGGGTGGTTCTTTAGACGAAGACACATGAATCGACCGCTCTGATACCAAGTTGTAACGTCCCGAAACAGCGGAAGATTTAAAATTTCGAAATAACGAATAAAACTGACAACTCAAGGCGGGAACGTCACTAATATATAATATAGAAATCCGGGTGCACCCAAAATACATGGAGTTTACAAAAGGTGTACAACTACAATCCAGATGAAAGAAATGAAAATACAAGTAGTCGTACGATCTCGCAAATGCCGAAGAGGATCCGACTCCAAAGCGCTCCGTCCTCGGTCACCACCCACCGGACCTACTGCGATCCTGAAAAAGATGCAACAACAATGCCTGAGTTTCCAGAAGGAAACCCCGTATACCAACTCACCTATATGCATGCATCACATAATGAACCTATCATACTAGTAGCATGTCATGGCATCAACAGATATGGAAAACAGTTCCCCCGAAGGGTAAAACAGGACATCAGTCCGACAATCAATCATCGGGTCTCCCGAAGAGACCTACTGCAGGCACATGCAGTCTGGTAGCCCGCGACATCGCACCCCCCACACGCAGCTACACTACACAAGGGTTCGGCAGGGAGCCTCTGTCACGTCTACGCGCCGATAGAAACAGATCTGTAAATCTCAGTGGTCGGGGCCACAGGGACCAACGGGGCCGTCGCCCGGAAGGTATAACAACATCATCTCGGTAGGTGCCCAGCCGAGGAAAACAACAAGCCGGCACAGCCTCGGCCCAACAATCATCATCGCCGGCACAACCTCGGCGGCATCACCGGCACAGCATCGGTGGTCCATCACAACAGTCCGGCACAGCATCGGACAGATCCAGACCGAAGTCTGCCAGGTCATCGGGCTCCTCGAGCCGCGAACACCAACCGCGCCGCTATAAAAGCAGGGCAGCGACCTCCGTAGCCCCAAGGGCCGGTAGTCACCTCACCCAACGCCAGTTGCGTGCCCGCACAACATCAACACTGGGATCCGCGATCCCTCAGGCCTGCTATACTACAAAGTGCCAACAATCATCTCAAAAGTCACGGTCCATACATGGAGGTGACGCGTCCCGAACACCCACACTCTTCCCAACGGCGGTCCCTGGGCAGGCACGCATCACGCGCCCACCGTCACCTCCCGGCTCACGCACAAAGCGAGGACACGGGTTTCCGTGGACAAAGTTGGCGTTCAAAAGGGGAATCAGGAATTCTGTCCTGGGCCCAAACGGTCGACCGGGAGAGGTGATTCGGTCGACCGGTTCCAGAAAGGAATCGGTCGACCGTACTCCTAAAACGGTCTACCGCTGCGCTCAAAACAGAACCCCCAACGGTCGAACAAGGGTCTAAAACCGGTCGACCGAACGAGGTCAAAATCCGGAGTCTGGTCAACATCAAATCCAATCTATCGGTCGACCGACTCATGGGTCCCGGTCGACCGAAAACTAACAGGGTCAACCTAGTATTCTACGTCATCAAACGGTCGAACGTAAACATACTACCGGTCGAACAAACATGCAATCGGTCGAACGCAATATAAATCGGTCGAACAATTCATACAATAATAACAGGTACACTTAAGTTCCGGTCGAACACAACACGGACCGGTCGACCGAAAACAGGCAGAAAATCCCAACTCACCAGCAATAATGCACTACCGGTCGACCGCCCCAAGGCATCGTTCGACCGGTGAAGGTTAAAGTCGGGCAAACAGTGCTAAAACGGTCGACCGCCCGAAGGATCCGGTCGACCGTTGGTCGTCTTCAACCTCGCGCCAGCCGAGGATTTACGAAGAAACGCGTCGCCGGAGAGGTCCTCGACCTCCCCCGACCGACCAACAACACCCTTCCTCAAGGGTGGGCAACAAAATCACACTAATGAGCGGCATACCTCAACCAACGACGGAGAAACGCCGGAGCAACGCTCGCGCCTCCGCACCTCCGCACGCGCAACCTCCTCCTCGCCGCGACCTCCTCACGCCGGAGCCTCCGCGCCTTCTTCCTCCGCTGGTCGCCGGACAGAAAAATGGAGAGAGAGTGAGAGAGAGCAAGTAAGGGAGAGAGAGAGAAAACCCAACTTAAATACTCTACCCCCATCACCTCACCCTCACCCTACACCATACTCCTACACTCCAACCCATACCTCCACAACAACTCCACCATACCTCCTCTCTCCTCCAAGTCAAACCTCACTTAACCCTAATTAAACCCTAAACAGGGTTAGGGACATAACAATTTTACCAAAGAAAGTAGGTATTTGACCATGCTCATGGTTACAAAGTTGATCCTTTGGTTCTAATTGTTTCTAAGAATTAGAGTAACATATATACCTTCATCTTTTATTGAGTTCCCGTGAGATTATGGATCCATCTAGCAACTAAAGGGTACCCCATCTTATAAGTCTATCCTAGGGTTGGTGCGTACCTTGAGGTGAGTTGGTAATTAACCATTAGAGGTTGCCCCCAGTTGTGCATATAAAATGCATCTTGTTGCATTCATTTCAAAATCCAAGAATTGTAATTAGTATGTGATTAATCATCATAAAAGTGATTAATCATCCATAATCCTCGACCGTCCAACCCTCATTGTTAATATCTTTCTTGTTATAAGTCATTTCATGGCATTGTTTTCTAGAGAAATCTTCCTAATATAATGCATGGAAAGTAGCAAATATACCATCTTATTTAGTTTAACACATAAGGTAAACAATAATTAATAAATTGATCATGTCTTATAAAATCTTTGATTATTGGTGGGTTGATTAGCATGATCGTGGTCTCTATGTCAATTTTCTAGCTGACGTTTTCAACTTGGAAATTATTTTTTACGAAAACGAAGAAAAACTATATCACGAGGTTATATCTTTTGCTTTTCTTTAACCACATTCTTTGGGGGCTGAAGGAAGTTTCTTATTTCTCACATACTCAGTGCATGTTAAATAGACTATTTTTTAGGATATCTGATTTTCTTTGGAATTTTACGTGAAATGCTTTCCTTAAAACAAATCATTGTTATGTTTGTTATACATTTTGAAATAATTGGGGGAAAGATTGAATTGTTCATTTTGCATTCGGGAGTATCAAGTCTATACTTGAAGTTTAAGACCGAAACCAGAAGATGTATTAAGATAATAACAATCATCTCCCATTTTAAAAATAAAGATAAGGAATTATATTAAAGATGTTGAACATGAAAGCCACTTCTTAACCAACGTTTCCACAACTAACATCTAGAAATATATACGTTAGGAAACAAGCACACATAACATTATTCTAAAACAGAAACGAATAAAAACAACTAAACCCCTCCACATCAAAAACTAGATATTTCCACTTGATAATTCAAAAGTCCACCGTTGACCGCCAACATACACATATATATACAAAAATTCTCTAATGAGCCTAGGACTTAATTTTTCTAAATTAAACCCCTACAATATCCACCACTCATTTCAAATTGTAAAGTATATATATATATATATATATATATATATAAAATGACACACCAAAACTCAAGATCATATTTGCATTGCAAGAAGAAGAAACATCAATCTACATGGGATTAAACCTTTTCTTAGGAAAGGTCATATTTATGTATTACTTTAAAGTCAAAATTCAACCAATAAGTACAAATGACAACTAACAGTTCAAACAATCAAAATGGTGGCAACTTGAGATGAGATCAAATTTTAAATAGTAATGCTTATTTATAGATCTCACAAAACCTAACCCCTAACTATTGCCCAATAGGCATCAATGGGCTTTGTAATATAAGAAGAAGAAGAAGAAGAAACAAAAGAAATGGAGAAAGTTGATTAGAGGCGACAACTTGTTTTGTTAAGGCAAAAGGTTCAAGTTTTCTAATGAAATCCAATGATATGGGCAAGAATTCCTTGAGGAGCAGTAATTGTGTGTTGGTGATAGGATTGGCAGGCATGATTGGCATCCTTAGTTGTGTGCAATTTACAAAGCTGAGGACAGTCTGGGATTAGATTCTTTTTGACCCAGAAATGAGCATGAGTTTGGTCCCACTGCATTAAAATATAATCACTAAGGCTGGTGTGTTCTTCTCCTATGCAGTAGTTGCTTGTCCTTATTATGATCAAACCATTGCAACAGTAAGCTGTTCAAGCTCTTCTGTCAATTTACTTGTGTGGGAGTGGGACATCATCATCAACCAGAGCTGAGATGACAGTAACATTTCTTTTTTAAAGTATGCCATATTTTCTCAATTACTATTAGTATTGAGCAAATTTTGCATTTATACCCCATACTTGTTTTGGAGCCTTGGAGGTATATATAACTTTGAATATTAAGTCATCCCTATACGAGATTATGGATTTGAGATCATATTCTAATTATTCTTCAGACAATCGTTCACGCATAAAATGTTTAATCGAGCGAGTTAGCAAAGTCACTAACTGCCGTTCCAACCCAATGCCTTCTCATTTCTCCTCAGGTACATAGATGAGTACATTCCTCTGTTTTCATGGACATACTAAATTACTATGGTTTTGGAAACTGAAAATACTTAGCATAATGACTTTAAGGCATAAAATTATTACTATGAATACAGAAAGACAATATATATATATATATATATATATATATATATTTGAGTCTATGCAGGCCCGGCCCAATAGCAGGAGCAGGGTGAGCTCCTGCTCCGGGCCTCATTCCAGGTCTCACTTTGAGGGGGTCTCAAAAAAAATGTACATGGCCTTATTGGGTTGCAAAGAAAATTAGTGTTAACACATAAATAACACTTAAACATTGATAAATTTGTCTCAAATATTGCTAAGAGGACAAAAAAATTCAATTAATATTGCATTAAGTTAGTGAATTTTTTATTATTTAAACTAGGAGGATAATTTTTTTCAAATTTAGGAGTCTCGTTGTTAATTTTCGCACAGGGCCTCAAAAATTTTCGAGACGGCCCTGAGTCTATGACATGCCCCTACGCATACGTTGGCATATATTCATCAAGGTATTAGTGATACTAGTAATTAAAACTAAAGAAAATAGTTGTGGCAAACATAGAAAGTATGCATGCAAAAAGTCCACTATTGGTTGTATTTCATTTACCAAAAGTCCAAAAGCATAAAGTTTCCCATGTTCGTTGTTTAATGCCCAAAAAGAGCACTAATCCAAAAATATTATATCCCTCCATCTTCTTTTCGACGACAAGGATACCAATTGGGCACATCGTTCGTGTGCCCATGTAGGAGTGTTTTGAAATAAAAGTTTCGTAAAAAGACACTGTAGTTGATTCCTCCGGGGGGGGGGGAAATAGCTAATTGTGAGATTTTGACTTCCTAACCTAATTTTTAACATTTAGTGGTACGAGCAATTTTCATTTAAAGGAATAAAGGGCCCCCTTTTATGAAGAAAATGACCTATCACCTGCTTACTTTGTGTTGTAGTTTTTGGCAATCACCATGATCATGCATGATAATATCAAAATCGTTGTCTAGGTCTCTTTATTTTTAGAACATGGAAACCCTTTCCGCTTGTATTGGTTAGTTTTTGGTGTGTTGGTAGGAATATTTCTCTTTGAAATTATCGGAAAAGATGAATTCCCTGGCTAAAGAATCTGCCAAAATAACATATTTGTGTTTATTACCTCTTAAATTTAGTGTTTGAATTCAAAAAGACGGTTGATGAATCAAATTTCGCATCTTTATTTAAGAATAACTATAGTGGGTGAACTTGTAGTCCACCATGAAACACTTATTGTTCATGAGTAAACGTGGAAAGTATATATAAATCATTTATCAGCATACTTTTAAGTCCAACAATTTGAATATAAAAGGCGACGAATCAAAAAAATATGACATTAACAAATCTAAGTGATAGTTATCAAATTCTATTCATTTAATTTGATATGATGGTGTTGAAGAATAAGTTCTAATGAGCTCTCACAGGTGGCCATCATTGAAGGCAAAAGAAGAATCAAACATAACACTAAAATAAAATTTGTAGTACCATAATGTTGATACAATTACAAACATGATAAAACTAACATACAAAAACATGTATAGGAAAACAACAAAAGAATGGACAGTGATCAGCCCACATACCAGTGCGTTTGATGATATGTCGGTTTTCTCCCAGGATAGAACAGTCTCACCGTCGATCAGGCGCACACCGGAGTCGTCGGACCACGAAAGCAGCGCGGAACCTCGCAATAATCGGAGAACTCTGGATTCAGAGACCTAAAATCGCCGGAGAAAACCGACAGGTTTTCGTAGAGAGAGGATGAGACTAAAACGTGTATGTACGGGAGGGAACCGACTGATATATATATATATATATATATATATATTTAATCTTGTAACCATCAATGACTTAATTGCAAAAAACAATTAACATGAAGTCCAAAAATTAAATACAACTATCACCCTGAGGCTAAAACCTCTAATTTCCCCCAAAACCCCCGCTCGTCTCGCCTCCCCCCGGGACGGGCATGCGCGCACGTGTGTGTGGAGAATGCTCTCTTCCTCTTTTTCCACCTACAAATGGTCAAGTGAATAAGATGTTTATCAACATCCTTCAACTTGTTAGCTTCACCAATGTGAGACTAAAAATGATGTGAGCACATGACACATGAGGTAATAGTTATCATCCTTATCTCAACATTGAATTTCTTCAATTGAGTTATTCATGAGTCTAGTCCAAACTCAATAATCCAAGACATAATTTATTTTCCTTCAAAGTTGAAACCTGGCGCATTCTGGAGCTTGCATTGGTGCTCCCCATTTCCATTTGGTGGTGCCGTGGTGGTGTTGATATTAATTGTGTAACGGATATACTTCATTAATACTCTTTGAAACTTTATTCCTTCAAAGCAATCAGAATGATGCAAACTTTGCAAAGTGACTGAGAGGACACCTGTTGGAATAGTGGTGCAGACACATTGCCAGCGAATTGCTGGTGAATGACCATTTTAAAAGCCAAATATTTTTAGTATTACATTTATTGTGTCAAAGAGTCCTTTTGAATATTTAACCCAACAATGGGAATAATGAGATATAATCTAAGTTCTGGACTTACGTGACTAGCTTGGGGTGAGTCCAAATTAGACACCAGAAGTTGAAATATTATAAAGGAAGACTTAACCAGAACCTTTCTCATTAGTCACTGCAAGTGGGTTGGTGGGCCCACGAATGAACTGTAAATGGGATTGATTGTGATTTTTGAATATCTAAGCTTCCGACTTATAAAAAAAATCAAGTTCATACTTGTTTGTTTTTTTAACCTTTAGAAAAAAAAATAGTATTTCCTTTTCAAATTAATGCGTTTTTGTTTGAAATTAGGTTATGCTACTTACATGCTTGAATATTAGTGTATAGGTATTGATACATTATAAACAAATACATTATTACCTTCTGGGTTGAGGAGTTCAGGTCAGGTTGACTTGGATTTGACCTACACATGAAACAGACCGACAGATTGATGACAGATAATCATGGGATCATAATTTTGAAGTAAGTTCAAAATCTCACCGAATCCAAAGAGGCAGGTCATGAATCCGGATAGCTTGGTTGAATGAACCATTTGCACCTTTAGGGACCATAAAAATAGCTCAAGAAGTACCAACTCCTTTATGGAATACTTGATGATTAAGGAAAATTCAGTGACTCGTAAGGTTTCCAATATTATAGTTCAATATCCATTGTTAATTTTAAGATGGAAAGTTACACATTGTGGAGAGATTTAACGAATTAATTTCAGAGGAAGAACTCTACATTGGGTGGTAAAAGTTAAAATAGCAGGAGACATTAGACTTATTCATCTGATGACAACAAAGCAACATGGTGGAGAGGAAGACAGTATATTCTTTAGCTGTTGAATGAGGCACATCTGGTTGCTGCCCCGCAAGTAAAACATCAGATCCCACCAATCAATGTACCATTCAGTTACTGACAGTGTGCTCCACAAAACAGAATCCAACTCAGAAAATGCTATGCATCACTTGTCCAGTAAATATACATTTGCAAACTTGCTTTGTTTGTTGGACTGTGTTTGGGCATTCAGGCCTTTACTTGGAATCACCCTAAAAATTAAAGTAGGAAAATTTTCCATAGTAATAATTATGGGGGTGCACTTGGAATGGGGGTGAAATTTAAAAGGAGAAATTTTTCGAAATGATAATTGTAGAAGTAACCTTCTAGGAGAGTAATAATTACTTTTTGCAAGTTTGGTATGTTATGGGAAATTTGCATTGAGTAATAATCTTAAAACTTGAGAAAACCCAACTGGACTACAAAATTAGTACAAATTAAGTGCAATTTCTTTTTTAGTCATTGTACAATATATTTCTATATAATAGATGTGTTAGAAGTGAAAAAAATAATAGAAAATAAAATTCTCGGACAAGAACGGATGAAGTGTCCCATCTGACCACAACCGTGACAAGCGCCGGGGCGGTGTCCGCACCCCCGTCCCGGATGAACTCTGCCATACTGCCTACACGGCCCGCTCTGCGAGGCTCCACCTCCGTCTATCCTGGGCCTCTTGCCCGGATTCCCCTGTAACTGTCCTCCTGGACGTCCTGCAGGCTTCACCTGCAACCTCCTAGCATCCTCCAGGATCTCCTGACTATCCTGGTCCATAATGGTCGCAAACTTCACAACATCAGCTAAAGTCTGCGGCATACTGGTCGTGACACGAGCTCTGAACTGCGGCCTCAGACCCCGCACAAACTTCTGAGCCCTCTGCTCCTGGGTCACATAAATCTCCGGGCAGTATCGTTCCAAAGCATGGAACCTGCTGATATAAGCAGCCAAGGTCATATCCCTCTGCTCGAGGGCCAGAAACTGCTCTCTCTTCCGATCACGAACGTGCTGCGGAAAGTACTGTTGGTTGAACTCCACCAGGAAGTCCTCCCAACTCACGTCCTCACTGTCGTCGAACACGACTGCCAAAGTGGTCCTCCACCAGTTGGACGCATCTCCATCCAAAACATAGGTGGCCAGGCCCACCATCCTCTCTGGTGTCACTCCAATAGCCCGGAAGATCTTCTGGATCCTGAAGACCCAGTCCTCTGCTGCCTCGGGGTCACCTCTGCCACTGAAAATCGGCGGATGCTGACGCATAAAGCGATCATGCATAACGCCAGTCCGGTCGGCGCGGCTCTCCAGAAGCTCGCCCAACATCTTCAGCGTCACTGGCTCAGACGGCCTCTCCTCCGCCTCAGCAGCCCCAGCAGACTCCTCACTGGAACTGCGATAGCGCGTGGGAGGTCTCACACGTCTCGGAGCCATCTGCAGAACAAGAGAGCTCGACTGAGAAATGAAATATACATGCATGCATGACCTACTAAAATGCAGACTCAACTCCTAAGGGTGGTTTCTTTGGACAAAGACTCAGGAACCGACCGCTCTGATACCAAATTGTAACGTCCTCGAACAGCGGAAAATTTAAAATTTAAAACATACAAACAACGGAGGACATTACCAAGATAATACACCAGGTGCACCAACGTATATATATATACAGATCTGAGTTTACAACAAGAGGTGATTACATCAAAAGCTATAAGATAAAATGTACAACGTAATCACAACAACCTCAAAAGGAAGGGAAAGCAGGATCTGTCCCAGAAGCTCTCCTCCGCAGTCACCACCCCCCCTAACGCTGCTCACGGCCTGAAAGCAGACAATAAATGCCTGAGTTTCCAGAAGGAAACCCAGTATGCCAAACCCTAACACATATATGAACAATAATGAAATATGTAATGAATAATGAATAGAACAACAGACACAATCCGGTCTCAGGGGTCCTCTCACCCCAACCCACCAACACACGTGCACACACGGCACCGCCGGTACAGTCACGGCCACACAACCGGGTCTCAAGGGTCCTCTCACCCCAACCCCACAACACACACGTGCACACAAGGCACCGCCGGAAAATCATCGGCCACGGGTCTCAAGGGTCCTCTCACCCCAACCCCACAACACACAACCGGGTCTCAAGGGTCCTCTCACCCCAACCCCACAACACACAACTGGGTCTCAAGGGTCCTCTCACCCCAACCCCACAACACACAACCGGGTCTCAAGGGTCCTCTCACCCCGACCCCACAACGCACGCTACTCATACCACTATCGGGCGATAGTCCGTGCCGTTGCCCAAAAGGCCGGAGAGACGAGCTGTTTTCAAGCGTACGAGCACCCAACCATCGGGCGTTAGTCCGTGCCGTTGCCCCCCGTGAGGCCGGAGAGACGAGGCGTCGTCAAGTGTACTCATAAAACCACGAATCCGCCAAAAACAGCAGAAACGGTCGAACGAAAACTGTTAATCGGTCGACCGATTCTCACCTAGAGAACTGGCCCAATCGAAAAACCCGCCAATCGGTCGAACGGCAAAGGGGGCCCGGTCGACCGAAAAGCCCCAGTAAGAAAACGTTTTCGCAAACCAAACACCAACGGTCGACCGACCCAACACTCACGGTCGACCGAAAACCACCAGTAAGATTTACCAACAGTCCACACTTCACGGTCGACCGAAACCACACGTCCGGTCGACCGGCCATTAAGTTAACTTAAACGTCAGTCGGACGAAGTCAACGAGCGGTCGACCGTTTAGATGGTCAACGCCCCCAACCGACCTTCAACAGTACTTTCGGTCGACCGGCAAAGGGGTCCCGTTCGACCGAAAATACCCAGGACGTCTTCTCTCTCCAAAATTGCACAACCGGTCGACCGCCCAAAAGGGCATCGTTCGACCGGTGCGAGGGATTCTGCCCCAAATACACTATAACCGGTCGACCGAACCAAAACACCGGTCGACCGTTTATAGTTCAGATGCTGTTGTGCAGGTCCGACGAGCCGACACGGCCTACCGTCGACCGCTCCCACTCCCACACTAACAATAGGTGAGCTTGAAAGCAAGTTTGACATACCTTAAGGCTTGAAGAAGCCTTGGAAGAACCACGGTGAGCGCCTCCTCGCGAAAAAGCTTGAACTCCGGCGAACCTCCGATCCCGAACTCTACGACGATTCTGGCGACTCCAACACTCCGATCCTCGCCTCTGCCAACACCGACGAAGCACAAGGGAGAGAGAGACGCGTGTGAAAGAGAGAGGTCGTGAGAGAGGGATAGAGTGAAGAGTGAGGGGGAGAGAGAGAATTCCAAACCTTTTATACCTTCTCCCGAAACGATCTCAGCCGTCGATCTCATCCACCCCTAATCCTCTCCTAAACACCATTAGCACCATAAGCAAGGTTAGGATATTACAAAACGAGACCTTAAAAAAATAACAATCCAACAAAAAAACTTCACAACTTCGATTTGATGTGGTGAATCGTGATTCATAAATACACGTACATTCCACGTACAAGAATAGTAATAAAAATTTGCACACATAGTAACATCCAAGTATCTCACACAAAACCAACAAACAAACAAAATCAAAGCTCCACTCAACATCAAAATCCAGCAACGATCCAAAAGAGCAATTAACTCGAGAACATTACATACCAAAATTTGCAAGTTCGATTTCTCACAGTTCCACGTCAAAAACATCTCTCCCGTTCTACCACTCCTAAAAAAACTAATCTACCCGAAAAAGCCCATAAACATAATAACAATAGAAACCAAGAAATCTGCATGCATGATTAATGTATATATATGTAATGTATGTCCATGCAAGCATCTAATATAAACAAACCCAACTATCTTTCGAAAATCAATTTATAAATAATAACATACATAACCTCTAGATTATTTCAAAGACAAAATTAACTCCGTGTCTTATACACCTTAATGAACATAATCGTAATCGCAAAAATAAAGCACAATCTAGTAGAATCCTCCATGGTGGTCGAACCCAGCACCACCAAATATAGAAGCACAAAGTGGATGAAGAAGACCAGAATTATGCGGTTGTCCTTGTTGTTGTTCCGTCTTAACAACCGGAGGACAAAAGCCAACGTTCCCGACCATCATCCGTCGATGCCCGGCCTCGTGCGCCACCAGCAACTCCTCCGTCCTCCCGGCCAGCCCACACCTCAGCTCCTCCAACTTGGCTTTCACTCTAAGAAGCTCCTCCAACTCCATGCTCTCCACGTTGCTCTTCGCCTTCTCCTCGAGGACAGCCTTCTTCCGTTTCTCCACTTCCAGCATCGCTGCAGCTTCCACGTGCTGACGCTGCAACTGGTGGACGGTGGCAGTATTTATGGGGTTTGTACTTCCATCTGTTCCTGATAAGTACCGGTCGAGGATGCCCTCCACCGTTGGATGCCCAATGGAGTAAGGCTTCCCCGCCGGGGAGAAGACCACCACGGCTATGTGGGCCCCACAGAGGACGGACAGCTCGTGGGCTTTCTTGAAGAGACCGCCTCGGCGCTTCGAGAAGCAAACTTGCCGGGACTCCTCGTTCTGGATTCGCTTCATCTCGATCTTCTTCCGTCCCTTCGTCTTCTTCTTGGCCGTCACCATCGTGGTCGTGGTGGTGTTCATCGGTGGGAATTCTTGGAAGAGAAGTAGTGTGTATGTAGGTTTGATGAATGAGAAGGTGTTCGTATTTATAATTGATGTTGCCAATTATACGTACCAATAAGGTAACTTTAGTTGTGCGTTAGAATGATCTTAATTTTAAGTAAATTGATGTTGCCAGTTGTACTAATAAAGTAATATTATGATATTCCAAATTTGGTGTCTTTAAAATTTGATACCTTCAATATCTCCGGATATCTCGTTTATTAATGCTGGTAAATATGTTCGTTGCTCATTTGTATTTTTACTATTTCTGTCCATGTTTTTCAATTTCTTATATTTCTTTCACTTGTTTGTTTTATGTTTTTTCTGATATTTTTCGACCAATGTTGTGTGAGGATATACGTTTCCATTTATTGGAGGTTATTTGATCGTGATTTGGCAATTATTACACCCGATTGGAATTGATGTTTGTGGTGATATGGTGAGTTGGCGGGAACGGATTTAAAGAGTTTTTTGTGTTTGGACTTCGGAGTGATCAAGTATTCAAGTGAGTTTATGATGGTGCGTGAGTGTGCTTGCTTATTGGAATTGTTATTAGTGATTCCTTGAGATTACTATTATTGTGGCGGATGGACGCATAAATATAAATCTATATTGGTTTTTCGCAAGAACAAAATTAGCTGCTCAGAATGTGTCTTCCAACTGATTCATAAGGAGTTTTTCTTTGTGTTTGGACTTTGGAGTGATCAAGTACGTATTCATGTGAGTTAATGATGGTGCGTGAGTGTGCTTACTGGAATTGCTATTTGTGATTCCTTGAGATTATTACTATTATTGTAGCGGATGGACGTATAACTAGAAATCATTCTATATTGTTTTTTCGCAAGAACAAAATTAGCTGCTCATAGAAGGCGTCTTCCAACCGATTCATAAGCTACATATGAAAAGGTTTTAAGAGCCATAAATTGCAGACGAAATTGTTATACCTCAGTTAAAAGGACCAACAAATGAGAACATGCATCTTTCCGACTAGCTTGCAAGGCAAAGGTACACAGAAAAAAAAATCACAATAAATGACCACCTTCAGTATTCATGTTGACACTAGCATAAATAAACCTAGCATTCTTTCCACTATACTCCCTTTCAATATATGACCCCCTTCAGTCTTCATGTTGACACTAGCTGGGCTTGCTTCATTCGCAACAAAAACGGTTTCAGTAAGCTACCACTGCTGAAGTATTAACTCGCGTATGGACGAAAGTGCTTTGTAGTTGCCTATTTTCGAAATTTACCTGTAATGATAGAATCTAAGCAAGACAGTCATTAATCTAAGCAAGAGCTATGTAGGTGTCAATGTGTGACCTGTGAGTCTGTGAGCGTTCATATTTTTTTAAGTTTTAAGCAATTAATCACAAAAGGTTAAATTACTTCATTATATATCTGTGCGCATATCGAAAGTAGCTAGATCACCTCCTCCAGTCCCAGCGTAGATCTTATAACCATCAAAATCTTCTGCAATTGCCCTAATTGAGGTTTCACGGAAATCAATTGAAATAACGGACCTCCTTTTGGCAGAAATATCGTAGACACGAATCTGCGCAAGATTTATACTGAAAAAGTCGGTCTCGGTCATATCAGAAATATGTCAAAATAAAACACTAATTTGAATCATGACCAGAAATCTTAGCTATGGAAACACAACCATACTGCAGGAGGTTCACATTGAAAACATGGCAATTAGATCATTAACGTTTGCACTTTAAACTGAGCAACAGTGAAGCAATTGTTTTTCTTTTTAGTCGCAGAGTGGTCACCATTGTTATAAAATGCTAGCAATGGAAAATTCTCCGGTTAAGACTTAACATTTTTAACAGAAGAAAGAACAATACATTGCCAAACTGAAAATATACTATGCAGGAATCCAAAATTTACCTGATGGTCATTGGTCACAGCTGCAATTTTTCGGTGATATCTTTACACAGGAATGTAGTAGCAGTGAACAAAGTTGGAGGGACAAGCTGTAACATCCTCAAAACAGCGGAAAATTTAAAATTTTAAACACTCAATCAACTGAGGATATTACGCAATAAAAGAACACAGGTGCACCGACATATATCATATATATATGTGAACATCAGAGTATACAAAAGTTGTGATTACATCAAAAGCATATATAAGGAAACAGTAATCACACGACCTCAACTGAGAGAAAGCTGGATCCGGTAGCGGTGCTCCTCTCCTAGGTCACCACCCCCTACTGCCGATCACGGCCTGAAAGTAAACATGCAACAATGCCTGAGTTTCCAGAAGGAAACCCCGTATGCCAAACTCTAAATGTATGAAATAAAAGCATCCTAGCATGCAATTCTACTCAACAAGAAAAACATCACAACACGCCCAGCACCCGGGCTCTCAACACCACCACAGGACACACCACAGGTACGGGGCTCCAGGTCTAATCTCAACCAACCGCCGCACCCACCACAGTCACGGGGCTCCAGGTCTAATCTCAACCAACCGCCGCGACTCACACTCGTCGCCAAGCTGGGCTCCAGGTCTAATCTCAACCAACCACAGCTACCACGACACGACCAAGGGCTCCAGGTCTATTTTCAACCAACCCAAACGTATAAGGGCTCCAGGTCTATTTTCAACCAACCCCTACACGCGGTCCCTGCTCAGGCTCCAGGTCTATTTTCAACCAACCCGGACGCACTACGGAGCTCCAGGTCTATTTTCAACCAACTCCGTACAGACTAGCTGGGCTCCAGGTCTATTTTCAACCAACCGCAGCTCTCACACGGTTACGGGGCTCCAGGTCTATTTTCAACCAACCACCGCAACCCTCGTGCACCTCGCACACTTGCCGGAAGAACATCGGCACCACGACTCGCCCCACACGGGCAACCACGACCACAACACCTCCATAGTGCAAAACAGGACACAAACGGTCGACCGAACCAAAAGTCCCCGTCGACCGAATCAAGCAATTACAGGGCAATCCACTTCGACCGGCACTCCATCGGTCGACCGATTCCCAACACCACATTCGTTCGGTCGAACCCAAATCAAGGGACGGTCGACCGTTTAGATAGTCAACTCCCGGTCCAACGAACAAAACGACCAATCGGTCGACCGACAAAGGGGTCCCGGTCGACCGAAAGTCACCAGGGAACAAATCCCACAACACCACAACGAATTCGGTCGAACGCCGAGCACATCTCGGTCGACCGAATCTGTCCAGGGAATAATCCCTCACATGCGCCACGAATCCGGTCGAACACCGAGCTCACCTCGGTCGACCGAATTCCACCAGAGTGTTCCCCACGCTCAGCGCACAAGCCCGGTCGACCGAAACCACATTCAGTCGAACTGACTACTCAGTCCACTTAAGTCACGGTCGGACAAGATCAAAGAGCGGTCGACCGTTTATATAGTCTACGCCCCCAACCGACTTAAGACAGTGCACACGGTCGACCGACAAAGGGGACCCGGTCGACCGAATCACTCCAGACTTGCCTCCTATGCACAATCGGTCGACCGCCCCACAGGCATCGTTCGACCGATTTGAGGCAGAGCCCGAATTCTCTTCACGAACGGTCGACCGTTTGCACAAACCGGTCGACCGATCAGGCAATGAAATCTGCTGCAAGTTTACTCGCGACGAGCCGAACGGCCTACCGTCGACTTCCAAATACTCACGGTAATTAAGTGAGCGAGCTTGACATACCTAAAGGTCTGAAGAGACCCTTGAAGAACCACGACGACGCCTCCACGAGCACGTCTCCCCAAAATGCGATCCGTCGACGAATCTCGCGTCCAAACGACGATCAACTCCTCCTCGACAATCCACACTCACGAGTCCACCTCCGGCAACCTCCACCAACTAACCGGAGCCGATCTTCACTTCGCCGGAGAACCTTCTTCCTCGTCGGAGCTTGCTGCTGGAGAGAGAGAGAGAGAGAGAGAGAGAGAGAGAGAGAAACGTGAGGGAGAGAGAGAGAGAGAGAAATCTCCCCCAAATATCTCCTCCACACTAAATCCTCACCATCCATTCCACCTCTCCATCTCAACCACACATCCACCCATCTTCAATCCAAGCCCTCCATCCATCTCCTCTCAATCTCAGTCATCCATCTCTAATCACCACCTAATCAACCACAAAGCACAATTAGGATTAGGATTAGGCTAGAATCCTACACAAGCTCAAGGCTGTCAGGTAGAGGCTGAAAACCAACAGAATTACATGTTTGGTGAAGAGCACATAATATATTTATAAGTAGGAATGGAGAAGGATGACATCTTACTGGTCTTGAGGTCCAAATCTTATTGCAGTTGCCAAGATCCCACGGGTTTACTTCAACTCCTTTCCTGGTAACAACCAACTAGAAATAGATTACTTCTATTATTTCGATAGACACCTAGGAAATGGGACTAAGGAATTCTTGGTGATAGAGTATAATACAAGAGAAGTATATTGCCCTGACTTCTTCAGCTTACCCGGCAAACAAAGCATGTTTTTCAAGCCCATCCACAGCAGAACATATAATTGAACCGGCCTTGCAAACGTCCCATGAGTTTAGGGAATGAGCATGGTTAAATTTTTTTTTTGCCACCATCAATTTGAATGGATCTTAAGATTAATGTATTTGACCTGAAAATAAATGTAAGAAAGGACAATTGTGTTGGATGCTTATAGCAATTTAACAATTATCGTTACTGCACTATGCTGTTTTTTAATTGGCCGATGTTTTGCAAACAATGATGGCTGGATGTCATGAACAAAAAAAAATGGTACTTTTTTTTCAAAATTTTAATTCAGACAACACTCACTGCCAGTCTGCCACAAACATCATCTTCCACATAGAGACGAGCATAACTCCACTCGATTCAAACATACCATGCATGCCCCTTAAAATAGACTTGGACATTACCTACAAGAATCTTCATTTTTCATATTGACTATCCATCGTCACTTGTATTAAAGACACATTTACTCCTTTTGATTCACCTTACTATATGGGATAGGGGGTCAGAGCTAAGTGTCATGTGTGATCATTAATTTTATCATTGCGAACGAAAACATTAGGCTTCTCATGTGGTGCAGGTTGAAATGTACTGGTGCAAGACAACATCCAAAATGAAATATTGAATGGAGGAAATCAGGACTTGTATATCTGATTGAAATTTTTATTTGAATGGAGGAAATCACGAAAGTTGGATGCTTATTTTATGCTAACCACTCTTAACTACCCCATAGTTTTTAAACCCAAGTTTCTCTTACATGACTTTACCAAACGGTTCGTTCCTTTTATTTAGGCTTCTCGATTCAGACGACAGTTCCGTGGGATATCTTACCATGTTTCAGGTATATTATATGTTATTTGGAAACTTATAATTTTGTATTGTTGTGTTTTGAAGGACACGGCTATACCTACCAAGTTACCATTGAGTTTTGAGGTAATGGTGCATGGAGATTGATCGAAAACAGAAGAGGAAGAGTGAAAGAATATGGTTGAACAAAACCGAATAATTCAATTGTTGGTGTAATTCCGGTAATTATAGTTAAGTCGGTTAAATGGACTGGGATATCCCCACTAACATAAATGGGTGATCTTAGTTGGGTGAAAACAGTACCCGATAAGCATAAAATAAATTAATCAAATATACTTACAAAATTCAAAACTTACCAAAGAATAACCCTGGCTTTGGTCGACCAGGGTAAAAAACCGACTGTCTTAAAAATCAATGGTTAATTATTAACGTAACACAATGGTTTTGATAAACCAATTGAAACAAAAGCTATCATGAACTCGGACAAATGATACAATGTACAAGATGAATAGATACCTGACAGTAATCCAATCAAAAGTTGAGCGAAATTAACAAATTGAAGGGATTGTTGTATCAAATAGAGCCATAATGACGGATACAGTGAATATAATTTAGTTTAAAACAAATTCAAAAGAAATGAATTTATTTACAAAGTAATGGAATCAAATAAGTACAATAATAGATCTTAATCACTTCCACGCAAAACAAATAGAGTATTATGTACTCTCATCCATCATCTGAAACCAAGTCTATTTTAGTTGAAAATAGTTTGCAGCACTTCACTAAATATTTATGCTGCCCACTTCAGCGTCCGCAGTCCGTCGTAACCACTATGAAATGCCACAAAATGTACGTATTAAATAACAAACATAACTACCCATACAAAATTGATCGTAACGGAATATAAGAACGTGACTTCTGAACATCAACTAGCCATGGTTACTTATTTTTCGGGTGGAAGATTGGATTTCAGTGAAGGTTGTCCTTCAGTTCCACATGTGTTGATATTGTCTTTCCTATTATGAAAGATATGTTGGGTAGTTTAGAGACTACCAAAAATAAATGCTAATCTTCTGATTTTAAAAAAAAAACATTATAAAAAGGCACAACAAAATTAAGGGTTATATAATTGAAAAAAGCATCATCACTGTATATATTATCATCAGGCAAAAGTGTAAATGGATGAATATTTCGAGTCCTGAAAATTGCTCTACCAAACAGAGGTCCAAATTGCCTAATCAAAAGGCAGCCAAAATTATTTAGGCAGATAATATCCAAAATCAACTTAACAGTGTGAAACAACGCTAAAATTCCATACTTCCTTCGCTGAATTTATCCTTAGTGTTCCAAACATGGGTATAAAAAGAGAGTAGAATAAATTATTGCCGAACCTAAGAAGAGTAATTTTGACAATCTCATGCAACTCATTTGAGAGACTGAATTGTTCTCGTCTAATTATGGACAAAAACAATATTTTCTAATATATATAGAAATATACGGGTTGTGTAGAGTCTCTAGACTCTATACCACAGCAACAAATTATCCATATTAAACTTTTAATAAGGTATTGGTACCATAAAACCAAGGATCCTATAAAGGACATCACCAAAAATACTTACCAATAACCAATGACATTGCACAAAATGAAATAAATCAGACGACCCATTCGAATTGTAAGATAATAAGGAATAAATTTCACAAATAATGGGAAATTATCTGCTATAAGACAAATGGTAAATTTTGCAATAAAAAACGACATTTGACAACGCACAAATCTGAACACAACACAATTTTTAATCATGGTAAAAATATATATGAAGGAATCTTGGTTAAAGGACAAAATAACGAAATCAAAGATCATGAGACGGAAAGGTGATAGGAAAGCGGGAATTGCAAGGAGGAAGGAAACAAAATATTAAGTTGGTTCGCAAAGGATCATTGTGGACGAATTGTTTGGCCGCAAACTTGCTGAAGATCATGAAGGAAAAAAAACTCAAGAAACTTTAAGGGTCGAATAGACAACCTGGGAATTGGGCCATTCGTGCCGGCACGAAACGGCATGAATTTTTTTTTAAATTATTTATTTATTTTCATTAATAACCCCCCTCCTAATCCAAGTTGTGCATATAAATTACATCTTGTAGCATTCATTTCAAAATCCAAGAATTGTAATTAGTATGTGCTTAATCATCATAAAAGTGACATTTGTTACGATTGTAGACTTGGGTAAAAGCACCAGAAAACGTACCAGACTTAAGGGTAAATAACACTACCATATTTACTCCCTCAAATCTCATGTTAAATGTCATGACTCTGATTTTTTATCAAGTTTTCAGATATATCGTCTGCATATAATACGTATATGTAATTAACAAAATCAAATTATAGCACAGAACATGGAAAAGTCACGAATGGAACATGCCTAAAATTTTAAGACGTGAATGTGCTACAAAATTGACATCAGGGAAAGACAGAAGTATACCTGAATCTGTGAAACTTGTATCAATTACAACGTTGCTGAGCATCTGCTTAAGAAATACCTGCCCAGTAACAAAATATAGGATACCACAACATCAGAAGCATAATTCACAAGACAAAAGTTCAGAAACGAAACCAATATGATAAATTTCATATTAAAAATACCATCAACTATACTATGGAATCAATTTCTCAGTTTCCACTTGCGGTTATCTCTTATAAATTTCACTCCTATCAAAACTTTAAACATCATCTCCTACGGCTCTAATTAGTTTGGAAATTAACATTGGAAAAAATGTGCCCCTCATGCAGCTATGATAGATCATATTGACTGCTATTTATCTTCTCAGCTATGTCATATTCTGTCGTAATCGCTATTGCGCTCCTTGCCCTCTGCTGAGTTGTTTAGAGGGTGCAAATGTGATTATGAGGAAGTACCCAATTTTGAAAAACTCTAGTTCAGTCTACCGGTTCGTGTTTCATAATGACTTTGCCTCACAAGGTAGAAGTGGAAGAGTCGTTTGACTTTAGTTATCTTCTCCAGTTTTTGTATTATTTTCGATTTTGTAGAGAATTGAGATCATCAAGCAATTCAAAATATTTAAATCAGAACATCAAACAACATAATTTTCTAGCAAGCAATAATAAAAAAGATGACTTACGAACAAGAAGCCAAAATTGAATTTTCCGTAAAAATCAAAATACTTGATGCAGAAACATAACATAGGTTCAAACCAAAGAGTAGGAAATGTTCTTTTTAGCAGAAAAAAAGGCAAGCTTGTGAAAAAACAAAGACAAATAACCGGACATAGCTTGTCCTATTGCTAAGCATATACACCGAAAAAGGTTTTAAAGCATCTGAATGGATTTGTAATATACAAGGTAAGATTTTTTTTCTGATCCAACCGGAATGCCATCTTGCTAAATTAAGTGAAACAAATTTATTTGGGCCACACAATTATACCATCAATATAAAGGAAAATATAGTTCTTTCGAGGTTTTTGTAGTTTATCTTCTTGCAAAGATAACTTACAGAAAATTTCTGTCTTTACATATTTACATATATACAGTAAACATAAATGACGCAATTTACGGGAGGAGTCATCTCAACATACCGCTGAAAGAAGCTTTCTTGTGTTTATATCCCAGAAACGCAGATATCTGTCTAGTCCTGCACGATAAGTGAAACCTCCAATACATTAATGCTAAAGAACAAACCTATAAAAAATGAATACTGGACAACAAAAGGCACGCAAAGATGTCTCCTGATACGCATGACTAGTATAATAATTAGGAACATAAAATACGGGGTAATGCAGGCACATACATGTACCATGACCAGTTGAAACATATCAAACATTAATCAAATGAAAAATAAATAATTGCTACTTTGCTGCAAGTTCGATGTTACCGTCAAAAACTTAACAGGCTAAAGGGTAAGGACATGTCACATGCATGTCAAAATAATATATTGAAGCCATATTTAACATAAGACATTCCAAGGACGTCCAGATATCTTGCTATTTGCACTTAGTCAACTCTCCAACTAAAGTTGTCATAGCTGATACAAAAATTAAATTGCACCTGTAAATTTATATATTAGAAACAACGGCCTTAGTGTCAATAGTGACAGTCCTTATGTTTAGGTGGTCGGTCGCCTAGGCGAATAGGCGACCACCCGAACACATGTGTGCGGTGTGTGTGGTCGCCTGTGCGACCAGGCGATTGCCCAATGCCCGAGAAGCCCTAGTCGCCTACCATCTTCTTCCCTCCTTTTGCCGGAGCAACGACGCCGGAGGTGGAGGTGGTGCTAGGAGGAGAGAGGGTAGCCGCCACATTTTGTTTTGGGGTTAGGGTTAGGGTTCGAGGAGATGGGATTTATATAGGGTTTGAGTGACATCAATCGATTGATGAAATCAAAATGCTGGAGTTATTGGTATTTAGGAATGTTAGTGGTACATTTGTGATTAGATTTTATAGAACTCGTCTAGAGCAATGCATGATTCCTACAAGATGCATAAGATTGGCACCAATGGAGCTAGAGATTGTGAACTGTTGTTTGTGAACATAGGAAACCGATCAAAATCAAAGAAGAAATCAACTTGAAATTACCACATGACACCAACACTGGAAGTTCTGCATGCCTTGCTATGGACCTAATGCTACCAGAGCACTTGCCAATAAAGCACCCTAACAATTTTCCTGTGACAAGAAAGTGGATGTCAGCATATAAACAGCCGATACCGATTATTGAGATCACTAGGTGGCAAAGAGCTTACAAACAACAGGAAAAACTGAAGGTTCATAATGTGCTTAATGGAAAATTAAATTGTGAAAGCAAGAAAAAGAGTTATGATACATTTATGCATTCTAAAAAAGATGATGGTTATAGACAAGATTCAAGGGGTTATTCAAAAACAGCATCTTGCAAAAAAAATCAGCACCATCAAGAATGAATACTAATATTGAAAATAGCAACGTGTATTACCAAAGGAAAGACTATGTAGGTGTGAATGTGTGACCTGTGAGGCTGTGAACGTTCATATTTTTTAAATTTTAAGCAATCACAAAAGGTTAAATTACTTCATTATATACCTGTGCGCATATCAAAAGTAGCTAGATCACCTCTTCCAGTCCCAGCGTAGATCTTATAACCATCAAAATCTTCTGCAATTGCCCTAATTGAGGTTTCACGGAAATCAATCGCAATAACAGACCTCCTTTTGGCAGAAATATCGTAGACACGAATCTGCACAAGATTTATACAGAAAAAGTCGGTCATATCAGAAATATGTCAAAATAAAACACTAATTTGAATCATGACCAGAAATCTTAGCTATGGAAACACAACCATACTGCAGGAGGTTCACATTGAAAACATGGCAATTAGATCATTAACGTTTGCACTTTAAACTAAGCAACAGTGAAGCAATTGTTTTTCTTTTTAATCGCAGAGTGGTCACCATTGTTATAAAATGCTAGCAATGGAAAATTCTCCGGTTAAGAGTTAAACACTTTTAACAGAAGAAAGAACAATACATTGCCAAACTGAAAATATACTACGCAGGAATCCAAAGTATTTCTATTTTATTTTTTCTTACTTCAAAATAGATACTTTACCACCATAAAGCTCTTGTTTGCAAGAATTTTATAAAATTAACCTGATGGTCATCGGTCCCAGCTGCAATTTTTCGGTGATCATCTTTACACAGGAATGTAGCAGCAGTGAACAAAGTTGGAGGGACAAGCTCAAGGCTGTCAGGTAGAGGCTGAAAACCAACAGAATTACATGTTTGGTGAAGAGCACATAATATATTTATAAGTAGGAATGGAGAAGGATGACATCATACTGGTCTTGAGGTCCAAATCTTATTGCAGTTGCCAAGATCCCACACGTTTATTTCAACTCCTTTCCTGGTAACAACCAAATAGAAATAGATTACATTTATTATTTTGAAAGACACCTAGGAAGTGGGGCTAAGGAATTCTTGGTGATAGAGTATAATACAAGAGAAGTATATTGCCCTGAATTCTTCAGCGTACCCGGCAAACAAAGCATGTCTTTCAAGCCCATCCACAGCAGAACATATAATTGAACCGGCCTTGCAAACGTCCCATGAGTTTAGGGAATGAGCATGGTTAGATTTTTTTTGGCCACCATCAATTTGAATGGATCTTAAGATTGCCTTCCCCTTCTCTGTACACATTAAAAGTATATTTGACCTGAAAATAAATGGGGGGAAACGACAATTGCGTTGGATGCTTATAGCAATTTAACAATTATCGTTACTGTACTATGCTGTTTTTTAATTGGCCGATGTTTTGCAAACATTGATGGCTGGATGTCATGAACAAAAAAAATTGGTACTTTTTTTTCAAAATTTTAATTCAGACAACACTCACTGCCAGTCTGCCACAAACATCATCTTCCACATAGAGACGAGCATAACTCCACTCGATTCAAACATACCATGCATGCCCCTTAAAATAGACTTGGACATTACCTACAAGAATCTTCATTTTTCATATTGACTATCCATCATCACTTGTATTAAAGACACATTTACTCCTTTTGATTCACCTTACTATATGGGATATGGGGTCAGAGCTAAGTGTCATGTGTGATCATTAATTTTATCATTGCGAACGAAAACATTAGGCTTCTCATGTGGTGCAGGTTGAAATGTACTGGTGCAAGACAACATCCAAAATGAAATATTGAATGGAGGAAATCAGGACTTGTATATCTGATTGAAATTTTTATTTCACGACGGTACCTAGCCTTCTTCACTCTGAAGCCAATGAAGACCTAGCAACCAAGGATAAGGGATAGCGTGACATAAGAAATGTACCAAATGTACCAAGAAATGGGGGCTACAGTATTAAGATTTTCCTACCCTGCCACCTAACAAACTCCCAACACATGACATGCTTTGATGGAACACAATCATTGGCCTATTCAGAGGTCCGGGATTGGTGTAAAGTGTAAACACTGTTTTGTTTTTATATGCAAAATGAAGTTTTGTTGTTATGGGGATTTGGTAAAATTAGCAAATTATCATTGTAGAAACCACAAAACAATTCACATGAAAGAGGTGCAAAAACATACACAACACAACAAACAAAAAATGACAATTTTTTTTTGCAAGCGCAATTTCTTTTTTTCCTTCCATTTCTCTTGTTAAATTGTTTCCGAACAGTGCATTAACCCCAAGTAATGGCATAAATATATGCAATCAAAATGACCAAATGCCATCACGAGGACCACAAGCTTAATAGACTTTCTCTGCTATTGTCTTTAACAGATTCGAAGTCTAATTGGTAGTTGAACAATTTCGAAACGTTAAATGCAAAGATACAAATGTAACCCTAGATACTACAAAAATCTTAAGGATAAAATATGAGAATTCAAAATTCTCATAAAAGCAACAAAATAGAAAATGCAGGTAGCCAGTACCTCTCCTCTACTCCCCTTGATTTAAACAAATGCAATGCAGCAACTGTCCCATCTTGAACGTTACTGCTATCAGACACAAGTTCACTAACATTCTCACATGCAACAACATCCCCATTCAAAGGATTAAGCAATTCAATCTGTAATTAAAACAATAGACATTACAAACCAAAAGAAAATGCAGGTTATTAAATGAAATGGATAGGCTTGCTTGCATTTCAAGATGCAGAACACTTACAGTTTTATTTTTCCTCGCAACAGCCAAAAGCTGAAAGAAAATAAAAATACGTCACTATAAGTAACAAAAACAAACCGAGTCAAGTAAACTCTTCTCTCTTGAGTAACACCAAACACCATAATAACAAATACACATAACAAGGCAAATTCACATAATATGCTTACAAATCACCAGTGATCCAAACTTCTAAACTAACTTCAAGTCATAAACCACACACAATCGGCACATACAGTCTAATTTTCACATGTAATTGCAAATTCCACATAAAAATCAACCAAATAAAAGAAAGTACAGAATAAAGTCAAAACCGAACCGGATCGTTCCAGCGATCGGCAAGAGAGGCGCGAAGCACGTGCCGGGAAGCGTCGGGCGCTCCCCACGTCTCCATCACCTTAGGGAAGCTCCTATCGCCGCGGGATACAACAACTGCAACCACGAGGGCGTTGGAAAACGCGAATTTGAGGGGAAAGTTGGGATTTTGATGGTACCTTTGATAAGGCCGAGCTCGTCGGTGGTGAGGACCCTGATGGGAGGGCAACCGGCGGGCTCCAACGTGGTTGTGCGCGGCATCGTCGGGGTTGGAGAGTTGGAGTAGATTAGGGTTTTGTGGGTTTACTTTAATAAGCTTTTTGGAAAATAAGTTTGCTTTTTTATTGCGTGGATACCCTCCCAACTATTTGATATTGCATGTACTCGTGGAAATTAAGGTGTTATTTGGGTAACCAAAGGTTTTAAATATTTGATTTTAAAATATATTTCTCAAAATGACATTGAGTTCAAATACTGTATTTTAAATAATAAAAAAGTGTTTGAGGAAAGAACATATTTTTCGTAAAATCAAAAATTTCATGAAAATCAATAAAGAAACAAGAGACACGACATATTTGAGACAAAAAGTAGTTTTTAGCAAAAAAATATATTTATAATGTACCTCTTTTTTGAAAAAAAACATAAGAATCAAATAAGGGAATACCTCTTTTTTGGGAAGAACGCGTTTTTAGCAACAAAAAAAGCAGGTTTATAATGTATTTTTTCGGAATTCAAACATCAATGTAGGATTGAAAATTATACTGATCTGAATAAGGCAGTTTTCCTAAAAAAAACGTGATATTTTAGACTATCCAAATATAGCTAACACCGTAAATCTGTAGAAGTTAGTACCCTTTTTGCTTTTAGACTTGCCTAATTGTATTTTGTGAATCAATCTCGCAAACACATACACACTGTCAATGTCGGAAAGTCATAAATAGGAAACGTAGCAGCATGAGCGGAGGTCCGTAGAAAGAAAGTCAGTTAAGCAAAAGAGAAACCTAGTTTATATTATTTTTGAACTTCTAAGGAGCTCAATAAGACAACGATAATAATCACATGTGTTGTGAAACAAACAACTAAAGATGAAAAATTGGGAGATGGAGAGTGGGAGATGTATGTATTTTTTATTTTCTATTGTTCTCAAATATGTACGATAACCCCCCTATATATAGGGTGAGGATGTAGTTGGGGTTACAACCAAAATTAATAGAATTACGACATATTAATAAGAGTAAAACCTACTTAACGTTTGGGGTTAGGGAAGGTGAATCATCCACAAGACTTTTGGAATTCTTAACACTCCCCCTTGGATGATCACCTTTATACGCTAGAGATGTTGTCTTGTTAAAGACCTTAACAAGAAAAACCCGATGGGATAAAAACTTGGTGAATAAAAAAAGAGTGCAGCACGTATGATGTTCTCCCTCACTTTAGCATATATTCTTCAAACGACGAACACCAATCTTGTGAACAAGTTGCTCAAAAACTGTTGTAGGCAATGACTTTGTGAATTAAGCTGCTAAATTCTTGCTTGATCGGATCTGACGGACATCTATCTCACCATCCTTTTGTAAATCATGCGTCGAGAAAAAGTTCAGTGAAATATGTTTTGTCTTATCACCTTTGATGTATTCTTCTTTTATTTGGGTAATGCATGTAGTATTATCCACGTATAAAATTGTCGGAGATCTTTAATTTTGTCGAGTCCGCATTCTTCTTGTATGCTTTGGATCATTGATCTCAACCATACATATACTCAACTAGTCTCATATAATGCAACCAGCTCTGCATGATTTGAAGATGTTGATGTTAATGTTTGTTTCGTTGATCGTCATGATATTGTCGTGCCACCATATGTAAACACATATCCTGTTTGTGATTTAGCTTTATGTGGATCTGACAAATATCCAGCATCGGCATATCCAATCAATTTGGGCTCCAAATTCTTTTGAAAAAATAACCCCGTATCACGTGTTCCACAAAGGCAACGGAATACATTTTTAATTATGTTCCAATATCTACGTGTTGGTTCAGAACTATATCTAGCCAATATATTTACTGAAAATGTAATATCGGATCTTGTATTATTAGTCAGATACATTAAAGCTCCAATAGCACATAGATATGGTACTTCTAGACCAAGAATGTCTTCATCATTCTCTCGAGGACGGAAATGATTTTTTCAGCACTAAGAGAATGAACAATCATTGGGGAACTTAATGGATGAGCTTTATCCATATTAAAACGTTTTAATATCTTCTATATATAATTTGATTGATGAATAAAGACACCATTTGATGAGTGCTCGATCTGCAGGTCGATACAAAATTTAGTTACGCCAAAGTCTTTCATTTCAAATTCATTCTTCAAATACTTAGTAGTTTTTCAATCTCTTCAGGGTTCCCAATGATATTCAAATCATCAACATATACAACAATAATTACAAAGTCAGATGCTGATTTTCTAATAAAAACGCATGGACTTATGAGATTATTTTTAAACCCTTCTTTGTGAAGACTTCCACTAAGATGATTGTACCACATTCGTCCGGATTGTTTCAATTCATATAAAGACATTTTCAATTTTATAGTCTCTCAAGATATTGTATTACATGTGCTTGGTAGTTTTAATCCTTCAGGGATTTTCATGAAAATATCGTTATCTAATGATCCATATACATAAGCTGTAACGACATCCATAAGTTGCATTTCAAGTTTTTCTCCAATTGTAAGGCTAATCAAAAATCTAAAAGTTGTTGCATCCACTACAGGTGAATACGTTTCTTCGTAGTCAACTCCTGGTATTTGTGTAAAACATTGCGCCACAAGTTTTGCTTTGTATCTCACAATTTCATTTTTCTCATTTCTTTTAATTACAAACACCCACTTGTATCCTACTGGTTTTACATTATTTGGTGTCGGAACACATGACATTTCTCAAGTGAGTTCAATTCCTCTTGAATTGTATTTTTCCATCGTGACCAATCTTTTCTGTGTCGACACTCTTCAATTGATTTTAGCTCACAATATTCAACATTCATCACATCATTTGCTATAGCGTATATTAAATTTTCATCAATAATGGTTCTATTTCGGTTCCATCTTTTTCCATTGTGCAAATAATTGATGGAGATCTCATCATTATTTTCATTGTCGGGTACATGTACCTCTTTCGGAAATTTGTCTTTGTCTATTTGTTGTTGCCTTATCACCTCTACTGGGGTTTCAATAATATCACCAACTGTGTTATTTTGCTCTTTCTTTTTTCGTGGATGCAACTTTGGAATCGATTGGTCTTCCACGTTTTCAACGTATAATACATTCATTTGTAACATTGAGAATATCAATTCGAGCAGATGCATTTAGAGCATGTATATGCGACTTTGTGACTCTTTTAGTATCAGTGAATGTATCAGGCAACTCATTTGCAATTCTTTGTAAATGTATAATCTTTTGAACTTCAAGTTCACATTGACCTGTTCGAGGGTCTGGAATTGATGATGCATTCCAAGTCACTTCTTTGTTTTCTGATTTTTGTTTTTCTCCCCTAAGATTAGGAATTCATTCTCATTAAATTGACAATCAACAAATCGTGTTGTGAAAATATCACCGGTTAATGACTCTAAATATTTTATGATTGATGGAGATTCAAAGCCAATATATATTCCCGATCTTCTTTGAGGTCCCATCTTTGTACGTTGTGGTGGTGCGTGCAATCGACACATAAACGCCACAACTAAAAACCTTTAGATAAGACAGATTTGGTTCTCTACTGGAGACCAATTGTAAAAGGAGTATTTATGATGAGCAGTTGGTCTTATTCTTATAAGTGCAACAGCATGTAAAATGACATGTCCCCAGGCAGATGACGGTAATTTAGATCTTATTACCGATGGTCTAGCAATTAATTGTAATATCTTAACCAATGATTCAGCTAGACCATTTTGTGTATGGACATGAGCTACAGGATGTTCAATTGTGATCCCAACAGACATGCAATCATCGTTAAACGTCTGAGATGTAAATTCTCCAGCATTATCAAGTCGAATTTTCTTAATTGGATAATCTGAGTAATGTTCTCTCAATTTGATTAATTCTGCTAAGAGTCTAGCAAATGCGACATTTCGAGTTGATAAAAGGCAAACGTGTGACCATCAGGTTGATGCATCTATCAATACCATAAAATAACGAAATGATCCATATGGAGGAGTAATGGGACCACAAAAATCTCCTTGAATTTGCTCTAAAAATGTAAGCATTTTATTTTCAATTTTATTTGTAGAATGTCTTATTATCATTTTTCCAAGAGAACATGTTGCACATGAAAAATTCTTTGATGAAAGAATCTTCAGGTTCCTCATTGTGTCAACTTGAATTTTCAATAATTCTTCGCATCATTATGGTTCCTGGGTGACTTGATTAATATGTCAACTTGATTAATTTTTTAATAATATTTTTTTATTTTCCGAAATTGACCCATGATATCGATTACGTAAGAATCTTCATACGTGATGTGGTAGACAACTTCTAGCTTTTTAGTTTTTACCCACACCAAACATTTCAATCTCAGCAATTTGTCTTAAACATGATTAAGGATGATGTTGTTGTTCCTTCACTACTACATGATCATTTTTTCAGAATCAAAAGAAACACAATCCAGAAGGAATCTAAGTGCAACAACATAACATGCTAACATGTTATGCATGTATATATGATATCTGCATTATCACATCTCTGTCTGTTGTTTGTCCCTCGAATAAAATGATACAAAATGTTCAGAAACAAGAGCTAGAGGAGAAAGAGTAAAAGGCAACAGTGATGCATGGGTGATAACAAAGAAATAACCCTTTTTGGCTAATCACAAACTTCTGCATGATTGCAAGTTGTGAATGGGAGCTACCAGTTTCCAGCAGGGACTAAAACGAAGAGAAAAAATAGAACATGTGCATGAACAAATAAATTCAAAGTACGTATGAGAACTTGCGATTAATACATACAAACTTATATATGTAGTTGACATATTATTAAGTCTACTATTTTGTTACATTTGACGTGTTTGAAGACTCGAATCGATAGAGCTTCGTGGTGATAACGTGTTGTGAAACAAACAACCAAAGATTAAGATTGGGACATGGAGAGGGGAAAATGTATGTATTTCTTTTTTTTATATTGTTCTTGAATATGTACAATAGGTCAATAGCCCTATATAGGGTGATGATGTAGTAAGGGTTACAACCAAAATAAATAGAATTACACCATATTAGTAAGAGTAAAATTTACTTAAAGTTTGATGATTAGGGAAGGTGAATCATCCACAAGACTTTTGGAATTCTTATACATAAACTTTTACACCAAAAGAATATATTAACCAGTAGAAATTCACCAAGAATTCTAATGCCAAAGGTTTGACATCAAAGAATGTCCGGGGAGAGAAAGGGGATTTTGTAGGCAAATATTATCTCCAACGTTACCACAACAAAACTTAATTCAATGTAAAAACTGTATTTAAGTTATGCTAAAGTCAAATTTTAAAGTTATCCTAAGTAATTGTTTGCCGATCTAGAGAACCAAACAGTATGCTAAGCTGCAACAAAAATTACTGCCTGACAACAGAGCGACAAACACAGAGAAACAACGAGATTCAGGTTCTTCTGGTTCACACAATTCACGATGCAAGAACCTTCTTAACGTCATTAGTGACCTCCTTTGGTGGCTTCTCGGCATGAAGTTATGCAACAAACCTATTCCGCAATCAAGTCCAAGAAGTTTCAAAGATGGAAAGGAGTTGAAGACATTTTGTACAGTGTAAAACAAATTGAACTCAACAGATGGGTAATTTTAGAGAAACAACAGCCAAACAGTTGTGCCACAGACTGGTAATCATATTATACGAGTGCATCTATAGCTACTGTCATTGCTATTATTATTATTATTATTATTATTATTATAGCTAGGTAGTTACCGTTATTAGGTTCACCAAATGTACATTAAAATGTTTAAATATCCTTGTATTGGTTTTGAACCCAAATCAAGAGAAACGGGCAGGAATTGTGTCAACCAACAAAAACTATGGTTGTGTGAACCTTCTGTTTAACAACAACAAAACATTTAATCTCAAACTCCTTGCGGACCTTCTGTTTGAGATTTTAATAAATCGATATTACCCCCACTATGAAATTTCAAAACGTTTTCTTTATTTTAAAGAGTTAGTATGTTCTAAGGTGTGCAAGGTTCGATATGCAATATCTATAACTAAGCTAGATGACAAAGAGTCAAGTTTGTAAAGCAGAATGCACATTTTAGAATATCTTTGTTGGGATCAATGATATAAAGCAATCGTAAAAGTGACATGTGATGGTTCACAATCCAATGATAATGTATTGACATGTGCTCATCTCTCCAAGTTCCGAAATCAAGGAACTTGAACCAAGACATCCAATCTGTCACGATAAAAAAAGAATTACTAAACGTCGCCCCAAAACTAATTAAATCGCCCCTTGAAATTACTAAATTGCCCTTAACAATATATTTAATACTCATATCGTCCCGTGTCTATAAATAAGGCCTATGGTCTTGTATATTCATAATTTATCAGTAAAAACACCACGAAAATGTCTGGCGAGGGTGATGCATCGGGTGAGGTAAGCCTGGCACGGGGCAAATTTTGGGCCGAGCGTCTGCATTAGACGCCTCCCCCAAGGTGAGGGCGTCTGCGTTGGACGCCCTCCCCATGGCCGAGGCGTTTAACGCAGACGCCTACGCAATGGGAGAGGCGTCTTATGTAGACGTCCTCCCCATGGGTAAGGCGTCTGTAGTAGACGCCCATCCCTACGGCAAGGCGTCCTACGCAGACGCCTTACCGTTGGTGAAGGCATTTAACACAGACGCCCCATCCATGGGGCAGACGTCTAATACAGACGCCTGTTTTTTTTTTGATTTTTTTGATTTTGATTTTGTTTTTTTAATTTCGACTTTATTTTTAAAAAAATTTAATTTCGATTATATTTTTTAAATTTTTTAATTTCGATTTTATTTTTGTAGGTTCCAGATTTCGGTGGTGATGGAGTGGATTACAGTGAATTATTTCAAACTACACAAATCTTTACAACAATCGATGAAACAAGTAAATGGGCCAAACAAGTAGCTATCGGAGCTGGGTTTTTTTTGGTCGTGTCGTCGTACAAAACAAGATCAGATAGTCGGATGGATTGTTATTTGAGATGCGACCGGCGAAATCAAATGGAGTCTCGGAATATGGATACTGCACTTCGAAGAAACACCAAAAGAAAGGGTCGCGGTTGCCGTTTCTTAATAAAAGTGGTGGAGCGACGGGATCGTGATGGATGGGTTGTGGTTTTTAATAGTGGTCACGGACATCACAACCACAGACTGGCAGTTTATCAAGAGGGTCATCGTCAAATTAGTGGTCTAAGTTCTGGGGCGAAGAAGATTGTTCGTGATATGACAGAGGCGCAAGCAAAACCACGGAACATCTTGAAGGCAGTAAAAGAAAAATTCCCGGAGGACAATCCAAATCAAAGGCATATTTATAATTTCAGAGATTACATGAGGAGGACAAAATCTGAAGATCGGAATCCCATCCAGCAGTTTCTCTACCAAGTAGTGCAGTGTGAGTACTTACATTGGATTATGGCGGATCCAGAAACTGATGTCGTCACTCACGCTTTTTTGGCACATCCGACGTCAGTCTAGTTGTTGCGGACATATCCTTTCGTTATCTGCATGGATTCGACTTACAAGACGAACAAGTATAAGATGTCTTTGTTCGAAATGATTGGGGTCACACCAGCAAACATGAATTTCCTTATTGGATATGCGATTTTGATGGATGAATCTTACTCCAGTTATTTGTGGGTGATGGAGAAGTTGAGAGATCTGTTATTGGGGACTGTCAGCCCGACTGCAATAATAACAGACCGGGAGTTAGGCCTTATGCGACCAGTGAGAGAGGTTTTTCCTGACTCTGCTCATTTACTCTGCACATGGCACATCAACAAAGACGTATTGAATTACGCATACCACGTATTCGGCAAGAATAAGGAGATGGCAGAGACTTTGAGACGTGGAAGATGGAGGAAGATCATGCTTTCTACTTCAGAAGCCGAGTATGATAGAGCTGTGTATGCTCTGAAAGATTTGTATAGATCGTGGCCGGCTATCACGGAGTATCTGGACACCACGTGGTTGGTGCATAAAGAAAAGTTTGTGCTGAATTGGACGAACAAAGTCCTTCATTTTGGGAACACCACGAATTGTAGGGTCGAAAGTGCTCATTCGGCTCTAAAAGAGTGGATTTCTACATCGACTGCAGCTCTGGACACTCTTTTCGAGCGCGTCAACGCGGCTACTGAAATGCAGCTGACGAATATTCGAAACTTTCTTGAAGACTCGAGACGGCGAAATTTGACTAATTTCGGACATGCTCTATATCGTCACATAAATGGTAGAGTTTCGCATCACTGTTTGCAGTTGCTAAGTTAGGAGGTGAAGAGAATGCAACAGTTAGATGATGAAGTTGAATATCGTTGCGAGTGCGCTTTTCTGACTTCTCATGGGATACCTTGCGCATGTACCATCCGTGGATGTCTTGAATCAGAAAACGGAATTTACTTAGAGCAGATTCATCCGTTCTGGAGGACACTTGTCATTGGGGAAGGAGCCGGGAACGCAGAGTTTGTGTCTCAGGCAACTCAAGACGCCGAACATTTTCGCAGTCTGGTTGATGAGATTGCAGGAAGTGACCCTACCGTAATTCGATCTGCCTCTCGGGTTTTATTCGAGCAGCTACACCCCGAACATTCGAATTTGAAAGAGCCTGCAGTAAAAACAAAGCTACGAGGTCGACCAAGGGGAAAGTCGACACGACGGGACCCTAGTGCGTTTGAGTATGCAGAGCGAGGTAGTGGTCGATCTTCAGGTAGTGGGAGTAGAGGTCGTGGTCGTTCTTCCGGTAGTGGAAGCAAAGGTCGTGGTCGATCTTCTGGTTCTTCGTCTGTGAGGGGAGGATCAGGTATACCATCCCTATATTTATTATTATTGTAATTTTGTTATTTATTTCAGTAAATATGTATCTTTTGTTATTATATGTAACTGTATTTTTTGTTCATATTGTAGTGACTGGGCGGGCTGACGTAGACGACTTCCCATATGGAGATAGAATTCCAGGAATCATTATGTCATTCCTACACCAGTGGAATGATGTACGTGCTGATGGAAACTGTGGATTTCGATGTGTCGCCGATGTTTTCCACGGTGGTGAAGACAATTGGCAACTCGCCCGTCGTTCGATTTCAAATGAGATAGCTGCGAACCCATCTTTTTATGAGCACGTATACTACGACGGTGTGGCGGAGGCTCGTCACCGGATTAATTGGGGCGGGGGACCTTGTGGCGAGAATCACTATATGGAGACGTGGACAGACTTGTTTCCTATTGCAAATTTTTACAAGTGTGCAGTTATGTTCTTCTCTCTCGGAAATGATGGTTCATTGTGTCCATGTCTTACAGTTCTACCTTGGGAGAGTCCGCCTACCGTGACGAGACCGTGTAGAGAGTTGATTATTGCTCATTTAGGGAGTTACGCTCATTACATTCGTTTGGAATTGAATGAGGGATTCCCCGTACCTCCTATAGCGACTCTGTGGTATCAAATACGAGATGAGAGTGTTATTGGATGGGAGCTGGAGTACCAAAATAGGATAGCATATTGGCAACAATTATGTAATATGTTTTGATATGTTTGTATAATTATGTAATATGTTTTGATATGTTTGTATAATTATGTAATATGTTTTGATATGTTTGTACATTATATAGTGTTGCTTTATTATGTAATATGTTTTGATATGTTTGCTTTATTTGCATTATATATAATAGTACGACAGGTTATCAAACACAAATACAAATAATAAGCGTACAACAGATAAGCAAAACACAAATACAAACAATAAGCGTACGACATGTTAGCAAACACAAACACAAATACAAATAATAAGCGTACAACAGATAAACAAATATAAATGCAAATACTAAGCGTACCACAGATAAGCAAACACAAATACTAAGCGTACAACAGATAAACAAATATAAATGCAAATAGTAAGAGTACGGTACAACAGATCAGCCTACTCATCATCCGAATCATGGTCGGAGATGCCTAACTGAGTATGCCACGAGTGTATGATCTCATCCAAATCTCCGCATGCAGCTCTGGCATCGTCTGGCAGCTCATCCCTCATCTGCAAGATTGGGTCTACAGCCCGTATCATCTTACTCATCCACTGCACATAACAATAACATTAGCGTACATTAACAAATTATACGGTACAAATAAATATAGATAAAATGAAAAAATTACCAGATCGCCACACATCCTATCTGGTGGTCGATCTGCTCTCCGGGAGGCACCACGGACGATGATAGGATGTGAGTAACTACCGAACCAATCAAGATAACGTGCATCACACTCGGAGGGGTCGCGACTACGTCTGAAGTCGCCAAGGAACAATCGGCATGATCTCGGAAATGTCCGCCAAGTCGATTCCGCTGTAGAAGCGGGGAACCTGACGTCGTACGTCGCTGCTGTCGCAGACCGCACCGCATGCTCTGGTGTCGGAATGTCAACCGGGATCACCTGAACATATCCTAACTGACGCAAGACCCGATCGGGCATATAAGGCTCTATGATATCCCGATAACGAATAAGACCCATCAATAAAGTCCTCGGGACATCCGCTGCTGGGTCAGGACCATAGGGTAACCACTCCACCTAAAGTTTAACACATTAATAATAATACATCTTAAAATTAAATAAATGGTGTAAAGTTTGATACCTCTGATGCAGTCATCTGATCAAGCCGTGCGCGGATGAAACGCAATCGTCCATCGCTCTTGTCCTCGCTCCGGACAGCCCACATACCCGAACGTGGATGACCCTCGTCGATAATCTTCCGCTCACGATGCGGGCGGAATGCAGGAAAGTACTCGTATATCCACGCCTGCAGCAGCGTAAGACAACCTGCAATCCCAGAACAATCCGCACGGCTAGCTATCCCAAGCTGCCGGTACAGGTATGCCAACGTCGCTGACCCCCACGAGTACTCACGAACGGTCTCCGGGTCCCTCGCCTCCAGTAGATCGCGTGGTCTGATCCGACAACCACTCTTGTCGACAAACAAGACGGCTCCGAGCATCAAGAATAGGTACGCCGTCAACTGTGTATCATCGGCCCGCGGAGGTCGTGCCCGTCTGCATAGGTCCTCAAGGGAGTCGATGCCGACACCACCACCACTCCATAAAGCTGTATCTCTCGCCAGACCATCAGGTGTGACACCAAGCAACTCTGCCACATAACACCTCAGCTCAGACGTCGACCCCTGAGCACTAACCAGACGACCATCCACAGGAATGCGCAGGATCTGGAAAACATCGTGAAGCATGATCGTCATCTCTCCGAAAGGCATGTGGAAAGTGTTGGTGTCAGGCTGCCACCGCTCCACAAACGCCGAAATCAAAGGCATGTCGAGATAAGGGAACATGCTGTACGGTAAGTGCCCCAAATGCGTGGCACTAATCTCCTCTCTGATATCAGCACTCAGTGTAGACCGCCAACCCTGTAGTGCTGTACAGGCTCTGTGCCGATTATGGCACTTCAGAACCTTCCGATCCTCTCCGTCCCAGATCCGTCTAGCAATGTTACCCCAGAAACTAGGAATGACGCTCCCATCTAAAGGACCACCAGGCGTCATACTGCTCACGATCCAAGAATCGTCCTGGACCCTCTTCTTCTTCTGAGCGCGGGGATCAACAGTGCACGAGCTCGAATCCCCGGTCGTAAACCTCCCACCCCTACCCTTCCGCACCATCCATCCGGCGGAAGTAGAAGTACCCGCTCGACCACGTCCTCCGCTATAATCCCCCTGCCTCTCCACCTCCGGCCGCACTAACTCATACGGGCCATCATCGTCGCTCTCGTCGTCGAAACTATCCACATGCTCATCATCGAAGGAATCATCCTCCTCACGACGACGTAATGCCTCCCTCTCCCTCCTGACCGAAGCAGATATCCCCCGTCTACGTGGATGACGCGGTGCTGAATCATCAACTAAAGAACGGAAGGCGTGTAATGGTATCGACTTGCCTTTCCCTCCACTGTGACCCGATGACTATTAATTGAAATTTTAAATACAAATTTGTTAAATTTGTTAAACTAAATTATAATATTTATCAAAATTGTTAAACTAAATCAAAATTTGTTAAACTAAATTATCAAAATTGTTAAACTAAATCAAAATTTGTTAAACTAAATTAAAACAATTGTTAAACTAAATCAAAATTTGTTAAAACTAAATATCACAAATGTTAAACTTAATAAGAATTTGTTAAATTAATTTTTTTGATTTATCACTATTTATTAAAGTAATTATGATATTTATTAATTAAAAAAACAAAAAAGGTGGAGGCGTCTGCGAGAGACGCCTCCCGCAAGGTGGAGCGGCTTCCTCATACGCCCGCCCCATGCGGGGGGCGTCTCCCTCGGACGCCGCCGATTTTTTTTTTTTAAACAAATAAATAACGTAATGTTACCTCATACGGGTACACCGGGGGAACTACTGGCTGCTTCCCTGGCCTCCGAGACATTCGTAATCTTGTGTAGTAGGTATAGGAAGAGAAAGTTTTGAAAAAAGAGTGAAATTGTGAGATATATAAGCAAAAATAGGAGGAAGGGCAATTTGGTAATTTCAAGGGACGATTTAAGTAATTTTGGGGCGATGTTTAGCAGTTCAGTTAATCAACGGTCTTGGAGTATAATCAAAGCTTCTATATAAGTATATACTAAATGTGAATATTTTTGAAATTAGACAATACAAAATGAATTCAAATATATAGAATATTGATCAACGATTGCCGTACCAGAATCTATCTTCTATCACCAAAATGTTACGTGGTCTTGTTTGTGCCTCTATCATATCACGAACAATTTGCTTTGCCCCAACACTAAGTCCGCTGACATGTCGGTGACCCTCTGAATAAACTACAAGTGGGTGGTTGTGTTGCCCATAGATGCTACTAGAAACAATGACTCATCCATCACGATCCCGTCGCTCCACCACTTTTACAAAAAACCGACAACCGCAACTCTTTTTTTGTATTCTTTCGAAGTACAATACTTGTATCACGAGAACTCATTTTCACGTCTGCGATCACATCTCAGGTAACAATCCATCCGGTTATCTGCTTTTGGTTTGCATGATGATATAACCAAAAAAAATCCGGCTCCTATTGCAATTTGTTTCGCCCATTTACAAGCTTCCTCGATTGTTGTAAATATTTCTTTGCTGTCAAAAAACTCACTGTAATCAATTTCATCACCACTGAAATCTTGCAACGGAACCTGAAAAAATTTAATTTAACAGATTTATTTAAAAAAAAGGGCGTCTGGCTAATACGCCTCCACCTATGTGGAGGCGTGTTAGCCAGACGCCTGAGTCGGAAAAAAAATTCTGCCCCCGTTACCTCGCCGGATTTAGGTGCTTCGTCAGACATTTCCGTGGTGTTGGTACTAGGAATGTGAGTAAAACTGAGTCAAACACATTATTTAAAGACACGGGACGGAATGAATATTATTTGATTTTTAAGGGCAAAAATGTCATTTTTTGGACAATTTAAGTAATTTTCGACGAACCGTAGTCCTCAAAATATTTTACATTTATCTTACATCCTCTTAACAACGTTAATTTAAAATTATTATCTCAAACGTATACCTTAATTAGATTCTTCATACGAATTAAAACAAATTGATACGAATTAGATCAGATATTATCCGGTCCACTTCCACCCCCGGCAATCTCAATACCGCACCGTCCCGTCCCGTCCGATTCGGGTCCGTCTCCATCTCTCCACCTCTACTCTCCAACCCCCGCGTTCGGACCCCCAAACCACGCTCTCCGCTAGGGTTTCGACCTCCTCAATGGGCGCGACGGCGAACACGAGTGAACACCCCGCCCCCGCCGCCGGGAACGGCTCCGCTAAGGCGCTCAAGCACAACCCCGGCCTGTCGCTCGAGTGGACGCCGGAGGAGCAGGCCGTGCTGGAGGAAGGACTCGCCAAGTAACTAAAAAGTTGTCTTTTTTATCGTTCTCGTGGATTTTTCGTTCGAATTCGGTGGTGGTTGTGGATTAGGGTTTGATTGGATGGGATGGTTTTATTCGAGTCGAGTGAATTGAGGTTTGAAATCGGCTGAGAATCTGACGTTCCGTTGGGTGTGGATTGTGGAAGGTTCGAAGGATTGGTGATGGAGCTAATGGAGCTGGATTTTGACGATTTAGGATGATTAGGTTTGTAGTCGAATACATTCGTACGTATATGGTCATGGACTCACGCTTCAGTTTGATACGGCTTGAATTTTGCTACAAAGAGATACAGCTTCAAGTGGGTCCGCATTGCGGTATTCCTCTTCGAGACACTTACTCAAAACATAGTAGAATGCCGAACATATGTTATATGCAGCAAACAATACCATTTTTAATTGTGATTGTGAGACCGTAGAGGCATCAGGCATAGGTCAGTCAAAATATGGAATGAGCTTCCATGATACAACGATTCTCCCCCACTAATACAAGTCTGCAAGCTTGAGTTACGGGAAAAGAAAATTTAAGTTGTTCAACAATTAAGTCTCATTCTATTTTAAATACCTCGAATCCTCGATACTTGTCATACACCGACAAGCAAGTTTACTTGAAGTGTAGTTTTGGCAATTATCAATTCAATTACAAGAAACCTGTCAAAATTCTACATCGCTAGACAATGTCTCTCATCAAGGAAATGGATGAAATTAACAAGTAATCTCCAATGCTAATGACTTACTGGCATTGGTCAGTGTGTATGTGTGGCAACAAATATTTGTTGCTTTTCTTTGTTTAATCAACATGTGGAGTTTTTTTTTTGTGTTTGAAGGAGGGTGACTAGTGGTTGTATTGGCTTGAATGAAATATGAGTCAATGACAAATGTTCACATAAAAACAGGGTTAGGTCCAAATTTTCTCATGTAAAGTAAGTGTTTACCTTCGGTAACATCTGATGTTAGGTGATCGACATTCCTTCAGACCGTTGAAACAATCTACTAACACAGTAACATAACTGAATTTGTTTTGAATGTAATTGAGCATTTTCTTGTCAAAAGTAAGTTAGTTATCCTTGTTTCTTCCCGTGCAGTCTCATATTGATACAATATGATTTGAATCTGGTCAAGGCCAGCAGGACTTGCATGTGCTTGGATTAAGTTGGGTAGATGTATACTTAATTGGCTTTAATTTGTACATTGGAATATGTGACAGTATTAGAATTTGGCACACATTCTTCGATCATTATATCATCAATTGCTTGTTTTTAATTTTGTAATTTCAAACATTGTCATTGTTGATTGATTTCTAGAATAGGAGTCTTGGCTTGCTAGTCTCAGGCTGTAACTCATTCTATATGCCAATTTACTTTGTTGTCGTAAATTATACAACCTTAAATCAGTGCCATGATTGGAGATTGCTGACCTTCCTTTTGGTTTTCAAAATGAATTACTATCAATTTTAACTCAGCTCAAACTCTCAGATCTGCTTGTCTCAGTTTTCTCTTCTTCTTTGCCATTCTTGCTTTGTTACTTCTACTTCTGTGAACTATTCCTGTATTTCCAAACGATAATAACACATGTCATCAAATGCAAATCTCAAGTTGAATGCTGTACATGAATTGAAGACAATACGAATTGAACAAAAAATGATAGCCAGCTGAACTGATTTTTTCGTTGGGTACTCACTTCCTACCCATGTGATGAAGGAACAGTGTAATAAAAAATGGGCTAACCAAAACCGGCAGTGAGTTAGATATTGAAGACATTCTCAAAGATAGTAAGTTCATGGGAGTTAGATATCAATGTCAATTAGCTACTACATGGGCTAAAATTATCTTTCGTGGTTGCTTAACATGGGCAGACAGCAATAAATGCAACTTGCTTTGCCTGATATGACACACACTAATACTATACAAGCACACCAAGATGACATTCAAAATAACATTGTACAAATTCAGATAATGGATTTAAAGATGTATGGTTATTTCCCTTAAACATTTAGATGAGATAGATGATTGTTTTGCATTTAGTTACTTTTGCTACTTCTTTATCCACACAGAAAAAGGAAAATGCCAAGAGAAGAAAAGATGATCATAACCACCTGAGGAAGAACAACAAAAGGGTTAGTCCTTGCTCCTAACTTTATTTTTCCTGGTGTTCATCTTCTTGGTTAGCATGAGCAATAAATCATCAGTACTTTTTTTGGCATGATATGGATTAGTGGCTCGACTGCTAGGATTTGCAAATTTGTCTGAATGTGGGTCAGTTTTAGTGTGTGACACCATTCAAATCTCACATTGTTGTGATTACATAGTTACATCATTGTCGTATTTCATCTATGAATAATCACATCATTGAAAGATCAAAACAATTGTGTCAAGAACATTCTCAAGTGGAATCGAGCAATGAAATATCTGTTCATTGCTACCAATGAGTGCTTAAGTTTAATTTCATTTGAATTTTGAATGATGAACTATTTGTTTTTTTGTCAACACAAGTGAAGCACTTATTCATTTTTATACAAGTTTATTATGCCCCCGATGTGATTTCCCAATTATCTTCCACATTTCCTCACATGGCACGATTCTGTAGCCTCTATTATTGTTCTATAGATTCCTTTATTAATTGGGATATATGTTTTCACTTACGCTTCTTCCTGTTAGTAACATTTACTTAATCAAACATATGGGTGTCTATATACTTAGTAAGGCACCTTCTTAACTGTACAAGGATGGCATGTTTTACTGCTTGCATTTCCTATTTTGCTTCTTAGGGTGGTTCAGATCCATCAAAATCATCAACCCACTTGTCTGCCCGGCCAAGTGGCGCTCAGATACCAACACCTATGCTTCCAGTTGACAATGATGATGACATTCCTTTCCAAGGTATGCGGCAGCTTCAGAACTTTTCAATTTGTTACTGATTGTTGTTATTTGGATTGTAGTATCTTACACGTGGGCATTTGTGTACAATTCTTTATTTAAGTTACTAGATGTGTCACTTTGATGTATTTGTGAGTTGGTCCCCCGCCCCCTCAATTGTCTTTCTTGGTAAAGTGCTCTAACCAAGGATTTCTTACTGTCACCTCTGAAGATGTTAGTCCGAAATTTAAGATAATGTGTTGAGGTAGCATAATAGGTTTCAAGATTTGTAAAAGAATATAATCTAACGTACTGTTTATTTCTAAGTTGGTATGTCGATTATTATGATTGCGGATCAAACTTCTCACTTTGGTATCCACCGCATAAGTTTAGGGTGTGTTTCACAGGCTTTTAGTGATTAGCATTTTTTCTTAAATGCTAAGATCCTTCAATATTCATATGATCTTTACTTTGAGTTTTGATAAGTGAGTTTCTCCACTTTCATTTAGAAAAATGGCTTTATATGCCACTTCACACTTTTCAACTTCTGTATCTTCTTTGGTATGGTGGTAATTGAATAAAACTTGTCTTTCATTTCATGATTCAAAGGTCGATTCATGTGGTACAGTTCAACCTTTTCAGCACTTGTAGATCACAAGGATATAGGAAAAGCATACAGGACAAAAGAATTAGAGCACATGATTAAAAAAATTAGATTAACGGGCAACATTTAGAACTGTTGTTGTTATTTGCCATTGTCATTTTTAGCCTTTTTGAACTGTAGTTGTGCAGGCGATTCACGTGCTGAGACTCTGATTCTTGATGAGTTTTATTTCTAGCCTACTCCAACTAGTTTGGGATTAAATGCTTTGTTTTGTTGCTTATCTTAGCTTTTATAATAATAAAAATGTAAATCAGAAAATATGCCTTAAGGCCTTGCATATTTTCAATCAATATCGTAAGTGTTTTGCCATGTTCAAATGAATTTGCCCTGCATATAAGTAAACATGCAGAACATTGCACCGCTGATATTGCCTTGATTGGGTATCTGGACATGGGGTTGTTTTTTACCGACACTGATGGTGCGAGAAATAATTTGTTGTGTCATTTTGTTTTAGAGTGAGCTTGTGCAATGGAGTCAATAATCTTGGGTGAGAGACATTGGGGTTTGCCCTTGGTTTGTGTTTGTATTGCAACCCATTTAAGCTCTTCCAGTTTCATGAAGTTTGATGGTGCTTACATCAGAAACACATGGCATGTTGATTTTTTTAACTGATAACATTATTTGCAGAAATTGGTGGGCCAACGGGACAGCTCTTAGAGCAAAATGCTCAATTCTCAAACCAAATATCTGCAAATTTTGCATCTTTCCAGGTACACTTCAAGATGCACTTCATATGGACATATGGTGTTCCAACTTTTGTGTTGTACACTTCAGTCTAGACTTGTGTTTGGTTCATGTATTTTGAAGTTATTATTATTATTTATGGTACTTTCATATTTTCAGATATATAATATGCTGTATTTACTAGTATAATGATTTTAAGTAGCAAAATGTCCATCAACTAGGGCGCACTTGGATGCTCTGTTGCCTATCTTTTGTTTTTTTAAGTGTTCACATTATTACCTTGATGCCTGTTTTATTTCAGATACAGGAGAACATTAATCTCCTTTGCCAGATGCGAGATAGCATCCTTACTATCATGAATGAGTAAGCACCATTTCTCTAGAATTTTCAAATTATTTTCCTTGGAATTTATTGAAGATCATTAGTCTCTTATTAACATTGGTGATATCTTCTCTTCGAGCTTCTTTCTTCATTCTTCCATTAAATAGTCAATTTCCAACCATTTCTACGCTTCGGTCTGTAGAGCTCCAATTGTAATATATGCATATTAATGCTGTGATTGATATTGACAACATTAAGTTGATTCCATGTGCCTTTTTCTCATCGTCATTTTCACTACCTTTAGCTGGTTGAAGTTTTTAGTCGGCAAAATGGAACTTTTATATGTTTTTTGTTGTTCAACCGAAAGAAAAGTATAGTTAGCCTGCTCTAATATTTATTATTTCAACGATCTTCTCCCTTAGGGAAGTTCAAGTTTCATGACAATTGAACTTGTTACTAAAAGTGCCACTGATTCAGATGAATCTTTCCACTTGTAACTCCTGCATAGGGTTCAAAATATATACATCCAGAGATCATCTAGATTCTAGAAGTTACTCAGACAGTAGAAGGAAACTAAAATGAGAGAAACCTACTTTCTTTCATTATCTGGATTGAACTCTCAAGAGAGGAATGATAGAAAAAGAAGATAAAGAGTAATTTTCCCTTCTCCAAAATCAGTGAAAATTAGGAGAAAATGTTGTATGTAATTTTCTCCACTTAAAATACCTCACACACCTGTTCTTACACTTTTGCCAATGTATTTATATTGCTTTGTATGTGGTTTCATATTGCTTTGGAAAGTTCATCATTTTGTGAATAGATGTAATAGCTTTGGCCATTTTAATAATAAACTTGAGAGTGACCATTCTCTTCTTAAGCATGGCTCGTTCAAGGGGTGCACATGGGTCGGGTTGGGTCGGGTTTGGGCCTCAACCCGACCCAACCCGAAATTTTCGGGTTGGGAAAAAACCCAACCCAACCCGAACCCGAACCGGTTTGGGTTCAACCCAACCCGACCCGAAATTTTCGGGTTGGGTCGGGTTGGATCGGGTTGAACCCGAATTTGGAATTTTTCTCCCAAACTTGGTCGGGTTCGGTCGACCGGTGCTTAAACGGTCGACCGGTGGCTTGAAAACCCGAAATTTTCGGGTTGGAAACGGTCGACCGAGTGATGTTCGGTCGACCGAGGGATGTTCGGTCGACCGGTTTATTTGGGAAAAAATAAATAAAATAAAATAAAAATAAAAATAAATAAAAAAATCGGGTTCGGGTTGGGTCAACCCGACCCTCTCAACCCGAACCCGACCCGAAAATTCGGGTTTTTGATTTTCCCAACCCGACCCGACCCGAACCCCTCTCCAACCCAACCCAACCCGACCCGACCAGTCGGGTTCGGGCTGGGTTTCGGGTTGAACCCAACCCATGTGCACCCCTACAGTCGTTGCATAATCCTGTAATAGCAGGGTCCTCTGGCATGAAGGTTTATGCGGTTGCAAATAAATACAGTATCATTACGAGACAATTTTGTTTGGTTTCTAACACCCTAGGCCCTAACCTGCAATCCATTTTTGTTTTACTGATCATTTATGAAGATCAACTGAATAACTTTTGCAGCAGCACAAGTGATATGCCTGGAATAATGAACCAGATGCCACCCCTTCCTGTGAAGGTGAACGGTAAACTTGCCAGCTCTATCCTCCCGAGAGCGCCCTCGCAAATGAAATCATGACATCACCATACTTGTACAGTTGCACCTTCTTCTATCAAGAGCTGGTTGGACCCATGTATGTGAACTAGAAATAATCACATTCTCGTGTAAATATCCGTTCTCATCAGATCTAAAAGATCGTTTGGTCTAGTTTGTCTCTGGAGTCTTGTTTCCTTGCCTGCTTCTTTTAGGACTTATCCCGTAGTTTTGGTTCTTTTCCATGTAACTTTTCATCCTAAATTTTGTAGGGTGTTTTTAATACATTTGTATATGAAGAGTAGGTAGCATCTGCGTTATCAAAAAAGAAGAATGGTAACGTAACTTCTTGAGTTAATGGTTACATTCTTAAAATAAATTTAGTGGTGTTTCTCACTTGTTTTGTAATGTGACTTATATTCCCCGCTTTATAAATCAAAGTATTTGGTAGGTTAATGTTCATGATATTGAGGGTGATTGTATGAGATTCACGTTCACATTAACAGCAATGTGTGAACGTTCACTTCAAATTATGGATAAATAGCATATGATATGTTGCTGAGGATTGAAATCCCCTTGTAGTTTGTTTTGTGCTAAATGTTTTAACATCTTCGTATTTATTAGTTAAACGGAACTTCACAGTATTTATGTCTAAGAATATAATAATAAGAAAAACGAAAGTTAAAAGGCTGGGAGATACGTATACGCATACTAATTCTTGAGTCAGAATCTTTCCATCGTTGACCGATATTCCTGTGAAAATGAAATTATCTTCTGCATCAAGTGACACTCATATTTCTGGAAGATTTTCCTCAGAATTTGTTTAATCTGGTTGGGAGCTCACACCTTGTGACAGGTTCAACGACTGATCTACACTTTTGAAGCACATCATCATTTTCTTGATAATTTTCTTCAATTTGGTCGTTAATGACTGTGTTCATTTTCTTGATAATTTTCTTCAATTTGGTCGTTAATGACTGTGTGGGCTTGTGTGAAGAATGCATATCTTCAAGATGATGATGTAAGTTGCGTAAGTCATGAAACTGCCAAAAAAATACGATTAGAAAGTGCAAATTAAAAGCCGAAGTAAAATTATAAGATTTATATGTCTTACTAAGTATCGATCTCTAACGGTTGGAGGCCTATATTTGGTAATTCAGCATCGTCAACTCTTCTCGTCAACCATCGAATCGTAATCTGCCAATACCACTCAATGTAAATATGTCTACAAACAGCTAAATCTTCTGACAGTGAATGTGTCTCGATCTGCAAAAACTCTCACCGACGTGACTATGCTTAAATGTATAATTGTTGCTCTTGCAACCAGTTTACTCTAGGCTTCCCTTGAGCATTCTTTATCTTGCAAATCTCCATTAATTCTGGAATATGTTGCCGCAATCCAAACAGACGCATCACCCTGTCCGGAACGTACTTAACGGCAACTCCGAAACAAACAATCCAAGTTCGACTCATCCAGACTTCATGTCATTGACTGCAATCAGCAGGTAACGCCATCAGATCTACTTCTTCGTATGAAGTCCAAGAAACTTGATTTTCTTCTTGAACGTCCAACTCATTTATGTAAAATTCAATCTAAGTTGTCTTCACATTGTTCGTTCACGACCTAAAGGACACAATGAAAGTTGCACATCAGGAATTTTAGATGGTTGTTCGACAACAGTAAATATCTAAGGTGCACTTTGTTTCCACTCTTATCGCATACTATCTCATATTCTAGCTCAAACAAAATGTAGGTCATCGTGTGCTGCATAACATGCTCATCTGTTGCATCTGGCTCCACAACTTGATATTTTGTTGCAACCACTGCAATGACACGTATCCACCTTTCACTGCAGTTGTCGATTCTTCTTCTTTAGCACCTAACATATTCATGCAACCTCAGCCAAATCATGATCTAAGGTTGCACACATCGCCAAACCGTCAACACGAATACCACTAATCATAACTATGTCTTGTAGCGTGATGATCATCTCCCTGTGTCTAAAATAGAAGGTGTGTGTCTCGGGCCTCCACCTCTCCACAACAGTACGAATCAAATTCCAATCCATTTGTAGTCGTTGCAATCGAGACACGGTACCAAATCTCACAATCACTAGCAAATCCTACACTCTTTCATCTTGCACATTCCACGCGTTGAACTGAATGACGTGCTCAACGTTTTTAATATCCGTCAAAGACTCCTGAAAAAGAAAATTAATTACTTAAGGTCTAATATAAACCAATACCGATACACATAATTTTTTAATTGAAAATCAAAACGCTTATATTTTCGAGAATTGAAGATGATCTATGATTTTTCTGCAGTACTAGGACTGAAGGGTCAACATGACCGTGACAAATCGTGTGAAGTCGACATTTTGGAAATTGTTGAAACCTAATTGACAAAAAAAGAGTTAGTTTTCGGTTTAAATAAAACAATTCAAATAATTTTCATACATTATTCACAATCAACTAAATGTGAACATCTATAATTATTCTACATTGGTTGAATTGGTTCTTTCATCAACTACAACATTGCTTATTATGAATTGGTTTAACACAAATCCATACAATGTAAACTCATCCACACAATGCATACTCATTGAATTGGGACTTTGGAGATTAATTGATCCATTAATCAACCCATCAAATCCACACAATGTAAACTCATCCACACAAGAATAATTAATCAAAACAATGTAAACTCACCAACCAAATACCAATCAATCCAAACCAAACAAATCCAAACCAAATCAATCAAATCCACACAAATACAAACTAATCAAGCAAAACCTTAACAAAATAAGTCTAAAAATATCTGAAATCGCCAGAGAGATGGGGAGCAAAAATGGAAAAACGTTTTTGGAAGAAGTGGAGAAAATGACACTTGTGGTGCCGTTTTTAGCCTTAGGAAAAAACGACATCTTGGATGTCGTTTTTACCTTAGTTTAAAACGGCACCACTGATGTCGTTTTCGGTTAGAGGTAAAAACGACATCTTACATGTCATTTTTACTTAATGAAAATGACACATGTAGTATCGTTTTAATGTGAATACTTTGTCAAATAAGTTTTATTCGGTGTATATTTTTAATTTTTTTTTAATTTTTTTGATTATTTTCAAACAAAAAAACCCTAAAAAAATGTTGTGAGATGGGTCTGATACTCTGATGTGGTCAAATGTCAATTTGTTTTTATGTATCAAGTTTTCTAACGAGTTGACCGATTTAGAGATCAGTCAAGGATGTTGTTTGATGTGGGGCCATGCCAAAGTTACCAACTTGAGGATCCTTGGTGACCCATTTCGAATTAATTATGTTTCTTTTTTTCTTTTCACGAGGAGTCGTTGTTAACGATAATATATTCCAAATTCTAAACTGGAAGTTTGACCCAGTAAAGTAAGATTTGCATTTTGACTTGAATTTGTATTCTTAATGGATTTTTCTATGTTTTCGTTTGGAATAGGTGGGATCCTCGTAAGCGCTGAACTTGTATAATGTGGATATTTAAGAACCGCTTACACTTTTTTTTTGGATAATTTGAAACATCAGTTTATGCAGACGAATCTAAATTCTTAAATCTAGTTTTCATTTTCAGAATGAATGTTAGATGAAGTAATACTCATAATTTGACCATTTTTAACTACAAGCTACACCTTAACAATATTATTATAATCATGTAACATATTCATATAATTCCAATAAGATTTTCTGATGCTTGAAACTTAAACCCTTAAGAAACAATGGCTTGAAACTTGGCAGCAGAGACATTGTTTTCTGATACACACACCCTTAAGAAACAGAAAGCACTCCTTAGAAGAGGAGGACTTAAAGCTTAAGAAATGGACTGCAGCAAAACGCTAAAGAAAAGTGGTCTATCAAAGTCGGTAACAAAGACGGAAAGATGTGAAAAGTGGACATGATGATGTGAATTCCATAAACAATATCATAGAAGATATTCCAAAGGCTAGAATTTTTGTTATTCTAAACTTGTATTTGTGCATTACGTACTCACTAGAACTGAGAAGCTCTTAATTCATACCATCTGCGTTTCTTTTTGTCGGGACATATTTAATTTACGTAAGAATTGGTGATAACGTTTTTTCAGACAACTAATTGTTTAATAACTAAAGAAATGCGGATAAATTTGAAGTATTACCAAATTAATACCAGCACAAATCTAAGTTTCGAAGGTGTGCATATTCGGAGTTCTATGAAGTGCTAGATTTTGAATAGTAAATTTATATCGTATAGACATGTTTGATCTCAGAAGAAAACTTTGTTTTTTCGCAGTGCCTTTTTCTTCCTTTTTTTGGATCGGATTTCACACTCGAGAAAAGAACCAAATCCAATGGTGACACCGTGAAGAAAAGTGGTTGTGCAGACTTAGTCCTTTCTTTATTGTTATAATAAAATATAATCTCTCTTTTGGTTTTATTATTGGGAGACCAATGTGGTTCTTTCCTTGACTACGTGGTTTTGGTGCCAAACATACCTCATATAAGTGAGATGAGATCCCAACAATATGCATTTCCCCTCCTAACAAGGAAACACACTTTTCTGAACTCATTTTGCAGTGACAACCTTATAATAATACATATCTGGTTATGTTCTCACTACAAATTTACCTTGCCATTTGAATCAATGGTGATCATAAAAGTAAGGCGGTATTTATACATTAGTTTCTCTTAATTAGCAAAACAATAAAGGATTTCAGAAAAAGAAATATGTCTAACAACTTAAAGCCTAAGGCGAAGCCACGTTGAATAATAAAGGGGGGTCGGGCAACCCCATGGGTTTTAGAATTTCACATTGTCATTAAAGATTTTTGGAATTTTTGAAACCCATAATTTTTGAAACTTCAATCCATCTAGATTGTCTCTACAAAATCTGTCTCGATGGATTCCACAAGGACGTAAATGCAAATACGCGTCTTCTGTCTCAGAATTTCAAACACACCAACCTTCGTGATCATACTAAACTACTACATATAGTAGTCATTGGTGGGTTTAGTTGGAATTCTATGGCACTGGTGACTGCAAGAACTGCACCACTTTCCACACCAACATAATTCTACTCATCTCCCTCTACTTTTCCACTCACATCCCCCAACAATTTCCTTCTCTGACCTTTGTTGGTCTTTAAATGACAAACTACAAGTTTGAATAGCAAGTTACGACGTCCACATAGAAAAATCTTTTTCTTTGTTTCTAGAGAAGTTGAGTGGTCATTTTGAATTTTGGTTTATATAAGAGTTTGAGTGGTGGATAGGCAAGTTTTGCCCAAGTGTGTTTTTGGAGTTTTGGGTTGGATTTTATTGATCAAATTTTGATTGGGTCTTTGTGATCATGTTGGTTGATGGTTGTTTTTGGAGTTCAAGTTTTGTTGCTGAAAGTTGATGGTTTGAAGTGGGTCACTGAAGGAGTTTTTCCCCCCTGAAGATCTAACTTTGCTTCTTCACCTAAAAAGCTGGTTTGTTCTCTTTTCATCTCTCCACCCCTGTCTATATTTACTATTTAGAATGTTTAATTATATTTCACATTGAAATGATAAAATTATAGAGTTCTAATCATAATATTGTGATAAACAGTTACATGGTGATGTCTAGTCATTTATGATTGTATAGTGTAATTATTGTCTAGTTTCTAGTCTTGAAATCAGGATGGTAAAGTCATAATTTAAGAAAGAAAATTAAGAAACATAATATCCCATGCCTTTCTTAATTTTCTCTCACTTTTTATTAACCCCCCAAGTCATTCCTTTCTCTTTCTCAAGCACTATGTTTCATTGTTGTTCTAGATTGCCTTAAATTATATACCACGTTTTGTATTTAATCCTTGAAAGTAAGATGTACCAGAATTATGGGTAAGACAGAGGGCATTATCTTTTTTTATGTTCCCATTAACAGGTCAACATTTTGATATCTATGGGTCAACAGAATGTTGCTGTTGTGCTCCTGCTCTTGCTGGGAATAATGTTGTCCATAGAATCTAGAGAACTCAGCTTTGACACCACCCAAGTTGCTGAAGAAGGTAATATGCAAATTTGAGTTATAATCCAGAAAGATTTATCAATGTGTGCATTACCCACAATTGTTTTTAATATTTTCTGTGGTCAATGAAATTCAGGGAGCAATTCGGTGGAGAATAGAAATGCAGGGTACTCAAATCTTTCACTCAGGACAGAAAGGCCTGACCCTCTGAATAAGTTGAAGAAATACAGGGATGGCTTTGACATAACTAAGAAGCACTACTGGAGTGTAAGTAGAAACATACAACTTTTACGTAATCGAAGTTTAATTTAAGGTACAAAACTAGTCAATAACTTATGTTTTTGTTTGTGGTTTTTGTAGTCTCTCATTTTTACAGGCATTTATGGGTACAGCATTGCTGTTGCATGGTTGTTTTGTGGAGCAATATATATTGGATTTGTGATGATCATAGGTTCATGTTCAAGTGGAAGCAAAAGGAAGATAATGGATGGTCCTTCATGCAAAAGGAAATGGCATTATATAACCATGATATTTGGATTTTCCCTCATGTTGTTAGTCGTGTAAGTGTTATCCTTTTATTAATTTAGATCAAATGATTTATTTAATAAACCCTTTTCATATTACACGTTTCCATTTAGACCAATATCACCTCCATTTGATCTAAATTTACGACCGATGTGGAAACTATTCGTGTTTTAAAAACATTAAGAATGGTTTTACTACACAATGCTTATCCAAGAAAATCGACGGAAACAATAAGAACATCAGTCTGCTACTGTATCAGTATTCACTTTAGTCATTTTAATGACCTAACTCATATGTTATTCCATAAGGATCCAGATAAAGCCAACATACAAAAACATGTAAAGGAAAACAAGAAACGAAGGAACATGAATCAGAAACGACCTCATAGACCGAGCCGTCGGAAGGCGACTTGCCTCAGAGAAAATATCGGTCCACATACCAGTGCGTTTGATGGTCTGCCGGTTTTCTCCCAGGATAGAACGGTCTCACCGTCGAACGGGCGCACACCGGAGTCGACGGACCTCGAAAGCAGCGCGAAACCTCGCAAGAATCAGACGTTGAACAACTTTGGATTCGGGGAGGGAAAATCGCCGGAGAGGGACGGTTTCCGTTTCCGTAGAGACGATGGGAAAATAGAACGTGTGTATTTTTAGGAGGAAACTGTCATGATATATATATGTATTTATTCTTGTAACCGTCAAGGACTTAATTGCAAAAACAATTACCTTGAGGTCCAAAAATAAATACACCCATCACCCTGAGGCTAAAACCTCTAATTTCCCCCAAATCCCCTGCTGCCACGCCACGCCACAGACCGGACGGGCGCGCGCGCGCGTGTGTGAAAATTCTTTCCTCCTCTCTTTCCACCTACAAAGTGACAAGTGAATAGTATGTTTATCAACATCCTTCAATTTTTTAACTTTACCAATGTGGGACTAAAAAGTAGAGGTGAGCACATGGCATATGGGGCAATAGTTCTCATCTTCATCTCAACATTGGATTTCTTCAATTGAGCTATTCATGGGCCTAGCCCAAACTCAATATTCCAACAGACTTGACATCGCGACGTTAGAAATGGTATCAGAATTCTAATTAACTGAAATCACGAGAACTAAGAGTAAGAGGTATAGCAGAATAGGAAATAACCATTTCTAAAATTGTCATTATAGGAATATCATTATCATTCACGTCTATTCAAATGACATATATCAAACGCACTGTTTAAAACATTTTGATTTTGAAATTCGATTGATTTTGTGTAGAGTGGCATCTGGAGTGGCAATAGGAGGGAGCTTCAAGTTCCACTCCACAGCAATCTCCATTAAGAGAATTATATCTGAAACGGCAGATGAGGCTTCTATCACAATCTACAACATCACAGGAGCAGTAAAAGACATTGAATCCGACAGAAATCTCTCCAACGCGATCGAAGGATCAACACATCTCACTTCGACGTCTCAAAAACTCAACGAAGAGGTTTCGAGAATTAAAATTAAGGCTGAAAGAACTTCTAGGAAGATCAGCAAGGGTCTTAAGATACTGTGAGTTTATTGTTACGAAAGTATTTTCAAATTTTATTGTAATGGTCTGGTCCACTCCGTAACAAATCTACCGATCCAGACAATTTTATACTGGACGGACTAGCCCAATTAAGTCGATATTTTTTTAAGCCAAAAGTCGTGTGTAATGTATTCATATCTCTATGGCTGCTACTAAATTTTCGTAGTAATTTGCGACTATAATTGGGAGGTAGCTGATAAAGCCCATTTTCGAAGATATAATATCTTAATATTTTTTATTTGCAGGCAGGCAACAACAGCAATCATTGTTTTACTGAACTTGGTGGCTCTATTTGTGTTTATAGGTGAGATAAAATGAAAATTTCTTCCTTTGATTGATATCGATCACAAAATACCCTTTTCACAGCTATTCTTCTGAAATTCTCTCAATTCAGGTTCCATTCTTTTGAGGTTTCGACGACAATTTCACATGTAAGTAAATCTCTTGGACCAACCACTATTTTTTTCCATTTCAAAGTCAGTCATATTTATCTAGAATCCAGAATTTGTTGTAGACAACAAACTCAAGGATCATCAATTGTATACTTATCCAAAGTATGAATGTGTACTCTGAGTTTGGACTTGGAATATGGAGAAGAATTTTTGGAAAAGAACTTTGAGAGGATCCAATACTTCTAATATCTATTCTTTGAACAATATTTGATCACTACTACACAATCTAATATGACATGTACACTAATACACAAAGCTGTTTTGAGAAATTCAGTGTGAATTTATTTTTTAATTCCCAACTTGTTGTTGATAAACTAATCCAATTATTTGTTCTATTCTTTCAGGTTTTTAACACTCTGTTGGTTGTTGACATTCTTCTTCTGGGCATTTTTTGGATTGTATTTCTTCTTAGACAAGTGGGTCCCCCTCTCGTTTTATTTTTCTTATGATGAAATCATTTGATCAAGATCATAAATCCAAATTTCCGAAATGAGTTATATTCAGATTTGCTGGCGATACATGCATGGCTCTTAGAGAATACAAGCAAGATCCTCACAATAGCAGTTTGAGTGCAATTCTCCCATGCAATGACCACTTCTCAGCTACTTCAGTTCTGCTGGATACCAAAGCTGGGATTCATGATCTGATAACACAGGTGATAACCATAGTCTAATGAGTACCGCAACCGAAATCCACGTAAATACATTCAGCAATGGAAGAGAATCAAACGTATCACAAAAAAAGAAGCAAACTCATCCGTGTGATATACGTGATGCCTTTTTTTTTAAAGAAGAAGAAAACATGATGTTTTTATGTGATTTTCTCTCTCTTTGTTATAGTAAAGCACCTTTTCTCAACCGATTCATGTCCACTTATCTAATTAAAGGAGATCTGAATTTGAGACATACAAAAAAATCGAAAAATCTCAAATTGACAACTTATAACAATGATGTTTAATTTGTGCAGGTGAATGCAAAAATTTCAGAACTTCAGGCATCATCAACTCTGCCAAAACTGAATTTTGTTTGCAATCCTTTTTCTAGTGCACCTGAGTACATCTACCAACCACAGAATTGCTCTCAGGATTCAATCCAAATAGGTGACATTCCCCAGGTGCGTTAGAATATTAAAAAAGACTACACATTTTTCATTTTAGAAATCGAGTCATTGTTTCAATTAATAAAACCTCACTTTGAGTTGATTTTGGATCTTTTTAACACTACACAAATGACAAATCTGACATTTATATTGTCCATCTCCACTGAAGCTTCTGAAGATGTACACATGTTCAGAAAAGTGCCAACAAGGGGAGTTCATATCATCCATAGACTACAACAAAGTCATGATCTACACCACTTCTCTCCAAGCCCTTCTCAATGCCTTCCCAGGGGTGGAGAGGCTGGCAAGCTGCCAACTAGTGGCAGATGTATTCTCTGAAATCCTTGTTGGGCAGTGCAATCCAATTCAGAAGTATGTCAAGATGACTTGGGCTTCTCTTGTTGTTCTTGCCATATCCATGGTGTTTTTGTTGGTCACTTGGGTGGTGGTGGCTCGCCAATGTTGTGAGGCCGACGAACCAAGTTAGTTCAACTGATCATTTAAAAGTATCATCAGTTAGAAACTACCAAGATGAAATTGGAATGACAAATTCGTAAAACGAGCCAAGTTAAGTTAGTTGGTTTTTACCAATCAGAAGTTGTTGGATCGAATCACAACAATGGCTGGAGGAGTAAAGAGCACAAAATCTTGACATGTACTTTAGTTATAGGAGCAAAATAGACACACGAAAGAAATAAGTCAAAAGTGTTTTTTTGTTTGTTTGTTTGTTTGTGGGATTTTAATAAATGAGGTGGTATGAGACTTGGAATCCAAAGGATTTGGTCCAGACATCTCTTCTTTTCTCTTTCTTGTATTCGTTGATTTTTTGAGGTTAAATAGTTCAGATTACAATTATGCAGTTGAACGGAAAGAATTTTTATAAATTGTACTGAAATAATATATTCCATTTATTGAGAAAGAGGTCGTGTGTACTGTGCATGCTGTGAGAAATGAGTTATATCATAACAAAGATGAAAGTATCAGTTGTTTAGCTTAGCTCGCATATGTATGTTTCTATATGCACGCATGACTTTTTGTAATCTAAACTATATGTTAATTTTACGAGAAAATGTAATATATAAGCCCTATTGTCATTCCATTTCAATGAAGTGTTCGATCTAAGTACATTTCTTGTTCTGATATCTGCGATGAAGTTGGTTGTGGGTTGAGATTAGTATTTGGAAAAAAGAGGTTTTATATTGGATTTTGACTTTAAAACAGAACATGTCTGTTTGTTTGATGGAACAAAAATCTGGTTATGGATGTTGTCTCTATTCCAACGGACTTCAAGTTGTTATTTGCTAAAATCTCCTTGGGTGGGATTAGATTTGGTGCTCGAGTTTTCTTAAACTATAAACGCTCTTTTGGGATTTGATTTGGATTGCGATTTTATGAGGCATGGATTATCAATCGGAAATGGACTGTTATTTCTGTCAAAATTACGTGTTTTTTTGTTCTTATATATCTTTCCAAATTTTATTTCAACTCCACTATTTATCTGTATTTTCATCTTGTATCTTCTACAAGTATAAAAGCTTGCCTCATATCATGAGGATTTATAAGTTCATGAGACACATATATGGACTTCTTTTGTAGGCTCCAAGTTGGATTATTTGTTTCATTACAACGTTAGATGGCATAACAACGTATTCAGCATCAATCATCCAAATCATCTCACCTGGTATGTCTCTTAATTAGTATATCACATGATCTACCAAGCAATCCACGGCATCATGGAAATTTTAGATCATAACTATTTTGCCAATATATTCCCATGTCTATTTTTCAGAGAATATTGCAAGGAACTTTTCATATGGATAAGACATCTTGTTACAACTACTTACCATTTAAGAATTCAGATTATAGTAATTCGTTGCAGAGATCTAATAATCATGTGACTAAGTCTATAAGTTCATGGTTGAATCAGAGAAGTTTAGTGGTGTCATCGAGTCTACAACAGTCTAGCTAGGTGAACTAACTCAATTGATTTTGCAATTAGATGCAACAACAACATTACTTTAAGTGTGAGTAATGACTGTGTAAGATTCTAAGAAACATACAAATACTTAACCATGATCAAACTGAATCTCTTCACGGTATCTATTTTAATCAGTTGATGGGCAAGTACTTTTTTAAGGTTTTTCTACTTGCATGCAAGTAGAAAAACATATATCTGTATTATTATCTGCTTATCTCATGAGTTTAGTATCGCGTTCAACAAAATTGAAAAGACAAATAATCCGTTCAATTGATCGTGTAAAATTCTTAAGCTTCTTTTCAATAAATTGTGCGGATCAAAACCATTCTCATATTTGTGTGAGAATATGACACAAAACTTATTTGGTGATCTGTAATTCCATTCTCAAAGTAGTCCAAACTCCAAAGTCCAGTAGCGGTCGAGAAATCTCCCCATCCAAAAGAAGACTATAAAAACTAAACCGGAACGCAAACTTCGATTCCACTTCAACCCCTCCTCTTCGCCACCAACCACCAATCTCGTCGGAATCCCACAATTCCCGACGCAGTTTCCCGGCGATGGAGTCGGAGGACGACATGCACGACGCCAACGATCTCGAGTCGCTTGACGACGACTTCTACAGTGGGGAGACCGGCGGCGGGAGCGACGACGCCGACGGCGACTACGAGTTCGGGGACAACGTCTCCGACGACTCCGAAGACGTCGCCTCGCTCCGCCAGCAGGTAGATTGGGGGATTTCATGGTTTGGATAGGGTTTCGTTTGGTTGGTTTGAGTTCGGATCGGGGATTTGGAGTTTGGGGAGAGGGAATGTGGATTGGTTCGGGTGTCCACGATGAGGGATTTGGAGTAGGAATCGTTTTTGTTTGCAAAAAAAAGCATCTTTTTTGTTTGGACGGATGAGTTTTAGCGTCTAAAACTTGCTTATATTGAGAAAAAGCTTGACAATTTTTACCTCTACAATCTCTCGGTGGTCCATGATGACAATGTAGTTGTTTATTGATGGTTGCTATAGAAATGATTTCCTTTTCGCCTCATGGCCTGTGATGATTTTGTGATGGTTGATCAATGTAAAGTATAAAAGTGCTGATAAGTGCACAATGGTGTGTCATGCATGTAGTTTTTTCTAAGAAAAATTGAGTGGCAGATGTCTGGGATTATTCTTGGGTCCCGATGATGGAGCACGATGACACTTATTATTGTTATTGGATGTTTGTATGACATGGTTGTTTGAATACCACGTTCCTTTCAGCAGAACTGTACTGTGTTGAGTGAAAATGGAATATGCAAGCGGCAGGAAGATGCCATAACCAGGATATCCACAGTGCTGTCCATATCAAGGTCTTCGGCTTGCATCGTGTTGCGTTATTACAAATGGTAAGTCCTTTACACGTCAAAATCTAAACATATTGGGACATGGAACAAGAAATGTAAACTCTTGCAACCGAACAAAAGAAAAGAACTTAAGAAGAAGTAAACTCTTGCTTAAGATTGCTGGCATGTTTTCCCTTGTGACCTTTTAGGTATTTACTAATACATGAAATTGCATTTTGACCAGCCACCGTTTAGGTATGTACTAATACATGAAATTGCATTTTAATCTTCGGCAGTCAGAGTGAAGTATGAGTTTTGGCCATGCTTGGTTACAACTTCGCAAGTTGACGGAAACATGTTATATTGGGCATGCTTACTGAAGCATCGCAAGCGTAGGTTCTGCCCGTTTTAGCAACTTACTGAACTAGAAAATGGAATATGTTACGAGAGGTATGAATGTCCGTTTCAGAAAGGCTCATTGTGTAACTACATTGAATAAGAGAGAAGAATTGAGCATAAATAATGGTATTGTTGCTGACGGATACGGGATACACGCAGATGGAGTATATTAATCTAATTTTTCCCCATGGTTGGATCTGGAAATTTTGAGGATGCGAAAGGGATAATTTAAGAAAGCATTTCCAGATCAATCTACTGAATTGAGTTTGACAAGTGGCTTAGTTAAGAATATTATTGAATTTTTTGAACTAAATGAAAGGAGTTGGTGAGTGTTGTGAAATTTGGGAGTTCGAAGATTTAAGAAGCTTAAGGAATTAAGCTAACCTAGGAACTCAAAGATTTTGGGTTTTTATGAGCTAATAGGTTATCGTATATCTATTCTCTCTTCAATTCTTCATGTTCCTTTTGAACGTCTACTTCCTAAGAGAGTAAGTGTTGTGGATGGTTAATCAGATGGAGCAACTAGTAAGATATGTTAAAGCTCATGACTTCTTTGAATTACTAGAATATGACTAGCTCATGTTGCGAGTGAGCCCCAAACTAGGAGAGATTCTAGAGCATATATGTACTGGTAATGTGGTTAAAGGCCGTGGAAACTCGACCTATTAACTTCATGCTGAGGCTATGAGATGCTAGTCGAAATACCTTCAACATAGGTACCTAATCTAAAGCTGGAGGAGGTTAACTACAAGAAGATTCTGTCTTTTCTTTCTCATATGATCTGATTTTAAGATATCCTGAAATCGAACCTTTTATTTTTATTTTTGTTCGGAGTAGTGTTGGTATTTGGTAAAGCAAAATATTAACGAGTATGTTTAAATACAAGAAGGATAAAAGGCTCATGCTCATTTCTTTGTCATTTATGTGTTTAAGTGAGCCTCGAAGAACACGAAAAAGCAACCTATTACTAAAACAGCGGTACCAGATGGTTTTGTGACTTTGTCAATGTCGTAATAATAGGGTACTACGAGTACATTAAGTGCACTTGTTACATTTATATGCTACTTGCACTTTACTAGCTTTGTCAAGTGATTGAACTGTCGCTGTCGGTTGCCGTTAAATAAATACACCATTAATGTTTTGGTATTTGCTTCCCTTTCAGCTTCTTATCAAAATGCACCTATGAAATGTTACAGGGATATCGGTAGGGTCCATGATGCTTGGTTTGCAGATGAAGAACGTGTTCGGAAGACTATTGGATTGTATGAAATGCCCACTGACACAACATATGCTAGAGAAGTTAGTATTTACGCTGATCATTGTATAATTGTGGCATATACTGGTGATTTACTAATTATCTTGCTGTACTAGCACTGTCTTCCGTGCAGCCTTCTCCACATAGAAATTGTATCCTTGTTAGCCTGCAACTGCCGTTTGTCCTTTTTGAAGTGTGCATGAAATCAGCTATTGACACTGTTTTCTCTGTTTCAGCTTACATGTGGTATTTGTTTCGAGGCATATCCTCGTAGCAGGATGCATGCTGCTGCTTGTGGTCATTACTTTTGTTTGACATGCTGGAGAGGTTTGTATTTTTTTTTGGCAAAAACTTAGTTATTTAAGCATTTTCTGTCAGAAGTGCTTGTTAGTTCTTCCTCATTTTATGTAAACACGGCTAAAAGCTTTTGCATTTCTTCTATTAGCTTGGTGAGTAAACCTGGGCTTATTTCTTAAATTTTGAGTCTTGATACTCATACTGCAAAAACAAATAAAATAAAATTCTGGTAGATATAAGTGAGAAATTGAATTTGTGTGATTATGGAAGGAGCCCAAAAATTATGCTGTTTGCAGAGATCTTAGATTTGTGCTTAGTTGTTAATAATACTTCGTTGTTTACACAGTAGGCTAAGCGAAGCAACTAGTTGACTTGCTTGAAAAGGTGCGAACGAAGAGAGCTTTTTGTTTCCACTAAGTGGTGATGAATGCACACATCAATATTCTATGTTTAACAAAGAGTCGCAAGAGAGTGCTCTGTGGTGGATCATGGAGTTAATAATCAAATTTCAAAGATGCTATCATGATTTCCTTATACCGTGACCAATATCCACTATGAACCTATCTGCAGCATACAATTTTTTATTGTTTCCCTACAATTCTGAAAACAGTATCCCAAACCTAAGACAGCACACTGTTGTTTGATTTTCATGGTAGGTTACATAGGCACATCAATCAATGATGGTCCTGGCTGCTTGATGTTGCGGTGCCCTGATCCTTCTTGTGATGCTGCTGTTGTTAAGGACATGATCAATTTACTTGCCAGTGAAGAAGATCAAGCAAAGTATTCAAGATATCTACTGAGATCCTACATAGAAGATAATAAAACAGTATGTTCAAGTCTCAACGTCTTAGTTTTCTCTGTTTTTTCTCAATGTGTTGATTTCATCTACCTTTAATTGATGTCTGCCTGTCAATTTACATTTTGAAATGCACATACATTTTCCCTTAATTTTCAATTTTGTTAGAACTTACAACACCTATAAATTGTCATCGTGAAAACTCAATGCTCACGATGCCTGAACATGCGCTTGCATTTTCTTTTTCAACTGAAGCTTCTAAGAAACCCCATATGTTCTTGACTCCATATAAAACAATTTTGATTTGCAAAGGAGTATTTTTACCTAGAGATGTCCATTGCCGCTTTTTCTTTCACGCTGAGGAGGGCACCCTTTACCAAAAAAATCACCCATTTTGTTCTTAAGTTTTCCCAACATCCATTCTTGCTGAAATTGACAAGTGCCTATACAAAAAACGAAATCATGAACTAAGAGATATGATATTGTAAAGAAATTGCAAGAATATCGTATAAGTTAGTTATACATGTCCTCATTTTTCCTTTAAACTGTTATAGATACTTCTTTCTAGGATAAGAGAAAGTGTTGATGGTGCACTGGTATATGGCCACTTAGACATTAGTTGATCTAACTTCTGAGTCATATTCGATTTTGAAGATATTTGGGGGCTGTTAGTGGCGTGGAAAGTTACGGAAAATAATTTTCGGAGTCAACCGGAAAGTAGAGGAAAACAGAATCTAATGGAAAACAATTTCTGTTTGACTAAATTCTGTTTGTTTGTGCATGTGTTGGAAAGTGATTTGGGGAAGAGAGAATTCTGTTGTTTGCTCATACTTCTTATGCCCACTCCGACATGTCGATCGGGGGTTGCAAGGGGGCAGCGCCCCCTGAAAATCAAGCACAATGTAGGAATTCCAACAGTTTGGATAAATCACCCATTTTGTTCTTAAAGTTTTCCCAACATCCATTCTTGCGGAAATTAACAAGTGCCTATACAAAAAACAAAATCATGAACCGAATTAATTTCGGTCGACCGAATTGAGAATTCTAGTGATTTCTCTGAGTGAACATAAACGGACGACCGAACTAATTTCGGTTGTCCGAACTGGTCATACGAATTCGGTGGACCGAAATTTGTTCGGTCGTCCGTTACAATCATTTTAGTGGACCGAATGGTTGACAGTCGACCGAAAAAATTCGGTTTCTGTGCCTTTTTGACCTCAAACTGACGGAAAATTCAAAGAAATTTATATACATACCACGGAATCCAACAGAAAGTGATTCCGTCGGATTCCGAGTGCACAACCAACCCCATCTCAGCAGTCAAACGGAAAGCATTTTCCTTTCCTTTCCCCCACTTTCCAAGTGCACAACCCCCCTTGATACTCAAACCAGTTGAGGTGTAGCTTTATAATACATTAATACTAGTGTATTACTAATCTAGTGCTAGGTTCTGGTCATGTTTTTGGGAATGCTCAATTAGAATCTAATATGTTTTTAGATTTCAGATGCTTTAGTTCTACAGTTTACCAATAAAAAAATGCAGTTTGACCTAGTAATAAATAAACACTAATTTTGATCATGAATATCCAATTATGGATCTAAACTTCACATGCTTTTTATGGTTAAGTATACTTCTCAATATGATCACGAGGTTGTCTTCTATTAATGTTTGACAAAATATTTTATTTGCATGTTTATAGTCCTAATAATATTGCAATACAAAAGTTAACTTTGCCTTTGGTTATTGTTATTTCAGATATGAATATATGATATTTACTTCAGCTGTGATAGTATTAATCAATGAGTAAAAGTCATTTGATGCTACGGTTCATCTTCAGACATCAATTTGTTTAAAAATGTTTTTTAAAACTCACTAACATAAACCTGTTAACTTGGGGGTTTTAGACCAGTAACTGGTGTCTACCAATATGGCTTAAATCAGTAGAATTTTACCTTGTTGACTCTTCTTTCTGTAGACGAAGTGGTGTCCTGCACCTGGTTGTGAATTTGCCGTTGAGTTTGTAATGGGAAGCGGTAGCTATGATGTTTGTTGCAGTTGTTCATACAGCTTTTGCTGGAATGTAAGTGGTTCTCATGAATCCACTGATTGCTTACTTGAATTACTTATATGTATCGTGAGAGGCTTATGTGATCATGTGTTAATACAAATATTTAGACTTACTTGCAATTTTAGATCATGAGAGGCTTCTTAGTTTTTTAGCCGATCATGTAGTGCACTGAGGAGGCTCACAGGCCAGTTGACTGTGGTACTGTCGCGAGGTGGATTCTGAAGAACAGTGCGGAGTCCGAGAATATGAATTGGTGAGATCTTGTTAACTTTCAAACGACACTTGCTTCTGTTAAGGCAATATCATTTCCTCAAACACAAGAAATGGTTAAATAATATCTATTTGAGCTGGTCTTTTCTATGCATAGTTTAGTGGTCAATCATTCATAGGCCACACTGCTAAACTTTGGTATTTATGGTCGAAGCAGTTTTTCGTATTCTGCTAAAGCATCCAAGTAGAAACACATCTTTACTTGCCCTTTTGACTTATCATCTGCTGCATTTTGCGACTTTTACATTTAGAGAACACTTTTCTCGCTTCCAGAGACGGAAATTATTTTACTTAACATGTTAGTTTATGTTGAAACTTATCAGTTCTTTGAGTTCCTAATGGCCTTATGTGTACATTTACTCAGTCCTTGCATCTTCTAGCAGAGACTGAAGCCTAATGTTGGCATGCGATAACTTCGTCGCTGACCAGATATGCCTCTCTTTCATGACTTAGACAACCTTCACTTGCAGAATTGCTTTACTCAAGAAGTCAAATGTCTTTATACTTTTGTGCCATCTTTTTAGAGATTAATTAAAGATAAAACAATTTTAAACCTTTTCCAAAACTTTTGCACCTTTTTTTCAATCTTATATTTCCACAATGCAAAAACCATATTTGGATTAGCAACTTCTTTGGTACATTATCAAAAGACAAATCTTCCATATTTGGTGTGATGGCTAACATCAAGTCCGTTCTTGCAGAAACAGTTTCAAGAACAAATGCACTGTATACGTTCTGATTTGCTTCGTAATTATCTGTATCCATCCACAACTCACCTTCCCTCATTGATGTCTAACACTCTAACATGATTTACTTAACACTGAAGTTAATCTTTACATTCTGTTAGTGCCATCCATCCGTGGGACGTACCACATGTTTTGGTCCTCAAAGGGTCCAGTAACATCAGACAGACAAACACCTACTCGAAAAATTTAAAATTTCTTGAAGGGTGTTATTCAATATAACAGTATCATGACAAGTAATATTGTAGGCTCGTTTTTAGATATATATCTAATAACACGCTGAAATATTTATTTCAGTAATTAATAATGGAGATACCTTCTTTTTTATTTTTTGTCTATTTATTACTTGCTGATTTTTTTTTTCAATATTAATAATTGAGATACTTTTTTATATATTCTGTTTATTTATTACTTGCGTGCAATTTCAGGATATTGGCCAATTCGAAACCCTGCCCAAAATGCAAACGACCAATTGAAAAAAATCAAGGGTGTATGCATATTACATGCACACCACCTTGTAAATTTGAGTTCTGCTGGTATGTATGTTTCAAATTAGTGTGGGCATACGAATGTCTGCATGCATGTTTCATTTTCACTTTCTCCCTTGCAGGCTATGCCTAGGTGCATGGTCAGACCACGGTGAAAGAACTGGTGGTTTTTATGCTTGTAATCGCTATGAGACTGCAAGGCAAGAGGGGGCGGTAAGTTTATTGGTTTCCTTTTTTTTATGTCATGGAACACAAGTCAGATACCTTCAACTCTGATTTGAATATTGAATTCCAGTATGATGAATCTGAGAGAAGAAGAGAAATGGCAAAAAACTCGCTCGAGAGATACACACATTATTACGAGAGATGGGCTACCAACCAGTCAGTATGTATATTTGCTAGTTATCTGTCTATTGTTTCAACATTTTTTCTAGTTCTGTTTTTTTGCCCCATAAAGTAGTATCTAGTATCTGGAACATTTCTATTTACCGCTTCTGCGCATACGAGTTATATTTTCTTTATCCAACTCCATGACAGTATTCTTTCAATATTTTTTAAAGCCTTTTCATGTTTCTACCTTTCTTTAACTCTTTTTTTGTGATCAATCTTTCTGGCTTGTGAGTTGTCCAAAATGTTTACAGACTGTTGTTTTGATATTCATATATCAGCCAATGATTTAATGAGAACTCTTTCTGTTTCTGTTTCAAATTAATCATCTTCTAGCTCTATGCCATGGTTAGGTAATGATACAGTTTATGATACATCAAACTTTCATGATTAATATACAAAATCTGGCTGCTCCATTTTTTTGTCGTATGACAATAATTTAAGACTAACATGGCAAGGAAATCTCCATATTAATCTACTGAAGTTGATGTTCTGGTCACACTTCCGTTTACTTTCGTAAAGGATGTATTCTCGTAATGATTTCTGGCAGTCGTTTCGTATTTCTGTAAGCTATACAGTATTTTTGAATTCTGTAAACATCTTGCTTGACCTTCTGAATCTGTCATTTGATATACTTGCAGCATAGAGTGCCTTCTTTTCGTGCTTTGATGTTTGATGTTAGATGTTAAAAAATGTGTCATTTAGTCATTTTCTGTTCAGCTAAAATATTCATTCACCTTCTTGATACACTGTAGTCAAGACAGAAGGCGCTTGCAGATCTTCAGGGCATGCAAATGGTGCAGGTTTGTGATGTTCTTCGTACAAACATGAATTCCCATCTGCAAATGTCATTTTATCTGTTATCTCTGCTGTTTTAATTGAGAAATCTTTTTTTAAAGATCTTCCTGTTTCTGTAGTACTTTCATCAATTAGTTACTTATAGATTACTAGTAAGTAGTTGCATGGACAAAACAGATCAGCCTTTATGTTTATGATCTTCAGCTCCTGACAGTGCATGCTACTTTGTTTTGGCTGTTGTAGTCTAGAAATCCTGTTATTACGGTATTTCTATCTAGATATCTAGTAACTCTTGAATTGGCACTATATCTTTTGGGTTTTGCATGTGCAATATGCATCTAGTTAACATTAGTAGAAGCAGGAGGAAAGATCAGTAGGGGGTCATGTCTCATCACTATGTTTGACCAGTTTCATTTTGCTAACATGGATAATTTGGGAGAAGATGTGTTTTTAGCTCCCACTGTCTCAAAATGTCCAAAGCTCTTTTCTACCTTTTGATTATCAAAAAAGGAAAATACTTAACCTATTAAATTTGCTTTATAGTTATGTTTTTGTAGTACATCAATCCTCCCTCCCATGCAGTTTACCACGATTAGTTCTTTTTCTTGGAAAGGAATGTTCTATGCATGAAGAGTAATGATGGTGGGTCATGACTCTCATGACTCATGGTCATGACTCTCATGACTCATGGTCATGAGATATGTCAACAGTTGGAGTCCCTTGGGTTCTTTGCTGGCGTCATTTTGCATAAACCTTTTTCGCTTTGAGTTATAAGAATAAGCAAGAGCTTGAACTTCCGTACTCTTGAAGATAATCAATAAATCTAAGATGCAAAACTTGTTAGGGTAGCATCCACTAGCTCCTTCCCCCATACATTGAAGCACCATGCTACCAATCATACAAGGTGTAAATGTTTGGCTCCAAATTCAACCTCCACGAGTCTTAGGGTGTGTGATTGGCTGGCTGCTATCCACCCAAGTGGCGACAGTTGAAGAAAAAACTGCATATGAACCAGAACTATTATTGAACTTATATAATCTCAAGGAAATGGAAATAGGAAGATATATAACATGGTGAAAAGTGCCAAAAACAGAAATATGTTAAGATCTTATCTAAGTGATTAAAAATATATTCTGTCTACTTCATCGAGGTCACTTGCTTATTGTGGTTTGTTTTTTCCAATTACGATTAGCATTTCATAAACAATATTATGTAAAAAAATTGATTTTTAAGTTTTCAGCTTGAAAAGCTGAGTGACAAACAAAGTCAACCAGAGTCACAACTGAAGTTTATTACCGAAGCTTGGTTGCAGGTAGATGCAGGTCATCAAATTTTGCTGTTAATGTTCTCTTATTCTCCATCTTACTCTTTGGATTCTCGATGCAGATTGTTGAGTGTCGGCGAGTTCTTAAATGGACGTACGCCTATGGATATTATTTGCCTGAAAATGATTATGCCAAGCGACAATTTTTTGAATATCTGCAAGGTCAGTTTTCACATCCAAATATAGGTCTTGTGATATTAGACATTTAGTTCTAACATTATTAAGAATTTGTGGTTGTTTAGGTGAAGCTGAGTCAGGATTAGAACGCCTTCACCAATGTGCTGAAAAGGAACTGCAAACCTTTATTGAAGCTGAAGGGCCTTCAAAAGAATTCAATGATTTCCGAACTAAACTAGCTGGGCTAACTAGGTACTTTTCTTATATTTGGAGCTGCTTGCTTTGGTTGCTTAAGTCCCATTTTAAAGGATAAATACACTTGTGTCACCCTATGTATATCTGTAAGTATCTAAATGTTTTAAAATATATATATAACCATAGTTTGATTCAGCTAAGCGTACCCCCTGTAATCAATTTGGCTGTTTGCATAATCTTCTAAGCAACCATTTGGTAATTGTTTGAGGGAGGCTACTGCAGCTTAGATTTCCAATGCATAAGTTCGATATTCTCTTAAATGCTTCGTAATTACTAATCTTAATTATGTTCTTGCCAGTGTGACCCGTAATTACTTCGAAAATTTGGTTCAAGCACTGGAAAGTGGGTTAAATGATGTCGGTTCTAGCACTCATCAACCAACTTGCAGCAAAACTTCAAGTTCAAAGAGTCTTGGAGGCAGAAGCAGGAGTGGGAAGTCCAAAGGGGCTGGGACTAGCTCGAGAACTGCAGGCCCCAGTCGTACATTGAACGATGGAAGCCACTGGTCATGTGATCACTGTACCTTTGCTAATCCAAAATCTTCTTCAGTCTGCCAGATCTGCCATCATCGCCGGTGATTTCATGGATTGCGTGAAGCTGTATTGATGAAAATATTTTGCTTCTGGTATGCATCCCGCGATCTGAAAAAAAGCTGGTGATATCCAGAATATTGGAAGGAGGTAAGAGAGGATAGGATGCCATTGTTGTAGTTTTTTTGTATATGTGTGGTCATAATGCTTAATTATTGTTTTTTCGTCTCTAGAAACCTGTGAACTAGTCCATGTCTTTTTCTGTATATATTTTGTAGATATCAGACTACTTGCTTACGTAGGCTACTAACAGAAATAAGTAGCGTCACTAGCAAAGTTAATTTATAAAAGAAGCCACACTGGTTATGAATCTCTTGCACGTCAAGTGAGGCAAGAACAGCTGTGTGAGTTCTCAGGCATTATGTTCTTGGTTAGATATTGTAATTATCTTATCTGTAAGCACCTTTAACTGTGATACTTACTAGAGTTCCCTTTTCTTGTTTTATGTAAATACAACTTATGGTAGCTTTTGAACAATCAGCTGGTCAGAAGAAAAAGAGAGCCGTTTCTTTTGTCTCGTCATGTTGGAGCTATAGTTATTCTGTTTTCATCTTTTGCTGCTTAAACCATTTATTGTTTGCAACCGTTGAGATTGAGCTACGAATTTCATCTGCTTTCGATGTTCTGTTTTGGTCACATAGGTTTTTTATTTTTTTATTTGCAAAGCGACGTAGGTTTAAATTTCAGACGAATTCCCATTTTATTACTACCGTTTCATGCTTTCATGTCATCAATGAATCGGGCGCTGATGTTGTTAGTCGACATGTTGGACGGATTCCTTTTCCGCAACTTGTGTAAACTGTAAACCCTTTCTGGTTTTTTTAATTACAACCATTAGTAATATTAGTTACACTTCGGGATTTGTTTCAATACAATTCGAATCATAATCCATAAACTTATGGAGCAACCAAATAGACCCAGTTGGCCTGGAATTATTTTTCATTGGTACATGTTGACGTTACGTATATGTTGGGTAGAGCGAAACTTCCGTATCTCATCCGATCATACTGTTTGTATTCTACATTTCTACCCACAGACATCGTATCTTGCTGGGATATGGTTGTGAGAGAATGAAATGTGAGGATATGTTTCTTTAAAAACAATAATGCTGTTCTGGAGTCAGCGCAGACAAATTGGAGATACGATGAACTTTGAGGAATTAGATAATACCTCCTAATAGATTACTTGACTTAGCCGAATCTCTTATCTCATGGTCACATGTGATTTTTCAATTGGCCCTACGTTATGGGTTCATGGATAGACCCATCTTCATGGTCCTCTCCTCCTCATTGAGAGCGATGACATATTCGATGGAATCTCAATGAACATTTGAATGCTTGATATTTATTGGTACAATAATTATACATTTGGAGTTCTCCCCATGATTTGATTGAGTAGATTTTACTCCACAAATATTGCAAACTCAGTAGTGTTGTTTTCATTGTTTTTTGCTTGTATATAAGTTCAAATAGGAGATCATTAAGAATCACGATAAAACTTTTAATTTACTCAACCACGTGGTGCACATGACCTAGGCGGATCAAAATCTATCCTTTAATTGACTTGACACTTGATTAAGCACAATAGATAGATGATGACTTGGACATCGACGCTTTGCTTGTAAAAAAATCCCTGTCTACGAGCGATGGGATCATAAAAAAACAGGTGCTGCTTGTGGGTCCTTAATTTATTAAAAAGGAAATACTTTATAGGATTTCAGTTTATACATGAGAAAATATTGCCGTTTGTAAACTAAATTAGCTTGACTAGTCAAATAAGAGTAACCCATAATCTCAATTTAATTAGGATGGAATCTTGCCAACTGACTTGCACCCAACTATTTATCTTCCTTGACACTTCAAAGATCAACAATCGACAAATAAACTAGTTTAGTTGATCGGATAAAAGTATTTTAATCATAATTTATGCTAAGGGATCCTACCAACTGATTTGCAGCCAAGTATTTGGCACACTTGATTCTCCAAACAATCACGTAGGAGTCTCTGGATAGTTTTCCAGTTTGTCCTTTTCTATGTCCATGCTCCAAAGTCCAAACAATCATTAATTAATTACTAACAATTTCTTACGTAATACTAACCATTTGAGTTTAAAATGTGTTTAACTTTTCTTCTGGATCATGCATGCCCACACGAGATGCCCTACCCTATCCAGTATCCACCACCAAACTAATTAACTAATCATTAATTAACGACAATTACCCTTTTGTGATGGTTGTGTGCACTTTTGTCCAACACATGGCACATGTCTTGGTCCAATTGGACCAGAGCTAGTGGTGAGACATTTGAACACGTGTCTGTTGTCGGGTCGGTGGTTGACGAAGAGAATCGTGCTGATGTGGATATCTATCCGATCTGGGTGTCTCTCATCCAAGAAATTTTGGTTCTGATTTTTATTTTCAAAAAAATTATTTTGGACCTTTTTTATGGCCACATGAATTCATCCTGACATTGATAATACATTTCCAACGACTCCTCTTTTTTCAAAGCTCTCGATGAGTAGATTTCTGTAGATTCTATACCGTGACCACTTTTTGTCTGTTTGTTCATTTTTTAAACTATATACTTAATGTTTATGTATGATAATAATTTTACAATATCTTATATATAAAAAAACATGTCAACCTTTTTTCTTTATAAAGAAAAATGAACATGTAAAAATGTGATGTCCTTACGAAACACAATGTCAACTAGACAGGTAGAAAACAAGTATAAAATGAATTTGAGACTCCAACTCCAATTTGCCATAATGTTTTTTTTAGCAAGGTAGGGTTAATTAATTATCAATTTGAGTTATGCAACTACTTACATCCCAATAATTAGTCCTTGCACCAGCTATATACACATCTTTTGTCAATTGCACCAACTCCGAACAGAATTACAAAACCGGAAAAAAAGTATATTGATTGGAAGGAAATCCATAAAATTATCTATAATACTTTACTTTTGCAACAAGAATAAATTTTAATATTTTTATAGCTTCCAAATACTATACTAATGTCGTCATTTCCCCCACTGGATTCATTTGGGAGGAAAAAGATACTTATTAACGATGATTGGATGTGCAGTTTTGTTAGTCAAGAGGTTACAATAATCTTCTTCTTTTTCTGTTCATCGTCCAAACACCCCAAAGTCCCAAACCCAGATTCTTGAGAAGCTCACGTAAAATTTATTTTTCTCACAAAAGTTAAAAAAATTAGTAGTAAAATAATATTCTATGACATGTCAAATCAATTTTTGTTATAACAGATTAAGAGTAAACTGCAAACAGCACCAGGTGAATGTGCAACTATCATACTTACCTAAGCACGATTATTTGATGAATAATTGATTTAATTTATTAAAATTGGAGAGTCACTACAACACTCGATCCAAAAAAGAATGAGATTGGTCTTTGCATCAACACACGATGGAACCCCGTGCAACTCCCACCCACTAGCTAAATGGAGATACAATCAACACCGACACTCACTAGACACGCTTGATGGATGAGCACCTAACATATGATTACGCACATCCATTCGAGGAGGAATTAGTTGAGATCCGTAGGTTGACGAGGGGGGAAGATGATGCCCAAGAACGACCAGAAGTCGATGAGTAAAATCAATGATCTTAGATTGAGACGAGTTTGTAGTGGTGGTAGAGACTTCTATAAAATATTTCCCCTAATCGGGGTTTTTCGTATTAGGTTGCTATGACTGGTAACAACCTTTTTAAACTTTTAATTATCGAACGTTACCACCGTTTATCAAAAAAAACTTAAGCACGATATCATAGACAGACAATAATTAGCAGATAAGAAGGAAAGAAAAGCGAAATCTTATCTCAAAAAGGTTTGTTGCCACGTCGGCTGATTCTCTTGTCTGATAAATAGTAGTTAAATAAATGGAAAACGATTAGGTGTGTAACCACACCTTTTCCACCAACGCACGCATCTCTCGTTTCTTGACTTCTCCTCGAAACGCCCCGAAACCGGCGACCGGAGGGGTTTTGACCGGAATATTCTATTCCGATGACGATCGTGTCGTTGCCGGGGAGCTCGGGGTACCTCGACTCGCCGCCTCTGAGCCGGCGGAGGAGCTTCTCCTACTTCTCCAACTCCTACCTCCTTGGTTTCACCCTCACCGCCGGCATCGGTGGCCTCCTCTTCGGATACGACACCGGTGGGTAAAAGATTTCCTCTTTTTGTTGTCGATTAAATATGGATTTTGGATGGGTTTTTTTTTGGTGTATTTGATTTTTATTTTTGTGTTTTTTGTAGATTAGTGTTAGAAATGTTTTTTAGGGCTTTAATTGAATTTTTACTGCGTTTGCTTATTATTTTATTATTGTTTTTGTTTGGTTAACTTTGGATTTGGCAGTGTTTTTGTGTTTTTTTGCAGTACTGCAGTGTTTTTGTTTGCTTATTATTTTTATTATTATCTGTTTGATTAAGTATGACTGTTGGAGCTTACTTTTCAATCTTGCTTTCCTTAGATTGTAGATGTTTTTTTTCTGGTGTTAGTCATTATGAATTAAAAATAGTTTTCCTGTGGGATATTTGTGAGGGGTTTTATTTTGTTTATTTTGTTTCTCTATATATATAAATCTTTAAGAACAATTCGTTGTTATAAATGACATTTTTGTGATTTTTCTAATTTATTTTATAGCTATACCTATAAAATATCAATAAAATAAAATGTTTATGGTTATATTAAAATAAATCATATTGTTTACTGTATGATAGAAAGTAAAGCATAGGATATAAATCTTAGATAATATTTATGTTGTCATTTAGTAGTTTATGTGTACAAAATAAAATTACCATGGTAGCAATTATGTGGTCATGAAGGTTGCTATTTTATATGTTTCAAGTGATTTTGTATTTTTGTTGCTTAGAATTAAGTACTCATTGTTTTTGGCTGTTGATAGTCACTTTTCTAATTAGATAAGAGAGTGGTAATGATTTTGGTTCTTTTTTTAGATTATTACTACCAACAAGATGCTTTCGTTGTCTGATAATTTCTGTGAGTGGTGACATAGTGTTTTGGCAGATTGTTGCCAAAGATGGCATTTTTTTGTTACTTTGTCTTCTTGCTGTAGGGTGTTTTTTAGTTTTTTTCCCTAGACTAGACTAGAATAGTCTTTGAATCAGTGAAATTTCTTCCTGATTATTGTTATCTGTTTCACTTAATTATGAGCATTGGATCTTTACTTTTGAATCTTGCGTGGTTAACTTGTAGTTGGATTCTTTTTATTTGTCATTGCCAGTGTTTGTAATTACAAGTCCAGAAAATGTTTTGAGTATTTTTTAATATGAAATTCTTTATTCTTCCTTTCAGAAGGATTTGTTCCCAAATGGTCTTCCCGTGGATTTTTCCGCTTTATAGTTATCTTTTTGTTAGAGCAACTGTTGATGTGGCCTTCCGGCTATGGCCTCAGATCATCTTTTTTCTTCTTTGATTCCTTCTTGTATCGTTTTTTTTTGTGTGAAAAAATGTTTGTTTTCAGGTGTTATTTCTGGTGCACTGCTATACATTAAGGATGATTTTGAAGTCGTGAGCAACAACAACTTTCTCCAGGTGAAAACATTAGTCTGTTATTACCAAGTAATAGCAGTGTGTTTTCCTTTCCTGGAGCAGAGTGGTCTTAGCGAGCTACTAAAACTTGTTTATTGATGATATGGATTTGAACTACTTTACAGGAAACAATTGTGAGCATGGCCTTAGTGGGGGCAATTGTAGGAGCTGCCGGAGGTGGTTGGATCAATGATGCTTATGGTCGTAAGAAAGCTACTCTCCTTGCTGATGTAATTTTTGCTCTTGGATCCTTTGTCATGTGTGCTGCCCCGGACCCTTATGTTCTCATATTTGGGAGACTTCTGATTGGTTTCGGTGTTGGGATTGCATCTGTAACTGCACCAGTATACATTGCTGAGTCTTCACCTACAGAAATAAGGGGAGGTCTAGTTAGCATGAATGTGCTCATGATAACTGGCGGACAATTCTTGTCATACCTTGTCAATCTTGCATTTACAGAGGTTGGTTTCTCATCTCCCATCTGGTGACAAATGTTTGATTAATTTAGTAATTTTATCCGGTCATTCTTGTTGTCTTTATATTTAAGAAATTCCAGGCTATTTATCTATCAAGTCCACTAATAGCTGAAAGAATACCATTCTATTTTCTGGGTGGTGCATTGTGTCAGTCATCTTAAGTCAAATTTATGGAATCACAATGAACCATTGTCTTGTTTCTAACGAAGTAAATGTTCCCAATTGTTTTTGAATGTTGTATTATCAATCACATTCTAATCTTGTCTGAGGAACTAACACTAAAAGATCGGTGTTGGTAATTTAAAGATTTGACATTAATCATTTATAACTTTGTCTAGTAGGATCGACTCCTGTTGTTTCTGGGACTTTTTTCTCGTGGTTATGTATATGCACGACTGCCAGTCTGAGATCAAACAAATAAAGTTAAAACTTAATATTTTTAGATAGGTGAACCACATGTTCTTGAATGATGTTATTGTATGGCTTTTATTTTATCTCAAGGTGGGAGAAGCATGGGTTGTCAAAACTCGTCATTGAATAAAATTGGTGGTTATTAGATTTCTCAGAATTGTAAGTCTAAAACTGGTATTTACTAGCTTAGTTTAGTGGACAGAATACTTGGTTTGGTGTTTGCTATAACAACTTAGGCTTTATCAGTATTGAGATCAATGAGAATAAATCCATAATTGTTTTCCCATAATTGCTATAGAATAATTGCTATAGTAATTAGTATGCAACATCATTCATGACAATGTAAGCATGTGTTTAGAATTAATTAACACTTAGTTTAACTCTTTTATTTAAATTGCTGCCAGTTACATCATTACCTAACTCTAGCTGAGGGTGGCCTGTTTTGCAGGGGAAAGTAAATTCAAAAGTTACTTGCGTTAGATAGCTTTCTTTATTGATTTTTTTGGTTCTAACCTTTTTGCTGAGCTATAATTGTGAGGATTTTGATTTCCTTCAACAGCTATAATGGACATTTCTGCATCTTGCCAGCCTACCTGGTACTGGTGGTGGTTCAACGGGTATAACTGTCTGTCTAATGCATTAATTTGTTCTATGCTGAACTTTACACTTTTGTTACAGGTCAAGCTTTCTCGGTGTGCTCAGTTTGTTGTTTTGGCTTATTTTCCTTTCTTTTTGTTCCTGCGGGTTCAACTTTCCTATTTCTTCTGTTGCACGCATGTGCTATTGTGATTCTTGAATGTCACTTCATGTTGGAAAGGGGCCTTTAATATTGAACCTAGCAGAAGTTCAAGCACCGACATAATATTGGAAAATGCCATGTTTTTCTGCTGCAATAACTTGTTACCATTATAGAATGTGAAACTCGTATACGTTAAGATAACTGCTTCAATCTTAAAGAGTTGAAGTTTTATAGGCAAGAAACAAAAAGGGTGAATCAAACCTTCCCCTAACTTGTTTGGTCGTAATCATTCTTGAAATCTTAATTTTTATACTTCTACCACAAATGATCCATACCACGAGTTATTAGAAATCCTCAGTTAATTTGGTGGTTCAAGTAATCTACCAGTCTAAAAAAAATCACCATCACCCAGACAACACGCTCTATCTTAGCTGAAGGCATTATCACATTGGTAATTTGCAAACAACTTTTAGTTCCTTCATGGGTATATCAATTCCACCTGTCTGTGCATTTTGGATACCTTGTATTTGTGGCGCGTGACTTGATGGCAATGATACATGAATGCTCAATTGGTTTTTATCTACTTATGATGTTGGCAACAGTTTGTAGTTTCTGTTAAATCATGTGATAAGCCGTGTGTGTTTTTGTACCTGCCCACAGGTACAAATATAACAAGTATTTATTTATTTTGCCTTGGCTGAGCTTAATCATTGAACTGGTCCAACATATAAAATGATCCATTCTTCCTATTCCTGTGTAGCGAGCATCAAGAAATGCTATACTAACATATTGTATCATTTTAAAATTTTGTTTTTTACTGGAAATAATTGTTATGCTCCATTTCCAGGTTGCAGGAACATGGAGATGGATGCTTGGAGTTGCTGCTCTTCCTGCTATCTTGCAGTTCTTTCTGGTTTTGTTTTTGCCCGAGTCACCCCGTTGGCTGTACATCAAGGTTCAAATATTTCTTTTCAGATTTGACCTTAGATGGAATTTCCTGCATTGGGTAATCTATTCTAAAATTGCTTCAGTGCTTCTCTGCAGGATAAAAAATCAGAAGCTATCAAGGTCCTTGGACGTATTTATGATGCTGATCGCTTACAGGAGGAGATAGACTTGTTATCCGATTCTTTGTCGAGAAAAGATAGTTCCAGATCTGTTGGTTATCTAGATATTTTCAAAATCAAGGAAATCAGGCTTGCATTTTTTGTTGGAGCTGGTCTTCAGGTAAATTACGATTTCGAAGTTCACAGATAAGGTAGATGCAAGGCTTTTAAAATCAAATGGTTAATTGTTTCTCAAGTAAAGATAGAAGTGGTGACTTTTTGCAGAAACTAGCCTTAAAAGCTTAGACAACGGCTTACAAGATGTTCCTTAAGAATGACCGGATGACAAAAACCATTGTGTCCTGGGAAATAGGTGGTGAATTTATAGTCAAGTAAAAAAACCTATAAAGTAGGAATTTGATAGAAGTGACAATAATATGTTTCCTGAATGGGCTGTCTTGGGAAATCAGAGGAGTTTGCAGTGATTATCAGAAAATAAAAAAGTAACCTTTTCTATTAACATCATGATAACAAAAGAGACTATGCTGTTTTTAATTTCTTATAGAAGTTATCAAATGATACGAAACTTGAGCAAGTTATGAGCATATGGGGTTGGAGTAGATGATCTTCTTAACTAATGATCTTTTATCTGGCTTGTCAGGCATTCCAGCAATTTACTGGAATCAACACTGTCATGTACTACAGCCCGACAATTGTACAAATGGCTGGATTCTCCTCAAATAGGTTGGCCCTTCTTCTATCTTTGATTATTGCAGCTATGAACACTGCTGGAACTATTGTTGGAATTTACACGATCGATCATTTTGGGCGACGCCGGTTGGCCCTCACTAGCTTATCTGGCGTTCTCATGTCACTCTGTGTCCTATCAGCCGCATTCTTCCTACAGTCTTCTGGTGCAAGTTCCAACCTCTGTGGTTCCAAAAATCTTCTTTCTGCTGCTTGTGGTGCTCAATTTGGTTGGTTTGCGGTTCTGGGTCTCGCATTATACATCGCCTTCTACTCCCCTGGGATGGGCCCTGTACCCTGGGCAGTTAATTCAGAAATTTACCCAGAAGCGTATCGTGGGATATGTGGTGGGATGTCAGCTACTGTCAACTGGGTCTCAAACTTACTCGTTGCGCAGACGTTTCTATCAATAGTTGGAGCTGTTGGAACTGCCGGGACATTTTTAATTCTCGCAGGGATGGCAGTGCTTGCACTTGTTTTTGTGGCAGTCTTCGTGCCCGAGACCAAAGGAATGAGCTTCGAGCAGGTGGAACAGTTATGGAGGGAACGAGCTTATGGAAGTGTTGAAAACTGTGAAGGCCTTCTCGCCTGAGTGGAGGCATGTAGAGTTTAGATTATATCGTATGTATGTGGAGACCAGGTACTGCACCAAGTCCCCCTCAAATAACATCTTCCGCTTTGCATGTTCTTTTTCGTCGAAATCCATGCTCAAATGTGTTATCCGTTTTGCAAGTGCTAGTTAGAACTGTAGTATCGAATCTGTTGAAATCATCTAAGGTGGAATTTGTATATAAGAAGTATGTGCTATGAATTATTCTTTGTGAAAACATCAGTCTTGAAAAGTTTTTTGTTGGAAGATTGCATGCATGCCTATTAACCAGTTGACAGGTTTGTATACTGCAAATGTATTAGCCGCAAGTTCTGTGCAATGTCATGTAAGAACGGCAAGAGAAGTTAAATTCTCCACCAGTAGTACCGAAGGTGGCAGAAACATTTGGAAAAGAAACACCAAGCAAGAGTGTTGTTGCTACGTTACTATGCCACTGCAGGTGGATGGAACTGTTGAAAAATGTTGATTCGCAAGACCATTTTTCCCCTTTTGAAGGATAAATACAATATGATTATTGGAAATGGAATCTGGAAAGTGGCTCAAAACAAAAGGATTTCAAGCACAATAGAGTACGAAACCATTAACTGATATAGATTACAGAAAAGCAGAAATCCGCATAAACATCAAATCTTCTACACTCGAAAATGAAGCATCAAAATAATTAGGGTTGTAAGCGGGGCGGGGTGAGTTTTCGCCCCATCGCTACCCACCCCGTCAAAGTTAAGCGGGTAGGTGGGGCGGGTTCAAAAAAAATTTCACTACCCGTCCCGCGTAAGGATGGACTAAGCTATGCGGGCCGGGTTTGGCGGGTTTAATCTTTTTATTAAAGTTAAATACAAAAATCAATTTATTTTCTTTAATATTATCTATTTTAATCAAAGTTAAGTACAAAAATGAAGGAAAAAATCAATCAATGTATGTTTTTAAAGTTATATATAAAAAAATTAAAGCTAAATACAAACTAAATCATAACTAAATACAAAAAAATCAAAAACATGTAAGGCTTATGCGGGTTGCGGGTTATGCGGGGCGGGTTGAGAGAAAACCGCAACCCGCCCCGCTTATTATGCGGGTTGTGCGGGTGGCGGGTTGGCGGGTAGCATTTTTTTGTCTGCAACCTGCGTTAGGCGGGGCGGGTTGCGGGTAAATTTCAACCCATTTACAGCCCTAAAAATAATTACCGAAATCTATCTTGGTTGATGCTAACCTATCGTCGACAGTAAGTCATCCATCGTAGAGGGAAACAAGGGTGATCCCTCGGTTTGCTTGCTAATTGTCTTGTTTAATGATGGATTGAACTTTGAAGTATAACATCATCTAAGATTCCTGAAAACTTCAATGAAGCTGAAGCATAATCTCTTGCTCCTGTTCTTGACCATGGAAAAGTAGAAAATTTGTTACTCAAATTATGTTCTTCAGGTCTCAATAAATACCAACTAAAATGTTTCCATGCAAGTGGAATTGGACAAATCCAATTCATTTTCTTACGACACAACTTGGTAGCTTATCAGTTACCACCAAAACAATTTTTTTGGTCGAACGTTTTTTGTCAACAGTCTTACTACATAATCAGTTACTATTTACTACTGAAATGAACTTAAGTTAAATGAATTATGTCAATGGTCTTGAGATTAGATACCGAACTTACATAATGTGAGATGTATTATTCAGCTATACATCTAGGACAAACATTAGCCGCCCGAACCGATTATTCCAATTAGAACCGGACCGGTGCCGGGGGCGGGCAGGTAAAAACCATACCTTTTTTTTTAAATCCTAAAACTAATTCTATACAAAACTAAATCCTAACTAAGTCTCTTCTATCATCCCTCCTCGTTCCCTCTTTGCACTCCTAACCAAAGACATTTGAAACTCCACTTCCAACTTCCAAACTCCCAAAATTCCAATCCATGGCGGCGACCTTAGCTCGTCAGGCACTCCGTCTCCGCCAATCCGTAAGAACCCCAATCTCTTCCCCGTTTTCATGGGTGTATATTGCTTCGTACGGCTAGGGCTAGGGTTTGAGTTGGAGTTCCTTTCGAATTCTTGCTCCGAGTGGAGTTTTGAGTGATTTGCTGGTTTTTTCTGACCTCCAGGTTTTGGCCGGAGCAGCCGTGCGGTCGTGGAATGGGAACTTGCCGCTGTTCGAGTTCCGCCTTTTTTCTAGCGCTGAACGAGGTACGACGTCAAAATACGTTTTTGCTATTGTGAAATGAACCTATCATAGCAGGCTTAGCTATGCTAAGTATCGTTTTAAGTATATATGTTAACAGACTTCGTCGTATTTCTCCCGTAATGTTGTCATAGGATAGGAGAAAATGAGATGAACCGAGTCGAGTCAAAACTCCCTATGATTTTTTCACTTGCTCCAACAACAAGTACATCTACACACTCAGTCCACTGCATATTCTAAACACAAAGTTACACTCTAATTAAACCTAATCAATTCTCATTCCTAAATCTAACAGGTACTAATATCTTAAGTTATTGACAGTTATGAACTACAATATGGACTGGTTGAACAGTATCAGTTATTTTTCTTAAATGTCTATTGAATTGCCTCGTCCCATATTTGTGCATCTCATACTTGTATTGATATATGATTTGTTGTTTCATTCCATCTACATGCGTACTTCTGTTGTAATATTTTCAATTTTCATTTATTAGCGCTTCTATTAAACACAATGTCAGTACTAGCTGTGGATATCGGAACAGTGTTGATGACATAAAGTTGGCCTAGTTTGTCTTTTTACAATATTTTCTAAACTTGTTCCTTTATCACCAATTTTTTTTCCTTTTTAAATATTTTGGTTATTTTTTTATATAATTTGAATAAAGGTCCACATGACATCGACTTTCTCAATGGTGACAAGAAACCAAATGAAAGTTATATTAAAGTAGAGGGAAATTTAGTTGAAGGGGGCAGTTTTCTAAGTTGTATCAGTGAATCTTTGGGAACCAAAAAGAAGTTTGTTGGATCAAGTGGAAAAAGGAAAACAAAATGTAGAGAAACTCAAACAAACAACAATGGTAATGGCTCTGGAAAAAAGGAAGGTAATGTTCCTTTCTTTACATGCTCCTCTTATATTATTTGTTTGTGTAGATCATGAAGCTTGCTGTGCTAAGAGAATTCCATAATGGTTTGAATGGTCGTGTTACAATGAGTTATGTTATTTTTAATGTGCTCAAATAGTACACTGGACAAAAAATCAGAGTAAATCAGTAGATATGTTGCTTATGTATTTGATGTTTTGATGGGTACACCTCTATTTGCTTTGTTGTTTTGTTCCATGTGTCGTCTGGTTAACAAATGTAAATGAATTCATTGTTTATTTTTCTTTTTGTGAAAGAAGTGCAATTTTTGTATGTTCATAACTACAAACAGTTTAATCATGTAATGATCTCTCAAGACTAAAGGCGTTAGATAAAATAAGAACCTGTGATTCGTACTTCATATGCTGACTGCATGGGCATAATACTGTCAATAGTAGAGGAACCCTTCTATGCTCAGAAGAATGCATTTTAGGTTCCTTTATGGCATAAATCGAGTTAAATCATTAGTTTTCAATTTTTCAATCTCTTCAGAATATCTATGTACTGAATGGTACATGAGGAATAAGACTTTCTTATTTCTCCATCGATAATCTAGGTATCTTCTTAGTCGATAAGTATGGTCTTTCTACTCCATCAGATGTATCATTGTAGAAGGGGATATTAGTGGATAGCTGGATATGTCTAAATTCTCTTTGTAGATAAGAAAGCTGTCACCAGAATGCACTCACTTGCTTACTAACAGAGCTTTGGGCCAAACCAGTAGCTTAATTAGCTCGGACAGCCTAGAATATTGCTCAATGGATCGAGGCCTCAGGGTAATAAAACGGGAGGTCCTACATTGCAATGGTAAAAAGTTTTCCTCAAAGGTGATGGATGACTTGGTTTGTCTAAATTAAGAAGCTATCCAATTATCTGCACTCATCTACACATGAACTGTTTACTTTGGTCTAATAGATTCTAGATATATGTCCAAACAATAGCAAACCGTAGGTGTAAACAACATAACAAATAAGTGTGTAACAAAAGGCATCGTCAAATACAATGGCTTTGTCACAAAGAAAATGGACATAGAAATAAATAAAGCAAGATATCATAGGTGCAAAATAACTAGAACAAAGAAGTTTGGATGAAGATGCAAATTAAATTTAAGATGTCAAGGTGCTAATTTGATGCCTTAATGATAGGTCTTAGTAGCCTCATTCTGTGGTGGTAATATTTGAATTTTGAAGTATCATCTCGTTGCCATCTTCTTATGTAATGTCATATCCTAGGTTCTATGTCAAATGTATATGGCATTCCTACAGAGATAGAAGTCCCCTTGCATCAGGTTATGTTTGGATTCGTGCAGGCTTACTACAGCCTAACAATGTGACTCAGGTAGTCAGGAGTCTGTGGATATTGGAAAGAATTCCAAAGACATGGAATCTGAAACTGCTCTTGAAGTAAAACTGAAAAGGAAGAAATTGAAAGGAAAAAGAGCAGTTGTTAGGTGGCTCAAGTCCTTCAGATGGAAGAAGAAAAAGGAGTATGAGAGAATGACTGCTGAAGAAAAGATACTTTACAAGTTGAAAAAGGTTAGACAAATTATATGTTTTCCTCTTGGATCTGCATGCCCTTCATCAACATAGTTTTTTTTCTCAGTACAGGAGATAATTATTTATTAATATTTCTTGTAAGATTATACAACTATGCCCCTAATGTCATTTTAACACCAAAAGAATCAATTTGAAATCATGATCTGGTCATTCCAAAGGTGTATCTTTTAAGCTTTTACTGCATAATCCGCACATAAGTCACATCTTAAATTCCCGCAACAACAAAATATGATTATATGAAACTTGCTACTCTTTCACATTCTCTTTGATTTCGGGAATCCACTAAAATTGGGTTCTTGGGGGAACTTACTTTTTTCAGTTGAAAATGCCTAAATAGTGCTTTCCTTGCAATGTAGTTTTGAAGTTGATAGGGGTGTAGATGTCAATCTCATGGGTCTCTACCAATAGAGTGAGAAAGACAACCTCTTATAGCCAATCAAGCTGTTGTTAGGTGAAGGAATCTGTAACTTTTATGTGTTGACGAGGAGGTGCATTACAACAGATAAAAGAGAGGTGTAGTATAAGATTTGAGCATCCGAAATCCATACCTGAGGAAGCCAAAACACCTCGCCCTAACCCCTGCTTACTACTGAATTTTGGTTTTCTTATACATGCATATCAAGTTGTACTCTTTTTGGTTCTGTTGTTTTCATCTTTGTTAGTTTTCTCATATTACTTCCTTTTGCTCATTGGTATTAGTTAGCACTTGTATTTTAAGTATGTGTTGCGGAGTTGGCCCCTACTTCGATGACGTGACCCCCTAGCTTTCAAGTTCTGGTATGAGTAATGCAGGCTATAGAGGAGTCAACTATTAGAAGCTACTATTTTACTTAATTGTAGCATATTTAGCACCAATGCACATGATCAATCGTAATATCCATAACTCTAAATTCTTAAGATTGCTGTTATGTTGTTAACTGGTTACTTTCGGACTGGTCAAATGTCTCTCTTTTCCTTTTTTTGTTAATTTCTTTCTACATGGGTGTAGTACTTTCACTGTGTCACAAAATAACATACAGCTTTGTACCACTAAAACAAACAGCTCTGTGATATCAAGTTCCATCACTTCAAGTTATTCTGTATCTTTATGCTATTTGCTTGTTCAATAGTTCTTAAAAGTAAAATTTCATGTCGTGATGAATTGAAGGCTCGCAACAAGGAAGCTTGGCCTGTCGAAAAGTTAAAGAAAATTGATCCACCAGACACATCGGAAACCATACACGATCCTGAAATTTTGTCGCCAGAGGAGCACTTTTACTTCCTCAAGATGGGACATAAGTCCAGGAATAATGTGCCTGTTGGACGACGTGGTGTTTATCAAGGGGTGATTCTCAATATGCATTTGCATTGGAAAAAACACCAAACGTTGAAAGTTATAGTGAAAACATTCTCTCCCGAGGAAATCAAAGAAATAGCAGCAGAGTTAGCCAGGTTAAGTGGAGGTATTGTGCTTGATATTTATGATGAAGATACAATTATTATGTATAGAGGAAAGAATTATGTACAACCGCCTACAGAGATCATGTCACCGAAGATCACTCTCCCAAGAAAGAAGGTATGCATAATCATCAAATAGCTTCTGTTTGTATTTTTCCTAGTTTTTATTCGTCCAACTTTGAGAAAAAAAATTATTAGCCAAAGTATGTCTTGAAACAAAATTTTCACTTTCTTGTTAAAAGGGAACAAGGACACTGATCCATCTTATATTTTAAACTATTGTTCATGCATAAAGCCAAATTGTTCTGAAAATATATCTTGATATTGAACTTGGAAACCCATTTTTTTGTATTTTTCTCTCTCAACTTTCCAAAAACCATTGAACTTGAGATAAGTTTGCCTTACCTTCATTCCTGAACTGCAAGATGATGTCCAACAAATTTGCAAAATGAGTGTTTTTTTTCTTCAAAATTTTCACGTATTGTTATCCAGAAAGAGAAGAGGCATGAAGTAGAAATTTATTTTTGTGTATGGCTAAATCTAACAAATTTGGTAATCTAATGCTGATACGTTTCAAAGGAGTTTATGCATCTTTCTCTGCTATTTAGCAAAGGCTACATTGTTTCGTCCACAATGCAAACTAAAGTCTTACGTCTGTCATAGTTATCATAGTACTTTTGTGATGCGATTGCAAATATTGTAAGGAAGTTATCATAGCTTATGGTGCGAATTGCAAATATTACAAATTGCAAATATTGTACTTAAGTTATCATAGCTTATGTTATTTCTCCTTTTCCAGGCTTTGGACAAATCTAAGTACAGAGATGCTCTTCATGCGGTAAGGAAGTTTATTCCAAAGCTTGAACAAGATCTTGAAGTCCTCAAAGAGCAACTAAAAAGAGAACAAGAGAGTACTAGTTCTAATGCAATCGATGATGTTGCACCTGAGGGTAGCAACGATGAAGAGAATCCCAATCGTCGCAAGTTAGCAGAGCTTCTTTTGTTTGGAGAGAAGGAAGACCGTAGTAGTATTCCCTCTGAGGATAGTGCTTCGACGGACCCAAGTTGACTTTCAGACTGAAGATTTATCAGACATGTTTGAGACAGATTCAGAAGGAGAAACAGAGGGAAAAGAACCCCTGTATTTGAATTTAGTGGAGAAATTTCCATCGCAAAATCATGAAGAGGAGCCTGAGGATTTCGAGGAGTATTTGAGCAAAATATCAGCAGCTTCAAAGAATTCAAATTCCATCGGGAAAAAAATGGAAATGTTGGAACTAGATGAAATAGACAAGATGTTCTTACAGGCTGGATCTTTATTGAGAAAAAGACATAATTTTAATCCTCCAGAGATTAGTATAATGTTGCAGACGATTCATGATCCTAATCAAATTTCTTTGTTATCGATTATTTTTATTTGAAATTTCAGGTAAATATAACAAGTCTATGTTTTTTTATCGGTCTAACAAGTCCATATTCATGTTAAACCTTGCAAAGTTACAAGTCATACATACACTACTGTTGCATCCTCCTGATCTTCTCATGTAAACCTGTTAATTAATATTTAACTTTGGTCAATCTCACAATTAAGTTCAAAATTATTGATTTAATCTTTCTCCATCTTCACTTTCGACCACCACTGTTGGGATGCGACTTGTTGCCTCTAAAACACTCCTGTTTGTGCTGAAGCAACATTGTCTTCGTGAAAACAAATGCATCGGATTGAACTTAAAAAATATCCATTGCAAGAAGCACTACAAATGGAACTCATAAAGTGATTGTCAGTGGAGTGTCCATTACCATAACTGTGATATATGAACATGGACGGGGAACATGAATTTTTTTTGTCATTGGGAAGAAAAGGAAACACATCCGTCCCTACTCCTTAAAAGTTAAAACACAATAGTCTGAGGATCACATGCAGTCACTTCAAGTCTCAAATATGCCCATGCATGCTTGCACCTTTCAAATTTTGCCATCATTTGCGACAGAAATGCCTCAACCCAAGGCTCCTCCTTGCCTTGCAAGCTTAGTTCGAAAGGCACCGTGAAACTGTTGGTTAAAAGGCTCAAAATTAGTGGCTGTTCATTGTGGAAACTGAAATTTTAGCCACCATTACGACCAATATGTGGAAAAGGAAGACTGACGTTAGCCACCATTAATTTTCTGTCATCCATACTAAGATTCATCATGCAGTTATAATATGCAAAATATCCCAAAAATAGTAGATAATTGGGGCTGTGAATACTGCTGTACAACCAGAAGAAACACAGAACTCACTGAAGTGCACCAAAAGAACATGAGATAAATCAGAATTATAGGAAAGGGAAGAATCACCTCATTAACTCTTCTTCGAAAGCCTTCTTATCCGAGACTTGGTTTCTGCAGAAGCACAACAGCAAATAGTTCAGTTCCAAACCAGTATTAAATTTCGTTGAACTACTATACAAATGATGGTAACCACAAATTGGGGCATCAAACCTGCAGATAATGATTTTATACAAATGAAGGGATTTTGTAGATAGATTGCGCATGGCATCTGTACAATGGTCTTTATCAAACAAATAAACCACAGGATAACCAAGAAGCCACCTGCAATAAAAGCAACATACTGTTGAGTAAATTGGAACAGCAACAGAAAATCAATAAATGGATGAAAACAAAGAATATAGTTTTCTCAGAAAACTTTTGGTTAACAGTAACAGGTAGCAGTAATATCCTACTTGTTTTCATTTACCAAGAGACCCAAAAGGAAATTTATACGTTGTCAAATAACAATGCAAGAAGACCACTACTAAAGGGTGAATCTCTGCACTGTCTATCCGGTACTCAATGCATGAAACTTAAAGTGCTTGCGAGGGAACACAGAAGAACCATTGTCCACCATTGCCATTCATTTCTAATGCTCACATGTCTTTATCATTTTATACGCGGTGATAGGAATCTCTAGTTATCAGTATTTCATGGTACACAGGCCTTTGTGTCAGGAAAACAAATTACCCGTTCAGGGTAGGCGTAGTGATATGAAGGTCTCTCAAGCAACTACTGAGATCTATTGGGTCAAGTGATCGAACATCAGCATGCTCACAGCCAGAAGAAAACTCTCCACCCTTGTACAACGGATCGATTTTCAATAAAGAAGATGGCAAAGAAGGGGTGTGCACTTTCTCAGGAGGGAACATGGTAGAGAACAGCTTCTGTATAGATGCAACTTCTTCTACAAGAGTGTTTTGTTCCGACTGCAGTATGATCTTTCACAAGACATAGAAGATATTCAGCACAACTATTAACCCCTGAGTAAAAGACAACAATCATATTGGCGGCAAAGATGGAAAACCTTAGGAGGGTCTTGCTCAAGACTTATAAAATGAAGCTTTTGCTGCAGTTCAAGAGTAGATGATATGTACTCTGCAAGCTCATGGACATGAATCATGTAAATCATATCTTCTAAGACCATTACTTTTAAGGAAAGGAAAACACGTGATTCCTGAAAAGAAAAGAACACGGCTGCAAATCAGCTTATGGATAAAATAATAGAAGATTATGTAAGCTTATAAACACAGCGCCCATGGAAAATTATGTTTTACACAATTGATAGCCGAGCATTCTTTCCCTGTTCAATTGGACCTCAAAAAGATATTAACTTGTGAGCTACGAGCTTACTGCAACTCAACTTCTTGGAGTCATAACATATATACCTATTTAGGTGAATGAGTAGCATAAGAAAATGGCTGAAAAGGAAGAACAATACACTCGCGGACCTTTTGTGCACACTGCAGAAGCATAGAAATCTGTTCTTTCAGTTCAGGCATTTTCCCACCATAGTCCACCAGTATCACAGGCCTCAGTCTAGTGCACAAAGCTAAGATATCTGTAAAAAGATGGAAATTCCCAAGTAAAGCGCTCTTCTACCATTAACTGTTACTTCAACAAAACGACAATCAACAATTGGAGTGGCACGCCCATAACCAACAATAAATACTAAGATTAGAAAATAATAATAAATCCCAAACCCAAACCCAAATCCATCCAGTAGTAGTAATTCAAATCTTCTCCTTTTAGTTTGGGATTGCACGTTTTCCTGTGTCTATTTAGTACCCTATCCCTATGTGTTAAACACTTATTTCAACGATATAAGTTTTGATTATTTTCTGGGAAGCGAGAAAAGATTTTAGGTTAGTTGCTGTTATCTTGAAAACGCTACTTCCGAGAGCACATTAACATTATATTTTCATCATGCCTTGAACAATATTTTCATCAATTCACTTAGCAACTAAACTTCATGTAGAAGGCATTCTATATTTCTTTGATTCACAGTCTTCATTCAAAACTAAACCGTAGGTCATGAAAAAAGTGGTTTTTAGGTCGTAGGGAAGAACCAGTTTGGAGACGGCGTTTGGAGGAGAGTCGCATACGCCATCTCATCCCACAAACGACCCAATCAACAACTCTCACCACCTCTTCTGACGCCTTCATCTCAAACTTCTCACCAACACAACAGCAAAATCTAAATATCCCTATATATATATATATATATATATATATATATAGTATCCTTAGGCCATCACTAACCATGACCTGGACGACCTGGTCATCAGCACTCTCTCTCTTCAAAATCAACTTTCTCTCTCTTCCACATCAGCTTTCTCTTTCCTCAACCCACATTCTTCTCTTTCCTACACTATTCACCTCTTAACCACAACCCAACATAACCCACAACAACCTATCTCTCTCCTCCACATCATTTCGGGGTCTATCTTGGTAAAATTTTAAAAAAAATTAAAAAAAATTCTAAAAAATCTAAACAATTATAAAACGTATTTTCAAAAAAAAAAAATTAAAAAACTAAAACAAAAAATTCTAAAAATCAAAACAAAAAAAAAATAAAAAACAAAAAAAAAATTTAATATTATTTTATTCGACGACCCGGGAATTCCGGGTCGTCGACCCGGGCGTTTCAACGCCCGGGGCAGTGACCTGGGCGAAGATGCCCTGTGTTTTCCCGCGTTAAAAAATCCACAAAGCCAACGACCTGGTCACGACCCGGTCGTGACCCAGGTTCCCCCCCCCCCCCCCCCCCCCCCCGATAAGGGATGGCCTTACACCTACCATTTTACCGGGAAAAAAATCACAAGTTTGTTAATTCAGTATTTTTATGAAATTTGTTAATTATACTCTTTGGATTTTCGTAAAAACAGTGAAATCTGAATACCTCTCTATGTACCGCTGCTTATCTTTTCATCTTAAAATAAAAAATAGTAGGTTAAAACCTCTCAATTTATGGAAGAAGGCATTAATTTCTAAATTTGTATTTTCATCAAAGGTGGTGAGCAATAGTCTTTACGTTTTTTCTTGAAAACTATAAAAATGTAAATATCCCTATATATATGGAACTTCTTGATTTTTCAATCTTCAATTTTCATTAGTATCTTTACACATCTATGCTTATGGGAAAAAATATTAATTTTGAATTTAGCATTTTTATCAATTTTTTGAGCTATACATAACCTTGGAGTTTCCCAAAAAAACCATGAAATCTAAATACCTCTTTATATATACAGTTGTTAAAAATTTCCAACTTAAAAGATATATTTGTATCCTTACACCTCTCATTTTATGAATAAAAATCCTAGTTTTTTAATTCGGCGTTTTAATGTAATTTGTGAGCTATACACTTTGACTTCAAAAAAAAAACGATGAAATATGACTACCTCTCTATATGCACCACTACTAAAACTTTTCATCTTACGATCTAAACCAGTAGGTTTGGACCTCTCAATTTATGGGAAAAAACATTAATTTTGAGTTTTGCATTTTCATCAAAATTCGTGATCAATAATGCCGTTTCGTTTTTTTCCTTGAAAACGGTAAAATGTAAATATCCTAATACATTTTGAACTTCTTAATTTTTCAAACTTCAATTATTCATTAGTGTCTTTACATGTCTCAATTTATGAAAATGATTAATTAATATTTCAATTTAGCATTTTTATCAAATTTGTGACCTATATAACGTCATCACTAACCATGACACAACCGGTTCTTTCTTTCTCTTCAAAATCAACTTTCTCTCTCTTTCACACCAGTTTTCTTTTTCCTCAACCCGCTTTCTTCTCTTTCCTATATTATTCACCTCTTAACCACAACACAACACAACCCACAACAACTTATCTCTCTTATCCACATCATTTCGAGGCCCATCTTGGTAAAAAATTAAAAAAATCTAAAAAAATCAAAACAATTATAAAACGTATTTTCAAAAAAAAAACTCAAACAAAAAATTCAAAAATTCAAAACAAAAACAAAACAAAAAAATAGAAATTAATAAAATAATAGACGACCGGGTCGTCGACCCGGTCATCCACGACCTTGATTTTGAGCCGTTAATTTTTTTTTAACTCGGTCGTGTGGTCGTTCACGACCTCAAAACACTACCGATAAGGGGTGCTCCAAAGCCTTTTTGTTTTCCAAAACAACATGAAACCTAAATACCTATGTATATATACAACTGTAAAAAAATCCAACTTAAAATATATATTAAAATCCTTACACCTCTCATTTTATATAAAAAAATCACAAGTTTTTAATTCGGCAGTTTTATGATAATTGCTAATTATACCCTTTCAATTTTAATAAAAATGATTAAGTCGAAAGATCTCTCTATATGTACCACTACTAATTATCTTAAAATCAAAGATTAGCAGGTTTGCATCTCTGAATTTATGAAAAGGAAATAATTTATGAAGTTCCCAGTTTCATCAAAAATGTTGAGCTATAGCCTTTTCATTTTCCTCGAAAACAGAAAATGTAGATATCCCTATATATATATATATGGAACTTAATTATTCATTAGTATCTTTACACATCTAAGTTTATCAAAAAAAATCATTATTTTTTTTATTTAGCATTTTATCAATTTTGTGAGCAATATATTGCCTTTGAATTTTCCAAAAAACCATGAAATCTAAAATATCTCTTTTATATATACAAGTATACAACTACTAAAAAAATTCCAAATTAAAATATATATTAGTATTCTTACATCTTTCATTTTATGAATAAAAATCATTCTTAATTCGGTATATTTACGAAAATTGTGAGCTATACCCTTTTACTTTTCATAAAAATGATGACATCTGAGTACCTCTCTGTATTTACCACTGCAAACATTTTTCATCTTAAAATCTATATTGGTAGGTTAATTTTCATCTGCAAACAATTTTCTCTTTATATTTACCTCTCCGTTTTTGAAAATAAAAGTCAATTTATGAATTTTACTTTTTCATCAAATTCATGAACTATTCCTTTGCGTTTTCCTTATTATCTCTACACGTCTTAGTTTATGAAAATAACCATTATTTTTTTAATCTAGTATTTTTATAAAATCTCTGAGCTACATCCTACATATCTAGTCTTTTGAGTTTTCCAAAAATTCACGAATTTTAAATACCTCTGTATATATACAGCTGTTAATTTTTTCCAACTTAAAATGTATATTAGTATCCTTACACCTCTCATTTTGTGGGAAAAAAATAGTTTTTTACTTCGTCATTTTTTGTGGTTTTTTAAAATTATAGCCTTTGAATTTTCGTAAAAACCCATGAAATCTAAATACCGCTCTTTATGTGCCATTGATAAAAAGTTTCAATTTAAAATGTAGATTAGTAGGTTTGCATCTCTCAATTTAGGAAAAGAACATTTATTGAAGACAGGGGGAATATCCAAAGCAACCAGGATTAAAGACGCACCTCCTCGATAAACAAACGGAATTGAAGACACATCTCCTCGCTACAACCAGACGCACCTCCTCGATAAACAAACGAATTAAAGACACATCTCATCTCTTGTTCCAACCCAACGGAAATAAAAAAATCATGTATATATACTAAACAGTTCAAATTGTAATAAAAGATACAACAAATCAGAAACAAAATAAGATTTTCTTCTTTCTTCCTCCCGTCTCAAACTAGTTACTAGATTTCTACATGGTATCAGAGCGCTGATACGATCTCAGATTCCCAAAAATCATCACTGACCTTCACCTCATTGAGGGGGTTGAAGGCGCAAAACCTACATCCAGACCCTCAAAAACCACCAAACCACAAAAAATCACAAAAAAACCATGTCGGGAAACCACCACGACAACCCCTCTCGACTTGTTTCAACTTTGCTCAACGGGACAAATTACCTGTCCTGGGCGCGGGCGGTCTCCCTCTCCCTCAGCGGCAGGGGGAAAGTCGGCCACATCACTGGAACTACGAAAAAACCGGATGAACCAGACACGGAGGCAAAACAAGAAGAATGGCAGACCTCCGATCATCTCGTCATGTCATGGATAATCGCGTCCATGCAACCTCAGATAGGGGAAATCTTCATCTACAAAGACAGCGCAAAAGAACTCTGGGATGCGGTCCAAGAACACTACGGAAAGGCGCAAGACTTCGCACATATTTTCAGACTCAAACAAGACATCGCTCAAGCCCGTCAAAACCACAAAAGCATCATCGAGTACCTCGGTACTCTCAGGAAGGCTTGGGACGAGTTGGGGATTTATGAACCACCAACAAACGACGCACGAACAATCGAAAAAAGAACTGAACAAAACCGGATCTACCAGTTTCTGGTAGGTCTAGACCCATCTTTTGAAAACATCAGAAGTCAGGTGCTCATGGCCCCTGACCTACCGTCTCTTAACTCAGTCATCGCGATGATCCTCCGCGAAGAATCGCGACGAAGGACCATCACTCCTCCACAAACAACAACCGAAGCCGAGAACCAAGCGTTTTTCTCCGGAAAATCACAAAACCAGCATCAAGACAACAAAAAACGATATGGAAACCGGAAGAACGAGCACTGCGAAAACTGTAAAAAATCCGGACACAACAAAAACAACTGCTGGTTTCTTCATCCTCATCTCCGCCCACCAAAAGACAACAACAGAAGAGGAGGAGGAGATGAGAGAAGAGGAGGAGGAGATGGGAGAAGTTCATCGCACGAGGGATCATCGGGCGGCAGCGGCTACATCGCCGCCACAGGAGGCAGCAGCGGCAGCCACCAACCTAACCCTAACCCTAACCTTTTTTCGCAGGATGCATTCGGAATGTCAGCAGTCGGATCAGGAGTTTTAAATACTTCGGCGAATCCGGATAGCACATTCGGGTCGGCTCCAAACCCGGATAGCACAACAGGGAGGTTATTCTCTCCAAACAACAAACGCATAAATCAACATGTCGCGGACCAAAACCGCACAGGCCCAATGGGCTCAGAGGAGGACATCCATGTCCTGATAAACAAATTAAGCGATTTTTTGCACAATGGTCCTTCTGGTTCAGGTAATTCGGCAGGTATAAATCATTCTTCAGCTTTCAATACTGAAAAAAGGAAAAATAATATATGGGTTATTGATTCCGGCGCCACTGATCACATGACTGGAAATCAAAGTTTACTACTAGATCTTAAAAGAAACATATCTCTACTAAATAATTTTGTAAGTGTAGCTAATGGAAACCAAGTAGAAATAAAAGGAAAAGGAAATATGATATTACTTGATAAAATAGCAAAGAATGTTTTGTATGTCCCCTCTTTTGAATCAAACTTACTATCTGTTGCAAAAATCACAAAAGAATTAAATTGTAATATTATCTTCTCACCAGTTGATGTTGTATTTCAGGATCGTACCTCCGGGAAGACGATTGGTAGGGGTCAACTTGCTAATAATCTTTATATTCTAGATCAAAGTATGCATGCTTTACATGTTGGAAATTTTTCCAAACATGAGTTATGGCATAAAAGGATGGGACATCCGTCGCATTCTGTTTTAAAATCGCTATTTCCTTCTATTAGAACGGATTTATTATGTGATGTATGCAGATTCTCAAAACAAACTCGATCGTCGTTTCATTTATCATCTATTAAAACAAAACAACCATTAGAACTAATACACTCCGATATCTGGGGACCAGCCCCAACTGAATCCTACAATGGGTTCAAATATTTTATCACCTTTATCGACGATTTTTCTCGTACTACATGGATTTACTTATTAAAATCAAAATCTGAAGCTTTTGATATTTTTTGCACGTTTACAAAGTTTGTGGAAAACATGTATGATTTCAAAATTAAAATCTTAAGGTCAGATAATGGATCCGAGTACACCAGTAATGTCTTTCAAGCTTTTCTAAAACAAAAAGGCATCTTTCATCAAACCACTTGTGTTGACACACCACAACAAAACGGTGTAGCTGAAAGAAAAAATCGTCACCTCTTGAATATAACACGTTCACTACTCTTTCAAAATCACGTTCCAAAACGTTTTTGGTCCGATGCTGTTTTAACTGCTGCTTATCTTATCAATCGTCTACCTAGTCCTCGTCTCCAAAACAAACAACCCTTAGAAATTCTGACTGGTCAAAGAACTTTACTTGATCACCTACGGGTTTTTGGGTGTATTGTGTTTGTTCACAGGAAAAGAGATGACAAGCTTGATTTCAATTCTCGCAAATGTATTTTTTTAGGATATTCTTTTAACAAAAAAGGGTATAAATGTTATGACCCAGAAAATTGTAAATTGTATACTTCTCGGGATGTACAGTTTGTAGAAAGTAGTCCTTTTTTCGGCCCAGAAGATGGAAACAACAGACCTCCAGAACCACCTAATTCCGCTGACACGCCAATACCCATCACCTGCAATCCTGAGATCACCGCAAGGACACCTGATTTTCAAGAAGAAGACAATGAAACTCCATCTGATCACGAAGAAGAAAACATTCCAAGAAGATCAACTCGACCAACTCGCCCACCAAGATATCTGCACAACTATATCACCTCTCACGTCACTTATCCTATCCAGGATTATCTATCATACCAACAAGTAAAAACACATCATAAAGGCTTTCTAGGAACTATAGATTCTCATATAGAACCAAAAAATTACAATGAGGCCATAAGGGATCAAAAATGGTGCAAAGCCATGGAAGAAGAAATCCAAGCCCTGGAGACAAACAACACCTGGATCCTAACCCCAATCACAAAAGGAATTAAGCCCGTAGGATGCAAATGGATATATAAAATCAAATACAATAGTGATGGGACAATAGAAAGATACAAAGCAAGATTAGTAGCAAAAGGGTACACACAAACTTACGGTCTAGATTATCTAGAAACCTTTGCCCCAGTAGCAAAAATGAACACTGTCCGTGTTTTACTCTCTATAGCCGTGAATAGAAATTGGGAACTCTATCAAATGGATGTAAAAAATGCCTTCCTTCAAGGTAACCTCGAGGAAGAAGTATACATGACTCCCCCACCCGGTTACACCTCAACAAATCAGGTTTGCAGACTCAACAAAGCCATCTACGGATTGAAACAATCCCCTCGTGCCTGGTATGCCAAGCTTAGCTATTGTCTCCTGTCTTACGGTTTTAAAAAGTCTTCCGCTGACGCATCTATGTTTACCAAACATCATCAGACTATCACCACCATCATTCTAGTATACGTAGATGATATCATAATCACTGGTAACAACAAGTATGAAATCAACAAAATAAAACAACACTTAAAAACAAAATTTGATATTAAAGACCTAGGACAACTAAAGTATTTTCTAGGAATAGAAATTGCACATTCAAAAAAAGGACTCTTTCTCTCTCAGAGGAAATATGCCCTCGATCTCTTAAAGGAAACAGGCAAACTTGGAGTCAAACCAGCAAATACACCCATGGAAACTAAACTAAAAATAAACACCACTGAAGGCGAACCAATAAAAGACATTCAACAATATCAAAGACTCGTTGGGAAACTCATATACCTCACTGTAACAAGACCAGACATAACCTATGCTGTTAGCATCATCAGCCAATTCATGCATTCACCTCGAACACCTCATTTAGATATAATCACTAGGATACTTAGATATATTAAAAAAACTCCAGGACAAGGATTATGGATGAAAAACAACAATTCTAATTCAATAATTGGTTTCTCTGATGCAGATTGGGCAGGAAGTCACGATCGAAGATCAACTACAGGTTTCTGCACATTTGTTGGAGGAAACCTTGTAACATGGCGCAGCAAAAAGCAAACTGTTGTTGCCAGATCCAGTGCTGAGGCTGAATACCGGGCTATGGCATCCACTACCAGCGAACTCATCTGGTTAAGGCAACTACTCCTCGACATGGGACAACCTTACCACCTCCCGATAAAAATGTTCTGTGACAACAATGCAGCTCGACACATAGCTCAAAACCCAGTGTTTCACGAAAGAACCAAACACATTGAAGTCGACTGCCACTTCATCCGTGAGAAGATCCAGGCCAAAGAAATAGAAGTTCCCTATGTTCCTAGCAACGATCAACTCGCTGATATTTTCACCAAAGCTCTCGATCAACCGCAAGCAAACCACATCCTTTCCAAGTTAGGTCTCTTCAACTTATTTCAGGACCCAACTTGAGGGGGAGTATTGAAGACAGGGGGAATATCCAAAGCAACCAGGATTAAAGACGCACCTCCTCGATAAACAAACGGAATTGAAGACACATCTCCTCGCTACAACCAGACGCACCTCCTCGATAAACAAACGAATTAAAGACACATCTCATCTCTTGTTCCAACCCAACGGAAATAAAAAAATCATGTATATATACTAAACAGTTCAAATTGTAATAAAAGATACAACAAATCAGAAACAAAATAAGATTTTCTTCTTTCTTCCTCCCGTCTCAAACTAGTTACTAGATTTCTACAACATTAATTTTTGAAATTAATTTGGATTTTCATCAAAATTGGTGAGCTATAACCTTTGCATTTTTCTTGAAAATGGTTAAATGTAAATATCCCTATATATGTGGAACTTCTTAATTTTTCAATCATCAATTATTCATTAGTATCTTTATACATATCAATCTACGAAAGAAATCATGAAATTTTAAATTTAGCATATTTATTAAATGTGTTTACCACATGTTCTTTATATATGGTATATACTACCCATAAATTTTTATTAAAAAAAATCGAAAGTGACTGAAAATGCGGTACCACAGTCAAGATGGATATAAGCCTCCTGCATGTACATTTTTTCCTATGTAGTAGCAAGCGGAGGTATAAAATCCAAGAAAAATGCATGGCCCACATGCTCTCATCATCTTTTCGACGTACATTAATTTTCCGAATCGACAACAGAATTTATACATCGTGATGGTTGACTAAGTCTAATTCTAAACTTTATTTTTTTTGTCATATTTGAACATAATTAGACTGTTTTTATTGTTTTAGCACTTTGATTTTTGAGACCACTTTTCTACTTATTCAGGTGAGGTGGCCATCGAAGTAAAAGTTTAAGGAATTTCATCTCCCGGAAATGTGAAGATTATCTGCAGAGTTTCAGAATTTAGACGTGGAAGAATTAGCTACACTGGAGAATAATGATAATCACGTCCCGTCTCAATATGTACTACCAATTAGATTAGATACGCGTAAAATCTGGATTAGATCCATAGACCTGTCAAAGAGGACCACATGACCACATTGTATTGGACTAGCTCATTGTTTGTTTGTGGTTGTGATTGGCTGTGGATTAAGCAAGAACTTGGAATATTTTCCAACTACTGATAACCAACCTTCTCATTCTCAATCTGCCTTCGAGTTTAGACCAATTTCAGACAATAGTTATGTTCTCATTGAGCCCACAAATCAGCTTAACGTACTTACTGAAGGGAAAATAAAAATAAAAAAATTGCCCAACATACTGAACTGATTAACTGATACTGGTTTTCAGACTCAGGAAACTAATTGTCCACATTAAAGGCAAAGCCTCTTTATTATCATTACACATCCTGTAACATATATGTGTTGACATGCTACTTAATTAGGCAGACTTTGATAACTCAGGCAATTCCATTCACCCGAGGTCCGGAACCGTGAAGAAATATTCATCGTCGTCAATGATATTTATCCTCGCCCTCTTAGAAGCGACGTTGGATTTTACTGCTCTAAAGGGTACCGCCACAGATGAGTTGTGCAGCTCAGGGACCTCAGCTGCTGCAAAAGGCTCATTTGACGTCTGATCGTGGAAGACCCCAATGTCCGAGAACCAATCCAGTTCGCTGAATTCGATACCCGATCCCTTCTGAACAACCAAGTGAAGAGAACTTTGAATTTTCCAACCACATATAGCATGTACTAAGATTGACTTAATTTAACAACTGTGAATGGTGTATACCTTATCACTGCATTCATAGTCTGACAGCTGAAGGAACTCGTCGACTGACCACACGGATTGGGTTAAGTTCGATGTGGTCTGCTGTGAAATCTGGGCTTCTGGTTTTGGAGCAAGTGAGCTTTTGCATGATGTATTCGGATCGGTGGCTATGTTGTGGTTTTTGCAAGCTGAACTTAGTCCTACACTTATACCTGTTGCAAGTAGCCTTTGGTGACCACCTGAAAGGCTACCTTCCACATGAATCGATTCGTCGCAGTTGCGGCAAAAAAGGGCACGATCCTCCACGCAGAAGATGAGCGCTGGCTTCTCCTGAGAATAGAAGAAAAAAATCGCCACATTCAGGATGTTCTCATTGAGGATGGAATAGTAGGAGTTTAATTTTGTACTGGAGTGTGATTTTCTCGTCATTGGTTTCCTAGTTAGTTGTACATCTCTAATATATAGAAAACGAGGCTAATAATTGCTAACAAAACCACATAACCCGATTATGATAGATTTGTTTTAATTGATTAAGTTCCGGTCATCTGCCTAACTTGTTTTGAGAAAATGTACAGAGGACATAGACTGAAAGACCTCATATCAAAATTTCCTTTAGTTGACATGCTTCTATCGCTTAATTTGAAAAGATAGAAGACTATGGTTCTGAGACAGTAATTGATTCTAATGATTAATGGAAGAAAATTGGCACTATGGTCATGATTTATAAATAATTGAAGTTAACAAATCAAAACGGAAAATAACTCACATGGAAACATTAACCCCCACATAAATCAAATTATCCTTCTACAGACGGTAGTAGGCTCAGACAAGAGAGGAGGAAAAAAAACCTTAAGCTGGTCCAATATTTTTTTAATATAAAAAATAGAAGAACGATAAAATACTGCTGTATTAATACCCCAATATTTTTTTAGTGAAAACAGAAAAAGTAAAATAACACAACATTTAAAAACAGAAACCAGAAAAACAAGATGAGAAAAAAAGTAAACTAAAAGAAGAGAAGGATGGGAACAATTACTTGGCAAATATCACAAAGAGGCAGTTTCTTGGGTGCACAGTGAAGTGGAAGTCTCTGGTGTTTGCTTGCAAGTCTGTTGGCAGCATGAATTTTCAAGTCACACTCGCTGCACAAAGCAGCCTCATCCGCGCAACAAACCACCGTTGCCGCCTTCTTCTCGCAAACATCGCACTGGATTCTCATTTCTACCTCTCTTTCAGATATCTCTTCTCCTTAATTTGTATTATTTTTCTCCCTGAAAACTTATCAAGAACTAATAAATACTGGTGTTTGAATATGGTTTGCTTTTGGAGTGCAATGCATGTGGTTATAATAAATGGCGGGAAGTGAGAAAACGATGTGTTTGTGCTATATGTATAGATTTTTAATGCTGGTCGAGAGAAGAAGAGAGGACATAAATGGTTCCTTCCGTTTTGGGTTTTGTTTCTGTCTCAAGATTTTATCGAAACAACAACCAGAGACCACCCGTATCTTTTCTTGTCATGCTATTGTTGCCAATACGATAAATAATACTATAATCTGGTCTTAGGTTCTGTTTGAAAATGTTAATATAATTAGATATGCTTACAGAAAAGCTTAAGTTTTTTTGGAATAAAATGCACTTATTATTTTTCTCTTAGCTTTATAATATGTATCAACACAACACAAATATCTGAAACTTGTTTGTATGCAGTAGCCAGTTAGGTAATATTCAAAAAGAAGAAGTAGCCAGTTAGGCAGTTACCACTAACCACCGGTCAGACGGTCACACTAGAAAGCAAGAAAAGCCCCCCAAAAAATCACCAATTAATCCATATGGATAATCACGTAATTTGTCAATAATCAGGTTAATGACCAAAATCAAACCGACTTTTACAAAGTCATAACAACCTTGTCGCCCAAATTCAATTTAATAAACCCATACTCAAGAAAATAAACACATTTCTTTCAATCAATTCCAAGGCTAAAATGATATGTTTCTGCTCTTAAACAAATACTTAACCATATCCTAGTGGTAATTCAGGGTCCTAATCCAACAAAATATCGTTTTGTACTTAATATGTTAAGTTCCACATATTGTTATTAAACTAACAGATCTTTAGGATGTCCAAGTCAAGTCCGGTCCTGAAATCTTACCAACTCAATAAGTTTGAGAGCAGGATTAAAGCCGCGGATTCTCAGAATCTCAAGTTTGGACTTGAGCAATGATGTGATTTTTCATTTTCTCGAATTCTGCCTGGAACGGCTGGGAATGTGAGGCTTAGCTTGCCAACACTTCCTGTGGTTACAAACTCAAGATCTAGTTGTGGAACACATTGTGTTAGTGTTTGATTTTTTTGTGTGAACTGCACTATGACGCAATCATGTCCTCATTCAAGTGTGACAGTGGCAACTTAAATATCAGTTTTTGCTCCAGAGAAATTCTTGCATACTGGTGGACTAAGGTCTAAAGAGATTATTAGATGATATCCTTATCATTAATGGTAACACAGTAATTTTTTAAGCTAGTAGATATAAAATTTGTGTTTTTTCTTCCCTATTCCATACAAATTTTTCCTCCATTATTAGTAAATCTAGAATGAACTGAAAGTGGTAACGGTAACATGCCTTGTTCTGAGTTTGACCACTTCCTTCCCAAGGCATTCCTTAACCTGGTCGCATGTAGCAAAATTTCTTCTAAGGGAAGATTCTTCTTCACACACACCGCCCGTTGGTTATGATTCTCTGCAACTGCATGTACTGTTATTTGTCAACCTTTTGTGTCATCTAAATATATATACCAGTAATAAATTGTCATAATGTCCAAAGGCAACATATCTATGGGTAAAAGAATAAAAATATAAATGCTATACCCTTCTAAGACATATCGAGAAAATATAAAATAATTAGTTTCAAAGGTAAAAGCTTCTAAATACTATACTCTAGGTCGCACGACACTTACTTGTAATATGGTGAAATATGATACTGTAAGTAATTAAAACCAATCTCAAATACGCAGTGGAACAAAAACGCTAATTCAAACGGCAAACGGCTAAACTTGAGAATACAATGCAAATCCACAATCCAAACCACACACAAACACACAAGATTTAACGTGGAAACCCAATACGGGAAAAACCACGGACGACACAACTCAAATCCACAATAGAGAAACGTATTACAAGAGATGCTTACAGGAGACGTGAACGAACCGACGAAGAGACCCGATTCAAATCTCTCCTACCGAATCACAATGATGCTATCTCTCTCATTTCTCTCAAGAACACAAAAATGAATAATAGGAATCAATCCTTAAACAAAGGGGACGAAATTGCCTTTATATATGAGGCCAAAAATAAGTATAAGTTGCACAAAAAACGGGTGGAGTAATGTGCAAAACGTGGGCAGAACTGGGTCTAAACGGTCGACCGATCGGGTGCATCGGTCGACCGATCCAATAACTGTATTCCAACGGTCGATCGAAATTGAAGTCTCGTTCGACCGAAAATCGACAGTAACTTTTCTGGCTTGCGCGAGTACATAATCGGTTGACCATACACTTAAGTCACGGTCGACCGAAATTCAACAAGCACTTTTCTCCCAGCTTCTCGAATGTTTTCGGTCGACCGAATCCAAGGTTCCGGTCGACCGAAAATCGACAGTAACTTTTGCCCAGCTCCAAAACGTGTGCCCGGTCGACCGAATCCTAGATTCCGATCGACCGAAAAACGACAGACACTTTTGCTGGGTAAATTAACACACATCCGGTCGACCGTATCACTCCATCCGGTCGACCGATTGTCTGTTTTTCTGCACGTATACTTTAAACACTTATTCAAGGTAAACAACAACAATCTCCACATTTACCTTGAATAACCCTTGTAACTCTTTGAAGGAAACACTTCCTTCCTCATTGTGTCGTCGTCTTAGCTCCACCTACTCGGAACTCAAACCAACCAAGTTCACGCATACCATGAACTTAGTCGAAATAACTGGCTTCGTCAACATATCAGCCGGATTATCTTCAGTGCCCACCTTCTTCACCACCACACCTCCTTCAGCAACAACTTCCCGAATGAAGTGATAACGGACGTCGATATGCTTCGTCCTTTCGTGGTACATCTGATCCTTCGTCAGATGAATGACACTCTGACTATCACAATAAAAACCACTGTATTCTGACCTGAAATAAGCTCTCCAAATAAACCTTTCAGCCAAAGAGGTTCCTTGATACCTTCGGTCGCTGCCATATACTCTGCCTCCGTTGTAGACAAAGCAACAGTGTGTTGCAACGTCGCTTTCCAGCAGATAGTCGTGCTCCCAACAATAAACACATAACCAGTCATAGATCTTCGTCTATCGCGGTCTCCCGCGTAATCGGCATCAACAAACCCCATTAACGAATACGAAGATCGACCAAATTTCAGAGATAGCTTAGTTATACCTTTTAGATACCGGAGAATCCACTTCACAGCTGACCAATGCTCCTTTCCTGGATTCGACATATAGCGGCTCACCACACTAACCGCCTGAGCTATATATGGACAAGTGCATATCATGGCATACATCAGACTGCCAACTGCACTAGTATAAGGCACACGTGACATGTATGACTTTTCCTCCTCCTCATTGGGACACAAGTCTATCGAGAGCTTAAAATGCGCGGCGAAAGGAATTCTTTCAGACTTGGCATTCTCCATGCCAAAACGATGCAAGACTTTCTCAATATATTGCTGCTGGGAGAGAAACAAACTCTTGCATGTACGATCGCGACGTATCTCCATACCTAGAATCCTCTTTGTTGATCCGAGATCCTTCATCTCGAACTCAGTCTTCAACAACTCCTTAAGCTCAGAAATTTTAGACTTGTCCTTAGCTGCTATCAACATATCATCTACAAAGAGTAATAACAAAACAAGAGAGTCATCTGAAAATACCTTTCGGTAAACGCAGCAATCATACTGGGACATGTTGTACCCATGTCCAACCATAAAAGAATTAAATCTTTTATACCATTGTCGAGGCGACTGCTTTAACCCATAAAACGACTTCTTCAGCAAACAGAACTGATTCTCCTTACCTTCGACCACAAAGCCCTCCGGCTGGGACATGTAAATTTGCTCCTCTAATTCTCCATGTAGGAAAGCGGTCTTCACATCTAGTTGCTCTAACTCTAAATCATGTATTGCAACCAAACTCAACAAAACACGAATAGAAGTATGCTTCACAACGGGTGAGAAAATATCACTATAATCCACACCCTCTACCTGACTAAAACCACGAGCAACCAATCGAGTTTTGTACCTCACATCTGAAATACCCTCGATTTTCTTTTTGAAGACCCATTTGCAGCTAACAACCCTTTTTCCTTTTGGAAGTTCTACCAACTTCCAAGTTTGGTACTTATGAAGAGACTCCATCTCTTCATTCATTGCACCCACCCAAGCAGCTGAATCGGGTGCCTATATTGCCTCTGAATACTTGCTCGGCTCACCAGAGACTCCAATATCTTCAGCTGCACTAAGAGCATATGCAAGGACTGATTCAGCATATCTACGGGGTTTCTTGGTCAGCCGTCTCTCTCTGTCCCTTGCCAACAAATACTCTTCATCTTCCTCAGATTTCGAACTCTCTCCTTGTGTCACACTGGTATCCTCATCAGCAGTCACTACCGGTGGCTCCACCTGAACTGGAGTCCCACTTGACACGGGATTAGAAATAACAGTGTCTTTCCTGGAAGGTAACATAACAAGCTCATTAAAGACAACATTTCTTTCAACCACGAGCTTCTGAGATTCCTTGCACCACAGACGATAACCCTTCACACCCAAATCGTAGCCAAGGAATATACACTTCAACGACCGAGCATTCAACTTTCCTTGATCTACATGTGCGTACACTGGACAACCGAAGACTTTCAACTTGGACAAATCTGAAGCTCCACCTGTCCAAACTTCTTCCGGTGTTCTCATATCCAAAACGGTGTGAGGCGAACGGTTCACTAAATAACAAGCGGTACACACTGCTTCTGCCCAAAAATCCTTAGTCAGGTCAGCATTCAGAAGCATACATCTAGCTCTCTCCAAGAGAGTTCGATTCAGACGTTCCGCTACTCCGTTCTGTTGTGGTGTGTGACGTACGGTTCGGTGTCTCACGATTCCTTCATCTTTGCAGAAATCGTTAAACTCTGAGGAACAAAACTCCAAACCATTATCCGTCCTAAGAACCTTAATCTTCTTTCCTGTTTGATTCTCAATCATAACCTTCCAGTGCTGAAAATTCTGAAACACATCGCTCTTCTGTTTCAGAATATAAACCCAAGTCTTCCTGGAGAAATCATCAATGAATGTGAGCATGTAGCGAGCTCCACCTTTTGATGGAACCTGAGAAGGTCCCCATAAATCAGAGTGGACATAATCTAAAGTAGCCTTGGTGGTGTGCTTAGCTGCTGAGAAGCTAACCCTCTTCTGCTTCCCAAAAACACAAAATTCACAGAAGTCCAGACTGCCGATTTTCTGACTTCCAAACAAACCACGCTTGTTCAACACCGCCATGCCTTTCTCGCTCATGTGCCCCAACCTCATATGCCAAAGTTGGGCATTCTCCTCACCATACAACGATGACGCTACAGCTGCGTCACCCACAACAGTTTCTCCTTTAAGCATATAAAGCTTGCCGGGCCCAAGCTTCTTCCCTTTCATCAGAATACGTGATCCTTTGGTGATGGATATGCAGTCATCCTCACCACTGAATTTGTAGCCCTTTGCAGTCAGGCTACCTACTGAAATCAGATTCTTGCTCGCCTTCGGAACATGTCGCACATCCGATAGAATCTTGACTAGGCCATCATGGGTCCTCAATCTAACAGAACCAATTCCTGCAACCTCGCACCTGTCACCATTGCACATCACAACCATTCCACCTGACATTGTTTCATAAGATGAAAACCAGTGTTTATTCGGAGTTAAGTGGAATGTACTGCCCGTGTCAATCACCCAACCGTCGGAAGCTTCAGAAGAACATGTAGCTGTCAACACAAAATCAGAATCGGACTCCGCAACATTCGAACCTGACTGATTACCACTACTAGAACCCCTTTGTTTCTCTCTGTTCTGTAGCTTAAAACATTCTGATATCTTGTGACCCTTCTTCTTGCAGTAATGACAAATAATATTTTTGTCCTTCGACTTGGTCTTGGAGGTGTTCTTTGAGAAACTCCTCTCTTTCCCCTTACCACGAGCAACAAGTGCCTCACTTTTGCTCGAATCAGAACCATCAGACCTCTTCTCCATATCAGATTTGGAGGAGAGTGTGTTTTTGACATCCGCAAGAGAGATGTCGGTCCTGCTGTACATCATCGTCTCCACGAAGTGATCATATGAAGAACTCAACGAGCAAAGTAAAAGGATCGCCTGATCCTCATCAGAAAACCTTGCTTCAACCTTCTCCAAGTCCATGATGATTGCATTGAAATCATCCAAGTGTTGCTGAAGGGAGATACCCGACTTCATCTTGAATTGGAACAACTTCTTTTTCAAGATAATCCGGCTAGCAAGTGACTTCTTCATGTAGACTTCCTCTAATTTCTTCCACATACTTGCAGCCGTCTTCTCCTTCAACACTTCTCTCAGAACTTCGTCGGACAACGACAACTTGATGGTTGACATCGCCTTACGATCAAGCTTCTGCCTATCTTGATCGGACATTTCTTTTGGCAACTTGTCCATGCCCTCAAGAACGTCCTCCACCTCTTGCTGCACCAGAATTGCGTGTATCTTGACTTGCCACCAGCCGAAATTAACATCTCGGCTCAACTTCTCAATTTTCCAATTATTCGCCATAAATATTTGACAAAAGTTGAAGAAATAATCCCCAAATTCGGACCCAAAAGCTCTGATACCATTTTTTTAAATGTGGAAACCCAATACGGGAAAAACCACGGACGATACAACTCAAATCCACTATAGAGAAACGTATTACAAGAGATGCTTACAGGAGACGCGAACGAACCGACGAAGAGACCCGATTCAAATCTCTCCTACCGAATCACAAGGATGCTATCTCTCTCCTTTCTCTCAAGAACACAAAAGTGAATAATAGGAATCAATCCTTAAACAAAGGGGACGAAATTGCCTTTATATATGAGGCCAAAAACAATTATAAGTTGCACAAAAAATGGGTGGAGTAATGTGCAAAACGTGGGCAGAACTGGGTCCAAACGGTCGACCGATCGGGTGCATCGGTCGACCGATCCAATAACTGTATTCCAACGGTCGACCGAAATTGAAGTCTCGTTCGACCGAAAATCGACAGTAACTTTTCTGGCTTGTGCGAGTACATAATCGGTAGACCGTACACTTAAGTCACGGTCGACCGAAATTCAACATACACTTTTCTCCCAGCTTCTCGAACGTTTTTGGTCGACCGAATCCAAGGTTCCGGTCGACCGAAAATCGACAGTAACTTTTGCCCAGCTCCAAAACGTGTGCCCGGTCGACCGAATCCTAGATTCCGGTCGATCGAAAAACGACAGACACTTTTGCTGGGTAAATTAACACACATCCGGTCGACCGTATCACTCCATCCGGTCGACGATTGTCTGTTTTTCTGCACGTATACTTTAAACACTTATTCAAGGTAAACAACAACCGATACAAAATATGATATGATACAAAATGGTCTCCAATCTGTATGCCGGTACATATTGCTAATTTTTTCCCAGGTGAATCCCATAATTCACTGATTTTTATTTCAAATAATTATAACTTTGTGAAAAACTTTAGCTCCTAAGAGCAGAAATTAGAATTTAGAATCGGGTAACAGATACATGTACCGATAATTTACAGAAAGAAAGGTGTCAATGAAAGAACATCCTATTATCTTACTATATAATGCACTGAAAAAAGGGTGTTTTCCGCGATTGAGTTCAGTAACCACTTCTAGCTGAGGATTCTTATTTCTGAAAGAAGATAGCTGAGATTCAATGAGTGCCCTGTCATTTCAACCATAGATTCTGATATGAAAATTTGCAATGCAAAAGAACGATAATCTTTTGCTAAATCAAATCAAAATAACACGACAATCCTGTGAACAATAGATAAGATTGACAATATAAAGTGGCCGAAAAAGGGAGATTATAAGAACATTTATTAATATGGGCGTGGGACCACTCTCTTATGGTCGATAGACTTATCATTTGGAAGCACGGGATCTCGCAAGCATACAAACACTCTTGCCAAGTCAATCCAAATCACTTCAATACCCATGCTTCTAAGGGGAAAAAAGTTGACTGCACAAAAACAACATGTAACATCCCGAAACAGCGGAAATTTTAAAAAAAATAATAATCAAGACAATCAACTCAATAATCAAAGGCGGGACTGTTACTTCTCATAATCATAAAAGTGGTGCACCAAAATACATCAGAGTTTATCAAAAGATACATGATTACAGCAAAACGACAACAGAGGATAAAAAGTAATCATGTCGACCTCAGCGGCCCGAGAAGAGGATCCAACTCCAAAATGCGCGTCCCCGCCGATCACCACCCAACTGGACCTACTGCGGTCCTGAAAAATATATAACAACGATGCCTGAGTTTCCAGAAGGAAACCCCGTATGCCAACTCACCTACATGCATGCATCACATAATGAACCTATCATGCTAGTGGCATGTCATGGCATCAACAGAAAGTAAAACAGTTCCCCCGAAGGGTAAAACAGGACATCAGTCCGACAATCAATCATCGGGTCTCCCGAGGAGACCTACTGCATGCACATGCAGTCTAGTAGCCCGCAACATCGCACCCCCCACACGCAGCTACACTACTCAAGGGTTCGGCAGGGAGCCTCTGTCACGTCTACGCGCCGATAGAAACAGATCTGTAAATCTCAGTGGTTGGGGCCACAGGGACCAACGGGGCCGTCGCCCGGAAGGTATAACAACATCATCTCGGTAGGTGCCCAGCCGAGAAAAACAACATAGCCGGAACAGCCTCGGCTCAACAATCACCATCGCCGGCACAACCTCGGCGGCATCACCGGCACAGCATCGGTGGTCCATCACAACAGTCCGGCACAGCATCGGACAAACCAGACCGAAGTCTGCCAGGTCATCAGGTTCCTCGAGCCGCGAACACCAACCGCGCCGCTATAAAAGCAGGGCAGCGACCTCCGTAGCCCGTGGGCCGGTAGTCACCTCACCCAACGCCAGTTGCGTGCCCGCACAACATCAACACTGGGATCCGTGATCCCTCAGGCCTGCTATACTACAAGGTGCCAACAATCAACTCAAGGTCACGGTCCATACATGGAGGTGACGCGTCCCGAACACCCACACTCTTCCCAACGGCGGTCCCTGGGCAGGCACGCATCACGCGCCCACCGTCACCTCCCGGCTCACGCACAAGGCGAGGACACGGGTTTCCGTGGACAAGGTTGGCGTTCAAAAGGGAACCAGGAATTCAGTTCTGAGCAGATTCGGTCGACCGAAATAGTCTAACCGGTCGACCGTTTTCACGAGGAATTCGGTCGACCGAAAGTCTGAATCGGTGGAACTCACTGCGCAACACTAATTCCCAAACGGTCGAACAAAAGTCTAAAACCGGTCGACCGAACGAGGTCAAAATCCGGAGTCTGGTCAACATAGAAATCTACTCTATCGGTCGACCGACTCAGGGGTCTCGGTCGACCGACAACAGACAGGGTCAACCTATTATTCTAAGTCATATAATCGGTCGAACACAAACGATCGGTCGAACAAAACATGCAAGCTAACAGGTACACTTAAGTTCCGGTCGAACACAACAAGGACCGGTCGACCGATAACAGGTAGAAAAATCCCAACTCACCAGCGATAATGCACTACCGGTCGACCGCCCAAAGGCATCGTTCGACCGGTGAAGGTTAAAGTCGGGCAAACAGTGCTAAAACGGTCGACCGCCCGAAGGGTCCGGTCGACCGTTGGTCGTCTTCAACCTCGCGCCAGCCGAGGTTTTTAGAAGAAACGCGTCGCCGGAGAGGTCTCCGACCTCCCCCGACTCGACCAACGCATCCCTCACATGAGGGTAATAAACAAACCACACTAAGGAGTGACATACCTCAACCACTACGACGAAATGCCGGAGCTCCGCTCACGCACGTCGCCTCCGGTGATCTCCCCGCGCGCTCGACTCCGCACGCCTCACACCGCGCGATCTCCGGTCTCCTCCTCCGCTGCTTGCCACCACACGCACCAGCAAGGAAGGGAAGGAAGAAATGAGGAAGGAGAAATGAGAAAGGAGAAGAAAGAAGAAGAAAAGCCCTATTTAACTCGGATGCTACAGTAACCCCGCCTCTTCCCCTTCCCATGCACCCACCTGCAACTTCATTTCCCCATGCAAACCACACTCTAACCAACAAAAGTCTACTAACCCTAGGTTAGGGTCTAACACAACACCTATTTCGACTGCATACATGATTACAGGACATATATTGACTGAAATAAATACCAGGAAGAAGCATAGATAACTATAGAAAACAATCTGTTAGAAGCTAATATCATCAAACCCAATGATATATACTGGTATTAGCTTTACGGTGGCATACTATGCCGTACGATTAAATAAACTCCAACATTAGATGCATACCTGATCCCTCTACTGCTTCCTCCCCAGTCACAGTAGTTGTCAACCAGCTTCTGTTTAGGAGGCAACCAATGAAATGCAAGTGTAAGCAAAATGCATGGCATCCACATTGACAATCTATTGGTGGTTATGTCAAGTAAAACGTCGCCTAAACTGAATTAACACTAGCCAAATTCAGTGGAGAAGAAAATGTACGTCTACGCAGCCTTGTTGATGTCGGAAAACAACCCGTTTAAGCAGAAAATATGTCGGCTTCAATACGGAAGTAAAAACATGTATCAACATAAAAGAAATGCAAATGCAGAATCCAAGCAAGCAATCTTTAACAAGGTTGGGACTTGGGAATGCAGCATATATACAAGCAGATCATCGTTTGTACGAAATATGTAAATCTCCAATTTGATACAAAAGTATAAGAGTTTAACGTAAATTGTATTTTTTTTTGGAAATACAATAACGGTCTTTCGATAGGAAGAAATGGATAACATGTTCAACAAAAGGATTCCCTTTTAGTTCTTTTCATCGCATTTAGACAGCATTAATTGTAATGTCAGTCACTTACATGGCAATTTTACATTTTCATAATAAAAAATAAGAGGGCTTTTTTGAAATTGACTAGTAAGTGATATTACAACCATTGGTGATTGGTCCATTGCGGCTTAAACATGGTGAAAAGAATTAATAAAAGGATTTAAATGTTAATGGACCATAAAATTGTCAAACTAATAAAGATTGCAAAACTAGGATTCAATGTTTGCATTTAGGCCTTTAGAGCACCCTTAACGGGTGCTCTTTGCCCGGGCGCCCGAGCGGGGGGCCACGTGCCCCCCATTCATCCGATTTTTTTGTTTTTGTTTTAAAAATAAAGATTATTTATATATAATTAGGATAATGTATTAATTAGGTAAATGAAATTTAATTAATTAGGTATTACAAAATAATTGAAAAAATATTTTATAATTAATTAACAATTTTTTGATTTACTTAAAAATAAAAAAATAAAAAAATTATAAACAAATTAAGAAATACAAAAACAATTACTTGAGAAGTTCAAGCCTCGATCCAATCGTCTCGTCTTTAGTAAGTCACGCGCGTACTGTAGGTCATCGATGCTTGAGAAGTCCAAGCTTCTATCCAATTGTCTCGTCTTTAGTGAATCACGCGCATACTGTAGGTCCTCGATGTTTGAGAAGTCCAAACCTCGATACAATCGTCTCGTCTTTAGTGAGTCACGCGCTAACTGTAGGTCCTCGATGCTTGAGAAGTCCAAGCCTCGATCCAATCGTCTCGTCTTTTATGAGTCACGCGCGTACTGTAGGTTACTTCTCACAACTATAAATGTACTCCTCCTGGTTGGTTCTCTCTCATTCATCTACGAACAATGTCTTCACCCGATAAGTCTTCCAGTTGGAAGTCTTCATCATCTTCAACATCCAATGACGAAGTTTACGACCAAGTGTTGAACTCCTTAACGGAGTATGTCTCCCAAGTGGTGGACCAACATCCTAAGAGGCGTAGAATGAGAACTTCGAACCCAGATAGAGATAGGGAGCTTGGTTACAACCGTTCGATTGCCGATTATTTTTCTAACAACACTGTTTATCCTGACAACATTTTCAGGAGAAGATTTAGGACGCGAAAGCATGTATTTCTTCGCATTGTGAGTGTCATTGAGGCGTCTGATGTCTTCTTCTAACGTAATCCAGACGCCACCGGTAGGATGAGCATCTCTGGCCTGCAGAAATGTACCGCGGTGATTCGTATGCTAGCGTACGGTGTTGCGGCTGATGAGGTGGACGAATACTTGAGGCTAAGCGAATCCACGACAAGAAACGCACTTGAGAAATTCTGCATGGTGTAATTAACAACTTCGACGGTGAGTACCTCCGAAGACCTAATGCAAATGACCTAGCACGACTACTTCACGTTGGTGAGCAGCGTGGGTTCCCAGGCATGATGGGAAGTATCGATTGCATGCACTGGGTGTGAAAAAATTACCATGTTGCTTGGAGGGGTCAATATCAAGGGCGTAGTGGCAATGTCACTCTTGTACCAGGATCAACCTGGAAATTCCACGAACGACGCGGTTCGATATTCCACTGACCGTGTATTGGATATTACTAGGTACTTGAGAATGAGAGATCAAGTGTGTGATCACACCACACATTTGAACCTTCAAGCCGATTTGGTCGACAATATATGGCAACGCTTTGGAGAAAATGCGTCTTGATTTATTTGAAGTTTAATATTTAAGTTTAGTATTTAAGCATGTATTTTTAGTTTTAGTTTCTAAATTTCCGGTTAATGTACTATGTAACGTGGTTTTCTAAATTTTAATAATATTTTCGTATTTATTAATTAAATGTTAATTAAAAACGAATGAATTGTTGATATTAAATAATTACGATAATGATTATTAATATATTTTGTTGATTGTTGAAAGAGTTTTGGAGAGAAGAATAAAAATAATGACGTGAGAACAAATACTGTAGCGTGACTGGGTGGATTGGGTAATGGTTAAGGATTTTGTAGGGGGTTGATTTGTACTGACGTAACAGAGAGAGAAGCTGACGTGGCTGAGAGAGAAAGTAGGACGCCCGGGAACTGCATGGGCGTCGTTAACGATGCTCTTATCTTGACCACTTCTTCGCACTTACTTGAAATTACAATACAACAGATTGGGGTGGAATTTTGAAAACTAGCAAACTTTAGTTGAGCACAATTTTTAGTTATAATTGAACTCAAGCACAGTTTGAGCATCATTTCAATTAGCTCGTGCTCTTTTCCATCAACTTCATAGAACTGGTTTACGAAAAGAAATGTATTCTCAGAAATCTACTCAAATTGTAGGGTTTTTTTAATCTTAGAAACTCCTAACTGTTGTTAGATTTTAGTAAAATAGAAGAAAAAAACTTCCAGAACAACTCTAAAGAAGGTTTACAAACAAATTGAAGTGATTACAAACCAATCGCAGCACCAAGAGCAACCAGCCAACCAAAATGACATCAGCACTGTTAAATTCAAAATGACTTGCATCCTTTGGGTGCAGAAAATTCCTCCGATTTTAAAGCCAAAGCAAGAAATATCTTTCAAAAAACTACTTTGTTTCAAGAATTTTTATATTTTCTTGCAAATAAATCATAAATGACTACAAAGTACAAACCAATCACACCTCCAAAAACAGAGATAATTCCAGTAACTGATACAGATAACATGGAGGAATGAGAGGCAAAATCTAGTATGTATATCTAGAAGGAAGGCGTTTCTAATCTCTTCTACATGTAACAAAATCCTCTCTTAGGGCGGCAGCAAGAAAAAACATGGGAAAGAAGCAAACTATTAAGTGTTACATCAACTTGGCACAATGACATGGCAGGATTAATAAGCCAACTCGGTGGGAAATTCGTCGTCGTCTTCCTCTTCTTCTACTCTGCTAGGTCTACTGGGCTTCCGTCTAAGCTTCCGAGGTTTCTTCTTCGGACGATAATATAGGGTTGGTGTATAAATGAGCGCCTTATCCAGGGTAACCTCTCTTCTTATCTTCCGCAGCCTCACCTTACGCTTTAGAGTTTGGAAGGTCCTTCTCCAGTAAGCCATGGCACGCCTCAACCGCACACTAGGGTTTGCTCCAAACAAATAAAAGACGTAGTCCTTTGCCAGCCGAGACAATTCCTCGCCGTTGATTAAGTAATAGTACTACAAGATAGAATTTCAGAAATCAGATTTGGTGAGTTTTGAACCATCCAGATTACAAATGTTTGGCTTAACATTCAAAACTCTTATAAAAGTAGCACTGAGAACTATACCGATATAATAACTGAAACCAACTTGAATGAAAAACTCATATTTTATCCCTATAGTTCCGTAGACATGTTTTATATGCTGCAATTGTACTATTTTGACATAGCTTTGCTGAGTTAAATTAATGCAGCAAGCCACCAACAACGAAGGGTCTGGTAAAATGTATATATCTGAAACAACAAGACAACACAAGCAAAGTTAATCCATCTGTAACCTGAAAAATTAATTGAATAAAGTCAAGGCTTAAGCATTAAGCTAGGAAGGAACATGTAAAGCTATAGCTGTACGGCTAAGGGTTTCAAGATAACAATCAGCCTGAGTGCCTAATCAATTGGTAAATACCTATATTAGCGTTTAGCCTTTTTATCAATCAACCGTTTAGTCATTTATAGCCTATTCTTTGACACCATACATCAACATCAACATAACCCCAATGCCTCAGAAGATGCTCCCGCCAAAGCGAGGTAAGGGGGGGTCAGATGTACGCAACCCTACCACTGTAAAACAGTGAGGTTGTTTCCAATTGACCCAAATGATGCAAATGCAACTGACCATCTGTGATTCCACAATAAAAGAAATGCAGATCGTTTAAATAGCCCTTTGATATAGTCCATGATGCTCCAAATGTCAAAAAACAACTTAATATTTGACACAGTGGAAATGGACATTCCTATTCTTTGACAACAACATGATATATTTCCAACTACTTCAACAAAAAATTGGCATCCAGCCAACTTGCGACTTATAGTAAGAATTGAAATCACTACTGCAGGTTTCAAACAGAATAATAAATGTTTTCATTTCACAGTAAATTCTATATACTAATAAGTAAACAGAAAAAAATATTTAGTAAAACATCAGTTTCTCTTGATAAAAACATGGATATAACCCTAACAAATGCCTTCAAAAATTACCACAAATATAATGCCAAGAGTTGCCAAAATGACTTCAACGAACTCATCCAAGATTCCCTTCAGTCCTTCATCTGAATCACCAGAACCATCACCGCCGCTGCCACCACCACCACCATCTCGAACATTTCCAGAGTCACCACCTCCACCAAGCTCCTGTTTTTCCATTTGTTCTCTTAATATATCTTGTATAGATCGCTCTTTCTTGAGATTTCCCATGGCTTTCTCCAATGATTTCCAAGGTGAATCCTAAAAAGAAAATAAAAAAGTTAAAAACACTGAGACAAGACAAAGGCATTTAAACAATATGTTGAATGAAAAGAAAAACTGGTAATCTTCCTGGGATACCCATGTTTGAACTTTGAAGTAGCAACAGTATTCAAAGAGGTAAAAGTCAGATAATTTCAAGTTTCACATCCCATTCATTGTAGCCTATGAGAATAATGAAACTAAAGGCCTAGCCAAGTGAATAAATTTATTCCGATACTTCGAAGTAACTGCAAAAGGAGAAACTAAACAAACAGAAGAACTGATTACAAGAGAACAGGAACTAGTTTTTCCATGAAAAAAATAATACCTTCACAAGAATCACAATGTTTGTATATAATCTCTTAAAAAAGCTACTTTTACATGGCATGACATTTAGCCTAACCCATAAAGCAACTTTAGCTTTTATAGGTGCATGTTATATCCTATTGGTTTCAAGATAATTGATTCGTTATGGAACTAAAGTTCAAAAGTGAAATTCGTACAAATGATTTTATTAAAATAATAAATGACATCCAAACTAGAGCTTAGCAAACTCAAATCACATTCAGAATGATGTCCAAATTCCAAAATCAATGATAATTTCATTCAACTTCCAAAAAATGCACAACTTTTCAAGCACTCACTTTTCAACTTAAGATTCAGTTTTCCATTCCTGAAGCGCTTAGGAGCACCTTGTTGGCTTGACCTCAGAAGTGCTGGGCTTTATAGAAGGTTATGTCCTTGGCCTCCCTTGTAGCACTACATTTAGGGTACCTTTATTGAGCACCTTAAGGCCTTTAACTAAGTCTAAGGTCACCAGAAGGCCCTTCAAAAGAAATTATCTATGACACTGAGCATCAAAACACATACTTCTGAATTTTCTATAAGATTTTCCAGTAATGTTTTTGGTTCACCACCTCGACTCACCCGACCAACACCTCGCCTCTTGCCAATTGCTTGCTCCATTTCCCCTAATCATATTCCCAAAATCAAAGCTAAAACTAAAAGTTTTAAAGAAAACCTCTAATGTTTTTGGCCCAACACCTTAACTCACCCACCCAACACCTCACCTCTCCCCAATTGCTTGTTTCCCGGGCTTCGCAACTTCATCTCTGGGAAGCAGGACCGCACCATTTCCTCAAATCGCATTCCAATAACCAAAGCTAAAACTAAAACCAATATAAAAAAATCCAACCACCACTACCTAAGCAACTTTGGTTGCGAACCTGTTCGGAGCTTCTATCAAGTGTAATTAGACACTGCTATTGGTCTTGAAATACTTTTAGTAGGTTACTTCGTTAACCGACCATGAAGATAATCGAATGGACGAGAACTGCGACAGCAGCGGCATTAGGCATTTAGAGGTACAAAACAAACTAGGGTTTGAGTTCCGCAAAACCAATCCACAGAAAACCAAATTCTACAACTAAAAAAATCGAAAATAAAAAAACAAAAATAGAGAATAAAATCAAATACATCATTGTCCTTCCCGGGAGAGTCCCGCCCTTTCGCGCCCCCACCAAACAAGCAACACGGGGAGCGATGTCGTCGGTTAGGCGGCGCAAGATGTGGTGGCGATTTGAGGTTGGGATGGAACAGAAGGCGCGAGGAAGACGTGGGAGCGAGAGGAATTGGCCGGAGTTGGCCAATCTGACAGCAAACCAACATTTTCTTTCTAGAAGCGTGCGAGGTTGGAAGACGACATCAACTTGCTCGAGCCCTAAAGAAGTGGAACGACGGTCTGAGAGAGAGAGAGAGAGAGAGAGAGAGAGAGAGTTGTCGATAGGGTGTGTCTGTGCTGTTACTTGTTAGCTAATTAGATTGACTGGTTAATGACTTTAATCCGGATCAGGCGTCAAAAGAAACATAGCCAAGACAAAATCTCACTGTGTGTTTCTCACAAAGATACTTAGATACAGATCTATTTATGCTTCTGGTCCAATGTTAATAATGTTATCTCAGTGGATAAAAAATAATAGTAGTCGTCCTAAGGTTAATGAACAGAAAGATTAAATACTAGTATATCAAATTAGATGGCGCAACCAAACGAAATTGGTAACTAATGTCGTTATTCGTTAATGTAAAGGAATTGAAAGTCAAAAGTAATTTTGGATTCATAGAAGATAACATGCCTGCTTCGTCACATCTGTTAAGGTCCTTTTGCATTTCCACTACCCTTACCGGTGTTGAAAATTTTGCTCCATTTAACGTTAATAATAATGATCACCCTTCGGTAGGATGGAAACCTCGCATTAACATCCACAGTCCAGTTTATTCAGTGAAGCTTTCTCCAACTTGAACCATAGAGATTTAATTTCAAAAGGAAGCAAACATAACGGATCCACGGCACTACAGCAGACAACATGAAATAGATCAAAGGCTAGATGTTAACCTTCTTATAATAGCGACCGTGTTTAACTTTTACCACAAAGTTATGACCATTTACTTAAAATTATCAAAATACAAGATCAACGGTTCATAATTCATTTTGGAGCTGCTAGATTAAATGATAAGGGAACTCTGCAAAAAAATTCGACCAATAATAAACAATAAACATACACCCATGGACCACACAGAAACTGAAGGAGAAGAGAGCGCCACCAAACATCTTTTTACGGCACCAAGTTTTAGATCAGAAAACCTTGCGGCATTTGGTTTCGCCTGAATGTCACCCTCACTTTTTCTCATCAACATAACCAGCTGCTCTACCACTTCTGCCTACGACAACTGATTCAGAAGCTGAACTCTCGTAGTTCATGTCCAGACCCTGATATGATCTGGCAGCAAAAAACTCTGCACCTGATTTAGCTGCTCCTTTGTATAAAATTGCATCTGCACCCTTAGCATCCAGAGTTAGAGCTTTCTCTGTTGACTGTACCAAAACCATTGCACTTTCTTTCTTTCCATCATCAATAACTTCTCCTGGCAATACAAATCAACCATCTTATGGCAAGTGAAATGCAGAAAATGTGAGGACTTCATCCACAATCAACAGCCCTGATAATACTTATATGTCTCATTAGCAGTGTAGTGACCGAAAATAAAACCACTGTTCAGTATTTGGCTTTATTACAGACCCAGTGCTTGTGAGTTTTCTGTTTGCCTATTATATGTTACACGGCATCGGCATGGAGAAAGTTCTATCCCTCTATGATATGACAAACACTAAAGAAACATATAGGATGTAGAGAGTGGTCAGTCAAGCAGTCAAGGATTTTAGCATGATCTGAGTGATGTGTTCTCTTATATTGTGGTAAAGGCCCTACTAATTTGTACCAGCACAGGTGTGAATCCAGTATGATTACATACCATAATTTCTTATGCAGGTCTCTTACAGGAGCAAAGATAGTAAAAAAAACTTTCATGCACAACTTTACAAATGTGGCTGTGGTAGTGAACAAAATGGAATACCTTGATTACCATTATCTTCCACATAACCACCTTGAAGGAACGAGAAACGAGCTTCTTTTGTGTTTCTTGAAGCTTCAAATTTAGTAGAAGATAATACATTCCGAAACTCCAAAACATATTCTCCAGTCCACTGGCTTCCACTGAAAACGCAACAGTTTATTAGGAAAAAAATATTTCAACGTAAGTGTAAACTTCTCGAGTAAACAAAGATACATGCCGAAAAGATTAGTTGCTCAATGGTGCAAACCTTTCGGAAGGAGATAGGAAAGTAAATGGTACAGGGGGAGGGGAAAACACAAACTAGTTTGTTACTTTGAGGAGAAAACACAAACATGATACCCACGAAAATAAGGGAAATCACTTTTCACCAACATATACTTGGTGCCTTGTCCACCATCCCTTCAACACATACAAAGAAAGATTCATATGTGCTTAGGTGATGCTATCCACCAAGTAAAATAAACACCAGTAACCATGTGAATTCAGTTAGAGACCCTAGTACCCAAGTGAATTGAGATGGAAGAGCACACTAGAAGTCCACATAATTTTTTTAAATTTTGGACATCTGACATGAAAGATGAAACCACTACTACACAAAAGTGAAAAGTCTTATATACGTGTATGTTTGTATATGTAGTAATGGCAAAATGAGTTAATTTTTGGTGAACCGTGTAGCACGTAATATAAGATGCACTATTTTGACTAATGCAGGTTTGCCAAATTGGACAAGTATTTTGATTTAATCCTACGAATACTATGTTTAAACCAAGAAACAAAAAGGGAAGTACAGAGTTATTCTTGTCAAAAGTTAGCTCATCCAAGATGCAAATCAAGAGAAGAAATCATATTAATAGTTTTGCTTTCATTGGTATCATTCTGAAAATGATAGGGAAATTGTTGGTGTCTACCTGCTGAAAGCAAGCATAGCTTCGAAAGGAGTAATGACTGGAGCCAAGAATTGTTTGCTGTCCAGTAGCGCAGTTTGAGCACAGGAGATGTAAACGAAGACATCACACTGTTCAGAAATGCCTTTTTGTCAATAGGTTATGTAAGAGAAAGAAGAACGCCTCTATACACTTCAGAATTGGAAGGAAAAAGACACCTCAGGAAAATTTGCAAGCTTAGCAGGGTTAGGTCTCCCCATTATAAAAGTGTAAGCCTTTTTCCCTGCTCCTTCAATAAGCTCCTTCATTTGCTGAATCATATGCAGATACCCAGCTGTAAAGTTGTTTGAAATATGTCATATGGTTCACAGAGAAATGTTTCATCAATCTCAATGAAATAACACAGAAAAGCATCATATGATTAATATACTCATGTACCGTAATGCTCCAGATGTAGGATTCAGTATTAGCAGATTCACAAAATTAATATGGTAATAGCCATAAATGAAACATAAATCCTCCCACTTCTCCAGGTCTACCAAGTAAAACAAACCCTACATGATAACGTTGGTGTATCATTGTCAGCACTGTTCATTGATCATTGTACTTACAAGCTACAATCGTTATCCATGCATGAATTCACTGGTGCACTTGTTAATCAAAATCTCCACTGTAATTATGTGGACATGGATGGAATCAGAACAAAATAAGTCTTCTAACTTACAGCGCTAACTGCTAAAAGAAGCAGATTTGCTACTGGTGACCAAAATCCTACAGAATATACTTAGAGGGTAACTTCTGAGAGTCTGAGACTGTAGCCTTGTTACTCCCTCTCCGGAAATTCTGCTTTAAAAAACGATGTTGAAGAACAGTTATAGTGTAAACAGTTATCCGCAATTAAGAAAATTTACAGATTTTTGGAGAACACGGCACCCTACAAGTTACATAGGGTCGCTTCTACACAAAACTATCATTCTACTCCAATAACCACTACCATAACGATTTATCCGTCTAGAGGATTGGGCAAGGCCATTTACCAACAAAAACTACCACTGCACCAGGGGTGACTTATAAATGATCTTCCTACAATGTTTGACTGTTTGTTTATACAACAACAAAGCATTTAATCCCAGACTAGTGTTTGTGATACATCCCAAAAAAATCACTTTGTGTATACAGTGTAAATTCACAAAAGGAGCATCATCATCCATTTACACACAACAGAACATAGATTCTATTCATTCCAACAGAAGGAGACAAGGATAGTGCAACACTACAACACAGTTGTCCCACATCACATTTACATTTTGGTACGTTTGCAAAGTATAATTGTAATTGTAAAGGAAAATAATGTCTGCACAAAGGCCATGCAACTCTGAGGATGAAACAGTTTGATATGACTTGAACAAGATTGATCAATGTCCTTGTGACCAAGATCAGGGGAACAGTCCAACAACCTAATTGCCAACCTTATAACTAAAATGACTTGGTCCTTCATAAAAGCATGTAATTTCGGTTACAAGTGTTTAGTTGAGACAAACAAACAAACATGCTTTAAAAAAAGACAGAAACAAACAAAAACCTAATCAAAGAAAAAACAAAGAAAAACCTAATCAAAGAAAAAATGGAACCAACTGTATTATGTTTCAGGTGATTTCCAATCACGGAATTTATTTTCAGATAGCTAATTAGGCATAAACATGGTAATGAGGTCAATAGTGACGGCTTGAGTGCCGAATTACTGTTGTTGCACAATAAATCCATGATAATCACTATATGAGACAACTAGTTTGAACCAAGGGTCCAAGAGTAATGCCAACACTGGAAATCTCTAATATTTTAGCCACCATAATGAGGCTATTGTAAGTTTTCTTAAATCTCTTCAAACTAGTAACACTTTGAAGATATATCTCACTTTACTAGTGGAGGGGTACAAATACAACAAACTACAGTTCATTACTAGTATTATGTTCGTACTTTCAAAATAAAAAGCATACCTCCGCCCAACGTTCCAACCAAAATCCCAACAATATTAGCATCCTTAGCTTTCTCCACAAGATAATACCTATAAAAAAGGAAATTTCAAATTATTAACCGAAACTCCCAGACCCTACAAACACCAGAAGTCAAATATACAGTTCATGCATTGAAAGCCTTTTGGCACTTTAAGATGTCAATAACATGAATAAGACTTAAAATATTACCTGCGCTTGAGAATCTTTTGATGATGAGATGTGTCCTTGACGACACAACTTTCTGCCGTGTCAAACCTAACTGAAAAGAACATAAGAACGCTAAATTGAAAACTAGAGAATCAATAGTGAAACTAGGATGGCTGAAAAATAATACTTTAAACATATCAATCGCCTCAAAATGCTAATAGTCATGTAAGTTTTAGGTTGATATAACTAATTATGATAAATGATACAAACACATATGTATACCTTTTAATTTTTATAATTTCTCCTGATTTGTTCTTGGTAGAAAAAATTCAGTTAGATGGCATGACAATAAGCATATGCCATAAAATATTTTAGTAGCGGTTCTTAAGACTCAGGAGTAACAGGCACACTATTTTACCTGTCGTACAGTTGTTGTAGGTCAGGACAAAATTTGAAAAGGCAGAATTATCAGGACCAATCCAAAAAAAATGATAATCCTCCATTTTGTGTCCATCTGGCAGCCTCCATGTCAAACCTCCAAGACTAAAACTGGAAGAAAAGCGCTGTTTACAGCTTTGATCGGATTTAACTTCCATAGTATGGTCTTGGTGATTACAGTTAACACCGTTAGAAATCATACAGTTTTGAGGCTCCATCTGCTCTGTTTTAGCTTTACCCATAGATGGAGTTATAGAAGAACATACAACATCTGCAAAATGCATAAGTGGATTGGAGCCATCTGACAGAGATCTACCAACTATCATTGATTTGATAGTTGGTACAGCATATGCATATTCCAGCCCATAAAGAATCTGACATTAAGACAAGACAATAATTCCAGAGATTAAGTTGAAGAAGATGACTACTTATCCCCCATAAAGCGTGAGATCTAAATGCAACTCCCTAGACAACATCTGAAAGCAAAAAAGAAAAAAGAAACAAATCTCCATAGACCACTATTAGCTAGTGAATAACTAATGAGCTCCCACACAGCAAGAAGATAGACCATTTCAATCCACATTTTAAGATGAGCTTCGTGTTCAAGTGCACATCAGAAAAATAACCAAACCGATTGGTTGACTAGGGCTCTATTGTGCATTTTCTAACAATGTTCACATCCATGTCATACTAAATTCCCATAACATTGGGATGGCCTAACTGAGCTGGTAACACATGTCATCCTACAGGCGGTTAGCAATATAGAAATAAAAAGGTTCTACCAATACCAGGATAGGCTTCTTGTCAGCTGATGAGAAATGATGCAAAGACTCAGTGCAAGCATTTACATCCAGAGGGGCTTTCCCAAAGATAAACAGTGCAGGTAAAGTTGAGGTCCTGCAAACAAGCAAGAATAGCATGATGTTCGATAAAGTGAAGCTGCAATCAGGTGTCATCTCAATCCAAATAATGACTTTATGTTGTAGCAAATGGTAGGGAAAGGCAGAAAGCTGAGGCTTAAAATATGAAAGGACAATATGAATCGTATAATCTAAATTCCCTTCGAAATACAGAAGGTTTGAGTGAAGACATTATCTCAATTTTTTTTGGGAAATTCCTTCCACTTTTATGTAGCTTACCTGATATACCTCCATAGCTCCACCAATATGGGAGATCTTCGTAAAGAGACTTTTAAAAGTGATATTGGGCCGGTCTTGATATTTTGGATCCCCATTCTTAAGAATACTACCTTCCAAAGTTACTTTTCATTTTGAGGGAAACATGTTTCTTTCGCACCTACCAATAAAAAATTCTCTTTATCATCATTACCTTCTTCTCCAAAGACAACTTTCAAACAACCCCCTAATAACAAGACAATATTAAATAGATTACTCATTACTAGTGTGTGATTGGTACCGAGGAAAATTTTAAGTTGGGAACTTAACTTCCAAAATGTTCTATGTGCTTGGAAGCCTAGAAAACCTTAAAAATTCTGGAACTTCAGTTCTAGGAAGAGTTTCGTAACTTAAAAATATGTACTTAGAGTGACTTTCCAACTTACACTCTAAAATAAAGGAATTTCATGAGCACTCCACTTCCTAGATATCAATCACACCCGACTAAATATCACGACAAAGAGCAAATAATTCGAAACAACTAACACATCCTTCATAAAAAAAAAATTAAAAAGCACAACCACAACAACTTACGGGCTCATACAGGCATGACCATAGTGAACAACGCACTGAGCGTCCACATGAGACGCTCCGACCTCGTCGACGCAGCAACTTCCGTACACGGTGTCAGCCATCACGAACAACCTCACGCCGCGCCCTAACTCCTTCCTCAGATCCCTCGCCACTCTCGCCGAGTCCTTCATAAGCTCGTCGGGAAACTGCCGAAAAAACACCAAAAATTCGCCAAGAATTAGGAAAAAAACACGGATTGGGATGGTGGTCCGGGTGGAGATCGAACCTGTAAGGAGACTCTGGTGAAGCCGCCGGCCCGGATGAAGTCGGCCGTGCAGGCGATCTCGTAGTTCGAGGAGAAGTCCATCGGAGAAGAGTGGTGGTTTGGGTTTTGGGGGTTTTGGGATTTCGGTGTTTTAAACGTTAATCGGATCCGAGTGAGGGGGCGGATTCCGTAATCGGTATGTTTGTTGGTGATTTGGATGTGGTCCAAATAGGATCCGATAAACAGTTTTATGTGCTGATGCTAAAGGCACACTCTTCAAATAATTAAATCACAAAGCATAGTTGACAACTTCTTGCAATAAACAACCGCGGAAAACACGTTAATTATCTCGAGTTTGATTGAGATATGTTGCTATGGTTTTAAAGCAAAATCGTTTAATTCCATTCTTTGTTAGTTTGGCATATTAGCATGTCTAGCACATTGTAAGAGGACCTTGCATTTATATTTTATTCTTTTGACAATACTTATTAGCTATATCGCAGGAATTACAGAAGAAATTACCGAAGTCATTGTTAATCAACATAACTAAATAAAAAGTCAAAGCATAATTGTAGTTTTGGCTTTGGTTATGTAACTTAGACTTTAGTTACTTCTTTTCAATCAGGACTAAAGTTCAAATTTGTCTTTATCATCCACTTAAGAGCTCAAATACCTCTAAATAAAAACTACACGAATATGAACAGATGGACTAGGAAATATTATAACCATAAGCCACGGGCGTTGAGGAGATTCCTTACTATTATTTCCTATCTATATATTACAACGTCTGAAGTCTGAACACAAGAAATATACTGATCGTGGTGAAAACTTGCATACTAATCAAACTCGTGCGTCAGAAGCATCAAATAGAATGAATAAATTACCTCTTGAGTGATCACCATCATATATATGACATAACATAATAGTCAAACTTTGATAATCCCTGAGAAGGAAAGAGGCCACAACTTCTTGGAATCCACGTTTTTTAAACGGATTTCGTAAACGCGCTTTGTACGTGGAATCCACGTTATTAGAAAAGCCATGGTCTAATTGTAACCCAACAAGAGACCAACGTCAAGCAATTAGAGCAACAAACTAAGATAAGAGATTATATATCCTCTAAACATGGAAAACAAAAACAAGCTCTTCTCTTACGTGACAATCACCATAGCTTTCTTTACCTTCTTTTTTGGGTCCGCCTCGGCCGCCAACTCAACTTCTCTCTTGGTCAATTGCAACAACAACGTCCAAATTGAAGCCAATCTTGTCCCATTTGACGCCAACCATTCTTCCCCAATCAAATGTTTTCATGCATGGGTGTTTCCGGACTACTACCTCATGGTCAGTGAACTAATTTCAATTTCAAAATTTAAAAGTTTGGTTCTTTCTTGATAAGATATACAATGTCTTATCTAAACACAATGTGCTCTAAATTGATTCAATGAGTACGTTGTGTCTAGATAAGACATTTATGGCATGTTTGTGCACAGAAAATTGTCAGAAAATCTTATATATCTAAGCAAAAACTTACTTATAGGAAAATGTATTGATAATAGATTCTCTTTTTCTTTCTTTTTGTCTCTCTTAATTGGAGTAGTATCAAAAGAGAGAAGCGAATTTATGGAGCATTATTCTCCTCTCAACACCCTCGACGGACGCCTACATAGGCGTGGGGTTCTCCCCAATCGATGGGAGAATGGTCGGGTCGAGCACGGTGGTTGGTTGGGTGAGAACCAATGGCAAGGGGGAAGCGAGAAGGTACTACGTACCTTGGAGGGAGGGGGCCGACGAGGGAGAAAGTGAATTTGGTGGAAGAGCAAACACGAGTTTATCGAAGAACAAATAGGACATATATACTTAGTATTCCAAGTCAATGCAAGCGAGCTAGAAACGAGGTTCGTCTACGCCCTCGGGCCTGTTGGATTTTCCCCCGGTGAGAATAAGTTGCTTGTTGAGCATGCGGCGGCTACGTCCACCATCGTTGACTTTGGTGCCGGTGAGCTTTCTCTTGGTTGACTTTTTGTTCTTATTTTTTCCCAAAAAGTGTGCATATATCTTTGAGAAAATGGATCATTTTAAAAAAGATATCATGTGATGTGTTACTTTAAAGTTATGTTTAAAAATTAAGCAAAACCAATCTTCGAATTGGTCAACTCCATTATAGAATTACTGAAGCACAAGTAGAATAAATAAAATAAGATAGTCACATGCTTATGAGTTAGATGTTTTATTGTTAGGTGTAGTTTTATTATAAGATAGATATATTGTCATCGGTTTTCTCGATTGCAGTCGAAAATATTTTCGCATCCTGCACTATGAACTCATCGATAACTTCTGATATTGAAAATTAAATTAGAGCCTATAAAAACATTTAAGTTCATGATCAACCCTTGTATTCCATTGCTCAAAAGGATTGAGATTTTGTTATATATGGTGTAAATTGTGGTGCACAGGTGTGAGTAGAGAAGTGAGAATCAACAACCAAATACAGGCGAGCCACCGGGATTTTGACGATCCTGGGACGGGGAGGTCTGGTTCCGGTCGGAATGATAATGGCTCGCTATGGCAAAAAATGGGATCCACTCTGGTATTATACCCATGTCGTCGTCCAAATCCCTTGGCTTTGTTCTTGGCTTCATTGGAGTTGTTATCGGTTTCGAGTTTGAGAAGCAGGTTGCTTTAGACATAACCGCTCATAAAGGCATTGGTATGACCATCATCGGGTTTGGTTTTCTTCAGGTATCCTATCTTATTACAAAAACTTCTGGAGATATATTTGACTGAAATCCAAAGAAGAGCTACTTCTGGAGATTTTCAAAGCTGTGGTACAATGAAACAAACTGAAACAAATCTACCTATTAAAGATGACTTTCAGAAAGTATTCAAGTAGTTTATGTATCAAACATCATAGTAAATGAATCTACAGAGTTGCTTGTAAATATCCTCACAGACCATATAGTGCAGGTAATAAAATCAAGGTTAGGTGAAACCACAAACATCATAATAAACATCCTTCCAAACACCAAATAACGCTGATGGTAACTGCAATAACACTAGCAAGACTAGTCCTTCAGTGTGAGTTCCCCTTAAACAGACAAATTGGAGCTCAGTGTCGATCGTATCGTTCTGAACGCCTGCAAAAGTACATTTTAAACAATTACCTGAGTGGCATTACGCATTAGTAACACACTCTTGTGTAAGACAAATGTTTAAGGCAGGTTGACAATATGGATAATGTCTTACCATTTTCACTTAAATATCCAATATAAAACTCCACATTACATAAACAAATACAGTACCATAAAGATGTCAACACAGAGATACAGCCCGTCAAAATACAACACCATAAAGATCCAAAGCTAGCAGGAGAGAAGAAAAAAAAGTCCGTGCAACCAAATGTGCACGGGACATTCCGTTCCAGTCGCTAATAAACTCAAGACATAACAAGGTGGAAATAATTGAAGGTTATAGCCTTATTTGTGTCATTTCCACTTTCACAATCACATATTGAAGAACATCCAATATCTAAATTATCCGATATGAATATAAACCAAGCCAATAACTAAATTTCATTGGTCTCCATCATCTAAATCATGAGAAGCTATAGATAATCCTAGTTGTCAAATGAAGCCTAATGAACGACTGTCTTGCTATAAAAAGAATTATTCTAGCATTATTTTCCCTAGTGAAAAATAGAACAGAGTGAAGTTTTTCTAAGTGATTGCATCAGTAAGGATAAAACACCACTTAACCACAATAAAATCATTTTTTAGTTTTGCAAAGTTTGAGTACCTGTGTCGATCATAATCTCTAGAACGTGAACGTGACCTTCTCCTTGAATCATGAGTTCGAGATCGCTCCGTATCCCTGTCATATCCACGATCACGATCAGCATGGCGCTCATAGTCTCTACTTCGATGATCACGATCTCTTCCCCGATCTCGACTGCCACCTCGTTCCTCTCTATCCCTGTTCCTGTCCCTGTCCCTGCTAGATGCTCGATCAAGCTCATAGCCCTGTTCTTTTGACCTGAATATAGATTGATTTTAAGATTCTTCTAGATGATTGCTGACATCTGTATGACAAATGATGGTCATAAGTAAAATACAGAATACCTTCTATCATCTGCCGATCTACGACTTCGTATTCTTTGTTCCTGTAACATCCATTACAAAGATCATGTGGCAAGCTAGAAAGTACACATGAAGAACCATAGAAAACAAAATTACAGTAACAGACAATTCCCTAGAAGAACAATCGAGCAAACTGATGCCCCTTAAACAGAACTGTTGTTCGATTGAATCCTAACCAATAAAGGCAAGAGCATTTCTCTTCAATGGGCCGAAGTGAGTGAATATAACTAATATAGCTTATTTAGTAAGAACACTTAGAAATGACTTGGATGTGATTAAGTTATCAGTATTGATTTTTTTAGTTGTCATTATTTCTGAGAACCACGAGGGATTTGACATCACAGCAAAACTGAAAGGAGTATCTGGGACCAAGCAAACAAGAGATGCAGCAAATATGGAATTGGAATCAAGGAAAGCAACTAGTGCCCCATACCCTACTACTTCTGAATGGTAAAATACTCACTTGAACAGTTGAAAGGAGAAGAATGATCATCAACAGTTCTGTAGACTAAAATGAATTATGAGAGAACCAAAAAATTACATTCATATCTACCCAAAAGAATCTTCATAAGTTGAGATGATCATAATATTTCAAGTTACTAGTCAGTACTCACCTCCCATTGGTCTTCAAACCAAAATTAGACTTGTATCCCTTTAAATTTCAAAAATGAAAATTTGTAAAATAGGACTGTAGACATCTCTCCACTAAAAGAACAAATGACAGTAGATTCCCCATAAGCAAGAGATTGCGAGTGGAGACTATGCAGAGATTTCAAAAGTGTTACTGAATGATTTCTTTTGGGAGAAATCGAGCTTCTAGGCAAATTTTATGCACTCCAAAAGGTGAAACAAACACACTTACACACCCGTTGTTTGCAAACCAATTCGGGATGGATGGCGAATGACAGAAGAAGAGTATTAGAGTAAGAACATGCATACTCAGGTGTGCAGGCAGGATCCTACTTAGTTGCTTTACTTTTGGCTGACTGGTCTTTCGATGTTATTTCCATATATTTCTGATTTTCATTCATGTGCTATACAAATATACAGCAGAACCAGAAGTTGAAAATCGCATTGTTCAAACAATTAATGTAACAGAACTGGATTGTAGTCATAAAGAATCAAAAACTATAAATTACGGAATAATACAAGATAAACTATCATACCCGGAGCTCGGTTAATTCGGCTAATTTTTCACGAATTTGCATATATCCCAAATGAAGCTTCCCACCAAAATGGTCCGCCAAGCGGCGATCACTGGATATACAAGAAAGTTGAAAATAGGAAATAGAAAAAAACATGAATAAAAGATTATATATTGTTAATATGTGCATGTTAAAGGTACATGATCCCTTAAATACTACAAGTACAGTCTACAAGTGTAAAAACAAAAAGACGCACATTCTTTAGCAGCATATTTATCCTCGTAAAGGAGCCCAAGGACATCTGGTAACAAGGAGGGATAATGCGCCAGTCAAAAGCCGAAGTGCTTGAATCCCAACTTTTTTACCGTTAAAATTAAATGGATATCCATCAAATAAAGAAAAATATCTTACTTGTCATATACGCTCAAGAATGCTCCACAAACATCACACACACGCAACTTCTGGTCTGTCTGTTGAAGGAGGCAATAAAAACTGGATCAAATCATCTACCATATAGCAAAATAATCCTTCACATTTGTTTCTTAATTTAACAACTGATTCCAACTTGATAACCAACATACAGTCGAAAGAAGAAACTGATAAAAGTAAACTGAAATAAAGGAAAATATGTTATAAACGAAATTATAAACTGAGACTCATGTTTGCTGCAAATGATCAATTACATCAAACAAGATAAACTCTTTATAATTGAAATTGCTAGACATCTAATGTGCAAGCTAGAACATGTAATAGACTAATAGTAATAGGTAATACACATCAAGACATTACAAACAGAATATAAGAAGAAAATGACATGAATAATAAACTCTAGCAGTGTAACTCTGTAACTACATTAGCTTACTGTAAGAAAAAAGGACCTCAATAATTAGCTTATTTGGTATCATTGTAACAAATTATTAAGCTGTTTGTTTAGATTACATAACATATTCTTAAACATCCTTTTAACCAAGGTGATATCTCTGCCCCTGAAAAATCTAGTAGACATAAATAAATAACAAGTAAAAACCTTAAAGTGAAAAAACAGTGAATTATAAACCCAATAGCCACAACGAGCAGTAAGAATAATGATGATCAGTAGACCAAGCAGAAGTACGAAAAAATAACTTTCGAAGAGTGCAACTACAGGGAGCATAAACAAACATGTTAGCTTGGATATATGGAAATGTATTTACTTACAATTCGCACATCAACAGCAGTGTACTTCGGATTCGATGTGTCAGGAGGCCCCTGCCTTGAACCCAGCTGAAAGGGGGAAAATGATGAAGACCATAAACAAACCAATAAGCTTTTGATTGTATTTGAAATAAGCACGAGTGACACAGATAGTATAAACTTTTATCCAAAAAGCTACAGGTCAAACAACCATGAATATAGCTTGTGGTGAAATAGCACAGCAAACTCGAATCAATCAATAATATGAGGGGAACTCGAGAGTTATAATTGTATTTTACTATGCAAGATTAAAGCACCTTTTTCAGAGCTTCAGCCTCCTCCAATGCTTTCTGTGCTTCATCTACCATTCCTTGCTCCCCTACAACACAAAACATTAACTTTAGCTCACCAAAATCAAAGCCCTGGTACAGTTAGAAGCCAACAAATGACATAAATTTCCAGCCTAAATTTATGAGTTGAGAATTGCACTGGGTGGCAAGAGAGCTCCAAGATTTTATCTTGACTTAAATTGTTTCAAATGCCAGATTCTATCTTGACTTAAATTGTTTCAAATGCCATATGACATTAGAGAAAAATTCCCTTCCAGTAACAAGACAAATAAGCAAACCTTATGGAAAGCATTTAGGGCAAAACATATCCTGCAAATTACATGCTTAACGTAGGTTTTACAACTGGGACAGAACTTTAAAAACTACGGCCAGCTGAAGTTTCTGAAGTCGAAAGCCGCTGTTTACACACCGTACTAAAACTTGTGGCGACCACTTCTTCCCCTCTCGAACCCAATTTTCCCACATTTGTTAAGGTCATTACCAGAGAAAGAGCATCAAGGAAAGCTATCGTCCATGTCACTCATATTTACTGATTACGAGGCAGTGACAATATCACCAATTTAACAACACCCTTAGGCCTTAGCGTATTGCCGTGCTAGCTATCATTCACGTCACTCATATTTACTGATTTACGAGGCAGTGATAATATCACCAATTTAACAAAACCCTTAGCGTATTGCAAGTAGCACTGCTAAATGCCAAGTACAGCCAGAAATTATTCAGCATTTTTACTGCCAATACGTTTTTAGCTTACACTATATTACGTCAGTAACAACAAAAGCAATAGGTGATAACACAACGCTGAAAACCCTCCTCAGTTCTCCCACAAAGAAAAGAACAAAAAGAAGGCCAAGGCAGTGAAAAATTGACATTATCAAAAGTCTGCATTCTTCAATTTTAACATTCTTTAGGATGAAGATCTATTTTGATTAAAAGCTATTCTTTCGTAGCTTTAAATATGAATCAGCTCACCAAGATCCTCTGCCTTCTTTAGTTTCTCATTTATCATTTCTTGTGTGCGTGCATCAGGGGGTGGCAATACGGGCAAAGAAGCTAACTGAGGATTCTGAAGGGGTTGGGGTAGTGCGGCTCTGTCTTTATTGAAGGCATCCAAGAGAAGCATAGACTGCAGGAAAGGCAGAAAGAAAAATTGCATGAAAGAAGGTACAACAACAACAACAAAGCCTTTTATCCCAAACTAGTTGGGGTAGGTATTATCCCAGAAATTCCATGAAAGAAGGTAAATGGAAAGAAATCAAAATTCATGGGAACACATGAAGGCTACATTATTTAAGGATGTAAACCATGTAACAAGATGAATCATAAAAAATTAATGGAGAAAAACCTGCATATCAGCTCGTTTGGATCTCAGTTCTTCCATAACTTCTAAAGCCCTTATTTTGTTGTCAGTTTTCCCTTCCAAATCTGAAAACAGAACTTTTTTCAACATTGTAAAACTAGAAAAGAAAATGCAAAGCATTGAAAGAGAACATGTAATTACTAAATACCATAATAACTAGACTAAGGATACCAAAAACGATGTGATTTAAACATTATTGAGAATCAATATCTACAAATGCAAAAGTTGAAACAAGTGAACAAGGATAGTAAAAAGATAATAGCCTACTGTTATTGTTCGTCCTAGCTGATTAAAACAAAACAGTAAAGCAACCTAACTGAGTTAAGGTCTCAGGTAGAGCCCAAAATATTCGTGTTAGACAAACATTAGCAACATAATTCTATCTCTATGAAAAATAAGCTCTGGAATGAAAAACATAGGGCCAAATGACACAATTGGCCAAACAACTTAGCATATAGAGAAGAGAATTACCAAACACATCTATTTCCTTTAGCTTCTCTTTGATTTGCTTTGACAACTCTGCAATTTCTGGGGACTGTATTACAAGAATGTTTAGCAAAAACATGATGGAATTGTCACCCGAATTTCAAACACTTTTTTACAATAGGAGGAATTTACCTGAGTAACTTCAGAAACAGATATTGCTATTGCAGCCTTAGCGTCTTCATCTTCTAAACGTTTGAGCGCTCTATGAATTTTTCTATCACATTCAAGAATTAGCCTTTCTATCATATCTTCAAGTTCTCTGTCAAAATTGTAGGTTCCTTCTTTCTTTGCTTCTTCGTATCTATAAAATGTTTAGGAACAATACCCTTATGCAGCGTACATATACCTTACAAAGGTAGAACTCAACACATCTTAAACCAAATCAGCCAAGTTAGATTAAGAATCGCTTGACAGATCGTGTCGTAAGTTCTTAATACTAAAAAACAAATAGTACCCTAGTAAGAGAAAAGAGCCTCTAAAAGAATTATAAATTTCTCAATATAATTGACCAATAGCTGCAGTTTCAGGTTGCAATTAAACTCGAAACAACTCAGTAACAGTGTAACAAGTCTTCAGTACATGACATAACTCACAGGAACCAAGCATGGTGGAACCACTAGACATGGACTACGTAGTATCACAATCCAGAAAGTGATCATACTATAAGTAGAATGTAAAAGAACCCACGATCCATACTATAGCCACGCTAAACAGTGAAAGCTGCCCATGACAGAAAACAAAGTTAACTAATCATAGCTGCCCAGCCTGCCCTTCATAGAATAATCACATAACAGAGAAATGTTGAAGGACCTAAGGTGTGCAATTTCTGAAGTTCTGGGCTGGGATCGCTTGATCAACCCCAGTCCACCGCGGGAACGATTACACTGCTATACACTCAACAAATCCTTTAAACAGCCACACAGTATAAATTTCACAGGCAACATTGGAAAAAGGCCAGAGAAGTAAAATTTGAATGGTGTAATTGCTTGGTTCCTTGCGACAGGCATCATACTAGTGTTTCAACATTAGTAAATAACAAAAAAAGCAACTCATGAACTCCTTATGAAACCACGGTGAACATAAAGGTCGTGTCATGAAAAGTTAACACAATAACTAGAAGAATTATACAACTAAAGATGAGCCCCTCCACAGGAAATGCATGTCAACCACAAATGCACTCGTAGTTGTAATCCACCGTCACAAAGAAACACTCTAAATTTGTGAAGTTCAGTTACCCTTCCCACTATGCGCAAACTAAAACAACAATTGAATAGGCGAAAACGATAAGTTTACGTACTTACATGTATGAAAATTCAACGGGATTCACTCCATGACCCAAAAAGAATACAAACTAAGAGCAAAGATATTGATGAAACTATCAATTGTATAAAGAGGATACTCTTTTCTAAGCTGCAGGGAGTGCAACTTCGGACATGGCCCCAAGTCCATTTTCTGATGCAAAAAAAAGGGATAAAATAAGCATAAACCATACAAATAAGTTTTCTCGGACGCACAAACTAGGAATCAAGTGAAGAGAAACAAATTAAATAACAATAACGAATTCTTCTAACTAAACAAGTCCATTTTCTGATGTAACAAATGAAAAACGTAACCACAAACACGAATTCTCCTAACCAAAAAGGTCCATTTTTATACAACAAATCGAAAACAAAAACCATTACAAATATGTTATCAACTACGCAAAGCCAACAAAAACGATCGAATCGAAGGGAAAGAGTTGCGTAGATGGTAAGGCGAAATTAGGGTTACGGTGAGCTGGAAGAGGTCGTGAGGGCAGAGGCCGGAGAGGTAGAGACGGCAGACGTCGCGATCGTAGAACTTGCGGTTGACTTCCTTGACGTCGCCGTTCCGGTTGGCTCCCATCAGCACGTCGAGCTGCTTCCTTATGGAGTCCATGGAGGGGCGGGGGTTGAGGGAGGGACGAGATCTAGGGTTTTCGGATTTCTCGATCTCCCGGACCTTGTTGGAAGAGGCTAGACTCTAAAGAGGAACCGGTTTTTTTGTTTTATTTATGTTTTATTATTTTATTACGGAGACCGAGACAGAGGAGTGAAAGGCGAAATAATGGTCGTGTAGTTCTTTATAATCCGAACTCATTTTATGCGTAGGAACTACCCGAAAATGGATTACGTGGTCAATTGAAAAACAACATAAAATAGAAACAAGTGGTAATTAATTTTCGTTTGACCAATATTCTGTTGTTTGTACAAGTCACGGGAAAATAAAAAATTAAATTCATTAACTATCATTTCTGGAAATTTGATATTATTTGTAAATATTGTATATATAAATGTTGTATTATATACATATAATTTTTGTTGAAGAGTAAATTAATTAATATATAAGATTATTGTAGTCTTATATTTTTAAACAATACACTAAATTAAATTGTCAATAATATTTTTATTTTAACAAAATAACATGAAGTTCAAGAGGTTGATCTTTATTATCTAGTTTTATGATATAATTTTGTAACATGTTGTCATGGTTTTAAAAAATAAACATATTGTTTAATTTTTAAAATATGATTTTAATGTTTTTTAGTTTAGTTTTTATGTAATAAAATAATTATTAAATAAGTTTGATAAAAATGTATATTTTTAAAAACTTTCTTGCATTTTCCGTTGATTCCTTTGAGGGTATGAGAAACTGAGAGAAAAGATTTCAATACATTATGCATGGTAGAGGGAAACTGAAGGAAAATATTTTCATTTTCCAAGACTAACACAAACATCAGAAAAGTTCTGGTTAAAGGGAAACTGTTTTCTTTTCCCTCTGTTTCCCGGTACACAAACAACCCCTAAAACATTAAGTATTTTATTCACTTTCGCGATAAAAACATTAAGGCTCTATTTTGGATGTAACAAAAATCATGGTAGTTTTTAGCTTATCCCATGTGATTTGACATAAAATGAAAAATCAGTTTTTTGTCCCCAAAACGAAGACAAGAGCCAAAAAAATCTTCTCCCACCCAATTTTTTGACTTTTCGAGGGAAAAGTCAAATTTACCCTCCTCAAATCTTTCTTTTATTATAAAAGTACTATAAATATTCATCCCCAACAAGAGCAAAACTGTATCACCACGAAAAAAAACTAGAAAAAATTATTTTTTAATATTTTTTAAGTTTTTGAGTTTGGATGTACGAGAATGAAAAATCATTTTAAAAAAAAAATTGACCAGATTTTTGGTCTTCCAAACCTAGCCTAAGTAAATCTCATAAACGAGGGTAAGTTTAAATGACCAGAATTACACCACAGCCCCTCCATCTGTCTTTTATACTCGAATTCCACCACACACCCTCCATCTGTCTTTTATACTCGATTTGTGATCTTATTTCAACGAGAAGAGAAGTCTACAATACTACTCCAGCTTTCAAATATTCATTAGGCTAATGACCTAACATCACTATTACGGATTGAACTTATTGTACTATAAACTTTGACACAAAATATACTTATCGTACTAATAAACTACCTTTTATTGAATTGATGATTGTTTGGACGGTTGGCAGCCTTTAGCCTTTTGATGACGAAGTTATGTTTCTACTTCCAACCCCTGGCATCAATCAATGAAACAAAATATCTGATGGAATCATTTAGAAGTAATGTTGTGGGAGTCTAGTACTCTTTTTTTGCTTTGAAGTTGATCGTGAAGTTGTACAATTGCATAATCCGTTTCAAATCAATGACAAATGTGTGCATTACTAAAAACATTGTTTGTCAATGTGCTCTCGGAAGTTAAGCTTTTTGTTCAACCTCATATACCCCAAAAACTCACACCACGAACTTCTTATGTTGCTATACAAGTTTTTACATATGGTGATGCGATAAGAATACTTGAGTTGTTTTCGGTTGTTTGGCTGAACAATCTCACCCATTGGGAAATTCGGAGCCATGAACTCCCACCAAAATGACCCTTAAGATTGGTTTGAGTAGGTTTTAGTAAAGTGACATCATTGAAACAAATCTGAGCCATAAACTCCAATCAAAATGGCCCTTGAGATTGGTTTCAGTAAGGTGAGATCGAGCAACGCGAATATGTTTATGTGCTCGAAGAAATAATATTAGGATGCCAACTCTTTCCGGGATGAACGTTCAGGGTACCGCAACTAATAAAAGATGTGGGAACTCACTTATGACAGCATATTACATGTACTCATATATTTTTTGGAGATTTTTTTTTCCGATGAAGTTACAATTGCAACTCTCATAAGTGGAGTCGATGAATTATGGGTCATAAAAAAACACTATGAGAAGTACATAAGATAACTATTATAACTCAGCGTTAGCAGAATACGCAACCCGTGGCTAAAATGGAAGCGGGCCAAGTTCTTGCTAACCCAGATTCAAGTCCTTACCAACGCGAACGGTAGTGAGCTCCTTTCCTTCCCGGAATTTATACCTCCACCCGCCTGCACACATCAGTGTGGAGGTGGATTGAGGAAGTAACTCAATGTAACCAAAAGACATTGATGAAACAAAAAATAAGACTAACCAAATACCCATAATCGGCGGACCAAAACATAGTATCGGACAATCATGGAGAGAATAAACACCAAATTCAAAGACATAGAGGTCATCTCGGCTAAAATTTTCAGAAAAGTTGCGAACACTTATTTCACTTGATAATTTTACAGTTTTTTCATCATTAAAGCCAACAACATAATGAGGAAAAAAACTACAAGGATTAGGAAGACCTTGCTGAGCAGAGAGGTGGAAAAAAATAACCTACTAAAAGATAAAGGTAGAACAAAAATATGGAAGGTAAAACTTACATAAAAAATACTAGCCAACTGTTACTTCTTAAGCTACCATGAGAAATAATGTAAGTAAACTAATCAAAACCACGGGAATGTTGGGTAGGAATGTCGCTCAAAGTTTCTCCACTTCCTCTCGTCACAAAATCTCAACGGGAATTCATCATTTGCTACTATTCAAATACAAAGAATCAACATAAACCAATGCCTAGCCACCAAGATTCACCTTCACAGATAAATCACCTGGTCTCCACTAAGTTTTGAATGTTGGGAAAAATAGTTTTGCTTTGTAAATAAGGAGCATAACAAATAAATTTACAAGGAATAGTCTTAGATTGCAAAATGATGGGAATGGAGCGGCATACTGACTTTGAGGGCATGCAAGCGCTCGCAAGTTGCATGATGTGTCTACAACAAATATGACTCCACAACTGTGCGACCAAACTTTTCTTGAACATCTTTGGGAGTCTCAATCTGCAAATGAGGAAGATGAAGTCAGGAGTCAGAAGCAAGTCTGAGGAACATAAAAAAACTCAAAAACATTGACACTGGAAGAGATGAACTGTCGCAATGAACACTCACAGCATTCAGTGCACTAAAAACTGCCTTCACAGTGTTGTATGGGTTTCTTGCCCCAACTACCTGTAAAAGGGACTCATAGTTAAAACATATTATGACATGGTGTTAGTGTATCCAATTTATAAGACCAACCTACCTTTGACTTGATATTCTTATAACCAGCAAGCAGTAGAATCGTTTCAACTGTTTTACCAGCGACAACACCTGTTGCGGTGCGAGCAGGCCAGAGGTATATCTGGAAAAAACAAAAACTTCCAGCATTCACCATCAAAAGCATCATACAAATGACAACCATACACACACACACAAAAAGACCTTAGTATTCCCATATTTTGCTTGAACTGCATGGGCAATTGTGTGCTCCTCGTATCGCTCCACGTAATGAAGATTTTCAAAGCACTTCTCATGAGCCTGCAAATTAAAGTCAAGCCCTAATGTTTTCATAAAAGAAACAGAGATATCATGGAATTATGGTACATGAGCAGAATAGACAAAAAGATACACCAATATATTATAGTGAAGTCAGAGAGACATGTATTCATTTTTTGTTTAAAACTGAGATTGAAAACAAAAAATACGCACAAGAGTTTGACCAAAAGATCAATCAGCTTTTGCTAAAACAAAGTGAATTTGGATGACGATGTTAAAAATAATAATAAACTTCAAACCTTCACCATTTTGGGATTATGTCTTCAATCAAGTGACAACCATATACGACCATGAGAAGATAATGACACAACGATCAAGGAAGTTGTAGCAATAGTACAAAGAAGTTCATTAGCCTGGAGAAGGAGAAGGGACTCAAGTAGGGGAACTTGGAGCACCTACCAACATGATAAACGATCATGCACGACACTTAAGGTCAATCATGAATTGGCAGAGTGAGCAGTTTTTTAGGGGCCCTTCTGCTGGGGCTTTGTAGCCATTGTATAAGTGGATCTATTAGGCCTAAGTGTGGTAATTCAACACAAATTAGGTCACGCGGGGTGGTTGAAATGGAAATTAAGAGACTTGAGGTAGAGAAAAATAAACTTCATTTTTTCTTTTCTAAAATAATGGATTCTCCAATGTTTGTGGTTCCACAGATAAGGCGAAGAAGTTTAATCGAATAATGTTAAATCTACTTATGGATTTTTACCACTCTTCCGGTGTGATTGTCAGTTGTTCTACTACCTTTTAGCTTCTGAGTTCCACACACATGGAAATGGTAGTGCCTAATTTCCTCAAAAACACCTATATCAATCAACCACATTGAAGAAACACAACATCAAGACGAAGAAGTTTTATCGAATAATGTTAAAGCTACTTATGGTTTTTTATCACTCTTCCGGTGTGATTGTCAGTTGTTCTCTACTACCTTTTAGCTTCTGAGTTCCACATACATGGAAATGGTAGTGCCTGATTTCCTCAAAAACACCTATATCAATCAACCGCATTGAAGAAACACAACATCAACCTACTTAGCAGTTAGCACCCTATAGTCAACTAGCACACCTACCATTATCTTCATCACTAACCACCAAATGGCAATCCTTGCTCTTCAATATCATATATTATGTTATATAATTTTGTCGGACATTGTGTTGGTTTCATTGGGTTTTCAATTGAAAGCCCTCCATTTTGTCCATCAATACTTATATTTCGATCCTATCCATCACCATATTCACACCCTCATTCACAAATTTGGCCAAAATGGTTGAACATGATATCTCCTGATGCTAATACTGCATCATAGTTGCAAATATATTATACTTCTATTTTAATGCATGTATCAATTATTTGTGAGTGAACATGTAAACACATCACATGAGTTGGAATATGGGTGCGTAGTTTAAAAAAAAAATCCTTCTTTATCTACTTAGGGTTTACTTATGAACGTTAATTTTTTAAAGATTGCCAGTCCATACAATGATTTTATATAAAATGTTAGGGATGTGATAAATCACATTCATTTCTTTATATGAACTATATTATTCCAACTCTAGCAATGTGAAACAACATAAGAGACTTTCATCTACAAATGTGAACCCCTTCTAAGAACCTAAGCAATAAAAATAGTGCATCCCCACGAAAATATTTTAAAACTATTACTTTAAAATTGGGTGGGACAAATACTCTCTCATGCACAAATCGTTCAACAAATAATGAAATAATGGACTGACACCAGTGTACTTACAAAAGAGCCTAAGTATAACCCCTAAGAAAGAACACAAAAGGTACATGATCAAGCATTGAAGCATGTCGTTTACTCATGCATAATTACAACTTCAAGTAAGGAATTGTAAGATCTTAAAATTTTGTTCACAAACTTATGATACATTTGATTTCTTGTAGATCTAATAATTTCACTGTTCAAATTTGAAAGGAAAAACTGAACGAGACAGAAAGAGAAAACATATAAAAAGGTACAATAAGTTCATGTAACAAACAAATATGTCAAACACTTACCCTTTGGATAGCATCATTAACTTTCGGACCTTTTGCTTTAGCGAACCCCACAACTCCATCATAGTTACCACAAGCTAGTATAACCTTAAACTTGAATAACCTGCCTCCCTATTGAATGGGATAAAAAATACGTCTTAAGCAAAAGGTTGGCACAGAAACAGATATTTAGGTGGAGCTAGAAGAAAATAACCACTCAAGAGGAAAGCTGGATATATGTTTTCATATTAAATCAAGGTTGCATCAAATCAGGGAAAGAAAGATCACCTTGGTAACTTTGCAAGTCCTGTTGACATCGATAAGCTTCACATCAAATCCCTGAGATTCAAAAGGAAAATAATGAGAAAATGAAACAGATCTAGTGCACAGAACGAAGCCGGGAGAAACCATCCATTATCAAAGCCAAGATATAAATTATCTTGCTTTCAGGGAAACCCACTTTAAAATTTTATATATTTCAATGCTGGCGTAGCAAGGATTATTTTGCAAAGGAAACGAAAAAAATGGAAGTTTCACATCAGAAATGCAAACTACGAGCAAGGACCAAAATAAGATTAAATACATAGTTCACCTAATGATTAAATACAGAGTTCACCTAATGATTAAATACAGAGTTCACCTAATGGACCAAGAATCTGCAGCAGTCAGTATAAACAAAAATCAGCAAAGACAATGCTCAAGTAACGCCTAGTCGACCCTTTTTTTGTTTTAATTTAAACAATTAGGGAAAAAATGGAAAAATGCAAATAAAATATAGAAACAAACCTTACATGTTTGGGCATCAAAAAGACACCTAGATCACCGACCATAGTCTCACTAGGTACCTCATCTACCCACCCAAACACTTAGGCTTTCTATTTTATTAATTTTAGAGTGAGTAATACAATTTAGAAGACAAAAAAAATTACAATACAAGTTCCCTACTCATTCAATTGGACACATTGTTCTAAAGTCTAGTTAGGAGCTTCAGTATCGTTTTCTTCCTCGGGTCGTTCTCTTCTTCAGTATCGTTAAAAAATATTTTTAAAAAAACAAACAAAAACTAACTGTTGCTACAGTAGCAACGACTATTTTTAAAACTAGGCGACCATGTGCGGCCGCCTATACCGCACACCTAGCGATCGCTTAGCTGAACATAGGCAAAGAGAGTTTAATCTTCAAAACATCATTTGCTTACATGCTAAATTAGATTTGCGAGAGATACAATTTTGGTATACGTATATGGTAATTTGTTAGGAACGAAAAATGGTTGTGTAACTTTGTGTTAGACATTTTTAAAAGTTAATTAAAATGCAGGTCACAATCTGAACGTGGAACTATAGAAGCTATGGACATGAAATAGTGCAATAAAATCTAAGATACAATCCGCGAAGGACAAGCTAAAGGTGACTTGTCAATAGCTAATTGTGATTTTATTTCTTTAATTTATTGACTTTGCATGTGATTGATAATCTCCATAGGAAAAAAACTACTATGGATGGCCAATCATAAATTGCAAGTAGGTTGATTACAACATTGGCATTTTACAAAAAATTAAATTTAACATAACAAATAAGAATGATTATGATCGAGAATACATGTCTTTATTTAAAATATTAAATAAAATTGCAAAATAATCCACTTACTTTCCGACAAAGTGGTACTCTTTTTTCTTCTGTCAGAGCATATCTCTCCTGCGCTAGAGCTTTTATTTCCTCTTGAAGAGCCCTTCCCTTCTTTCCAAAAGTTTGATCAACAACTGCTAGCTTCTCCTCCAGCTTTTTGTCAATGGCATTAAGCTTCTTTAAAAGCACACCGTCATGTTCTTTTCTTTCACCAGTGTCTTCATCTATGTCACTGCCAGCTGCACTCGCAGATTTTTTTGATCTATTACCTTGTCCACCAGGAGTTCTCCTATGACTAAAAGTACCATAATTTGCAGGATCATTAGGATCATTGGCTTGTCTGCGTTCTGCCAATCTCACCGCTCTATTTAGCTTTTGAAGGAGAATAAATCTTTCTTTGCCAGTTGAATCCTTCAACCGGTTCATCATTTCTCCAATCACCCTGTATTCTAGCGGCAATTTGAAATGTTTTTCTTCATATTGCTCTATTTTGTTCATCCACTTAGTCGCTTCATCAAGAGTTTCTGTTCAAGAATGATGTTCTATTAGCCACGTACTATAAAACAGCTCTCTGATAAGTGATAATAGGAAGGGAAAAAACCTCCAATTAGAAAGTTATATCCCAAGGGAGGGTGCATAAATACCACAGTAATCAATATTTATCCAGTGCTGTGGAAAGAATAACAGAGAAACCATTTTAAGCTCATTCCACCTTCTTACACAAAGTGATACTGGGATCAAGTATAATAGGAAGATACCCATAAATACCGATTAGACTGTTCTCACATGTGGCAAGCAATATTTTGTTTGTATATACAAAATTGCAGCTGGGTGAATACTAATATAAAGAACACCCAAGAGGAGCCCGATTGATGCTAGTTCCACCTAGCAAGTTTAAATGTGAATACATTTTTTTATTTACGCAAATCACGACAGGGATTAAGTATCCGTGAGAAGAATACCCAGAATCCAATCCAGCCTAATTCACAGTTCACCTATCAAGTGTGATTCTTAGTTTAGTCAGATTCCACCTGGCAAGTGCAACATACTTAAGTTCACAATGCTTAGTTTAGCTGGAAGTTTAATTGACACATTTCAACCGGAAACAACAATAAATCCAGTTATAGCTAACAAGTAGGCTATGTTTTTTTACATATTTGTATCTTATGTTAATTCCTCCATAGGATTACAAATTTAACAACTACTCTCACAACAAACTGGTTTCATCACACATTTGCTTAAGAAGTAGATTCCATCACAATTACAATTAAAAAAGATAATTCTATAAGATTTTTTTCCCGGACCTGCCATGACGAACTCTTTGAGAAGCACCTCATGCTCGCGGCACCTCCTGGTGAACTTCAACCCCTTCGTCCTAACCTCCTCCGGCCAAAACCTATCGTCGTCTTCACCCTCCGAGTCCGACGGCTCGACATACTTATCCGGGTTCCCGGCCAGCCTGTCGGAGTGCCTCTCCAGCTTCTCGATCCTCTCCGCCACGCCGGTGTAGTCCTCGTCCTTGTCCACCTCCTCCCCATTCCGCTTCCGGAGGCTATCCAGCTCCGATCGGAGCTCGCTGGCGACTCGCCAGCCGGGTATGGATTGGCCGAAGAGGTGGCGCCGGAAGGGGAGGGCGTGGCGGGGAGGGGGTGGAGTGGGGAGGAGAGAGGTGAGGAGGGTTTTAGGGTTTGGGATTTGGGAGAGGAGGCGTTTGACTCTAAGAAGTGCCGCCATTGCTGCGGAGAGAGCTTGAGCTGGTGAAGGTTTTACCAGATCGTAGGTTTTGGTTCGGGGTGGATGGTCAGTTTCGGGTAAACGGATCCGATCCGACCGCCTGATAATAGGTCACGTCCGGTGTCGTGTAATTTTCTTGTCACATAATCTAATACTTCTCGAGTATGTCATATTCGTTGTAATTTAAGCAAAACATCATATTTAAGTCTATAAAAAACGAATAATGTGTAATATTTTCATGCCACCAAACGTCAACAACCGTTTTGAGGTGAAAACACTATTAATAAGACCATAAAATATGCTAAAAGTTTCACCGTGGACGGTTACAAAGTTTATCCATGATTTTACCCGTCTAATTAAATAGTTCGCGGTTTAGTTAGAAATTCGTTTATTTTTACATCTAGTCATGACCCTACCTGTTTTATTTAATTAAATGATTTTGGGCGGTTATATGGGTGAAATCATGTACATTTAATCATCTATTTATTAAATGATTATAATTTTCACAACCGTTATCTACTTATTTATTAAACGGTTATGATTTTTACAACATGTGACTATATCCATTTACAATCCTACCCATTTACAACACTACCCATTAAACGGTTAAGATCTTTAAAACCCTACCCATTTACAACCCTAGCTACTACTAAGCTTTGATATTTGTGATTGATGGGCAGAAGCCTTTCTTGTTTAATTTTTATTGGGAAATCGACCAGTGTGGCAGTTATAGAATTTTTCGTTAAGATAATTAAGTTGACAATGTGAAGATTGATTCTAAACTCGACCTCAACGTTAGAGTGGGAGAAATCATATTATTTGTTTTTCGAGTTTTTTTTTTTTAAGACGAAAATTCACTGTGACTATCTCCACTCCTAAACGAATTCTGCAAGCAAATCACATCTTTCTTTCAGTTTTCCAAATAGTGTACCTGCTCATCATTGTTACAGAGCATCTTTGCTCTTTCAAAATTCACCCTATTAACCATCATTAATTACTTTGTCTGATAAGTAACACAATACTGGACTTTGGTGTTACCCAAAATATGAATCTATGCAGCTTTAAGAACATAAACACTGCTACATTCATATGTGGACGGACTTGGAAAGTTAGGGTAAACAGCAGTTGTTCGTCACTTACGTGTCTGTCCCTGCAGCTACATTATATTTATGCTTCAGGTACGCTTTGATAAACGATTCCAACTCTCCATCCATCACTGAAGTGATATCAGATGTTTCATATCCGGTGCGCACATCTTTCACTAGTTTGTATGGGTGAAATACATAATTCCGTATTTGCTGGCCCCATTCAGCTTTTACGGCATCGCCACGTATTTGCTTTATTTCGGAGGCTCGCTGCTCCTCTGCTATAACGAGTAGTTTAGCTTTCAAACGGCTAAGGGCCTTGATCCTATTTGCGAGTTGAGATCTTTCCTCTGAATTTTGTTTCAAATAAGAAGAATATATATGCAAATATTAGCCATTCAATAACAATGAATTCAAATGTTCAAGTAATCAAGTGCATTTTCTTCAAATTTTAAATAACAAACAAGTAAGAAACACACGGTTCAAGCACGAAAGGCTGGTATGATATAAAACATGCAAAACTTAAAAGTAGTGATTGGTAAGTCTAAAACAGTAGACAGTAATTTACAAAGATATTTAATTGACCCAAGCTTGAATGCAATTATTAATTGAATGTAGAACTCAAAGAGCACCTGGTTCATTGTCTTTCCATTCTGTCTCACCTTCCTGGTTATAAAGATCATGCGGACTCCCCAAACAAATCATATATTGCACCCATTTAACCATAAGGGAACTGAATTGATATTTATCACTAAAAGTGTACACTGGAAAACAATATTATTATCAACATAGTAGATATGTGGAAAAAAGTATCATTTTACACAGCCAGTTTTTTTGTGGACAATATTAAAAGCAGTGAAGGTGCTACATGCCAACATAGAAGTTGTGAATATACATACCATTGTAGCATGAAAGTAAAGGTCAATGGAAACACAATTGAATCTATGTTTTTAAAAGAATCAATACAGAAACAACAATATCACATAATTACCTAGAATTTTGTCGACGATCCTATTATAGAAGAGAAAATGTGAAAGGAAATTTTATTAGAACATACTGGTCCACTGGAGACTAACCTGTGCACCGAACTGACACACCAGTGGGAACATGAAGAATCCGAACAGCACTCTCAACCTTGTTAACATTTTGTCCTCCTTTTCCTCCAGCTCGCGAATAGCCGATTTCCAGGTCTTCTTCTGGTATTTCAACGTCCAGTGACTCTTCTGGAAGAAGTGGCATGACCTCAACACCAGCAAAACTAGTCTGCAGAGAACATCAGAAAACTTTACGGCATGCCAATGACTCCTTTGTCGCAAAGAATGGACAAATGCAAAAATGAATCACAGATGAAGCCTACTTATGATAAAGATAAAAGGTATGAATGCACCATAATCACTTGATTTCATGAATAAAAGGTCAACATGACGAGTGCCCTAATCTATCCAGACTATCCAGTTACAATATCATCTTCATTCTGGAAGAACGTCGTTCGTGTGAAAAACAAGTGTGATCACCACCTTACCATTGCCTAACATAAATTTTCTTTTAGTGAGCCCTGAGACCATCACATAAATTACCTATAAGGATCATCTCAGCCGGGCAGTGCAAACTTGACAGAGTATGGTTTTCGAATGATTTGAAATAATTCTACTTGAGCATTGTATGATTCCCCCGACCCCACTTTAATCTTGACTACAGTTCCACAATACACGGTCACACTGATTTAATTGTTTTTTCTTTATCTTGGTATAGAGAACAAAAGAAAGATCTACATATGGTTTTTATTAATTTAGAAAAGATATATGATAGAGTTCCAAGAAATGTTATGTGGTGGGCCCTTGAGAAAAAGAAAGTATCAACAAAATATGTGAATTTAATTAAAGATACGTATGAAGGAGTTGAAACTATCATTAGAATTTATGATGGTGTGACTAAAGCTTTTCCGATTAAGATTGGACTTCATTAGGGTTCAGCTTTAAGTCCATATCTATTTGCTTTAGTAATGAACGATGTGACAAAAGACTTACAATGTGAGGTTCCATGGTGTATACTTTTTTGCGGATGATGTAGTATTAATTGACGAGAGTATGATAGATGTGGAGAGAAAACTAGAGTTGTGGAGAAATACTTTAGAAACAAAAGATTTTAAACTAAGTAGATCTAAAACTGAATATATGAAATGTTGTTTCAGTACCGTTAATACCGAGGAATAGAAGATTATATTAGATGGGCAAGTGGTGCGTAGAAAAGATATTTTTAGATATCTTGGATCAATATTTCAAAAAAATGGGGAGATAGATGAAGATGTTAACCATAGGATTAGAGCATGATGGATGAAATTGCGACAAACCTCAGGTGTCTTATGTGACAAGAAAATTTCACTCAAGTTAAAAGGAAAATTTTATAGAACCGCAATAAGACCTGCAATGCTATATGGTGCGGAATGTTGGGTCACTAAAAGACAACATATACAAAAGATGAGTGTGTCTGAAATGAAGATGTTGAGGTGGATGTGTGACCATACGCGAATTGATCGGATTAGAAATGAAGACATTCGTGGGAGAGTTGAAGTTGCTCCAATGGAAGAGAAAGTTATCCAACACAGACTGAGATGGTATGGACATGTACAAAGAAGACCTATGGAGGCACCTATAAGAAGAGAGGTATTGAATCGGATCGAAGACATAAAAAGAGAAAGAGGCAGACCACAATTGACTTGTCAGGAAGCGATCAAAAGAGATTTAAAAGATTGGAATGTTCCTCGAGAATTTGTATTGGATAGAAACGCGTGGAAGAAGGTGATTCACGTGCCTGAACCGTGATTCCTTAGAGTTTCATTTCTAGCCTACCCCAACTAGTTTGGGATAAAAGACTTTGTTGTTGTTGTTCTTTTTCTTGGATTCCATCATTTAGGTAAATTAGGATATTCATCTATAGCACTAACATGAGTTTCAAATGCAAAAGATGTTTGCTTTAATAAACATGCCTTATACACAACAAAACATAAAGAGGTAACATCTAGATGAAACAACTATTTTCTGTGTAGGTTAGGGTATCCACATGTAGCACTAGCAAGAGTTTCATAATGCACAAGTTTATTTTAGATAAATAGGCCTTGTACACAACAAAACAACAAGCCTATTTTCTGTGCATAATCAATATGAGGTTAAAGGCAAACGACAACAAGGACAGGTATGGGAAATAGTTACCTGACGAAGGCCTTTAGCATTAAATGGAGATTGCCGAACAATCCGATGTGTCCCTTTCTCTCCGGATATGTAACCATAAGCAAAGCGCCCTTCAACTTCAATAGTAGCTGATTTAATCCCAGCCTCCTCTCCTGCTGATTTCTCAACAACTTTTGTCTTGTACCGTTGTTTCTCACCCCATCTTATATACATTCTAAGCAGCATGTCAGCCCAATCCTGTGCTGAAGCAATGAGACAAGTCTTAAGAGTAAGCAAAACAATTGAGCATTCTTCCATCGTGAAAATGTGCACCACCAACAATTCAGTCAATGCTCAGATTATGCTTTGAGATTTGTTTTTCCTAGTTTAACCTATCAGTCCTAGGGAAAACAAGAACTAGGAACCAGTAGCATAGCTTTATTCTATATCCCAACATAAGAGTCTCTGCATAGTATATGCTTGTTTTAGCATTTTATATACTACAAGTCTTTGTATTCTGATTCCTGTAGTACTCCATTAATTATCTTGAAAGCTAGCCATTCACGTCACTGAACCATGATATTTGTTGAGTCTTATTTCTAGCCTACCTCAACTTAGAAATGAAAAGCTTTTGTTGTTGTCCTTATTGTTATTAGTGCTGAAAGTCATTTAGAATCACTTTTCCAGATTAGATATGTTAAGGTGTTTTTTATGTTAGGATTGATGTAAGCCTTTCTTGGATAGGGACCTAGTGACTCAGTCACATAATTTAGTAGGCCAACCAAATAAGGCATAAAGCCTCATAGCTAAAGTGAATTGTATGGAAAAGGTGTGAGTAGAGATGAGACGTCATATTTTCTGTCCACAAGTGACAGACCTGATCTAAGAGCAATGCTTAGCTCTCACAAACCAGGATTAAAACATCTCAGCTTTGCTAGATACATTTTGATCATTTAAAGCTAGTTCAATTTTTATCTTGTATTCTTGTTTCTATTTCTTTAGGAAATTTTGTGTATTACTCATCTTTAATTTCTCTAGTCTTCCGCTTCCTTTGCTTGTACCTTCTTGACCACTATCACCATAATATATCTGCCTCCTAAACAATATCCTAGTATGGAAAGAAGTAAGATGGGACAAAAATATATGTTTTTTTTGTAAACCTCAAACAAATATGAAAATCAATCTATGAATATCTACTTGCAAAAAAAAAATCATCACTTGCACAAAAAAACTCAACATAAGCAATAATGTTGCATTCGAACAATTTGCATGTGAAACGAAAGTTGATTTGTATGACATGTTGACATCATTTCAGCACAAGATGAGGTTTTCCCAGTAGGGTGGAAAGCTATGTTGGGCTCAAAATCTCTAGCTAGTTAAATTAGATTCTGGACAAACCATACACGGCAATAATCACGGGAATCAGCATAAATTTACATATAAAAACAGCCATAGGTATGATAGTTGGATCATCGTACCTGAGCATCAGTTCCCCCAGCACCAGCACTGATTGTGATTACAGCACCTTCTTTGTCATAAGGCCCAGAAAGAAGTTGTGACAGTTCAAATCGATCCAATGACTTGGTTAAGTCTTTAATTATCTTAGAAGCTTCTTGTAAAAGTCCAGAGTCGATGGAGTCTATCTCCTCGTTCAGCATTATTATTGTTTCTGCTTCTTCAGCCTGCAAAAGCATAATAGAAACATAAATAATACAGAAACCTAAATTTCCCAGATAATGTAGTGATCTTGAGTTGACTAGGAGAAACCCTAACAAAGCGAAGTTTTTTTTGCAGTTCAACAAAATAAGGTATGTAGATCGCAAACAAGAGAAAGTTGCTGCATATAAAATCCAAAAAAAAGAAAGATCATGCACATGTGCAGAGATGCAGCGTGCAAATTCATACCTGAGATTTGAATTCAGAAAGCTGCTTGATTTTTTCTTTTATATCGTTCAAGGCAAGAAGAATTTCCTGTGCTTTTGAAGGATCATCCCATAGGGTGCTATCTGCAGCTTTACTCTCCAAAGCAGCCTGGTCTGCTTCCAACTTGTCGAGCCCAGCAGATGCTCTGATTTCATTAACGCGTAGAATAGTCGTTTCAACATCTTTTCTCAATGCATAAAAATCTGCAAAGAATATATAATGCCATCTAAACTATTAATTTCAAATACCTTCTGAGCATTAAGCCAACAAAAGCTCTTTTCTGCGCTTTCATCATACCTTGCAATGCCCATTCAGAAGTGTCAGCATCAACTCCTACTTCTGCCTGGCTCCCGGAAGCTGCTAGCGGAACTGGTTAACCAAATCATTAGGAAGATTAATCCACAGACATATCCATAAGAAGAAATTACTTCAAATGGTCCAGTAATGAGGCAAATTACATGATAACAATGAAAAATTGAAAAAAGTAATAATAATAATATCATATATCCCAACCAGAGATGAATTATAATAGGAGTAATGATCCAATATAAAATTTAAAGGAGAAAATGTGGCATGGAAAGCATTACGATTCCATAAATTTCCCCAAGTAATCCAATCTCTAACAATCTAAACAAGATCTACACTATGGGTCTCTTCAAGATAAAAACCTACCGCAAGATAGGCCACCGCCGCCAACCTTCAGAGACAAGCTTCAAATTCTCACTAGTTTATGATTATGAGTTTCTCTAGAGCATATGGCGAATGAGTTTTCTCGGTAGTTATTAAAGGTCTGACTGCAAAAGTGACACCTAGGTGTGATTGGTACCTTAGAGTGGGTTTGGATGCGTCATTTGCAAATTCTAGGGAACTTTGAAACGAGGGAATGTGCAAATTCTGAAATTTCTAAATGACGTCATTTGTTTTCACCTTGTTTGGGTAAGTATCTTATTTTCAGATGAGAGGTGATGGATCTCGGGGAGGCAGTGGAACTCGACGAGGTGGTGAAGATCGACGGCGGCGGAATGGTAGAGGTGGCAAAAGGAGGTGTCGGCATTTGTGGTGGAATTTGGTATAAGAAAAAATAGGTGGGGATTTGTTAATTCCACCTAAAAATGTGGAATTTTGTTTGGTTACTTCTGTATGGGGTTGGAATTTCCGAAATTCCACTTAGAATATACAAATTCCAATTTTCAACCTACCAAACATGATATTTACAAATGATACATTTTGAAATTCCACAAATTTTGAAATTCCATGTACGAGCGACGCAAACGCACCCTTAGAGAACTTTCAGGATGTGGAGAAGTTTACTTTTCAAAGGACTTCTGGGTGATTTGTGCTCCAGGACCTAAAAAAATGCAGTAAGAGTGATTTCCACAAATTCGACTCTAAAACGTAGGGAAATCATGGAAGTGAAGTTCTAAACGAAGATGATCTGGTTGGATGCGGAAATCGAATGCCGCTCGGCCACGTTAGGGCCTTAGGGGTGACTCTCAACTCACGAGACCGTTTAGTAATTGACTCAACTTAACAATGCAAACTTCCTATACATTAAAGGAACGAACTCGAAGCACTTCGAAACGCAAACTTTTAACTACTTCCGATTCACAAAGTCCAAAACAATACCAATATCATCATGTTCGTAACAGAAATTCACAACAACAAAAAAGAACCTCACCAATGTGGCGAAGAGGAGTTGGCTTGGGCTGGCGTGGAAGGAAGAGAGAAGTGTGGAGATTCCACAGTGGGGTTGCGACGCTGCGAGAAGAAGGTAAGGGGGAGGAGAGGTGGAGAGGGACGAAAGGGGGGAAGACTCGGAGACACTCCATTGGAGGTGGAGTGGAGATGTATAATTCTGCTTATGAAACGGATAAGCGAGAGCGAAGAAGGCTGGAAACTCGGCCTGCTGGTGTTGGGTGGTGCTTTTACCCGGAACCGACCCGGTTACCAATTTTTCAAAAATAAAAATAAATAATACTCCTTTCGCTTGATTATATACGATCACGAAAACAAAGATTTTTTAATGTCACTTCCAAATTTTTTTTGAGTTAACGTCACTTTCAGAAATCAAATACGTGGCATTTGAGCTTTGACGCACAATAAACTTAGAGAATAGTTAACGGCAACAAAACTCAAGTGGATGTTGTTGGGCGCTCGACCATGTCAGAGGATTATGCGTCACGTCCCCCCACCCGTATGTCGGATCGTGCGGTGGGCGACACGATCTCCCGCCTGGGCGGGATGTTTGGGTGCGTTGGGTTGGGGGGACGTGGATGTAGATAATGTATGGGTTGGGTGTTTGGGGTGTTTTTTAAGTGTGTTTGGTGAGCTAACGTGTCAGGGAAAAAAAGAATGACGCTCGGGGGTACCTGGGACGTTGTTGTTTATGCTCATATTGTAAGAGCAATCTTAACGATTGTTTTTCGTCCGGCGCTCGAGTCAAGCTCCTGACCTACGCCTGCCCGGGCGGGATCGGGTTGCCCGACTCCCGGGCATGGCTCGGGCCCACGATTGGTCGGGAAAAAATTAGTTTTTTTGTTAAAATATGTTTAAATTTCCATTTTAAATCATTTTTTCAATTTTTTCTTCTGAAAATATGTTTTTATTTGTTTATATTTTTTCCAACTTTTTTTATTTTTTACCCACGATTGAATCTCCAAATGACGTGGATGAGAAAGAATATAGGGACGGCCGGACTGTTTTTAGGCATGGTTAAGAGAAATTTGGGGGTATGTGGGGTGAACTGACGTGACAGAGAAAGAAATTGTCGTAACAAATAGAGAAAACAATGCGTGTGGTGTAGCTCGGACATGGTTAAAGATAGTGTAAAGGTAAGCAGATATGCAACTAATAGTTTCATAAGATTTTGTTTTTTAATTTTAATTATTAAAATGTGTTGTCTAATTACACGAATTAGTTGCATTCACATGGTATACACGAGAAAGTTGTGTTCGCTTAGGCCCCGTTTGGCAACGTGATGATTTTGACGATGAGTTTCTGGGAGAAACCCATTACTTGATGTGACGTTTCAAAACCGAAGTTTAGGAGGTGACAGTTGATGGTGTTTGGGTGCAAAAACCGAATAGGCAGAGTTGAATGGTCTGATCACAGCCAAATTACCACAAAACTCTCGCCGTCGTTTCATCTCTCTTCACCTTCCTTCTTCCCTTACCGTAACCATTCCCATCTCCTTCACTCCTCTCCGTCATTTAGGCACGCAGACAAGTGGACATATGACATTGTTTCATGCTTCCTACCCAAAAGTTAAAAAATCAAAAGATTATAACTTATTTACAGCTTATAGAGTGTCATGCATGGTAACATTGCGACAATGCAGATGGGGTAATGCAGAAGTTATCATGTTTGGATGGTGTTTCGGGTGAATAGTGGTTTTCTTTGGAAATTATTATTCCTAATCATGCATCCAAACAGACCCTTAGTTGGGGTCATGTTTGTTTGGGCTTTCAACCAACGCATCGTTTTGAAGCAAGTTGGATGACAGTGGGCAACCCAACATTAAGGTGGGGGTAATAATTCAAAAAAAATTACCCACTAGTCTCTCCCCTTACCATCAATGTAAATGTACACTCAACCAATGATGACAAAAATTGTCCAGGACCACGATGTAAGCCTTCCTTCAGAATAGGTTGCCCGACAGTGCATAACCTTGCAGTTTCATTTAGGGATTACTATTCGTCGTCCGCCAATTACTTAAATCGTCCGCGTTAATTATCATTTTGTCATTTACTTTCTATTTAATACTCATTTCGTCACGTCTCTTAAAAAAATGTTCTTCTCACAGTTTTTCTCACTCTACTAGTACCAACATCAAGGAAATGTCTGGTGAACAATCTGAATCTGGCACAATAAGTCTATAAAAAAACTTGAATTTATATAATGTGTTATTTAAAATTATTTCAGGTTCCGTTACAAGATTTTGGTGGTGACGGGGTGAAATATTGATCCGTTTATCTGGTTACCCATCTCTGTTTACCCGAATCTGGAAAAAAATGCAAACGTAAATAAACCGGTAAACGTAAATCTACAAACGTAAATAAACCGGTAAACGTAAACCGGTAAACGATAACATATTTGAAGTAGGTACGGTAAACATTGATTGTAACATGTAATTTGTAATGTATATTTTTAAAGATTGTAACATGCGTCTGCCTGCCGACGTCTTTCTACTTTCCGTGACATTTTTTTATGGTTGGAATTTGATGTTTGGAAGAAAATAAACAGAAATTGGTAGTGAGAGGGTGAATTAAAAGAGACGATAAAATAAAAATGAGATAATAATAAAATAATAATTAAGCAACAATTTAATTAATTCAAAGACAACGTTTAACAATTCAGTTTCATATTCATTTGGAATAGCCAAATCAATAATATTCGAAAAACAACTGTTTTTTAATAGAGTAAAACTAGTATCAACCAACCATCGCATCATCACAAGTGACTCGAACTCTTGTAGCGCAACATCAACAAATTAGCAGGAAGACGAAGGAAAATGAAGAATCAATCACTTGGGTCTCAGAACACAAATTTAATAATAGAAAACAAATCTTCAAATTATAACAAAGTAAATCTTGGTGCAATCTTAAAACCGTAACTCAGGCACAAATGACAGGGATCGAATATCTGTTCATTGCATAACAAAAAAACACGAGTCCACGAAACAAAAGATGACATGAGAACACTTCATTGAGCAAAAATTCGCTGGAGTTGCTACGATCCTCAAAGGTCTTGAACAGTCAAGCCTGCAAAATTAAGGATGTCGTTAGAAACAAATAAACAATATCCAGTATTCAACATAAAAACCTTCAGGGCTCAAATGCATTTATCCTTCACGTGATTTTTAGATTTTGGTTCATCAGATCTTAAGTTGGCAAATGATTTTTGAAAATTAAAATATCCAGGTAAACAGTTAAAACTACAACATTTTTTTTACTGTTGAAACTAAACTTATCGTACTGATTGCTGAAGAACAACAAACGTCTGATTTGGTTTCTCCTACATTCCATTATTTTTTACTGTTGAGGATATCAGAGATCAAGTAGACCTAACTAAAGGAAACGAGAAATAGAATATATATATAGCAATTGGAAGCATTAACAGCAAAAGTGAAAACTGTATGATTCAGATTGAAAAAAATCATCTACAAAGTACAAGATATCCACTAATCTAAAAACAAAGGAAGAACATCTTTTGGGCCGCAATCCCATCATTGAGAATTTGTGATATCATGGCATCGGATCAATGCATTGAATAGGAGGCACCGAAAAACATGATGATGATGATGAGGAGGATACAATTCAATACAAGAATTTCAGCTTCTAACCTGGTGGAAGGGACTGCTTCAACTTGTCGGCCTTCTCAGGGTCAAACACACAGAGCGTGTAAAGATACTTTGAGCAGCGAACCTTGAACTTGACAACATCTCTGCTCCTCTTGATCTTCACAGAGCGGGCATCCTTTCTTCTTGCAGTAAGAAGGAAGTCCTTGATCTCATGAATTTGCTTCGGCTGCAAACAAGATAAAATTAGCCTGACTTCAAGCAATAAAACTTTTTTATTTGTGAGATTGATAAATCTCACCAATTAAAATATTATTCTGAAAAAAGTATATAGAATCAATGAGAGTCTGAGGAGCCAAGATCAGTTGAAATATTATGATAGTTGAAACATAGACAGATTAACTAGGCATAAATTCAAATTCATAACAAGAACGAAAGGTTCCCTCGAAAAACATACAAATATCTGCAGTATTGAGTGTACCGAAATGCAGATAACATAAAACACCCAAACAAGTGGTACCAGAGTGATCAACTAATTCCATGTTGCAGATTAACTGTTAGCTGGTTAAATGTATGATGTTTTTGATCGCGCTGATTCGACGTGAAATACACTCGATTAGGATATAGATCGAGTTTTGCCAATTGTCAAACTTCATCGACGGATTCCGATGAAATTCGCAGTTTTGCTTTGTCGAAACAAAGTGAAAAGTATCTTTTCATATCAATTTCTAAAGCACCAGTAGAAGTACATGTTCATGACTTCGTGTGATGAACTCCAATCATCCGTACATACAGAAATTAAAACAAAAACCGAATTTCACCACACGTTTCGTCGAAAATTGAACTAACACATCAAATCTGTTCAGAAATAACACACCACAGTGGTCTAATCGTCCATAATCGAAGAAAAAACACGCTTTTCGTTGATAAAAAAACAACATCAAGCATAGCATAGAATCGGACAAAAGTAGAAGGAAGAGAAGAAATCTCACCATTTTCGCAGGAGATGTTCTTCTCCGACTCGAAGCAAAACCCTAACCTCGCCCGCCACAAGAAACCGAGCCGCCACCACAATATATTGGATCTTTTTTACAACCCTAAATTTGTTTTTCTTGTTACCAAATTACCCTCCCTTACCGGGTCGGACCGGAATGCAAGTCCGGAAGGCCAAATGGGCCGGGTCTCAAGGTTGGGTCCGGTAATTTTATATATATTTAATATTTTAGGTATTTTTTGACATTTTTAGTAGTTTTGAAGGCTATTTTTTTATAAAAAGTTAACGAGCCATCCCAGGACGGCCCGATACAGAAGACTACCTTGGGTAGGGCTGAGCATCGGTCAAGATTCAGATCAGACCGGATGCTCTCTGGGGCTTGGACCGAAGATCGGATCGGTCAGGTCCGGTCAAGTCCAAAAATCTAGATCTGGTTTTTTAGGGGAAAATTGAATTTTGGACCAAGTTCGGACCGAATCGGACAAAAAATCGAACTTATCTCAGAACCCAGACCGATCAGATCCGGTTCGGACCGAACCCAGACCAATTGGTCTAGTCCGGTCCAAAAAATCAAACCAGGCCGAAATATGCAATTACTAGTGTGTCCTGCTCCGCTACCCCACCCGAAATAACATCTTTTTGGAAGCCTACGAGTTGAGACGCGGCTCATCTTCTAAAATGGCTCGTTGTGCTGCAAACATTCCGATGGCATTAAACAACTTTAACATTCAGATGTTTTTTTCAAGAAATTTATGTTTGTACGCATCCAAAATAATTATACAACTTCGAATCAAGTACTATTCAGCAAACTCGAACTACTCCATTCAAGTGTTTCCTCAGGCTTGATGCTAAGAAATCGGCGCAACCGATATTTTTATTAATATTCCTCGTAATGTTGGTGGTTTTATAAGAACACTAACACCCCTTCCAAATTCTATTTATACACACATTGATGTGAAGTTGCCTCAATGTGTATATCATAAAAGTTATATAGAAAAAATAATTCGAAAAAATGCTCAACCTAAACCTACAACAAAACATGATGATCTATTTGAATCTTTTAACTTGCACTTGAAATTTCAGATAGAATTCGGTTTGGTTTCAATAGACACCCTACATGAACGAACGTTGCCATTAGGAGCTGCAAAAATAAGAAAGAGTGGATCTGGCTGTGAGCCGTAATTTTTTTAAATAATAAATTTTAAATCGGAAATTAGAAAATTAAGAAGAAAGAAAAATCAAATCTGCTCCAATCGCGGGTCGAACCGCATAAAATCGCAATCTCCATTTGCTATATTATCGTAATCTCAGTTTAAAGAAGCAATATTTACAAGAAGAATACCAATCCAAAGCCTTACTGAAGCTTCATTCGCTTTAGATTGTACATCACCGATTGCAGTGCCTCCTTTATTTTTTCCCGATTTGCCTGTTCCATTTCACTTGATGCATGGCGCAAGTTTCGAAGACCATAGCCCCAAGAGGCAATCGTGTGAGCTGAAGGAACTGATTCAGCAGCACACTCAATCCCATCCCTATAATACAGAAGTCCAGCACATGTGGCCATACTACTACAACCAAATGCAGTCCATGGTTTGATTTGAACAGGCTGGACATGCCTCTTCCTCGTTATCTCGTAAAAAGAAGTTCGCATCGCAAGTAAGCTGGTTCTCTCAGCCGATGCAATCACATGATGAGTCGTCCGGCGGATCTTTTCAGCAGATGCTGCCATCTTAGCACTTGAGAACTTGGTAGCTGCTCCTGGAGCCAATTTTTTTTGTTTGAGCAAGAATCTTACCAAGACCAATTGCAGCTGTTCTCTGCAAATGCGCAAAACTAAACTTCAGTAGAGCGGGGATTTTGTAAGTTACCAGGTAGATGCCGGTAAAGCTTTTGACAGAGAAGATGCTCATACAATTGCTGTTGCACCAGCACCAACTGCCACTACTGGTGTATCAGATAGCAGTCTCTTTCTGGTCATGTCAGAAGGAAGTCTTTCATCCTCATAATCAACCTCGCTGTTTAATTTTATGAAACATTGATCAGCTAGAAAAGCTGCCTCGGGAGGAACTGTTGTTTTCCAGTGTTTCCTTATTGTGGATAAGCTTCCTGCGTCGACTATAGCCACCACTGTCCTAAACCTTTTCGCTTGATTCTCCTTAAAGCTTGGGCAAAAAGAGCATCACTTTTATGTTGAGGTGAGAGCACGGTATAGTCGGATGAATTTCCACTTGTCAGTTTTTCAAGAGGGCAACGACCGAAACAGTTTAAAATAATTCTAAGCCCCTCCACTGCCAAACGAAAGTTACGTACTTCCTCCAGTAGTTGAACGTTGATCAGGTGTCCTGCTTAAACGTCTGAGAGCAACTTTTGGGCATACACCAGCGCCTTCCCAAATGCTGGAAGATCGAAAAATATTCTGTGCAACTCTTCCAGTAACAAATAAACATCCCTTGCAAATGCTGGTGCCTGGAAATTACATTTTGGTTCACAATCTTCAATTGTTCTTTCATCTCCACCCATTAGCGTCAAGGATAGAGAATGAACTAATGAAGTAAAAAACTGTTTCTGCAGAGGATCAGAGAGCCACTGATCCTTTAAACCGTGGGAAGCATCAGATGTAGCATTTTGTGGTAATAAACGGTGTGCTTGAAATGGAGCAGCAGTCTGTCTTTCTTTTCCACTGTCAGAACAAGGAGACAATGGACGAACATTGTGGTGTGGAGATTCAAGCAGCAAAAAAATTGCTTTAACCTCATCTGCAGCTCTTTTTGAAGCTAGAAGACCCCCAAAGAATCCTGTCCCGAAAATGTTTCTTGTTGATCTTATCTATTAAAGATTGCAAACGGTAATCACATTGAAATCGAAGATTACAACGGTCATCACATTAAACTCCTTTCCTCGGCATCCATCAAACATTCAAGACAAACATCCAAGACACACCTCCTCGTATACATACATCACAACGGGAACAAAAGTATAATTAAGATATATAATAAAACGCAACAAGTCTCCTTCTTCTTCCTAAAAATCCTTCCTCAAAATTTCCTCATGGTATCAGAGCATCTCTGATCCGACCTCAGATTCCCCTAGGGTCATCACCGGTCTTCTCCTCACTGAGGGGGTTGAAGGCAGAAGAAAAACAACCCACCAACATCCAAACCCTCAAAATCCACAAAAAACCCCGACCCGAAAAAATCCCATCAAACCATGTCGGGAAACCACCACGAAAACCCTTCCCGTTTGGTATCTACTCTACTCAACGGGACAAATTACCTGTCCTGGGCTCGGGCGGTGTCCCTCTCCCTCAGCGGCAGGGGAAAGATTGGTCACATCACCGGAACCTCAAAGAAACCAGAAGGACCAGAAACGGAGGCCACACGGGAAGAATGGCAGACCTCTGATCACTTGGTTATGTCATGGATAATCGCATCCATGCAACCGCAGATAGGGGAGATCTTCCTCTACAAAGACAGTGCCAAAGAACTTTGGGATGCTGTTCAAGAACACTATGGGAAGGTGCAAGACTTTGCACACATCTTCAGAATCAAACAAAAAATAGCGCAATCAAGACAAAACCACAAAGGCGTCACTGAGTACCTTGGTACTCTCAGAAAAGCATGGGACGAGTTGGGGGTTTACGAACCACCGACAACCGACGCACTGATAATCGGAAAACGAACCGAACAAGACCGGATCTACCAGTTTCTGGTAGGTCTAGATCCATCCTTTGAAAACATCAGGAGTCAGGTGCTTATGGCTCCCGAGCTACCACCGCTTGCTTCTGTCATCGCCATGATCCTTCGCGAAGAATCGCGACGAAGGACCACAACTCCATCGCAAAATCAACCAACAACTGAAGCAGAAAATCAGGCGTTTTTCACCAGAAGGTCACAAAACCAACACCAAAGCAACAAAAAACGGTATGGAAATCGGAAAGACGAACACTGCGAAAACTGCAAAAAAATCGGACATAGCAAAAACAGTTGTTGGTTTCTCTACCCACATCTCCGACCACCAAAAGACAACGACAAAAGAGGAGGAGGAGATGGAAGAGGCATATCTCACCGCACTGGAGGATCATCGGGCGGGAGCGGCTACATCGCCACCACCGAAGGCGGCAGCAGCCACTCGACCAACCCTAACCCTAATTTTTCTTTTCTCTCACAGGAATCGCATGGAATGTCAGCAGTCGGGTCGGGAGGATTATATACTCCAACGGATCCGACTCGCGCAATCGGAGCGGCTCCGAATCCGAGTAACCGAGAGAATTTTTTCTCTCCAGCAAACATGGGCCTAGCGGGTTCTGAAAAGGATATTCATCATCTTATAAATAAGTTAAACGCCGTTTTGCAAAACAAACCTCCATCTTCAGGTAATTTCGCAGGTATGATAAAAGCTCTTGAAAATCATATGTTAGCCCTTCAGTCTAAGAAAAATGAAAGTGATGTATGGATTATCGATTCTGGTGCTACCGATCACATGACAGGCAATCCTAACTTATTGCTAGATCTTAAAAGGAACTTATCCATATTAAATAAATTTGTTAGTGTGGCTAATGGAAATCAAGTAGAAATTGAAGGAATAGGAAATATAAAATTATTAGATGAGATTGCAAAAAATGTTTTGTATGTGCCTTCGTTTGAATCTAACTTGTTATCTGTTGCAAAAATCACCAAAGAACTAAACTGTAATATCATTTTCTCACCCAATGATGTTGTATTTCAGGATCGTATCTCAGGGAAGACGATTGGTAGAGGAAAACTCGTCAATAACCTCTACATTCTAGACAAAAACAAACAGGCATTGCATGTAGGCAATTTATCCAAACATGAGTTATGGCATAAAAGGATGGGACATCCGTCACATCCTGTTTTAAAAATGTTTTTTTCCATCTATTAAGTCTGATTTATCTTGTGATGTGTGTAATTTTTCCAAACAAACTCGATTGCCATTTCATTTATCATCCATTAAAACAGGACATCCATTAGAATTAATACATTCTGATATCTGGGGACCAGCCCCAACTGAATCCTATAACGGGTTCAAATATTTTATCACCTTTATTGATGATTTTTCTCGTACCACATGGATTTATTTATTAAAATCAAAATCTGAAGTTTTTAATACATTCTGTACTTTCTCGAGTTTTGTGGAAAACATGTATGATTTCAAAATTAAAATTTTAAGGTCAGATAACGGTTCTGAGTACACCAGTAATATCTTCCAAAATTATTTAAAACAAAAAGGAATCTTTCATCAAACCACGTGTGTTAACACTCCTGAACAAAACGGTGTGTCTGAAAGAAAAAATCGTCACCTCTTGAATATCACACGTGCACTACTTTTTCAGAACCACGTTCCAAAAGTTTTTTGGTCTGATGCTGTTTTAACCGCTGCTTATCTTATTAACCGCCTACCAAGTCCACGTCTCCAAAACAAACAACCATTGGAAATCCTAACTGGCCGGAAATTATTTCTTGATCACTTACGTGTTTTTGGATGCATTGCCTTTGTTCACAGGAAAAAGGATGACAAGTTTGATTATAATTCTCGTAAATGTATTTTCTTAGGCTATTCTTTTAGAAAAAAGGGTACAAGTGTTATGACCCAAATAATTGTAAATTATATATCTCTAGGGATGTAAAGTTTGTCGAAAACAGTTCGTTCTTCCACCCAGACACTGAAGACAACGGATCTCCAACATCACCAAACTCCAATGATGCACCAATACCCATCACCTGCGATCCAGAAACCACCATGGTGACACCCGATCTCCAAGAAGAAGACAATGAAGAACCACACAACAACGAAGACGAAAACATTCCAAGAAGATCTACACGGCCTACCCGTCCACCAAAACACTTACACGACTATATCGCTTCCCATGTTTCTTACCCTATCCAAAATTACATATCATACGAACAAATAAAAACCCATCACAAAAGTTTTTTAGGAACTATAGATAAACATATAGAACCCAAAACCTATAATGAAGCACTAAGAGATCCAAAATGGTGTCAAGCTATGAAAGAAGAAATACAAGCCCTAGAGACAAACAACACCTGGATTCTAACCACAATGCCAAAGGGGATTAAACCAGTTGGGTGTAAATGGATATATAAAATAAAATACAATAGTAACGGAACCATAGAAAGGTACAAGGCAAGACTTGTAGCAAAAGGATACACACAAACCTATGGCCTAGATTACCTAGAAACTTTTGCTCCTGTAGCTAAAATGAACACTGTTCGTGTCCTTCTCTCCATCGCCGTAAACAAAAAATGGAACCTCTATCAAATGGATGTGAAAAATGTCTTTCTTCAAGGAAACCTCGAAGAAGAAGTATATATGATTCCTCCACCAGGTTACACATCCACGAACGAGGTATGCAAACTCAACAAAGCTATCTACGGGTTAAAACAATCTCCGCATGCTTGGTATGCCAAACTTAGCCACTGTCTTATTTCTTACGGTTTCGATAAATCTTCCGCTGATGCATCCATGTTCACCAAACATCATAAAACCACCACTACCATAATCTTAGTCTATGTAGATGATATCATAATCACTGGAGATAACGACCACGAGATCAACCAAATTAAACAACACTTAAAAACAAAATTTGATATTAAAGACCTAGGACATTTAAAATATTTACTCGGTATAGAAATTGCATATTCAAAAAAGGGGTTGTTTTTATCACAAAGAAAGTATGCCCTCGACCTTTTAAAAGAAACAGGAAAACTTGGGGCTAAACCCGCAAATACACTCATAGAAACTAAACTAAAGGTAAACACTACTGAAGGAGAACCTATAAAAGATATTCAACAATATCAGAGACTTGTTGGAAAACTCATATACCTCACTGTCACAAGACCTGACATAACCTATGCTGTTAGCATTATCAGCCAATTTATGCACTCACCTAGAACACCCCACTTAGATATAATTACTAGGATACTTAGATACATTAAGAGAACTCCAGGACAAGGGATATGGATGAAAAACAACAACTCTAACTCAATAATTGGTTTTTCTGATGCAGATTGGGCAGACAGCCACGATCGCAAATCCACTACGGGTTTCTGCACATTTGTTGGCGGAAACCTAGTGACCTGGCGAAGCAAGAAACAAAACGTTGTTGCCAGATCCAGTGCTGAGGCAGAATACCGGGTCATGGGATCCACTACTAGCGAGCTCATCTGGCTTAGACAACTGCTTCTCGACATTGGGCAACCTTACCATCTTCCTATAAAAATGTTTTGTGATAACAATGCAGCTTGACACATAGCTCAGAATCCTGTCTTCCACGAAAGAACCAAACATATTGAAGTCGACTGTCACTTCATTCGTGAAAAGATTCAGGCAAAGGAAATCGAGGTTCCATATGTTCCCAGCAAAGACCAACTCGCCGATATATTCACCAAAGCACTTGATCAGCCACAAGCAAACTCTATCCTATCCAAGTTGGGTCTCTTCAACCTATTCCAGGACTCAACTTGAGGGGGCGTATTAAAGATTGCAAACGGTAATCACATTGAAATCGAAGATTACAACGGTCATCACATTAAACTCCTCTCCTCGGCATCCATCAAACATTCAAGACAAACATTCAAGACACACCTCCTCGTATACATACATCACAACGGGAACAAAAGTACGAAGTATATATAATCGTTAGTTTCAAATGTAATAGTGAATTAAGATCTATAATAAAACGCAACAAGTCTCCTTCTTCTTCCTAAAAATCCTTCCTCAAAATTTCCTCATTATCTTTGAAGCATTTCCCAAGAACTTCAAAAGAAGACGTTGGCACTGAGTCTGATTGGTTATCTAAAGCCTCAATCTCAGTTTGGATCTCAGGTATTGCCAAAGGGGAAATCTGAGCAATAACTGCATCAGGTTGTATCTCCTTGATCACATGCTCTGCATCTAAAACAGACTGCTCCGATAAATTGTGTACAGTCAATATATAAACAACAGAGCCAGCATCATGATCAGGGATGGCAAAAATAAACTGCTTTGTCTGCTCTGATACAGAAATACGTCGAACTAGTCTGTTGGAATCTTTTAAGTCTTCTGGTTTAAGTAACGAGAATGGCCAATAATGTTGAAGATGTCGAAACATCACGAAAGTCATGGCTTAAAAACCAGTAATATTTGCCTCGACTCCATCACTGTAAAGCAGCTAATATTCTGAACAATTACAAAGTCCAAAGAAAAACATGAAAAGAGTAGGTGACAAAGAAAAGGTGGTGCATGGGCTTAAGAATCTATGTTACCAACACAAATAAATAGCAAGTGCACGAGCTATCAAATGGCACAGCATTAGATGACATTTGCTTACCTTTTGCAAGATCTATTGATTCCCAATCTACCTTAGAACATAATACTACTTAACCATCTGATAATTAACATTTCAACAACATCAATATATAGATTAACCTGTTTTGCAAGATTACAAAGCTTGTCAAAGTGATATTTAAACTATATTAAAAGGCAATGTATCTTCTAGTAATTGTCCATCATCAATATTTTATCAATCACGCCTTTATGTAAATGACTGAGGATTCATTGTCACGACAAACGGATTCATAAATACACTACCAACCAGTATATCCTACCAATCATATGGCCTTAGGATGCATCAACGCACACGGAAAAAAATCATGAGCACAATATATACATTGCATAAAATAAATAACGAAATCCATAGAAAGTCCACCATATCAAGGCCATGGCTAAGATGGATTGAACTAATAAATATTCTAAGTGATTACTGGGTTCTAAACTTAGAGTGTCGTATTCCGGAAACAAAGTGAGTAAACAACATGTCTTGTATCATTTTCATGCAGACTATTCTTTGATTTATTATGGCTAAATAATATAATAGTCGATGTATCTTTTACCCCTGTTTTCAAGTAAAAATGATTGACTGGCCCAAATAATAGTAATACTACACAACTTCAACACACCACGCATAATCATCATTTTCCCAAGCAAATTCTGGCTCATTCAGCCTCGCTGATCATCCCAATTCACAACCAAACTAATTGACCACAAAAGCTTCTATTAGGTGTTAAGCCACACTGAAACCTCTCCACCACCTCGGATGGAGTCATTTCAGGTGTGATTGGTTTGCAAGAGACTACAGAAAAGTGAGGGAATTGAACTTCTAGAGTGATATCTCCAAAACTCCAGTTTCACGATTTCCTTCAAATTTGGAGTGGAACGTGGGAAGTCATTCCAAGTACAATTTCATTACGTTATGTTTTCTCAAAAGTTTAATAAGGTTTTAAAACTCTCAAAACAAGGCTTCTCGGAAGTTCACTAAGTTTTCCTGCAAACCAATCACACCTCCATAAAAATTGGTGAGCATAACATCCCCCAATACATAACAATCTAGATTTATTTATTTTCGAAACGAGAATGGAAGTCTACATTACTGCAGCTTCCAAATATTTTCTGAGTTAATATCACTCTCAGGAATTGAACTTGTGACCTTTGGCACGTGAGGTACTAATTGCACCGGTGAACTACCCGCAAGTGTTCCATAACAACCTAGATTGCCAATCAAGTAAATCGACATTTTAAACTCAGAAACAAAAGGCAACACCAATAACTGCACGAACACACACAAACATACCAAAGAGCACAATTAGTCATTCCAACAACCAGCATCTCATTACGCACAATCACCCTTAAAATTAAAAAAAATAAAAAATCAAAGAACACACAAAGCACAAAACCAACGAGGCACTGCCCGAAGCTAAAGTCCAAAGGGAATATCTTTAATCCAAAACATAAGCATAAAAGATAGCAGAGCTCACGATTTGGGTGAAGTCGGGGGATTCGGAACCCTAGGATGGTGGGGCGATGGACGTGGAGGAGAAATTTGGAACGGTTTGGAAGAGAATGGGCAGTGGAAAGGCTTGGTCGGAGAGGACGACACTACGCCGGCGTGATGAGCGCCGCCGCCGGAGAAGAGGAACCGTCCTTTTTTTAACTTCCACGGTTATTTTTCCGAGGAAACGGAAAGTTGGCAATTGGACTTTTTAACGACTTCTCGTACCATCTCATACTATTTAAATCTCAACATCTAAAAAATACGAGACTGCTGGGATTCGATATTTGCTCTTGATTATTTCAAAACAACGGATCTTCACACTACGATTGTCTCAATTGGTGTTAATAATACATATAAAAAATGTGACTAGTGGGCTACTGGCGAGGGAATTTATTTGGTTTGGTGGATTTTGTCTAGACAATTAAAATCCTGAACATTTACTTGTGGTGAAACGCTTTAGTTTAACTTAACAAGAAAATGGGAAGGAAATCTTCAATACAAATTTATTTCTTAATTTTTTAAAGAGATAATGGATATAAAGTGAGATGTCTAATATTTATGGTCAAATTACCACTATTACTTTTATAACAAAAACTATCTCATATATATATATATATATATATATATATATATATATATATATATATATATATAATGTAATTAGTCACTATTTATGGTCAAATTACCAATATTGCTTTTATAACAGTTAATTAGTCAACTCGTGGTAATCTTTCATTCCCTTCATTTTTTTATCCAAAAGATAAAAGAAAATAAAGGAAAATCTCTCGTCTTTTGTCTCGCTATCTCTCCACTTAGCCATCCAAGTATTAAAATCTTTTCTTTTTTGGTTGTTCTACCAAATGGCTGTAAAATAATTGCTCTCGCAAATTTTTGATTTTTAACTTATTTTTTTAGTCATATAAATTTGTTATCCCCGCATGTGTTGAGATTTGAATTATCGCTGGTGAAATATTACTCAATTCGTGTAATATTGCTTATGTTGTGTAACAACTATAGGTTGCGATTGTGTTGTTTGGGTTTGATTACCAAATGACCATTCACAATTGCAAGTTGCGTTGTGAAAATCGCCGAACTAATGATATCGATGGATAATAGTCAATGATATATCATTTACCGGTTGGTGATTTAAATGAAGTAGTTTTAACTATTTAATTTCTCGAAATGTCTTACTTTGTCCTTTTTTAGCATTTATAATTTATAGTTATATAAAAAAAATACCCTTCACATAATAATTATATATGTAGGATGAAAAGTGAAATTTTACTCAAAACTTCCTAAACATATTATCCTCGACCATCTTGATTCTCCACACTTACACGTTCAAAATCTAATTAAACATATATATAGCTTACTTCCAATTTGATAATATCAATTTCTAAATTTAAACACCACATCCACATGCACACGTTCAAAGTTATCAACAACCTTAATATTCTTTTGAGGTGCTTAATTTCATGCTAAAACACACAATTCGTGTGGAATATTTCCACTCATTACCATCTTCAACCAAACTTTGAAAATGACAGCTGAACCAAAACTATATTCTTAATGAATAATGATACATAACATGCCCAGGAAGTAAGCATATTACTTTAAGATTCGTATTAACGTGGAATGACACAACCTAACGACTCACTGCACCTGCACCGCCACTTCCAACTGATTGCACACATTGCATTCTAATTGTATTTTTAAAACTATTTTTTTACTCTTTCACGTCTTCAACTATTTCAATCCCACGTCGTTGCAGCTCGACCCCTGAAAGTTGACCATTGGGAACTATAGTACTGCCTGCTAGAGTAAACTTGATTGCTCCTTAATTTTATTATTTATTCAATCAGCACACCATGATTTCAATGTAAGATTAGGATTTTTGATTGGTGCACCTTCAAAAGTTGTTTGTTAGTCCTTTGCACTTTTGTATTTTTTTATTAGGAAAAATTTTCAAAATAATCAAAAAAAAATAAAAAATTGGAAAAATATGCACTTCAGAAACTTAATTGGCAAAGTATGCACATTGAAAAACGGCACCACAGGTGCCGTTTTCATTAAGTAAAAACGGCACTGTAGATGCCGTTTTTACCCTTAATGAAAACGGCATCAGTGATGCCGTTTTTAGTTGGGCAATTTTTTTTTTGGTTTCGAGATGTTTTTATCTAATACATGTTGAACTAGAAACGGGTCGGTCTGGAAATTTTTGAATGTATTAGATAAAAACGGCATCATTAGATAAAAGCGAGACCCCCGACCGACCTGTTTCTAGTTCAACATGTATTAGATAAAAACATCTCGAAACCAAAAAAAAAATTGCCCAACTAAAAACGGCATCATTGATGCCGTTTTCATTAAGTAAAAACGGCATCTACAGTGCCGTTTTTACTTAATGAAAACGGCACCTGTGGTGCCGTTTTTTAATGTGCATACTTTGCCAATTAAGTTTCTGAAGTGCATATTTTTCCAATTTTTTATTTTTTTTTGATTATTTTGAAAAAAATTCCTTTTTATTATTCCAGAACGTCCACAAATCAAAACAATTGCTTAGGTGCACTTCCCTCAAACATTGTTAACTGATCACGTGATACTGTTAGTTGTCGCCGTTAAGTTTGAATCCAAAATGTCGACTGAAAACCAAATTGATTCCCAATTCGAGCCGATCGAGTTTAAATATGTTACTTGATACCTAATTAGACACAATTAAGTTTGAATCCAAACGGTTAACTGAAAACCAAATTGACTCCCAATTCGAGCTGATCGAGTTTTCTAGATATTTTCAGATGTTAACTTGACAAAGGCAACTAACGGTGTCACAAAATCCGTTAACGGTGTTTGAGAGAGGTGCATCCAAACAATTAGTGGGATTTGTGGGTGTTCTGGAGCAATAAAAAATATACGAGTACAAAGATCTAATGAACTACGTTTTGAGTTGCACCCAAGCAAAATCCTCACGTAAGATTAGATCAGTAGACTTAATTGTTTATATCTTATAAATATTCTATACAATGGGATTCTTTTATGTTATCGATTACTTGGTCATTGATTTAACTAATTAATAATAGTTGTAAACTTGGCATTCAAATATGGCATTGGAAGGATGAAAAAAAAAGCGATTTGTACTTGAGAGTATGGATGTCAGCGGATCGGATATATGTATATCCATATTCGTATTCGCATAAAATTTAAGGATTCGAATACGTAGGGGTGTAAACGGGTCGGGTATGCCCCTACCCGTACCCGTACCCGGCTAAATTAGCAGGTACGGGTACGGGTATATACCCGGCAAAAAACATATATACCCATACCCGACCCGTACCCGTTAACTTAGCGGGTACGGGGCGGGTAAACGGGTATAACGGGTATAATATAATATATAAAAATATAATATATATTATATATAAAAAATATATAACATATAAAATATTAAAAAATATTAAACAAAATATTATATATATAATATAATATATCTTAACGGGTATACTGGTACGGGTAATGCGTATACCCGTACCCGACCTGTTTATTAACCGGGTAAACGGGTACGGGTATACGGGTATGGATTTTTGTACCCATACCCGTACCTGCCCGGGGCGGGTGACCGGGTATACGGGTATTACCCGCCCCGTTTACACCCCTACGGATACAGATACAGATTATTTGCGGATATGAAAAGTCTATATCTGTTTGGATATTTGACGGATTCAGAACGGATACAGATAATATCCGCATACGTAAACATAATTCTCAATTTTATAACATTTTTCATTTTCACTTAGACAAAGAATTATACATAATCACATATATAACTCTATTTTGGTTTCAAATATTAACTTACTTTATCTTAACTTCTAACTCTATATTCTGAAAATGAGAACAATATTCAATGCTTGAATAAATGTGATCAGTAAATTTATTTTTATTTGAAAAAATAAATTTAAACTATATATTCAAAATATAATCACACAAAGTTGAAATATGAATACTTCTAGGTATAATAATGTATTACATAAGTATATGATACAAATTAATGTGGATACAAATATTGTACTATGGATATTCGATCCCGGATCAGATATTATACGAATCGGATGTACCAATAACCATATCCGCTCCACGACTTTACGGATCAGATACGAATACGGTCTTACATATATATTTTTCTCGGATCGAATATCCAAATTCGAATACGGATATAGACGGATGCTCGGATATTCAAATATCCACTGACACCTCTACCTGAGAGGAGAGGTAGGTTATAATAGTTTTCGTGACTATAATTTGTTTCAGAAAACTTAAAACCAGGGTCTGCTTACTGTCAAGAAAATACAACAAACAGTAAAACACAGTTGTCATTTCACTTTTTATTTTACGTGAAATTGCTGTGTTTTTCGTCTCCAAAGCCCAAAGTGTTGGTTAATCCACCCAAGTGGATTTAATAGGTACGTACGTACTTGCCCGTAATTCTCGTTGGTATCTTCGTGTATTCTGACAATGTCAACTAGACTTCAAAGTTCAAACCATCAGATTAATTACTTTTGGATTTTCAGTTTTGCATGTCTGAATAAGCCATGTTACTGTGCTTTTTAATTGTGAAATATTTTGCCAAATGACATTGTTCTTGATAGAAACTAATAAAGTTCTGAATTTGGCAGTTACAGGTAGAATCTTGACAGGAATGAACTATATATTGACAGTGAAATAAATTTGCACAAAAGTCATTTGTTGCATATTTCCCAAGATAAACACAGTAATACGCATAAATTATATACATTTAATAGGAAAATACACGACTTGAAATTTATAATGCATTGCATATGCCTTGTTCTGCGTTTGGAATTGGAACATGCTATATATGAATGTTGCTTCCACTGGTGTCCCAAAATTAAAGATCAAATGTTATGTAATTCAAACACATGTCTGACTACTCCGAAATCTGTATACTCCTAACATGATAATTATACGCACAATACTCAACTGATTTACATGATGATTTTTTTTTGAAATAATAGAAAAATAAAGAAAATTGGAAGGTTGGAATAGTTTGAAAAAATATTTGACAAATTATAAAAAACGAAAATGACAGTGGGGATACCGTTACACAAGAAACGGTATTTCTTATAATTTACCAAATAATTTCTAAACTCTTATATTCTTCCATTGTATATGTATTATTTCAAAAAATAATTCCTAATTTTTTTGTTGTGATTTAATTGGAAACTAAAATAAACCTCCTTTGTGAACATTTAACCGCATTTTCTATTCCAACACTCCAACCTCCACACACCAAAAATGTGGCAGAGCAAAATAAGGTTGTTGTGTGTTATTTTTCCTCGCGTAAAGTTCCTTTCCATCACACAATCGGATGGATTATTAACTTTAACTAGATTTTACATCACTTATTTTGAAATGATTATATTTATAAGGTACACGTTGCTTTTGTTCAAGTTGCATCATTTGTGGGTGTCGGTGGATCATTACGTTGTTTGATTGTAAATGTGCCATTGAAATTCACAAATTACTTAGAAACTGTGGTGTAATATTTAAATGTCTTCATTTTCTATTTTTCACTCTATACATCATTGTTATTGTAAATGAGCACAAACCTTAATTTTTTACATTAGGTTGATGATGCAAACATATTCTCAATTTTACGATGTATAATATCCGAATTGCAATGGATGTCTTAAAAAGATATCTTGTGGGCATAAATTTGTTGTCATTGTGTTTCAAAAATCAAGGTCGAGATTTGATTGTTAAAACAAATAATATCTACAGGAACACATAATGATCCACAAATAAATAAAGTTATTTAACACTTACCGTACGTGTGAATGTTCTCAAGTTTTTTTTGTTGAGAATTTAATTTGTATTTCGTCCACCTTACAATCATATTTCCCATTTTCGCGAGCACTTGACGAATACAAACCTTAAGTCCTAAAGGGCCACCCAAATTTGACATCATCTCTTTTAGTATAAAGATAATAAGCTTGTTGATTTAAGTTAGAAATTTGACAAAAATCAGATATTTTCTTGGTAATTAATGATCCATTTTACTTCGGCTGCAACACTGCAATAAAAAATAAAAATATAATTATAAATAGGGAAATGTTTGTTGAACGCAGGGCGTCACGGACGCGCTCTACGTGGATATCCATGTTAGCCCTTACGTGCCAAAGCATGAATGTATTTTTGTTTTTTCTTCCTAATGTCCACTCAAATCACATTAAATGCGTTTCAACTCAGCACGTTCTCTCTCTCCACCCAAATACAAATATGATGACACTCTTTCTTTCTTCTTCATTCTTTCTCTCCAGAATAAATCACCATTTCTAGCAAGATATTATGTCGAAGAAGCGTCTGATGCCGACTCCCAGGATTCTTCACAACGTAAGCAGCGTGAATGACACGGTGCGAAGATTTCCCGATGTTCTTGTCAGCGTTAGCATCGTGAATGTGACAATCCGGTGGTGAAGACTTCGCACCACAACATCTTTGCTGCATTGTTGGAGTGCCCATGACAGAAAAAGAAGGAAGAAGAAAGAAAGAGTGTCATCGACCGCCTCATTCACGCTGCTTACGTTGTGAAGAACCCTGAGAGTCGGCATCAGACGCTTCTTCGAAATAATATCTTGCTCGAAATGGTGATTTATTCCGAAGAGATGTACAACGCTCCGTGGTGAAGACTTACGTCTGTTCGGTTTATGTCGTACATCTCTCCGTAATAAATCACAATTTCGAGTAAGATATTACGTCGAAGAAGCGTCTGATGTCGACTCCCAAGGTTCTTCACAACGTAAGCAGCGTGAATGAGACGATCATGTTTAAGTCTTACATCTTCTTTCCGATTTACTGGGAAAATATATATTATCTTTGTAATTTGTGTGTGTTTGTATTGTTTGTTTGTGTGTGATTTATTGGGAGAAGATATATTATTTTTGTAATTTTTGTGTGTTTGTGTTTGTGTTTGTATTGTTTGTTTGTCTTTGTGCTCTCATTGTATCTTATTGTGTAATAGTTACCATCAATAATATGTACCATCAATATCTCATTGTATCTACATAAACAAGACAAACTTTCTACATAAACTGGACAAATATTCTACATAAACAGGACAAACTTTCTACATAAACAAGACAAACCTTGTACATAAACAGTACAAACTTTCTACATAAACTGGACAAACATTCTACATAAATAAGATAAACTTTCTACATAAACAAGACAAACTTTCTACATAAACAGGACAAAACAGGACAAACTTTCTACATAAACAGGACAAAACAGGACAAACTTTCTACATAAACAGGACAAAACATGACAAACTTTCTACATAAACAGGACAAACTTTCTACATAAACAGGAAATATGAGATGCTATTGTTTTCCTAAACGTAATTCTTGTGAGGTAAAATATACAGTGGGAGGTTTGTTGAGTTTGTGCGGGGGTGGCAGGGGGCGGCAGCCCCTGCGGTACATCATATTATTGCATTCCATATATTGATTCGTTTATTCCGACAATAATGAAGTCATATATTATTCCGAACTGCAAATACACTTATTCCGGTCTGCAAATACACTTATTCCGATTCCGGACAGCAAATACACTTATTCCGGACTGCAAATACACTTATTCCGGAAATCAAATACACTTATTCCGGACAAGAAATCAACTTATTCCGGACAAACTTTATGTTCCGTTTCTGGACACACTTTATTCTTAAACCGGACAACAAATATACTTATTCCGGACAGCAAATACACTTATTCCGGACAAACTTTCTGTTCCGTTTCTGGACACACTTTCTTCTTATTCTGGACAACTACACTTATTCCGGACTGCAAATACACTTATTCCGGACAGCAAATACACTTATTCCGGACAACAAATCTACTTATTCCGGACAAGATATCAACTTATTCCGGACAAGAAATCTACTTATTCCGGACAAGAAATCAACTTATTCCGGACAAGAAATCAACTTATTCCGGACAAACTTTATGTTCCGTTTCTGGACACACTTTATTCTTAAACCGGACAACAAATACACTTAGTCTGGACAACAAATACACTTATTCCGGACAGCAAATACACTTATTCCGGACAAACTTTCTGTTCCGTTTTTTGACACACTTTCTTCTTATTCTGGACAACTACACTTATTCCGGACTGCAAATACACTTATTCCGGACAGCAAATACACTTATTCCGGACAAACTTTCTGTTCCGTTTCTGGACACACTTTCTTCTTATTCTAGACAACTACACTTATTCCGGACTGCAAATACACTTATTCCGGACAGCAAATACACTTATTCCGGACAAACTTTCTGTTCCGTTTCTGGACACCCTTTTTTCTTATTCTGGACAACTACACTTATTCCGGACTGCAAATACACTTATTCCGAACAGCAAATACACTTATTCCGGACAACAAATCAACTTGTTCCGGACAAACTTTATGTTTCATTTCTGGACACACTTTATTCTAAAACCGGACAACAAATACACTTATTCCGGACAACAAATACACTTAATCCGGACAGCAAATCCACTTATTCCGGACAAACTTTATGTTCCGTTTCTGGACACACTTTATTCTTAAACTGGACAACAAATATACTTATTCCGGACATCAAATACACTTATTCCGGACAAACTTTCTGTTCCGTTTTTGGACACACTTTCTTCTTATTCTGGACAACTACACTTATTCCGGACTGCAAATACACTTATTCCGGACATCAAATACACTTATTCCGGACAGCAAATCTACTTAATCCGGACAAACTTTATGTTCCGTTTCTGGACACACTTTATTCTTAAACCGGACAACAAATACACTTATTCCGGACAGCAAATACACTTATTCCGGACAAACTTTCTGTTCTGTTTCTGGACACCCTTTCTTCTTATTCTGGACAACTACACTTATTCCGGACTGCAAATACACTTATTCCGAACAGCAAATACACTTATTCCGGACAACAAATCAACTTATTCCGGACAAACTTTATGTTCCGTTTCTGGACACACTTTATTCTTAAACCGGACAACAAATACACTTATTCCGGACAGCAAATACACTTATTCCGGACAAACTTTCTGTTCCGTTTCTGGTCACCCTTTCTTCTTATTCTGGACAACTACACTTATTCCGGACTGCAAATACACTTATTCCGAACAGCAAATACACTTATTCCGGACAACAAATCAACTTATTCCGGACAAACTTTATGTTCCGTTTCTGGACACACTTTATTCTTAAACCGGACAACAAATACACTTATTCCGGACAACAAATACACTTATTCCGGACAGCAAATACACTTATTCCGGACAAACTTTATGTTCCGTTTCTGGACACACTTTATTCTTAAACCGGACAGCAAATACACTTATTCCAGACAACAAATACACTTATTCCGGACAGCAAATACACTTATTCCGGACAAACTTTCTGTTCCGTTTTTTGACACACTTTCTTCTTATTCTGGACAACTACACTTATTCCATACTGCAAATACACTTATTCCGAACAGCAAATACACTTATTCCGGACAACAAATCAACTTGTTCCGGACAAACTTTATGTTCCGTTTCTGGACACACTTTATTCTTAAACCGGACAACAAATACACTCATTCCGGACAGCAAATACACTTATTCCGTACAGCAATATACACTTATTCCGGACATACACATAACGTAAACAGGACAAACACATAATGTAAACTGCACACACACATAAAGTAAGCTAGACAAATTAAGTTGATCCAACGTAAAACTTAAAAACAAATATTTTATTATGATAAGTGTGAGCTCGGCACAAATAACGAGACTGCACGATGTCCTAGGGTCTGCACATTGTCTTATCTGTGTATTGGGAAATGAATCGTTTAACTTAAAGAACCGGCATTTTTTAAAAAGACCAAAACGCGCGAAGAAAAATTTCCCTGACTGGACGCTGACTCAAAGAAAAATATCTGAACTGTACAGACCCACGTAAGGCGCGTCCGTGACGCGCGCATCCGTCTATCACGGCTCTTATAAATAACCTTGGGATATATAATTATAAATACAAACAAATGCAAATTAAAATAGGGAGGGGGTAATCTGCCAAGAAGCAAACCGACGGAAACGAGTGCGAAGAAGAGAGAGAGGGGAAGACGATCTTTCTCCATTTCTGTGGTGTGCTGTGGGATTCAAGCGAAAGAGACGTCTCCTCTGCTCCTCTCTTCCTTCCATCCTTCAAATCCCCCAATCCCTCTCCCTCACCAAATCCAACTTCCCCAAAACTTCTCCACCTCCACCTCCCGATCCCCGCCAGATCTCCCTCGCGCGAACCGTTTTGTTGCTTTACAACCGGAGATCTGGTACGTGCATCTCGGATCTCCGTTTTCTCGCGTTTTTCGTGTTTTTTTTGGGTGGTGGTTTGGTGTTTTCCAGGGTGATTTGTGTTAGTCTAGTTGGTTTTGACATGGTGGATCTGTTTATGTTGCCTCTGGCTTGCTCCCAAAGAAAATGTAGGTTGTTGGTTTGCATCTGAAAATTTGGTTGTGATTTTCACTGGTTGTGTTTAGCGATTATGGTTAGGGAGTGCGCCGTAACGTAGATCTGTTCTTCGAGTAACGTAGAGTCGTTCTGTTCTCTGCGGGGTGTAAATTGAGCAGACGAATTGTTTTTGAGCTCCCAGAGAAATGAATTTTGGATAAATATATCTTCGGCATAATTGACTTAAGAGAAGATATACTATTTGTCTTACAAGGTTTAGGATATTGTTAGATGGAGGTACATTAGTTGTGGTGATGATTCTTCAGTTCGGATTGGCATGGAATTTGAATCCTGCATTAATTCCGGAATCATCTTTGAGTCTCTGACACTGTAAACTAAGAACGACTCACTTAGTAAACTCCCTTTTCATGATTATTTATCGAGTGACCAAAAGTTGATTCAAATGTATTGATGGATTGTAGGCATAAACACAATTGCTATTAGCACACACCATTTGGTGGTTGTGTATGTATGTCTTGAAATATATTCGTGAAGTTTGTCAATTTGCAATATAATATACAGGAATTATCTAGTGAGCCCGAAGTTTAATTTTTAATTTTAAGCCTCCACCATATCCACCACACATCTTAAATTTTAAGGTAGATTATAATTAAAGGTGAGATTAACCGTAAATGAGATCCAATAGTGAGATTGTAGGTTTTTTTTTTAAAATAAGATGAGTCTTGAGCTCACTAGAACTTGACCCATATAATATATATACAAATATGTAGCTGCCCAGCTTGTCTCGTGTTGGTTGATGACAATGAGATTATTTGTGCTAGCAAGATTTAATGAGAACACAAGGAGTGGTGGAATGATCACGGCTTGCTGGTCCATGGTCTTCCATAAGCCCTAGCGTTGGGTTGAAATTGTGAAGTTGCATGATGAGAAACGTCCATAGGATCCCAAATTTGTATCAGTGATGGCTCAGTTTTACCTAAGACACAGACTATATTGGCTTCACCTCAGCTCAGGCACGTGATGATGGGAAGCATAAGTTGCCTAGTGTACATTGTGCGAGTTATAAGAGTATATGGAGATCCTACATATTCTATTTTTTTTACCAAAATGCTATTCATAATTGTGTTTCCTCTCGTATAAGGGGCAAAATGAACTTGCATGGTGGGTATTGGGTTTTCAGCCCCTTGAGGGTTGATTGTTAAATATTTGTATTTTTTGGCTTTCTTTTGGAAAAATATTTTAAGAATAAAAACCATGACAGTTAGTAAAAAACCCAGAAAATTACATTCCATTTTTGAAATTGAATGACTTAAGCAGTGAATTATATACTTTTATTCCTGTAAGAAATCAAAATTTCTATTAGTCTGTAGTAGTGAAAAACTTACATGTTATAGGCTATTAGGGATTTGCCCATAATCTTTCTTTAAAGATTGGATTTAGATAAGTTATATCTTAGAGACGGCAATTAAGTCGAACATTTATTAGTAATATAAGAATAACTTGACTGGAAAGTGACAAAAAAAACTTCACTTGGAAAATGTTTTTGGTTGGCAAAAAAAGAAACCATATTAACCTAATGACTGGGGAGTTATCGTTTCCTTGTAATTTTGCTTATGAAAAAGTAGCTGGAGTTTCAAAAATAGAAGAGAAAGCAATAGTGCCAATTATGTGGTGGGAGCAATTATGCAAACAATGTGCCACTTAAATTTGTGGCATATGCTTTGCTGGCATATGCCATTCATGGAAAGATGTAGCATGGTCGGAGCAATAGTATACTGTTTTTTTCACGTTTCATCAAATTTCTTTGTAATTGGAAACTGCCATCTCTTAGAATTTCCAGATAATTTTTTGCTCTCCTTTCAGATTAAGCGAGAGCCCCTGCAGATAGCTTTCCTGCTTGAGTAAAAGCTTTTCCACAATCAACCAGCCAACATGTTGAAAAATGGGAAGTTAGAATGCAGTGTTTGCCACTCCAGACTTCTTTCTCCGACTACCAGGACAATATCTAAGGCATACGATCGGCACAAGAGCACTGTATCATCAAAACATCGAGCCCTTCATGTGCTTCTTGTTACAGGGGATTGTGTCTTGGTTGGTCTTCAGGTATGTAGTCTCAAATATTTGGCTCGTTTGCTGACCTAATGCAGTGAAGAAAATTATTTAGATACAACATTTTTTTCTATTTTTACTTAGTTTTTATCTCTTTTTCATTTCATTGAGTGGCCAGGGTTAAACTTTGGAGTGTTTTCATATCACCCAATCTCATTGAGCACGTAATTGTATGCATTTTAAATTCAATACCATAATCTGGTACAAAAATATGAATCTGAAGTAAGTTTCATCTGCACCCCTCTCCTTGAACCGTCATGCTAGGATCACAAAATTTTCAACTTACATCATCTAGCGTCGTTCCATTGGCTGTACTATTTGACCTTTTGACAATTGACATGCATTTAGCTACATCATTGAGAACCAGGTACCTACATCCATCTCTCTACCCCTACCACACCACACTGAAGCCCTCTTCAGTCCTTCCTATCTAACTGTATGCATAATGTATTTTCCGGTATCCAAGTAAATGGTAACTTCTTTCTGAAAAGAAAAGAAAAACTCAAGCTTCACAAGACATAGTTTAGTATCAGTTTGAGCTTAATGTACATCTATTGGTTTTTGAACATTTTTGTCTTCGCAGCCTGTTTTGGTTTTCATGTCCAAGGTGGATGGAGGTTTCAAGTTTAGTCCTATCAGTGTCAATTTTCTCACTGAGTGCGCGAAGGTGCTCTTTGCCATTGTGATGTTACTGTTTCAGGTTTGTTTATCTTCATTCTGTTTCTCATTAACTGCTAGGCTCTTGTTTTTGACTTTCTATCCCTGTGCTTACATATAGTGTAAGTGCCACACATGCAGATCGAAACAAAACTTCAGATTATAATTTATTCTGATCTTGGGTTATGATTTGCGGTATAGAATAGTAATGCTATAATATCTTAGACGGTGATTGAGGGAACATGAATAATACTGATAAAAAAAGAAACGTGATTAATAAAGATTTTATAGTGGACATATCTTCCAATTAATAATGTCTGGCCTATGATACTAGGTTCTTATTATCATCAGAACTGCAATGCTTCTGTGAGTTGTTGTATCATTCTCTGCCATAGAGCACTGGTGCTAACTATGTAAATTGTGAACATACGGTTATGAATTGTTATGTATTCCATGAAAAGTAATACATGTGGCTTGTATGATAGTTGGTCATGAATCTAGGCCAATATGCTGCTGCAGAATGACAAATATCTGATTTTTATTATAGAGATCATGATTTGGATTTCTGTAAACTACTGTTTCGTTCTCTGCTGGGAAATGGAGTTGGGCCATTATGTAGTTGATTATTTGTTAAATGCAATTTAGTTGGCTATGAGTGTTCTTCTGCAGTCACGTTGCCAAATTGTAATCTGCACACTTGGATCAAATTCCAATTTCTTACTAGTTATCAACAACATGAATAAATCCATGTTAAAAAAATAGGTACAGGAGTGACTACTAATGACAATTTAAAGCTAGGGCAGATGCATGAATTTTCCTTTGGTTCATTTATAGCAGATTGGTTCTCCCTTAAGGAATCTACTTTTATTGTTCTTATTGGTTGGACAGGCTAGAAGACAAAAGGTTGGAGAAAAGCCACTGCTTTCAATGTCAACCTTTATGCAGGTATATAAGTGAAATTTAAATTACTTTAGTTTTCATATTCCATGTTTCAGCTGTAATTCCTGGGCATGAGCTGATGGTTGCATACATGTCATTTATGTCCCATGCTAATCTGCTACGTGGTGTTTTGTTCTCTTATCTAATAGGATTTTGCATAAAGGAAATAAATGGCCAAATTCAAATGGACGTAATATCTTTATGAAGTTTGAACTTCAACTTATTTTACAGCCAATATTTTGAATTCATGCATATGCAAAAAATGTGATGTTAAGTTTATGTACCATTGTACAACTCAATAGGTTCCAAAACAGTGCAACCAGTGTACGACCATGTATGTTGCATATGCCATGGTCACATACACCACAGCCTGCCATGTGGTATACATATGAACAATGGTTGCACGGGTCCATATTTGAAGTAGTTTAAACATCATGCGATTTGCGGTGGTACTGATAGTTGTACACTAGATTGCCCAAAGGCACACAATTGATTTTAGTTCTCCTATCAATTCATTGGGTCTTTCTTTGATGTCGTTTGCTTATTTAATTGAAAGTTTTTGCTTTTGTATGTATCATTTCATAAACCTTAACATTGTATCATTGATTTTCGGTTCATTATCTCTCCCAGTAATTTTTTTTTCTCAATCTTTTGAAAAAATATTAGTATATTCGAGACAATTAAATAAACTATCAGGCATCAAATTGATTATCCAACCTTTTCGTTGTGTTGGCCCATTTGATTTTAGGTACAATTCATGAATCCATGCCTTCTCTTATCCTGTTGCTTTTTTGTCTTCCAGGCTGCTCGCAATAATGTACTTCTTGCTGTTCCCGCTTTCTTGTATGCCATCAACAACTATCTCAAATTCATCATGCAGGTATATTTGATATTATTAACACATGACCACACCTAGTCATCATTGTTGAAAAACAGTATTTATCTTAATTGTATCATGTTCTTTTGTGCTCCATCATTGTCATACATATAATGTTAGAGAATATACATAGTGAAGCAAATGCCTTATGTTTTGCAGCTATATTTCAATCCTGCAACTGTGAAGATGCTGAGCAACCTCAAGGTATCATCAGTTCATCACAGACATCACATGATTCTATGGTGATAGGAGTTAGGAGTTTTCTCCATCGTGCTATTATCCATTTTTCTTATTTATCTATTTTCCCAGATGTTACTATGATGCTCTTTCAGTAGATGAAGTTGCCTAAATTCCACTTCAGTTGATAGGAACTTAGGAAGTACCTGCAGTGATAATCCAGTTATTTTCTTCCTTATCTTTATCCTAGACAATTAATAAGTTTCTTGCTAATCCTTTCACATTAGCAACATCAATTGATTTTTGTGAACCGGATTCGTAGGTTCTCTACAATTTTTGTAGAGCTTATAGTTGTGCTTTTACTGTGCAGGTTTTGGTGATTGCACTCCTATTAAGAGTAATAATGCGGAGACGCTTTTCTGTTATTCAGGCAAGACAGTGGTCCCCTTACACGAAAAGCATTAAATAAGATTTTTCATTATGTTTTGTTTTTTAATTATTTCAAGCATTTTTTTGTTGCTTAAATATTGGTTGGAAGAAGGAAACTGATTGTACTTTATTTTTTGTTTGCCACCCTCTTCGAAAGGTACTGACATTATTTCTTTTCAATCAGTGGGAGGCTCTAGCGCTCTTACTTATTGGCATAAGCGTCAATCAACTTCGTTCTACAACAGAGGGTACCACTGGAATGGGTTTTCCAGTCGCAAGTGGTGTATATATATGCACATTGATATTTGTAAGATTAAGGAACTTCAAACTTTGTTGTTATTTGTATCAAACTTGGGTAGAAATTGTTTTTTCTGTCAGGAAATTTACTATTTTCTATTTTATTCTTCCATTGCTTTAAGTTTGATTTTTACTTATAATTACACTGACACTGATATGACATTAGGTTTGTTACCTTTAGTGATATATAATACTATGTAAACTAAACCATAGGCAGATCTTCTTTGACCCATAGCCAGATCTTGCCTTCCTTTTACTTCTGAACCACTATTTTCCCGGTGACGCATACTGGATTAGTTGTTATAGTTGAATAGTTGATTATTTTTTTGATGTCAACACCAAGTTGTTGGGAATCGGGATTGATTTCTTGTACATTGGCTTACTGTATGAAACTTTCTTTATTCATTGTATGACCTTAAATAACTCATTTGACTTCTTTATACATTGAAGTACAAAATAACCTCAATAATAATATAAAAGCTGACAAAAAATTATTCAATCTTAGATTTCATGGCTTCACATCGTGGGGTTAGGGTGCTTCTTATTGTTGTAAGCTTATAGTGTAGACATACATTGTTATGGGAGTTTTTCTTGCAATAATTGTTGGAATCCGATTATCAGGTGACAGTTCCTTCTATGGCCTCAGTTTACAATGAATATGCCTTGAAGAGCCAATTTGAGACAAGTATATATCTTCAGGTAAATTCTAAGCTCCATTCCCCCACCTTGAGAAAGAGAAAGTTATTTTACTTCAGCATGAAAGTTCTTAATAATTTCAGCATGAAAGTTTTTAATAATTTCTGTCATACTTCGTTAAAATCATTTATACTTGGTACAAATTATAAGTTATTATACTAAGGGATGCAAGACATCTCTTGATACAGAATCAAATTCTTTCCTTTTTCCTTTTCATCGTTATGTCATTTGTATCTTCAATTTAAGGGGAGGGGTTGCCTGCGTTTCTTGCCGAAGGTTTGCTAGAACAGAGGAATGCAAAGCTATCTCTTGTTTTCTTGATTCCAACAATGGATACTATAGTTGTTTTTGGTTGTAGAATTTGTTAGGGCACCATGTGATTATATGCTGATTTCGCTTTTCTTTAATTTAATTGTGCCAGCTTAATGATTCTCTCACTCGATCTGCAGAATCTGTTTCTGTATGGGTATGGTGCAATATTCAACTTTCTTGGAATAATTGTTACAGCTATGTTTAAAGGTAAGATGAGATCTTACTGGAATTTATTACTCAGTGCTTATCATATGGTGCAATAACTAGTCTGAATATGAATCTACATCTTGATCGTCGAGTTGCAGTTCGTTGTAATGTCTAAAAGTTTTTCAAACCACTGTAATGTCAAATATTTGTAATATGTTCACTAGGACAATCTTTAAACAGGAATGGACCTTTCAAATATATCGACATGATACTTAGTTGAATGAAAAGAATTATTTGAGACAATGAGAAGGGAAACGACCAGTTTACCTTCTAAAAGGCTACTGGCTGATAATATACAACTCAAACTTCTAAAAGTTCTCAAGTTAGAGGGCATATAGCCAACACTGTGGATCGTGTTTTGGGGATTCAAATCGAGTTAAATTCCAATTCTGAAAATAAGATCACCTTTTTTCAACCAATATCTTCTCTATTCTCTAAATAAGTTTCACAGCTAAAATTTTAGCAACAGATGGAAGATAGTTGGTTATAACAAGCCTGGTTTACATTTTGGAATTGAATTGTGCTTTACATTTCCCAATGGGGCCTAAGATGTGACTAAATTTCCATGCTTTTCACCTAAATCCTTTTACGTAATGTTTCTCTGAATAATTTTCTTTTGAACAATGTGCAGAAGTACACTATTAACACGTTAACATTATATAAGATTACTAAAGTTAATAGTTGCTCTTGGAATTTCACATTTCTCATTGCTAATATTAATTTATGTTGTATAACCCAGCTGCTATCCTTAAGTAATAATTTTCGTGGACCATACATCATAATAGACTAACATAAAACAAACATGAAAAACAACCGAATTATTGATTTGTTTGGTTTACTGCCAAAAGATCTTTGGATTGTGTCTATCACTTCAGACCATTTTCTGTTGTACCAGTCTGCAACATGCATCCAAATCTATTTTCATATTGGAGCAATTATTTACACCTAAATTCTTGCAGGACCTGATAGCTTTGACATACTCCAAGGTCATTCAAGGGCAACAATGTTTCTCATTTGTAACAATGCAGCACAAGGAATATTGTCTTCATTTTTCTTCAAATATGCAGGTGATTTGAGTCCTAACTGTGCTTTGCAACTTTAGTGTTTACATCGTGGGTGCTGCTGGCATATGCCAATATTTGCCCAAAAGTGGCACATCATGTTCTTGTTACATATATGTTCTGATATGAGCTTTAAAATGCCCAGACACAATTCTGAAAAAGTACTCCTCAACCGTTGCGACAATTTTCACCGGTCTTGCTTCTGCAGCATTATTTGGCCACAAGTTAACTATAAACTTTCTCTTGGGCATTTCAATCGTGTTCATATCAATGCACCAGGTGAGCTGTCTATGAAATTTGATTATGTGTTGATTTAGACAATCTATGCCTTCAACCTCTGGTCCTATTTCATTCCTCTTGGCAGTTCTTTTCTCCTCTGGCGAAGGTCAGAGACGAGACCGCAAATGGAACACTGGAAAAATTTGATGCTCAAAATTACAGGTTTTTTCACCCTGATGTTTTCATATGGTTTTATCATGATTTTTAGCAGAGTAGTGTATTACTACGTATTATTTTTTCATTGTATTCTCAATATCCTTGATTAGGGAAGACTAATAATGTTGACTTATCGAGTTCAATATTTTAGATTTTTATCATTCAATTAGAAATAATTTTTAAGAATTTGTTCAATGAAAATTTGAATAATATTCCATTAAAGAAGAAAAATTATGATAAATGGTACTTGCTACAAAAAAAAGAAAGATAAGTAGTATTGATATTCTAAAGCCAATGCATAGCATTCTCTTTTAACTATTGTATTTTTCTTTCAACTTTCTGAAAATTAAGAACTTGAGTTCAATAAGTTGTAATCAAGGATTGAAAAGGTAGCCGCCTACGCGTAACTGTGCAAATCAGCCCACAGCCGACTAGAATGTGGGTGACTAGTCACTCAAGTGCTTAGCCGGTTATTTGGGTCAAAAGATCCAAATACCCGGTTATATATAAAAACCTGAAGCTACCCACCTCTGTCATCCCAACATATTTTTATGTGAATTTTAATAATTGCAGGTTTGCAGTGATGATTTATTTATTTATAATGAGAACTGTGCTCTAACTATAATATCCTTTTCTCGTTCAATCAGATGATGTTTATTGAAACTTGAATGAAATTTGCTATCACTTAGTTCAGCCCTTGTCAGCCATAACAATTACACAGTTTACCTATTGTAGCTAATTATTTTGGTGAACTGAAACTATGTTAGGCAAATCATTGCCAATAACCTCATATTGTTGTTCAAATGAGTTTATATTCCTTGGAAGTAGTCAATAAGTTGTATAATCTGTTTATGGTGATACATTTTAAAGCCTTTTCAGATGCAATGGATGTAACCATAGAAATTGTGTTGAGAACTGTTGGAAATAAATCTAGTGTTGGTTTGAAAAGAAGATACCTAGTATTTGTTCAATACTTATTTAAGCTAATAAACCCTGTTTATGGCGTTATACCTGTATGAGCTATTTTAAACGTATTTAAAATTGTTTACTTTCAGGACAAAGGAAAAAGAAGTCTCCTTCATAAACATGACTGCTGGGGCAAACAATGATGTAAGAGAGATCCATGTGTATACGAATAACATTGTTAGTTGTCTTGACGGCTTGCTAATACCTTTGGCTCTTTTTTGTTTACCCGATTTCAGGCAAGCCATCGGATTGGGCATGACGAACATCAACCACTTTTACCAGTATGACTTGAAATATGATAGGTATGATTCTTCTACTTGTCCTGAAATTTACAAATCACTGCAGGTTTTCATATCATATTCTGCAGCTCGAAGTTAACAGGAACCCTTGACTAATCTGCTGGTAACCTTTCTGTAATGATATATAGTTCATACCATCATAGTTCCACTTTCGAACAGTGACATTTTCAAACTGAAATTTGGCATCAAGCAAAATGACCGTCTCGTAGCTCAATTCCATAATACGTAGCCTCCTTTAAGCAAAATATTCCTAGGATAATAGGGTTCAAGTTTTGAGCGATAAGAGTGGATGATTGAGACCTCAAATTGAGGATCAAGAAGAACTAGTGACTGACATTAGATTAGCCTAGTATGTGTAAAGTTTTTCATGATATGACACGATCACACGAATTTAGGCATATCGTGTTCATTGTGGTTGGTAGTGCCCTGCATTATACCTGCTTACAAGTTGATTTTACTCAAATTCTCTACTGTTTAGATCACACCTTTTGTTATTTCCTAGCAGGTACCCTGATAATTCTTTTGACTGAGCATGACGGGAAGACAGGGTCATTTCTCTCTGAAACAAAATAGATGCTCTGAAGAGGAGACTATGGCCAAATCAAATACCGTTATGATCCGTCATGATTCTTTTCATCTTATTATCATAGGTTTCTGAAAGCAAGTTAGAGATGAAGAAACGGGAAGAGATCAAGAGGATACATATAGTATGTAATAGAGAAAACATTACTACAGTGACATGGATGTACACCTTCGAGGTGCTGCTGTGCTCCTTTTCTTGGGTTTTTTCCTCCTATATCTTTACTGTATTTAAGAGAATTAATTGATAAGGACTTTGCTTTCTCTTCTTGCTTTCTCGTCTCCATTTGTATGTAACAAAATCAAAATTTTCAGCGGCAAAAAAAGAAAAAGAAAAATGTGGAAAACAGTGTTCCCTTTTGTTTGATTGCCAGGCTTGATTATCTTTATTTTTGGTGTGCAATTTTCTTCATCGTAATGCCAAACAACTTTTACATTTGTTAGCAACATAGCCTATGTATTTGCCTCCTTTACAACGTTCACTAATGAAAACATGCTTCTATCAGAACTCGCAAAGGCAGATAAGAAAAACCATGAATATTCTCCAAAGTCAGGTCATGAATGGATGACCAATGCTGACAGTAACAAATGTAGAGAACGCTATTAGTTCTATACAAAGTTGGTCGAATGCAAATCGTCTTTTATCCGTTCTTTACAAATCAGAATCCAAAGTGCACTAAATTTTTAATCTTCGACGTTACCAGATATCCTCAAACAAAACAAAAAAAGGCCTAATACTACATACAAACATCTTCCAAGAGCATCACGTCATCTTTCTGCCTGTCGGAAGTACTTCCCAGATATCACTGCAAGCACATTTAGCATAGCAACTTCTTCATCGTGGTCAGATTTCTCAGTCAGTAAGCTCAAACATTTTCGTAACAAGCACCTCATTGCGGCGCTCATCTCAGCATCGAGCGGGGAATCCACAGCAACACACAGGGCAAAGATCCAACAACATTTATCCCTTGACAACATTGTGATATTTTCGAATTCCTTTACAAGTTTCCTGAGCAAAGACGCACGGGAGATGACATCCATTGTACGTATTATGCTTACTGTTGGAGGCTGGTCCTTCGGCATCTGTGGTTGTGGACAAGATTTTTTAATAGTTTTTGAGTCCTTAGGTTTGTCGAGCAAGACAGTAGGCGAATCATCTTCAGAGCTTGTAAGCTCAGAAAACACCTGAAATTACAAAGGAAAAACATTTTAACTCCTGTAAAAATGACTTGAGATTCCGAGATGGTAACCAGGTAGTAGAAATGGAAACCAGGTGCACAAATCAAAACAAAAGGTTGAAAATTAGGGAGGTCGGGAGTAAGCATGATGAGATGACAGTAAGTTCGTAGACCGTCAGATCGTGCGAAATAGTCAAAACTCATCAAAATTCTTTATCAAAATGATTAGCCTCATGTGTGATCATAAAATAAAATAATTAGTAAGTTCTTTGTTCTACAAATGTAACGTAAAGTCACCCTCTAAAGTAAAATACGAAAATATAGCTAAGAACATAGATATGAAACATCCTACCAGTCTGGCTTCTTGTAGAAAAGTTTCCAGCATAACAGGTGGGAGATAAGATGTTATAGGTATTATACATAGTAAGATGCGGAAACAGAAGTCTTTCAAATGTAAACATAGGAAAACAACTTGGGTATAGAAAACTCCAAACAATGAGAAGAAAAAAAACTGCTCGATGCAGATTGACACAGAATTCATGATTCTGGAAACATAAATCATTAAATTATAAGAAAATTAGGCCACGACATAAGAAAATAATGTACTCCTGAAGAAGTTGCTAGAGTGATAAATTCTGGGACTACATTTGGAAAAAGTAGCTTGAGCAATATTTACCTGCCTGAGCTCAGAAAAATCAGCAAGAAAAGCATCCTCCCACTGCTTCAATGGCATGATGTTATCTGGACACTTCGGAACTTCTGGAATGTTTGGCATATACGGTGTTTGTTCCCTGCATTTACTCTTGTCAAGCTTTGCAACTTTGACTTTTGCAATCCGTTCGGCTTCCCACCTAAGCCTCCAAGTGGAAGAGGTAAGCATCAAAGTACAAAGAGGGCAAGCTAATAACATTATAATGTTCAATCAGTTAGATATTAGAAGCTCAATCAGTCATAATTATCATCAAAGATCTAGAATCTACCATATCATGTAGTTGTATTCAGTCCCAAAAGATCTTTGGAGCACAGACCAAGATTTTGTTAGCTTACCACTCATGTCTTACATCTGTTTGTTGTGAAGATATCAAGATAACATTATACTTGTTCAAGAGAGGACTCCAAAACACTGAGTGGCACAGAACATAGGTACTTGAATTCCATATATTGGTTTGATTAAATTCACAAAAACAGCAACACTCTGTACACCTCCATACTTGTGCTTTGCTATTTGGATCTAACAAAATACTCTACAATGAAACAGTAGTTGAACAACAAAACTAAGTTACAAAGAAAAAATTAGGAGAAGTTTTTTTTTTGTTCTTTGGGTATTAAGGAAGCTGGGAGCTGCTTAAAGTTCAACATTCAAAGAATTAATTCCCTGATCTAGAAAATTGGCAAGGGAATTAATTAAAGTTACACTTTGGAAGGGTATATTCTAATTTACACGGATATATGAAGATTATATCTAAAGAATCCCTACATTGTTGCAAGTCAACACTAGCCAGGAAAAGGATTGAGCGACACCTAACACAATGAAGATACACAGAAAGATAAGATACCCATTCAAATAGTACAAGAACTATCTCCCAACTTTATCAGTTTAGCATGAAGTATTTACCTGACACGCCTGAGATATTCTAGCCCATCCTGAGGTGGACCAGAATCAAAATCCGGTTCTCCTAAAACAAGAAAAGCAACTCTTTGAATGCTATCACATTCTTCATCACTGTCGTCATCTTCCTCAAATGGTTCTTCACAAACCGTTGGGTTTTGCTCATCACTGTAACTTTTGACAGAAACAAGCTCTGAGGAATCTGCTGTACATTCTTCACCTGAAACAAACAATGATAACACTCCATGTAACCGAAAACAAGAAAAAAGAACTATTATTCTTTGACCAGGCACAGTCAAGGTCGGTAGAAATGCATAATCCTATTAATCTATCAATGGGAAATTTCATTTTTCTTTTGAGAAATTAGGAATCAAAATACTAAATTCTAATGTCCTAGGTACATGGGTAACACTTCATGAAACAAAAAATTGTCCAAGATTTGACTTTCACTGACTGGTTTGAAAGAAGTTGTGCAGGTCATGGAATTTCTTTCTAGTCTACTTCCAAGAAATAAATTTCAAGTGTTAGGGGTTGATTCTAAATTAGTTAACTTAAAAGCAATAGAAGTCATCCGACTTTCAAGAATTCTAAGACACTTCCCAGAAATTCACTTCCCAAATTACAAATCGTCATTCTTCCTATGAGTTTACTGTGATTGGTTGGGAAAAGAAACTTCTAGGTCATTTCAATTTCAGATTATACCTTACAGAAATCAATTCCATATGTTGAATACTGGCAATAAAAACTTCAGTTAAAATGAGAAAGGTCATCCCATTTTCCCTGCCCTTTTAGACTTGAACTTGTTCTACGGTTTTATCATGAGGTCTAGACTTTAAAGAAGTCATTTAAGTATCACAGCTTCAAGTATATTTCAGAAGGCCACAACTCAACTTCCAAGAAGTAGGTTCCAAATAATGCAAGATCAATACCAAAATTAGTTTAGTCGAAGTAAGAGAAGCCAATCAATTTCGCATTCAGTCCTCGACTTGAACTTCTCCTGGCGCGTTCAGATTTCAGATTGGAAGTGGTAGAAGTTACATAAGTCATTCTTACAACAAAATCTTTATTTGTCAAGATTTACACCAATAACCAATTGACATTCTACAAGTAACAGAATTGCAGAATCCCAACGAACTCAACAACTAAAAACAACACATCCAAACAACAAAAAATTAAAGAAAATCAAAGGAAAGAAAATTACCCCCCGAAGCGACATCCTGATTCTTCCCCAACGACTTCTCCCGTCGGTCGCGTTCTCCACTCTTCTTCTTATTCTTACTCTTATTATTCCTGGTCTTCTTCTGGTTCTCGAACGAGATCTCTTCGTACTCACGAAGAACCGCCGGGTCCAACCCTTTCAGGACCGCTTTCCACAGCTGCGCCTGCCCCTCGGGGTCGGAAAACCTCAGGTTCTCGAGGTCGGCGAACGAGTACCGCCGCCTGCTCGATCGGTTGGGATCCATTGCGATCGGAGAAGGATGCGACGCTGGGGAGGTGTGTGTTTGGTCTTCCTCCTCCATTGGAAGACGTTGGATGGAACCCTAAACCCTAGAGGAGTGGAGACTGGAGAGAAGAGACGGGCGAGTGGATTCGGATGGGAGAGAGAGGCGCGTGCGTGGTTTTGGGCAAAAATAAAATGGGGTATTTTGCTTTCGTGCCACTGAGAAACAACTAATTGTGTATTTTGCCATCACGTTTTGACTATTTATAGTGGTACTATTAAGTTTTAGATTTTCTTAGATTTTTGCCATTATTTTTGTAGGGTCTATATTTTCCATTGAAATAACATAAAATTATCTTAAGACCGTTAAATTAGAGACTAATTTCATTCTCCCTTTTTATTTTATCTTGTCATTTTCCCCCACCATCTTCTCTTCTCTTTCCTTTTCCCTCTATCTCTGAACCACCAAACCCAAACTCAACACCACCACCCCAACACCTCCCTTCCTCTATATTCTCTCTTCCTTTTCTTCTATTCTATCTTCTTCAATTTGTTTTTTCTTCCTCTTTTATCTTCCTCTCCATCCCCACAGTGAAAAACTCCTGAAAACTTCAGAGAGCAGTGAATTGGGTGGGGAATGAGGAGGGGTGAAAAGGGAGACAAAGAAAAGAAAACAAGAGAGTCGGGAGAAGAGATGAGAAAGAGAGGAGAGGGATATACGAAAAAGAAGAGAAGGGACGAGAGTGAGAGGAGAAAATAAAGAAGATTCACGATACGAGAGAGAGGAGAAAGAGGGAGGTGAGAATAGGAGAAAGAGTGATAATTCAGTGGTGGTGATGGGTTTGTGAGTGGAGAAGGAGAGAGAGAGAGAAAGAAAGAAAAAGAGAGAGAGATAGTAGGGTTGTAAATGGGCGGGTTTAGCCGCAAACCCGTCACGCCTAATGCAGGTAGTGGTCAAAAAACTCTTACCTGCCAACCTGCCACCCACATAACCCGCTACCAAGCGAGGAGGTTTGCAGTTGTTTCGTAACCCTCCCACATAACCCGCCACCTGCATAACATGACTACCGAATACCCTATCCATATGCATACGAAAATATACCCGACCCATATCACCATATGCATACCCAAATATACTTTTACCGATAACCCACATTCCCACAACAAACCCTAACCAGTAATCAAACCTAACCAGTAATCAAACATCCAAAGTTTGGGTCCCAAACCAAAACCGTCGACATCTGTCGTGTCGGGTGCTCCAAGCCTCATGCTCCAACGGCCAACAGTCTGCGCCCTACGCGGCTACGTTGTCTCCCACTTTCCTCCCACTTCTGAACCTCAACAAAATTGTATGGTGACATACTTGAAGGATTCTGTGCAACCGTGGGTGTCGAATTTTGATTTGTTGAGTTGGTGGAAAATGAATGGACCTAAGTATCTTATTGTTGCACGTATGACACATGATGTTCTCTCTATTCCAGTGTCTATTGTTGCATCTGAAAGTGTTTTTAGCACATGATGACGAGTTCTTGGCAAACACCATTGTTCGATGGCTTCCACTACTTTAGAGGTTGTTGTGTGTGCACAAGATTGGTCAATTATTGAATTTGAAGGTAATTTATCTTCCAAAAAAATGTTATTACGATGGTGATGATTGATTATTATGATTCATGCACATTATAATATTAACTTATCATGTTTCGTAGGTGTAGTGGAAAGTGATGATGGTGATGGAGCATTCGCAACTAGGGCTGTGCACAGGTCCAAAACTGGACCGGACCGGACCGAAACCGGTGGGACCGGTGGACCGGAATCTGCATTTTTTGTGGACCGAGGACTGGACCTGAATAATTCCGGTCCATACCGGACCGGACCTGATTATTCAGGTCCAGTCCGGTTTTGGACCTGTTTGGACCTGCTTCATGTTTTAGCTTTATTTGCAAATTAAAAATCGCAAAAGGAATGGGTAATATGGACGTGTAAACGTGTTTGACCCTGTAAAACACATCCAGAATCCAGATTCAAAAGTTGAACAATAAAATCAAGTACAAACCTACGATTACATAAAACTTTCATCGAATACAAGTTTTTAATATGAAATTTGATAATAAGAGTTTAATATGACATTCTTTCTTGCTCCACCAAACATAAGAAATCATATCATGGAGTCCACATATACGACGTCGTCGCCATCCAAATTGTTATTTTGAAAATCTGTGAACAAGAGGAAAAATAGATCCGACGTCGTCGCATGATTCTTAACATTTTTTGATCCATTGAGATTACCATCAGCAGCAAAAGTTTTGTCACAAAACTTACATTCAGCCCGTAGTTTGCCATCTTCTATGTACTCGAGGTAATAATCCCAATAAGTTGCTTTCCTCTTGCTTTTTCTAACCAAATATTGGCGTCCCTCCGTTAGCTTCTTACCCGGAGGCAAGGACTTGCGCAACTCTTCAATATCTGTCTTGCTAGCAGCATCCGATAGTGTTTGTGCACTTTTGGATTGGGAGCTCACCATCTACAAAAAAATTGCATGAGCATTATAACATATACATAAATAAAGACATAATTGACTAAGTAACATCACAGATTCACAATGCATAACATATTGCAAAAGAATCTTACATTGCAAGAAAATGAATCCGTTGTTGCTACTTGCCAAGCCCCAAATTCGCACTTTGCTGCTGATTTCGTAACTGATTCAGAAGAAGAATTTTTTAACTATTAACAGTGCTGAACATGACTAAATTAAAGGTTTGGAATTGTAGCTGGTTTTGGTGACCAAATTAAAGTTAGATTTTGCAATAAAAAAACAAGAAAAAAATATATGTTTTTTTACTGCAACAAGCAGAGATTTTGGTACCACAGAGATGATCGGAAGTAGCAAATCTACTTGCCAAGCCCCAAATCCGTTGTTGCTACTTCCGAGCAACAAAAATACCATCAAGATCCGATGTTATTTTTCGTGACAAAACAAAAACACACAGATTTCACAATCCAAAACCACAAAACTCCCATCTCTCACACAAATTCTACCTCAAAACCTTATATCTTTACAACCTTCAAAACCTGCTTTCGATCACAAAACCTCAAATATTCAAACCCAAAACACACAACCAAAAACAAACAAACAAAAACAGCGGGAGAGGAGCCGATTCCACCAGATCCAACCATCAAAAGAGGAATCACAAATAAGAAATCTCGAAACGAAAATAGAGGAAATGGAGACGACAAGAAAAGAGAAACACCTCTAGCGTTCTCTAGGAGTAAGGTGATGGTGAGGGAGTATGTCGGGAGGGAGGGCGAACGACGAAGCGATCGGAGCCTAGGAGTCAAAGGTGCGGTTAAGGGCGTTGGACCGAGGACCGGACCTGTGTCCGTGTCCGTTGAGGCCCTGAGGGCGTTGGACCGGAGGCGGAGATCGGGGACTGAGGAGATAAGGATAGGTGAGGGGCGAGGGCTGTGAGCCTGTGAATCCGTGATTAGGGTTATGGAGATTGGATAGGAGCGGACCTTTTTTTTAACAAACCGGGTCACCGGTCCGGACCGGAATATCCCGGGTTTTGCCCGGACCGGACCGGAAACCCGGAATCAGAGATTTCGATGGACCGAGGACCGGACCTGAATCCTTCTGTCCGGTCCGGTCCGGTCAATTCCGGTCCGGTTCAGGTCCAATTTCAGGTCCAGACCTAATTGTGCACACCCCTATTCGCAACAATGCCAACTCATTATGTGGAAGAAGAGGACAACGAGAATGTTGAAGGTAATGATGGGTTGGGACAAGTCCTGAAAACTTGAATGTTTTCAATGCTTTCGTTGTTTGATGTTGAATTTACTGTGTTATAATGAGTATTATTGTTAGGGGTGAGCATCGGTCCGGACCCGGACCGGACCGAAACCCGAATCACTCCGGTGGGCCGGACAGAAACCCGGACCGGTTGGTTTCGGTCCGGACCAAACCCGGACCGGAAGTTGCTCTCCCCTAATTATTGTTATATGTTGGAGTTTGTTATGTTATAATGTGTTATTGTTATAAACTTATAATGAATGTTTGATGTTAGAATTTGTTATTATTATTTAGTTTTTTTTGCAATGTTTCATGTCAAAGTTTGTTATTGTTATAATAAATGTTATTAGGAAAACAAATGTGGTGAGTCGTTAATATTTGTCAAGTTTGATATTCATTTGTTTTCTTAGGATTTTTTTTAAAGAATAACCTACTAGACCCGCATAACATGTCCCTCACAGTCCAGCCTTAGGCGATGTGGGTAGCGGTTGGGCAACCCCTCACGCTTACGGCCTCGAGAGAGAGGAGAGAAGAGAGTGTTGGCTTTTTGGCCTTAATCTTATGTTTTGATGATTTAATCAACTGAATCTTAAGAGTAGCACACACTATGCATCACATATATATTGTATTGTGCTAACCTCTACAGGTGGTCAAGACTCAAGAAAGAAGGAAATGAAGTCAAGACATGTAATTAAAGCTTAATCGAAGACATGTAATCTTGATTTCTTTTGAGTCTTAGGAACAAAGTGTAATTGAGCATACTTGAGCTAAAATCAACTTAATCACACACTAGGTTCCTCATAGAAGTCACACACGAAATTTCACTTTATTTGGACTTCAATAGATCACCCAAACCTAGACCGGAAAACACTAAACTTAACTGTCTGCCCACATTCGGTCGACCGCAACAGGCCGTTCGGTCGACCGGATGATCAAGCTTTCTAATTGTGTTTCCCTGTCTGTTTCCGGTCGACCGAACCTTTCCAAACGGTCGACCGTTCGAACCTTATTTTCCCGACCGTTATTTTGTCGTATATACCCAACGGTCGTATTCGTATTAAACCAAAAATACCCCAAATGTATTTCATGTATCGGTCGACCGAGGACCACGATCGGTCGACCGTTGGTTCATCTCTTGACAAACCCAAAGTGCCTGTCCATAATCGGTCGACCGCCAAAACCAGTTTCGGTCGACCGTTTAACCTTGTCAAAATCCCTTGCTATCGGTCAACACAATTTCGTTCGACCGATCCATTTTTCCCTCTACCGAAACGTTTGTTCGGTCGACCAGTAATCTTGTTCGGTCGACCGTTTTCTTAATTGACTTAAGTGTTCAGTCGACCGATTCATATTTCGGTCGACCGTGTCCCTATCGAACCCAAGCGTTCGGTCGACCGAACAACTTTTCGGTCGACCGTTTCTGGACAGATTTGCAACCCGATTTTCTGCTTTGTGTTCTTTGCACAATATCCAACCAAATCTTGTCCCAACGGCTCTATTCTCTCTAATGCTTATAAATAGAGTTGTAAAACACATTTTAACACAACTCTCCCACTACAAAACTTGTCCCAAACTTTAGAGAGAATTCCATACACTTCAAACCTCAAATCTCCACACTTAATCATATTTCCAATCTCATTCAAGTGTGCTCAAAGTTTAGAGAGTGTTGTTCCACTCAAGGTTACAATTGTTGTAAAAGGAAGCAAGGACTTCGGTGAAAGCCCGAAGTGTCCCTCTCGGATTGTGAGAGGAAGATTCCAAGCTCGGCGTGGGTTGTTCGTGAGTTTGACGGTTGTAAAGGCGTTCTCTCCCGGCCCGGAACGGGGAGTGGTTAGTGAAGTCGTAGGCGGAGCTTGGTAATCCGAGCGGAGCTTGCAAGAGAGAAGTAGGACCCGGGTTGGGTGCCGAACCTCTATAAAATCCCCCGTGTGATTGTGGTTTGCATTTTCTATTCCCTACTTACTTGTATTTGTTTTAAATTCCGCTGCATCATCTTTTGACTTGCAAGTAGAGTTTGTTTAGGATTAAATTTGTTAATTAGTCTTAATTGTGGACCCATAACCCACATGACATCCCACAGAGAGTTGGAGAAAAAGGTTAAGTTAATTACTTTAGTTAATTGTACTTAAACTTAAAAAGACTCTTAATTTATTAATAACCAATGGTTGAATGACACGTGGTTAACGACAACGGTTGAACTTAACGGAGTGAGAAAACGGTTTAAGGGAATCAATAAGTTAATGAGTCGGCCCGTGTATCCGTCTCTTCAGGCTAAACTTCTCAACCGGGCCGCTATTGATGGATCCACAGGTGGAGCTGGATAAACTGAACCTGCATTTCGATCCGTCTACGTACAACAGGAGGATCCGCCTTTACCAGTAAAACTGCCTTCCCCACAACGGGCTATGTATTTCGATCTAGATCTGAACCCGGGGAACAGAAGAAATGGCTTTTGTTTATCGGTCAATCAATCCTCTGTAACCATATAAATGACGAGTATGAATAACGAAAACGAACTCACCCCTTCCTCATCCCTAGTGGTCATGGATACATAGTTGCTGGTCGAGGGGCAGATACGCTTGGGACGTGTGGTTGTTCCCATCTCGTGAGTAGCTCATCATACAAAGGTATCTAATGTGTGTGTCCAGCGTAACAGAGGAACTGCAACGGACGTCTTTATGGGACCTTATGCTGACCCACCCATAAAAGTCTGTAGTAGAAAGATGAAAGAATTAGATGCACATACGCTTTTGCCCACCGCCACATGATTGATCGTTGTTAGAAGCCAGCCGATAAATTAACCTATAAAACGCGCCAAGACAGACCTCCCCAACAAGATCTCACTATAGGCGCATCAGGATCCCCATGTGCAGCGACTGGAACTTGATCCATATCGATTGCCCTTGGCCCATAACATAAATAGTCAAAAAACAATGACAAAATGCGTAAGCAAAAAATCCAAATAAAAAACTTGGGGTTCTTTGTTGCTCCTTTTTCTTAAATATATTTTTATAGCAATTAGGATTCATATTATTAAATAATCTTTACCATGATCAAAGTATTTTTTTTGTTTTTTGTAACGAGGAACTCATTCGACCTTAGCTGTACGAAGATAAATTGACTCGTCTTGTATTTTTGTGACGGCGAACTACCTCACACGTTTTATGAAAACGTATGAGTCAATTTGTTCCGTATTATTTGGTTGCACGGTTGAAGTTAAAATGACTCAAACTTGGATGGGAAGTTCTTGGTCTGGCTTTCTACTGTATATTCATTATTGCATGTTTTATTATGACCTTCTTTGGCAAAGTGAACTAACCAAAACATTTATCGGATTCTTTTGGTTAGGTACGGTAGTTTCTTTTTTTTCAGAATGTCTATGAAAATTGAGCTTAACATCGATTTTCCAGTTCGAGTACGTCAAATACATTTGAAACTTTGTGCTCACCTCTTTCTCACGATCTTTTGACTGCAAAACTCTTGGACAAACTTGATTTTCTTGTATGATCAAATGTTGAAGACTTTTCTCCTTTCTATGCGCTTTTGGAATCTACAGTGAAATAATAAAAGATAATAATTTGACAGTGGAGACCAAAAGATAGTGGGAACAGGTTTTTATTTTATTTTATGGAAAAGGTTAACTTCATTGTAAGATCACACATCTGACTGAGTGAGGTCATAACTCATAAGGTGCCCTTGAATAAAATCCTGACACGACACCGTAGTCCTTTTAGTTACCAAAGGTCGCAGGCTCGCAGCATGAACTATAACAGTGACTTGAAAATCAAGAATGATGTGAACACACAACAGAACCCTGTCTTTTCCATCTTCGCAAAGATCCTAAGTTCTTGAAAATGATTATGATATGAATTTCTAGTAAATGTGGCATCTGTATAAGAGGTATAACAAGTAAGAATGTACATAGAAACACCACATAACAAGGATGCCGAACCGAGCAACAGAGGATAACAGTCAAGCAGACTAGAAGCATCGGTTGGACTCATGTTCTACAACACGATTGCTCCCTAGATGAAATGCAAAGCCTCGAGAAAAAGGGAGCAGTTTCTGGACATGTTCCCTTCCTGAATATACACAAGCTCTCTTAATATGTAACCGCACACAATTGTTTTGGATGTATACACCTTCGACATCCAACCCAATCCTGATGCAAGCCAGAATAAAAAAACGAACAGGCACAATAAGGACTACTTCTAACCTGAAAAGCCTCGAGTGGAACCTGAAGCCATGTAAAGTGATGCATTTCCAATTTATAAGAAGTCTTACATCTCAGTTCATGAAAATACTAAATGTCTTCCCAACTTGAAGGCATATGTTTCATGCTAAAGGTTTTGGGGCGGGAACAGGAGAAACTTGCTGTGGTGGGAACTTCTGAGCAAGAAGTGGCTGTAAGGCTTTAACAACAATACTCATGTTTGGCCTGAACTCCGATTCATATTGAACGCATAATGCTGCTACTGCAGCTAACTGCAAAAGTGAAATGTATTTCACGTTAGTACGTTACCAAGGAATGAAGTGATACGAACTCAACAGGACAGGCTAAGATCGTGGAAATAATTACATTTTTAGACCAAAATTCCAAGAAGTCAATAGTGAACTATATAAATCAAAGCTTACCACTGAATTGGCTCAATGAAAACTATCGCAATTCACAAGTAAAGGGAGAGAAACATCATAATCCGTCATCTTTGACTTCCATATGGTTTCGTAAAACAAGAAAATGATAGAAAACAATACATTCAGGTGAGTAGCATTGCTTAAGTTGTTATGTGAATCACGTGATAATGCTTCATCTTACAGAAATAGGGAATATATGATTTAACATTAGTGAAACATCATATGAAAGTCTCCTTTTTTTATCATTATATGCAAGTATCTTTACTAATAATTTGAATGCCAAGACACAATTAATTATGTTCAACTCCAAGTTAGATATAGTTAGATAAAACCAAGAGTGAATGGTCTGTGTTTTTAGAAATTTATTAACTCGAACAACACTTTTAAGTCTCTTCAAAAGCCAATTGTTTCTTAGTTGAGCCATAACCATGGACAGTAACTTTTATTTGGCTAGCAAATAGTGAATAACGATACATAAATGAAGAGTCTGAATTGGAACATCATCTGTGGAATACTGATGCTGTTGAGCTTCTAAATTTCTAATGTAAGAAGAAAAATATTACAAACCGGTATTAACATTTATAATACTTTTCTTAGGATAACATCATCTTCATCATGAGCATTTTAAGTGCAAATATAAGTTAATAAAGTAAATAGGAATGTCGACAAAGAAACCTTAGCAACTCCTTTTGGTGGATATTCACCCTGCAATCTTGGATCTACACATTGTTTTACCTTGTCCTCACTCAACCTAGGAGTTGCCTGTAGAAGTGAAAGGGTAAAATGTAAATAATTTATGGAACACTCCGAGATCAAAATCAATTGTTCGAAATCATCTGGACTAACCCAAGTAACTAGACTTTGTTGTCCCCTAGGCATTGTATGATCCACGGGCTTCCTGCCAGTAAGGAGTTCTAAAAGTACGACCCCAAAACTGTACACGTCACTTTTTTGAGACAACTGACCAGTCATGGCATACCTGCAATCATAATACGGATCAGAAGCCATTATATGTAAATATGCTTAAATTTGGGCATGTTTGCCATCTAAGCACCACATTCAACTGAATACACTTACCACCATTATCACAGTAATATACTTAAACAAGGAAAACTGCAGTGGGTTGCATAAATAACAAAAAATGGAAAAATACTTTCAAAAGGATAAAAGGAAGAAGTTTTATTTTAAGATAAAAAGATGCTGGATGCAACACATTTTCTTGTATGTTGATATAATCGCTCAAAAATAGAAGCGCACTTGCCTGCAGGATGTGGACCTAAGACTATATTACATGCAACAATAAAAGCTAGCAAATTTATAACTATTGATATAATCCACAGCAAAACGACCATTTTAAATGGAAAAAAATATAGGCTCCCTCGATCAATATTTCAAAACTTTGCCAATTTTTTGAACTTTTCTGCGTATAGTTTTAAACTCAATGTTGATTTGGCCAATGCATTGATTGAAAATTCTAGACCAAATAAGTGAAATAAAAACTACATGCAAGAAAGCTCCACTATATCTCACAATGCTATATTGAACGCCAACATGTGCTCTCATTCGAAAATTTTAATGAAAGCGGGTAAGTTGAATCATGGATTCATGGACCAGAGCAGGAAAGGTAATAGCAAGAATGGTCCTAGCAGTTAGTGAAGCTAAATAAGTAAAGCAATTTGTACAAAAACTACAACTTGTCAACTACAGTTCACCATGTGCCCTAAAGACTTGTCTTTACAATTGAAACTTAAGTATTTGAGAAATATATGCATCTTTTCGAAGTAGAGAATCATTGACACAGAACAGCTAAATGACTATAAATTATGTCAAATACTTGTGCATAGAATTTGAAGAAAAAACAGAGAAGAACTTGTTATGTAAAACCAAAATAGGATATAGTATGGTAAGTATATAATTATTACTCTGGAGCATGATAACCAAAAGTTCCCAATACACGAGTGGAGTGGAGACGTGCAGCCATATCAGGTGCCTGACTGGAAAGGTTGAAGTCTGCAATTTTGGCTTTAAAATCCTCAAACAGAAGGATATTGCTTGATCTAATATCCCTGTGTATGATAGATGGTTGAGCCTTTTCGTGCAGATACTCTAATCCTCTAGCCGCATCCACCACAATTCTTACACGCTGCATCCAATCTAGTACAGGACCAGGTTGAGCTCCCTTGACTCCCTTTCTGCCTGCAGTTCAAATTTCAAATTCTAAAAGGAGCCTATGAATTCAATAACAGCATAAAGAGAAACCATGTGTGAAGTCTGGACTAGATACCATGTAGAACATCATGTAGAGAGCCCATGGTGGCGAATTCATATGCTAGTATATAGTTGTTTCCTTCAACACAATATCCAAGCAATTTGACCAGATTATCATGATTCAGCTTTGATACCCTTGAGACCTGAATTTTTTAATCAGGTCAGAGAATGTTAAGATGTTACATCAGCATGGGTACCTTTTTTGCATTCCAAAATACCATTAGTATAATCCACCCAAGGCAAATGAGATCATTCAAATTAATGATTTTATGCACAAACCTGGGTCAAGAACCCATTTCTTGAATCTGGTTCGGATGAAGAATCCAGTTTTTTTAGAGCCGCTTGACTCTCATCATTTAACACTGCATAATACACCCTACCATATGAACCTTCACCAATAAGAGCCTTTGTATCAAAATTGCCCGTCTTTCTTATAAGTTCATCTAAAGCAATTTCAGGAACATCAATCGGCGGCGGTTCCTTGTAAACTTCAGGTTTCCCTACATTTGGAAGTTGTGTATTTCTTTGATTTCCTGAAATGGAAGCACAAGTTCTCATGACTAAACAGAGAATTTAACATCCAAAAGGTTTACTTAGATATTCAAAATGCAAACCCAACCGTCAGAAATATAAAAAAACAATATTTAGAAACATATTTTCTCATTTTTGTTACTTTGGGGTATAGGAAAAGTGCAACATGCCAACTGCATCTGCATACATATATAACTCTGAGGTACATTTTCTTCGTTGAGTAACATACTGTAAATCAGAAGGAAAGAAAATCTGTAAAGACGCACTTGCTTACTACTTCTAACTATATGATCAAATATCGGTCTATAAAATCAACTATTTCCAATTTTCTTGTGTAGTAAACTTGCAGTTATTTGTTCAGTAGGAACAGACAACAATCAGGCATTTCCTATCTATTTCCAGTAGCTGGCAATCAAGAGACAAGAAAGTTAGGAAAGTACCATCAGCATTCTCATTTGGGATCCTCCTTGGTTCATTCTCGTATGAGTTATAAGATTCACTACCATGACGGAAACAGCAGGCCCACCGTTTCATCATTCTCTTCTTTCCTGTCTTACAAATAGAGTTGCTTGTGAGATGGGAAAACTGTTAAGAAGAATACTTCTTTAAATGTACATAATTTTTTTAAAATTCATTCATTTATTCAGGAAAACTCAATTTCATCTTATGAAAGTCTCAAACTCGGAGTTAACTACTACAGGGTCAGGGTAACCTTCAGTAGGTTAATTTTTATTTCCAGTGGATCAGCCATCAAGCATCTATTAACAACTACATTTTACCTACAAGTCTGACCATCAGGTGCAATTTCGGGGTTGATCAGGAACCGAGTTGAAACCAACTGGCTTCAGTTCTATTCAATTGGATTATGATGACATAAAGTACAAGAAGGGGGAAGAGGGAAAAACATCTGGATTCTGGACACATTATTTCCAAATCAACATCTGCACCAAAATATCAATGCCTCTGTTTACAGCATTTCATCTTCCATTTGAAAAGTCACGAAAACACCAACAACAAGTTATTCTACCATCCATTTTCCACTGAAAATTGATCTAATAATTTCACTACTAACACCACAATATTGTGGTTGTTTATCACGGGGCAGATGTGTGGCACAACAATGCACCAACATAGATTACAGAGAGTAATTTTTTATATTGAAAATATTTACGAAGACACGATCTTATTGTGGTTTTTTATCATGCATGGATTTTGTGTTCTGTTACCATTACGGACCCTAGGCAATCTTACTGCAAAAACTCGAAATGAGTCAATCTTTTCGTCCGTTGTTGAAGAACCAAACGTCAGAACCAAACGTCGCCTAAACATCATCACCAGCATTAATCACAAAGAACAATCGCGTCTGTTCACCAACAGACGCATCTACAACGACAACCAAAATCAATGCTTATATATATCATGTAATTCAAACGTATAATACAATTTTTCTCTGAGAAATAAAACAACTAAAATTCCATCTTTCATCTTCGTTTTCTACATGATATCAGAGCGAAGATCCCCATTTTTTCCATCATCGGCGATCCTCAGAGTTCTCTGAACTCATCACCGGATCCCCTCAGAAACATCCACACAAAAAAAACCTTTGCCTCTCAAGGGGGTTGAAGGTGGAAGAAACCTACATCCCAACCCAAGAGAAAGTTAAGTGATGACGGATCCAGAAGTAAACGCCCCCAGATTGGTGTCGCAGCTGCTCAATGGACAGAATTATCTGTCATGGGCACGAGCGATCACACTGGCCCTCAGTGGGAAAGGAAAACTCGGCCACATCACTGGAGCATCAAAAAAACCCGAAGGAGAAGAAACCGAGACAAAACAAGAAGAATGGCAGACGATGGACCACCTCGTAATGTCGTGGGTCATCAACTCCATGCAACCAAAAATCGGGTCCATATTCCTCTACAAGAACTCGGCAAAAGAACTCTGGGACGCGGTCCAGAACATATACGGTAAAGCCAAAAATTTCGCTCATGTTTTTAAACTAAAACAAAATTTATCGCAGACAAAACAACACGGACAGACCATCACAGAATACCTCGGAACGCTTCAGCGCGGTTGGGACGAGCTCGCTATCTACGAGCCCGCGACCACCGACCCAGGGATCTTGCTTGAGCGAAAAGAAAAAGACCACATCTACCAGTTCCTCATCGGACTCGACGGTAGCTACGACGTCATCTGAAGCCAAGTCCTCATGACATCGGACCTTCCAGACCTCGCAACCATCATCGCGATGATCCAACGGGAGGAATCCCGTCGGACCACCGCTCAGAACAGCGAACGGACATCAGAAACTCAGGCGTTCTTTGTTGGAAAATCGCAAAACAAAAATAAGAAATACGGAAACAGACCACAAGAGACATGCGACAACTGCAAAAAACCAGGACACAATAGGAACTTCTGCTGGTTCCTACATCCGCATCTCCGACCAACGAGGGAAGGAGGAGGAGATCATCGGAACAACAAAAAGAAAAACAACGGCCTCAGACCAACAGGAAACAACGCGGTGGCTAACCCTAGCATGGAGGAAGAAAGGCGGAAATGGGCAGACGAAACGGATTCTCGAGGTTTTATAACCTCTCGCGACACAGACGGATCCGGGTTTCTCCAGACCCGATCCGAAGAATCCACCCGACCCGGAACCGAATTTCAAACTCCCACCGGACATGAATCCGGGTCCAAACCCGACCCGATTCCGCTGGACCAACTGCTGGCCCACTTAAGCAACTATTTGCAAACCAACCATCAAGGATCAGGTAATTGTGCAGGTATAGAAACTTGGCCAAAAAATTTCTCTGCAAATAAACCAAATAAAAATCTTAGGAAATATAAGACATAATACTCAATAGATAATTGACTCAGGTGTCACGGATCACATGACTGGAAATCTTAGTTTACTAAAACACATCAAAGAAAAATTAAATATGCCTAACAAATATGTGATTGTCGCCAATAATAATCAAGTAGAAATAAAAGGTACAGGAGAAATCACCATATTGAATAAAATGAACAAAAATGTCCTATATGTACCAACTTTTACCTCTAATCTCCTCTCTGTCGCAAAAATTACGAAAAATTTGAATTGCAATGTTATATTCACCCCTAATGATGTTTACTTTCAGGATCGAATTACAGGAAAGACGATTAGTAGAGGAGTTAACATCAACAGAATCTATGTTTTAGATACTCAGCATAAGGCCTTCATACCACTAGTGTGCATAATCATGTTCTCTGGCACAATCGAATGGGACATCCATCTCATCCCGTTTTGAAAACTTTATTTCCTTTTATTTCATCTTCCTATGCATGTGATGTTTGTCAATTTTCTAAACAAACAAGACTTCCTTTTTTAAAATCTAAAACAAAATCAAGTGTTCCGTTTGAATTAGTTCACTCCGATATCTGGGGATCTGCCCCAGTCGAATCTTATAACGGTTTCAAATATTTTGTGCTATTTATTGACGATTTCTCACGGATTACTTGGATTTATCTTCTTAAAAACAAATCAGATGTTTTCCAATTTTTTGCGAATTTGTAGTATTTATTGAAAACATGTATGATTTTAAAATTAAAACATTAAGAACAGACAACGAGACTGAATATAACAGTCTCAACTTTCAATTTTTTTTTAAAAACACGCAGATTATTACATCAAACTACATGCATCCATACCCCCGAACAGAATGGAGTATCTGAGCGGAAAAATCGGCATCTCTTAAATATAACCAGATCCTTACTCTTTCAAAATAATGTCCCCAAACATTTTTGGTCTGATGCAGTCTTAACTGCTGCTTATCTCATAAATCGGCTCCTTAGTCCTATCTTTCAAAATAAACAACCACTACAGATACTATTAGGTCGGAAATTAACCTTAGATCATCTCAAAGTTTTTGGATGCGTTTGTTTTGTTCACAGGAAACGTACAGATAAATTTGATAGTAACTCTGTAAAGTGTATTTTTCTTGGTTACTCTTTTCATAAAAAAAAGTACAAATGTTTTGATCCCGAAAATTGTAAAATGTATATTTCGCGAGATGTAGTCTTTAGAGAAACAGAGTCCTACTTCAGAAGCCCCGAAGATACAAGCACAATCCAACCTCTCAACACACCCGTTCTACCAGGGATCAGCACTCAAACAGAAAGAGGAAGAAAAGAAGAAGAAAAAGGAGAAGAAGAAAGAGAAGAAAAGTTTTACCTCCAAACAATCAGGAGACACCTCCGAGAAGAAGATCTACTCGACCTAGTCATCCGCCTACTAGGTTTAACGACTTTATTACCTCACAAGTAACTTACCCTATTGAAAACCACTTAATATATAAACAAATACAACCAAACAATAGGGCCTATTTAACCAAAATAAACGAAAACCTAAAACCTAAGACCTTTCACGAAGCTACCTACGACCCTAAATGGCGTAATGCTATGGAGGAAGAACTCAAAGCCTTAGAAACCAACAACACTTGAACACTCATTTCTAAACTTAACGGCACCAAACCAGTTGGATGCAAATGTGTCAAAATAAAATATAACAGCAACGGAACCATCGAAAGGTATAAGGCTCGTTTAGTAGCGAAAGGGTATACTCAGACTTATGATCTCGATTACCTAAAAACTTTCGCACTCGTTGCAAAAATGAACATTGTTCGTGTTCTCCTATCCATAGCTGTTAATAAAAATTGGAAACTCTATCAAATGGATGTTAGGAATGCTTTTCTCCAAGGGACTCTTGAAGAAGAAGTATACATGACTCCTCCACCAGGGTACAACTTCACTCCAAACCAGGTATGCAAACTCAACAAAGCCATCTATGGTCTGAAACAGTCCCCCCGTGCATGGTATGCCAAACTTAGTCATTTTCTTATTCCTTATGATTTCTTAAAGTCTTCCACTGACGCTTCTATGTTCACTAGGCATCGTAAGAAAGAAGTCGTCATAGTCTTAGTCTACGTAGATGACATCATCATTACTGGTGATAATAATAACGAAATTAACCAGGTCAAACATTACTTAAAAACAAAATTTGATATAAAAAACCTTGGTTTCCTAAAATACTTTCTGGAAATAGAGATTGCATATTCAAAAAATGGTTTGTTCCTATCACAAAGAAAATACGCCCTAGATCTATTAAAAGAAATAGGAAAACTTGGAGTTAGGCCTGCTAGTACACCTATTGAGGCAAATCTCAAAATCAGTCCTACTAATGGAGAACCTGTCAAAGATATTCACCAATTTCAAAGACTTGTAGGAAAACTCATATATCTAACAGTAACCAGACCTGACATCACTTTTGTTGTTAGCATAATAAGTCAATTTGTGCATGCACCCTGAACACCACACTTAGATATCATCAATAGAATTCTAAGATATATAAAACAGACCCCAGGACAAGGACTACTGATGAAAAACAACAACTCTAACAGTATCATTGGTTTTTCGGATGCAGATTGGGTAGGAAGCTATGATCGAAAGTTCACTACCGGATTTTGCACGTTCGTAGGAGGAAATCTCGTAATTTGGAGAAGTAAGAAACAAAAGGTTGTTGCCCGATCTAGCGCTGAAGCTGAATATCGTGTCATGACATCAACAACTAGTGAGCTTATATGGTTAAAGCAACTTCTCCATGATATGGGACAAAGTCATACCACATCCATGAACATGTTCTGCGACAACAATGCTGCTCGACACATAGCTTCAAATTCCGTATTTCACGAAAGAACCAAACACATTAAAGTTGACTGTCACTTCATCCGAGAAAAAAATTTAAGCCGGAGAAATAGATGTCTCATACATCTGCAGTAAAGAACAACTGGCAGATATCTTTACCAAAGCTCTAAGTCAGAAACAATTCAACCTAATCATAGACAAGTTGGGCACCTTCAATCTCTTCCGGACCCAACTTGAGAGGGAGTGTTGAAGAACCAAACGTCAGAACCAAACGTCGCCTAAACATCATCACCAACATTAATCACAAAGAACAATCGCGTTTGTTCACCAACAAACGCATCTACAACGACAACCAAAACCAATGCTTATATATATCATGTAATTCAAACGTATAATACAATTTTTCTCTGAGAAATAAAACAACAACCAAAATTCCATCTTTCATCTTCGTTTTCTACATCCGTATTCATATTTGATTATCAAAAAAAATCCACCACGTAACAAACAAAATAAAATCAAAACCATAACCTAATCGGTGAAACTCTGACGCTTCGAAACCTCGCGCACTCCAACACACGCAACCAAAAGCAATAGAAATCGAACAAATCTCTCTTCCAAACCTCACAAATAAAAAAGGAAACCGATCCGATCCGTGAAATGCAGGCTCTCACGACCGCATTGATCGGTCGAAACGCCCGAAATCGAGCGTCAAACCACGATCTAGAAAGGAGATCGAGGCGAGGAAGAAGAACGTACCTATGAGATCGGTCGTGGACGCCCCGAAAACGTCGGAAACGGACGATGGTTGTGGGATCGCACGCAAACGGACGAGGAAAAGTGATGAGTTGGAGAGAGAAAGGGACGGGATGGCAGAACCGAAGAGAGGGAATATATATATGGCGTATTTACATCTATTTCCCTGCAAATATGGTATTTCGTATAACGACTTAAAGGTGTTTGTCAAGTCTTCCAACATCTTTTGTGCCTCATACATGTCCATGGTTTTATCGAATTAGAAACCATTAATATGCTATGAAATAGCACTAAATTATTATTATTTTACTCAAAAGATATATTTGTTGAGTAAAAGAGACTCAAAGATAAATGAAACATAAGCTTGTATTTATAACAACTAATGCTACAATACTACAACTTACACTTACACTCTATCTACCTTGCGAGACATACTCACAACTACTCTTTCTACTATACTCACTCTTATACAAGACTCTTTATTACAATACACTCACTAGCTAACACAACTACAAGACTCTCTTTGTAGTGGTGGAGACTAACTCTTGCTTGAGGTGCATAAAATGAAGATTGATATCTCCTATTTATAGTGGTAGATGGAAGTGTGTGGAGAGTGATGAAGTTTCTAGAGTGGAAACTTCTAGATATGATAGAGAAATCTAGAGAGAGAATTCTAGAGTAAGAAAACTCTAGAATTGAGCATCTTGGATCGGGTCTACTAATTACCTTAGATAATATTTCTCTCTTGGGCTAGGACTTGGATTTTGATTTGGTTTGGTGTTAGATTCTTAACAATATTACCATGTAACAACTAACAAACTTTGATTTGAATTTACTTGTAAATCCAAACCATACTTTCTGGTTTCGCTCGTATTCATACTCAGTGTTGTGTTGTTAACTTAAAGTTTTTAATATAGAAAAAATTAAATTATATATTTAGCATGTGGAGTGCATATTTCCACTCATTTCTTTACGAATGATCAATTAGGCAACGCATACAAGAATTTATAAATTTGAAAAATACATGATATTTTATCACTATTAAAATGTGAAACACAAAATAAAGAAAAGGAGTATGTAATCTCCAAGTCAGGTAACACTAATACAACAGGGTTTATATGTACTCTTTTGTGATATACAAGAAACACGTGTTTACAAGGGTATAAGTGCAAACATTCCCATATCGTTGGAAGCCACCCTGCCAGCGCAATTCCCGTGTATGGTGACGTGGCAAAATCATTTTTAGTTTTATCGTGAAGCAGTCCAAAAAAAATTGACGACAACATCTCGTTGGATTGTTGGAAAATAGTCGCATTGCGACTTTCAGAATAAATATTGTTAATTGGTTTGTGGAAAATCTTTATAAAATTCTGAAAATCCAATTCTAAAAGTCTGCAACCTTATAAAATTATACTTAATCCAAGGAAGTCATGAGATTAAAATTTTACAAGTTTCTTCTTTTCTTCCAAACCAAACAGAATAAATTCAGAGAAACAAATCTCTATTTTTTAATTTGTTTTCAAGGATCTATTTGGATGACCATGATCGTGAATTCCGAAGATTTTGTAATATGTATCACGAGATTATATTGTTCGGAGAAACTGCACCACCATCAATTTCTTCACCAAGACACCAAAGTTAAATGCCCTGAATTTCTCTTCCAATATTTACCTATATGTTTTTGATAATTATCGTTCATGCCTGTTACTTTTTTTAGCAAATCAGTGTTTCGATTTTTCTAAAGGAATTTTATGGTCTTTTTTTCTTTTCAAAAGTTACTTTTTACAATGTCCGGGTTGGATTAAGTTACATTGTGTAGTTTCTTAATGTGTTGAGTCATGACTAAAAATATTTGAGGTTTTTGTTTGGATGCATCTTCAAAAGTTGTTATTAGGTCTTTGCATTTATGTATTTTTTATTGCTTTAGAATGTCCACTAATTCAACTAATTGCTTGGGTACACCTCCCTCAAACGTCATTAACAGATTACGTGACACCATTAGCTTTCTCGTTAAATTTGAATTCATTCACGACAACCGAAAGTAAAATTTCGGTTTACCCTTCTGTGCCTTTCAAAACTAGGCTGAAGAGGAAATATAATATCACACTCTCAAAAGTGACCATTCTTGAATTCATATTTGCCGACACCTAAAAGTCAATCATTGAAAATTGCTACAAAGAAGCCAATTTCTCTTCCACCTTCATAAGTTTTGTCTTATACATAGCTGTTGGCATGCACCTTCATAAGTTGACTCGATCTAGCGCATGTAGTAGACGTCTTATACATAGACTACTTTCCATGCATGCATATAAAAATCAGAGCAAACAGATTAGATGCAGTATGGAAACTCAAACCCAACACATCCATGTATGTAGTGAATTAGATATATTGAAAGGCACATATTTCGGTCGACCATTGTGAATGAAATTGAATTTAACGGGGGTAATTAACTATGTCACGGAATGCCGTTAACAATGTTTGAGGAATGTGCATCAAAACAATTAGTTGGATTAATGAACATTTTGAAGCAACAAAAAAATACATGAGTACAAAAATCTAATTAAACAACTTTTGAATTGCACCCAAACAAAAATCCCAAAAATGTTTTAATAACTAACGTTTAAAATCCAAACAAGTGAAGTTTACGGAGTTCAAAATATGTCGGAAAATCAACGAGGGTAAAATGTTATATTGCATTTTTTTTAAAACTCCCTTAAACAATTACTGAATTGCTAAACATCGCCCCAAAATTACTTAAATCGCCCCTTGAAATTACCATTTTGCCCTTCTCTCATTTCTACTGCTATAACGCGACATTTTACCCTCCTATCACACATCTCTCTTCATATTCCTCTTATAATCATAAAAAATAATGTTTTGAAGGTCAGTAATGAACCAACGAACGCCCCAGTGTACTCGAATATGGTAAAATATCTAACATCTTTTTAATAAAATAATAATAAAAATAATAAAAAATTACAGGCATCCGACGGAACCGCCCCCACGTAGGAGGGGGCGTCTGGCTAAAATATGGGTATTAAATATATTGTTAAGGGCAATTTGGTAATTTCAAGGGGCGATTTAAGTAGTTTTGGGACGACGTTTAGTAGTTCCCTCCCATCGACCGCATTAAGCAGGACCACAAACAATGGAAGCCACTAATAAGTAGTTGACCAAGAAAGTAAAGCTAGGAAGTGAATATTTGTCTTATAATTTATCAATTTTGTTTAGCCAATTGTGTACTTATGTCAATAAACGTGTGTTTGACATGTGAAGTGTGATTTGAATAAGATCATCATTATATGGTGTCGTAATGTGTTAGAAATTATGATGCTTTAATGGCCACGTGCATGCTTATACTATACGATATTACTACGTTCCTACATTTTTTTTGTATTTGATATGTGTTTCCGTTCTTGGTTAAAAAATCATCTAATCTTTAAATACAATAATCAGTAGCTGCAAATCTTATAAGGAGATTTGTTCATGGACATTCTGTTCTCGGATATTTCGTGCATATTGTACTGAATTGCTAAACATCGCCCCAAAATTACTTAAATCGCCCCTTGAAATTACCAAATTGCCCTTCTCTCATTTCTACTGCTATAACGCGACATTTTACCCTCCTATCACACATTTCTCTTCATCTTCCTCTTATAATCATAAAAAATAATGTTTTGAAGGTCAGTAATGAGCCAACAGACGCCCCAGTGTACTCGAATCTGGTAAAATATCTAACATCTTTTTAATAAAAAAATAATAAAAAATAATAAAAAATTACGGGCGTCCGACGGAGCCGCCCCCACGTAGGAGGGGGCGTCTGGGTAAGACGCCTCCCCCATGGGGGAGGCGTTTTACCCAGACGCCTCCCCCATAAGGGAGGCGTGTTACCCAGACGCCCCGCCCAAGGGGGAGGCGTCTGGGTAAAACGCCTCCCCCATGGGGGAGGCGTCTTACCCAGACGCCCCCTCCTACGTGGGGGCGGCCTCGTCGGACGCCCGTAAATTTTTTTATTATTATTATTAAGATAATTGATTATAATTTTAGATAATTGTTAAATTAATTAATTAATAAGTTAATAATTACTATATTCGGGTGACTGATACCCCTTCGGTACACCGAAAATTCAAAAATTTCCAGAACCAACAATTTCAAAATCCAAAAAATTTCCAGGGGGCGCTGCCCCCTTGCCACCCCCGCCACCTCACCGGCGAGGTGGAATGCCGCTCGCTCACCGGGGAGCGAGACCCCCGACCGACCTGTCGAGGTGGTATTTGTAAGTAAGGATGTTTTACCGCCAGGGGATTTTGGATCTTAAAAAATGTTGAATCTGAAAATTATTTGAATCTTCATCACTTGCAAAAAACTCATTGTAATCCGACCGGTTACCACCAAAAACTTGCAAAGAAACGTCAAATAATTTGAGATAACACACCGTATAATTTTAATTTAACAAAAAAATTAAAAAAAAACGGGACGTCTGGCTAAGACGCCTCCACCATGGTTGAGGCGTCTGGCTAAGACGCCTGTACCATGGTGGAGGCGTCTTAGCCAGACGCCTGCACCATGGTCGGGACGTCTGGCTAAGACGCCTGTACCATGGTGGAGGCGTCTGGCTAAGACGCCTGTACCATGGTGGAGGCGTCTGGCTAAGACGCCTGTACCATGGTGGAGGCGTCTTAGCCAGACGCCTCCACCATGGTACAGGCGTCTTAGCCAGACGCCCGAGTCGGAAAAAAAAATCCGCCTCCGTTATTTCGCCTAATCTAGGTGGTTCGTCAGATATTTTCGTGGTGTTGGTACTAGGAATGTTAGTAAAACTGAGTCAAAAACCTTGTTTAAAGACACGGGACGATATGGGTATTAAATATATTGTTAAGGGTAATTTGGTAATTTCAAGGGGCGATTTAAGTAGTTTTGGGGCGACGTTTAGTAGTTCCCATATTGTATGCAACTTCACAAGAAAATTCTGTAGGCTTCTTCTATCTCTTTCCATAGCTGTCTTTGAAATATTTAATTGTTTGTTTGCTTTGTGGTGGCCAAATTAACAACTGTTCAAACATAAAAAAATTGTATCTCAGGTGAGTAATCCTTGACTGCCCAAGGAACTAGTAAACCAATAGTGTAGTCCACTAATCTTGACTAGCCGAGGAGCTTAGAGCAGTAAACAATATTTTAACAAACATAACCTATTACTAAACTTGTTTATTTCGGATATATTTTAAGTGGAACAAATGTCATAAGTTCAAAAAAGTGGTCTAAAAGTATCGAAGTTCATTATAAGTGAAATTAAATAGTAAATTGACCCTTTATCTTTCAAGTATGTTTGATAAATAATAATATGAGTAACACATGCATACTTAATTATCTCATGGTGGGTCTCAACTTTAACACTGGGCTTGCTTAATGAACAATAAAAGGAGTACACTAGCCAATGTACATATGCTTAATCAATAATTATAAGATGTACAATGCGAGGGTTTCTAGTTTTTTAAACTAATCTTGATCGTCCTTTACTGTTAAGAATTTATCTCAATCATTGGTATTTTCTTGATCATGATGACTCCGACAAAAAATGTTGTCGAGTGATTTAAGATGGAGACTCCAAGGTTGTTGTTGAGGGCTGTAGTTGCTTGGACTTTTGAGTTTTATCTCTTTGTTATTGATAAGATACAACCAATTTTATTTTTGATAACAATCATATATGAAGCATTACTTAATTTAAACTAAAATTAGATCTATTGATTTAAAGATTATTTTGAAAAAGACTTCTATTTGTTAGTTTCAAATTCTGATTTTGTAGTTAATATCCCTTGATTAATTTCATGCTCCTAATACGAAATTAATTAGACATTTTAATTTGGTAGATTTTTATTCTAACATCATTTTTTTTTTTTTGCTTTTGGTTACCATGCATAGGTTATCGTATTTTTTACATTTTAATTTAAGATCTTCCTTCTAGTTTATTCGCATGGACTTTCGACTAGCATACTTATACAGTTATACTGCAAAGTGGAATAAACCACCCATTTGCACACATGTAGATTTACGCCGGTACTTGTCTTGAATCCAGTTTGGATAGTCGGGTGTGATTGTTTGCAGGAAAATTCAAGTAAGTGTAATTGTACTTATGGTATGAGTTCAAGTGATTGATTTGTAAAAAAACTTAAAAATTATCAAAATGTATTTCCATGAGTTTGTAAATTTCGAGAAATTATAAAATGTGAGTTCCCCAACTTCCCCTAAGAAACCAAATGAAGCTCAGTTTTTTAGCAGTTTACTTTAAATTGTTCTTTTCTATTGATGTAAAAAATGGATTGTTTTTAAACTATATCAAAAGATAATTTTTCACACCAATAGTCATTATTGAAGTTCCAAGAACTAGAATTCAAAAAACTTAAATTCTAAGAACCGGACATCTAAGATAGATTTTTTTCTTACATCTCTCCAACGAATCCCACGCTAAAAGGAAGTGAGGCTTCTAAATTCTAATGATCTCCATTTGATTTGAACCTTTTCTTCGTATGTTTCTTACACGAGAAAGTTAGATAGTCCGAGCTCTAGTTATTTAACTGAATTGCTATTCGTCGCCCTAAAACTACTTAAATCGCCCCAACAGATTACCATTTTGCCCTTCTCTCATTTCTCCTGCTATAACGCGACATTTTACCCTCCTATCACACATCTCTCTTCATCTTCCTCTTATATTCATAAAAAATAATATTTTGGAGGTCAGTAATGAGCCAACAGACGCCCCGGTGTACTCGAATCTGGTAAAATATCCAACAACTTTTTAATAAAAAACTAATAAAAAATAATAAAAAATTGCGTGCGTCTGGCGGAGCCGCCCAGCGTAGGAGAGGGGCGTCTGGGTAAGACGCCTCCCCCTAGGGGGCGGCGTTTTACACAGATGCCCCGCCCATGGGACGGGCGTCTGGCTAAGACGCCTCTCTCCTACGCTGGGCGGCTTATCCAGACGTCTCTCTCCTACGCTGGGCGTTTTACACAGACGCCCGCAATTTTTTATTATTTTTTTATTTTTTATTAAAAAGATAATTGATTATAAATTTAGATAATTACTAAATTAATTAATTAATAAGTTAATAATTACTATATTCGGATGACCGATACCCTTTCGGTACACCGAATAGAGATTTCCAGAGAAATGTCGAAGCTACTGAGAATAAATATTCGGATAACCGGGTAGAGATCGGTAAACCGACACAATGATTCTAGGAAGATCAAAAACTTACTGTATTTACGATCACGGTGGACCGATGGAAACTCGGTCATCCGCATGGAACATGTTCGGTAGACCGAGAAGCAAACGGTCGACCGTCCGACATCACCTTACAACGAGTTTTTACAATTGATGAAAATTCAAAAAAAATTCAGATCCAACAATTTCAAAACCCAAAAATTTCCAGGGGGCGCTGCCCCCTTGCCTCCCCCGCCACCTCACCGGCGAGGTGGAATGCCGCTCGCTCACCGGGTATTTGTAAGTCGGGACCCCCGAACGGACCTGTCGATGTAGTATTTGTAAGTCGGGAGGTTTTACCACCGGGGATTTTGGATCTTAAATTTTTTGAAAATTTAATCACTTGCAAAAAAACTCATTGTAATTTGACCCCGTTACCACCAAAAATCTTGCAACAGAACCTCAAATAATTTGAGATAACACACCGTATAATTTTAAGAATTTATTTATTTTTTATTATTAAAAAATACGGGCGTCTGGCTAACACGCCTCCACCAACGTGGAGGCGTCTGGGTATCACGCCTCCACCTATGTGGAGGCGTCTTAGCCAGACGCCTCCACGTTCGTGGAGGCGCCTCGCTAAGACGCATTCACCTTGGTGTAGGCGTCGTATCCAGACGCCTCCACCTAGGTGGAGGCGTCTTAGCCAGACGCCCGAGTCGGAAAAAAAAATCCGCTTCCGTTACCTAGCCGGATTCATGTGTTTCGCCAGACATTTTCGTGGTGTTGGTTAGGGGTGCACATGGGTCGGGTTTGGGCCTCAACCCGACCCAACCCGAAATTTTCGGGTTGGGAAAAAACCCAACCCAACCCGAACCGGTTTGGGTTCAACCCAACCCGACCCGAATTCGGAAATTTTCTCCCAAACTTGGTCGGGTTCGGTCGACCGGTGTTTAAACGGTCGACCGGTGGCTTGAAAACCCGAAATTTTCGGGTTGGAAACGGTCGACCGTGTGATGTTCGGTCGACAGAGTGATGTTCGGTCGACCGGTTTATTTGGGAAAAAAAAATCGGGTTCGGGTTGGGTTTCGGGTTGAACCCAACCCATGTGCACCCCTAGTGTTGGTATTAGGAATGTGAGTAAAACTGAGTCAAATACCTTGTTTAAAGATACGGGACGAAATGAGTATTAATTGATTTGTTAAGGGCAAAAATGTAATTTTTGGGGCAATTTAAGTAATTTTCCGGCGACGAATAGTAATTCCCTTATTTAATCAGAAAGGTTCGTACCAACGAGAAGATGGTAGGATAGCCCAATTCCCAAACCTCACCTCACACCCAAATCAAATCCTACATCCGCAAACAACTGGTGGCTAGTGGTTAAGTTGGTCCTGGAATCAAGGTTGTGAGTTCGAATATTGAATTTTACATTTTGTTTCTACCTTTTATTGCAGAGACTCCAATATTCAATGATACATTTTATTTCATGCGAGTGGTTTAATCTCACATCGTCTATGTTAAAATTCATCATTAATTGTTTTTGATTTATAGCATATTGTCAATAAAATTATGCCACATTTTAACGAAATTGGATATGAATTTGTCTTAAAATTAAAACTTAATTATAAAGTTGACATTGGCTCAAGCTAAAAAACAAACCAAAAGAAAGAAAAAAAAGGTTGAATGTATTGAAAACCGACCATTTATTAATGGAGATGGATCAAAGTGTACGGATCAAAGATTTGAAGGGTTCAAACTGAAATCAATCCTGATTTAGGCGTTAAACTGTTATTTACCCTTGTTTAAAGAAATGAAAGCGTGAATGGAAGCACTACCGTGTTGGACCGTTGGTTAACAAATTAATGAGTAGGAAGTTATTGACTTGATGAAGTTTAGTCCCACATCGATGGAATGAATGGGTTGAGGATGGAGAGGCGCTATAAAATTGAAGTGGGTTTGATAGTTTAAGACATATATTTGCCACGACTAGTGACCCTGTAGGTGAGGTTGCAACTGGGGTCTGTCATTTGGTTGATTAAAAACTAATTCCAAAGCCCTCTAAACGATTGAGTGGCTCGTTAGCATTGAGCTAACTGAGCTTAACCTGCTGGCTTAAAACCTTAACGAGCCGAGTTCTTTCTAAGTTTGAGTGTATGACTAAGTGCAACTTTGATATTGTGACAAGCGAATCAGTTATGTTACAATATGACATTTTATTGCAAACCCGGGGCTTTATAATATTTGCACTTAGCCAATAAAAATAAGTTGAAATTAATGGGGTAGAGATGGGTGGAGTCGTGCAGGTGTGATTTCAGAAGGTGTCAGAACAAACATGAAACATTTATGCAAGTATTACTTACCAATCTTCATATTCCCACTCGATCTGATCTGCACCGGAATTTTTTTTATTTTTTTATATCTTTGACCCGGTCAAACATAGGAGGTGAGAGGATATTTGGCGCTTCAAAATATCTTTAGATACGTTTTCTGGTGCCACAATCAAATTTTATTTATTTATGAGATACCAATTTAGTTGAGCTATCTTTATTTCGATAAGTGATAGGATTAGTTTTAATAATTACATAGATTGCGATATGTAATCCCATCAAACACATATTGTTATTGGAGTGAAGAACGAACTTACATTCCACAAATCACAAGTTACTACCAACATAATGACCGAATTTGCATTCTACTCCCACCAAATTGATACTAAGACAAATTAAGATACACGACTCTAATTCAGCGCTTACGTATGTCACGTAGCTATCAGCTACCAAATGGTGCTCGATCTGATTCGAAAAGTGGAATAACCATTTTCCTTGGTCACTTTCCGGCAAAGAACAAGCAAGACGTTAGAAGAGAATTGAAATCCAATCTCCATGCAAAGAGATGCACGTCACTCACGTACTGAAGTCAAGTGTGAAAAACATGAAAACGATGGCAGATTCCAACGTGTGGACTGTTATCCACTGCTTCCAATCCTCCCAAAATCTGATCTCCCATTGAAGTAACACCCTAAGGCCCATCACCCTCTTTAATGCTATTACTGCTTGCGATGTGGCAAACCAATGGTGGAGCTTCAGATTCTTTCACATCTAAAATTACATATCATATAAGCCTTAGAGAATAACGTATAAACCAGATACAAATCTAATGCACTTAAATATTGGAAAGCAGATTCCAGCGCCAACTCTGTTTAGATTTTAGAAGGGTGTTGAACCTTCGATTTGCCTATATAAATTGAGCAATGTTGTTACGAGTTTTATTCACAGCCTTCAAGTGTGATAGTTGAGAAATTGGTTTGGAACTTTGGATTTTAATTGCATAAAATGCCGCCGAGAGAAAGGGTCGATCCTTTGGTATTGGGTCGTGTTGTGGGCGATGTGCTTGACCCATTTACCAAGTCGATTCCAATGAGGATTGTTTATAACAATCGTCGCATTACTACCGGGTGCGAGTTCAAGCCCTCGGGGGTGGAAAATCAACCCAGGGTCGAGATCGGAGGCGATGACATGAGGAACTTCTACACTCTAGTGAGTAGTCATGTTTATTGTAAATTGTAGATTAAGTAGAGTAGCATGTGGTGATATTATGTATTTACGTGTGTATTAATTAATTTGTGTGTTTGTGATGCAAGCTTATGATTGACCCAGATGCACCAAGTCCAAGTGACCCAACCCTAAGGGAGTACTTGCACTGGTTAGTCCAATACTACAGTTTCAGGGCTAAAATATTTTTGTCTGTTAACGTAGTTTGTTTTGCCTAATAAATTCTGTTAACATAGCAGTGCATGTATATATATATATATATATATATATATATATATATATATATATATATATATATCACACTTTTGTATGATTTTGTGGGGAATACGTATGGCGGATACGTTAATACAGTTAAGTTGTTTATTTGTATGAAGCACTATATGAATGGTTGAGATTTACTTGGTTTCAGGTTAGTGACGGATATTCCAGGAACAACCGATGCAAGTTTTGGTAGGTGACATCGTTCTTTCCCATTCAAGAAATATTCCATGATATAGATTCACATAAATATGTTACAATCATTACCAACAATTGTGAAAACAATTACTCGTAAAAAATACAGGTTCTCTCCAGTTTATGCAAATTAAATCCGAGCTTACGTAAATATACATGTTTTGTTTATTAATAAACATATATAAGAAAGGTGGTTGATTTCCCCTTAATCCCATCGGTTGTTGATCATCCTCCAAAAATTCCAAAATCGTCATCCACCAGCATATCTTGAAGAAAATTTTATATTAATTTTTAAAGTTAAAGTGAGTTAATAGTAAATGTAATCTTATGAAAAAAAATGAAATTAATCCAAAGAGACGTAAGCGATCGAAATTTGTCTAAAAGAATAAAGAGGAACACTCTTTTACAACTTCACCTTAAAAATTTATAATCCTAATATATAACTTAAATACCTTAAGTACTTGATTTTTTGTTACAAAACAGAAAACTAATTCAGCACCAATCAACATTATTGTTGTAGGAAATGTGGCAGCTTGTTATGAATGCCCAAGGCCATTTTCTGGAATCCATCGCATCGTGTTTGTTCTCTTCCAGCAGGCCCGACGTCTCACCGTCTATCCACCCGAGTGGAGGCAGAACTTTAATACAAGGGAATTTGCAATGATTTACAACCTTGGCTCTCCTGTTGCTGCCACTTACTTCAACTGCCAGAGGGAGTCCGGTACTGGTGGCAGAAGGTTTGGTAGATTTGTTGCTTGAAGTGTGCTATGAAGTCCATCCGAGATCGATGATAGCAGTTAAAACCATGTTTGCTACCTAAATAAATCATTAGGTCGTGCAAGGTATCACTTGGTGTATAGCTGCTAGTACTAGTATAAGAGTGAGTAATCGATTATGATATCCGAAATATAACCGCTAAGAATTTAGCTTCGATTATCCAGCATCAGATATAGCGTGATGCCAATCATGTACAGCTTTGTGTCCACTGATACACGAAGCTTCAAACAATTAATTAATGGAAATAAAAGTTTATATATACAAGTTGAACTTCCAGCAGACTTTGGTTAAGTTCGGCTTAATCTTCTCTGAAAGATTTGGAAAAAGGGCCCAGTCGTCAGAGTAAATGGTGTTATCTGTGTAGAATCAGTCCTCAGTAATCAAAAGCTTTCTGCAACCCGGAAGGGTATAACAATGTGAGCACATTGCACATATACATTATACAGTTCAGTTCAACATCAAGAAAACAACTCACTCTTATGCAAGAAATGTGTGACAGATAAACACCCTTGTAAGAAAAATAATCAGAATCAACGTGCATGTACTGACCTCACGTACGGAATGGATAGAAGCATGTCCAATACATCCGATTTGTTAAACAACCTCAACGGCCCCACATTCATCTATCTAGTCACGTAAATTTGTTAGAAAGTTGCCTTAAAAGAACAATATCAAGAACCTACGGAATGATCTAACCACATTCGATCCATTGATACCCTGCCAACAGAGTCTTCTCGGGAGTAACTAGAATATGGAGAACAGACAATCGAATCCTATTCTATAATCCGAATCTTGTCTACCATCTAACTAATGATTGACTAAAAGTCTGAAACCAAGTGGACAATAACTGCCTGGTGATTCACTGAAACACGAAGAACGGTCGATCGTTGCCTAAACGGTCGATATATATCTGGATGCATGATGTTTTCATTAAGGATACTTTCAGACATTCTTAAGCCATTTAGGCTTGTTTTAAGCTTTTTCTATAAATACATAAGTATTTAGAATCCTAACGTTAAAATCTTAAAAGAAAAGACATGCATCAAAGTTAGAGATAAATTTAACCATCATACTCAGGATTTTGGATTTAGGAAAAATCTTGCTATGAAAAATGGTTGATCATCTCCGATTTTATTCTTTTGGTACTCCCAACCATTCTTGATCCTGTCTCCGCCGTTTCTCAAATAGATTTCTACGAAAATCCAGTGTTGTACTTGTTCATGTTTGCTTGATTACTTGTGAGATTCTTAAATACATGTTAGGTGTTCGATAGATTGTTTGGTTTGAATTATATTGGTTTCATTCATCATTCCACATACGAACCACACACCAAAGATCCTAACAAAATTACAGTCCCCCCGCATTGCATTCACAGAGCTACTGAACAAAACAAACGGGACAATAACTTCTACAAAACTACATGAAAGGGATCATTAAAACTAAGATAAGAATGTTGCCCTCTTCCATTTTGCAACGATTGGCTGATCATTCCAACACTTTTGCAATGTTGCTGGATGATGTCTTTGACAAGGTTGTAAACCCCAACAACTTGTTCAGTGCACTTACATAAGCTCGAACACTGGACACAGTAATATCCATTCCAGCTCCACTTCCACTGAAAATAGAACAGCAACAAAGATTTAGATAACTAATGTGATAATATTGTGAAGTGCAATATTCTTAAACCAGAGCATGAAATAACAAACCTAAATGTTCGCCGAACTGTTTCACCAGTGAGAGCAAGTGTAGATGTCTGACTGTTCTCTCCTCGTATGACCACTCGTGTGGAGGCAATGGCGTCAATGCCTTCCGTAACGGCATTCATGGAATACTCCTGAAGGATCACTGGTACCTGAATCCAACATTGTGTTACTAAAAAATCATAAAAGTAATCTTTTCAATCACAATCAGTCAATCACAACCTACACCTAGGAACACTAGTGGTTGACGGTTAAGCATGTTATGAACATCAGTCACAACAACAACAACAAAGCCTTTAATCCCAAACTAGTTGGGGTAGGATGAACATCAGTCACGATTGAATTTTTTTCTTCTAATGATTGGATAGAGAGCCTCAGGCATCATAGCTAGAGCGATATTTGGATAACTGGACAACACGTTAATCCATTTGTCATGGAGTGATGGATACTGCTTCAACCCGTCTGTGAGCTGATTGAACCTAGTCATTAACTGGAGTACGAAAATGTTCAAGGAAATAAGCAGCAACTACCACCTAAACAACAATATGGCAATTGATATGGGCATGAGCTTGACAAATGGTATATATCATTCATACATAGATTATAGGTATATAATGACATCAAATATCATTCACACATAAGTTACATTATAAAAATGAGCAACAAGATTATCTCCCCCCCCCCCCCCCCCCCCCCCCCCCCCCCCCCAATTACAAGACCCACACAAGGAAGGAATGAACAAATTCGGCAAAGGACACGGAAACTGAACCACAGCACAAATTCAAAGCAGGGAGCAGAAACACGATAAAGACAGATCTTAAATATGACAATGTACCAAGTAAGATGCCAAAATGACAGTGAATAGAGAATGGTCAACTTTAAACTAGAGACAACCAACATCAAATCAGCCAAGTATGATCACAAAGTATATGAACTTTATAGTATGCCTTACTTGCACGATAGAATCTACAGCCTTATAAGCAGCATCAACGGGACCAGTTCCAACCGAACAACCAATCCTTTCTCCTCCATCAGAATCAATCAGTTTGACTGTCGCTGTAGAAAGACCAAGGGTTCCACATGTCACCTATCAAGCCATAAAATAGTGAGACAGAATGCCCATAAAACATGAGCAGGGGAAGTGTAATAAACAAAAAGTTAGAGCAATGTCTAACCTGCAAATCCCCGAGAGACCACACAATCTTGGGCTGAAAAATCTCATCAGAAATCAATGCCTCTATGTCGTCGTCAGTAATACGCTGTATGGAAAAATTCCATTTAATTTTATATGCTCCAGAAAAGTACCATAGTCCAACATCAATATGTGGGAGAGCAGTTCTACCCAGATAGCGAACTTTGCTTCTTTAAATGATAAACTCATCTCCCGGAATTGAACTTCAATCAACAGAATACACAATAATATGCTAAACTAGTTCTTTGCAAACAGTAAATGTCTTTTATATGGTGATATACTCAGTTCAACATATTCAACAAATATTGCGAATTTTTCGTGATAACTTAATTACCTCATTCCTCTAATTATAAAAACGGTTCTCCTAAATGAGAGTAATTATTCCACTTCTGATATTTCTAAATGAGAAACTTACACGATTGAAATGATTTCGTCACTGTTAACTTAGAAACTCAAATTGCATATCTCAAAAAAAATCACTAAGTCATGGGTTACACAAAGTTATCAGAGGTTTTCAGGATGGGAAGACAACTTAGGTTTTGAAGGTGGTAACATAGTCGACTCAAATTTGTCTATCAATAAAGGAATAGAAGCATTACGATGAGAAGTTTCAAATGTGATGTTAAAATAGAAAAGTTTTCTGAAGGCCAATAATGGACAATCTAATGATTTCTTTAGCACTGAGGTGGATAAATAAATAGTTCGGTCCTTCGAATTCGTTTGCTCAAGAGATAACTATATGAGCAAAAAAAACTAACATAATCATCAACATACTAACTCAACAAGATGGTCACCAATAAGGATTCTTCTATCGATATGTTCACCAATAAGGATATTCAATATGTTCCCAACTTCCCATGTATATACTAATTTGGCAGCAACTAGTCCCCAAGATCAACGCCTGCCTTGTCTGAAGTCTAAATACCAAATGTAACATCTAAGTACTAAGGTTAAGCACAAGAAAAGCTGCTTTTTTGGTGAGTCTTGTGCTTCAAGGGTCACGACAAACTTCTACAAATTCATCTAATTCTAACAGATTAACTAAAATTTATTGAATATTTTCAATGTAATATCATTTGGAATTTAGCCTGAATATCATTTTAATCTGATATAGTATCATACTTTTACCTAGACAACTATGCAAGAAAGATAGAAAGTTCAGCTAGATTAGGATAGAGAAAATATCACCTTTTTCTTCTCAGCAACTTCCTTGAATCGCCTGAATACATCATCAAGCTCCTTCCCATTGATGTCATAGCCAAACTGAATTTTTTGATAAAAAGATCATATTAACTAACACAACTCCACATAGAACTGCGTCTGAAGAGGAGTTTTACCTCTGAAAGTCGGGATCTTAAAGCATGGCGTCCGCTGCAAGTAAACCACAAACAAACTATATAGATTTAGTAAAATCCAGAAGCAAAGTGAGTTATTTTTCAAGGCAGTCTTGCTAGGGTCCATCTTAAGTACACACCACAACTTTGAAAATATAAGTCGTCACCTTGACACCCACACAGCCAATCAGACACAAACACTTAGCGTGTTAATAACTTCTATATATAAATATCTTCTTGCCTAGAGAGTTAACGAGCATAGAGACTCCAAAATTCACTAGCTAGGATAATTTCTAATGGATTATATAAAAGAAATCAAATTAGCACCTCAAAAGGATGGTTTTCATACCTAAGCTTTCCAAGAGTAATACCGGAATCATGAGCACGGACAAGTCCAATATCTTCAGGAGCAATGATTTCATATGTACCTTTGAACTTGAGCATGCCATCCTACATGTCCATCATTGCAGACTAATTTATAAGGATAATTTGAGCACAAAATTCGCAGTGATACATTTAATTACTATACACTACAGAGGAGTCACATGGGAAATTGGGGATGATTTATGCATAATATTGTTATGGTAAATCCAATAGGTAGATGATTTCTAGTACTAATAACTTCTGAAGTTGTTAACTGCTCAGGATTCTGACTACACAAGTTTCCTACCTAAAAGGGAACAAGAAAATGAAGACTAAAATAACAACAAACCTGGTGAATACCACTTTCATGAGCAAAAGCATTCGCTCCAACAATGGCCTTATGAGGTTGTACATGCAGCCCACTATACTCTTGCACCTAGAAGAAGAAAGATGAGAAATTAAATATGTCACATGTAAAGCCATGCTATCTTACTTAAATAAGAAATTGGCGTGCAACAAGAATACCATTTTGCTTGACATTACAATATGCTTGATGTTGATTCCAGTGTGAAGACCTCCAATAAGTTCCTTTCTACACTTTATGGCCATGACAACCTGAAAGGGTTGAAGGAAGGTTCAACATTTGGAAGAGTGAAAGTAGCAGAAGAGACAACAACATCAGCAAAGCCTTTAACCCTAACTAGTAGGGACTTGGAGTAAACTAGAGTTTATAAATGAAACTCGTTGAGAACCAAAGTTCTTTGCGATAGGACATTAGAGTGTTTTAACTTGGACATGGAAGATCCATCCACTTGGTTATATATATATATATGTGTGTGTGTGTGTGTGTGTGTGTGTGTGTGTAAATTAAAACCAACATTTGCAAATGCAACCACAATGAAAATAAACAAGGTTTCAATTCAACATATGCGGTCTTGTGCGATTTTTCGCCCAGGACCGCATATGCGGTTGCATAAGTGGCCACACAACTGTAAAATAAAAATAAAAATTAAATGCAAGTAATTCCCAAAAAATGCGAAAAAATCAGGAAAATCGGGGGAAATCAGGAAAATTAAGGGGAAAACCAGGAAATTTAGAAACAATGTGTATAAAATACCTAGTCGGTTTGGCTTCGACAAAACAACAAATTCATCAGCGTCATTGTCTCACTGGGAATCTCGTCTACCGACTAAACTACTAGGTTTATTTTCATTTATTAATGTTTAAGTATTACAAGTACAAGTACCATAAAAACAACTACAACAAGATTAAAACCTACATTTCTACTTTTCTACAATAGATATGTTTGGTCATGAACCCACTGAGGAATATCTTCCTCTACGTCGTCCGAGTCTTTTGAGTCGTTGGGGTCATCATGATAGGTCTCTTCTTCCTCGGTTACCTCATCGTCTGTACCCACGAATTGTTCATCTATGTCTTGAGTTGGCATCGGTGACGAAGTTGATGCTTCGTGGTGATGTCTGAAGTTGAAGTCTTCCTCCACAGCAGTTTGTAATATTCTGGAGGTTGATGTTGCTGCCCCGGGTCGGTTACTTTTGTGGGACGAAAGTGATTAAATTCTTCATGATTTAAGGGATATTCACCACCACTAGGTTTGTTATATGTCATCTTACACTATAATTAATTACTACACTGAAAGAGAGATGAAAAGAGTGCACTTGTTTAATGGTAGACGGAAGAAGGTTGCGGCGGAGTCAAGATTCGGAAAGATTTTGCTTCCCAAACCCGCACCAAGATCACCAAATCCGCATTTCTTTCACCAAAACTTGAGCACTTGGAAGTTGGAGTAAGAAGAGTGTGAGAATGAGAAGAGTAGAGGGAGGGGGGTTTATAGGGTAAAACAGGGGGAGATACAATTCCCTCTGTTTTTTTAACCGTTGGAGATATGCGGTCGCACAGTGCTCGTACAATCGGATTGTGCGACGCACGGGTGGCACTGTGCGTCACACAATATTGTGGCCCAACGGCTAGTCGGGTCAACTAGCCGTTGGGCCGCATAATCGCATGTGCGGCCGCATATCCATCGCATAAATCACACCAACTTTGGTGCGACTATGCGGGGGTCGCATATGCGACCCCAACATTTTTGATCGCACAGTGCGACCGCATATCGATTATGCGGTCGCACTTTAAAACATTGATTAAAAAATGTTCTTGACAGACATCCCAAAATTTAAAAAGCAATTTTTTACGTTCAACCAATTAGAAGGTACTAAAATAGAACTCAACTTAGTAAAATTTTATAGATGATTTGTACAACTACGACCTATGCAATGAGGTTACTGTAAACTGACCTGACCAATCTACCAATTTTTTAATATAAAAACTCACTAATTGCTCTTTTATCATTAAAAAATTACTAATCATTAAATTTGTAATAAATATAGGGTTTAATGAGATCATAAGTTTTCAAAAGCTTATTATTTTATCTTGACCATTGAAGGAAGCGGATAAACCAACTTTTCAATATAATGAACTTTTAGCAAAGGAAAATATTTAATTTATGTATATTGCAAAATTGTTGAATTTTTTTTACTACTATCTTAATGTTGCAAGGCCATGTATGCCATGTAAATTGAAAAAAAGAAAAAGATGGTGAATTAAATAAGTGGTGGTATCTCTGTTTATCAAAAATAATAATTCCTGCTGACTGATGCTCAAAAGTGATCATATTGCATCAAAGGTACTAAAATCAGTAACTGATACCTCCTCTAAGGAAGCATTTCCAGCCCTTTCACCAATACCATTGATAGTAACCTCAACTTGCCTTGCACCTGCATAAGCTCCCTGGATTTCACCTAAGAAATGAGGAAGTGAAAAGAAAAATAATTCACAATTTTGAGGAATTATTCACCAAAATAAAGGGTACTATACCGCTAGTGTATTAGCAGATGCAAGACCAAGGTCATTCTGACAGTGTGTTGAAATAATAACATTTTCAACCCCACGAGTGTTAGCTCTGACATCAGAAATCAGAGAACCAAATTCTTCTGGAAGGGTGTAACCAACAGTATCGGGAATGTTAAGAGTCGTAGCCCCGGCCTTAATAACTTGTTCAAGTATTTGATAGAGAAACTCTCTGTCAGATCTGCACACCGTAAATAAAAACAAATTAGGTGCCCACTCATTAATTCAAAAAATGGATAACCAGAAATATTGAAGGCTCTTGTAACAAACAAGGGGGCATTCAAATTAAAAAAAATCAGTTACTTTATTTGCCAATAAACTTAGTAGTATTATCATGGTTCAAACAGTCGAACATCAAAGTCAATCTGATAAAAGCTCAACAAAGAAAGATAATAGGTCTATTACATAACACGCATGGACAAAAAATATTAGTTTAACTGAAAAAAGGAAAGAATCTATAAACATTTCTCATTATTAACATTTAACAACAACATCACACAAAAGGCCCTCTTTGGATGTTGATGATTCAAAATGCAAACTACATATGTTGGCATGTTGCCATAGTGGTAGTGGAAAACTGGAAATTCCACTATATCGTTGACGTTACCATCAATTAACATTATCAAATTAGAAATTGATTTTTTTTAAAGATCTGAATGAATTGGCAAAATTTAAACTTTCATGTACAACTTCCAAGCATCTATAAGCAGACGACTCGTGTGAATTTCACCTTATTTGCTTAAATCATTATTATTATTAGGCCTTATAACTCACTTACCTAAAATAATGCGACACGAACATAAAAAATAACAAAACCGAAGTTGCCCTCTCACCTTCCAGCGTCCTCAGGGCTGAACTCCACATCCTCACACCCCAAACTCCTAGCATAGGCCACCATCTCCGTGGCAATCCTGACGACCTCCTCCCTCGTCTTCCTCAGCTTATGCTGCATGTGAATCTCACTAGTAGCAATAAAAGTATGAATCCTGGGTCTCATGGCGTGCCTCACGGCCTCCCACGCAGCATCAATATCCCCCTTATTACACCTCGCAAGTCCGCAAATCACCGGAACATGCCCGTCCTCCCCGACGGGGTGGTTCCCAACCTCGAGGGCGATGGATCTGACGGCGTCGAGGTCGTCGGGGGAGGAGGCGGGAAACCCGGCCTCGATGATGTCGACGCCGAGGCGGGAGAGCTGGCGCGCGATGGCGAGCTTCTCCTGGGAGGTCATGGTGGCGCCGGGGGACTGCTCGCCGTCGCGGAGGGTGGTGTCGAAGACGCGTACGTAGTTGGGGTCGGGGATGCGGGAGGGGAAGTAGGGGGGACGGGAGAGGGAGCATCGGAGGGCGCGGGACTGGGAGTGGGGTTTGGAGCGGAAAGGGGAGGAGAAGAAGGGGGAGGTGGGGTTGGGGTTAGGGTTTGGTTTGGGGAAGAAGATGGTGGCGGAGGTAGCGGCGGCGGCCATCGGAGGGGAATTGAGAAGAGAAGGGTGAGTGAGGGTTTTAGGTGGGTGTGTTTGTTTGGACTTCGGATTGGTTTGGCTCCACGCTGACGTGGAGGACGATATATGAAATTGCCACTTGCTCATGCCAGCTCTGTGATTAATTTGGAAATTTATTTTAATTGAAAGGATTTATTTTGCATCGTGATGACTTCGTTAGTCAGGGTCAGGGTGGGCCTGGACTAGTAGACTTGAACCGTGAAGAAGCAGATGGTTAGGGTGACATAAGCAAACTTTTCAACTTTCACAATGTTTCCAAACCATTTCTTGAATATATCGTTTCTGTCAACACATTTCTTTTAATCTAATTTGTACAAACGATGTAAGCAAGATATTAAACATTCTATAAAAAGCATTTCACAATTAATTTACTTAAGAATACGTTTTCATTTCAAATAAATTGCATACTACTGTTCTCAAGGATGGCTTAAAAGGACCTAACCACAGTCCCAATTTGAGTCGGCAGCTCAAGGTCACCGTAAAAAGTGAATTGAATAATGATTATTTGTCGATCGCCAAAAAAATAAATGCATTATGAACATTTTGAGCAATTAATTATTATGAACACTGTAGCACCATGAAGAAACCTGATAGATAGATTTCCCAAATGGCAAACAGAATATTGACTCTTTTCAGCAAATTCGAAGTCTTTTTATTATTTTGTGCATTTAAAGTGATTTTTATAAGTTCATCGAGGTACACATATTAATCTTTCCTTATGGTGTTTTTTTTTTTTTTTGCAATTTAAGTTCATATATTATCTAAAGCTCCAGTGGTGGTCGTGACAATTCAATGGTAGCTGAAAGATGTTTTTATGTGAATTTCCAATTTTGGGATATTAAAGAAAACGAGTATTTAGCACTATGTTCTGATGATGATGTTGCCTTGGGGATTTGAAATTTTGAATAGACCCACATGTACAGTAAGTAGTCGTCTTTAGAGCAACGCGTCCTTATATGAGTTTGCATGTTTTCTGCTTTAATATGACTAAGCGGAGAAGCTCGGCTGAAGAATGTGGTTCGCTATTATTGAAACTCGACCTTTGAGCTTGAGAGATCACGAAGGAGTTTTCTGCTTCAATTCAAGTATGCTGAAGAGGTCTGCTAGCATTCAAACTCTATTTTTCATCCTAACTACTACAACGTCAAAGCCCCAAAATCTAGTCTCCAACTACGCTACCTGCCCTCTGCATATAACAGTTGAGATCGCGTTTCGAAACATGTGTGCTAATTGACACCCTCTCGTTCGAAAACATTTGAAATCGATTGAAGAGTGGGCATAGCGGAGAACAAGGTGAATGGGACAACAATGCTCGTACATGGCCTATGTGTTTTGTTTCTGAATCTGCCGAACAGGATGTAATGAGCAAAGCAACAGCAAAAGCCAGCATTCACATACATAACATCTCCTCATCTTCGATCATAGAAAATTACAAGTGGTTATCTGATTGTCTAATTGCTTTTACAGGGCTACAGATGGTTTCATGTGTGATAATCCTTAAGATTCTTGGGAGTTGCTGTTGATCTCCAATGCTACTTTCTGACAGTGCCACCAGCCATATATTTGAGTTTTTTTGCATCTGAAAGTGAAATTATGCATGTATTCATTTTTTTATACATGGCTACATTAAAGCAAAAAAGAGAGTACGATCACTGGATTTAAGAAGCATGCAAATGAACAAAAGAATAAGAAAGAAAATTTCGGGAGATGCTTGGGTTTCTCTAATAATGCGTGTTGCCAATATCAAGTATCAAGTTCAACATGCTAGTATGAAAAACGTATATGGCTGGTGGAACTTGAGGAAACTGAACAAAAAAAAACTTAAGCAATCGATTAGATATTCTTTTATAAACAAAGGTAGACAGATTAAAAAAAGGAACCTAATGGTGCGACTTTGTTGCTATAGCATCCCTTATATAATTGCTCCAAATTGTTTGGTGGCCCAAACAATGCCAAGTAGCCACTAGGATCGAGAACTCGGTCTACTTTTTATTATGTACAGGTGTAAACCCAACTAATCAAAGCCACCTATGACTAACTGAGGCCATAAACAAAATCTCAGGTTGATCCTTTTTGAGATTGCCGAAGGATAACTTCTTCTATCTGGTTGACATATTTTTACAAAGGTATATTTCTATGGGTAATCTTCAAAAAGTGACAGGGAATATAGAAATAGACTACGTACAAAGCTGTTGTTTTGCTGCATTAGATGGCCGATGCAGCAGTTTGTTGACATCTGCTCGATCACAAAGAGAAAGGATGACTTTAGACTACCACATCTTTTTCTTAAGAATTGTAGGAATAGTGTCTTTCCTTGAAATGGAAGCAAGAATGATGTTCAAAATAATCATAGCTGAAACTATTTTTTGGTTCCACCTATTAAAAAATCAGGTAAAAGAACATGTATAACAGAATCGTAGAAAAGACATGCAATCTAGTTTATCATACAATTCTATACACTAATATGAAGAAACAAACTGTTTTGATGCAATTACCATGATCTGTTCAGTGAAACAGATACGTGCACGATGAACCAAAGTCAAAGGACCTCGCCAACATAGCATCCCGAACAGTCAGCAGCCCACACTCCAAAGCAAACTGAATTAGTGTGCCACAGACATCTCTAGAAACAATCGATAAGGTCAAGATATTGCAATGTAGGCACCCAGCAGATGACTTCTGAAGCTAGCCACCTATAAATTGTCGATCAATCAGACAATCAAAACTAGAACAACGAATAAAGGTTGATTTGGAAGTTACAACTGTTTTGAAAAAAAATACATCTCGAAAAAAGTATTATCTTTCATACTTTCCAAGATTAACAATAACATTAACAGGGGCTACGTACATGCATCTCACATCTGGAAAGTGTCAATTGTCTAGATCTTTGTAGCTGACTTAAGGGTAACAAGTACACATAACAATAGTTAGCACATTAGTACTGGTATCCATGGTTTCCTCTTAGATCTGCTAGTACAATACCAATCCGTATTTGGTTAAATTTCTACCTTGCATATATGAGTTGCAACTTCCAGACTTTTTCGCTCATTACTATTTTAAGAAAAAAAACTTCTAACACATGACAATGTGTCATCTCACAAATGAGTTACTAGTCAAGTGCATTTTAAACTCATACCATCAGATCCAACCTGTGATGTGTTTAACGTGGGTTTTTTGTTCTTTTGTGTTTTATATATTTGGTGTTGCGAAAACCTCTCAAGAATTCATGGTGGAATTCCGCACCTTACAACTTCGTATAGAAGAATGCCTCATCCTGTCATACTCATATCATTCATTTGTACAAGAAATTAAATAAATGTGAATAACTAACCAGAAAGTAAATAAGTGCAACATTTCCTTTCATTTCATTAAATAGAAGGAATAAATATGAAATACAAGAGTTGACATATTTATGCATTGCACAAATGGAAAATACATAAGCATCTTTTTGCGAACTATAAACCAAAATTGTTGTTATATTAACAATTTCAGACATTTTATTGATAGGATTTTTATATTTCGATATATTAGGGACGGGGATTTATCGATTCGATAATGATCTCCCTTTTGTTGTGATATATTGTCACAATATGGTCAATTTAGCCTCGTAACCTAGGAGGATTTTGTATATGTTTAGGTTCTTCAACTTTATGATGAATACACCGTGTTAATTTATCAACGATAATTCTGATATTAGAATACCGTAAAAAAAACGGTTAGTTTAGCCTCATAACCTAGGAGGTGTTGTATATGATTTGATTTAGACAATTATTCATATATCATAATGTTTTGGTCAGTTTAGCCTCATAACCCGGAGGAGATTTATGTTTGATTTGTCAACGATAATTCTTATATTAGAATAATATCGTACAAACGGTTAGTTTAACCTCATAACCTAGGAGGTGATTTGTGTATATTTATGTTATTTGGACGATTATTCTTTTGGTATCAATATCGTCATGTCTTGGTCAGTTTAGCCTCGTAACCCGGAGGGATTTGTGTATACGTCTTTGTTATATTGCCGATGATTCTTATATTTAAATATCATCAAATAGTTAGTTTAATCTCATAACTGGGAGAATATTTTATGTATATAATTTGTTAAGTGTCTTGGACAGTTTAGCCTCGTGACCCGGAGGGATTTGTGTATGCGTCTTTGTTATATTGACGATGATTCTTATATTTAAATATCATCAAATAGTTAGTTTAAAGTCATAACTAGGAGAATATTTTATGTATATAATTTGTTATGTGTGTTGGACAGTTTAACCTCGTGACCCGGAGGGGTGTGTGTTTGTTTTGTTATATTTATTTGATTTGTTAAATGAAGACTCCATCGCCAGTAAGGGAGAGGAAACCCAAGATCAAGCTTGGCGTGCATCCTCACTTACGACTAAGGTAGTCCATATTTTAGTTTTTGATTACTCCAACGATAAGAGAGAGGGAACCCAAGATCCAGCTTGGCGTGCATCGTCACTTATTATTAGAGCAGTCAATATTTAGGTTTTATGTTTGTTTTCTATTTTTAGGTTGGTTGATGTATTTTACAGCTTTGAAGATTTATTTTGCAATTTATCCACATTTAGGGGTGAATTTGTAATTTGTCCATTTAAAGGGACTATTTGGATTTTAAGGTTAATTTGCATATCAAATGATACAACTTATGTAGTGTTGTAGGTTATCCACGTTTAGTGGTGGATTTGTAATTTTTTTTATTTGGATGGACTACTTTGATATTTGTAGTGATGGTATATCTGGTTGAAGAGCTAGCGATGGTATATCCATTTCTTGAGACCGATTAAAAGGAGATGGTATATCCTTGTTTTGATGGTATATCCATTAAATTACATGTAATTGCACGTTGAGATTTATTTGGATGGACTACTATTTCATGGGGAAGGTTTGCAAAACTCTCACTCATGGGTATGGAACCACATGCACGTAGATGACCATTTCGTAAGATATCCAATCAACGTATATGTGAATAAATATGAGGTTAATTTATATACCTCAAATCATGTTTAATCAAACCATTACATATACATATATCTTACTTGTTTCATGATGATTATCCAACTTTGAATTCAAACGTTGAAGAAGTTAATTTTGTCTTATCAGGAATCACACGTTGAAATGTTATTATTTTTATTTGATCTAATGATGGATTTTTATTCCAGACCACATCATAGATATTGTCTTGAAAACCTTCGTTCGTATATATAAAAAAATTATCCTCATATGTTTGAATTTCCAAATTTATGACAACATCCTTCCTTATTTTTTTTAATAGTGATTAATCATGAACTCATGTGTTTGTTTGGTTCGAGTTTCATAACTTTTCCGGCTAGAATTCGACAGCCTTCCGGCGTCTTCCTTTTTTTTGCCAAATTATGAACGATCAAACCGGATACAATTCCTCAAAAGGTAAGTGGCCGGAATGACGTTTAGGCAACCACCCGGATACAATTCCTCAAAAGGAAAGTGACCGGGATGATTGTATTATCGGATGATTACCCGGATACAATTCCTCAATAGGAAAGTGGCCGGAATAATCATGTTTGGCAACCATCCGGATACAATTCCTCAAAAGGAAAGTGGCCGGAATGGTTGTGTATGTTTATTATTATTATGTATAGATATTTAGATAAAGTAAGCGCTATCGCACTTGCCGGAGTCGTTGTTGGAGTCGACGCGAATGCGAAGTTGGAATCGATGAAGCCGAAATTGCCACAGTATCTCCTCCTTCACCTTCTCTTTTTTTTCACGTTTTTGTTGCTTTTTTTTTCTTTCTTTTTTTTTGTGCCAAAAATCTCTCTTTTTTCTTCTCCTTTTCTTTTCTCTCCTCTTTTTTTTTGGTACGTGTCCTTTGGTGGGTGTATTGGGTGGTTAAGAAGAGGTGGAGTTATTAATGTGGTTTGAATAATTCCATTATCCTTTTATATATCCATGAATATGGATTTTCTTTTTTAATTTTTTTTTGTTGCATTACGTGTGAAAAAAACAAAGGATGAAGTTGGTTGCATTTTGTTGAACGTGGGATCATCATTTTTTTTCTTTTTTGAACAATTCTTTTTTTTTAACAAATTGAACGTGGGATCATGCATGCACTATTCTTCTTCTTTCTTTTCTTTTTTTGAAATAAAAAAATAAAATAAACCAAGTCTTACGAATATGGTTAAAATTCAATTTTTTTTATTTGTTTCTTATTTAATGGAACATTTTCTTTTTTCACCTTTGGATTTTGTGATATTCCACATCTCTTAATGTTTTGACTATATTTCCATGTTTAGACTAATAAACATATATCAAAGATTAATGATTCCTTAATGTTCATTTTGATGTTGTTACTTAGTCTCATCTCGATAGACTTCCAATTTCTACTAAGCTGGGACGACAATTGGTCGACGATTACTAGAAAAATTATTTTGATTTGAGATGTATATTTTTTTGTGTCAACATGATGCTAAAAGAGGTTATTAGTATTATTTTAAGAAAAAAGCTCCTAGATCTGCTCCAAGCATCAAGCACCATCCTCGTTTTCAGATTTTGAAATCAGAATATAAAAAAAAATCAAGTTGAAATTGATATTTGGAGCTACATTTTGTCAAACAAAATTTTCTCTTTCTTCTTGGTCATGTTTCACCTACTTGAAAGTTGAAACCACGAAAATCACCGAATCCAAGGCTCGACGATCTCAAGTCCGAGTGAAGCCAGCTTACCAAATATGCTTTGTGACCTAAAGTTGTCGTTGGTTTCCGACTAGGCTTCAAGTTGGCGGACCAAACCCAATCTAAGAATAACCGCTTGTAACACAAGGCAATGTGTAAACTAATGAATACCTCAGCAGATCACATCTCCAACACTAAAAAAATAAAAAACAGGCTGTTACTATGATAATTATTTTATTTTCAGATAAATCTCCTAGATCTGCTCCCGCCCGCATTAAGCACCACCATTCCACACCCTTATTTGAGTCATTATTTCAGATCTCAAAACCAAAACACCAAAAACACACTCAAATCGTAACACAAATGGTAGTGAACTGACCGGACGTGTTGCGATCCCTACGCGTCCTGGACGGGGTCGGGGAGAGGGATGCGGTGGTGGGGCGCGAAGTCGAGGGAGGCAGAGGAGGCAGAGAGGTGGAGGACGGTGAGATCGGGGGGACGGAGGCAGGGGTCGGAGAGGGCGGAGGGGAGGTTGGGTGGGGAGTTGAGGTAGATGCCGAGGAGGTAGGAGGCGAGGCAGAGGAGGGAGAGGAGAAGGAGCTTCGCGAGCTTTCTCCGGCTCGGCTTCGGGAGGAGGAAGAGGAGGAGGAGGAGGATCGGGTTGCCGTTCCTCCACATCGCCGAGGGGGGAATGGCGATTTGGGGAGGAAATGGGGAAAGCTGGGAACTGAAGCGAGGGAGTCAGCACGCATGCGGTTTGGGTTCCCAAGACTACTTAAATCGTGCATTGAAATTACCATTTTGTCTTTTTCACATTTCTACTGCTATAACGTGACATTTTACCCTCATATCACACATCTCTCTTCATCTTCCTCTTATAATCATAAAAAATAATGTTTTGGAGGTCAGTAATGAGCCCACAGACGCCCCAGTGTACTCGAATCTGGTAATATGTCTAACATCTTTTTAATAAAAAATTAAAAAAAAATTTACAGACGTCCGACGGAGCCGCCCCACGTAGGAGGGGGCGTCTGTGTAAGACGCCTCCCCTATGGGGGAGGCGTCTTACCCAGACGCCCCGCCCATGGGGGAGACGTTTTACCTAGACACTCCCCTCCTACGTGGGGCGACTCCATCGTAAGCCCGTAATTTTTTATTATTTTTTTTAAAGATAATTGATTATAAATTTAGATAATTGTTAAATTAATTAATTAATAAGTTAATAATTACTACCTTCGGATGACCGATACCCCTTCGGTACACCGAAAATTAAAAAATTTCCAGATCCAACAATTTCAAAATCCAGCGAGACCCCCGAACGACCTGTCGATGTGGTATTTGTAAGTCAGGATGTTTCACCGCCGGGGGATTTTGGATCTTAAAAAATGTTGGATCTGAAAATTTATTAATCTTTATCACTTGCAAAAAACTCATTGTAATCCGACCGGTTACCACCGAAAACTTGTAAAGAAACGTCAAATAATTTGAGATAACACACTGTATAATTTTAATTTGACAAAATAATTAAAAAAAATGGAACGTCTTAGCCAGACACCTCCACGATGGTACGGGCGTCTTAGCCAGCCGAGTCGGAAAAAAATATCCGTCTCCGTTACTTCGCCTGATCTAGGTGCTTCGCGCATACATTTTCGTGGTGTTGGTACTAGGAATGTTAGTAAAACTGAGTCAAAAACCTTGTTTAAAGACACGAGACGATATGAGTATTAAATATATTGTTAATGGCAAAAAAATAATTTCAAAGGACGATATAAGTAGTTTTGGGGCAACGTTTAGTAGTCCCTTTTTATTTGGATTAATTACGGTTTGTTACTTGAATTATGACTTGATTTTTTTTTATTTGGATTAATTACGGTTTGTTACTTGAATTATGACTTGAATTATTACTTTGTATTCCTAAAATTTAAAAGTTAACAATTATCTCCTGTCGTCATTTTATGACTCATTGTTTCATTGAACTTTAAAAATACATTATTTAAACACATATTTACAATATTTTTTACATTTTTTGTATTGTATCCCTAAATTTCAACAATATCTGACTGTCGATTTCATCCTAACTTTCACATTAAACTACATTTAGGAGTGTATTAGGAATACAACGTAAAAAATTACAAAAAAATTGCGAACGTCTGTTTAAAAATGTTACAAAACGAAAGTTCGAGAGAAGTGGGGGGATAATTGTCACATTTTAAAGTTCAATGGTGCAAAGTGAAATCAATACATAGTGCAGAAAGATAAACTGTAATTAACCTTTTCTATTTTAGTTGTTCTTGTTCGAATTAATCAATCGATGGAGTCAGGCAAGAATAATCCAAATCGCAAAAACTCAAGAGTAAAAAAAGGAATTGTTAAACATCGTTTGGGTTTTACTAAAATCGTTCGTCTCAATTACATTCTTTCCCTTCACAATCCAATTAATATACATTATGTCCCGTAAAAAAAAAAAATCAGGGCGTCTGGCTAGGACACCTCCCCCATGGTGGGGGCGTCCTAGCTAGACACACTGTTTTTTTTAAATCTTGAATTTATACGGTGTGTTATTTCAAATTATTTCAGGTTCCGTTGTAAGTTTTCGGTGGCGACAGGGTGGGAAAAAACACAATCGTAAATAAAACGGGTAAATATATCAATATCCAGAGTACAATAACATGGTGTCGAAATAAAAAAAAACATCCACAAAACGCACTCTCTCTGCTCGCTCGCGCCCCGCAAGGACTGCTGCCCCCTACCACCCCTACATTCCTATTTTATTTTATTTTTTATGGTTATTTTTTGTTGTAGTATGAGAGCAGAAATAAGTAAAAAAAATGAGAAAATAACAAAACGATAATCGACACAGATGATTTAAGTAATTTACGGACGACGTTTAACGGTCCAGAAAAAAATGATAACCAAAAGTTTTGGACAATTTTTCTATTCGTGCGTATCATCCTTGCGAAGGAGTCATGTTAATTCTATTTGTATTGTTTCGACAAGGTTACTTGTGTAAGGGTTAGTTCTTCGACGCATTTTTTTAAAAACAAAATTGGAAGGTAAGAGGATTACCTATCGGGAAAAAGGGTGAGAGAGTTGGATAGAAAAGTTGTAAGTCAAATTGTTACTCTCATGAGTTATGACGCTCTTAGTCTATATGTGTGAAATTTGACTGGTAAATGTGTGCGCTGAGATAATGACAAAAGTGAGATGTATTTCTCTTTGAAAACCAGAAGTCTATATTTGTACCTCTGGTATTTTGTTACAAGGAAACGTAAGGTTTTCAATTTTAAAGAAATTTGTGTTGAGAACATCCAAGTCATAAATATACCAATTGGATAATCCCAGTTAGCGAAGTCGCACAAATAATATCCCATGATACATCGTCCCGTTCATAAATACATAAACCCCATGCAATCTATACATAAATCTTTTGGGATTTTTTTTGGTTTTTGGATAAGCAACTACCACTACTACTATTTCATTAATATATATTGTTTTCAAAAGTAATGTCCGATTCACTCAAACTTGCAAGTCTAATTCTAAAGAGGTTATGGACTTCTTTAGACAGAACTAATTTATTCATCCTTTCGGTTTGCATTACTACACCCACCAGTGGTTTAGGCATTAGACATTATTGCGCCAGAAAAAGTCGTGAACAAGTTAACGCGTCTCCTCTAGTAACAACTAGCAACTTCACAATTCACATATGGAACACCTACGAGATGGAATTACAAGTTTTTAGAAGGAATTTACTGAGCCAGAAAATAGCATTCAATGTAAATCCAGGTCTGTTTCTACGTACAGATTTCCTATTAAGAGCAGAGAGTCATTTCGATAACCAAATATTGACTAAAATGTTGTAACAATGTATGGAGCTCACGTGGTCACATGCATATACAAGATGTTAAAATCACTTCCCTGGTAATAAAAACGTTGTTAGCAAAAGCCTCCTAAGCTGTACAGCTCATTTTAGAGAACAAAACAAAAATTTGATATCCAAGACTCACACGAAGGAAGAAAAAATCAACGTTTGATATCAAACTATAACACTGGAGGTTTCAATTAGAGCCCACATCAACCTTTTTTTGTCTCAAAAATTCTTTGGCTTCCAAAATATCCTGCAAAAATGGGGGAAAAACTTGTAGGATGAAATCAAGCTAAAAGAAATCACTTAATTGATGTAAAGACTACAAACATCCAAACATGTGCAGTAGTACAAAATAATATTGCAGAGCGTTACTGTTAGTCATAAGCTCAACCTGGGCTAAACACTGGGAAGATGTCTGCCTTACCATTTATGCATATAAATGTACCAAATATTGGCTGCATTCTTTAAGGCCCGATCTCCTAGCACATCCAACTAACTATGCAAATAACAACCATGGAGGATTCATTGCTTTGAATTTCTCAATTTTATTTCCAAAAAGTACATTTTCCTTAGTTGATTCAGCAATCACATTTAGATGAATATATGCAATCTCATGCCCAAGTCAGTCCTGACCAAGATTAGCCATCGGAAATTATCTTGTAGATAGCACTTTCACGTGCTTTTGAATTTTGATGGTCTCAAAAATAATTAGTTGTTCTCATGATGCCTTTTAATTGAACATGCTTCTCTCGTTTGGCTTCCACCGAAGAGAAGGGAACATGTTATCTAATTAACAGGGATACGCTCTTCACAATTATCTACTGATTGGACAACTATGTTGACAGATTACGTTCACAAACCACCAAGATTTATACCACGATGCAACTGAAAATGACATCAGATGAATATCTAATATCGTCATATAACATTTATTAAATTAATAAAACCACTGTAAGTACCATCTCCTGCCCGAAGTATACATCCTTGGGTTGGATAAAGAGTGGAAGTAATAAAATGTAAAAGCACCCTTATAGGAAATAAATCACGTACTTCGCAAAATTGAATAATCCTATAACTTTGAGAATATTCACATGTTTTCATTACAAACCAAGGAATTTGATCATTAAAACAAAAATTATGGAGGCAAAAGGTAAACTTCCAATAATAAAAGGTACTTTTCTTAAGGCAGATACGAGGAAAATTTAGACAATCAGATGCAAATGGTACTTCCACTCATCTATGGATTAAATACTGGTTCCTTGGACTCTATTTATCCACCTAGATGATGGATATTAAAAGACTTAACTACTTAGGTTTTAAAGAGGGGTTGAACACATAGAAAGGAAAGAAACTAGAACTACTATGCCTAAAAAGAATCCTATTCTTGTTTATCTGTACTGGCCTGGCGTATGAAAAGGATATCATGGAAGTATTCTAAATTTCTACATAACAAAAGGCCTTTGTAATTAACAAATACCAAAAAAATGAGTTGAGGAATTAATGTTCCTGTGGTCTAAGTTAATATTTTTAAGTTAAAAGACCAGGGAACTTCTTCTAGGTTCTTTCAGAGACTAAAAAGGAAAAGTTAAACCTATGTAGGTAGGAAGATGTATAATTGCTTGTCCAGTAGGTAGGAAAATGTATAATTGTTGTCCAAAATATTATCACTAAATCCATCACGATATAGATTTATGCTGCTTTCACGACTTGATTTTCCATAGTGTGATACCATAGAAGATATTCAAATGCAGGTGTAAGTTAAACGACCACAACATTTGAAACAATGAAATCCTGTTGAGGATCACCATATCGTCTAGTATGATTTTAGGATAAGTTTGATTCGTCTATTTAGGAATTGAATTCAAATGATTTTGATTTCATGAATCAAAATCATTTGAATTCAATTCCTAAATAGACCTTTAGGCATCTTGATGCACAAAAGAACATCAAAAATGTAGAAAGAAACTTTCTACCAATACATTTCCCAGATCTGAATATTCCAATTTCACAATTCAACCTATTAGCAACAATATTCAACAAAAACAAACTTAAGGAGAAAAACAGACCTTTTGCAGCAACACTGCTTCCTCAGGACAAGTCGGGAACGTCATCAAACCAACTCCAACCATCAGAAGACCATAGCACCCGAGCGAAATAACCAAGTACACAGGCAACTAATCACAGAAACCAATCCAAAATCAACTTAAAAGCTCACCGAAACAAACATCAACATCAAGTCAACAAGCAAAGATCTCCAAATTGCAATTTCCCAACAACAAAAACTCACCAACCAAGTGTAGCTCCATGGTACCACAGATGCCTCTAATAAACAGATCCAGCAAGCACAAATAACAACAAACAAGGCCACGATCTTTAGTATGTGCTTCATTACGGCCTCTCTGGCTTCCAAAATTTTAAACTGCAGAGAGGAAGTCCTGTTTTGAGAGAATCTTATAATTTATAGGAAACCCTATGGAGAGGAGAGGCTGAGGTTCAATTACGTGGGTCTGAGGCTTCCCTTTCGTGATAACCGTTAAGTGATTTTTTCATTACTTTTCCAGATTAAGGTTAGCTTACAGCAACTAGTTTGGGATTTTTCAAATTTTCAGCAAATTGGGTGAATTCGGATTTGGAATCACACATTTATGTAACACTCGGATACACCATTATTTAAAAATTGCGAGCAAAGAGATCAACCATTCCCACGCATTCATTTTAGTGTAATTCATTATTATACGAAAACCAAAAAAATAGTAATTTGTTTTTACTCCATTCACATATTTAAAAGTCTTAAAACATCAAAATCTCCATTTCCTAGTTCCAACTACAAATATGAGGCCTACGTATCCAAAGCAATGATCTAAATAAGCGAGGACGTAAGAAAACCAAGAGGTGCTGTCAGATTTTATTAGGGTTTGGCTTAGTTTCCACATTCTCATTTACGCCATCACAACCGGAGATTAGGCGTGATGAGATGGCGAACTCACCTGGATTGGACCACTGCAGCTGGATCGATCGAGGGTTCTTCAAACGAAAGGGGAAGACGAAAGAGAGGACGACGACTTGAGAGGGGAAAGGAGTGTTTTGGGATAGGTTATTCTGTGAATAAACGTCTAGGGTGGGGGTAGTGTTGGTATTTGTGTTTTGGGTAATTTTGAAAATATTCTCCAATTAGTTCAAAATACCAGCTCTGTCCTCTAATTTCTTAGCTCGTTTAACTGAACTACTAAACGTCACCGTAAATTACTTAAATCGTCCGTCTGAATTATCATATTGTCATTCTCTCATTTCTACTTATATATCTCTTCATTTCACTCTCCAACCGTCACTCTCACTTCATCTTCCTAAAACTCATCAAAAACAATGTCTCGGATGTCAGGGAAGGAACTAGTGGACGTCCCGATGCACACGAATCACGTAAAAATTCCCATTTATTTTAAGTTAACAAAAAATAATAATGGAGGGGATGTCCGTGGGAAACCCCTTATGGGGTAGGCGTCCTAGTCAGACGTCTCTCTCAAATTTTTTTTATTTGACTTAACAGGATTCAGACGTTTTAGCATACATTTTCGTGATTTTGGTATTGGTAGAGTGAGAAATACTGAGACATAAACCTTAGTTTAAGAGACGAGATGAAATGAATATTAAATGGATTGTGAATGACAAGATGATAATTGATACATAAATTGTTTAGACCCAATTCTGAAAATTCTTAATAATTTTGAATTTTGTTAAAGAACAATTTCAAGTTGATTCGAAGTTCAGGATTGATTTTGCGTGACTTAAATTGTAAATTTAGTGTCATGTTTTATTTCAACCATTGATTGGTTAATTAGATGTATATCATTTGTTCCAATTCGGTGGTCAAGTCCAGATTTAGAACGCTCCCAAATAAATTGCAAGTGTTTCATATAATGTACTAAATATCACATTGAATATATAGTTAGTTAGTTACTGCATGCCGATCATTCGAACATGAACCCAAAAGCCAAAAAAAAAGATGATTACCTTAACTGAACAGACCGCTTTATAATCAGACATATGCGACACAGATTAACAATAATTTTAGAAATAAGAAAAAGACAATTCAAAAATTTATGCCTCTTAAAGCAAACGAAATTATAAGAGATGGTATGGAAAAAGGAAGGATCGGAAAATATAATCCAAGCTGTATATGGTTTACATGGTTAATCATGCTTGCACCGAAAATTCGTGCTAAAAGTGAATTGCAACGGATTCCGCTGAAGACATATCCGCGGGACGGGTAAATCGCTACAATTTAGTTATGCTATTTCCTCACAGACCTCTCTCTGTACAATCTAAAGAGCAATCAATCGAATCTAAAATTGTATCCGACAATAAACAGACGGTTATATCACAGATGAATAATTTAGGCCGCAAAATGTAAATAGATATTTAGCTATACAGATTTGTTCCACTACAGTCTACAAGCGGTAAAATTGACCACTGATTCGCCTGAAATTATGGAATAACGATGAAAATTAAACTCCATGCTATATAAATAGAGGCATAAGCTCGATTCAAGAATTTGCACCAAGTTTCGATTCTTGAGTTTCACAACTAACACCAACGGCGACAGGAGCAGGAACATGTTCCGGATGCGAGCAGCAAGGGTATCCGTCTCTTGACACCGTTTTAGGGGACCCCTCCTAAAAGATCTCTGAAAGATTTGGCCCGAAATCTGAGATGAATTTCAACAAATAAAATAACTAATTAAAGTTCTAGTGACTTACCTCTGAAGTCCATAATTTGTCACCTCTCCTGCAGGGGATTATATGAAGATGGGTCTGCAAATATGATTATAGTGAGATGAAAAAAGGGAGTTCCTATAAAAATAACATAAAATCCCCTATAAAGAAGCGGACCATCTTACATGAAAAACAACTTGTCCGGCAGCTGCACCACTGTTGACTAATAAATTGAATGAATCTGTAACGAAGTGTAGAGAATAATCATCAACCAGAGAAGAGTCAAGGTGGTTTCTGACTGTTTGAGTTCTATTTTATTATTGAACATGTCAGATGCAACCCAATTGTGTTGAAGTTCAATCTACCAGGAGTAGTAATGCAATGAAATCCTTCTTTTTTTGGTTTTTTTCGGTTGGTGTTATTCAGAATGTTCACATTCAATAACTTGAGACTAACTTGTGTCTTATAAAATCTAAGGTACCGTGAGCAAATTGAAAGAAGCTTTCCAGTAATTACACTTGAGTTCTTAGTTATTTTTTACTTTTGTCTCCTAGAAAGCTTCCTTCGATGGATTTTTCAAAATTATGAAATTGCAATACATGAGTTTTGGGGATTACCACACTCAGTAGCTTTCATAATCGCCTTGCCAAGAAAGGGCACCGTGGAACACATGGCTGCAATTATCTGTATATGCACAGCAAGTGCAAGAAAAATCACGTAATTTAGAAAAGACCCTAACAAGGATTTGCATGACGTATGCTCATGACATTTCTGTACCTTGAATATCATAAATATTTATAATGAGTAAAATACCGATCCCATGTTTTTTATTTTTTTATTGATAATTCTGATCACATGATGCAGTGAAGAATCACAAAAATATAAAGGAATGAACATGAAAATATAGAATCAGTTTAACACCACTCAATCACATAGGTGAATAGCTATTGAATCTTAGTCAATTGTCACTTTGGATTTCCTGGTCACATTCAATTGACTTTCATGTCAAATAATATTCTTGTAATAAGAAGATTCATCAAATTGATCGCGAACTCATGCATCATCTAGCACTCTAATCGTAACAATCATAAATATTTCAGGAATTTTTTTGATGATGAAAATAAATGGTAAATGATGATAATGATATTCATTTTAAATCTTCTACTTGGTCCTTCAATACAAATTTACATTACCTACCTCAGGAGGAGTCACTTCCAAGGAAGAGAAATGTGATTTTGGGATGACAAGAGAATGCCTATACAAGAACAAGGTATCAGTGATGATGGGAATACATGATGAGTGTGTGTGTGTGTGGGGGGGGGGGGGGGGGGGGGGGGGGGGGGGTTGGCATGCGAAGACAAAAGAACAATTGTTTGTATGGCAAATTAAAGAAATATATAAGCATAGATAACATTTTGATCAGCTGACATATCTTTTCACAAGGAAGGCTAGATGACCTTGGCCATTGATTAAGTACATTTGAGGATCGCTGAGCAAAAGGGAAAGAAGGAAAAAAGTACGTTTAACAAATCTTTCTTTCATTGCAGGTCAGATGATAAAATGTACATCCTTCATACAAAATAGTGAAAAGGCAAACCACGGAACTACGATGCTTGCATTCTTAAGTCAAACCTAGAAACAGGTGCAACATTAGTGCATTACACATCTAGAAGACATGGAGCAAAATATGTTCAGATAAAATAGCTTTGAAGAAAGGCCAGAGATGACACCTTTGGGGCAAGTACAAGGTTAAAACATTGTTCCTGCAAAAATCTCTGGAAAAATAAAAATTGCCCTGAAAATATGAAAACATGTTTCAAGGTATTTAGATTTGGACAACATATCAAAATTCAATATCATTTACTGCTTTAAATCTGAGATACCAATATCTATATTTTGAGAAAGTTTTAGTGCTATGGCATGAAAAAATGCAGATAGTGCAAGAAAGGCGTGCCCAGGGGTTAGTGGATTTGAATCCAATATGCACACACAAATGTCATCTTCATACAGCTGGGTATGAAGCAAAAAATAAGGACATGTCAGAATAACATTATCGATTTAAAGAGAAGCAATGGTTTTTCAAACAAGCACAAGAATCAAACATGAAATAGTCATTGTTTTATGATAAGATATCGTAAAAAGTGACATTATTTGATTGTTCATTATAACAAATCATTTCAGTAAAGCAAAGTTTTGAATTATAAAAAAAATCAGTGTGAATATTAGCACATCATACAGCGCATTATTGCAGTTAACATATACAACGTTATAGGTATCAAAAATTATTGGCCCAACCACTGTAAGAGACCCCAAAAAAAGGCTCCATGCACACACAAAAAACATTATGCATAGCTTATATAATTTCTTCTATGCTCTTTTAAAGGGTGCTCATAACTCAAGTTGTTCTTTGAACTAACCAGGTTGTGGACATAAAGAGCTTTGGGTATATACTTGGTAGCCACTAACCAGAAAGTCAGAAAGATGATTATTAATGACCGAAGTGCAAAAGTAATGTCCTAAGATGGTAAGCCTACAAAAACAACCAAGTGCTTAAACTGTTTGTAATTTTATACCCCTGATTATGGGTCCTTTGCACCTGCATTAAATTACAACAATTGGTTGTGATGGCATATGTATATCAGTATAGTATAAATAACATGTAATGTCACAAACTTTCTACGTACTCAGAGATTGAATGTGTCAGTGAAGTTCTTTTTTGTTGAGTATGTCATCAGGGAAAATTAGTACACAAAAAAATACACTGCATATGATCATGTGTCAAAACAAAAGACCAAGTCTTCTTCAACCTTCATCAATCCATGCCCCGCAACCAATTACTACAACAGCTAAAATAGAAGACACACAACATGAGAACCCTGACGTGACGATCCCCTGCAAAGGCACAAACCTATTAAAAACCCATCCAATAACCAGTCCACCTTGAAAACCTCCCATACCCCATTTTCCCAACTTGCCATCCCTAGACATTTCGAATACAACACTGACATATAAAATGAAATCTGAGACAACTTAAAAATGACTTTTGTGGTCGATTAGCTTAATTACAATACAATCACCGATCAGAAACAAAAATAGAATCACATAAAGCAAATATTAAAACAAATAAGAGTATAAGACAGAACTAGACATGATAACATGTCATATTCAGAATCTTTTGCAAAACACTCAAATGCTCAATCGTTTTCTCCCTGCAAATGTTGTTGAGAATGTTTCACAAATCATAATAATCCGGAATCACCAATCCAAACATCACAAACATAAATCCTCTTGAAACTTAACCTAACAAGAAAAAAACACAACTCCTCTACCACAAACTCTGTTAGGATAGTTCTCTCTTCAAGCGAGAGTAGCTTTAGAATTTGGACAAGATGAGAGAGATGAAAATTGACTTTGGTGGAGTTTCAATATTTTTCTGCTTGCTGAAACACAGTATAAAACCGTTATATAAGAACAGATTTGTCTGACACGGAAATAACTAATAAGAAAAATAACGATTTAAGGAAACTATACTATAAGGACATCTCACTATATGAATGCCAACATATCAATTCAAAATTAATAAAGCAACTAAAATAATTAGGAAAGAATCGTATAAAACTCCCAATTCCCTAACACAAAAACAATAAGACTCGCAAAGAAGAAGAAGAAGAAGAAGAACCGGAATGAAACCAAATAATCGACCTTGAAAGCGGGGGATTCCCCACGAACGATACTGCAGAAGACGCAGGCCCCTCCGCCGGCGGGAGGCCCCGAGTCGGCGTCGTTGGCGTGGCAGAGCGAAGGCGAGAGGGGCGGCGGAGGGGAGGAGGAGGGGAGGGTTGGACGGAGGTGGGCGGTGAGCACCGCTAGTCGCCGGTGAGCCATCGAGGTGGGCCCCGCGGAGGAGGGAATCGCATAACCACCACTAGAGTAGTGCTTTGGATCGGTGAGCCATCGAGGTGGGCCCGCTAGATAATTACCGTTTGACCTCTGAATTATGTCTTGCTATCACTTTAGCCCATGAACTTTCAAAGTTAACAGTTACCTCCCCTGAATTTTAATTTTGTAACACTTTGCCCCTTGAATTTCAAAAACTCATTATTTAACACACATTCGACGTTTTTTTTCCTATTTTTTTTTGTTATATCCCTAATACACTCCTAAACCTATATTTACGTGAAAGTTTGGATCCAAACGGAGGTCGGATATGGTTGGAATTTGAGTTGGTTTGACACTCATCCGACTAGTCGCCGGTGAGCCATCGAGGTGGGCCAAACTCATATCCGACCTCTCGTTGGGGTTCCCGCGACCGCCCTCTCGTTGGGTCGGACGTCTCCCGCGGACACCCGACTCAAAAATGTTTTTTTTAATTAATTGAAATAAACAAGGTAATTTACCAGATGTGAGTAGTCAGGAGTCTCCGCTGGTTCTTTTCCTGGCCTCCGAGACATTTTATGTGGTGAATAGAAGAGTGATATGAAGACAAAGTTGTGTTAAAAGAGTGAAATGAGGAGTTATATTAGTAGAAATGGTAAATGGACAAAATGGTAATCTTACGAGCGATTTAAGTGGTTTTACGGCAACGAATGGCAGTTCAATAATAAAATATGCACAAAATGAACTTTCAGAAACCGACTAAGCCAGCCAACTGCGTTAGATATACTAAATTTTAACTAAATTCTTTTGGGTTAAATTTTTTGTTTTTAGCTGCTCATGAAAATTAGAAGTTTATGAGGAAGAAATATGTTTCTAAATTGAGTAAATTGCAGCTTTTATTTTGGACTTCTTAGATATTTTAAGTTTGTCATTTTAAGGATTTTAGAAAATTTTCAAACATAATCTTAAGCCCAACTTGAGCTTGAATCTCACGACCAATGGTCCTCAAGTAGTTAAAATCGCAACGTTCTTTGATCATGTCAATAATAAGATAGGATATACTGCAACGAGTTTTAAGTATACTTGATTTAATAACTGACACATGGATATGTAACACGTAGTTATGTTTTCAAAATGATGAGCGCAAACTATGATCTATTGAGCATAATACAGTTATAAAATCTTCAACCATATTCACTAGCTGAACGCGTTACATTTACATAGCATCTAAGGGTTTTTCGACAAAAAAATGCAGTTAACACAATGTCAATGTCATACTCCAGTGTCAGATTTTTCCAGTTACAAGAAAAACGCCTCAGGCTTTTCAGTGCAAAATTGTAGGTACTTGCCACTTGGCAATAGATTGAGAAAACAGATAAACTTCCCACAAACTTGAGGACATTAAGGAAGAAGTAAGTTCAAATGTTGATAAACAAGTAAACATAGTAAAATGAGAGTTGAATATATGATTAACGGAACTGATACCTTGTGTTATTGAAAATATATGTACTTCAACAAAAACAATATGTTAGATCATAGAGGTACTGAAGTGCATCCCCGAGGATGAAAACATGGCAGAGCCTTAAACCAACATCTTCTAGGGGAAAAGACAAACAAGGCAGATCAAAAATATTGTTACACGGTTCTTTCTAGCGAATTATTTTAGATGGATTTCGATCTTTATCAATGAAGGAAGCAGCCAATTCAATTCTTGTTTGGTATATACACAATTTGGAACCCTTTATGACAGCTCTTTCTTGCTTCCGCAGGTGCAGTTTGTGCCTTCTTGGTTCAATTTCTGCGCAGGTAAAGTTGTTATCAGGAAGAGCTAAACTTCAAAGGAAAAAAAAACCTTTTATGCGGCAAAAAAAACAACAAAAACCAATTTCCTAACTTCAGTATTCCTACTCTCCACCAGTGGAACAATGTAGAGCGTATTAACAAGAAAAGGCTAAACAAAAATCATAGAATTTCATTTTTTGATCAGAATCATAGAATATCATTTCAAGTTGTTACAACAAAACAGATCAAAAGATTTCACAAAAACAAGGAATATTTTCTTCAAAGCACCTTCTTATATTGCATATTTAATTTTTAGAAAGAGAATAAAATCGAAGCATAACTACAACTCTTTAAAGTTCATTGCAAAAGTTCAACACTTCAGTACAACCACTGCAAGTTCTTGGGCATGGCGGGGCATCTTACGCCTCCGACTACTTGCCATACGGAAATTCCACTTTGATGTGGGAGATGCTTACTCCATCCGATTCTTCTAAGACTCGTGGCTAGGCCGACTCCTTATACGTGAGGATTATGGAGAGAGGCTCCATTATGATCCGAGTGTGCCAATTTCCACGAGGGTATCTTCCTTCCTACGCCACCGGCATGGCGATTACCACCACCGAGGTCGCCGGATATGGATAGTTTATGGCCCGGGATCCGTACGATAATAGCGAAAGGCGGCGGGGACATGCTTTGTTGGGAGGGGTCAGTAGGGAAACCATTTAAGACCAAGGTGGGATGAGAATGGCTAAGGAATAGGCGACCGAGGACTGATTGGGGCCCGGATGTGTGACACAAATTAGTGATCTTTAGGCATGCGGTTCACTTATGGAAAACAATCTTCGAAAGCTACCGACCCAAGGTTGGCTTAGACAGAGGAAAGTAGCAGAGATCGTCTCACGATGTGCCTTATGCCACAACACTTATGAGAACGTTCAACACTTGTACTGGGTTGCGACTTCACGAGAGAAGTTTGGGAGAAGATACTGACCGTGATGGGAATCCAAGAACACTACAAGCAAGATATTGAGGAAGAGCTCACGCACATTGGGAGGGCCTATCACCATCAATCGTCTTGAGCTAGCAATAGCAAGACTTGCCTACGTGAACACGATATATGCGATATGGGAAGAACGGAATTTTAGAATTATGGAAGGAGCACACCGGCCAGGGGATGTAATAGTTGGCCTCATTAAAGACGTTGTTTGCCTAAAGGGAGGAACATGTTGTGACCGAAGGGATGATCATTTGCACTTAGATAGTTTATTAGCGAAATGGGTTTAGTGTGTGTTAGTGGTTTGTATCGTGTGTAGTTACAGATTGTATACGTTGTAGTGTATCCGAGTTGGGTAGCCAACCCAACTCTGAACTCAGTAAATTTTGTTCTAAATTAATAGAATCTCAGGAGCTCATCCAACATTTTGCTTTGCAAAAAAAATTTCTTATCAGCCGTACAAACAATCTAAATTAGTTGCAACAAATATTAATGAATATGCTACTAGGTAAAAGTGTTGGATGAATGCATTCTTGACAAATAGGGTTGTAACACTATGGTCGAACCCGTGTTGGACTTGCATGGGTGACTATTCTTATAATCACGCAAATATGAGTTGCATCGAGCCATGCTGACTAATGACTTATGTGGTTAATTTCACTTTTTTGCAATATAGCTCGGAGGCTCAAATGAGACCTCCCTTTTGCTTGCGCAAAATAGGGGGTTTCCTGACAGAGTATGCTGGAGGATATACCTGAATCTGGCCCTGCAAGCCTTTTATGTGCTGAACCGCCAAATCCAACATATCTGCTGTACTTGTTTGCTGAAAATTCATGACTTATTATTAGACCTGAATGAAACCAAAAACACTATCTACAATTTATCAGACCGACATGTGAAATTTAGTTCTAGTTTGTCATACTTTGCTTGTTCAAAAAACTGTATCTACCCTAAAACCTCAGGAGTAATTATTTTACCTTATCCATATTGGGTACAAGTTCTTGCAGCTTCCTAAGCTTTTCGCTGATTCTCGTTCTCCTTTCCTGAGAAGCATGTAATGCTAATGATATAACCAGATGGACTTAATCACAAAAAGAGAAATGCATATGGTTGTTAATTCCACTCACTCTCTCAGCTATGCTCCGTGGATGTGTTGCACATCCTCGTTTGGCGCGTATTTTGCAAGGAACACTATCTTGTTGAATTTGAAATAGATTCTCAACATTCGCCATATCGAGTGACGTCTTCGACAGATTATACTAGATTGATACAAATGCTTATGTTACTAAGAAACTAAAAGAAAATAGTCAAATATAATCAAATGTAACTTAGCATAAAAATGTGACGAGGATAGCCCCATAGAAACCTAAATATTTACAAATAAAAATAAGACCAACTTAAGAAAGAATACGTCAAGATGCAGGAAAGTTACAGAGACAAAACAAAGTATGCTAAAATAAAAGGAGAATGTGATTTTAGATGATGATCACCAGTGGAGAGTCTATGTTACTAAGCGCAGCAATGATGTCCCCATTGTTGTCTTTGCCACGTTTACCAGCAGGAGCTGAAAAGACAATTGAATTGGTATCATCCCACGTTCCTATCTGAAAATTGGAAGCCATGTATGCCTGACCCATGTTCCCAGCAGGAGCATCTTCGGAGCTGATCTCTGAGATATGAGAAAGGGAATCCTGCCTAGAGGAGAAGCTCAACTGAGATTTGAGCCTCCTATTGGCCATCATATGAACACCATCTCCACCTGCCTGGCCAGAGTATCCCGTCGCACCTCTTGTCACAGAGAAACCTGTGTACAAAGCACATAAACAAAAATCCGTAATTCAATTCAACGTTCAACTGGGAAACAGGATCTAATCAGATTGGTTGTAATGTGTTAATATAACTCGAAAAGTTACATGTCTCCACTTTTAACATTTTCTGTTGACAGTCAAGTCTTGAAAAACGTATTAGTGTCCTGAAGGCAAAGTAATTTTTATTTTCTATTTCAAAAGGACAAAATATGGTTAAGTAAAAAGGACAAGTATCTAATAAGGAACACATAATAATCATGTAGTGGAGGTGACACCATCAACAAAAGTTACAAAACACATTATTTCAACATAATTACTTAGATACTCATTTACATAGAACATAACCACTTGCATCCATGACACCGCATTTGTCACTTAACTTATTAACTTCTGAGTATGTTGAAGAATATTTTCTATCACGGGAACAAATATGAGAACCCTTAAATTATCTTATTAATCAAACAAGAAATCATGCCTTCAAAGGATCATGGTCTCAAATACATTGGGTATACTGCAATATACATCAAGTAAGGACGAAGCAAACGGACATGTAGTATGCAACTATGCATTCATTATGTGTGAGAAAGTAAAACAAACCATCCAAGAAAACCAACCATAAGAGTGGTGGATGGTCCATCACCCATTACCACTTTCATTGTATGCAAGGTGCCTGGATATGTTTGGACTCCCATCAGTGGTATTCATTCTTAGAGTACTTTATTCCTCAAATGCAATAAAAAGCATTTGTCTATTCCAACCAAGCTTGAGTTGTCATGAGTTTAACAAGACATCCTAAGATTTAGTTATAGTTTAGTTATATTACTTTCAGGAAGAAAAATAGAGTAAGGCATTAGAAGTTGAATGAATCTACATCTCCAAGACCTCATCGGATTTCTCAATCAAATGCACAAAATGTTTTTTTCCAAAAGAATTTTTTACTTTAACTAAACCTCAAGATGCAACCTGTTATTACTGATGTTCGACCATTGATGTTGATTATTCCAAAATAGATATCTACAATTTAAAATAGCCCTAGTTGAGTGATGGTTGAAGTGAAATAAAATTAAATTAGATAATACAACGACCAATGTCTATTTCCATTGTGTCAAATATTATGTTCTTTTTGGCATTTGGAGCATCATTGACTATATCAAATAACTATTTAAATGATCTGCATTTCTTATCTATTGGGAAATTGCATATGGTCAGTTGCATTTCACATAATTGAATAAATTGGAAACAACTTCACTATTTTAACAGTGGTAGGGTTGCGTACACCCGACCCTATTTACCTCGCTTAGGCAGGAGCCTCTTTTGAGGCCCTGTGATAATGTTGATATTGAATATAACGACCAATAACAATACACGGACAAAGATGCAAACTAAAGCACAAAGCCTGCAATCATTCCTCATATTTAATTACCGGATCTAATCTATTGACGACTTTCTAACATCTATAGCCACGAGATAAGCTTTTTAAAACGTATATCTTAAACATGGTACCATCAGTACACCACACACTTCGGAAAGAGTAAAAAAAAAGAAAAAGATAACAGCGTAAACATCCGAAAAATCCTCTTATTTCTTCAGCACCAGACAAACCCTGAAAGTTCTCATATTGCAAAGTGGAACTTTCTCTTTTTTGGGAAATCTAATTATAGTCCTTAAAATCCTACCCTTGCTAAAAACAGCAACAAATGACAGAATTCACGTTTATGAGAGAGAAAAAAAATCCAATTGGAGTTAGCTTACGGGTAAATATATTCTAAAGCAAATTCTAATTTCTCACGACAATTTCAAAGCAGAGCTGCAGAGAAAAAGGGGAAATAATAATTAGAGAGAAGTGAGAAGAAAAACAAAAACTGTTTCTTGTTGAGATAGACACGAGTTAGGAACAAAATAGGAAGATAATAGATATTTCTCGACATATTTGTCAATCTATTTTAAGCTGGAAATGGCTAAATTTGACTTCCCTTCAAACATCTAAATGCACATTTTTTCTCTCTTTTTCTGGACTTTTAACTTTATTTAATCCAAACCGGGCTTTCAGAATCCATGTTTATTGCTCTTAAAAGAAGCCCCATCCCAAAGTCAAAACCTACCATGAGGAGTCAAAGATTATATACAAAGTTCTGTTAAGCAAAATAGGGAAAAAGTTATAATTTCCAAAGAAAATATGGGGTGAATTAAATTGAACATGTGACTTCGGCACACAAACTAAACCAACCGAAAGACTGCAACCCCCCCCCCCCCCCCCCCCCCCCCCCCCCCCAAAAAAAACCCACTCACCATTATCAACCATCAGGTGGGAAAGGAATCCCGCCGGCGAGCTACTATGCCGGAACAACGTCGAGGAACCGACTCCCCCTCCCCCACCACCGCCGGAATCGTTGACGGCGGAGGGGATCTCGTTGAGGCAGTAAGACCGATCGAGTCCCATCTCGAGCCCGATCCCTGACGTCCCGGCGACGGCCTTGCTCTTATACCCGAGATCCGCGGCCTTGCAGGTGGACTCGGAGGTGAGGCAGGGAGATTCTCCGGCGAAAAAGCGGCTGCGGCCGAGAAGGTTTGCCTCGATGGGGTTGGGATCGACGAGGCTAGAGAGGAAGGAGCCCGGCGCGGAGCCGTACCGGGCGAGGCCCATCGTGTCCGGGGGTTTGGTCGGGGACGCGTTCTGGTGGGGCTTGTCGTAGTTCATATGGTTAGGATTTAGGAGCAAGTGGAGGTGTTGGATTGGGAAAGAGATGGAGAAGTGGTGGGAACTGGGATTGCGGACCTGGCCTTAAATATAAAATTCCCCCAAAAAGTTTTTGGCTCAGACTAGGGTGGAAATTATATTTTTGCTAAAGTGTAAGAAAAAAATTGGTATATAAATATAAACTACAAATATAAGTTATTTTTTTATTTTTTTGAAAATGTCTTAGCCAAACGTCTCCACCATTGTCCCACCATTGTTGAGGCGTTTTAGCAAGACGCCTGAGACGAAAAAAATTCGACATCATTTACCTCACCGGATACAGGCGTTTTCTCAGTCATTTTCGTGACGTTGGTACTGGAAATGTGAGTAAAACTGAAGCAAAACTCTTGTTTTAAGACACAAAATAAAATGAGTATTAAATGAATTGTGAATGACAAAATAGTAATTTGTGAGACGATTTAAGTAATTTTCCGACGATAAATAGTAACCTTTGAAAATAAGGAAGAAATATAACTTACTCACGAATCTATTAAAGGGTAAGGTTGCAAATTTATTGTTATGGAGTTATAAATTATTGGGTATGGAACTATGGATACATGAAGTTTCTTATGTTCTGATATGAGTACTTGTTTTCGCTTTGGATTGGTGCTAATTGAATATCGTTGAAGGCTCGTTAAGAAAAGTGTTGGCACAAAAGGCTGATATGAGCAAATCACCTAATTCAATGGATTTGTTGAAATGTAAGTGTCAGAGATAGGTGCATGCACCTAGTCACCATCATAAATAGGAATTCCTTATCTGGTCAACAATTTAATGTTACATTGTCTGCCCCGTCAACTGATGTGGTTGCTTAGCTTTCAATTTCGTTGGTGTACATAATAATTTGAAAATGCAACTACAGTAACTCAGGTTTAGTTCTGAAAATGTGAAGTGACATATTAAAGCCTGATTTGTCTCTAAATTTCAATCTAGCATCTAACATGTAACTCAAGTGAAGATGGGATACCAATACATTGTTAGCAAACAACAAACTTCAATTTCTGATCTAAAATTCCTAAATCCAATCAAACCTCTTTACTTGGATTTACGTAAAAGACAACTGTATGAAATTTATAATCCAAAAATCCAATGCCCAAATAGACCTTAAGCAGAGCATCTTCCATAACATGAAATTATAATAATACATCTTTGAGGTTTTTCTATCAGCACAGATGTAGATAGCATGATTAATGATGGCCACCATGTTGGTTCCCTAAACAACTGAGCTGTTCACATGAGCTTAAGTGCAAAGCAGATCTGTTTTTGGGATTAAAATGCTTAAACAAGTACAAATTGCGCAGTCTTCCACGTGCAAGTCACACAAGAGAACATGGATTCACTTTTCCAATGCGTGAAAGTTATGTTCTTTTTGCATTGAGATCACAGCATCTGGGGAATTTTGCTGTAGTTTTTCTACGTACAGTGCATCTAGCACTAGATCTTGGCATGCTTTTACGAGTTGGGTCCTACTTTCATCCTCAGTTTCTCCGCCAAAATCACAGTCACTTCGTCGTGCTCAATTATACACTTTTTTATCCACTCAACACCAAAGGCAAAAACCATCTACCACCCTCCATTTTTAACACTACATTTCATCCAAATTATTTTTTTTATTTTTTTTATCCATTCACAATAATCCACAAATTATATAATAAATTATTTTTATTGTATTATTTAATTCAATTAAATAACAAGTATTACGATTAAAATTATAAAAAAAATATTATTGATAATTAATAATTGACAACTACATATTACAATAATTAAAACTTAAAATATTAAAATACATATTACAAAAAATAGTTAATTTGCATTCACCACGCAGTGTTGTCATATATATACTCAATTAAATCGGATTTTAAAGTCAAATGTTTCTGTTTATCACGAACTCGATTTCTATTATCCAGATAAATATTAATATCCACGAGCCGATCAAGATAAAGAAATAAAAAATAGAGCCAATAGCCTGGGAACCACTGGACAGGACACGCCCCCTGGAAATTTTTGATTATTCATCAGTTGCAAAAATATTCATTGTAATTCAACCCGTTACCACATAAATCTTGCAACCGAACCTCAAATAATTTGAGAGTCGCCTATAAACCACAACGAGATGTCAGACAAATTGTTATCTATGATGCAATTGCAGAAAGGAAATTGAAACCCAGAATATGGATACCGCATTACGTAAGAACACAAAAAGGAAAGGTTGCAGATGTCGTTTTTTGGTAAAGAGGCATCAACAGTGCATGAACCAATATCTCCACTCACAAATCTACCATATATGCCCTTCCAAATTATATACTCAGCAGAAGAACTACCACGTCGTCCTCGTCCTCTACCATACTCCTCCTCTTCCTCCCGCTCCAACTCTGACTCCAACCCATACCACCCCTCCTCGTCGCCCTCCTCGTCGTCGAAAATGTCATCATCAAACATGTCATTACGTGTGTTGAAATTTGATGTTGAGAGGAAAGTGAAGAGAAAGTGGTGGTGGGAGTGTGGATGAAGAGAGAAAATAAGTAGAAATGAGAGAATAATAAAATAATAATTCACGCGGACGATTTAACTAATTCGGAGACGAAGATTAGTAGTTTGCTGAATTATTTACAATGGATCTAAAGTGACTCTAAATTAATCACAAGCCACGAAAACCATGTGCTACAAATAGCACTCTGTCATCAATAAATTCCATTACTACTCTTAAGCTAGTTAAGAGATATGCAAGGATGATAACAGAAGATGGTGGAAAAGATACATTATCTTTTGTCCACCACTGCCCGCATGCAACGGAGAAAAAACAACCACATATTTATGCCCTTAATGTGCTTGAAATGATGGAACTGAAGCAAGGGAAAAAATACTGAAAGAAGTGGAATATGAGTGGTTGTTGGATTAGATCTTCATATCTGAAATGATGTTGTTTTTATAAGATTAAGTACTAATAACTTGTGATCGACCTGAAGCATATATTTGGAATAAAGTAATTAATTATAACTTCAGGAGAAAAGTGAGGACGAAAAGGTATGCCTGTAATTGAGAATCCACTTCTCAAAGTTAATGGAAGAACGCACAGCTAATGCTGGGGAACAGTCTTATTCCCTTTTCATTAGAACTTAGCATTGGAATTTTTTAACTTAAGCTTTGTCATTTTCACCAAAATTGCATGTAGACCCGTTTATATCGTCTAACAATACCGTATTGCTAAAAATGTAGATCCTATCACTTTACGATGTCAATCACGAGATAATTATGAGAAGCTAATTTTCAAATGATGCTACACCTGTATAGTATATGTATACTAATTATTACCATGTATAAAAACATGAAGGAAAACATATTAAACAGAATTTTTAATTTGACAACCACTTATAGAAAAGATTACATTAAAATCGTGTTTATAATTTGTATTATTTTTCAACCGCCAGTCGTTACAATTGAGAAGAATCAAATGAACTGCAAAAGGGAATTTCTTAAAAATGATTCTAATGCTACTGGTCATTAATGGAGAACATGCAGATATCACAAGAACCACACATCATTGGATTCATGATCTTACTTTCATGTAATTTTAATGAAGTATAAAAATATTCTAAGACATCAACGACATAGCCTTGTGTAATCTATTCAACACCATGTGGTCGGCACATGTCCTTCCATCTCATTTAGGACATCAGGAATGATTTTTAACAATGTATTTGCTATTCCTATTAATATAATAAAATTAATAACCAAGAAGACAAGAAGCTATTATCTATCAGTATTTTTTTAGTCTAACTACCAGTGATCAAGATAAGCGTCAGAGTTGTTTGTTAGGACATAAGGCTTCAGAATATTGTTGAGTTAAATTTGTTGTCAAATTAACTAAATTTCATCTCACTTCAAACTAACTGCAGACCTAACTTTCAAAAAACTATCAATTGAAGTTAATTTAATTGGAAGATCTATTGTTTTGAGATAGTAAAATCTGAATTGAATCTCAACAGTTTATTTTTAATGTTTGAGAGGTTGTGATTTAAAATGAGACGAGGGCATAGAGAAGATTAAAAAAAACTAACTGCAAATTTGCATCATATATTTATGTAGTCCAATTAATAGGTGACACCAACCACGTTTATGATAAATGAAACCAACTCTGAATCCTGAGGTTGAGAAATTTATATAAGCGATTAAAATAAAAATGACAATATGTCAGGATAAAGTTGGGTAATTAAACTTAGCAAGGTGATGGAATTTTGAAAAATTCAGACACTTAAGGAGTTTATTAACAAGCCAGATAATAAGTAGGAAAGTATATAGAAATATAAAATTTGAGCCTGTGTTTATTTAAGGGGCATTGTTTAGATAGTTTGGATGGATAATGTATTTCAATAATTTCCATCTACTCATGATGTAACGTTGATCCATCTCACATGAATATGATGTCCCATAAATACAGCTTTTTTCTTTGCATAATGAATACGAGCTTTCTTCCAAAAATCAAACAAGGAGCCTTGGCCACGAGTTAGAAGGTGGGACAAGATGTTCTGTTCTGATTTGGACATAACTCATAAGTCGCAGAATCCACCCAATCCTTCGATGTTGTTTTTTGCGGTCGAGTCGACGGCAGTTGGTGGCGAAGTAGTGATGCATGACGCGGACTCTGACGCTAAGGTTTGTAAAAGGTAATCCTTAATTATCCTCCGAACAAAGGTAATCCCTATTTATGATAGTTTCACAAATATCGAAGGGTCGTGCGTTTACATTAAACTTTTAATATTCTAATCTATTTGATTCATAACTAAGGGTCTTTGTACATATTTTTACTTTTTTAGATAGTTTAAAGAGGTGTCCCTAATCGGTTTTTAATTTTTAGTGGTTAGCGGAGGTTCAAGATGTTTTTGGTACTAAAAACAAAGTCTAGTGAAAAACTCCAAAACACACATTAATATCAAACATTACACCACCTCGTAGTATACTACACGACACGGTTGACACATCCAACATAGACAGACTAATGTCGAAATATTAGTTGCACAAGTAAATTCTAACACTAGGTGGTCCCCCTTCTTAATGTCCAAAAAACTCTTCTTTCTTGTAAGATCGTCCCTAATCATGACCACGGTCAATTCAGTCATAGATTTTCTCTTTTTTCTACGTCAATTTCTTTTCTTATTTACATCAACTTTTTTCTCTCCTAAGTTTTTTTTTCCAACATTATTCACATCTTAACTATAACCTAACATAACCCAATTATTTACACAACAAAAATTAAATAAAAATCTAACCAACACGACCTGATCATCGCGACCCCATTACTGTAGCTATAACAAACTTCCTTTCTTTTATAAAGAAAAAAACTTCTTTTATCAGAGTCGTCGAAGTGGTTCACGTTCGGATTGTCGACGTAGACATCATGTTCATCTTCTTTAGTTTCTTCATCGTCGGATTGGACATATTCCTCGTCGATGTCCATCGGTGGTTGAGAACTCGATGCACCTGAATGTCCAGAACTAATGTGAACGATGTCATCATCCATGCGAACACCAAATAACGACGCGTCAGATGTCGTGGACGTGGAACAATGAAAGTGTCTCCATGAAAAAGAAGGTCATAAACATGCTTCCTCAGCATCGACCCATGTAAGTTTCTCTCCAGTGAAGACCGGATCTTCAGTTTCTACCAACCATGAATGCTTGTCGAAGAGATCGTAGTCCACACTGATGGAGTCATAAAATCCGGGCTTCTCCCCTTTGCTGAAACCTTCGCCTTAACTTTTGGTTGTAGTTCACATACACCAAGTCATTCATCTTCTTCGCGGCCAACTTGTTCCTCCTCTTTGTGTGCAACTGCTCGAAGACACTCTAATTCCGCTCACAACCTTATGCCGAGCATGTCAATCCCATCACCCTCAAGGCCAACCTCTGTAATGCGGTCTCTCCCATGTCCGCGCCACAAGATTGCCCCCAATCTATAGGTAGTCTTTTGTGTCTGTCTTTCTTCAGAAACAACCGTTGCAAAGTTAGAAAGGTGATGACAAATCTCGTGATAGCAGGGCGTAACGGGTTCCCTTCAATGTCAATCCACATCCTCAACAACAACAACGCATGGTTGTTGAAGTGTCGCACGATTCGACGAGCTAAAGCAATGGTCTTCAGAAACAACTTGTCGATGTCCTCCAAGATGAGATCAATGCAATACGCTGCATAGAGAGTCCAATACAATCTCCTTCTTGTTTGCTTCAACATCTTACCGGCAAGTACGTACGCGACAGTGTTGTCAGTCACCACATGGACAACGTGTTCTTCGCCAATCTTGCCAACTACCTTGTCCATCAGCTTGTACAAGTAGTCTACAGTGTGAGAGTGACCGGAAGCATCCACAGACCTCATGAACATGGTACTTGTTGGACAATTTAATAGAAAATTGATTATATTCCTATTGGACTTATCAGTCCAGGCATCCATCATCAACGTGCAACCGTATGTAACCCAATCTTGTCTATATGACTCTAGGATACGTCTAGTGTAGTAAATTTCCTGTTTAAGGCACGATTCACTAACTTCAAAATATGTCATGGGTTTAAGTCCAGGTCCGTGAGTATAAGTAGCGGATATCGCGTCTTTCCACTCAGGAGTCCTTACAACGTTGAATGATATACCACATCTATAGAAAAACCTAGTGCATTTTTTATTAATTATTTTTCTTATCTTACTTTTTAAAGGTTCTTTCAATAGTTGTTTGTTGGGGCCCGGAAACCACATACTTCCCACGTCCACAAAATGGTCCCCACAAACGTTATTTTTGTATTTTTCGAGAAGGAATGGGGCGAGGATGGGAGGTTGGGGTCCGAACAGAACCGGAACCCGACCCGAATCGGAACCCGACCCGGTTTCCAAATCAAATTCTATGTTTTCTATGTCTACATAATCATTAAGACATACATTTTCGTTTTGTAGTGTCCTATTGTTTCTAATCATGTATGCAATTATTTCTTGTTTAACAGAGTCAGAAACTTTTCGCAAGGTCTAACATTGCTACCGGGTGTGTGTGCAAGATGTTGTTTGTGACGGGCTATACCACTCTTAGTTTCCTTACCACAACTCACAGACAATGCAATTTTTATCATTAGCACTAATGTAATGGGCAGTATTCCAATCGGGGTCATTTGTACGGGTAGGTCTTAGGTCATCGTAACTCTTGTGATGCATGGGTAGACTAGTGCTGGGTACGTAGCCCATATCTTAAGACTAAACTATTATAAAAATTTAGACTAATATGAAATATTAATTCTAAAGAGAAGTTAGAAAGAGTGCACTTGATTTTGGCAGTTGAAGAATGAAGAACCGGATCAGAGACTTCACATTCCAACTTCAAAACTAAGCACCGTACCAGAGACTTAATCGCGAAAACTTGATGATTTGGAAACGTGAAGATTAGAAGAAGGAAGAAGAAGAGAATGAGAGTGGTGTAAAGAATGAAGAAGTTTGGGGGTTTATATAGGATTTGGGAGTAATGACACTTCTGTAATTTTAAAAAATAAAATAAAAAGGCGTTGGAGAATTCTACAACAACTACTGCCTAGGTGACTGCCTACGTGAACATTGGTCATGATAACGACCAAGCCATTGTGAACTATCTTTCAACCTCATCATGGTTTGAAGTTGCGCACCAGGCCCATTACAGTTCTACCTTACGATGTAAGCGCAATTCAACTTTATTCCGGTCCATCTTCAATTCAAAAACCAAAAAACCAACAAAGAGGAAAAACATTAAACTATATTATTCTAGGGGTGCACATGGGTGGGGTTGAACCCGAACCTGACTGGTCAACCACAAGCACGTCAACCCTGTCATCGTTGCGCATAAAAACCTTTTTCTTCTCCCCCTTCACAGTCCACCGGTTGAGACGTTCGCTCTCGTAGAACGACAACTCTTCTGGATTCCGACGTTGGTCCCCGTTGGGGTTCAACGTCGATTGCTTTTCTTTCTTTCTTTGCCCAGACAACAACATTGTAGCGTACGTGAAGCTAAGAGTACGGGTTTTGAATGGATGAGAGGTGTATTCGTACTTTTGGAACGTACATGTGTATTTTTGTTTGGTCGTGGTTGTGTTAGGTTAATTTTATCCTTGTTTAGTGATTAGCAGCCAAAAGAATCGGATCTCATATTCTTAATTTGTGTTCATATATATATATACATATATATATACACATACGCATGATAATAAAAATACGGAATCAAAAAAAAATTCAAACTTGCAATGGTCATGAAAAATACAATATAATAGGGATGTCTGAAAAATTGTTAAAAATTAGTTCTCTTTTTGCTTAAGTACCTATATACATCTCATTCTTGCCAAAGTACTCTTTGTCCTTTTGTATTTGCTTAAATATTTAAATATCTTTCATGTGTTAGTGTTAGGGTTCTGAAACTAACTTGGGTTAGAATAAGATTATTGAATATGTTTAAAATTTTGAATACGCTAACCCACTCTTGGCGTGTAAGGTTAGGGTCGTCCTTAACTTGAGTCGGCCAAAATATACTAATATTTATAAACATGAATTATCTAATGAGCCCGGGGCTTAATATCTTATTTTAAGTCCATACCATATTCACCATTCATCGGAAATTGTACGGTAGATTAAGAGAAAAATGGTTATGCTAATTAATAGCGAGATTAACTGTAAATAAAATCCAATGTTGGATTGTAGGGGACTTAAACTAAATAAGAAAAACACTGGACTCACTAGAACTTGACCCTATTTATAAAATTATATTTTTGTGTGTATTTTCCTAAAATTTAGCTACTAAAAAATAAAATGCCCCACTAATAGCTAATTTTCCATGAAACATAATAATCAATACCAAAGAAGTTAAAAATATTTCCTTTTACAATCTTATTTGTCAAGATTTATATTGAAAAATAGCACTATAATAATAATAATAATAGATTTAAGAGACGACCTGACGTCCAAGAAATCTGATTTGTGACACATTAAGTAGATAGGTCATGGGAAGGACTGCCAAATTAATTCGTGTTTCGTGTCGTGTTTGTCACGAACATGAGTCAACACGAATTGTTTTTTTCTCAACCCGAATCTGAACCCAAACACGAAAAGTTTACTTCCATCACAACTCTCTTTCTTCTCTCTCACGAAACCCTAATCCACGTCTCCTTGATACGACCTCGGGGACTAGGGGTGAGCAACAACCGGTCTGGTCCGGTCTTTGGTCCGGGATCCGAAGCCAATTCGGTTCCGATCCAGTCCGGATCGGTCTGATTTTAAAAAAAAATTTAAGGTAAAAAAACCCGGATTTGGACCGAACCGGTCCGGATCCAACCGGTCTAGTCTTCGGTCCGAAACTGATCTAGTTCCGGTCAGGTCCGGGTTGGACCGGTTGCTCACTCCCAGGTAAAAAAAAAGATAGTTTTCCTTTTTATCCCTTACTGCTCAGAATGGTAGACGTAAAACTGGATATATTTACTCTACAGTGGATTCGAATAAGTATCTCTTACTTTCCATCTATGGACTTTGTGTTCTCTTCGGAGCACGTGGATTAACATCTGCAGGTACACATGACCGACCACTAGGGATGAGCATAACCCGGTCCGGGTTCGGGATGAGCATAACGTACCCGAAGCAAATTCCAAATTGTACCAACAAGCTTTCCATCCAAGTACGTAGTTGGATCTCACAAAAATGTTACACCAACCAAATTAAAAATTAACACATCAATCTGAACACTCATTAGCAACCAATTGAAATTCAAAACATCAAAAAGTAAGAACCACGAGCGACGTGGCAAACACGGTTTACACCAAATTATCTCGCCGTGCATCAGTGCATGCATGCAACAAAATAATTACCAGGTACGTACGTCTATATGGTAATTTGACGACCTAAACGACGTGATTTTGCTGTTGTTTTGGAGCGAATTAATTACCTCTGGGGTCTGGGGAGGAGGTAAGAGCTGTGACTGGAACACCCTCGCAGAAAGGCCTTCTCCTCTGCAACAAAGCCTCACCCTTAGGCTTAACAACTTAATTCCACGGGTTCACTAATCTGGTTGTCGCCCCCAACGCCAATCAACCCTTGCTTGTATCGACCAAGATACCTAGAATGTGCAATCTGTTGCTCGACAACCGGCCGGCGAATAGAACTATAGTCCTTCAATGCCTGACTTACGTTTCCCACCCCTTGCTTGTAAAAACAATTTGCTAGGACACTTGCATCGAGTATTGCCATGTTGGTGTTGCCCATGGCGTGAGGAGTGCTCCCATGAACCATGTCGCTGCGCAACACCACATTTCTGGTGGAGAGGGTGAAGAGTGAATCGTGGTCGGAAACCGAGTTGCAGCCGAGAATCTATCTTTTTTCTATCACGTCGGCAAGCGGTCGGGGCAGCGTTTCGCTAATTTTTTGCTTCATTCGCCGCTGGGCTTCATCTTTGTACTTGCCGTTCATGTTAGCTTCCTACTGCATGCATGTACATACAAGTTTCCGATTAGCAATTTGATCAAGTAAGGTACGTACGTGTACTCATATAGAGTTAATTTGATGGGGTTGCCATAGGTTGATTAATTCTTAACTTAGAATAATCAAAATGAAGATTTAATCGATGAGGTGGGCGTTAATGTCGTATCCTAGGGTCTAGATAAAATAAGGAAATTAAAACAACTTTCAAAAGTCTCCCTGAGAGTGTAATTGGTTTGCAAACTGTAGATGTATATATAGAGTTCCAATCAAACTTTGCATGTGCATTTGGACGTTATTGGGTTACATTGATCAGTGATATCGTAATCCAACCGTACTACAGCTCGGCGACGAGTATAAAGGGTGGAAATGATCAACAATAGAACTATAGAAGTGACCAGAATCACTAGAGGAGACATATTGCTTAGAAAACGTGCTGTTGAGTTCATAGACTTTAATAACTTCGTGCACGTGCAGTTATTTAAGGACAACGTTACAATTTTGGAAAAAAGAAATCAACATATTTACGAGGAAAAATTAATTGCAGGTCATAAAACATCATCCACTTCAATGATAAAAAGGTTGAAAAGTCAATTTTATGTTTAAGTCACACATTGTCTCAATATTTATTTACTAATACAACATCTAACCTTAAATTAAATTTTCTTTCCTATTTACCTCTCACAACCTTTCGAAACTAAAACTCATCCTCATGTCACCTCCACCTCCATTCCTGACATCTCAGCAAGAACCTCCATGCCTTCTCCCATTGTCCTCACCGCCAATCCTCTCCATTCTCTTCCTCCAGCCCTTCCACCCCACCCCGACCTTCGTCTAGTCCAAGCTCCACCCATCCCCACCCTCCCCTCCCCTCCCTTGCCTTCCTTGTCTCCTGCTTCGTTGGGGATGCCTCCGTTTTTCTCTACACTCTCTGGCCCCCCTCTACCCCCTCTATCTCCGTTTGGGATAGAGACTGTATGAGTGGATATGAGATTGAAAATTTTAATTATTTTTGTATGGGTTTCTTGTCGGGTTGGAGTGGATTTAGTTTTTTGAGATTTTTGGTTTTGAGATCACCCATTTTGGTATTTAATGTTTTGTTTGGTTTGTGTGTTGGACTTGTAAGTGTTCATAAGAGATTACCCAAGTTGTTGTGTTTTTGTGTGGGATTTGGGTATTTTTTGTGGGTTATTTTTTCATTTTTGTTATATGTTATTCACCTTGTTGGAGTTTATTAAATATTGTTCAAGTTGGGTTTTCTTCTTCTTATTTTGTGTTTGATGGGGTTTTCCTGACTTTTGAATGATTTTGGTTTTGGGTTTTGAGGGTTTATGTTTCACCTTGTAAGAAATTATAAAAGATAACTCAAATTTTTTTTTGTATAATTAAAAATTCAGCTTGATGAGTTTTTTTTTGGGTTGGAAATGGTTTGGAGTTTTGAATTGACGTGGATGTTTTATGTTATTGTGGAAAATTTTGATTTTGAGTATGAACCTGGAAAGTCACGGGAGAGGAAGGAAAACTATGAAAAGATTTCTATTTTTTCATATTTTTTTAGATGGATTGGAGTAGGCCTTAGACATAACTCATTTTGTTGTTTATCCGCTCTTCTTATTTTAGGACATCATATGAGTACAAGTTTGTGTTAGTTTAGATGATGGTTTGAAGTGTTATTAAGCATGAAGCTTTTAAATTTTGTGGTTATGCATTTTGCCTATTTTGTGATATCGTGTGACAAAGAAAAAGTAAGATATCATTCTTACGCTCTTGTACAGGTTTAGTTTGTTTTTCTATGTGGACTTTGAGTTATTTTTGGTGGGTGGAACGAATTAGTTGGAGTATGGATCGACTTAGTTGGATTTTGGAACGAGTTAGTTGGATTCTGGAACAAGTTGATCGAGTCTTGAACGACTTAGTTGGAGTATTCAACGAGTTAGTTCTAGTATGGATCAACTTAGTTAGGGAGTTGAATGAGTTAGTTGTATACACGCACATATCAAAAGATAATTAAGAAACACCCACTTCAACTTATGAGGCGGCGAAAGTTGCTTGGCGAAATAACATTGCATGCGATCGATCGCCAAAAAAATTACATCGCCCACTACCAAATATCGGTTCCTGTCCTCCCCGAGAAATGTCAACTTAAGTGATGGTGCGGTGATGCATTCAATGCAACGAAATCCCCAAGTAACGTCACTCAAGCACATTTTGAGCAGAACGGAGTATATATCAAAAAATGTTTCATCGCATGACAACTAAAGAGTCTAAAGTCCATATCGTGCAAGACCTTGTCTTTATCACTTTCCTTCCCGCTAAAGTCAATCTGATTCAAATGATTAGTGACTGACTTATGTGTCTGTTAAAAAAACTATAGGTATTAAAATGTCAAAGAAAGTAATGAAAAAGTGACTACATATGTCAATTGGATTTGTCGACCTCTTTTTATGTTTGCAAAAAGATAGAAAATAACGATGAGAAACAAGAAACTCACGTCTTTCAAGATTCAGAATATATAACTTGATCATATGGTGGATTCAGGCTTTTCAAATAGGATATGCAGAATTAAAAGAAGTTTAAATATAGATTAATCATATCATAGAGTATTATGATTTTCACATCATCGTTATCAAACATCGCACTACATTTTCTTCAAACCCTAATCCATACGCTTGTGTAAATAATGTTGTCTTTAACAACTTGATCAAAGATCAACACCAAAAAGTTTTGACATAACCAGCAATCTAAACCTTTTTACGTGCAGATATCCCACATATACCTTCGATGAAAACACCGACCTCTCAAAAGTTGTGGCAAATTAAGACAGAACTAACAAAGACAAAAAAATATTAGCCATACCTGATAACTTTCAATGGTTTTGCGAGACCTACTTTTTCGAAGTGGTCTATTGTTATATGGCTTGATTGCTACAGATTAAAGTCATATAACATGAAATACATATATATCCAACTAGTGCATAATCGAATCAGGTCTGATCCGATAACTGAGAACCTATGTATATAAACAGTCTTCATGTAATTGAATAGAGAACAGAATAATCAATAACAAATTTCTTTCTTCTTCCTCAATCTCATCTCCCTCTCATGATCCGGATCATCTCTCTCTCCCAACCTGGATCACCTCACCCTCCATTGATCACGAAGTTCTACATGGTATCAGAGCCTATCTACATACGAGTTCGCTTCCACAACAAATCGAGATAAAGATATCAGAGCAAGAAAGGGGAAAACAAGGGCAAGACCTCAAGGATGTCATCAATGGTGGAAGAAACGAGTAAAGACCAATACAACCCCTACTGCATCAATCCTTCGGATAATCCAGGCATCACCCTTGTCTCTCAAGTTTTGAACGGACAAAACTACCAAACATGGCGTCGAGCAATGAAGAGATCGTTGAACTCAAAGAGTAAATTAGGGTTCGTTGATGGGAGTTTGCCTAAACCAGACTTTACCAAGGCCTCAAATGATTGCAAGAAATGGGAGAGGTGTGATGACTTGGTTTCATCTTGGATCTTGCATTCTGTAGATCAAGAAATTGCAAATAGCGTTATATACCATGAAACTGCTAGGAAAATCTGGATTGATCTCGAAGAAAGGTTCTCACAGTCTAACTATTTCAACTCAAGAAGTTCATCTCTGATTTGAGGCAAGATAGCCTCAGTGTGACAGATTATTACTCCAAGATCAAGGGATTGTGGGATGAATTGGCACAATTCACTAGAAAATCCAAATGCACATGTGTTGACCGCAAAGAAGCCATGGAGCAGGAAATCGAGGATAAATCAATTCAATTCTTGTTGGGGCTGAATGAAAGCTATTCAGCAATCAGGGGTCAGATTTTGCTTTCCAACCCTCTTCCATGTGTTAGTAAGATTTTCTCACTTATACTGCAAGAAGAAACACAAAGAGAAGTTGGAGTGAATAGCAACCCATTCCAAGAATCAAATGCACTTGCAGTTGGCAAATCAACCAATCAATCAAATTGGCAGAACATTAACCAACGACCAAATTGGGATACAACTGGCCAAAGCACTAATCAGCAGGAGTTCAAAATAACTCAAAGAGAGAAGCGTACTTGTACCAATTGCAAGAAGATTGGTCACACAGTTGATAAGTGCTATTGGATCATTGGATTTCCACCAAAATCTAATAACTACAAGAAAAACAAACATGGAACCAAAGAGAATTCCAGAGAAGGCAGAGCAGCAAATGTTGAAAGTCAAATGACAGATACCAGCATCTCACAAGAGCAATATAGACAAATCCTCCAAATCTTGAACAACAAGAAGGATGCAAAAGGAGAGGAGAATACAACATATGCAAATGTGAATGCTGCAGGTACATCCTACTCTTATGTTGTATTAAATAATAAGGTTTGGATACTAGACAGTGGGGCTAGTGACCATATGTGCAATAGACTTGACCTTATGCAGAATTGTAGGAGAATTGATGAAAATGTCTCAATCCGGCTTCCCAATAATAAAATAGTAGAATCCAACCTTATTGGTGAAGTGAGACTGAACAAGCACATTATATTGACCAAAGTCCTTTATGTACCTGAATTTAGAATAAATCTCATATCTATTGCTAAATTAACTAACTCCTCAAATAGTAGTGTTAGTTTTTATCCTGGTTTTGTATTATCCAGGACATTGCCTTGAAGAAGATGATTGGTATGGGTAAAGAATGGGATGATCTCTACATATACTCGAACAATACCGACCATCTTACCTTAAACACTATCAGAGATAATGCTGATTGGCATAGCAGATTAGGACATGCCTCAGGACAGAAAATAGATATATTGGCTAGTAGATTTGATGATATTAATAATACATGTAATAAAGACTGTGAGTGTTGTAGAATGGGTAAACAAACCAGACTTTTTTTCTTCCGTTAAGCAATATTTGTACTTCAAATATTTTTGAATTGATACATGTTGATATATGGGGAAGGTTTTCTATTCCATCTTATCAAGGTTTTCTGTATTTTATCACCATCGTGGATGATTTTAGTAGGCATACTTGAATATTTCTAATAAAATTGAAGTCAGAAGTCTTTAATGTCATGAAATCTTTTATTTCCATGATTCATAATCAGTTCAATACCAAAATCAAAAGACTTAGGAGCGATAATGGGATGGAGTTTATGTCACACCAATTTCAAGGGTTAATCACTAATGAAGGTATTGCTCATGAAAAGTCTTGCCCTCACACACCCCAACAAAATGGGATTGTTGAGAGGAAGCACAGACACATTATGGATACAGCCAGGACTATAAGGCTTCAATCCAATTTACCACTTAGTTTTTGGAATGATTGTGTTCTTACTGCTGTACATATTATTAACAGACTTCCAACTAAGGTTCTTTGTAATAAAACACCTTATGAAGTCCTATTTAACAAAGAACCTAAATATAACTACTTAAGAGTGTTTGGATGTTTATGCTATGCTACCAATCTCCAAACTCAAGGTAAATTTGACCAAAGAGCATATAAATGTGTTTTTCTTGGTTATCCTTACGGTCAAAAGGGATATAAACTCTATCATATAAAAAATAAAAAAATCTTTGTTAGTAGAGATGTATGGTTTAATGAATACAAATTTCCCTACAAAAAAATACACCACGAAGAACACAACAATTCCCAGACTGTACTACCTATGATAAATGAAGATTTGTGTACAATTCAGAACCATGATGAAGCAGGTATACAACCTGATCATTATGGTCAGAATACCGACCATCATGCTCAAAATGAGATTGCACAGACTCAAGAAGAGACAACATAATATCAAGTACCTGCTGGGCAAGCCCAAACACCAACAAGTAATGCTCAAGACGTTGTTGTTAGAAGATCATCAAGACAACTAATCAAATCAACCATGCTCAGAGACTTCCATTGCCCAACAGTAAGGGGAAACAACTCACAGGTCAGTATAGGTCATGTTTCTTCTCAGAAAACATGTATGTGCACTACCAGATATCCATTACATGACTACATGACTTATGATTCTATTTCAACTAGACATGCTTATTTTGTTGACAAAATTGATAAACTACTAGAACCACACAATTATAAAGACATTGTTCTTGATCCGAATTGGCAACAGGCCATGGCCCAAGAGTTAGAAGCTCTTCAGATTAACAAAACTTGGGACATGGTCCCACTCCCAAACAATAAGAAACCAATAGGTTGTAAATGGGTTTATAAGTTAAAATATAAGGCTAATGGTGAATTAGAAAGATATAAAGCTAGATTAGTAGCTAAAGGATTCAATCAAATAGAAGGCTTAGATTATCATGAAACTTATGCACCAGTTAGTAAAATGGTCACCATTAGAACTATCCTGAGCCTTGCTGCCATTCATAACTGGCATTTACAACAATTAGATGTCCACAATGCGTTTCTCCATGGAAATTTGCATGAAGAAGTATATATGTTGCGACCACCTGGTTTTGAAGGGAAAGGAAATCTAGTCTGCAAATTGAACAAATCATTGTATGGTCTAAAGCAATCTTCCAGGTGTTGGTTTGAAAAACTTTGTCAAGCATTAATCAAATCTGGATTCACTCAATCTAAGCATGACTACTCACTTTTCATTTCAAAATCTACATATTCATTCACTGCATTGATAGTGTATGTTGATGATATCTTGATCACAGGTAATGACATCACTAAAATTAAGGCAATTAAGCAAGAATTACAAGATCAGTTCCACATCAAAGATTTGGGCAATCTGAAATTTTTCCTTGGGCTTGAAGTTGGCAGATCACAACAAGGAATCAACTTGAACCAGAGAGTCTATGCTTTGCAAATTCTCAAGGATACTGGACTTTCAGGAGCCAAACCAGCTGCTTCTCCACTCGAAACCAACCACAAGTTATCAGAACCAACCAATGATATGTTGCATGATCCTTCCATATTTCGCAGGTTGATTGGCAGGTTGTTATACTTAACAATCACAAGGCCAAACATCACCCAATCAGTCAACTTCCTCAGCCGATTCATGGAACACCCAGAGAGAGGCAGCACCTTCAAGCAGCATTGAGAGTTGTTCGATACGTCAAACAAGCACCTGGTCAATGGCTCCTCTTCCCAGCCAACAACAACACCAACATTAGAGCCTACTGTGCTTGCCCAATCACTAGAAGGTCAACCACCGGGTATGCTGTGTTTATGGGGGAATCGATATTGTCCTGGAAAACCAAGAAACAATTAACTATTTCCAGATCCTCCTCTGAGGCAGAATATCGGGCAATGGCTAACACATGTTGTGAAGTCACTTGGATCATTGGCTTACTTGAAGACTTGAACCAACATCCAACCAGTCCTGTATCTCTCTACTGTGACAACAAATCTGCAATTCACATCGCTGCCAACCCTGTGTTCCACGAGCGCACCAAACACATTGAAATAGACTGTCACCTCATTCGTGACAAGATTCAGCAAGAGGTCATTAAATCCCAATACATTCATACATCCAACCAGTTGGCTGACCTCTTTACCAAGCCCTTACCAGTCGACCAATTTCGCAAACTTATTGCCAAACTAGGAATTCATGATATGTATTCTCTAGTTTGTGGGGGGATGTAGAAATACATATATATCCAACTAGTGCATAATCGGATCAGGTTTGATCCGATAACTGAGAATTTATGTATATAAACAGTCTTCACGTATTTGAACAGAGAACAGAATAATCAATAACAAATTTCTTTCTTCTTCCTCAATCTCATCTCCCTCTCATGATCCGGATCATCTCTCTCTCCCGACCTGGATCACCTCGTCCTCTTTTGATCACGAAGTTCTACAAATTAAGACAGAACTAACAAAAGACAAAAAAATATTAGCCATACCTGATAACTTTCAATGGTTTTGCGAGACCTACTTTTTCGAAATGGTCTATTGTTATATGGCTTGATATGCTACAGATTAAAGTCATATAACATGAAAGAATGGTATTCATTAATGTTTAATGCATAAGGAAAGATTTTTTTAGAAGATAATGGGCATGCAAGTTTATTAGCTAATAAATCGGCCCATTAAATCGTTCACCATGTTTTGAAAAACGAGCTGTCGAATATCAGATTCTTAGTGTTCAACCCCACAAAAAGTGAGTTGAATCTTGACATTTAATTAATAGAGATTACCATTTCAGACTTGACAAGGTGGGTGAAAGTGGTGGGATCGTCACCGATGGAGATCCAGCGATCGACAATATCAAAAGCTTGTTTATCGAGGAAGAGGATAGGAGAGTTAGTAGGTTGTTCAGGTTGTTTGGGTCTCTCGTCGAGTTCGATCACGTCCAAGCCGGCATGCATGAAGGCGAGGGCGCATGATAGGCCGGCGAGGTTGGCCCCGACGATGATCATGCGGGTCTTGTCGCCTTTGGTACGTGCTCGGCGGAGGCGTTCGTGGTCTTCAAGAAGGGGTGGCGCTTCTTTTGTATTCTTTGCTTTGCCTAACGGTCGACATCGTTTTGCGTAGTGGTGACTGACTGAACTGTCGTAACAATGAGAGTGTGTGTGTGATGTAGAAATTAAAGATCACACTCGATTGTTGGATTCTTGTAATTTTGGTGGATTCCAACTCCATGCGTGCATTGTTCAATCTTGGTTTGTTGGAATATCTAACTATACGGAATCCTTGTTTTTCTTTCTAAATCCTTTTTATGTATTTGATCCACGCTATTTCAAATCCATGGACGTAGGGCGGTATAGGGCTAACCCTAGTTAGGTAAAGGGTTTGCGTCCTGATCAAGAGGACTTCCAATCTTGTAATATTTGTAACTTATTTCTAATTTACACTAATTTGATTTTGGAAGCCATCATTATCTGAAGTCCTGAAGGCCCACTAGTCCAACCTCGTCATGGGCTAAAATCCCATTCTAGGCCCATTACACATCTGGCTTACAATGTAAGCGCAATTCCAACTTTATTCCAGTCGAACTTTCGAAAACCAACTCCAATACTCGGCTCGTCTCCACTAGACCACTACCACCAAACCCTTCTCTCCGATCCTTAAACCCCACAAAAAGATGATCTCAAACGCCAAGGCGACAACACACCTCCAACTCTTCTGTGCACTTCTCTTCTTCACCACCTCCGCCGCCTCTTTTCTGAACGACACCGACGCACTCGTCCGGATCAAGTCCCAAATCCTCGACCCGAAACGAACCCTCTTTTCCTGGACCCGACCCGACCCATGCGCCAACTGGACCGGAGTCTCCTGCCTAAACCGGACCGGTCGAGTCAACCTCCTTAACCTCTCCCGACTAAACCTCTCCGGCGAACTCCCCGTCTCCCTCTGCCGTCTCTCCGGTATCCAAACCCTAGTCCTCACCGGAAACGCCTTCTCCGGCGAAATCCCGCCCTGCCTCGGAGGCCTCCGCTACCTGAGGACTCTCGACCTCTCTCACAACGCCCTTCACGGCGCCATCCCTCCGACTCTGATCTTTCTCCGGAGGCTTGAGGAGCTCTCTCTCGCCGGGAATGCCGCCGTCGGTGGTCCTATACCGGTCTGGATCGGGAACTTCTCGGCAAGGTTAAGGAATCTGGACTTCAGTTTTGGCTCCTTTAGTGGTGAAATCCCTCCGAATTTGTACCAACTCCGGTCGCTTCGCAATGTGAATCTCTCCGGCAACCATCTCGTTGACGAGTTGGAGGATTTTGCCGCGCCGTTGGTTACTCTACGACTCGCCTCCAATGGTTTCTACGGTACTCTTCCGTGCTTCTCCGCTTCCGGTGGGACCCTCTCTGTTCTCGATATTTCCGGCAATTCCATAGCCGGAGGAATTCCTGCTTGTCTTTCTTCCCTTCGAGCTCTTACTTTGCTCAATCTTTCCTCCAATGCGCTTCAGTATGGTATCTCCCCACGGCTTGTGTTCTCCGATGCCCTCACGGTTCTCGATCTAAGCTCCAATTCGCTTTCCGGTCTGATCCCAAAGAAAATTGTGGAATCATCGGAGAAGCCCGGGCTTCTGCTTCTTAATCTGTCGGGAAATGCGTTCTCCGGGGAAATCTCGGCAGCGGTCACCGAGCTTAAGTCGCTGCAAGGGCTGTTTTTGTCGCACAACCAGTTATCCGGTGAGATTCCACTGTCGATAGGGAATCTAACTTATCTTCAAGCGCTAGACCTCTCCTACAATTCCCTTTCTGGTCCAATCCCGGTGAGTCTCCCGGGGTGTTTCCAGCTCTGGCAGCTCAAACTCGACCATAATAATCTCTCCGGCACAATTCGTCCCGAACTTGACGCGTTGGACAGTCTTAAGATTCTGGATCTTTCTGCAAATGCCATCTCTGGAGAGATTCCTCTCCCCCTTGCAGGCTGCAAGTCTCTAGAAATTGTCGACTTAAGCTTCAACAAATTTACTGGAGAACTACACGGTGCGATCATGAAGTGGACGAACCTCCGGTTTCTTTCCCTTGCCAGTAACGGATTTTCTGGCAACCTCCCGGATTGGATCTTCTCGTTCCAGTCCTTACACACCATTGATCTCTCCAGAAATCGCTTCTCCGGCTTCATCCCTGATGGTGATTTCAACATTAGTTCGGACTTCAACAGCAAAGTAACTGTTTCTAGTAATGAAGATGTCAATGTGGATGCTTACCTGGTTAAATTTACAATTGACATTGCTGGAGGACGGCTGGTGGATTTCAGTTATGATCTCCAATCCACGGTAGGAATTGACCTTTCGGGGAATTCGCTCAGTGGTGAAATCCCAGTAGGGCTCATTGGGCTGAAGGGACTAGAGTACCTTGATCTTTCACACAATTACCTCGCTGGGAAGATTCCTTTAGCTTCTAAAAGGATTGAGAGAATGCAAAGCCTCAAAAGGCTCGATCTTTCGCATAACTCACTAACCGGTCAAATACCAACTTCAAGCTTTGCATCTCTGAAGGACCTGAAGTACTTGAATTTCTCTTATAATTGCCTCCAAGGGCCAGTTCCCGCCCTGGATCAGATGAGGTTTCCTGGGGCATTTGCTGCGAATCCTGATCGGTGCTCAGGGGATGGGTGTCGGTGCCCACTGAGCAGCAGCTCTGGATTCCCTACGGCAACTGCTTCTGAGCAGTCGGGGTCAAACACAATGGGCAGACACAGTGATAGTTGGGAGGGAGAAGGGTTGGTGTCTCTAGAGGCATTCTGGATCAGTGCGGTGGTTAGCTTCTATGTCTCTATGATGGTGATGTGCTGCTCACGGCCGACCAGGGGTTATATCTTTCATGCACTCAGAAAGCCGGAGTCTATCTACTGATTACTGAGTATGACTTCCGACCCCCATTCTTTGGTCTCTTCAATTGTTTCACATTGCATTGTACATATGCAAATGATTTTGCTTAGGTCATGTATATATTTGTGTGATAGAATTTTAGTTTTGTAGTTTATTTGATGGGATTGAAGACATTCAAGCTCAGTAGAATAAACACAAGGAGGACCATTTTCTGATATTATACAGATTACAATTCAATCTAATAGAGTTTTCTTAATATCACCTCTTGTTCCTAGCTCAAAAAAGTACGAAGGCAAGAGAATAATCACCTAGTGAGTAGTGACCTAGTCTAATAAACTAACGATTTCGTTCAACAACTACAATCTCATACCACCAACAATTTTAGACGTCTCTGAAACCCCATGATGGACAAGAGGTCTGACGGGGGCACCATCATAGAGCAGCTTATTTCTCTGCAACAATTCTGATGATTTCTCCTTCATAACAGTGCTCGGCTCATAAACCCCCTCTTCATCGTCGACTAGCAAGCCCTGCTTCAAACGCCCAAGTCGTCTGGAATGCAGAACTTGTTGCTTCACAATTGGCAACCTGACCAGCTGGTACTCCTCTAAAGCAGGGCTCAAATTCTTGATACCCCACTTGTTCAAACACAAAGCCAAGACTCTGGCGTCAACCATTGACATGTTGGTGCTGCCCATTCCATGAGAGGTGCAAGTGTGAGCTGCGTCGCCAACCAAAACCACATTGTTCCATGATAGTTTGGGAGGAGGATCGCTGTCGCAGATGGCCTTCCAAAGTGGCTGTTTTGTTTGTCTGATTAAGTCAGAGAGAGGAGACTGCAATAACTTCGTGATCGCATCCTTCATTTGGTTTATCACTTCGGTTGTGACCTTCAACCCGAGCTCGTCTCCTTCCTGCATTAAAGGGTGCTTGGACCGTTAAATTTGGTTGGTTTCTCTTTAAATTTTTGCAGACAAGGTTTAATAGTTTGTTTTGGAAGCTTAATACTAAAATGGCTTGATAACTTGTTCGCTTTTGATTTTAGGACGTTATGGGATTTGGATGTCAATTTTCTAAATCAAGTTCTTTGTGAAGTACACATTATGAGAATATTTGGATGCCAAAATCATCTTTTTCAGAAAACTTGCCAAAAATATATATGTAAGAATCCCTTTTTGAATAAGCCCAAGTACTTGAAAGAATTATGAAATTTCAAAATAATCACACAAAAACAAAATTAGAAGAATATGCATCTGAAAAATTTAATTGGCAAAGTATGTACATTAAAAACGATACATGTGGTACCGTTTTCATTAAATGAAAATGACTTCACTGACGTCGTTTTTATCTTAAAATGAAAACGATATCACATATGTCGTTTTTACATGGGCCATATTGAACTAGTGACGAGTAGGCTAGGGGTATTGTTTCCCTGGAAAATGGGCAAATCATCAGTCGATGTATTAACTTGAATTTTGGGCAATATGACTATTTCGAGGACCAAATATTTTTTATACATAGGCATGTTTTTCTTGATTTCGAGATTAGGTTTTAGCTAAAATATGTTAAACTAGCGACAAGTCGGTCGGGAGTCTCACATCAATGATGTTTTTAGTTAATGAAAATGACTCCACATGTGTCGTTTTAATGTGCATATTTTGCCAATTAAGTTTCTCACGTGTATGTTCTTCCAATTTTGTTTTTTTTTGTGTGTGATTACTTTGAATTTTTTTTCCTACGAAGGAACATCAAATACTTGTTACCTTATATTGCGGTCGTGGGCTGGGAAGATACAACTCCCAACCTATCTTCCCAATTGTAATTTCATAGAAAACACAGTGACATCTATTGCCAAGATGAGTGTATGTCTCACTTCCACGAAAATCATGAAAACGTTGAAGGATTCCTTAGTCTTCTGCTTCTTCCACTTCAAAAAATCCGGCCCATTCACAGTACTTGGAATACCTGGAACAATAATACCTTTGTAAACACACTATATATCCACTAATTATGTTTTAAGCTCTATCAACCAGAACTATTATCAATTGATTTTACCATGATAATGTCTCAAATGCGTTGAAGACCATGCATGTTCGACCATAGTGTTGGTCAGGTGACTTTGGCAATTACAACATAAATAGAAATGCTCCGAAAGACTCACTTGAGAGTGTGATATGGTAGCAACTGCTTGACGAATTTGGACGACAACCCGTTGGCTAACACTAGGAGGTCCGCTGCGATCTTGTATTTCCTTCGATCTGGTGCGAATAGCTTCACCGTAAAATCCCCAGAAAACGTCCACAGAACACATTTTGAGTAGAAGAGAGTAGAGCTCAGACCAGATCACTGCGTGGCATTTGAAGTCTTCGTCGCACAATTCACTTCCCTCTTCGTTGCTACGAATCTAGAGAAAATAACAACAATGATTCAACGCCAGACAATGGTAAATATCTATGATTACGAGATAAATTCTTTAGTTGTTAAATTGAAAGATAATCAACATTTACACATTGCCTGTTGGAGTTCACAGTTTGGAGGTAATACGAAGCAACGATTTGTTAGTAAACAACTAAACATGTAACTGTGTGCATCTTAATGTTATTACTAATGAGCAATTACTATGTTATAGACACACTACACAAGATTATTAGTTAAGCCTTCTCTACTCTAGTCTTCCCCACATTAAATGTTTTTTGGAACCCATCTACACGCCAATCTACGTAGAGAATATATGTAATTGCATACATATATCCCAATAATTTGTTGGCGTTTGTTCGATCTTTTAGTTGTAGATTTGCAATGTTGGTCTGGTAAACCTGTGTGTGCTTGCATGAAACTCGGGGGGTGAACTTGAATTGGTCATGATTAGGCTAAGGCACGTTTATCCTTTCTGTATACTAGAAACCATGCTTGAACTTGTTATACATTGAATACATTTTTCTGATTATGAACGACTAAAATTGTCGGTTTCTAACATTTTTTATGATAATTTGAGGCACATTCCATTCTAATTTTTTAAATATGCTCTTATTATATCCTTACTAGGATATTTTGTTATTTCAAATAAGAAATCTACCGACCGGACTAGCAAGTATCAACCACATATACTCCTTTATTTTATTTTATTTTATTTTATTTTGACGAACACAAAGTTGAACTTATAAAAAACTATAAATTTAGAATTTCAAAGTTTTTTTTCATTTTTTAGATGACTTTCGAGGATTGGTTTAACTTAGTGATGGAACTAGAGTTTTGTGAATTCCACGATATGCAAAAATGTATTTAAGAGGAGTTCGTTCACTTCAACTTGGAAACTAGGGGAGTTCGATTCCTTATATTACCTTAAAAATGTTTTTTTCATTATGTTAGAAAAAGGAATAATTTTTGTTTCCTCTTATAATAATAAAAACATATTTGTGTCAAACACTAGAAACCGAAATGGTAAGACTAGAGTTCCAAAATTAGAAATCTAGACTTTCCCTGACTTCTTTAATCACACCTTACCGATAAAAGTTAATTAATTCATATATAACTCACGTATGATGGACCGACTAATCGAGCCTCTCTCAATTGCAACGACTACAGCCCCAACGACTCAATTCCCTAGCGAGTCCTTATACACGGACGCGGGCGTCACGGACGCGCCCTACGTGGCTTCAAAAAGTGGCTGAGTCAGCGTCTACTCGGATTGCCATGTCACGCTTTCTTTCCGAACGCGCCTCAAATTGTTTTGAATTTTTTTTGACGGTTTTCGAAGAAGGACGGTTCGTTTCCAGATTAGACAGCGGCAGACACCCTACGAAAGACGGTTCGGATACCGAGGAAGATAACATATCCAGAACAAAAGGGAGACTCTCGCTTTCTTTCTTTCTTACCTGTGAACGTAGGAAGCGCACCTGTGAAGCTTTCCCGACTTTCTTTCCCTGTGAAGCGCACCTTGTAAACGATAATGGAATCTTCAACTCCGGCCGTCGATATCGAACACGTCCCAGAACCGGTGGGTCTCTAATTTTTTCTTTCCCTGGGTCGTTATTTTTTTAATGAACTTCCGTTTATTAAATTATTGGTTTTAGGGAACCACGTACTACTTCCGGGAATCACGATGCTCCTGGAAGGCCATCCGAAAGCAGTTTGACCGGATGAATAAGGTGGAGAAGGAGGCTTTCCGTAGCACCCCATTCGGTCACTTCCTAAATCTTCCTAACATTACGACGGACAACGAAATAGTCGGTTGGTTCGTCGAGCACTACGATACGGAGGAGGTGGGGCTGAGAATAGGATCAGGGGTAGTTCCCCTTACACCGGAAGACATCGCCCTAATTTTGGGGTTACGTACGCATGGGAAGGCCGTCGTGATGGAACCATTGCGCGTCCAGAAGCGAGACGGGGTGAACCTTGACAACACCCAACTTTTAGTTCATCTCATGGCAAACAGTACCATGGGCGAGACGGAGGAGTACGTTCGTCTCCTGATTTCTTTCATCTTCAACAATTTTTTGTTCTATGATGGAACGCTGCGACCGAAGGAATGGTTCATGCACCCTATGAGGAACATCAAACGCCTAAGCAGCTACGCATGGGCAAGTGCAGTTCACAAAACCCTGGTTGGAGGCCTCGAGAAAGCAAGTTTAGAACTGCAGGAGAGGAAAAAGGCAGGGAATTTCATAATGAGGCAGGGGAACGTCGAATGTTGTGTTGCCATACTACACGTAAGTTTTTGTTCATGCTTCACACTTCCTCTTTTCCTCTTTTTTTGTTTTTGTTCTTTTCGGAAGACGATGTGTGTCTGTTCGGAATACGTTGTGAGTCTGTTCGGATTAAGTGGTGGGTCTGTTCGGATTAAGTGGTGAGTCTGTTCGGAATAAGTGGTGCGTATGTTCGGATTAAGTTGGGTGTCTGTTCGGATTAAGTGGTGGGTCTGTTCGGATTAAGTGGTGAGTCTGTTCGGAATAAGTGTTGCGTCTGTTCGGATTAAGTTGGGAGTCTGTTCGGATTAAGTGGTGCGTCTGTTCGGATTAAGTTGAGTGTCTGTTCGGATTAAGTGGTGCGTCTGTTCGGATTAAGTGGTGCGTCTGTTCGGATTAAGTGGTGCGTCTGTTCGGGTGAGGTGGTGCGTCTGTTCGGATTAAGTGGTGGGTCTGTTCGGAATACGTTGTGAGTCTGTTCGGAATACGTTGTGGGTCTGTTCGGATTAAGTGGTGGGGTTGTTCGGAATATGTGGTGGGGTTGTTCGGATTAAGTGTTGGGTCTGTTCGGAATACATTGTGAGTCAGTTCGGAATACATTGTGAGTCTGTTCGAAATACATGGTGAGTCTGTTCGCATTAAGGGGTGGGTCTGTTCGGATTAAGTGGTGGGTCTGTTCGGAATAAGACGTGTGTCTGTTCGGAATAAGAAGTCCGTCTGTTCGGATTAAGTTGGGTGTCTGTTCGGTTTACGTTTAATGTATGTTCGGATTCAGTTGTCTTTCGAATATGAAGGTACGTTGGTATAGTAGTTCTCATTTTTTTCCTTTCCATTTGAAGGTGTGGCTTTGTGAGAAATTTAAATTGGGGGAGCCCAGAACTGGAGTTTTCCCACGGATGAAAAGATGGACGGAGATGTTTGGGAAACGATTAACCCTGAGGAAATGGGAGGAACGTGGAATTACCTTACATCGGATTTACGACGGCACGTTCGACCTGATGGGGGCTCCATCAATGAGTGAAAGGGAGCTGCAACTTATTGGTCCTGTTCGAAAGAGCTCAACTTCAACCGTCAGTTTGCCAAGGCTCCAACTGGCAGACTGCAGCATTCCATGCGACCCGCTGCTCCAAGAATTGGAGCTGAGTGAGGTGAAGACAAAATGGCTGAGGGCCGAAGCTGCCCTTAAGAAGGCCACAGAACAGGTACACGACCTCAGGGAAGAACTGAGGATTTCCCAGGAAGAGTGTGGGAGGCTCAGGAAAGATATTATATATCTTCGAGGGACAGGGACAACTGGAGTCCCTGGTGGGGAGAACGAGCGAGAGCAAGAGGAGGAGAATAGGAAGAAGAGGGAGGCGGAGGAAGAAGAGAATAGGAAGAGGAAGGAGGATGAAGAAGAAGAAGAAAAAAAGAGGAAGGAGGAGGAAGAAGAAAAGAGGAGGGAGGAGGAGGAAGAAGAAAAGAGGAGGGAGGAGGAGGAAGAAGAGGAGAAGAGGAGGGAGGAGGAGGAAGAAGAAAAGAGGAGGGAGGAGGAAGAAGAAGAGAAGAAGAGGAAGGAGGAGGAGGAACGAGAAAAGAAGAAGAGGAAGGAGGAGGAACGAGAAAAGAGGAAGAGGGAGGAGGAGGAATGTGAGAGAAAAAGGGAGGAGGAAAGGAAGAAGGAAGAAGAGGAGAAGAGGGAGGAGGAGAGGAAGATGGGAGAAAAGAGGAAAATGCTGGAGAAGGAGGAAGAGAAGAAGAAGAAGGAGAAGGAAGAAGAAAGAAAGGCCCAGATAGCAAACTGGGTCGCGAAAAGAAAACGCTCGACGGCCACCGTTGAGCAGCAGCTGAAGGAAGGCGAACATCTGGCCAAGAAGAATAAGGAGGAAGAAGAGCAAAAAAGAAAAGATAGAGCGGCTCAAAGGAGCCTGAAGAAAAAAAGGCCGAATGTTGACATGCCTGCATTGGGCACGTTGTCAGTTGATGAGGTCAAAATGCTACTGAACCTGACCGAACCCAACAAGGACAATAGGGAGGTCATCTGGAGAGGCGATATGTGCAGTTTAAAACGCTCCGACCTGAAGGAGCTTATAACGCCTAGGATGGATATTAGCGATGAAACTATCGACGCTATGCTATCGGTGCTCGAAGAAAGACGCCACCCAGAAAAAGTTATATGCATATCCACATTCGAGTCGGGGCGAATTCTTGGAGGGCAAGGCAGAGAAGTTGATGATTTTATCCTCCCTAAAATCGTAGGTGCGTCTCCAACACAGACCGTGATCGCCCAACCATGCTGGTCTTCAGGTCATTGGACACTGGTGGTTGTCTATGGCCCGTCCAAAGAGATTTTGGCATTCAACAGTCTCTCTAGGGAGCTAGGCGAAGGTGATGATCCGGAGCAGACTGTAGGCCTACATGAATGTGCAGCAGCGGATGCGGCTGTATACTGGAGGGATCTACTCAAGGTCGACTGACCCCTGAGAATCCTGAGGAAAGAGAGCCAACAACAACCACAGGGGAGCAACGATTGCGGCACCTTCGTTTTATACTGGATAAGGTGCCTAATGTTCAATGTTGACCCTACGAAGGAGAAGGACCCCAATACGATCCACTCTATCAGGGGTGAATTGGCGGTCATGTTACTTAGGGATCGTCGGTCGTGTGTGCAGGTCTAAACAGACAAAGATATTTTTAGTTTTGTTTATTTTTTGGTGTACATGTACAAAATGTTTACATATTCAGTTCACAAACTATTTACATGTAAAAATACAAACATTACCAATGTCATTCTTAAGCTAACTTTATTCCGAACAGACCCACCACTTATTCCGAACAGACCCAACACTTAATCCGAACAGACTCACAACTTAATCCGAACAAACGTAACATTTAATCCGAACAGGCTCACTACTTATTCCGAACACAGTCTTCTTATTCCGAACAGACCCAACACTTAATCCGAACAGACACAACACTTAATCCGAACAAACGCAACATTTAATCCGAACAGGCTCACTACTTATTCCGAACACAGTCTTCTTATTCCGAACAGACCCAACACTTATTCCGAACAGACCCAACACTTAATCCGAACAGACGCAACACTTAATCCGAACAGACTCACAACTTAATCCGAACAAACGTAACATTTAATCCGAACAGGCTCACTACTTATTCCGAACACAGTCTTCTTATTCCGAACAGACTCAACACTTAATCCGAACAGACGCAACACTTAATCCGAACAACCGCAACATTTAATCCGAACAGGCTCACAACTTATTCCGAACACAGTCTTCTATTTCCGAACAGACACAAGTAAATCTGAACTGAACTTGTATAACAACCATTTACAGATCACAACGTATCAACAATTACAAGTTTCTTGGTTTTACAAGAACGGGAAAAAACAAAAAAATGTAAATTAAGGAGGAAATTCCTCGTAATACAAACTCATGTCCCAATCGGAGAAATCAGGATCCCCGGGTTTGGGTGCTACTTCGTGAAGCGGCGAAGTAACCTTCATCTTCCACTTTCCCTTCTCTTGTTGGGCGTGTTTTTTATGGCTCTTTTTAATTATCTTCTCAGCTAAAGACACTCGACGTCTAGTCGGCGGTCTTCCTATACGTCTGACCTTTTCCGGATTAAGGACCGATGTACCCAAAGACTCAGGTTCATCAGGTCGAACCAAGTTTTGTGTAGTGTGCATACGTGCCTTAAGCATTTCAATACACTGCACGGCCTCAATATACCTTTTGTGGGAGATGAAGGCTTCCTGTGCGATCCAAACGGCACGACCCATGATGTCGTCGTGACGACGTAGCGCATCCTTCGCCATTACACCATCGTCTGGGTACGTCTTATCTCGATAGCTCCTTCGAATATCCTTCCGCCATCGATTAAGGATGTAAGAGTCTGGAAGCAATGCATTAGGATTCAAGCGTGCAAGTACAACAAAAACGTGGCAGCATAGAAGCCCAACGTGCTGAAACATTCTGCAATCACATGTAAAATTCATGGATGTGTTTTGTACTAGGAAACGTTTCGACAGTAGCTGCTCACCAGCCAAAACACGTTCAGATACCTTGTACTGGAATGTTTCATTCGTATTGAACTCCTCCGTTATATCGCAGTATATCATCTTCCCAATTTGTAACTGCACTTTTTTGAAGACCCCTACGGTATACAACTCGCTCAACTGACTCTCGAATGGATAAATTGAAACCAACTGGGGTTTTTTATGAAGACAATCAAATTCTGATTGAGCTTCCTTCTCGTACTTGTGGCGGAGCGCAAGTTCGTATTGTTGAACAAACTGCTTAAGGGTGGTCTTCGAAGTAAGATACTTGTCGAAGAAGGCGTTCATACTCTCGCTCCTCTGAGTAGATGCCATTCCCGCGAAAAAAAAATCACCAATAAATGCAGGGATCCACGACTCTCGGATTGCATAAATGGATTTGAGCCAGCTGTGGTTCTGCAGGTCAAAATCAAGAAGGAAACCCTGCCAATTACGATCAAATTCTGCTGGGGTTTTGGAATCATATACAATCAATTTCAGATCAAATAATATGTGATCCCGATACTGCGTCGGCAACTTCACGGGAGCTTTGTTCATTATGTGCCATATACAGAATCTGTGTCTTGAATCTGGGAAGACATTCCTTACAGCAGCAGTAATGGCACCACATTGATCTGTTATTATAGCTGGGGGGGGTATATCTGCATAAGGGACCCAATTAGAAAGGAGTGAGACATTATTCCGAACACAGACTTCTTAATCCAAAACAGACAGTCTTCTTATTCCGAACAGACACAACACTTAATCCGAACAGTCAGGCCACTTATTCCGAACAGACAGACTACTTATTCCGAACAGTCAGACTTCTTATTCCGAACAGACACAACACTTAATCCGAACAGTCAGACCACTTATTCCGAACAGACACAACACTTAATCCGAACAGTCAGACTTCTTATTCCGAACAGACACAACACTTATTCCGAACAGAACGAACACTTAATCCGAACAGACTCACAACTTAATCCGAACAGAACCACCACTTATTCCGAACAGACCGAACACTTATTCCGAACAGACCCACCACTTATTCCGAACAGACTCACAACTTATTCCGAACAGACTCACAACTTATTCCGAACAGACACAACACTTAATCTGAACAGACACAACACTTAATCTGAACAGTCCGACCACTTATTCCGAACAGACACAACACTTAATCCGAACAGTCAAACTTCTTATTCCGAACAGACACAACACTTAATCCGAACAATCCGACTTCTTATTCCGAACAAACGCAACACTTAATCCGAACAGAGAGACTTCTTAATACGAACAGACAGACTTCTTATTCCGAACATACACTCTTCTTATTCCGAACAGACAGACTTTTTATTACGAATAGACAAACAAAAAAGAGGAAGATATGAAGAGGGAAGAAGGAAAAAAACTTACCGTTCATGCACGACAACCAGGTTTGGAACAACCATATGTAATTTTCAGTAGTCTCATAGGACAGCAAAGCGCAACCGAGCAAAACTGATTCGAAATAGTGATTGACTCCTACAAATGGGGCGAATGGCATGTCGTATTTGTTGGTAATGTAGGTTGTGTCGAAACATATTGCGTCTCCAAAGTATGAATATGCAGCTCTAGAACGACTGTCAGCCCAAAAAACGTTGCGTAGTCTTCCTTCGTCATCCATATCTATTACATAAAAAAACATGGAATCAATCTTCTGCATCCTAATGAAATAGTCCTGAAGAGCTTGTGCATCACCAGGTCCCATCTTCAAATTTCTGACTTGGTTTACAACATTCCTGCAAACAGGAACCAGTAAGACCATGCGCAAAATGTTCAACTTCAATTATGTTAGACGGAAAGAACACAAACCTTAAATCCCTTTCGTTGAAAGTCAATTTGTCATAACCTCCAGCCTCGACCACAAGAGATTGCATGGTCTTAGCAGCCGATATCCCAGCTTCATCATTAACCGATATCCGTGCTACGACGGCCTCAGGGACGGTTCGTTTTTGCCTGAGAAATCGCATTTGCTCCGGGTCAAGCATGGGATGGTTATGGTTAAGATCCACAAAGTTAACGTTGTAACCCCTTGCTGTGTTTCCGGATACCCTTATCCGAGCAGTGCATTGTACTCTGCTGGATAACCTAGGCTTCAATTTTCCTTGCCCTTGGTCCGTTGGTGCGGTGCCCTCCTTGGAGCAAGTCAGCGTGGCCCGTATAACAACACCACGATCGTAATGAGATTGTCTTGTCTTAACGCCAAAACCACAATAATCGGCATAGGCCACGTAAAATGCTTTGGCTTCTTCGAAAGAGGGGAAAAACATCCCCTCATGGGGAACGTTTGATGGCTGCTCCACTAGGGAAGGCACGGGAACGATTTCCATTTGGTACAGAGGAATGACCACAGAAGAGAAGGGAAGGAAAAGGAAGAGGCATCTTGAGATTGATAACAAGTCTTCTGTGCCGTGTAGGAGCGCCGAGCGCCAAAATGATGAAGGAAGAGAGTGATTTGAGTCGCATTAATGAGGGATGGAGAGAAGGATGGTGGAAATGATGAAGGTACGAAAATAGAGGAATAAAAAAACAAAAAACTGTTCATATCCCATCGCGCCAACTAAGCAGCGTCTGCTGAGTGGACTGGCCACATCAGCGCGCGTCCCGGACGCGCGCGTCCACTAAACATTTTCCTTCCCTAGCTTAGTATTACTTTTAGGGTCCTTATACACGGACGCGTCTTACGTGGAAATGTTGAGTCAGCGTCCAGTCAGCAAAATTTCTCTTCACGTGCTTTGGTCTTCTTAAAAACGCCGGTTCTTTAGGTTGAACGATTCTTTTCCCAATACACAGATAGTGCAGACCCTAGGACAGCGTGCAGACCCTTTATTCATGCAGAGTCCAGACTTATCATAATAAAATATTGTTTTTAACTTTTAGGTTGGATCAACTTAATCCAAACAGACACACAACATATTCCGAACAGACAGTCTTCTTATTCCGAACAGACGCACAACTTAATCCGAACAGACAGACTTCTTATTCCGAACAGACACACAACTTAATCCGAACAGACACACAACATATTCCGAACAGACACACAACTTAATCCGAACAGACACACAACTTAATCCGAACAGACACACACGAACAGACACATAACTTAATCCGAACAGACACACAACATATTCCGAACAGACAGACTACTTATTCCGAACAGACATACTTCTTATTCCGAACAGAAAGACTTCTTATTCCGAACAGACATACTTCTTATTCCGAACAGAAAGACTTCTTATTCCGAACAGACAGACTTCTTATTCCGAACAGACACACAACATATTCCGAACAGACAAACAACATATTCCGAACAGACGGACTTCTTATTCCGAACAGACGCACAACTTAATCCGAACAGACACACAACATATTCCGAACAGACAGACTTCTTATTCCGAACAGACGCACAACTTAATCCAAACAGACAGACTTCTTATTCCGAACAGAAAGACTTCTTATTCCGAACAGACAGACTTCTTATTCCGAACAGACACACAACATATTCCGAACAGACAGACTTCTTATTCCGAACAGACGTACAACTTAATCCGAACAGACACACAACATATTCCGAACAGATAGACTTCTTATTCCGAACTGACATACTACTGTTATACATGAAGAAAATGAAGAAGAATGTGATCATTCCTACATTTTTAAGGATGACTTTGGTCTTGTTTGTTGTATATGTGAAATTACACGCAAAAGCATAGAAAGTGTGTCCAGAAACGGAACAGAAAGTTTGTATTATTTATGTAGAAAGATTGTCTTGTTTATGTAGAAAATTTGTCTTGTTTATGTAAAAAGTTTGTCCAGTTTATGTAAAATATTTGTCCAGATTATGTTGAAAATTTGTGCAGAAATGGAACAGAAAGTATTCCGAACATACACACCACTTAATCCGAACAGACAGACTTCTTATTCTGAACAGACACACAACATATTCCGAACAGACTGACTTCTTATTCCGAACAGACATACAACTGCTGTACATGAAGAAAATGAAGAAGAATGTGATCATTCCTACATTCTTAAGGATGACTTTGGTCTTGTTTGTTGTATATGTGGACTTATACGCAAAAACATAGAACTTTCTGATTGAACTTTTAACAGTAGAACATCACGCCAAAATCCTCGGAAGCTTTGACACCATTGCATCTCGTTCCAGCACATTAACACCTGACCCAGAGGTAGCAAACAAACGGGTGTGATGTCTTTTCTTAACACAAAAACCACAAGAATCAGCATAAGCAACGTAAAATGTTTGGGCTTCTTCGAAAGAGGGGAAAAACATCCCCTCCTTAGGAACGTTTGTCGGTTGCTCCACTTGGAAAGACACATGAACGATTTCCATCAAAGCACAGATGTAAGACCACAGAAGAGAAGGGAAGAAAAAGGAAGACGCATGTTGAGATTTATAACAAGTCTCCTGTGCTGTGTAGGAGAGCCAAAATATTCATGGAAAATGAGTGATTTGAGACGCATTAATGAGGGATGGAGGGATGTAGACATTTGTACGAAACGAGGAATAAAATAAAAAATAAACTTTTTCTGTGGAGACTGCCAATTCAAACGCGTCTGCTGACTGGGCTGACCACATAAGCGCGCGTCCCGAACGTTAGCGTCCGCTAATCGTTTTCCTTACTTTTAATGTGGGCCATAGTTTTTTGTTATTACTTCCAAATTCTTGGTTGTATTTTTTATGACAATAATGTGAGAGCAAATAATTGAGTCCCAAACGGGTTTTCTGGGGTAATTCAGAAAAACAGACTTCCGGTCAGAGTACAAAAAATTATCTACGAAACTAGTACAGCATTTCGATTGAAGGTCATGAGATGTTTCATCAAATCAACACAACTACACAAGAGATGTTTGAGATTACGCATTAACCACCCCTAATTTTTTTAAGTTTATCGTAAAGCCGCTGAATTACTAACATATGACCATCACCCTTAGCCTTATGAATTGCCATTGAATATCTTTTGACATTTTTGTCGAGAATATTTTGAATGCCAAACACCTGCTTTTATTTTGAGTTGTTAAAAAACAAAGTCTCAATAAATGATTTGGGGGACGAAAATCCACAAACTTAGTTGAAGCATAACCTTCCGAAATGTAATATATACGATCTGTTTTTTTGTGCATCCAACGTAAAACCTCCACTTCAAACATATTCCCTGAAAATTAAACAAGTGCCAATTTGACAAGAAAAGGATTAAGTACATAGATCGACATCTTATTTGGACAGCTCATGGCCTTCGGTCAACATCTATTTGTCACAATTTTCTTCTAAATTTCAAAGAAATCGCGGTATGTCGGTACATCATAATCAAAAGCAATCTACAAAACTTGCTTTCGTGATCTCATCACATATAAAGAATATGATTAATAATCATACATTTTGTTGTGACTATTTTGGTTCAGCTTACATTATTTATAATGAACTGCTTACGTTATTTATAATCAACTGCTACTTAAATCGTCCCAAAGAATTACCATTTTGTCATTCTCTCATTTATACTCATATATCGTGACATTTCAACCACCTATATGTTGGATTTTTGACGTTAATCTATATTAATTTTGATGATTAATTAAACTAATCTTAATCAATCAACTTAATCAATCAAAGTGAGCAAACACGATTACATGCATTGCATATATATTTGTATACTTGCAATCATCTTAATAGGTTGATCAAGACAATCAAGAAAATGAGCCTTGGGACAAAGACATCAAGACTCAAGACATGTAATCAAAGCTTTGAACCAAGACATGTAACTTTGTATTTATTAACTTCATAAGGTTTTATGTAAACTTGAGAACTATGATTCTGTCCCGTCATTCCTCGGTAAACCGAATTTATTTCGGTTAACCGAATCATACCTAGTTCGGTCCACCGAACACCTATCGGATAGCCGAATTCTTCCCACCAGTAAAACTTAGGTGTTCTCTGGAATTGCCCCTACGGAAGACCGAACTACCTTCGGTCGATCGAATAGTCCTGGACCGGTTTTGGACTTTGCTCCAACGATCACATTCAAATCGAGTCCCTAGAGCCCAATTAACTTGACCCACTTCGGACGACCGCACACACTTCGGTCTACCGAATCCATATTGGTTTTAGTAGCCCAACGACTATTCTTACACGTGACACTTAACCGTTATCGATAAACCAATTTCCCATACAATATAAGCGCAATACGCGCCTACTTTGGTCTACCGAAGTATACACGGTCAACCGAACTTGATATAATCAGAGCCCAATCAATTCTACTGTCCACCTTGGAATGGTGAACCGAATGTACTTCGATGAACCGAATTTTATTATGGCTAAATAGATAAAAACTACTAGAGGTTGGTGAACGGTGATCCGATACATAATCGGTCAACCGAGTTCTTAGTTCAGACTAATTATTCAGACTACCGCTTGGATAACGGTCGACCGAATCTGTCTCGATTTCTGCCCGAGCCTAAGTCACATCTTGCATTCCTATTGGTTCATTCCCCACCAACTCCCAAACGGCTATATGAGCTTGAAGTCTTATAAATAAGACCTCATTTGGTTGCTTTGGAAATCTTGAACACTTCTATTTATCCAAAACTCAAAGCCAAATTCTCTTCATCTTCAAGCTCTCAATCCACAACACTCAAGCCAAAACTTCACCACTTGCATATCCAATTCAATATCATATCCAAGTGTGCTCAAATATAGAGTGTTAGTTAGATTGTGATTTCAATTCCTTATTCAAGAATCAGCAAGTTGTAAAGCCTCAAGGAAGCTCCAACTCGGGTTGTGAGAGAAGACACGAGCGATGCGAGAATTGTTCGCGAGGCTCGGTATTGTAAACGGAGTTGACCTCGGTCCGGAACGGAGATCGGTTAGTAGAACCATAAGCGAGTCTCGGGAGATCGAGCGAGGCTTGCGAGGAGGACTAGAACCCGGGTGTGGGTGCCGAACCACTCTAAACTCCGGCGTCGTCATTTTTGTGGTTTGCAATTGTCTCTTCCTTAATCCTTCGATAATTATTCTTAATTCCGCATTTATCCATCGATTAGACGGTCATATATCCTAACAATATCATCCATCTCTCTTCATCTTCCTCTCATAATCATAAAAAAATGTTTTGAATGTCAATAATGAGCCAATAGACATCCTAGTGTACTCGAATCTGGTAAAATGTCTAACTTCGTTTTAATAATAATAAAATAAAAAATAAGCGGTCGTCTGCCGAAACCGCCACCCTCATGGGGGCGTTTTACCCAGACGCCCCCATGGAGGGGGCGTCTCTCTAAGACGCCTCTCCAATGGGTAAGGGTGTAAACGGGTCGGGTATGGGTCGGGTATGCCCCTACCCGTACCCGTACTCGGCTAAATTAGCGGGTACGGGGCGGGTAAACGGGTATAGCGGGTATAATATATAATATATAAAAATATAATATATATTATATAAAATATATATTATATATAAAAAATATATAACATATAAAATATTAAAAAATATTAAAAAATATTATATATAATATAATATATCTTAACGAATATACGGGTAAACGGGTACGGGTAATGCGTATACCCGTACCCGACACGTTTATTAACCGGGTAAACGGGTACGGGTATACGGGTTTGAATTTTTAAACGGGTATGGATTTTTGTACCCATACCCGTACCCGCCCGGGGTGGGTGACCGGGTATACGGGTATTACCCGCCCCGTTTATACCCCTACCCATGGGGGAGGCGGCTCCGGTGGACGCCTGCTTATTTAATTTTTTATTATTAAAAATATAATTGATTATAATTCGGATGATCGGGTAGAGGTCGGTAAACCGACCCAAGGATTCCAGGAAGATCAAAAACTTACTGACTCTACGATCACGGTGGACCAATTGAAACTCGATCATCCGCATAGAACATGTTCGGTAGACCGAGAAGCAAACAGTCGACCGTCCGACACCTCACCACCTCACCAACTCACCAGATCCTGCGCCCGTGCTTAATTATACGAATTCGATTACAACGAGTTTTTGCAAGTGACGAAGATTCAAAAATTTCCAGATCCAACAATTTCAAGTGAGACCCCCGAACGATCTGTCGAGGTGGTATTTGTAAGTCAGGAAGTTTTACCACCGGATTTTTTTGGATCTTGAAATTGTTGGATCTGATTTTTTTTGAATCTTTATCACTTCTAAAAAACTCATTGTAATCTGACTCGTTACCACCAAAAAATTTGCAACGAAACCTCAAATAATTTGAGATAACACATCGTATAATTTTAAGATTTTTTTATTTTGTTTGGACGGACGTCTTAGCTAGACCCCCCCATAGGGTGGCGTTTTACCCAGACGTTTGACCCTGATTTTTTTATTGTTGTTGGGCTTAATTCACCGAATTCAGGCGCTTTGCCAGACATTTTCGTGGTGTTTGTACTGGGAAAATGGGGAAAACGTATGCAGAAACGTTATTTTAAGAGACGAGGCGAAATGAGTATTAAATGAATTGTGAATGACAAAATGATAATTGTTGGGACGATTTAAGTAGTTTTCCGGCGATAAATTGTAGTTCCCTAGTTATACCCATGATCGGTAATGTTTAGCCTAAAGAAGCAAAACCTTTGAAGTCGTCCTCGTTGTCTCCCACGTGAGAAAGTTTTTTATTACATCCCGACAGCCTAATGTCATCATCTAAGTGATCGTTAACTACTATATGTAAGGCCACCCTTATCAGTCGGGCAGATTAACCAACCGCCCAACACATCAGCAAAATTTGGGAAAGATTCTGCCACATCCGCCGCCCGAGTGGATGGGGTGGGTGGGTGGGGGCCGGTAACTCCCATTGGTTGCTGAATTGTTTTTTAATATTTAAATATGTTAAAATTTATTTTAAATCGTTTTTAAAATTATTTTTAAGGAAAAAATATTTTTTATTTGTTTATATTTAAAAAAATCAATATTTTTTGTGTTTTACCCAAAATTTATCGCCAAATGATGTGGAAAGGAGAGAATGTAGGGCTCTTGGGTTGTTTCTTGGTGTTGTTAAAGAAAATTTGGAGGAATTGATTTATGCTGACGTAACAGAGAGAAAAATTGATGTGGCTGAAAGAGAAAACATGATGCCAGGAGGTAACCGGAGGCGGTTAATGGTGGTCTAAGTGTTAAACATCGAAGAATGTCTGGCTACCTTTTTGATCTCTAGAAGATTAAATAAACATTTTTTTCTGGAAGTTTATGACGTATGGTGGTCAAAGATTTGATACTCCCATTAAACACGTTAACAGAGAGAAGATAACCAAGCGAGTATCACATGGAAATATGGTTTGGAATTTTATGCCTTCGAGATTTGCCAACATTCTTAGTTTCACATTTTACGTTTATTTTAATGTTTCAAAAATAAAAAGTATTAACCCTCGGTCATGACATTAGGTCACTTTAAAAAAAAACATGGTAAAGGAAAAAACAAAAGTTAAGAAAATATTAGAGTTTCGTCGATCCTATTGGATAAAGAAGAAAATGAATAAAATGAATGTATCTTTTTCGTAAGCAAATATTGTTGCTTCAGTAATTACTAATTACCATTATTATTTATAATTGTTAGATTAATACAACAAAAGCATGAACATATCATACCTATGTTTTACATTTATGATTTGCAGGGGAATGTGACCAGAGCATCGTTTGCGAACCAAAAACTTCTCTAACCGGTGAGATATCAACTCTCCGGCGAAGAAACACTGGGGGGTGGGGTCCGTTTAACTATTGAGATTGGGTTGTTTGTGCACTCGGTATCCGACAACATCACTTTCCGTTGGATTCTGTAGTATATATAAAATTTTCTTTGAATTTTCCGTCGGTTTGAGGTCAGAAAGCCACGAAAATCGAATTTTTCGGTCGACTGTCAACCATTTGGTCCACCGAAATGATTGTAATGGACGATCAGACAAATTTCGGTTTACCGAATTCGTAACTAGAATGATCAATTCGGACGACCGAAATTAGTTTGGTGGTCCGTTTACGTTCGCTTAGGGAAATCACTAAAAGTATGCACAAACAACAAAATTCAGTCAAACGGAAATTATTTCCCACTGGATTATGTTTTCCTCCACTTTTCGGTTGACTCTGAAACGAACTTTCCGTAACCTTCCACGTCACTAACACCCCCCAATTCACAACCACATATTCAAAACCCATGTGTCCAACTAATATACTCGGAGGAGGACGTAGGAGTGAGGACAAATTTGGCTTAAGATCGAAGAAGTAAAGCGATACATACTTTTTCCAACAATAATCTCCTTTATATGTACATTAAGGTTTTGTAACTATCATTTACCCCAATGATCTAGGTAAACCATGACCAACCAAAGTGTACGTGTGAGATCCTAATCCTAATTAGTGACCTAATTGTCTTTAGGTGGCTAATCGGGGTTTAGAGTTGGGTTGAGGTGGAGTGAGATGATTGGTGGAGGAGTTGTGAGGTGTATTTAAGGTTTGTCTCTCTCTCTCTCTCTCACTCTCCTACTCGTTCTCTCTCTCTCAACCCATTTTTGTTTAAGCAATCAGAGTGCCGATGACTTGCGGGGATTAGCTTTATCGAGGAAACGCTCGTCGTGGTTCTTCAAAGACTTCTACAAGCTTTAAAGGTATGTCAAGTTTTGCTTTATGCTCACCTAAGTTTGTGTGAGTGTTTGAGTGGTTGACGGCAGGCCGAAAGACTCTTCGGAGGTGGTGTGCAGCAGAGTTCTGCACTGGAACGGTCGACTGAGGCTAATTTTGGTCGACTGATCGTAGTGTAATTGTAAAGAAGAATAGGACTCCGGGTGTTTTCGGTCGAACGAGTCCCCTGTGTCGTTCGACCGAATGCACTGTTTTAAGTCGATTATGGTGGACTTCAAAACGGTCGACCGCTCTGAGATCTTGTTCGACCAATGACTTAAATTAACTTAATGTTGGTTCGACATGTTTTTTGTTTCGGTCGACCAGTGTAGTCTTTTATCGTTGTGTGATTCCTTGGGTTTTTTTGGTCGACCGATTTTCCTTGGTGGTCCGACTGATTGAGCACTTTGAGCGAGAGTGGAAATTACGGGTTATTTTCGGTCGAACAAGTCTTATTTGTCGTTCGACTAGTTGGTAGGTTTTTTCGGTTGAACCAGACCTTTGTGTGAGGTTTCGATCGACCGCGAGTTTGGTTTGGTCGACCATTTCTGCCTAGTTTTGTATCTGTTGCTGGTGTAATTTGTTGTTTCGATCTGCTTGAGGGCAACGACTCTCCGACCTTTTTGGGCCGACGGTATGGATATTCTAGCATGAGATCGGTTGTTGTGGCTCTATGGAGCGGATGCCTTGTGTACACATGTGGTTTGTTGGCCGATGATTTTCCGGCAGGTGCCTTGTGTGCACGTGTGTTTTCTTGGCCGTTGATTTTTCGACAAGTGCCTTGTGTGCACGAGTGTGTTGTGGGGTTGGGGTGAGAGGACCCTTGAAACCCGGGTTGGTTTTGTTAGCTGTGGTTGGGAGAGAGGTCCCATCAACTAAGTTTGATGGCGATGGTTGTGTTATATGGCATTTTTCCATGCTATATATGTCATGTTATCATTTAATTCGTGAATTTTAGGAGTTTGATATACGAGATTTTCTTATAGGAAACTTAGACATAGTTTTATGTTTTCATTTCAGGACATGTGCGTCGTTAGGAGGTGGTAACTGAGGGTGAGCACAGCCAGACCATATCTTGTCTTCTTGTGTTTTGAGGTTGATATGATTACACTTGTACATGTTGTATATTATTTGTGGTGTAATCATACTTTTGTTTCCCTGTATTATACATTGCATATATATATATATATAAGGTTTTCATAGTGTCCCGGTGATTTGATATTTGATATATCTATCTTTTAAAATTTTAAATTTTTCCGTTGTTTCAGGACGTTACACTACGTCCACACTGTGACCTATGTTCTCATATTCCACTATAGCATATTATACCGAATTTTAATAAATTAACAAGAAGGACAAACATTGAGTTATTATCTACAAATTTTTAGTAATAGCCATTAAATTGATTTTTATGTCAGAGAAAGAGAATTGATTTTTTTATCAGATGAAATAACTCAACTTCTCAACACGCTCTCTTATCTACATCCTTTGGAGTCAATTCTGAAAAGATATTTTGAAAATAATTTTGAAAAGATATTTTGAAAGAAAACAATTAGAAAACATATTTTGAACAAAAAAGATTTAAAAAAAATTAAAAAATGGAGTGCTGACCCTCCGGCCTTGCAAGGTCCGAGGGGTGAGCACCCAGCAGGTTTGAAGTGATTAGATCTCGAAATCGTGTCATTTTTTCGCAAAAAATTTAACTTTTAATTATTATTTTATTAGTTATAAAAATTTCGACATATATTTTAAAAAAAATTGCAAACTTTTTTTGGACTGTTTTTATTTGATGTGATAGCATTGTAATGTCGTCGTTGAAATTGATTAGATTTCAGTAGTATATAAAATTATAAAGACATGTAACTGCCCCTTCAATCAAAGAAGTAAAAAAATCAAAATAGAATCTGTTGATGATTCGATGAACACATGTCAAAATCAAAGTACGTAATTGATTACTTTCAAAGTAAATGAAAATGTAAACATGTTTTTTCTACTTACGTATGTCCATTCTTCTTCTAGTTTTTTCTTTAACAACTCCATTTCTCGGGTGGATTTGAATTTCTGAATTCCACTCCAGTTTGTGAGTCAAACATATCGGCATCTTGGAGTTTTATCATTGTGAACACATTGGTCGGTTACTCCAACCCTCAGCACCTTTTCCTACACATAAGAAAGAGTTATTTTATGTGTCATCAGAGTCAAATAAGCCTTTTTTTAATCACCATATATAGCCAACTTTTGTCATTAATATAATACGATGTGATTTCCTAGTAATAGATAGTATGGTCAAGTAGTATCAATATCCACAGCAGCAACTCGATCAATTGGCTACCGACAAGACCCTTGACTCTACGAAACAAATATTATTGTTAATTAATATAAATTAATTGTGGGAATCTAGTCATTATTAGGTATAAGTTGTTTGTGGATTAATGTTGGGCTGAGTTCACTAGTTTCTTTATCTAGCTAGAAGTAGTGGTGGTTGTCATTTACCAAACATCACTAATGTGTTCCTACTTCCTATCTAGCTAGGTAATTGCTAGCTAGGGGTTAGGGTTCCAAACGATGATATCAATGGATCCAATGGGATGTGGTGGAAGAACGCTTAAAACCATAAAATAATTTAAAGAGGTTAGGGTAGTTATGAACCAATTAACGACAATGGACACATGTAGTGTGGACTGTGGAGGACGGGTAGGAAATCATTCGCGTGCAAACTAAATATATAGTAGTTTTTTATAAGTGTCATGCAACTATAGTCGAATATAGGATTTTGCATGGAACATGTAATTTTTATTCCGAGACATGCATACCTATGCATGTTCGTGGAATAATAACGTACATTTTTTGTACATACATCTTAAATTTACGCATACATAAATCATGGTAGGGCTATCTTTCTAATATTTCAATATTAAAACATTTTCATGTAGGATTTATGACATCAATATTAATGTGCTCGTGAGCTATTTTCATCTACGTATGGAGATTTTGGTTTTAATTGTCTATATTATTGCAGTTACCGAGGCCTGTGACTACTTTTTTGAATAAATGAAGAGGGTACAAATGTTCCAGTAATTAGGAAGATGTTATTGTCTAGTTTTTATGACAATCCTATTTTTAGAACTTCACTTTAAAACGAGAAACGAATTCAAATGTTAGGTTGGGTTCTGGAAAAGTTTTCCGGTTAATTATTGCATATGCACGTATTATTTAATGGTTAAAGTTTCCACTTGTCCTCCGGAGTCCGGAGAAATATAAGTGATAATCTCATTCAAGGTGTATAAGTGTTTCGGCCATTCCCAAACCCTTTTTTTCTTCTTCTACATCAATCTCTCTACAGTAATATATTCAAATTCGAGTTCCTATCTTGCCAATTATTTCATGAAAATTACTGTCATTAAATTAACTCCTAATCTATTGTGATGAAAAATTACATGGCAATAAATGCTTAAAGAATGTGCGATTTTTTAACCCAAAAAAGGATAATGTATAGAATACATTAAAAAAAATATAACATATATAAGCTTTTACATTACCTCACTCGCCCATCAAGCTAAGGTTTCAAGTTTTCTGAGGAAGCAGATACCAATCAACTTCACTTCATGGCAGAACAGTCAAGAGCTTGAAACAAAACCATAAATTCATAACAATATTAATTTAATAAAATTGCGGCCGGCAAACTAAGACCATGATCGTAAGTTGTTGTATTATGCAAACTAAAAGATTGTCTTTGGATCTTGTCAAAATATTTTCTTCTCCTTTTAGACATAATGATATTAGGAATGAGCTAATCCACAGTTATCATTTGGTTTAGTACGCTTTACAGGTATGATATATGAGGTGCACTATACTACTATAGTAAACATAAATGGCTAATATTTTCATATTAAAGAATACTCGCTTTCTGGATCAACAAAAAAACGCTAAAATTATAACCGTCATGTCAAATAACCATCGGGCACGTGACGCAGGACTTAAAGTGCTGGTCCGAATTCGAAGTCAACGTCGTGTTTTATTTAATTGGGTTAATTAGTATATTTTTATGGTATTTTAGTATAGTTTAGAGCTATTTTTGCAAATTACCCATACTTGTAAATTTCCTTTATATTTGGAAGAATGAATAAGAATGACAACTTTTATTTCCCCAAAAACTTGTGTTTTTGTCTTTCTTGGTGGTTTCCAAAACATTTCTGGATTTCGGATTTTATCTCGATGGCCGCAGCGATATCCGATCAATTGCTTCTGTTCTTTGTCAGCACGTACACACAAATGAGGCATTTGATTCGTATTAATATGTCATTTAACACATACGATATAGTAAATACTGATTTTGCCTTTGGTATAGACATTGTTCATTCCACTACTCCAACGATTTATGTCTGTGTATGTGAGTACAGAGGGCAACTAATTTCATGGCTGTTATTTCATGCAATCAGGTTTCTATTGCCATTTTAATTAATTAACAATGTGAATTTCATAAAATAAAATGCATGATGAGTGGTATATATTGCTTTATAGAGAATATGCAGTATCATCAAACTAAAACATAAAATTGTAAAAATTAAAAATCAGGGTTCAGGATATTTGTTTTGAAAAATTGGACAATGGGCCGCAATAAAATTATTCAAAGAAAATATAAAATTCAGAGGTCACAAGTCACATTCCAGACTGTTCTCACCAACAATTGAGACGCGCATATGTAAATTTGTCAGGACTCGGGATCTTTCTGTTTGATTTTATGTATGTATTTCTCTGTGATGCTTCCATAATTCTTGGGATGTAGACTTAAGAACATATATTTGTCGGATACAAATTAACAAGTATGTATTTTATACAACGAATCCAGTACAAATTTATATATACCCAGCTAGCTAGATAGTATCCTAGAAAATGTGTGCAGCGTAATAACCCTTCCAACTCACCCATTTACAAAAAATATATTCACAAGGATAACTTGGTAGAGCTAAGCCACCAACGAAATCGATCAAATCCCAAGAGTCTGAACGAGATTGCAGACACTCATGGCAGCCTCTTGCCACTGCCATGAGTCCAACATCTGCATGGTGCATGCACTTCCATCCACAATCTTGTTCAAAAAATCCAACCATTGTTGACCCTTCTCCTTCTCAACTTGCACCCTTCTAGGGCAACTAACCAACCTAATCAAATGCCCGAGATCGTGAACACAAGATGGGTCCTTCATCTTGAAGAAATCAAGAGCCAATTCCACCCCTACGTGTGCATAGCAAGAGCACTTCCTTGGGAACTCGTAGCTCCACGCGTTGACCCTGAAATTCTCGTTCAAGAACACACCGGGGAATTTTGTTATGGGGTCGTTGACGTTAACCACTCTCAAAACCTTCACTCCTAACTTCTCACACCTCTCTTTGAACCCCAAACTTCCGACCCTCGGCCCTGCGAAGGAGTAGACCGTGATCGGTATGGCCCGGTTCGATCCGTCCACGTTCAAACCCAGCTCGGCGAGGTCGTAGCCGAAGAGAATGGCCAGCGAGCTGCCCATGCTGTGTCCAGCTAGAGTGATGCTGATTTCTTCGTCTTTGTAGAGATTAATTAATCTTCTGACCTCTGATAGTAGTTGTTCTCTGCAGCTTCCATTGCTAAATCTGCACGTAATAATTTAATCTTTTCATTAGAACTAATTGTTGGAGGGAATTATTCAAGTAACTTTCCTTAGCTATGTGTTTTCTTGACTATGTCAACAGTACAATTTCTTCGTTCTTCTTGACTATGTTGAAGGGAATAGTAAGTTAAATTAATATAATTTGTACGGCTGTACCTAAGGAATCTGAATAAATATAATAGACTTTTAGATATAGAAGTTAATTTTCTTAGAAAGACTAGTCACGTATAGGTTTGACTTAATTAAGATTATGTCAACTTTAGTTATATATGATTTCTCGTAACGATGACATGTTACTATCAGGTTAGTAAGAGAAGGAAATTCTTTCAAAATAAAGTACGTACGTACCTATTGGTGTCGTCGTTAGATGAGTAGAGGCCAAGGAAACCACGCTCGACTTTGACTTCTGGGCGAGGCTTATGTGGGTCGAGCCGTGCCGGCGTGAGTGAGCTCATTAGGTTGGCGACCCACTCGGCGTTGGTTACGGTGCCTCGGAAAGCGACCACAATGTCTCTCCGGCCAAGTCGTCGGACCTCACTATCCGACGATACCGCTACGTATCCAATCCAACGGCTGCTGGAACTTTGCATGGGAATCTCAACACCAGGAGTGGCGTAGATGTACTTGGTGACCTCGTATCCTGACGATTCGAGGCCGACTTCTTTGAGGATGTTCTTCTTGCCGTGCTTGCAGTTGAGGTACCTCCTCGATTTCGGTTCGAGATCGAAAGCCTTGTAGCAAGCGTTAACGAACTCCCCGTACCGAACGATCTCGTTTTGGAGTACCGGATCGAGGGGGCTTACGAGGTTCTTCCAATTGGAAGAGCCTTGTATTTCTCTCCACATTTTTGCAAGAGGTGGACGCCGTATGTGATTGTCTCCGGCGAATTGTCTCGTTGACTCCGGCGACAACGTTAGGACGGCAGAGGTCAAGAGGCGACTTTTTACGCTTGTCGGCGTCGAAGGACTCATAGTTTTGGGCCCAAAGGAGTTGAATTTAATTGGCTCGAATGAAGAAGTACGTATTGTGTTGTAGTAGAGAGAGGAATTTGGCGCCATAATACTTGAAGCCATTGTTATGGTTTCTCTCTCTCTCTCTCCCCCTTATTTGTAGGAAATATTGTTTTGGTATGAATGTTAGAAGTGAAGAGAAAGAAACGAGAGAAGGGTGCAGTTGAAGAAGAGGGGCTGGTGAGGGTATATATAAGTGGGGATGAGAGAGAGAAGACTATAACACGCGGGAAGGTTGAAGTGGAGGCATGTTTGGCGAGTATTTTGACCGGATATCAACAATCTAAGGTGTTTTTTTTTGTGGTCGGTATACTCGTGGCTTATTTTTTTAGTTCCAAGTAACTCTCCAACTGAAGTTTGGTTTGCAGTTGAGACCTTTTGTTTGGTGTATATTTCTGGATGGAGACTGTGTTGGTTGTTACTCGGTAGTGTTTACCGGTCATCACTTGTGTATTCTATTTGTTCCCACAACAGAATTTGTTTGTAGTAGTTAAGTGAAGAAGGTTCTTGCGAGCTTCGACTTACCGCAAGATACCTAGAAAGATGAATAAGAAAATATGACTTTCTTAGCAAAAAGTCAATGTACTTGTACACTCGTGCGTCTGTGTAGACACAGATGTAGAGCTTCGAATTACATCTTCACCCATCGAAATCCCAAAATCATATCTTCACAATGTACACAATTATAACTATATAAGTAATTCTAATATACTCCTACCAAGCGGTAATCAACCATGTTAGATAACCATTTAATTAGTAAACTAGACAAGACTAACCACCTCAATCGGTCATACCATAAACTATTGACAAGTTTCACCTCGGTGCAAACGGTGTTAAACCAACTTCTTGGATATCCAACATTAGATGTTAGATGCGTGAAATTCTCACCGTAAAAAAAAAACTTTTAGTTCCCAAAAATTACTTAAGTTGTCCTAATAATTACATTTTTGCCCTTAAAAATCATTTACTATCAATTTCATCTCGTCTCTTAAAATAAGGTTTCTGCCTACGTTTTCCTTATTTTCCTAGTACAAACAACACGAAAATGTCCGGCGGAACGCCTGAATTCGGTAAAGTAAGCCCAACAAAAAAAATCGAGTCGGGCGTCTCGGTAAAATACCCCCATGGGGGAGGCGTCTTAGCCAAACCCCACCCCGGGGGGGTTGTTACCCAGATGCCTCCTCATGTAGGGGGCGACTGTCTAAGACGTCCGTAAAAAAAACTTAAAATTATACGGTGTGTTATCTTGAACTATTTGAGATTCCTTTGCAAGTTTCAGAGGTAACGGGTCGGATTAAAATGAGTTTTTTTGCAAGTGATAAAGATTCAAAATTTTCCATATCCAACAATTTCAAAATCCAAAATCCCCCTGTGGTAAAACTTCCCGACTTACAAATACCACCTCGACAGGTCGTCCAGTGGATTTTGAAATTTTTGAATCTGGAAATTTTTGAATCTTCATCATTTGAAAAAACTCGTTGTAATCCAATCTGTATAATTAACCACGGGCGCAGGATCTGGTGAATTGGTGAGGAGTGGGACGGTCAACCGTTTTCTTCTCGGTCTACCGAACTTGCTCCATGCGGATGACTGAGTTTCCATCAGTCCACCGTGATCGTAGAGGCAGTAAGTTTTTGATCTTCCTGAAATCATTGGGTCGGTTTACCGATCTCTACCCGGTCATCCGAATATTTATCATCAGTAGCTTCGACATTTTTCTGGAAATCTCTATTCGGTGTACCGAAAGGGTATCGATCATCCGAATATAATAATTATCAACTTAATAATTAATTAATTTAGCAATTATCTAAAGTTATAATCAATTGTCTTTTTAATAAATAAATAAACAAATAAAAATAGTGGGGGCGGCTCCGGCGGACGCTCATTATTTTTATTTTATTTTATTATTATTAGAAAGAAGTTGGAAATTTTACCAAATTTGAGTACACCGGGGCATCCGTTGGTTTATTACTAAGCTCTAAAATATTTTCTTAATGATTACGAGAGGAGGATGAAGAGAGATGGGTGATAGAAGGGTGAAATGTCGTGATATATGAGTAGAAATGAGAGAACGTCAAAATGATAATTTGTTGTGACGATTTAAGTAATTTTCCGACGATAAATAGCAGTTCAATAAAAAAATCATACGATACTTATCATTCAGTAGAAAATCAAATGTTTTAATGCTTCTGTTATGAATTCGGATTTTTCCCCAAGAATTAATAGTAATACCTTTATTAGAGTTCGTTATTGGCAGAGCGTAATCTAATACCTTTAGTTTTTTTCTGTCCCCCAAATTAATATATAAGCCGTAATTTCTTATATCATAAAAAAATCAAAAATTCGAAGTTTAGGAGAAGAAAAAAAATCCACAACTACTCAGATCGCGGGTAGGAACCACGATCCGTCCCCCAATTTTTTTTTTTTTTTTGAAAATTTTACTTTTTTTTGAAAATTTCACGGAATCGGTGAAAAAAAAATTAACTTTTTTTTAAAGTTTTCTGTTTTAGTTTTATTTTTTTATTTCTGTTTTCTTTTTTATTGTAACTATTTTTAATCTTTTTAAAAAAAAAAATTTCAAAATATGTTTTCTAATTTATATTATGTTTTAAAAAAAATTAAATTTGTTTTTAATTTTTTCAAAAATCGACCTCCAAATTACGTCGATAACTCGACGCATTGAAATGTTAGGGTATTTTATACAATAAAAAAATAAAATTTCTTAACCAGAATAAGAAATTATTTACAACTAAATTTTAAACAAACACTAAAACTAATTAAAACAAAAAATTCGTAACGTTGTCGAAAATTCGTAGGGTGTACACACATTACAAACACTTTGGAGGTCGATACAATAAAAAATTAAAAACACAATTAATTTTTTTTAAAAATAATAACAATTACAAAACATATTTTGAAAAAAAATAAAATAATAAAACTTAAATAAAATGATTTAAAAAAATTCAAAACATAAAACACTACCGCTAAAATCCGTGACTTTATTTATTTTCTTTTATTGTTTTTGATTTTATGTTTTGATTTTTTAAAATCATTTTAACTTATATATATATATATATATATATATATATATATACTTCAAAATATGTTTTCTAATTTTTATAAATTTAAAAAAAATTGTGTTTTTAATTTTTTTCAGTATCGACCATTAAAAACTGTTTGTAATGGGTATTCACCCTACGAATTTTTGACAACGTTACCAATTCGTTTAAAAAATGTACCTACATTGGTATTCGAAATTTAATTTTTTTATTATATAAAAAAATTTACCTAGTTAATACTATATTCTAGTTAATACAGCTTACAAACAGTTTTGAAAGTCGATACTGCAAAAAATTAAAAACACAATTAATTTTTTTAAAAAATTATAAAAATTAGAAAACATATTTTGAAGTATATATATATATATATAAAACATAGTTAAAATAATTTTAAAAAATCAAAAACAATAAAATAAAATAAATAAAGTCACGGATTTTAGTCGTAGTGTTTTATGTTTTGAATTTTTTTAAATCATTTTAACTAAGTATTTTTATTACATTTCTTTTCAAAATATGTTTTGGAATTGTTATTATTTTTAAAAAAAATAATTGTGTTAATAATTTTTTGCTGTATCGACTTCCAAAACTGTTTGTAACGTGTATACACCCTACGAATTTTCGACAACGTTACCAATTTTTTGTTTTAATTAGTTTTAGTGTTTGTTTAAAATTTAGTTGTAAATAATTTCTTATTCTGGTTAAGAAATTTTATTTTTTTATTGTATAAAATACCCTAACATTTCAATACGTCGAGTTATCAACGTGATTTGGAGGTCGATTTTTGAAAAAATTAAAACAAATTTAAAAAATTTAAAAAATAATATAAATTAGAAAACATATTTTGAAAAAAATGATTTTAAAAAAGATTAAAAATAGTTACAATAAAAAAGAAAAACAGAAATAAAAAAATAAAACTAAAACAGAAAACTTTAAAAAAAAATCACAGATGGGGGAGGACGGATCGCGGTCAAACCCGCGATCCGAGTACTTTTGGAGAAAAACATTTTTCCTAGAATTTGAATTTTTGATTTTTTTTATTATATAAAAAATTACGGTATATATGTATATTTTTTATAATAAAGGAAGTAAAAATGTTATATAAATTAAACTGAACTGTTATTTGTCGCCGTAAAACTACTTAACTCGTCCCAACAGATTACCATTTTGCCCATCTACCTTTTCTACTTATATAACTATTCATTTCAATCTTTTAACACAACTTTCTCTTCATATCACTCTTTTATTCACAAGATATAATGTCTCGGAGGCCACGAAAAGAACCAGCGGACACCCCAGACTACACACATCATGTAAATTGCCTTGTTTATTTTAATTATTTTTATATAAAAAATTGGGTCGGGAGACGCGTCCCACGTAGGGTAGGTGTCTCCCGCAGACGCCCCGATTTTTTTTTTGATTTTTTTAATTGATTATAAATTGTGATAAATTTAAAATAAATTGAATATTATGTTAATAATGAGGTAAATTAGTTTAGTAAATCCTTTGTTGATTATAAATTGTGAAAACTAATAAATAAATCATTTATTATGTTAATTAGTTTAATTATTTTAGTAATGAGTTATTGATTAAAAGTTGTAATAATAGCTAAATAAATTTATTATTATGTTAATAATTAGTTGTGTACGAATTTTGTAAATGATTATTGATTAATTGTGATAATTGCTAAATAAATCGATTATTAAGTTAATAATGAGTTTAATTAATTTAGTAAATCCATTAATAAAATTTTATTTTTAAATTGAATTAATAGTCATCGGGTTACCGTAGAAGAAAAGGGAAATCAATTCCGTTACGCGCGATACGTAGTGTAGTAGACGAGTCAGGTCCTCGTCATCCATGTACGCGTGGTATTTCTGCTTCAGTTAGGAGAGAGAGATCTGTTACGTCGTCGTCAGACACATGGGGATTCTTTCGCCGACGAGAATGATTCAGATGAGTTGAGGAGTCAGTTGAGGAGTCACGACGAGAGTGACGATGGGGGTCGGTATGACTTGGCGCTGACAATATCCAATAACAGATCTCGCATACTCTCCAACACCCACCGGTAACTAGACTCGGTCTCATCCTGCAAAATCGTATATCCGACGAGGAAATTCATGTTTATTGGAGTAACCCCAACCATCTCAAACAAAGTCATCTTGTACTTATTCAGCTTATACGTCGAATTCATGAAGATTACGAATGGGTATGTACGCAACAACTGAACTGAAATCGGATGTGTCAAAAATGCGTGAGTGGGGACATTAGTTTCTTCATCTGCCACAATCCAATGCAAATACTTATGCTGCACTGCCTCCATGAGAAACTGCTACGCGGGATTTCTGTCTTCAGATTTCGTCATCCTCATATACTCTCTGAAGTTATAAATGTGTCTTTGATTGGGATTATCCTCCGGCAATTTCTCCTTTACCGCCAACAAAATGTTACGTGGTCTTACTTGTGCCTCTGTCATATCACGAACAATTTGCTTTGCCCCAGCACTAAGTCTGCTGAACTGTCGGTGACTCTGTGAATAAACTGCAAGTGGGTGGTTGTGCTGCCCATAGATGCTACTAGAAACAATGACTCATCCATCACGATCCCATCGCTCCACCACTTTTACCAAAAAACGACAACGACAACCTTTTCTTTTTGTATTCTTTCGCAATGCAATACTCGTATCACGAGAACTCATTTCACGTCTGCGATCACATCTCAGGTAACAATCCATCCGGTTATCTGCTTTTAGTTTGTATGATGATATAACAAAAAAAATCAAGCTCTTAGTGCAACTTGTTTCGCCCATTTACAAGCTTCCTCGATTGTTGTAAATATTTCTTTATTGTCAAAAAACTCATTGTAATCTACTATATAACCACCGAAGTCTTGCAACGAAACCTGAAAAAATTGAATTTAATAGAAAATTAAAAAAATTAAAAAAATGGTGTCTGGCTAACACGCCTCCACATAGGTGTTAGCGTGTTAGCCAGATGCCTCCACCTTGGCGGAGGCGTCTTAGCCAGACGCCCGAATCGGAAAAAAAATCAGTCATCCTTACCTCGCAGCATTCAGGTGTTTCGCCAGACATTTTTGTAGTGTTGGTAATAGGAATGTGAGTAAAACTGAGTCAAAAATCTTGTTTAAAGACACGAGATGAAATGGGTATTAATTGATTGTTAAGGATAAAAAAATCATTTTTAGGACGACGAATAGTAACCTCCAAATCAACTGGTTAATTCTTGGCACAATAATTTCCAAAATGCTCCTCCGCATCTACTACGCCACCAAAATCTGGCATTGTGCCGGTCCCCACCAGTTGGTACACTTTTCAAGAACACTTGATAATTTATATATATATATATATATATATATTACATAATTTATAAATCTAGGTAGGACCGTAGGACCTACATTGAGAGCTGCAACTCCAAATCTAGCCCCGTCAGGGTCCCACCTCCACCTTAATTAATGACCATCCGATCATTGCTCAACCTTCTAAGGTCACCATTAACACCCCCTCATTGTTGTTTTTTAAATTAATTAAAAAATTAATATATTAATTTTAAAATCTTTCTTTTAATATATTTTTTCTTAAAATATTTTTTTATTTTTTATTTTATTTTTTACTATTTTTTATTTTTATTTTATGTCAGACTGATTACAAATGATGCGGAGGAAATAAAATATAAGGTATTTAAGAACGATTTCAGAATATGGTTAAAGAAAATTTAATAGCATGTGAAGCTAGTACAACGTGGTAGAAAGAGAAGAAAAAATAATCACTCTTAATTTTTTCCCATCAAACGTAGATGAAATGGTGGTCAAAAGTCAAAAATAACCACGACCGTCCACTTAAATCATTTTCTTGATTGAGCTAATTGGTTTGATTGGTGGACGTCGATTAATAGGAAAAGTTTGCATGTCGTTTTTATTATTGGTAGACAACTAGACATGCAAGAGATAGAGACGACCATTTGGAAGCGTGTAGAGATTGGAAAAGATGGACGGAATGTTTTGTTTGTTTTCGGAAGAAAGATAATTAGTTTATAACCAAGCAATTCAAGAAGTCAAATTAATGGTACAAACTGGGAAATTCAAGAAGTCAAATTAATGGTACAAACTGGGACGTGGTTGACATGTGTCTAACTCCAACTCATTCATGAGACACTAACGAGCAAAAGATGCGTGAAAATAAAAACTAGTAGGATAGAAGATGTAGATAAATAATTCTGGAAGTTGGCTCAGAAGAATCTACATGTTACGTAACCATGGGTGAATAGCCAATGCCTGCATACAAATGATTCTGAAAACCTACGGGTGAATGGCCGATTGCGATTTTTTCATGCGCAGCAGATTAAAAATAATTTCCTCAATACCCTCCAAATAATTCAAGATACCAACAATACCCTTCAATATTTTGTAATAGCTTAGATTTTCCTAATTTTATCAAAAAAATCAAATAGCGCTATGCGGCTATGCCATGAGTTTAACCATAATTTTGAGATCAAATATATTTACTTCATATGAATTTTACTTAAGAAGCCTAATTCGATATATATTGTGGTGTAGTAGTGGATAATGTGGAGTGCCAAGTTTAGTAGTTAATATTAGACATGAGGTATAATTGAAAATGCACTTCAAAATGGCGGGTTACATGCCATTTAATCTTGAAGGGTATTAGTGATGTTTTGAATTTTATTTAAAAGATACGATAAATTAAAGTTTGCCCCCTCATGAATACTTCTATTGCACTCTGTATCTCTCATTCCTAAAATTACCGACCTTTTAAGTTATTTCCCTATAACACCTCTAACCATACTATGTCAATTTCATTCATTACCATGTAATTATAGTTAAAATTTTCACTAATCTTTTGCAAATTGCCCCTTTCAATATGCATCCCCTTTTATGACACACAAATTATCAAATTGCCCGAAGCTAACCAGAATAAAACAATGTATCATTTGTAAGTACAGAGGTCTCTAATATCGTGAAGATTCTAAAAAAAATTGACTTTTCAATAGTATAGTTGTAGAAGGGTAATAAAGTTGAAACAAACTCAAAGATAAAAGGGACTGTTGGGAATTAAAATAAATCTCAAATACGCAACGGAACAAAAATCGCAAATCCAATCGGCTAAACTTGAGAACAAAATCCAAATCTAAAATCTAAACCACACAAAACACGCAAGATTTAACGTGGAAACTCAATGCGGAAAAAATCACGGACGACACAACTCAAATCCACTATAGAGAAACGTATTACAAGAGATGTTTACAGGAGACGCGAACAAACCGACGAAACACCCGGTTTAAATCTCTCCCAACGAATCACAAGGATGATCTCTCTCTTTTCTCTCAAGAATGCAAAAGTAGACAATAGGAATTAACCTTAAACAAAAGGGGACGAAAATGTCTTTATATAGAAGGCCTAAACAAGTATTAATTGCACCAAAATCGCGTGAAGAAATATACAAAACGTGGGCAGAACTGGGTCCAAACGGTCGACCGTTTCTCTAACATATCGCGAACCAACTTTTACCGGTCAACCGAAAAGCGACAGTAAGTTTTCTGGCTTGCACGAGTGCATACGCGGTCGACCAAATCACTTAAGTTCCGGTCGACTGAAATTCAACATGCACTTTTCTCCCAGCTCCTCGAATGTTTCCGGTCGACCGAATCCAAGGTTCCGGTCGACCGAAAACCGATAGTAACTTTTGCCCATCTCCAATTGTGTGCCCGGTCGACCGAATCTTAGATTCCGATCGACCGAAACACTCCTTCTGGTCAACCGATCGTCTGTTTTTCTGCACTAATACTTTAAACACTTATTCAAGGTAAACAACAACAGAGACTATATTTAATTTTTAAAGATGGGATTCCTAAGGTGTAATGGAGTTGGTCCAGGGGCTTCCAATGTGCCGCTGGACCCAGGATCGATTTTCCATCCTAACCTTTCTGCTCGGGTTTTTCCCTTCCCATGTGTCGCAAGGCGATTGGACCAGGGTCGGAGAGTTCCTCGTATCTGAAGAAAATTTTGAGGGATGAATGTAAAATGAAAAAAAGAGTCAAAGTGAGGAAAGAAAAGTGTATGAAATTGATGGGGAAAGTACGCTCAGCTTTAAAATCAATTTACAACGATGTAGAAATCTTCATAGTGGAAATCAAGAAAGCGCGCTCCAGCTCACCGGGTGTCAAGATGACGTCAGACAGTTACATTATTTGAGATGTATCGTATTGTAATTTATCCGGAAACAATACATATACGTCATTGGCCCTTAAAATCTCATTAAAAAAAATCAACACCGAAAACGAAAAGTAATTGAAAGGTAACCCTGAAATAAATCCCTTATCATCTCCGGCGCACAACTGCCACATGTCACTTTCAAAACCAAGCGATTTGGATTTTCCGATTCATTCTTATAAGGTCTCAATTTCAGACCGAACTGAGGTCCATAGATTCGATTAAAATCTAAAAACAAAGTTGAAAATTTATGCATTGACATTTGTGTACGCTTTAATAGTGCCATGACGTTTAAGAAGATTTTGAATTTGAACAAAAACAAATAATTAATGACCTTTCAAGTTCCAAGTGATTCCTAATTAAGGAAAAAACTGCCACTATGGTTGAAATCTTGGTAAGTATACGCGGGATATTTGACAAAGCAAATTATTATAACCGGAAATATATTATAATTTTACGAGAGAGAGAGAGAGTATGAGACGGAACGGAATTGGAATCCAATACATCCAACACATTTCAACGCGGCACATGGAAGTAAACAAGCACACAACACAAGTGTAGTTTCCATTTGGACACTACTGCCGGTTTTCTTCTTCAAAAATTCTCATCCAGCCAGTGCAAGGAATTCAGATAATAATTAAGAATCTGAGTTTGTTAGGATTGAATCGATTGATGCAAATTACAACTGCGATTTTGCGGCTCGTTTTTTGTGGAATGAGAATTCCCTAAACCCACTCCCACTTTGTGATGAATAGGTGAAGGTAAAAACCCAAGTAGGAGGACACGACCCACAAGTATCCCCTTCAGGTTCCAGACAAGACTTACGAGATTTGATCCCTGGTCCAAAGGCATATACTCTTAGCCTCCCTCCGCCATTTTGTTTGTTTAGTTTGATTTGAATCCCGAGTATGTATTTTATCAACACATGGATAAGCATATACTCTTATACTCGGCTAAACGAATAAAATATTGTTTATTTATCTTATTATTGATATTAAAAAATGTTCAACAGGTCGACATGTATAAGGGTCAAGAAACCAATAGGCTGAAATCCCTATGGTCTTTTTAAAATAGACGAAATATAAAAAAGCCGATGGGGTCACGAACGCTACTAATTATGTGGCATCGCTGCTGCCTCACTTACAAATACACGAAGACCACTTCTACGTACTTCGTTATCATACCTTGTGTTCGTGTTCTCATTAGATAAATATATTAGCATGCGTGTGGGTTAGGTGGTTCGGACATTTAGATTCTCATTAGTTGTTCATGTGATAACTTAATAACATTCATGTATATATGTAAATAATTGTTATGTTGGGAATAGTAATTTGACATTATTATGTAGCATACTTAGAAAAGTGGAGACGTGTCGAAGAATAGTCTTGCTAAATTACTTGGTACGCAACTAACCGAAGAAAATAAGCTTACGTTAATATAAAAAGCTAAGAATGCATTGGCTGATCATTAGAATGTAAACGTTTGGATTCTATTGAGAAGATATAGGTAAGTAAAGCATCAAGTGAGAACAAGGGTGCATATAAGTTTTGGTTAGGCTAAATGTCCATGTTTTATTGGTGAAAGTCCACGGGGATTTCACGGCGTGTCGTCCTTACTTCTTAGACTTCGACGTCTTGCAAATTTCAATGCCAACTAATTGCAAAAGTATGCCCTTCAACTTGGGGTTTTGGTTATGGTAGTGTACACGAATGTCCTCTGGATTACTAGCGTCTGTATCAATAAGCAATTAACCATACAAATAAATTAATATATATATATATATATATATGCCAATAGGGTTGTAGGAGCTTCTATAGCCAACTTGGTTGTGACACTCAAAATTAACACAATTTCAAGTTGATTTTTTAAAATCAAACTTAATCACATATATTGTTATCTCTTAAGTTATAACGTGTTAAAATTTTAGGTCAATCAAAATTGATTTCACCGATAATCTAAAATGGTCATATTTGAACGGTTGAAATATACCGAATTTCGAAGTTATCGGATCAGAATCTACGATGATCTATTTGATCTGAATTTTTTACCACATGTTCATTATATATGCTATATACCACCCATAAATTTTCAAATAAAAAACTAATAGGATTTGGCTAAAAATGCGGTGTCACAACAAATATGGTTGTAGGTCTCTCACGTGTACATTTTTTCCATATATATATACACACACATATATATATACATGTATATATATAGACAAGATCTAGCGAGTCTCACTCAGTGCTCATCTTATTGGTTGAAGGCCCCTACAATCTTACAATTAGATTTAATTACGGTTAATCTACGGTTGATAACAACAATTAGATCATTTTATTAGCATAATCGTCATAATCTTAATCTACCTTACAATTTAAGATGAATGGGTGATGGTAGGTTCTTTAAAAAGTTAGATTAAGTCTCGGGTTCACTGGAGAATTAATGTGTATACATATAGGGTCAAGATCTAGTGAGTTGAGTGTTCATCTTATTTGTTTAAGTCTCATACAATCTCACCATTAGATTTAACTACGGTTAATCTACAGTTAATATTCACCATTATATCATTTTATTAGCATAACCGTGACCTTAATCTAGTTTACAATTTAAAATGAATGGTGGATATGTCAACGACATAAAATAGTTAGATTAAGTCCTAGGCTTATTGGAGAATTATTGTGTGTATATGCTCTAGAACTAAAACACAATTTAGAATTTAAATTCTATGAAGTACACGTAGAATTTTAGACTTAAAATATTTAACAATCTTAGAAGTCAAATATCCTTTACATGGTTAATGCATGGTTATGCAATTAGTTTATATTCTGTATATCGAAATTTAGTTTAGATGGACTTTTTTGTGCGACTACACCTCATAAGGGCGAAATTGTTTTTTTGTCCAAATTTTGTATAAATACGCATCATTTGTTTTTTAGAATGGACTATTGTCATTTTTGTGAATTATAAAGATACATATTGATGCCTCTTGTTTGTGTACTAACGAACCAAAACTTATAATGTCTCTAAAAACAATATAACATGTTACACTTCTTTTGTAAATAAAACCCTTACCACGCTTAAATGATATATTAAATTAATAGAATATTTTACATGTTAACACCCAGAAACTACAGAGATATGAAATAAATATTTCTCTTCTTGTTCCTTAAATTCCATCTTTCTTCTATTTCCCCACGACTACGGACTACCGCTCATATATTACTCGATCCTGGTTAGGAAGTTGGCTCATAAGAAAGCAATAAAATTTCAAATTTGATATTTTGTTTTCTATGCAACCCACTGCATTCAAAATTAAAACGACCCTTGAGAAAGAAAGAAGTGTAGGGATAGAATACGACTCCATGAGGAATGTATGCCACTATGCGGAACAACATCTCTCTTCTTTCTTAAACTTACATCGTCCATGAGTTCACTTGTAATTGTCTAAAGATTTTATAGGTGTGGACCTACCAAAGGCATGCACCCTAATGAGCTGCAAACGGGGCGGGGCGGGTTTGGCTCCGCCCACTACCTGCCCCACCAAAGTCAGGTGGGCAAATGGTACGGGGCGGGGAGGGTTAAAAAAAATTGGGCCGCTACCTGCCCCACTTAAGGATGGGTTACGCGAGGCGAGGTGGGTTAAGCAGGCGAAACGGATGAATTACTGTAAAAACTCATTTTAACTTATTACATTGACATATACACACATAAAAATATTTCTAAAAGAATATATAATTAAGCTTACATGTATAAAATATATAAGTCAATAAAATTACAAGTCTACGATTTACAATACTTGAATGAACAATTAACAAACACATAAAGTCACAACCATCAAATAAATGTTAGATGTCTAATGAAATAATGAAAGCTTTAATACATAAATATGTATTTTTTATAATTATATTTGTAACAGGATAAAACGGGACGGGTTGACAGGTCAAACCGGCCCGGGAACAGCCCTGCACCCTAATTCAGAGACAATATCAACGCGGACATCAATTTTCTTATGCATATAAGTACTTAATGTGGCAAGGACGTTGAAACATTTGGAAGTGTATAGCCTGCTATAAATGCAAATGCTTTCTCTGGTCGGAGGAAATTAGAACGTCATTATCGTACAACATTTGTAATATGAAGATGGTTCCCAGAACCATTACTTCACATGTATATAGGAATTACACATCAATTATTCATTTTATTCATGCATATATAGTCACACTTCGACGTGTGTGTATACGTCACTACATGCGGGTCCACGAATTCGTGCAAAGCTTCACGTCAAAATAAATGCCAATGTCCAAAATAATGCATACAGTCAGCTTTATCTTCAACGCAATGGGTACGGTCTACTTACGTAAATGGGAGAGAAAACAACACAAACACGTGTCACAAAACGAACTCCTCTCGTACGTAATCTGGTATGTGAATGATCGATCTTTCTCAATCCTAATGAAGTAATGGTTCTGGGAACCATCTTCGTGTTACATCAGTGTACGACAATGACGTTCTAATTTCCTCCGACCGGAGAAGACATTTGCATTTATAGCAGGCTACACACTTTCCATATGTTTCCACGTCCTTGCCACATAAAGTACTTGGGCCAGCCGTTATGGGTGCAAAAAAATTAGGAGGGGCGGATTCTGTGGCGGGACGTGGACGCTGGGTGGCTTATTTAAAAAATATTAAAAACGAAAAATAAAATAAAATCGATCAATGGGTGTAAAATGAAACGACGTAGATGAAAAGTTTGGGACGTTAGCGGAGGTGCTCTGACATGGATAAGAAATTTGATCTCCACGTTGATATTGTCCTTGAATTAGGGTGCCCTAGGTAGGTCTTCACATATTCTGGTAGTGAAATCTGTAGATAGTGTTTCAACACGTACGGTAGTTCTCAATTGGTAGTGGTACACAATTACACATGAACTCAAGGATGATGTAAGTTTAAGAAAGAAAAAAAAAGTTTAGGAAAGAAGAGAGATGTTGTTCTCCATGCAATCCTCATGGATCGAACCGGAGAGATAGGGTCATATTGCAAACGGAACGTGGGATTTTCCTGAGAATTTTTTCCCATAGAGGTTAATCCAAATGCACTTCTGCTGAGTTTCACACTGAGATCCATCGGCCGGAAAACCAACAGGTCATTACGTTGACGCGAGAGAGGTTGGGAAGGTACAGCAGTTCCTTAGGGAATGGAGCCATCACGTTGTCTAGATGGTGGTTTAGACCTTATAGAGCCTGGAAATATAATACAACATGAAGTGATCTCTGAATTAAGCAAAATCTTGAACTCCGCCTTAAGAACTTTCTTCGTCAACGTTATGAGGTGTGTAGGTCACCGACGTAATTTGTGAAATTTGGTCGTGACTCTACGTACTTTACGACTTGTTTAACTAACTTAACGGAAACCTAGATCGAACATGCAAAGTTGACCACCCCCGTGGACAAGGACTTCGTACGAGGAATCTAGATCTGATCGATTATGCGCTTGTTACAATGTATGATTGATAAGTCTAAGGTGTATTTCATGAAAATTTACTTTTAAGTTTACGTCTAAAATTGTCAGTACTTCATTCTTTTTTAAAACAAAATGTAAATATTAAACGTTCTAATATTGTCAGTACTAGATTATTAATAATAATAAAACGCTGAACGCAGTGCAAGGTACAATCACATGATATTATAGTATATTTCGAACTGTTAAGAGGATGTCACCGTCCGTATTTCATGAACAAATACACATCGATGACATGTGCGTGTACTTTTCCTTCGCGGACGGGATGAGTGATGCAACTCCGGCAACGTAAAAAACACAGAGATGCGAATGTCGGATGTAAAGAATGGGATATCAAGATGGTTGGAGGGATCGACGCGTTGGTCTCCATTGGAGAGGTACGCAACTGCTCCTTTACAACCCTCAACGGCTGAGATCGTGTGAAGGAAAACGAACGGTCAACATCCTCTGAAGGACCAAAATTTATTTTGATTACAGGCCGTTACAATCTTTTATAGATTATCACATGCATGCATGTATACGATCGACAATCAGCGGTTAACTTTAATTCAATTGTTATAGTTGGTATGGATAATCAACTAAATTATTCAATACATTCATTGTATTGGTTTGAAACGTTATTCCTGATCCAGATTTTCAAGATTGCATGACCATATATATCATGGTGGCGGAGGACATGGTGTACAAGGCGGTAGTGGGTCGCCGCAGAGGCACTTATTTCCTTCGAACGAAGAAGCCGGAAAACGACCATCCGTGGGAGGAATAGGACCACACAAGCGATTATAGCTCACATCTAAGTAACCTCTGAAACGTGATATCTCCGGTGGCAACCCACCGTATACGTTGTTGTGGGCAATGTCAAACTTCATCAAGAAACCTACTTGAAACTCCACCTCCGACATGTTGAAACTCAACTCGTTCCTTCTCGCTTTAAAACCGTAGACGAACGGGGTTTTGTTCTTCAGGTGAGGTGCGACGCTCCCTGTGATCTTGTTGTCTGACAGATCGAGGTCAGGAGGATAAAACACTCTGTCCTCCATCCTCGCGTTTATACCGCAGCCGGCGAGTCCCAGAGTGAAAAGATTGGGGGCTTTCGTGACCCAATTTGGAACGTTTCCAAGGCGGAACTTGTTGTAAGAGAGATCGAGCCTTCGACGGCCTCGTGGGACAAATCCGGCAATGGGTCGGTAAGCAAGTTCACGGCCGAGTCCATGAATTGGATGCTTTCTGGAATCGGACCGGAAAACTTGTTGCCGTCTAGGTTCAACGTGTGTCCAGAAAAATCCCAGGAATTCCGGGATTCTTCCGGTGAAACGGTTGAAGGAGAGATCTAAGGCGATGAACCAATGCAGTGCAGCTTCGAATGAAGATGGGATCTCAGTAAGTCGGTTATGCGCAAGAGAGAGTATGAGCCCTCCCTTGAGAGAGGAGAGGTCCGGGATCGCACCGGTGAGACGGTTGCCGTCGAGAGATAACCAGTCGAGGCTTTCTGTAACGTCCCGAAACAGCGGAAGAAATTTTTCAAATTTAAAACACAAACATACGACCGTCAACGGTCAACAAGGGCACGCTACTGGAAAAGTCAACAGAATATATATATAAAATATCTCCACGTGGAAGTCATAATACAGAGTGTCAAAAGAGTGATTACATGTCTAAAACATAACTACGGTAATCACTACCTCTACAAAAAGATGAAACGACAGGACCCGATCCCGGAGGCACTCCCCTCGGTCACCACCAACCTAAGACCCCCTGCTCCCTGAAAATGAAACATCAAATCTGCCTGAGTTCCTGAAAGGAACCCCGTATGCCAACATCTCCTACATATACAGAAATACAGACGAAAATGCCAAGAATGCTCATGCAATGCAATCCGCCTCGGGCCCAATGAATGCCCCAACCGCCACGGACCATCTCCCAGCCGCACCAGGGGCATGGGAAACATCCCCCACCCTGCCAATCCAGGCCCACACGAGGGGGGTCGCCGCGCTCATCTCCCAGCCGCACACAGGGGCAATAGGGAGGCATCCCCCCTGCCAATCCAGGCCCACACGAGGAGGTCTCGACTTTCCTCCATAGGGAAAGTGCATCCCCTTCCCCCACCAGGGAAGAAGGCATCTACCACCCACACAGGCATGATAGGCATCCCTCTCTGCCGCACCGGCATCCACAAGGGGTCCAACAGAAATACGCTCTCGTCGTAGGTGAAATCCGTAGCTCCGAGGTCCGGTGATCGACCGTGGGCTCGGCAGCCGGTAGTCGCCTCTGCTCGACGTCACGTATGTGGATAAATCCACCAAGGAAAGATAATTCGACCCACCAGTCGAACAAGGTCAAATCTAGCGGTCGACCGTTTGGAAGGTCTACGCTATACGTTTTATATACATATATATCCTGTCGGTCGAACCAGGGTCCGTTCAACCGATAAGGAAAACTACATGAATCCTGCCCACTGCATTCGGTCGACCGAAACTCTTTCGGTCAACCGGATCAACAGGCACTTCACTACAGGAAAACTGCACGCGGTCGGTCGACCGGATCCAGAGCGGTCGACCGTTTAGATGGTCAACGCTCTTGACCGACTTTGCGCAGTTCGGTCGACCGAGACACACACTCGGTCGGCCGAAGGTCTGTCTACCCTATCTACTGGGATCGGTCGACCGAAGAATCACCGGTCGACCGGACTAATATAACCCTTATAAAATATTCCCGCTAAAATTTGGCATAAACGGTCGACCGTCACACAGACGTCGTTCGACCGTTTTCGGGCAGCAAGTCATTTTTATTAAATAGCGGTCGACCGAACCTCACACGGTCGACCGAAACACTACAATATCGCCACTGAACAGGCATCATTTAGACGTTGTTCGGTCGACCGAGACACACAACGGTCGACCGAACCAGTCGTCTTCAACCTTGGTTCAGTGGGGTTTTCGCCGGGGAAACGGCACCAACGCCGCCCCCTATACTCCCACATCTCTTGGGGAGTTACTATGAAGACTTGGCATACCTTTCACCGTGAAGAAGACGTGTGCGGCGAGCTCCTCCTCCTCCGGCGTCGCTTCTAGCTTCTTATTCTCGAGCTCCCTCCTACGGCGCCTCTTCTCCGCGTCGCCGGTGCTTCCACTCTCCTCCTGGTCCGCCGGAAGCAAGGGAAGGTGGTGAGAGTGTGATGAGTGGAGAAGAAAATGGGGAGAAAAGAGGAAGAATGAGATGTGTTGGGTGGTTTTAAACCAAACCCCTCTACCAACCCTACACCCTACCCATACTTCACTCCATACCCACCATACCCCCACACTCCACCCCATACCTCCCCTCTCTCACACGACTTTACAATCCACCCTCCTTAAAAGGATTTCGCCCCGAAATCAGAAAGGTAACTTACCAAACAGCTCTGGATACTGCTTCCGAACTTCCTCCTCGATCTCCCAGGTGGCCTCGCGCTCACTGTGATGCTGCCATCTGACCTTAACCATCGGAATGGTCCTCCTCCTGAGCTGATAGTCCATCCGATCGATGATTTCAACTGGCCTCTCCTCAAGTGACAAGTCCTGCCGGATCTCAGGCACTGCAATCTCTATCACATGTGTCGGGTCTGCAACGTACTTCCTCAACATAGAAACATGGAAGACGTTGTGAAGGCCAGAGAACTGTGGTGGCAAAGCAACTCTGTAGGCGACCTCCCCGACACGGTCCAAGATCTCAAAAGGTCCGACATACCTCGGACTGAGCTTCCCCTTCTTCCCGAACCTCATCACTCCCCGAGCTGGTGAAATCTTCAGGAAGACGTGATCTCCAACCTCGAAGCTCAAAGTCCGTCTACGTCGGTCAGCATAACTCTTCTGTCTGCTCTGTGCTGTAGCCAACCTCCTCCTGATCAGGTCAACCTTCTCTGCGTACATCTGCACAAGCTCTGGACCCACTAACTGCCTCTCGCCTACGTCACTCCAGCATACCGGCGATCTGCACGGCCTCCCGTACAATGCCTCATACGGTGCCATCCCAATACTAGCATGGTAGCTGTTGTTGTAGGCAAACTCGATCAGAGGTAGATGCTCATCCCAGTGTCCAGCCCAGTCCAGCGTGCAAGCCCTCAACATATCCTCCAAGGTCTGGATAGTCCTCTCTGACTAACCGTCTGTCTGAGGGTGAAAAGTTGTACTGAATCTCAGACGTGTCCCAGTGCCTGCTGCAGACTCCCCCAAAATCTGGATGTGAACCTCGGATCTCTGTCAGAGATGATGCTCACCGGTAGTCCGTGCAATCTGACGATCTCCTCTACATATAGCTTCGCCAGACTCTCCAAAGGCAAGGTGGTCCTGATGGCCAGAAAGTGCGTCGACTTGGTCAGTCTATCGACTATCACCCAAATCGCGTCATGGAACCGCCTCGTCTTCGGTAGCCCCGTGACAAAATCCATCGTCACGTGCTCCCACTTCCACTCCGGAAGCTCGATACTCTGCATAGGCCCAGCTGGCCTCTGGTGCTCGATCTTCACCTGCTGACAGACCAAACACCGACTCACGAACTCTGCAATGTCCTTCTTCATGCCTCTCCACCAGAAGTTCCGCTGCAGGTCCTTATACATCTTCGTGCTCCCTGGATGGATGGTGTACTTCGCTCTGTGTGCCTCCTCCATGATGTCATCTCTCATCCCATCAACCCTCGGCACCCAGATCCGCCCTCTGAATCTCAGACCTCCATCGACCCTAACACTGAAATCTGACCCCTCTCTGGCAGTCAACTCCAGCAAACTGGCCAACTCATCATCCTCGTGCTGCGCCTGTACTACCTGCGAAACGGTCTGTGTCTCTACCCGCAACTCAGCTAACACCACTCCCTCAGAGTCCCCAGTGAACGGCCTCCACTCTGCCAATGACTCAAGCAGTCTCCACTCCTGAAGGCACATGCCAGCAACTGATAGCTCCACTCTCCTACTCAAGGCGTCTGCAACTGAATTCGCCTTCCCCGGGTGGTAGGAGATGGTGAAATCGTAGTCCTTAATGAACTCCAACCAACGACGCTGTCTCATATTCAACTCCTTCTGGGAGAAAAGGTACTTCAGACTCTGGTGATCGGTGAACACCTCAAACTGCTCACCGTATAGGTAGTGTCTCCATGTCTTCAGTGCGTGCACAACGGCTGCCAACTCCAAGTCATGCGTCGGGTAATTCTTCTCATGGGTCTTCAACTGCCTCGACGCGTATGCAATCACCCTCCCGTGCTGCATCAACACGACAACCCAAACCAATGCCTGATGCGTCGCTGTAGACCACAAAACCTCCTGTGCCGCTCGACAGAGTCAAAACTGGAGCTGTCGTCAGTCGTCTCTTCAGCTCCTGAAATCTGTCCTCGCACTTCTGGGACCAAACAAAAGTGACTCCCTTCTGCGTCAGGGCAGTCAGAGGTGCAGCTAACCTCGAGAAGTCTTTGATGAAGCGACGGTAGTAACCCGCCAATCCAACAAAGCTCCTGATCTCCGTCACGCTCGTAGGGGCTCTCCACTCAGTCACTGCCTCTACCTTCGCCGGATCCACCAAAATACCCTCTGCAGAAACAATGTGACCCAGAAATGCGACTCTGTCCAACCAGAATTCGCACTTCGAAAACTTAGCATACAACCTCTGGTCTCTCAAAATGCTAAGTACAATCCGCAGGTGCTCTCTGTGCTGCTCCACATCGGGTGAGTAAATCAGGATATCATCCACAAAGACAACGACACAACTATCCAAGTACTGCCTGAACGTCCGGTTCATCAGATCCATGAAAGCTGCCGGAGCGTTCGTCAACCCAAAAGGCATCACCAAAAACTCATAGTGCCTATATATGGTCCTGAATGCTGTCTTCTGGACATCCTCCTCTCGGATCCTCAGTTGATGGTATCCTGAGCGTAGGTCGATCTTAGAGAAGACCTTCGCTGACTGCAACTGATCGAACAGGTCCTCAATCCTAGGTAGGGGATACCTATTCTTGATGATGACATTGTTCAGCATCCTTTAGTCAATGCACTTCCGCAAAGACCCGTCCTTCTTCTTCACAAACAGCACTGGCGCGCCCCAAGGTGAGACACTCGGTCTGATGAATCCAGCCTCCATCAGCTCCTGTAGCTGCTTCTTCAACTCTGCCAACTCCGCGGGCGCCATCCTGTACGGGGCCTTCGACTGCGGTGAGGTGTCTGCTGCCAGCTCAATGCAAAACTCCATCTCTCGCGGAGGTGGCAATCCTGGAATATCATCTGGAAACACCTCTGTAAACTCCCGTACCACATCTATCTCGTCCAGCCTCAGAGACTCAGCCTCTGGAACAACCAGCGTCGCCAGAAACGCTCTGCAACCCTGCTGTATCAACCTCTGAGCCCTCAAAGCTGACACCACAATGCGGCCTCCTCTGTTCCTGACTCCTCTAATCATGATATCAGACAACCCCATCCTCGGAATCAAAACCTTCCTCTCACGGCAAAGGACACGCACGTCATGCCGGGACAGCCAGTCCATCCCCAGAATAACGTCGAAGTCCTTCATCGGTAGCAAGACCAGATCTGCCGGAAAATCTTGGTCTCCCGAAACAACCGTGGCGCCGGGGATGAAGCTCCCCACAGTGCCCACCAGACCCAGGGGTGTGCTGACCTCCAAAGTGGCAGTCAACATCGCAAGGGTACAGCCCAACACTCCCGCAAATCGCTCCGAGATGAACGAGTGTGTCGCGCCACAATCAAAAAGCACTCTAGCCTCTAAACCTGCCACAAGAAGTGTACCTTCCACGACGGTGCTGGCGTCCCTCGCCTCCTCTGCCTGGATAGTGAAGACTCGTCCAGTGCGCTGACCCTGCTGCGGTGCTGCAGGTCTCCTAGCTCCGCCGCCACTGACACTCGGAAGTCCCGGAGGTCTGCTCGGTCCAGCGCCCTTGCTAGGGCAGTCCCTGACGAAGTGGCCCTGCTGACCACAACCATGACAAGTAACCAGACCAAAGCAACGCCCAGTGTGCACTCTGCCACAGCTCCTGCACGCCTCTGGCTGCGGTGCCCCTGCTGCCTCGATCCGGGGCCTCTTGCCCGACTTCCCCGAACTCTGCCCTCCTGGCCTCCCTGAGGATCTCCCTACCGATCTCCTATCATCCTGATAATTCTCCCGGTAGTCCCTCTCCATGATAGTGGCACTCCTCACTGCATCCGCCAAGGTGCGCGGCATGCTCGACAACACTCGGGTCCTCAGATGCTTCCGGAGTCCCCCGACAAACTTCATCGACCTCTGCGCCTGAGTGACGAAAATCTCCGGACAGTAACGCTCAAGGGCGTTAAACTTCCCATTGTACTCCTCCAGTTTCATGCTCCCCTGCTCCAGGGTCAGGAACTCCACCCGCTTCCCGTCTCGCACATGCTCCGGAAAGTACTGCTCGTTGAACTCCTCAACGAACTCCTCCCATGACACATCCTCTCGACCGGTGAACACAACTGCTGAAGTTGACCTCCACCAGTTCGCTGCATCTCCTCTCAGCACATAGGTGGCCAGGTCCACCTTCTTCTCCGGAGTACAGTCGATAGCCCTGAAGATCGTCTGCATAGTGAGGATCCATTCCTCAGCTGCCTCTACATCCATCTGCCCAGCAAACGTCGGAGGGTGCTGCCTCATGAACCGGTCGTGCATCGCACCGGCCCCCGCCTGCACACTCTGCGCTGCCTGGCGCTCTAACATCCCGCTCAACCGTTCCACGGTGTCGAACAGGACTCTGCGCTCTGCCTCCCGGGCCTCCTCTCTCTCGGTCTCGCTCGAACTGTGAGTCTCAACCGCAGGCACAACCCGTCTCGGAGGCATCACTCTACAGAACAAAAAGACTCACATCAGAATGATCATGAATGCATGCTAGGGGTGCACACGGGTCGGGTTGGAGGTGAAACCCGACCCAACCCGAAAATTTCGGGTTAGGGGAAAACCCAACCCGAACCCGAACCCGAACCGGTTCGGGTTGAACCCAACCCGACCCGAAATTTTCGGGTCGGGTTGGGTTGGGTCGGGTTGAACCCGAAAATTTGACATGAAGTATTTGCACACCAAGTGCTAAATAATTCCTGAAATGTAAGCAATAAAAATGATATGGATATTCCAAAAACCACAACCATTCAATCCTAACTTATATAAATTGATTTCAATCCTAAATTAAAAACAAACAACCAAGTGAAACAAAACTACATAACTTCAAACACACCTTAAATGAATACAACTTCAAAATCAGCAAGCAATAGACAATAGTTCAAGCCTTCAAGGTGTCAAGCCAAGAAGCAATAAGTTCAAAATAACTTCAAAATCTAACAATTAACTTAAAACACGATGCCATGAAACAATCCTAATTCCGACATAACATCCAATATTCGTAATGACTAAATAAAATTAAACATTACATCAAATAAGTTGAGCAAGCCTCTCCACGATGTCTTTATCTTCCGAAATAGCTGAAACAATCAAAATCAAACAAATATGAGATCGGATACGTAAAGAAATTTAACTGATTGCAAATATAAATGGTTCGTACCTAGACTCTCAACTTCTAGAAGCTCTTCCAAAGTTGTAGGCCACTCAATGTCAAGGTTCCCTCTCATCCAATCTTGTGTACAAATTAGACACTCAACAAGCTTTGGAGTAAGTGAACTGTGATAATCGCTAAGAATCCGACCACCTGTGCTAAAAGTCGATTCAGAAGCAACTGTAGACACCGGAATGGCAAACACATCTCTCGCTATTGTTGCAAGAGTTGGGTATTGTTGCAAGAGTTAGGTATTGTTGCAATAGCGAGAGATGTGTTTGCCATTCCGGTGTCTACAGTTGCTTCTGAATCGACTTTTAGCACAGGTGGTCGGATTCTTAGCGATTATCGCAGTTCACTTACTCCAAAGCTTGTTGAGTGTCTAATTTGTACACAAGATTGGATGAGAGGGAACCTTGACATTGAGTGGCCTACAACTTTGGAAGAGCTTCTAGAAGTTGAGAGTCTAGGTACGAACCATTTATATTTGCAATCAGTTAAATTTCTTTACGTATCCGATCTCATATTTGTTTGATTTTGATTGTTTCAGCTATTTCGGAAGATAAAGACATCGTGGAGAGGCTTGCTCAACTTATTTGATGTAATGTTTAATTTTATTTAGTCATTACGAATATTGGATGTTATGTCGGAATTAGGATTGTTTCATGGCATCGTGTTTTAAGTTAATTGTTAGATTTTGAAGTTATTTTGAACTTATTGCTTCTTGGCTTGACACCTTGAAGGCTTGAACTATTGTCTATTGCTTGCTGATTTTGAAGTTGTATTCATTTAAGGTGTGTTTGAAGTTATGTAGTTGTTTCACTTGGTTGTTTGTTTTTAATTTAGGATTGAAATCAATTTATATAAGTTAGGATTGAATGGTTGTGGTTTTTGGAATATCCATATCATTTTTATTGCTTACATTTCAGGAATTATTTAGCACTTGGTGTGCAAATACTTCATGTCAAATTTTCGGGTTCAACCCGACCCAACCCAACCCGACCCGAAAATTTCGGGTCGGGTTGGGTTCAACCCGAACCGGTTCGGGTTCGGGTTCGGGTTGTGTTTTCCCCTAACCCGAAATTTTCGGGTTGGGTCGGGTTTCACCTCCAACCCGACCCAACCCGACCCGTGTGCACCCCTACCTCTACCAACCCTACACCCTACCCATACTTCACTCCATACCCACCATACCCCCACACTCCACCCCATACCTCCCCTCTCTCACACGACTTTACACTTTCGATGTTTCCTATTTCGTCGGGGATCGTACCGGAAAGTTTGTTGTTGCCCAGATTGAGTATGAAGAGCTGCGTCATCTTCCTGATGGAAGGAGGGATCTTACCGGAGAGTTCGTTTCCGGAGAGACTGAAATACCTGCTTGTTCTGCTTAGTTTGATGCCGAGATCCAGCAGGAGACGGCCGGAGAATCCACATTCGGCTACGTAGACGCGGATGAGGTTGGGAAGGTACAAGAGCGGCTCAGGGAATGGACCGGTTACGTTCTTGTGTCTTTGAAAGTGCAAGTCCCTGAGTCGTCGGAATTTCGAGACGGAAGACGGAATGGTTCCCGAGAGAGGCAAGTGCGACGGGTTGTACCGGGATGTGCTAAGGGATAATCGTGTGACGCGCGAGTCGGGTCCACACTTGATGCCCGACCAAGCGCAGCAATCGGTTCCCGGATTCCATGTGGAAAGCATACCACTGGGGTCGGCGGTAATGCCGACTTTGAGGCCGAGGAGACCAAACTCATCGTCGGGATGCCATCCTGCCTCGGCTGCGGAACAGACGATTAATGGGAGGAGTTGGAGGAGAGTGGTGGTGAGCAAGAGTGACTTCATTTTGGTTATGTAACTAGTTTAGGTGGTGAGATGGTGAAAGTTTTAGGGCATGCAAGTATGAATTAAAAAGAAGTGATGTGGTACGCACGTAATTTATGCAAAGCCTAGAAATTAGATTACGCAATATGTGGAGACCGCCGGTTTAGGCACGTAATAGGTCAACGTTTTGAAGTGTATTTTACTTTTGGACAAAAGAAATGTCATCATCTTTATCAAATCTAACTAAATTAAAGAAGAATCCTGACTCCAGTATTTACGTAATGTTGCTCCAATGATGGCAGTACGATAAAATTTAACATAGTATAAAAGCTAAACGCAAATTAATGCAAGGTACACAGATAATATTGTTACATTAATATATGTTAGTATATTCTGAACTGCATGTTGGGACGATGTTATAATTAAGAAGTTCTTTCTACGTGTCCCATGAAAATTAAACAGCTCATTTTTACATCAGCACAAGCATGCATGATATATCTAATGACAGTCAGCGCTTAATTAAATTTAATCCAACTCTTATAGTTGGTAAACCAATCAACTTATTCGTTACATTACTTTGGTTCAGAAGACAACATTAATTTATTCCTGAACCAAACGTTGAAGGTGACCTTGTCATTCTTTACTAAGATGGCATCTACTTGGCGGTAGGGACCGGGTCACGTGCAGAGGCGCTTGTTTCCTTCGAAAGCAGACGCCGGAAAACGACCATCCGTAGGAGGAATGGGACCACACAAGCGATTGTAGCTCCCTTCTAAGCAACCCCTGTCATGCGATACCGTTAGAGACAACTCCCCATATTAAATATACACGTCATTGTGAGTAATATTGAACTTCATCAAAAAGCCTGTTTTAAAGGCCATAATGCTCCTTAAATATTAATTATATAGCCATGTATAATTGTATCTCTTAAATAATAATTATATAGCCATGTATAATGGTCCTTAAATAATAATTCAAGTCAGAATAATAATGATAATAAAAATCATTAATCAAAACGAAATCATTAAGTACATACACATATATAAGATTTTATTTATTCAGAAACGAAGAAAAGGAAAGAAAGAAAGAACAAATGTAGAAACACAGACCTTATAACACAAGCACAATCTGGAAAAAAATTTATTAGATAAAATATTCAACTTGTACATTGATTTATTTATTTTGGTTGACGAACACCTTCTACTGCCTCTCCCAAGCTGGAGAACACGTCATCTCGTCTGACGACGACTTCAGGTACTTGAAAGTAAACTTGTACTTTGAGTAGGATTTTCATTTCTAGTTCGAACTTCAAATTGTACTTGATAAAATTTTGATCCATGTTTAGCTTGAAAATAAAAAAAGATAAGTGAGAAATTGAAAAAATTCTTCTCATTCGGACCAGAAATGAGTCTGGTAGACCCTACAACACCATATTTATTTGGGGTTTTTGCTTGGGTGCACCTCTAAAAGTTGTTTATTGGACATTTGAACTCGTGTATTTTTTTATTGCTCCAGAACACCCACAAAACAAACTAATTGCTTGGGTGCACCTCCCTCTAACACCGTTAACGGATTTCGTGACACCGTTAGTTGCCCCCGTTAAGTTCGAATTCAAACGGTTGACTGAAAATCAATTTGACTCTCAATTCGAGGTGATCGAGTCTAAATATGCTACTTGACACCTAATTAGACACCAATTCGAACTCTAATTAACATCGAAAGTATCTAGAAAACTCGATCGGCTCGAATTGTGAGTCAATTTGGTTTTCGGTTGACCGTTTGGCTTTCAGTCGACCGTTTGGATTTGAACTTAATTGATGTCTAATTAGGTGTCAAGTAGCATATTTAGGCTCGATCACCTCGAATTGAGAGTCAAATTGGTTTTCGGTCGACCGTTTGAATTCGAACTTAACATGGCAACTAACGGTGTCATGAAATCCGTTAACGGTGTTAGAGGGAGGTGCACCCAAGCAATTAGTTTGTTTTGTGGGCGTTCTGGAGCAATAAAAAAATACACGAGTGCGAAGGTCCAATAAACAACTTTTGGAGGTGCACCCAAGCAAAAATCCCATATTTATTTGAGTCTAAGTTTTTCCTTACAAACCAATTAGGCTTTAGGAGCACATGGCCTGAGAGGAGAACCACAGAGGCATTTATTTCCAACGAACGCAGACGCCGGAAACTTCGTCGGAGGGATCGGACCACACAAGCGGTTATAACTCACATTCAACGCCTTCAACTTCGCCACCGTCTTCGACAGTTTCCCGTAAACGGAATTGTGAGAGATATCCAAACTCTCGAGCCTGGTCGTGAGCTTCAACGTCGACATGTCGAAACTCAACTTGTTCCTCGCGGCACGGAAGCCCAGAAGCACGTCGGTCTTATTCAGCAAATTCAGCGGACTTCCGGTGATTTCGTTGTCGGAAAGGTCGATGTAGTCGTAGAAGTAACCCTTAGTGGGGACGAAATCCTCCATCCTCATATTTAAGCCGCAGCTGGCGAGGTTGAGGGAGTAAATTATCGGAGACGTCATGACCCAAGAGGGAATTTTTCCGAAATGGAGCTTGTTGTAGGAGAGATCGAGTGATTCTATGCCTTTCACGGCCAACACCGGGAACGGGTCGGTGAGAGCGTTCCTCGCGAGGTTGAGGTTGAAGATTTTGGTCAGTTTCCGGAAGCTTGGGGAGTAGAGTAATAAATAAACAAACAATTCATAAATAGTACTAAGCGTAAACCTATACATTTTTAGGTTCTTTTTTGACACACTTCTCCCTCACTTGGTGGACGTTGGTGTCGTTTAAAAAAATATTTTCTAGTTATAAGATATATGTTTTAAAAAATGTTTTAGAGATCGAACTGAAAAGTGACCCCAACACACTCGATTGGGTTCAAAATGGTTCAACCTAGTTAAACCGATGACCTAGTCCAACCGATGATGACGTCAACATGACATCATCATTTTTTGAACTCATAGTTGTACCGAATCATCATTCATCACAAGTTCTTTTACTTTTTCCTTCGTTATAAGTTTTCATTTGATACTGAACATGTGTTCATACTTGGCTACAAAATGTAGTCTCATTTTACTTTAGCTTGATGAGTTTTTACTCGAACTCCACCTCCTCTAAAAACTTTGTTACAGTGTACACACTTCACACCATTTAACACGTGCCCAGGCAATATCAGTCTTCTTTCGAACTGATGAAGAATGTTACCTCTAACTTCAAGGCCACCAAGATCACCTTCTATAGGATTCCGATCCTAATCCTAATCCTAATTGTGCCTTAATCTTGTTTTAGGTGGAGATTAGAGAAGATGAAGATGGACGACTGGGATTGAGAGGGATGGATGAAGGGCTTGGATGTTGTGGATGAGATGAGTGGTGGAGATGGAAGGATTGGATGGTTGAGATTAGAGGATGAGGAGATATTTGGTGAGCTCTCTCCCTCTCTCTTAAACGCACGTCTCTCTCTCCCTTTGATCACTTTCTCTCTCTACCATAGAGGTTGTGATCCGGCGAGGAAGGTGGTGGAGATCTCCGGCAAGGTGAAGATCGGCTCCGGGGAGTTGGTGGTTTGAGGTGAGTGTTACTCTCTCGGTTCGTTTCCGGCTCGTTTTGGTTTCTCTCTCTTGACCTCACCCGGGTTTCGGTGGTTGTGGTTGGCTTGTGGGGGTTGCCGGAGGTAGTGTGGTGTTGTGGATCGTCGAGGAGACGATTGATCGTCGTTTGGACGCGAGGTTCGTCGACAGATTGTGATTTGGGGAGACGTGCTCGTGGAGGCATCGTCGCGGTTCTTCAAAGGTCTCTTCAGACCTTCCGGTATGTCAAGCTCGCTCACTTAAGTAGTGTGAGTATTTGGAAGTCGACGGTAGGCCTTTCGGCTCGTCGCGAGTAAATGTGCAGCAGATTTCACTACATGATCGGTCGACCGGTTTGTGCAAACGGTCGACCGTTCGTGAAGAGAATTCGGGCTCTACCTCACATCGGTCGAACGATGTCCTTGGGGGCGGTCGACCGATCGTGCATAGGAGGCAAGTCTGGAGCGTTTCGGTCGACCGAGGCCCCTTTGCCGGTCGACCGTGTGCACTGTCTTAAGTCGGTTGGGGGCGTAGACCATCTAAACGGTCGGCCGCTCGTTGATTTTCGTTCGATCGTGACTTAAGTGAGTATTGTGGTCAGTTCGACCGAATGTGGTTTCGGTCGACCGGACTTGTGCGCTGAGCGTGGGGAACGCTTTGGAGGAATTCGGTCGACCGAGATGTGCTCGGCGTTCGACCGAATTCGTGGTGCGAGTGAGGGATTATTCCATGGACAGATTCGGTCGACCGAGGAGTGCTCGGGGTTCGACCGAATTCGTTGTGGATTTGAGAGATTTTTCCCTGGTGACTTTCGGTCGACCGGGCCCCCTTTGCCGGTCGACCGATTGGTCGTTTTGTTCGTTGAACCGGGAGTTGACCATCTAAACGGTCGACCATCCCGTGATTTTGGTTCGACCAAACGAGTGTGGTTTTGGGAATCGGTCGACCGATGGAGTGCCGGTCGAGGTGGATTGCCCTGTGTCTGCTTGATTCGGTCGACCGGAACTTTTGGTTCGATCGACTGTTTGTGTCATGTTTTGCACTATGGAGGTGTTGTTGTCGTGGTCGTCCATGTGGGGCGAGTTGTGGTGCCGATGTTCTTCCGGCAAGTGTGCTAGGTGCACGAGGGTTGCGATGGTTGGTTGAGATTAGACCTGGAGCCCCGTAACCGTGTGTGAGCTTGGGATTGGCTGAAATAGGCCTGAGGCCCAGCTTAGAATTGTGGTGTTGCGGCGGTTGGTTGAAAGAGACCTGGAGCCCCGTGACTGTGTGAGAGCTGCGGTTGGTTGAAAAAGACCTGGAGCCCAGCTAGTCTGTGCGGAGTTGGTTGAAAAAGACCTGGAGCTCCGTAGCGCGTTCAGGTTGGCTGAAAAAGGCCTATAGCCTGAGCAGGGACCGCGTGTAGGGGTTGGTTGAAAACGACCTGGAGCCCTTAGACGTTTGGGTTGGTTGAAAAAGACCTGGAGCCCTTGGTCGTGTCGTGGTAGCTGTGGTTGGTTGAGATTAGACCTGGATCCCAGCTTGGCAACGAGTGTGTGTCGCGGCGGTTGGTTGAGATTAGACCTGGAGCCCCGTGACGGTGGTGGGTGCATCGGTTGGTTGAGATTAGACCTGGAGCGCCGTACCTGCGGTGTGTGCTGTGGTTGGGTGAGAGAGCCCTGGAGCCCAGCCTGGTTGTGATGCTTTTCTTGTTTAGTAGAATTGCATGCTGGGGTGCCTTTTCATTTCATGCATTTAGAGTTTGGCATACGGGGTTTCCTTCTGGAAACTCAGGCATTGTTGCATGTTTACTTTCAGGCCGTGATCGGCGTTAGGGGTGGTGACCGAGGAGAGGAGCGCTGCTACCGGATCCAGCTTTCTCTCGGTTGAGGTCGTGTGATTCATGTTTCCTTTGTTTATGCTTTTGATGTAATCACAACTTTTGTAAACTCTGATGTTCGGATATATATATATATATATATATATATATATATATATATATATATATATATATATATATATATATATATATATATATGTTGGTGCACCTGTGTTCCTTTATTTGCGTAATATCCTCTGTTGATTGAGTGTTTATAAATTTTAAATTTTCCGTTGCTTTGAGGATGTGACACCTTCCATCAGGATGAAGATGACGACGTGGCGACCCGTCTGCGAGGCAAAATTGAGGCTGTAGGAGCAGATGAGGGACTAAAGCACGATGGATCGAGTGAAGGAGAAGACAGTGTGGAAGCCGATCTAAGAGGCAGAGTCAAGGTCGGAGGAGCGAATGAGGGACTGGACGAGGTTGTGGAGGTTGAGGCAGGGGCAGACGAGGAGTGATCTCGTTTTTAAAACATAAGTTTAAAGTACAACGACATAATGCACTTGTTCTTGGTTTTCAGATAAAGCATGTAGGTGGGGGCAAGAAGGGAAAATGAGTGGAGGGTGCTCACTGCTCCAGCAGTCAGCAACACAAAAGTGTGATATATCTACGATTAAGTTTCTAATTCTCCAATTTTTCTCACCCTCAAACTGCTCCAATTAAGTTTTTTGAGTATTAAGTACATAAATTAGTGCAGATAAATCTACGATATGAGATAACGATGGTCAGGAAATATGGTGGATATATCTGAACAATTTCACTTAGGATAATGATGGTTAAGGAACGATATCTGAACAATTTCATATTTGGGTGTAAATCTGAATTTATTCATTCATTATGTGTGGTATAAAATATTACATTTGAGTGTAAATGTAGATTTATTTATTTGTTGTGTTTGAGATGGTACAAATGATTACCACTTTATGTTAGAGGAAGAGGAAGCATGGGGTGGAGGAAGTGGTGGAGGAGAGAGATGAACTGTGAGCTTCTCCATGGATGGAGACCCAAAAAATCCATTTGAGCATGACTAACAGGGTCAGTTTGATTGTTTTGAAGTCTTGAGTCTTGGCTGGGGTTGAGAAACGATCAAAACAGTTTTAAACTTTAACTCCTCACCAGGTTGGATCAATCGAGCTTTACACCCTTGTTTTTGAAATTCTTAATTGCACCATTTTTCTTCTAGTGTTGAGACCGCCAGACATCTGTATTGGATTAATCTAAGGATTAAGATGATGTTTGCCCAAAACACTGACACGTGGCGCACTCTCATTGGTTGCGCATTAGGGTTTTTTGGTGGGGCCATCTATATAAGGAGGGGAGCCTCCCATTGGATGGACTAATTCTTGTGTGCAAACCCTAGCCCCACCAAGCTCATTCCGTGGACTCTTGGGTTGTGGACTCGCGCTCCTTCTCCAAGAGAGTAGGAGACCGACCGGTGAGAAGGATTCCGTAAGGCGACCTCCGATCTTCCTTCCACTGCCACAGGTTCTCTCCAAGAAAGGTACTCCTGAACCTGTAGAATCGTTATTTGCTTACATTGGTACCAGAGCCATCTCGGTTACCTTCGAATCCTCACCATGCTTGACGAAGTTTTGTTTCATGATAATCTGATTTGAGATAAAAACAAAATATTCGGTGGTTATGTTTTTGGAGAAAGAAAGAAAACAGAAAATCAGCATTGCTTATTTACATGATACGCATGTTATATATGTTGATTGTTCATGATTTTTTTTCTTTCAAATTCGTTTTCATATTCTGGAAATGAAAACTCAGAGGTTTTTGATCTTTAAATGAAATAATATGATCATTCATTTAGAGATATAAGTGGTGCATGTTTGCTGATTTCTTTCTAACATGCAATTAGGGTTTAGACTAGTTTCTACATGTTGCGCATGTTATGGTTCATTAGAGCATGCATCTAGGGTTAGATTTTGCTCCTCCATTCTTGCGCATATGTGCATGGTTTAAGATGGATTTTTCCTGATTTTATTTCGAGCCAATATGATATGTTGCTCTCCTATCATTGCACATACATAGATGTGACCATAATTATGTTTTTTCTGTGTTGTTACCTCTATTCTTTGTGCATGTATTAGATAAAATCAGAAGTTATTTTCCATGTTGATTCTTCTAAATCATGCACATGTATACATGAAATACGATGTCTATTTTTCCTGATTTTTACGAATTAGGGTTAGATATTATTTATTCTAATCTTTCAGCATGTATACATGAATATTGAGTTACCATATTGTATATTTCATTTTTTTTGGAATGAGAGCATTCATTTCATTTGAAATATTTCCTTTATGATTGAATGCACATATATGTTAATCTCATTAAGGATATTTCAGATTTCTTTTGGAATAATTGCATGCATTTCATTTGAAATATTTTCTTTATGATTGAATGCACATATATGTTAATCTCACTAAGGATATTTCGGATTTCTTTTGGGATGATTGCATGCATTTCATTTGAAATATTTCCTTTTCATCAAATGTGCATATATGTGATGTCATCCACCAAAGAATTTCGAATTTTTCTTTCCATTAGAAGTAGCATAATTATTATTGATTGCATGCCTATATTGATTATGGAAAGATTGACTAATTCTGAAATTTTTGGAAAGATATTATGGGCTGGAATTTTATTGCCTTAAAATATGTTTGGATGCTTTCCTTTGATGCAAAAATATGTGTTGTTCTCCACCATATAATTTCGATTTTTTTCTTTCCATTAGAAGTAGCATAATTATTATTGATTGCATGATTATATTGATTATGGAAAAAAGAAAAAAAAATCTGTTTTGAGAATGATTATTGTGGAAATTGGTTGTCATTACCTAACACATTTTTTTGCCTATTTTCGTACCTCATTCATGCATTGTTTCCTTATGCATTACTTCCTTATTGTTTGAATGAGGTGCACTCTTTATGTTATTTTTCATACGTCGGATTGTGCTAACGTATGGAAAGATTGTGGTTATGTGGAATGAATGATTCCTGATTTTATTTACTGCCTTATTGAGAGATGAGCGTAATTTCATTCATTTATTTCCATTTACAATAGTTATCGCAATGGACTGTAATATTTATGGACTGTAATAATTATGGACTGTGGACTGTTTATTGCCTAAGGAGACGAGGGGCTCCTTTATTTTTATTATTGCGATATTGTTGCTATAAGACTCATGCAGGTTCCCGTCGACGAGACTAAATCCCTAATGGGGATCATTAGCTCGATATGGAAGTAATGTAGTAATCATATCTGTGTGATGTTGATTGTTTTTTTTTAAACTATTTTTTGGGAACTCGCATGCCTAGTAGGAGTTGCAAGGTTGAAGTGTTTTGTGTAAACCACCATGCAACCGGCGGCAAATATCTTTCTTATTTGCTGATTTACCATGATTTAAAAACGTTTTTTGGGTCATTAAATCATGATGGAGCTCAATATCTAGATTAGTAAAATGACTTTATTAACTATTGCATGAGGATTTGATCGAATGCTTTATGTTTTCTTTTGGTCTGAATGCTATAGCTATTAAGTCAATTTATTCTTTATGATTATTGTAGCTCGTTATATTTTATGCTAGAACTAATGTATCGCTATGTATTTTGATTGTCCTAGATTCTTTATGACTGCTTCCAAAAGCATCGTCGCTGATCTGACTCGAGGAGATAAACTCAATGAAAGAAATTACGATTGGTGGCATCGTAAAATTGAGTATCTCTTAGAGGATCAGGACATGTTAGAAAACATAAACCAATCTATGTCTCCCCCCGATGAGGGGAATACTGTGCAACATCGCAGAAACTTGGATGTTTATAATGCATGGAAAAAGAAAGACTGAATTGCTCGAATCACAATTCTAAGTTCAATGAGGGACGATCTGTTACTGCGGTTCGAAAAGTTTCGAACTGCAAAGACCTTGTGGGAAGCTGTGAAGTTTCAGTACGGAGTGACCTCCGTCACAAGGACCCATCAGCTTGGGCTTATATTTGATGGGTATAAAATGCGCCAAGGTCACACAATGAGGCAGCATATTACCGCAATGTCAAACATGATTAGTGAGCTGAGTGCTGCCAGTCGTGCTAAGACCGATGAGGAGCAAGTGTCTGCTCTCATCAGATCATTGCCTTCGAAGAGTTAGGAGCGTATGAAGGTCCATCTGACCCATGCTGATGACATCAGGACATTTGACCAGACCGCAAAACACCTAGAGCTGGAGGAGGACCGCATGCTTGCGGAAGCCCCTCTAACTGAAGTGTTTGCTGCTGAAGCTGGCGCTCCTCGGAGGAGTGCAGGTTTTAAGCGCAAAAGAGATAGAGCTCAGGGTTTTAAAGGCACGAAGGGTGCAAATACAAACAAAACAGAAAACAAAGCTGGAAAGAAACGACCTCGAGGATCCAGAGGTGGGAAAGATAAGTCTAATGTGACTTGTTTTAACTGCCGAAAGACTGGACATTTTGCTCGTGAGTGCACTGAGCAAAAGGTAATTATTGTGTGTAATCCCTCGAATTGTAACGTGACTAGTTCTGTGATGCTCACTGATCATTCTCCTGTGTGGATTATGGATTCAGATGCCACGGACCACGTAACAAATGATCGTTCTGCCTTCGTGGAATATCGCTGTGTTCCAAGTGGGAGGCGAATAAACATGGCAAACAACACTAGCATTGACGTTCTTGGAGTTGGCACATGCAAAGTGACTTTGCGAAGTGGCCGGATCCTATTACTTCACGACGTGTTGTATGCACCAGCTATACGACGAAATATTATTTCTGTTGTTGACTTGATGATACATGGTTTTAAAGTTGTTTTTGAGAACAATGATATGGGTTTATACCTTTCTAACATTTATTATGGACGTGTTTTTTTTCTTTCTGACGGTTTTATTGTGTTGGACGCAATTTATGATTTCAATCATAACGCTAGTGCCTTTATGAGCCAAAGTTCCATGAATAATGATTCAGTTATGTGGCATGCTAGACTAGGTCACATTGGTGTTGACCGGATGAACATGTTGGCAAAGGAGGGGGTATTAAGAGAATGCTCCAAATTTGAATTGTCGACCTGTGAACCTTGTCTAGCTGGAAAGGCAACTAGAAAACCGTTCGGAAAAGCCATTAGGGCTACTTCTCCTTTAGAACTAATTCACTCAGATATTTGTAGACCTTTGAATGTGGGTACTAAACATGGACAAAGTTACTTCATCACATTCATTGATGACTTCACTAGATATGATCATATTTATCTTATTTCTCACAAGTCAGAAGCTCTAGAATGTTTTAAGAAATTCATGAGCTTAGTTGAGAATCAGTTAGATAATAAGATAAAAACTCTTAGAACGGATAGAGGAGGTGAGTATCTCTCCATAATGTTCAAGGAGTTATGTGATGAAAAGGGGATATCTAGACAACTCACTATGCCTTATACTCCTCAGCAAAATGGTGTTGCCGAGAGAAGGAATAGAATGTTGCTAGACATGGTTAGATCCATGATGGCGCATGCGAGCTTACCAATTTCGTTTTGGGAAGATGCTCTAATGACTGCTGCCTATATCCTCAATAGAGTTCCAACAAAATCGGTTCCCTCAACTCCATATGAGTTATGGACAGGACGGAAGCCTGATTTTACTCTGCTGTGTCCTTGGGGATGTGCGGCATACATTCATTCTACTAGTCACCGATATGGAAAACTAGGACCTAGAGAGAAAAAGTGTATCTTTCTAAAATACAGTGATTTCTCCAAAGGTTATGTTTTTATCGGGGTAGACGAGAATGAAAGAAGGACGGAACTGGAGTCTAGGGATGCCACATTCTTGGAAAATGATTTTCCAACCCTTGCTGGAGCTATCAAAGAGTCAGTGGACTTCTTTGAACAACAAGATGAGGACATTGCCACTCCACAGGATCATGATCTGGAAGTTGAACATGAGGTTCCATCAGTCGATCCTAGTGGGAGCAGCAATGCTGAGGATCCGATAGCTCTCACGGAGGATGAGCCATCAGATATCCATCTGCGTCGAAGCAAACACGGGCTCATTCCTCGTAGGCGGTTTCGCTTAGAGGAAGTGGCCCTCGTGATAGCTCAAGAAGAAATTGATTATGAATCATCCGGGATGACAGTAATCGATGACCAAGAACCGGAGACCTTGAAAGAGGCTTTGGAAGGTCCAAATGCTAAAGAGTGGTTAGAAGCTATAAAGGAAGAGTTGGAGTCGATGAAAGTTAATCGAGTCTGGGACTTGGTCGACTTACCGCCGAACCGAAAGACCATTGGGGCCAAGTGAATCCTCAAGATTAAGAGGAAGGCGGATGGATCTATTGATAGATTCAAGGCTAGACTGGTAGCTAAAAGCTACTCCCAAAGAGAAGGCGTGGCTTTTGAGGAAACCTTTTTCACCCGTGGTTTGGTTTGCCTCCATCCGCCTTCTACTAGCTATTGTAGCTCAGATGGACTTAGAGTTTTACCAAATGGATGTAAAGACTGCTCTTCTCAATGGAGAACTTGAGGAAGAGATCTACATGGATCAACCTCAAGGTTTTGAAGTCAAAGGACAAGAGCGCAAAGTGTGCAAGCTCAAGAGGTCCTTGTATGGCTTAAAACAAGCGTCTAGACAGTGGAACATTTGCTTCCATCAAGCTATAACAGAGAATGCATTCTCTATGTTTGAGGAAGATCACTGTGTGTATGTTAAGAGATCCAATGGTAAATTTGTCATTCTGACCTTGTATGTTGATGACATACTCATGACTGACAATAGAAAAGAGCTGCTGAAATCCACTAAGGAGTGGTTGTCCTCCACGTTTGATATGAAGGACATGTGTGAAGCTAGCTACGTCCTTGGTGTCAAGATAGTTAGAAATAGGTCCAAGAGACTTCTGGATTGCCTCAAGAGACTTACATTAACAACATCTTGAAGAAATGTCATATGGACAAATGCAAACCGATCGACACTCCTATTGAGAAGGGCTTGCATTTAAGCCTTGATAAGCATCCTGAGACTCCTGAAGAGAAGACCAAAATGGACAAGGTTCCACTTTGTGAAGGACATTATAGCGAGAAAGGAAGTTGAGTTGAGGCATGTGTCTACTAGTCTTATGGTAGCTGACCCTCTAACCAAGGCTATAGCTAAGGACTCGTTTGTGTGTCATGTGAAGTCCTTAGACTTACGCAGACTTTGATGTATTGGCATGTCTAACTTCCTTTTATGAGTGATTGTGTTGTTTCCTTTCGACTGTATCTGTTTGCTTGATATAGTCGTTCTAGCATAAAATATTATTCTGTCAATAGGCTGAAGAATGCTTACTCACACGAGCATTCGCCTCTGGCGCTTTTGATAGCGAGCAGAGATGAGACTGATCATGAAGAGATCTTGTATGATAGATCCAGAGTAGTTCATGATAGGAAAGTCGCCTTGATTAGGAATCAAGATGAGATCCTCTATGTTGGTGAGGATTGACATGAATGTTCCCACGATTCATGTGACCTATAGAAGCCAAGTGCGAGCATCACATGTGGCGCCAGGTGACACCTGTATGGTGTTAAGGCGACAATGATGAAGCTCGGGTCAGGCGCAGAGGGGGTGCGACTGGACTAAGACTTGTATGGTGTTGAGAGACTGACATACTGTTGTGTGCAGTATGATCCACCATAGCATGTTTGTCATACAACATGTGTTGAGCGACCATTTGGAAGTGAAAGGATGGATCCCTGCTCCTTCACTGTGCGAGTCCAAGACTTGATTGTCATTTAGTTGCCCTCAGTGACCTTCGACGACACCATGAAACAAAGAGTTGATGTGGCTACTTTGGGATGTTATCTATGACCATGGGAGATTCGGTCTAAAGAGGCATCTTCGAGAAAGGAATCAACTCTGAGTGTAATGGTGGTCTGGGGCGAAGGGAAAGGTTTGACTCGACTGCAATAAAAGTATTTGCTGGGCCCAAATGTATTGGATACAGTAGCAAGTACCTTGAGGACAAGAAGGTATTCTCTCCGAGGGATCGAGATACCGTTCGTGTCAAGTGAGTTTCTGAGTAAACCTGGGGAACTGTGATGTGCATTTAACTGCTTATTTATTGGTTTTTGAGGATGTTGTCATTCTGGCCTTCTAGTAAGGTTTCTAGTTTGAGACTCCAAATTGCAGGTACATCACCGGTCGCACGACCCATTTGTCCGTATGATCGGAAGAGTGCATGTGTCAGGGACACAGATGATCTTGTATCGGGGATACATGATCGGAGACTTGCGTATTGTGGATGCGTTCTTGGAAGAGAGAAATAGTTGTATATATCAGGGATGTATACATATGTGTCAGAGACACATGAAGAGGTGACACATTGCCATCTTATGATTGTATGTATCAGGGATATATACGTATGTGTCAGGGACACAAAAGAAGATGACGTGTTGTTGACGTGCTGTTGTGCAAGTGGGAGATATTGGATTAATCTAAGGATTAAGATGATGTTTTCCCAAAGCACTGACATGTGGCGCACTCTCATTGGTTGCGCATTAGGGTTTTTGGGTTGGGCCATCTATATAAGGAGGGGAGCCTCCCATTGGATGGACTAATTCTTGTGTGCAAACCCTAGCCCCACCAAACCCTAGCCGCCACCTCTCCCTCTCTCTCCCATTTCGTCCCTCCACCTCCACCAAGCTCATTCCGTGGACTCTTGGGTTGTGGACTCGCGTTCCTTCTCCAAGAGAGTAGGAGACCGACCGGTGAGAATGATTCCGTAAGGTGACCTCCGATCTTCCTTCCGCTGCCACAGGTTCTCTCCAAGAAAGGTACTCCTGAACCAGTAGAATCGTTATTTGCTTACAATCGTTGTTGTGTCTGCCCAAAATTATTTTGTAACTCGATCTTGACACAAAATGTACATAGTTGTGATAAAAGAAAGTTTAGAGGGGAGATTGCGAAATGCTTGGGTTTTCTCTTTGATATTAAATTTTTACAATATAATTGATGACATTTTTAGTTTTTTCGGAACTTATTAAGTTGTTTTTTTATAAAGTTACTTATTAAGTTATTGTCCTTTTGAAAGTATTATAATAACATAGATGGATTTTTCTTTATTTCTGATGCCAGAATATTCTCTATTTTTATACATGCTTAATGGTTTGATAATTATTTCCTGGATTTGGGGATGAAAAGAAAAAAAACTCTTCAAATCAAAAGTATAGATAAAGATTAAAAAACACTAGAAATTATTTAACGACGTCTTCAGTTTTATTAGTATTCACGATTAATCAATAATCGTAGGAATCAAATGTGCCTCCGTAGAAAAAGGAAAGCATCAAGGGTTGCGAACGGGACGAGACGGGTTTGGCACCGACCGCTACCCGTCCTGCCGAAGTTTACCAGGCAGACACAACAGGTGGATCAAAAAAAATCAACCGCTACCCGCCCCACTTAAGGTGGGACGGGTTACGTGGGTCGGACGAACTAATTTCTGTAAACACTCATTTTAATGTATTAATTTGACACATACACATATAAACACATACAAACGCATTTTTACAAGTCTATAATTAAGCTTACATGCATAAAACATTCATACAAGTCCATAAAATTACAAGCCTACGATTTAAAATGTTTAAATAAACAATTAATAAATACATAAAATCACAAATATAAGCAAAATAAGAATTATAACGGGTAAAACAGGTTAACAGGACGGATTAAACTTCAACCGCAACTCTCCCATTTAGTCTGATGGGTAGGCGGGTGATAGATTAACGGATCACATGTGGAGAAAAATATCAACACAACCCTCCCCACGTGGGACGAGGTGGATGGGTCAAACTCACCCCACGAACCCTAAAAGCATCACATCTTTTCACTTTTCTTGCCTTTTACTTTTGTCCTCTTTTTTATACTTAGCTTTATGTCAACCTGCATAACTTATTCAGAAGTTGGTATGTAATATGTTACGGTCTTACCACTATTTAATTGAGGATAATATTTTCAATATATAGATTCTTGGCTGAATAGTTAAGACAAAAAATGATTGATAGTGGATTGTTACGATGGAATAAAAAATTATGTACAGAAAGAAATGTCACCTGCATTGCAGAGCAAGATAACAAAGCGAAAATAATATTCACACATATCATGTTCTATAAGCTTGTTTGTTCTAGCTTTCAGCTTGTTTCGTTACTCTCAAGAATAGTTATAGAGACCTCCTTCAACAGTCACGCATGTGACGGTGAACCTTTTTAAAATAATGGGAAATGAGCTACATTGAATGCAATATTCACCCATTCTTTTCCATATATATACAATTTAGAACGTGAGATTGAACTTGCAGTCTTGCAGAGCTCAATCAACAAAGTTTTATTGAAATTGGGCGTTAAAGTAAATATAAATAGGGAACTACTAAACGTCGTCCCAAAACTACTTAAATCGTCTCTTGAAATTACCAAATTGCTCTTAACAATATATTTAATACCATATCGTCTCGTGTCTTTAAACAAGATTTTTGACACAGTTTTACTAACATTCCTAGTACCAACACCACGAAAATGTCTGGCGAAACACCTAGATCAGGGGAAGTAACGGAGACGGATTTTTTTTTCCGACTCGGGCGTCTGGCTAAGACGCCTGCACCATTGTGGAGGCGTCTGGCTAAGACACCTCCACCATGGTTGAGGCGTCTTATCCAGACGCCTCCACGATGGTCCAGGCGTCTTAGCCAGACGCCTATACCATGGTGTAAGCGTCTCGCTAAGACGCCTCCACGATGGTCCAGGTGTCTTAGCCAGACGCCTATACCATGGTGTAAGCGTCTCGCTAAGACGCCTCAACCATGGTGGAGGCGTCTTAGCCAGACGCCTCCACGATGGTACAGACGTCTTAGCCAGACGTCCCGTTTTTTTTTAATTTTTTTGTCAAATTAAAATTATACGGTGTGTTATCTCAAATTATTTGACGTTTCTTTGCAAGTTTTCGGTGGTAACCGGTCGGATTACAATGAGTTTTTTTGCAAATGATGAAAATTCAAAAAAATTCCAGATCCAACATTTTTTAAGTTCCAAAATCCACCGGTGGTAAAACATCCTGACTTACAAATACCACCGGTGGATTTTGAAATTGTTGGATCTGGAAATTTTTGAATTTTCGGTGTACTGAAGGGGTATCAGTCATCCGAATATAGTAATTATTAACTTATTAATTAATTAATTTAACGATTATCTAAATTTATAATCAATTATCTTTTTAAAAAAATAATAAAAAATAATAAAAAATTACGGGCGTCCGACGGAGCCGCCCCCACGTAGGAGGGGGCGTCTGGCTAAGACGTCTCCCCAATGGGGGAGGCGTCTTACACAGACGCTTGTCCCAAGGGCAGAGCGTCTGGGTAAAATGCCTACCCAATGGGTAAGGCGTCTGGGTAAAACGCCTCCCCCATGGGGGAGGCGTCTTAGCCAGACGCCCCCTCCTACGTGGGGGCGGCTCCGTCGGACGCCCGTAATTTTTTATTATTTTTTTATTAAAAAGATGTTAGATAGTTTACCAGATTCGAGTACACTGGGGCGTTCGTTGGTTCATTACTGACCTCCAAAACATTATTTTTTATGATTATAAGAGGAATATGAAGAGAGATGTGTGATAGGAGGGTAAAATGTCGCGTTATAGCAGTAGAAATGAGAGAAGGACAAAATGGTAATTTCAAAGGACGATTTAAGTAGTTTTGGGACGATGTTTAGCAATTCACTATAAATATGGGTGTCAATGCATATTATGCTATTTTGTAGAATTTGCCCTTGCAGAGATGCAATGCAGTTGGATATACCTTTTTCACGCTTTCGGTGATTAATACAAGCTTATGTTATGTTATCATAATATAAGACGTGGTTAACCATCACTCCAGAACATCGAAAGTGATACTTATGCATTAAATATATACGTTATTATGTTTGACGAACTGTACTTTATTCAATACCTTGACTTCTAGTCAATGGTTTGTAAGGGTCGAATCTTTATACACACATATATATAAGTATTTAAAGGTTGAAACAAAGATCCACTTATTTATTGATGTATACGTGCTATAGAAAATATATAATTGCAGGATTTATTGTTTGCAGAGGAATGAAGAAGAAAGAGGACATTACATATTAAATTTATGCTCAGATTAGTGAAAGATATATACTTTTTATCCATCGCTAAAACTAATGGTGTATTTCATTGATAACATGGAAAGCGAAAGAAAAAAAACGTTAGTGATGCATCACACAAGTAGAAGATAATATATAACTTTGGTACGAGGTATATATGAAATATAAGTGGTTGGACACGAAATACACAGGTCAAATCCAATGCAGCCTAGTCTTTGTCTCCACTTAAAATACTTGAAACAAGAAAATATATATACTTAGTTTAATAATTTTTATGTTTTTGATGGAAGACTGAAACATCTAATATTTCAGTTCTCAACCTATAACCTAAGAGAGAATTGGAAGTAATTTGCTATTGGAAAATAAGATTTCACAATACAAAATTTTATTCCTTATTTTTTACATTAAGATCAAGCTTGGCAATCGAGTCGTATCTTGTACTTTCATTTAAGAATATGGTGAAAATTTTGTGTTTGACATATTTAACAAAATTTGAAATAAATGTCATATTTGGATTGTTAATGATTAAGTAATATGATATAATGATATAATTATTACAAAAAACATCTTAAACAATAATTTTGAAGTAAAAACTAATTAATTAGACTATGAAAAATGTAAACGTTTCAATTTCGTGTAAATATTCAACAAATTTGTATGCAAATCGTATATTTCGTGTCGAATAGTGTAATTTTACTTAATGTTATTTTCTCATAGTCATAATAACTAAACTAATTGACTATTAAAAAAAATTGTGTCTAAATTTTCGTTTGACAATCCAACCGAGACGATATGTAAATATAAATAAAGTTATATATGGAAGGTCTTTAAAATACTGAACTGCTATTCGTCGTCGTAAAACTACTTAAATCGCCCGTAAGATTACCATTTTGCCCCTCTACACTTTCTACTAATATAACTCATCATTTCACTCTTTTAACACAACTTTCTCTTCATATCACACTTTTATTCACCAAATAGGATGTCTCGGAGGCCAGGGAAAGAGCCAGCGGACACCCCGGACTACTCACATCTGGTAAATCACCTTGTTTATTTCAATTAATTTTTAAATTTTTTTTTTGAGTCGGGCGACCGCGGGAGCCGCCCGACCCAACGATCGGGCGGTCGCGGGAACCCCCTCCCCCCTGAACTGTTTAACTAAACACCCAATTTGTTACATGCTACGAATAGTAGTTCCCTTTTACTGAACTGTTTAACTAAACACCCAAATTGTTACATGCTACGAATAGTAATTTCCTTTTACTGAACTGTTTAACTAAACACCCAATTTGTTAAATGCTACGAATAGTAGTTCCCTTTTACTGAACCGACACCAGTATAACTAAACACCCAGGGGCTTACCTGCAAAAACCGGGTCCCCAATTCCCCATTGCTACCTCGCCTCCCGCCGACGCTTTGTCTTCCTTCTCCGACCCGTCCGAAACAATCTAGGGTTTCGAACCCCAAATCCATGGCAAATCCCCACCGCAATGCCTGAAAAATCCAAACCCAAACCCCACCTCCCCCTCATCCACCGCCTCCTCCTCTCCTCCCGGTGGAAACCCCACCTCCTCCTCCGTTCTTTCCTTCTCCGGATGGGCGATTTGGGGGAGGCGACGTCGCGAGAGGTGGCGGTGAAGCTGGGTACGCTCCGGTGGGTCACGGTCGTGATCGGGGTCGGGAATCTCGGGTTGGTTTTTCTCGGCGCGTATATGATGGTTGGGATGATCTTTGGGTGCGCTGGGGAGGTTAGGTTTCCGTTCGCTGTTGTGTCGCTTGTTGCCGGGATTCGGCTTCTTTGCACCGTCGGGGCCGGGTTCGCGCAGGTCGCGACTGCTGCTACGATTGTTAGTTATCCTACTGAATGCTCCGCGGCTGCTGATGCTTTTGCGAGGCACGACAGAAGGGTAATCTCTTCTGTATTTCGGGGATTTTTGAATGTTGTGGTGTTTGAGACAAAATGCTGGATAGTTGAACTGATTAGGTGTTTAGGGATACACCTTGGAAGTTGGAACAACAAAATGTGTTGCGAGTTTGCTTGTAGATTGCCAGATTGCTAGGTTATCACTTATCAGATGGGATTTAGTCACTTGAGGTTGTCAATGTACCTACCAGTGAAACTACGGCATCCTTTGCATCATTTTGCAAAATTGTCCACTTGCTTTGAGAGATGGACCTTCTCTACAATCTCAGATTTGGATGACATACAAGTTATGTAAAACCGAGCTTGGTCGAAAATGCATTGGTTTGTTAATAGAAAACTTAAATAAGCACTTGCAGTTTACCAGTCGTGTGTTGTGTGGTGACCTGTATTGCGGCCTTAGGATTTTTTCCTCAAATCTAATGTGATTATCACATTTTTATTAAGATAATGTGGCTTCAGTATTGCTTTTCCAGGTTTGGTATTATCCATTAGCTTACTCATTTCGAAAAATGTCTTCTGATGATCAACATAAAAGCACTTGAATTTAATTGTGTAGAGAATTCCCAAACTAGGATTTACCATACCAACATTCTTCTATAAAAATATTGTTAGTGGATCTCCAAAAGCCAACCAGGGATTCCAATATGCCCATAATGAGGTAAAGGGTCAAGCTTCAAGATTAGTTCGTTGTGCTTAAATTAAATTGGTCGTGGACTTGTGGTACGTAGAATCCATTGATTTTCTTTAACTTGGTGTTACAACACCAAAAACGGCTACCGTACTCTTGCAAGGAAAAAAGAGCGGAGTTTAGATATTCAATAAGATTGTATGTCACTCTAATTTTTATGGTTAAATGGTATTTAAGTGCTTTCCTATATGACATGATGCTTCCCTTCCATATTTTCCATAAAAAAACATTTAACAATATCTTTGTTTTTTTTATGAAAAGGTGAGATATCGGCGATGGTTGTGGTGGACTAGGTTTGGAATCGGTGTCACCATATTACAATTTGTTGGAGCACTCTATTTGACTTTTGTGATTGTAAAGGATTTTTCTTATGATGGAAAATCAAAAGAGTGTTTTTTAGGTAATTTACTTTTGTTTCCCTCATTGATGGCAAACTTTATGTTCACGGCATGCTTGTAGGTATAAATGTTTCCACAAAACCTAGAAATGAAATGTACTTCTGGAACAACCTATAGGTGGGTAGTGAAGGTGCCTATGGAACACAAGCAACGATTATGTTCCCTAAAAGGAAAGCAATCCATGCCCCCCTCTGCCCGCTCCACCCCCGATAGCAAAGGAACCTATGTGATTGAAGGGGAAAAAGTACAGGAAAAGAGTGCAGCCATTAAAGATTCTCGTCTATCCAAAACAAGCATGGCTTATACATAATAATTTTTAACATATTTTTTTATTTCATTAAGTTTAACAGAAAAATTATTAAAACAGAATGACGTTTGATACTAGGCAGATGGTTTAGCCTATAGATATTGCATCATATTTTTGTTTCGTTGACAAAATGGCTTCTTCTCCGTAGTGTTCTTTGAGTTCAGCAGTTGACTTTAAGTTTTTGTATTTGGTAGCCTGCCGACTTGAGCTCATTGTTAGAATGTTAGTGCATCTATTATCTTCGTCTTCGATATGACATCACAGTATCTGATGAAATAAAACTTTTATTTCCTGCAGATGTTTTTCTCCATTTGCATTTAAACTTAATTCACTTGAAGCATGCCCAGAGATGCATAGTATACATACATGTGTGTGTGTGTTTGTTTGCATGTATGTGACACTTTCTAGCTTCATTTACTTGTACCCATGGTATTTCAGGGTGGAATATAGAAACTAGAGGTCGGAAATGGATTTCAATGGTTTTGTTTGTCGTCATTGCTTGGCTTGTTGTTACCATCCAATGTTTCACGGGTTCTGATGTACTAAGATGGAGATCCTTTTATTCAACACACGATACTGCATGGAAAGCACATTATTTGGAAGTTTTTGATCATGGAATTAGAGAAGCTTTGTGCTGCTTGGGACGTGTAAAATACTTGTGAGGTTCCATCTTGCAACTGAATAATTGAATAAAGTTGAATCCATGTTTTTTTTCCTTTTTAATATTTTATTTTAGGAGTGTCTTGGAAGAAGATGAAGTTTCTTCTGTGGCGCGATTGCTGGGTGATCTTGTGGCATATCGGGCATCTGGCACAGGACATCTAGAATTCCTAGCTGGTATGTCATTTACTTCTCGAAACAGTTTTTTTAGTTTTATTGCAGGTCCATGATTTTGCAGAAGTGAAGCCACATGGATATAGTTTCATAGTATTTTATTGCAATTTAACGTCAATATCTCATGAATCATGAGGTAGCAACCAACCATGTTCTTATTTTTCTCGTATTTTTGCTATTTTATTGATAGTTCTAGATCCTTCGATTATAGGCCTTGCTCTGTTGCAAAGACACAAAGAATCCCCGCATTTGTATGGTGAGGTTGTTGAGGCTCCTCACGAACGAATCAGGGAAGCTTCCGCTTTCCATCAGTTTGCTGAAGCTGCTTACACGGTAATAAAAGCAAGATTTCAGTGTAATTCTAGGTTGGTAGGACATGACATACTCAATTTCTCTATCCTTCTATAAATGCAGGGCCCACTATTAGATTTTGGACGTAATCCTTTGTTATTCCCTTGTGCATGGCTTTACAGACAGGGCTTTTTGACACCATGGAACCGCACCAGGTTTCTACTGCTATAAAACATCATTATTGTATGATATGGAGAAAACTGTTTGTGAAAAAATGCATCTACAACTTAAATCATTGGTTACCGGTCTCTACTAATTGCTGGACCTTTTTTCATGAACATTACTTATTTAGTCCTATCTGGTACTGTGATCATATGCCAAAAAATATTCAGCTCACTTCGATCGCCATAGACCATTATCACAAGACTTCAAATTTCTGTAAATTGTAGCTATCCATTTTCTTTGATGAATCAACATTGAAATACTGTTGGATCACTCTATAAAACGAGTCATTATAGCCTAAAGGAACTATAAAGTATTTACCTTATAGATATTGAACACTTTTTTTATGTGCCCTTGCCAATTGTTATTTCCTCAATTTAATGCCGGAAAGGAACATATCAAGGGTTATAATAAGAAACTATTGTAGATTTTTTGGCATCATTACTCTAAATTTTGACGATTAACAAACTTATATTATGCATAACTTCAATTAACACATCATATATATCATATTATTAAATTTCATATTGCATATATGTTGTATGTTCTTAACATTGTACGTGCTCAAACCGAATAACTAATCGATTTCAAGATCAAAACTCACGATTTCTAATCAAAGTTCAAGGAAAAGACATGTAATTTTCATTTTACTTAAGTCTTAGGATTAAATGTTCACATGATGCACCAAATGCATATCTGAGTGCACCAGTCGATCGCAAAACCTTCAGTCAACCGAAGTTCACAGAAAGGACGATCGAACACATTTTGGTCAACCAAAACCTTTGAGTCAGTAACTTCAAGTCCTTATTGGAATCACCAGTTCAGACGACTGAACGTCATTCAGTCATCCGAAACCTTTGCTCAGAGAAATTCCAATCTTTATTGGAATTCTCATTTCTATAAGTTGTCTTTCATTCGGTCATCCGAGCCTTTCTAACAATCAAATCTGACTTGACTTGCTATCATGGCCCCACGTGGCAAAGTTATCTTAAGAATTCCTAATGGACTTATTTTTTGTCGTTAGATACAAATATTTGAAATCTTAGATATTTCGGTCTATTGATTCTTCCTTGGTCGATTATTTCCTTTGTTGGTTGCTAGTGCGCAATGGATTTTTCCACGTGTCAACATAGTCGTTAGACTTTCAACGATTATTTGATTTTCAATTGTTAGTGCATATCTTGTGTTAGAAGATATTATGAAATAATTAAATAGTTGATAGAACTTCTTTATTATTGTTTTCTTATTTCATCCTTATAATCTCTATATATAGAGAATACCTACCTAAACAATAATATACATTCCCAATTATTATTTCGTCTTCACTTGGTACCAGGGCTTAGGTTCTAACCCTAGCCGCCACCCCCACCTTAACCCTAACCGTTGTCACTGTTCACCACAGGAGTACTGTTAACCTCCGGAATTACTGTTCACCATCGGCCGACCATTCCTTAGGTCGTTGGTCCCCAACCTCCACCCTTTTTAGGCGGTTCTTTTCGTGTATGGGCACCCGGTGAATTTTTCAGCCCATCGGTGATGCTCATGTTCAAGTGTTGAACTTTTATCTCTTCGTCGAAGTTTATGATTTTTTTTGGGTTGTGTATGATCTCTGGATGATCATTGTCGTTTCATAGTTTTTTCTTCTTTCGTTATTATGTTGTCTGCAGATTCGTTATTGAAGAATCTGCAGAGTACCTCGCAGAAGTTGAATGTGAGGAATTACTTATTCTGGATTCAGAGTTTTCTGCAATTTTTCTTACGCATAAGAAGTTGCATTATCTTACTAAAAATCATCCGAATGTAAAGGATGTGAGTTATACAGATTGGGTGGCTGAGGATGTCGCCGTTCGATCATGGTTAACTAATAGTATGAAGCGTGATATTGCCCAGAGTGTAATATGTTGAAGTCGGCGAATGCCATTTGGGAGATGTGTAGACTCACTTATGGAAACGAGAATAATGTTTCTCGTATTTTTGAGTTGTACGAGCAATTGTTTTCTGCCCCTCAGGAAGATCGTACAACACTACAATTCTACACTCAGGTTCGCAACGTGTTAGATGAGATTGACATTTATCAGCCACTTGTCCTTGATTTAGTTACACTTCGTTGTTATCAGAACGAAATTGCAGTGGTGGCTTATCTTTCTGGGCTCGATCCCGAGGTCCAGCAGCAGGTGACAGGCTCGATTCTTGGTTATGACAAAGTTATGCAATTTTTATTGATGATTTCTCTCGTGTGTCTTGGGTATATTTGTTAAAGGATTGTCGCCTTGTGGCAAACGTACTCAAACAGTTCATTTTAGAAATAAAAAATCAATTTTCTATTGTCATTAAATGTCTTCGTACTAATAATGCTTTGGAGTTTGTTTCATCTGTTGTCAATTCATTGTGTGCATCGTTTGATATCATTCATCAGACCACTTGTCCTCACACGTTCCCACGAAATGGTATAGCTGAACGAAAACATCGTCATATTCTGGATGTTACTCGCACCATCATGGCTAAACGCAATGTCCCTCGGTACTTGTGGTCTGATGCTGTCCTCACTGCCGTCTACCTAATTAATCGTATGCCATTTACTCCATTTGGGGGAGACATTTGTCTCCATCGTCTCCTTCCTGAGACTGAGTTATTTCGTGTCACTCCTCGTGTCTCTGGGTGTGTCGCCTTTGTTCGGGATTTGTCTCCGGGTTTGGACAAGTTGTCTCCGTGAGTAATAAAATGTCTTTGTCGGGTACTCTAGGACTCAGCGGGGGTACCTGTTATATCATCCGCCTAGTCGGAAATATTATGTGTCTATGGATGTCACCTTTTTAGAGTCAGACTTATTTTCCGGGTTCGGTATCTGCGTCCATCATGCCCTTTGAATTTACCTTACCTGTTCCAGTGCCTAGTGCGGTGACTACTCTAGAGACCATAGAGGATCGTCGGTTTGGACAGGTTTATCGTCGCAACTGGCAGACACACCTACCACCTCTGACTCCGCCACCCGATCCCTCAGATGATGCAGATTCTTCTCTTGAACTTCCTATAACCCTCTGAAAAGGCACTCGTTCGTGTATTAGACGCTCTATCTCATTTTGTTTCATATGATAATCTTCACCTGTCGTTTCGCCATTTTTCCTTGTTTTTGTCCGTTGAGTCAATTGCCAGGAACTACCAGGAAACTTCCCAACATTCCCACTGACAGAAAGCCATGAATGAGGAAATTTCGGCTCTACGATCTCGTGGCACGTGGGTGCTTATGTCTCGACCTGCTGGGGCCAGTGTTGTCACCTGACGGTGGGTATTCTCTGTGAAGCACAAGGCGGATGGTACGGTGGATCGTTACAAGACCCGTTTGGTAGCTCGGGGCTTAGACAAACATATGATGCTGACTATGTTGACACATTCTCTCCAGTTGCTCTCAAGTTTTAAAACTTCAAAGCTCCAACAACTCTCAAATTTCATTCAATTCACTCCAAATCCAATTCAAATCCTCTGAGTACGTTGAAGTTAGAGTTCAACAATTTTCATTTAATTTCAAGTGTTGTAAAGCTTTGAGGAAGTTCCATTTCGGATTATGAGGGGCGAATCGAGCAAGGTGAGGGTGTTCACAATGCTCGTATTGTAGAGATGATTTATATTTGACCCGGAACAAAGAGATTAGTGGATACTCGAGTAAAAAACGGATGATCGATCGGAACTCGATGAGAGGATTAGATCACAGTGGTTGTGATCGAACATCTATCAAAATCACCGGAGTCGATCTGTGATTTGCAATTCTCTTACTTTCGTTTTCAATTCCCACATTATTATTGGTAATTACATATTAATCTATTTACCTCCGTCTAGATTAATGTTTGATCCTACTTACAACTACACTTGCTTTATCTTTTGTCTTCTTGATATTCATTACCCTCTCATGTAGGCGTCCTGTACTCCAAGGTGATAATTGGTGGAGAGGACATGCTGCAGCGTTCCTGAAGTATGTTAATTTGCCTCCTAATGCTCTTCGAAAAGGCCGTGTTTCTCAGGTGAATTCGATTTTAGTATGATATCTTTTACTGTTCCTGTGCTACAGTCAGTTATTTCTTTCAGTATGCTTCTTTTTCTTTTATAGAAAGGGGTGGCTTTACCACATTTCATATTAAGAGCATAGACATTGCAGACCAGATGAAAATTGTTACTCAAAATCCTGTAAACTAGAGAAAATGTCTGTTTTCAGTTTTCAACTTCTAGTGCAAGTCCCAGAGAAAAGTCAATAACTGCAATATCTAGCATGTTAGCGCCCTACATAACCTGCTTCGGCCTTTTGAATGTTATGAAGATGGTGTTGTTGTAACCTTTCAAATCCTCAACTAACTTTCTAGATTAGATCATCTCCCTTCACACATTTCCAAAAACGGTTCCCTTTGCACCTTACCAGCATGTGCTTCCATCCTATTGATATCCCCCTCACAATGGTGGAGTGTAGGTAAATTCTAATCGGATTCCTTGCACTAATTTTGCCAGAGCCAATGCAATAGAATTGTAGGAAGGTGTCTTAGTTGATTTCCCCCGAGTTCAAATTAGTTGAATTGGACCCAATCGAAAGAGTTAGAACTGGAAGAGTTTTGAGCCGAATCATGTTTTATTAAAAAAGAGTCTAAAAGGGACCGAGACATTGCTTGAGTTCCCTTGAGACATAGAGGGAGAGGGAACAAATTAGTGTTTTTATCAATCCCAAGGGATCACCCTTAAATAATGAAGAGTTGAAGTTCATATGTGATGGTACATGAGAAACCAGAAAAAATGTTTATGTGACGAAAATAATTTGAAAAAATACCAAAATATTGGATTCAGGGACAACAAAAATACGATACAGAAAAAAGAAAGAAGACCAAATAAGTTTGAAGGCATGAAGGGAACCAATGAAGAGTATTATATGGTGTACTATTTTGTTTCTCCACATATTTTCCACTCTTCTGTGTTTTGTGCCCTAAAATATCATGAGCAGATTTCGTACAGTGTTTGATGCACACACTATTATCTTTTTTTTTTCTTGTATTTTTGAGAAATTATAGTAACAATTCTTGCACCAGTTCGTCCAGTATCATGCCACCCTTTTCTTCTTCTAAATAAATGTAACATTTTCTCCACATTGCTTCAGCCGTATTAGAATTTATACTCTTGTTCAGATTTCAGCTTACTAAGAAATATTACAGCCAGTCGCGCATATTGAATATTTGATCCGTTATAGGTTTAATCTTCTTAAGTGTATATTGCATCCTTGTTTGGTTTGAAAAGCTTGACATTGTTGTTCTTTTAGTTTCAGGTAAAACAAGTAATTTCATTTCCTCTAAAAATTGACATTGTTGTTCTTTTAGTTTCCGGTAAATGAGCCATTTCATTCTCCTAAATTTATTTCTTTATTTGCTTGCAGACGAAACGTGAAGCTGCTTATTTTGTTATGGTTCTTCATCATCTACAGTCTGTAGTTATTGCCGTACGTGGAACAGAAACCCCAGAAGATCTTCTGACGGATGTGTTATGTAGGGAGTGTGCACTTACAGAGGATGATTTGGATGGATTAATAAAGAAAGTATTTCTGATCCATCACTCCCTCTGATTGATCTGTATGATCTTGAGATTATTCTAACATTAAAATTCGACTTCTAACTGTTCATGGCATGGACTGAAACAGTTATACTCCTGTAATTTTTCTAGTAGCCTCTATCAATTAACAGAATAAGAGTTGTCATTCCAAAGTTAACTAAAACAGCCTGATTATACTGAACTTTCAATTTTATGCACACCTATACAGAGCCTCAACTGTGAAATCTATCATTTGCTTGTCTTCACATTGGCTTTTCAATGAATCAGTGATGGGTGGCAAGCTGTACTGCATTAAGTCTTTTGGTTTTGAAGTTAAAATTGTTTGAAGTGCTGAAAACTATAAATGAAATAGTAAATACTTTTTTTAAATAAGAACCTTTTGCACTTGGGTTATTTTTGAAGATTCTCAAATTGTTACATGAAAGAGTATTTAACAAATGTTTCTGTCATGCCAGTTGATGTTCTCTTCCATACTTTCCCTCAAAATTTGCAACTTTTCACAAAATTACTGATTATTTTGTTTACTCTTGTACAGTAGCATACATTTATGCCCCGAAGTGAGGAAAAAAGTTATCTCTTCGTTTCCACATTATGGACATTCAGGCATTATCGAGTCTGCTCGTGAACTCTTCATGCAAATTGATGGGCTACCGGAAGTTAAAGGTCTGCTTTGCTCATCATATGAATATCTCTTTTAGAACTATAGTAGCAAATTGCTTTTGATTCAAATCCTGGATCTTAGAATTAGATAACAAGAGAGGTAAGAACTCTCACTACTTGGATTTGTGGAGAATCAGATTTGGTGTTGTTTTTGAGAAAAGTTTGTGGTATACAACATGTAGAATTTCCCCCAGGAACTGATACTTATACTAATTATGATGTTATTTAAATCCTACGATATCGATTAAAAAATATAAAAAAACTAAGGAGCTTAGTTTTCTGTGAGTTAGAGATACATGACGTCCACATGAAAACAGAGAATTTAAAAAGATACCATCTGTGGTCTCCTCCTGTAGAAATACTACTTGTGGTATGAATAGAATGTTCCTTTTCTGTTGTGGTCATGGACATTTAGGAGATCTATTTTTTCCGGAAAGCTTTAAGAGATCTTGCATTCTTGCTGTTATCCTGTTATAGAAGGTTTTGGTGTGTGAGCGCGATATTCAGTTATTTGGAAAGAAAAGAGTGCCTGGGTGTCGTAGACTATTTCTCAGAATTATCTTAACTTATTTTGACGAGAATATAACCATGACTGGTTAGCTATTACACAAAATGTTTTGTTGTTAGTTTATTTGGGTTCTGGTTCTTTAATCATTGATAAGTTATTTGTACACTTAAATGTTTTCCGCACCACCTCTAGTTTCTTTCCTTCACAATTTCTTACACATCTCAAATTTGTAGACGGGCATGCATCTGGAACTACTGGTTTTCTATCTTCACTGCTTGGAGCTGGACAGGAATGTCATGGTTACAGAGTTTGTATTGTTGGTCATTCATTGGGTGGTTCAGTTGCAACACTACTTGGTCTGAGAGTAAGTAACAATATTTTCATTGATATGATACTTGGTTTTGATATAAATATTATTCCTTTTACACTCTTTACCTGAGTGGGCAAAAGTAAACCTGAAGCAGAGTTTGTAGACAACACAACGAAGTTTGTTTCAATTTTAAAATTTCATTTTAGATAATACCTATATATATGTGTATTTTCTCTTACCAACACTATACATAGGCTTCTTTTTTCATCTTACATTTTTATAGGCTCTGGGTGATCCGGCCGCAACATTACGCTCCATGCATCATTGCGGATCTTATGGCCGTTCTATAAATTTTATCTTTTAGCTTAATTGGGATTTTCTCGACACACAAAATACCATATACTTGCCGCTATTTCATTCATCCCGATCTCATCTGACTGACACGGCATACATCCATCGACATGCAATAATAATCTCTATATTGTCCAGTTATATCGCCGTTTCCCAAACTTGCATGTGTATTCTTATGGAACCCTTCCATGTGTGGATTCAATTGTTGCTGAAGCATGTTCAGACTTCGTGACCAGGTCACCATTACTTCCAATCTTTTATCATCAACCTCAAGCATTGACATACATTTTATGAATCTGAGGTTCTTATTCTTCCACCTTTTCAGCATTGTATACAACGATGAATTTTCTGCACGGCTTTCTGTTACCTCCATCATCAGGCTTAGAGCTGCAACAATTACAGCCCTTTCTGATGATTCTTCGGCCGATTCTGCTATGATATTGAAGCTTGCCCGAAGATTATTGAATGTGAACAATCACCAAGAAATCGAGGAAGTCTCCCATAGTGGTTGTAATGTGGATTCGAGCACAATGAAAGTGGAAGAAAGTAATAATGTGCACAGGAGGAACATCAAGCAAGCTATTAAAGGTGGGGGATTTCTATGTTCTCATGCAGTTACTTGTGTTGTTAACATGCCAGCTCATTGTCATTGCTTGCACACCAAAGTGGACTGTTTAAAGGTCTCAACTGGTTCAGTGCCAGAAGCAGAGGGTGTTTCCAGAATAAGGAGCCCTAAACACTCTGTAGCTGTTGATGAATCTGTCCATAAATATCACTCCCAAGAAGAGACTTCCCTGATCAGCTGTTCAAATGTCATTAATGAAGAAAACGGCTCAGTCAACCGCAGGGATATTAGTGAAGACAGTGCTAATAGCAAGAATTTTGAGGGGACTAGTGATGTAAACTTGTGTGAGAACGGCACTATCGGATTCCCCAATAATACGTCTCCTTCCGTGGACATTTCAGTTGAAGATCCTCCGGAAATGTTTCTGCCTGGACTGGTTATTCATATTGTACCCGAAGAAAGAACTATTCTGCCTTTGTGGAAAAGCTGGAGAGCAAAGGATAAGAAACAAGTTTACCGAGCTTTTGTGGCAAACAGGGAGCACTTCAAGGATATAATAGTTACACCTTATATGTTTCTCGATCACCTTCCTTGGAGGTAAATGCTACTTCCCCTCTGATGTAAAAATAGCTAGCCTAGCACTCACCTTTCATTATTCACAAAAGTACCAATGTTTATATGATCAATCTGCAACGGTTACACAAAAGAAAAGAATGTAAGAATAGTTGATGTACACAATCGTTGACTAGCAGAATGCTTTAGTTTAGGATTTAGGATAAAGAAATGAGTGATAAAATAACATAAAGAAACGTTCATACATCATTCATTTGTCGGCTGCTGTTCACTTTTAAGTGTAATTGTGTAATCATGCTATTTCTACTCCATTTGTTTCATCTTTTGCTTATAAAAAAGCTACATCTACCTTGCAAGTAACAATATCAACCATCAAGCTACATCTACCTCCCATAGTCCATGTAACGGCTTGACGAGATTTAATTTTATTTGATTGAATCCCCTTTCTGTAAGCTCACAATGGGTTGAGATCCGAATACAAAGAATAATAATACACGTTCTAAGTTTTTTTCTCCCAGTTTTTTGTTTTTAAAACGTGGCCTCTTTTAGAGAAGTTTGTCTTCAAATTTTTATCCTTTAACGGGTAGGAGGGCTTCGCACTTGCTGGATGTTGTCTTTGGGGTACATCCCTTGACTAATACGAGTTCATGGTTGCGACATGATGATCTTTTGACATTTTCCTCTTGCAATGTTGATTTATCCAGGTGTAACTACGCCATGCAGAGAGTTTTAGAGACTTGGAGGGCCCATGGGCGACTTGTTGATAATTTGCAGAATGGAATATATGCAGTCTGAAATACAGAGCAGTTTACACAACTCATGATTCATGTACATACGACCACCAGAGCATTTTTCCCCCACTAACATCGCAATTTGCAAAGAAATTTCTTAGGAATTGTATATTAGGAGGCGCCTATGAAGTAAGAACATTGTTTGAAGAGCCATTCATCAGCTTTGCAAGGATGGTGTTTTACCATCAGCAGAACATATCCGGCTTCTTAATGTAATCGATTTATAGACATACAGTCCAAATTTTCACTTGTAAAAATTTGAAGTACAATTCTCTTGTGATGCTCCATTATTCTACCATCATATATTAGTATTAGTCCTTGTTGTGATTTCATTTGCTTTCTATGTTTGAGTAGACGCCTGTAGTGATCATCGAAGGGAGTGTGTACATTTAGCCTACATAACTGAAGACAATTGTGTCCAATACTGACCATTGAATTCGTAGCTTTGCTTATTTGCCTAATATTTGTGAAGGTATGCTCTGATTCTATTCTACTGGCATTTATTTCTCGATCCTGGTCACTTCTGTGTTGCAAGTTGCGCCTTACAACTGGGTCCGTTTTGATGTAAAATATCAGTTATCTTCCTCTTTGGTGCCCAGTGTGTACTAGCCATATCGTTGTTTTTAAAATAAAATAAAAAATCTAGAATTTATTCAGGTGAATTGTTAAGTGTTGTCTGTGAATTGCTTAAATTGTCTGCGTTAAATATCATATTATCATTCTCTCATTTCTACTTATTTCATCTCTTCATTTTACTCTCCCACTACCACTCACTCTCATTTTGCTCTCAACCACCAAAAACAATTTCATGGAGACCAGAAAAGACACTGACGGACGCACCTTAAGACTCGAATACGATAAAATTTCTACCCATTTCAAAAGTAAACGAAATTTAAAAAAAGTGAGGCATCTAGCGGAGACCCTACCCCATGGGGGACGCGTCTCTGCCAAACGCCTCTCCCTATTTATTTTTTAAAATTAATTGGTAATATTTGGTAATTAGTAAATAATAATTAGTAATATCTGGTAATTAGTAAAATGTAATTAATAGTCATCCAGTCACCGTAGAGGAAAAAGAAAATCAATCCCATTACGCGCTGTGAGACCTTATGAAGAAGATTCAGGTCATCGTCATCCATGTACCCGTGGTATATTTGCTTCGGTTAGAAGGGAGAGAGAGCATTCACATCATCAGACACGTAATGACCCGTTTGATGATGATAACATTTTCGATGATGACGACGTTGACGATGAGGATAATAACGATGAGAGGCGGTATGGGTTGGAGCGAGAGGAGTATGGTAGCGGACGAGAGCGACGTGCTAGTTCTTCGGCTGTTGAGTATATAGTTCGGAAGAATATAGGTTTGTGAGTGACGATACTAGTTCGTGCACTGTAGAGACCCGAACTCAAAAAAAGGTTGATGGCGATTCTTGGATGATGATTGATATGATGCCCGATGGTCCTATAGATGAGAGCGTAATTTCTAGTTTTGGGGGTCACATC